>JARWLC010000009.1:48019407-49376907 GCA_033318265.1 Phyllotis vaccarum
AAGGACATGTATATTAAGAAACTCCCTAGGACAGGTGCCTGGGGCTACCACACTTTAAAGAATGATTAAAGAAACAGATGCCAGGGTGAAGTATTAAGAGAGAAGCCAGAGTTACTGGAGAGACTAGAGAAGGGAGGATTGTCACGCCTAGGATTCAGAGTTCTGGCCACTGCACTGACTTCCTTTGGGAAGCTCAGAAGAGAGTCTGAGTCAGGATGAGCCAAGAGAGCCTTGGGGGAATCCATTATCTGGCAGGGGCTTGCATAGGAGCAAAGGCAATGTAAAAGAGCTATAGAGAGCATTGGGACATCCGGAAGTGGCAGCGACCTTCTCGGGGTTGGAGATGTGGAGAGTAACAGCATTAAAGTTGAGCTTTATTCACCCATCATCCCATTCCCTTGAGGAATTTTCTTCAGATTTCCAGGTCCTTAACACACAGGTGATTTCTAAAGCCGTCATGAGATAATTCCACACACACTACTCTAAAGATTCCATTTCCCCTCTTCTCAAATGCTCATATATGTCTATCATTTGCTTGGCTAATAACTAATTTTATCACCCCATTATTGCTGCATTATGGTTTCAGGTTTTTTTTCTCTTTTGTACACAATTCTGCAGTGATTTTTCACGCTGCATCTTAGAGGATTTGTGTGAGTTGCTCTGTAGGAGAAATTTTTGACACTGGCTTGCCACCATGGTTCTGCACATAAGTGTGCTGTTTCCCAAAAGGGCTCCTTGAATCTGTTCACTCTCTCATGAAGAATGGAAAGTACAGGGAAGAAAATATACCCCAAGAAAGTTTGTACAAGAAAAACAGGGATTTTAAAGTATTCCAACTTGATGACTTTTTAATTAAAAGACTGTCATGTAGAGGATGTATTTATGCAAAAGTAATTCTGATTAATCTGATAAATGTGGCCGAGATGGAAATGCTTCTCAAAGACATAAAATAATAGTCTACTTTCTCAGTCTGACTATCTTCTACATCCAGTCAATATGTGACTTCTCACGGCATGGTTAGACTGTTAGAGTATGGCATGTTATCTGTTCACAGATTTCAGAGCCATCAAAGATTTGAGTTGATTAAAATGTTTTGTGGACATGACAATATGCCTGGGATTTGATATTTAACGTGTGAATTCAGCATAATTATATTTTCACATGATTATCTTTGGCATAGAGTAGGGAAACCCTCTCTGCTCCCTGCAGAAAACACAAAAGTGTTTAGAGAAAACATACAAACAAAAAACAGAGACCAGAGACCTAAATGCAGAGGACCCCCGGCTCTCACTACGGTGGCGGCACACTTGTCTGAGGGCGCCCTCTTCTGGCCCTAGGCTCCATTTTACCTACCCCAATTCCAACCCGGTCAAGGGGAGGAGCCTGATTTTCAGTTTTTCAAAGGCAACTAATTCCAGCTCTTTCCAACCAACACATTAATGAACCTTTGATTGTCTGATGCTGAAGCCATTGAGAACCCAAGTGTTCTCTTTTGATATTTGTGCTGAATTTTGAGGCTGGATGGGGGGAGGGGGCAGCTGCCTCCTCTCCAGGACTGAGTGAGTCCTTGGTGACTTTTAAACCCTTAGAATTCCATTTTATATTTCTTAATGGCCAGGAAGAAAAATCTATAACATTGGATACACGGGAAGTAGGTCTAGAGGTCTAAGTGGAACAGTATAATACTATGCACTTTACAGCACGTGTGAACAAAGTGTGCCTGGAACTGAGGTTTGCTAACCACTTTACAAAGTTGGTGGTCCTGACTCTAGTAATAGTTCCTGAGTGCCTACTGTGTGACGGGAAATGTGCTAGGAGATGGTCTCTGAGGAGAGTAAGCTGTGAACAGTGTCTCTTTGCATATTGTGCATGCTAATTGGGCAGGAGTTTTTATTGTGAAATTCTTGGCAATCTTCGGGCACCTTACCTACTTACTGCAGTCTGAGCATTAATCTGCCGCCTTGTGACTGTTTACCCCTCACAGTTGCAAAGTGGCTCCCCTCTAGCATCCTTAAATGGGGCAAATCAGGCCCAAACGAGGGTGCTCCTTGGTCTGTTGTGATGAGGGGGAGGAGCTGGCATGAGAGAAAACAACTTTTCCAAATAACTGTTTTCCCTGGAGCTCTGAGAGCAGAGCTGAGGCCGGGCGGTTTGGATGTGGGAGTCTGCGGTTACCTGGCACTGAGTCCATAAACCCTATCGGGTGCGCCACAGGCCTGTAACCCTCCAATCCTCCTGCTCTTCCTTCAGGCGGAAACAGAGCCTCCATCTCCTTTCTTTCCTCATACAGGGGCCCATCTGCCAGACAGAGGGACCAACCCAGGCTGTTCTAGCCAGGCCTTATATGTGGGGTAGAAGAAGACAGTACTGGCAGATGAGCTAGATATGTCGTGCAAGGGAGATAGCAAAAATGACCCGAGTGAGACCAGTGACTTCGAGGAACCAAATTCCATACAATGTCTAGTGAGGGCTTGTTAGTTCCTTCTGTCCAGACCCTCCCTAGACTTCAGCTGGACCTTGGAGGGGCAGAGATCTCAGATTCACAACCACAATCACTGATGCTTCTTGGGGAAAACTGTGTGTCCCACAGTTCAGTGAGCTATCTTTCTCTTCACCATCAGTAAAGCTGGCTTTTTAAGGAAGCCACCATTCTTTCTAAAACCATTCCTGCTTTCCAGGACATCTGGAAGAGGGCTGCGTTTTGTAGGGTTGCTTCATCAAATGTTCCAACATTTCAGGGGCCCTTTCTGAAGTCGCATTGTTCAATTAAACCCAGCTCATTCAGTCCAACTCATCAAATATTTATTGAGCTGAGCAGAATGTTAGGAAAAGACCTGGACACCACCCTCAGGAAATGCACAGACCAAGAGTGAGACATGGCAAATAGAACATTTCAGCACATGGGTAAGTGCAAGGAGAGGGTGCCACAGCGGGGAGCATTTTGTGGGGTTACTTACTGTCTGGAGGGACAGCCAGTCATTAATTGGAAAATTACACAAATAAAAGCAGAAATTTAACCTCTGGCCAGGGCTGTGGAGGAGGGGCAGGTTATGTGCAGCTGTAATGCTACATCTGGCTGAGGTAGGAGAAGAGGAGGTGAATTAGCTCTAAGAGTATTCAGGTCGCTGGAGGAAGAAAGGGTGGCAGGAGGCCACAGAATGTAACTGAATTAGTTTTTTGTCACTGTGACCAAATACTTCAGAAATGCAACTGATGGAATGAAGGTTTACTTTGGAATGGGGGTTAAAAGGCGATCCAGTCCATTATGGCAGCAGGCATGTGAGGCAGCTGGTCACATTCTGCCAGCAGTCAGGAAGCTAAGAGCCCATAGGGGCTGGAAGAGCCAGCAAACCTCAAGGACCGCCTTCAAAGGACCCATTTTCTCTTACAAGGTTTCACCTAAAGATTTCATAACCATCCAAAACAGAGCCACTCACTGGGGACCAAATGTTTAGACATACTAAAGATTTTGTAACCATCCAAAACAGAGCCACCCATTGGGGACCAAACGTTTAGACACATTAGCCTAAGGGAGACATTTAAACTACAACATTCTCTAAGGGGTCAGGGGAAGGCTGATGTGACTGAAACATGAGGCCAGCAAAGTCAGCAACCAAACCCCCTATAGTGTGATTCATAGTGGTCTTCACATCCTTGAGCCTACTTCTTCCTCTGTAGACCCACTGTGTGGGAGCCGATGAGCCTTACCACCCTGTCGATCTCTGCCGTTAGCATCTTTCTCAACATCCCCCTCTCTGCTCCCCAGGCTGAGCCTACAGGGAAGGACCTACCAAGCTAGTGGAATGCTTCTGTTCAGTGGTTCACATGAATCTGTGGGCACCTGGCCAGGAGGTCTCAGAAGCCATGGAAATTAGCTTAAATGTCTGTAAGGTAACCACTGGTTTTCGGGAGACATTCTGAATGAATGACTGGTTAGCCAGCTGACCACAAGTTTTTTTTAAAAAAAAATCCAAAAGTTTATCCTGAATACCCCAACGGAAAAAGAAAAAAAAATAGACAGAGGAAGGACAGAGCCTTTCAAGAGAAGACCAACTATAAATGGAAAATTACACTAAAGGAAAACAAACCTTATTTGATGTGAACCCATTTTTGACTCTGTCTGGAAATGCAGGGCAGAAGGAAGTAGAGGGGACAGGCAGTGAGCAGATCTGACCAGGCTGAACCACTTGCTACCAGAGCTGGGGTGAAGGTGTGTGTGTGTGTGTGTGTGTGTGTGTGTGTGTGTGTGTGTGTGTGTGTGTGTGTGTGTGTGTGTGTGTGTGTGTAGACGTGCGTGCACGCAGGCGCTGGGCCATGATAAAGGCAGCACCCATGATAAAGTCATACACATACAGACAGACCCAGGCTCCTGGAGTTGTACATGTTGGCCCACTGTAGGCAGGCTGTCAGTCATGCTATATGGGGAGGAGAGTTGGGGAGCACTCTGAGGCTCTAGGGGCACAGGGCTTGCTTCCTCAGAGGGTCAATGTGCCCATGGATGGGATAATCCACTGGGTGAGTGATTAGTAACTGATCGCTCCTCTCTCCAGAGTAAAGCCAAACCTCTAGACTCAAGGCTGACATTTCCGGCTCCACAACACATCAGAGAAGCACTGGAAACTTCTGAGCACCATGGTACTCTGAATTTCTCATTAGAAAGGAAAGGCACCCTTAAACCAATAGCCATACATAGAAATATTGACATTAGTAAAAGGAAACTTCTGGAGATACTATGAGAACAGTGCTTTCCTTCTTGGGAGCTTTCCTTCTTGGGAGGGTGCACATCAAATACAACCCTGCGCTCCACAAGGATGACCATGGGCTAATTAATGTACAAGGGCAGTCTCAGAAGATGACAAAGCCCAGGGATGTTACAATTGTCTTAAACTGTGCAAGTAGCATCTATGTTGTTTATATGACAGAGCAGCCTTGTGACACATTTCTCTGACCATGTCGCTGTTGTGAAATATATGTCTGTCATAAGGCCTGAGGTCAGAATCTCTGGGTTGGAAGTACTGGGGAGGCCCCTTCCTGGACACATAGCCTTGAACAAGAACTTAACCCCCTGGGTCTCAATCCTCATCTGTAAAGACTGCTGATAGCACCTACGTCATGGGCTTACAAGGGACGACATGCCCAAAGGCACTCTGAAGAGTCCCTGGTACTAAGACCTTACTAAGTATCCGTAAGGACCATTACAGTGGATTCTTCCCACTTGCACTTCTGATTACCCTGCTAGCCAGTCCAGGAAATGGAGCTGGAAAAGATATTAAAGGTCCACATGGCAGAATATTACTTAGCACTAAAAGGTCACGAGCTAAAAAGAAAATGTGGAAGCATCTTGAAGACCCATGACCCAGAAAAGCCAATCAAAGGCTCAAGGCTGCCTGATCTCTATTGTATAGTTGTCTGGGAAAGGCAGAATCATGGAGGGAAAAAAAAAAAAAGATGTCCATGGCCACCCACAGCTAAAGAGGAAGGGATCTGTGGACAAAGGAAGATTTTTCAGGTACGGAAACCAGCTCTATGATACTGCAGGAGTAGACAATGCCGTTCATGCTTGTTAAAACCTTTAGAAGGTACAACACCAAGAGTTAACATTTTGTACATTCTGGTTTGTAAACTCCAGACCTGGGTGACAGCATGCTGTTAGCATGGGTTCATGGATTTTGACAAATGTGCCACTCTAGTAGAAGGTGACAACGATGACAGAGGCTTTGTGGGGGGTTGAAAGGACTTTGTGAGGGTTTGAAGGGACTGACTGTACTTTCTACTTGGTTTTGTTGTAATCCTGAAACTGCTTTTTTTTTTTTTTTAAAAAAAAAAAAAGTCAAATCTATTAACTAAAAGGAAAGGAAGTCTGTGTCATGTTATAAAATGTTCACACTTGACTGTCAAGAATTCAAATAAGAATAGTTATAGGGTACCAGGCATTTTGACACATGCCTATAATCTCAGCACTTGGAAGGTGGCAGTAAAGGGTTGAGAGTTCAAAGCCAGCCTGGGTTGTCACAAACAAGCAGAGGTAAGTATCTCTCCACTATCATCATTGATTGGTTATGTAAGAGTTTTAGATTAAATATGAGAGAAAGGAAATGGAGAAGCGTGAGAGCATTCGAAGAAGGCAAAAGGAAATGATGAGTCTGAAGACAGAGCTCTGCGTAAATAGCTGCGTGTTGAGAAAACGCAAAGGAAACGGTCATCAGGAGGCTTGAAGAGAAATGAACAAGAAAACTGGGAGACTCAGCAGAGCAGAACCTGCCTGTCTGCAGGACAGAGAAGGTCAGAGCAGAAGCACTTTCTACTGACAGGAAGCACAAAGAGAAAGCAGGGAAACGTTCCCTCCGGCCAAAGTGTGTGCTCAGGGGAAAACAGAAGCACCAAAAGTTATTCAAACAGCAAAGAGAATAAAGAAGGCATGGAAGAGAGTGGTTCCTAAAGTCTGCTTGGCTTGTGGGTTGCTGTATAAGAAACCACCTAATTGAGCTGATGTTCCAAGACCCAGGAGAGCAATTACTGAAGTAAATGTAAGTGAGTCCGCTGTTGTGGTACAAGGAGGCAAGAGTGTCCAAGTTACCAACAACCCAGGAAGGGCAGTCTCACAAACTGCCTTGGTAGCTTGACAGATATGCCATCAAGACTGTCCTGGTGAAGGTGCTCACTGCCTGCGACCTCGGAATCCAGCGTTAAACCCTGATAACCTTCTGCCCTTGTGTCCACTCTGTCCATGAGATCTTGTGAAAACCAGAGTGATTCATCTTTATGCATTTTATTACATGCTGTACTGGGTCATGGATTTTGAAAATGGAAAGAAATGGTGGCGAGTCAGATATCAGACAGTGAGGTCTTAATATTCAACCTGACAGACTTCTACAAAATGAAAGGCCACTCAAAAATGAAGAGTGGCCATGCAGGGAGACTGGGGTATGTTTGGAGCTCAGAAGGACATCACAGGTAGAAGCTGACTCCTCCAGGCCAGCAGCACGAATGAGAGCATGACAGTAGTAGACGGAGAAGCAGTGGATGCTGTTGGAAGATGGCAAGAGAACGTGGCCAACAATGACAGCCACCACCAATGGATGTCAGTCACACACCAGACACTGGAGCAGGAGCAGTCCCACCGATTTTCATATTAACTTATCCCAATGACCCTGGAGTAGGTAGATAAGGAGCCAGAAGGGGTGGGGCAGGTGGCGGTGGGGCTGGCAACTTACTCGGGGTCACTGAGCTAGAGGTGTGATAGAGTCCAAGCTTTACTCTCCCACCCTCTGATCTTGATTCAGGAACATTCCTCCTGTCAAGGCTGCCATAGCTGAGGAACAAGATGTCACCAAACACTCCAGAGAGCAAGGTGCTGAATGATGAGCTAATTTTGAAGTGTAACTCAAAGCCCTTCTATGACTGAACTGTCTCAGAGCAGATGCACTCATCCATCATCAGGAATACTCACACCATTGTGTCCAGCCCCACCTAAATGATTATTTTATTGTCTGTCCTTCATCATGAGTAATGTCACTTTCCATTTTAAGCACGGAGCTTCAGGAGATGACCACAGTGTAAGCCATGATTTAAAGCTAAGCGCTGCCTGGGTAGTTACTCACTCCCTTCAAGATGTGGCTGACACACACCCTGCTACTTGGTCACTGCAGGAAGACCTGCTTGCCTGCTGGATCTTGAAGACAGCCTGAATGCCCCAGAGTCAGACTAGGCATGATGCCAAGATGTGTGAAGGCTGGTTAGCTTGGCTGGCTGTCCACCTGAAATGCTGGCTTGCTCTGAGTCCCCTGTGTATACTATGGTGGTGTTACTTGTTCATTCATGTAACATTTATTGAGACCCTACTATGTGCCAGGCACTCTGGTTCTCTGCTAGAGATTCTGCCGGTAGCTGCATAGCTACCAGTCTAGGGAAGATAAGCAGGCATTTATAGTAAAATATCAAAACCCATAGGGAAAACATATCTATCTGGAAGCCCAGGGAGGGTTGGGGACCAGCAATCAGAGGACTAACTGCCACCGTAGACAGGAAGGAAACAGAAGAATGGGCTGGATTTCTGAATTGTAAACAATCCAACTAAAATTGGAGAGAAGAATTTGAAAAGCCTGGGTTTGTTCCTAGAGTCACTGGGAAAGCATGGTAGCCCTGAGTTGCAATGCAGGAATCTTTCACCCAGACAAGACCTCTGTGTGTGTGTGTGTGTGTGTGTGTGTGTGTGTGTGTGTGTGTGTGTGTGTGTGTGTGTGTGTGTGTACATGTAGAGGAGAGAACGATGAAGATGGGTGGGGTTTATGATGCTTGGCAGTCAAGGATGACAAATACCCAGAGAAGCAGGTAGAAGTAGGGAAGGTAGGGAGGGGAAGGCTGGCTCAGGATGACCTAAGATATTCTGAGTCAGAAGCCAGAGACCCAGCTTAAAGAGAGCATTGACTTATGAAGGGAAGCAGGCAAGGCACCAGGCACAGTCAGGCTCCTAAGGGATTCCTGGCCATAGACATTTTCTAACCTCTGAAGGCTCCACCATCTCTTCAGAAAGCCAGCCACGTGTCAGCAGGTAAGCAGAAGCTATGTTCTAAGCCTTCTGTGTGTTTAAGTGTTCCTGGGGCTATTCTGGAGTTCTCACTGTATGGCTTGGGCTTACAGAGCCAGCTAACTCAGAACAATGTTCCCCATGTGGTAGGTGGAAAAGATGAGGAGAAGCAATGGCCATAAGAACAGCCAACCTTGCCTGGCTGTGCCAACACAGGCTGAGGTACGCTGTCTCATATCCTCCTCTTAATATGCCTGTTAGTTTGCACATGAAGGACTCATGATCAAAGGCTAATGACCTGGCAAGGGTCTGTCGTGGGCATGTAGTAGAACCAGGGAACAGGTGCACATCTGGCTGGCAACAGCTGTCTGTTGACAGGAACATGAGGAATTGTGGGTCAGATAAAGATAAATGACCACCTGAGAAGACCCTCTTCTATACTAAATGCATAACAAAGGTCTCTGAGCAATCACCTCCTGTCTGAACCTTAAAGTCAGTGACTGAGAAATTTCAAGTTTTATTTGGGGGGAAGGGAGTCGCTGCTTTCTTGAAGGGACTCTTGACGGAGGAACTTTCAGCACAAACTGAAGGTACTAACTTCTAGATTCGCAATGTAAATTAAAATTTTAAATTAATTAAAATGTCTCTGGTTATATAAGAAAGGTTCCTTACAAACTATACAGAAAATATGGAACACAAAATAAAACAATAGGTATTAAATAAATAAAACAAATGGCTATAGGTATCTTACCCATAATCTTACCATCAACTGCTGGCTATGGTCATATTTTGAGGGGTGTATACAAATATATGTATACACACAGTTTTCAGTCTCCCCTTTCAGTCAAATATATCGCTACTGCCTTTTAATATCACAGTTCTTAAGATCTGAAATTGTTATTGCCTGACTCAATCTTTGTCCTCAAGGAAGACTGTTCACTAATATAAAAGCTTAGAAGTCCATTGAGTAGGTGTTGGTTAGCAGAACATGTCAGGGACCGCCGCTTTGTTCAAATGCATGGACAGACACTGGACACAGTTGATGGGAAGGAAATGTATTTAGGAAGCACTTGCATTTTTATTACTTACTAGGATTCCTAACGGGCAGGCAGTGCCTGAGAAGAAAAATTAAGAACACAGCCCACAATGTGTAGGACTTTCAGTTATATTACAGAGACACAAAACAGAAGGGCAGTTTCTAGAGCTATGGTCTGAGTAGAACCTTCATTCTGAGCCCGGTTCACCTTCACTAGCCAGGTCCATTCAGCTGCTACTGTCCCTGTCTGTTCTTAGCATAACGTATATCCCTCTTCCAAGTCATCAAGACAAAAACCCCTGCTCATTCAGGAGGCCTGCGCGTTCCCTCTTTGTATCAGAGTTCAGACATCTGTTTTGTGTTGGGATCTAGTGGCTTTGACTGTGAAGAACTTGTGTGACACAGTGGCACTTCCAATGCTCTCCATGTTGTTTACCTGTGAGTTTTCTAACCTTGAAATGGCCTAGAACTATTCCCAATGCTTCAATCAGGTCTTTGCTCCCAGAACCCCCATCCCCAGGAAGCAATGAAAATGAACTTGACTTCAGTTAATAGGCTGCAGCTGAGAGAGACCCAAAACCTGGTTCTTTCTCTTCCTTCTTGATCCCCTAGATCACACTTTTATTACCAGGCCATTCCCTGTCCTGAGGCAAGGTGATGTCACTGCCAAGTACAGCTAATGGGTGAGGTGAAGTGGGAAGCCAAGGGTCCGCTGGCTCCTCCTTCCATGGCAGATGCATTTATCTACTCCTAGAAAGGGTTTCTGTTGTTCTCAGGCTGTTCTCTGCTTTGGCCTTATTTTGCTAGTTTTTTGAGGAAGAGTCTCATAACTCAGGCTGGTCTTAAATTTACAATCTTTCTGTTTCATCCTGTAAGTACAGGGATGACACCTGAATAGCCAGAGGCTGGGCATTTGTTTTTCCTTATTTAATTTACTTTTTTATTTTTGCTTCTGAAGAAAACAGTTAAATACTACACAGATCTTTCAAAGTTCATCATTTCCAGCAAAACTCTCTGTTCTACATTTTAGTCACACAAACTTCTCTTTATATGCCTTCTTTGTAAACAAACTTACAGGCAGTTTGAATGTCTAAAATACGCCTTCTCCTGGGGTTGCTTAATTTCTCAAGAGCCCTGGTTTCTGTCTATAAAACTAGGAATGATACTTTGTAAGTGTGGTACTGTATGAAACATTAATTATGAGATAACATGTGCAAAGTACATGATATAGTCCAAGTAAATTAGATTTTATATATATGCTTTATTTTAAATTATTTTTACTTTTATAATGATCATGGATTGTGAATGATGACTGTTTATATATTTTCAGTAATGAAATCAAGTTTCTATTTAAAATTAATTCCTGTTTAAACACTAACTTATCTTTAAAAAATACTAAAACATGACACCTTGCCTCAAAAAGAGTATCTGTGTTTAGTGGTGGCTATCTATAGCTCAGTTGGTAGAGTGCTTGTCAGTGTACATAAGTCCTTGGGTTCAATTCTCAGAATTATAAACTTGACATGGTGGGAACATGCCTGGAAACATGTCTGAAGACCCAGCATTGGGAAGTAGAGGCAGAAAAATCTCTCTCTCTCTCTCTCTCTCTCTCTCTCTCTCTCTCTCTCTCTCTCTCTCTGTGTGTGTGTGTGTGTGTGTGTGTGTGTGTGTGTGTGTGTGTGTGTGTGTGTATGCGTGTGTTTGTTCTTCTAGAGGTATGTCTTGTGGTTGGGGATCGAGTTCTGTGATAGAACACTTCTTTTAGCAAGCACTAGACCCATCCTAGTTGAGGGGTGGGTAAAAAAAGAAAGGAAATCTGGGAGCCTAAATTATTCAGGACAACACATTCTCCTTATATAGAAAATAATTCCCTCAATAAAAGTTCTGGCACAGGAGACATGAGCAGCAAGCACTTCAGAATCAGCCAGTTAAACAACTCACCAACAGCCATCAGACATCTCAGAGCAAATACAAACATCTGTGGCTTGGACTTGCAGGGAGGCTGAAACACTGCCTCCATGGCTGTTTCTCACTGCCATAACCAAAACAGAAGGAGATACAGCTGGTCCCCAATGACCCTTCTTTTTGTGCCTCCACAATCTCCATTTAACCAAGTTAACCTCCACTAGAATAGCTTGAAGTAACCAGAATTCTCCACCAGAAAAGCCATTTCTACATGAGGTCACTAAGCCCCAAAATACTCTCAACTTTCCCACATCAAACCTCTTTTAAGAATAGCATCCCTTATATAGAGTCTAGCAATCTCATATAGAGTGTCTGTGAAGAGTCATAGAGCATCTACTAAACACAGCAAAAGCCTTGTCTACAAGTGAAAGGGAGGCCCAGGAACCTGCCTGCCCCTTAGGACTGAAGATTCACAGAAAGAGCAAGAACAGACCCTAGTGATTGTCACTGCAGCGTTGAGCATAGGGATTGCCACAGCAGCTGACACACACGGGATGCGAGAGGAGGAAACAGTAGTTGGCGCCTGGAAGGGGATTGAATGAGCCGTCCTATAAGCAGATGGTATTTATTCCTGCAGCCCCTGCAGCCAGTAGGCTGTTTGGAGTCCTCCACTCACTGTGGACACTGCAAGAGAGGGGGTCAGCATCACACTTTTGGAAACATTACAGCTTCCTATTGACGGAGCTTCCAAAGCCTAGTGACAGGTGGCTTCCTACACATCCCTCACCCCCAAATCTTCCAGTGCTAATTCCTTGGCATATAAGCATGATCCATAGTCTTTGTCTCTCTGTACCTGGCTTTTATACTTAGATAATATCTCTGACAGACTTTTCTCCTTTGGCTGGTTCCTCACTATGATGGAAACGCACGCAAGGGTAAAGGCATCTTGATTGCAATAGATGTGGGGATAAAGGATCTACTTAATACAAGGACTTCAATATATTCAATAATGAGATTGCTTGTCATCTCTTCAGGCCCAAGGATTTATTTATTTTTATTTTATGTGTATAAGTTTGTCCACATATATGTATGTACGTGTATCATATATGTGCCTGGTGCCCACGGAGGCCAGAAGAGAGCACTGGATTCCCTGGAACTGAAGCTATGGATGGTTGTGATGCACCCTGGGGATGCTGGGAACTGAAGCCTGGTCTTCTGCAAGAGTGGTCAATGCTTTTAACCGCTGAGTCATCTTTCCCACCCTACTTCCACCTCAGACCATTGTTAAGTTTTTCCTCTAATCATTTTATAGTTTCTAGTTTTACATGTAAGATATCAATCCATTTTGAGTTGTTTTGTGTTGTATCTGGGCCAACATACTTATTAAATGTGTCTTATATGCCTGTGTGAGAAACTACGGAAGTAAAAAGCTGAGCAAGACAGACAGTGGCCCTCAGTGGACACAGTCAGACAACAGGCATGAGACTCACTCTGAGTCTCAGGGAAAAGGAGTATCCTGTCTTTCTAAGGCAGGTGGGGGTGATGACAGGGCTGGTACAGAGAGGCCCAGGCCAACAGGGAAGCAAGATCAGGAGTGAGCACAATGTTGGCATATTTTGGAACTGGAAGTTCACTCTTGTTGGAAGCCGCTGATGGATGTGGTGCCAGGGAACACTTGGACCATCTGTTTTCTCTCCAAACAAAGACCAGGATAGCTTGGAAATGAGTAAGTCCCCAGGAAACAGCTAGAATATAAACTCTGCAGGTGTGTTCACCATTGGAGGATGGGGCTGGAACATAGTAGCTTCTGGGGGGGGGGGAGAGCGGCATTTGAAGAGAAAATGAAAGAAGGCAGGCAAGCGGTCTCAGCCATCTTCTCTGGCATCATCCAGAGGAATCAGCAGTGGGGAAGCATTTGGATACCCCTCTTAGAAATGACATCTATTGTCAGAAAAGTCAGAGCAGTATGGCAGGTCTTGAGGTCATACTCCTCTCCTGAAAGACTGTCTGTCTGTCCAGGATCCTTTGAGTAGAAAGCACTCAGAAGAGAAATGAACCACAGTCCCAGAGACCAGCCTGGCACATGATGGTGAGCTGCTTCCTCCGCTAGGTGTCATTGTCTAAGCCATCATGATGTCCCAGTGCAGTCAGCTGCTTAACATCTGAGTCCCATGTTCCCATGACACGCTGCCACCTTCTTAGAAAAGGTGCCTGGACTGATGTCCCCAAAATATTCTGGTCAGGCAGCTATGAAGAGGCCCACACCCGTGCATGGGAGGCTCCCTTACATATTATGGGGGTATGCCCCTGCTCTCCCTGCCCACCACTCCACTCAGCAGCCAGAGTGACCTCTTAAAATTGCAAATCTGATCATGTTACTCCTCACCCTGCCTTGTCTGGTTGTTTCCCACAGTGGTGCCAATAAATTCCCATAAGGCTCCAAGTAACCTGTCAGCTGCCTCTCTTCCTCCGTGATGAACTCTTTCGTTCCTCAACAGAAATATGCTCTTTCTGGACTCAGTACCTTTGCACATGCCTTTCTCAACTGCCTCCCAATAGGAACAACTCTTTCTCCAGGACACCTTGCCTTCTCTCAGGCTCTGCAGATTGTTTGACATGTGGCTCACTGCTCTAATGCCCAGTGCATCCAGAATCCCTTGCATCTTCCCTGCAGGAATTTGAACTTCAAGAGTGCCTCATTACGTGTGCCTTACTCTCCATTCCTTTCCCCATGCCTAGTACTTGTAGGTGCCCATCAAATGCATGTCAGGTGAAGGAAGAATACACATCAGATTCTTGAACCCTTGGCAGCAACTTTGCCACCCTCCACCTCCCAAAAATACGAGGCCAGGAAGAAGCTAAACACTCAAGAATATTGCTGACTCAGTGTTGAATGTCACTTCATCTGTGGTGGACTTGTCTGCTCATGTGCTGTGGGTAGACCTTAGCTAACTCTTCAGAACTACTTTCTGGCTTAGTTCACAATGATTTGTGTTGTGGATTAATCTTTTTGTACACTGTGAACATGTGTCACTCAGATTGGCTTAATAAAAAGCTGAACAGGCAATAGCTAGGTAGGATTGGGGGGTAGAGAGAACATTGGGAAGAAGAAGGAAAGTTGTCACCCCGACACAGAGGAAGCAGGACAGACATGGGCTGTACAGAGTGAAGGCAATAAAGCCCCGAGGCAGGGAGTAAATTAATAGAAATAGAGCTAATTAGAAACAAGGATAACCTATCGGCCTAGCTTTCATAATTAATAAGAGGTCTCTGTGTGGTTATTTGGGAACTGGCAGGCAGAAATAGAAGGACTTGGTACAGGTATGGGCCTTTGTATTAGGACCCACCAAAGCAAAGCCTCGGAGGAAACCCACAAACATCAGGCCACGTCCAGGTGCTCATGCAGGGCCCAGACTCCCGCCACACAACAGAGCAAGGAGCCCATGCACTGTTTGGCTTGCTCCTTCTCCAGAAGCACCAGTGATTATTTAGTAAAGGAAATAGGAGTAACGGAAAGAAAGAGAATAAACATTGAAATTAGCAGTGTCTCTTGACTACTGCTAAAAAACAAACAAACAAACAAACAAACAAAAAAACCAAACAGATTCAGAGGACATTTCAGAGACTTTCCTAAAAGGGGAAAAAAAATCAAGTTTGTTTTCCTTAGGCTGAACCACTTTTCTTTATCTTAATACCAAAAGAGAGTTACTGCGGCCCACAGTTCACACGGGGAGGTTTTCTGCTGAGGTATCTTCCTAGCAATGGATTGGTTACCAAGCTTAATTGTCCTGGTATATTAGAACTAGGAAGAGGGCCTTTGTCATAATTCCCAGGAAGACAGGTCACACAGAGAAGAGGGCTCAGGATGTGAGCACCATGGTAGGTCCTGGGCTGATGGCAGGAAAGGCATCTGGGAAAGGAAGCTTAAGTCTCCCATGAATTCCTAAGGCAGCTGTCAAAGATGCTGAGCAAAGGGAAATGCCACCTATCAGATTTGGACATAAAGATGAAAGGTGCTTATTGATCATCTGTGGGGAGGGACAGATTCTATTTATTCACTTAGCACTGCCTGAACTAACCCTGGCAACAGGGACCTGTGGAGAACAGAATAAGGAAGGTGATGGGGCAATAGAACTGGGCAAGAAGTTGACAGTTCCTCATCATGTTCATTGAGACCTTTGTATATGTGGAGTATATTATGTACATTATATCATTTACTCTCTCTGTCTGTCCTACACAGGATTATTACCATCTTCAGTCTATGAGAGAGAATGGTGAGATTCAGGGGGCTTGGGGGACTTGTCCGGAGTCACCAGAGAGTTGGTGCCAAGCTAGATAAGAAGCCAGGTCCCCCAAATTTGGAGTTGCTGGTGTAAACCATTATAGTGCATCTCCTTGTTCTCCTGGTGCTTATAGTCGGATGGAAAGGCCTTGTAAGAAAAGCCTTCTGATTGATTGTCCAAATGCCTACCAGAATGGCAGACTAAGCTCTGCTTATATGCATTCCTAGCCCAATGTTCTAAATTCTTCCACATTCCTCCCACAAACCAGTTCCGAAGGCCTACAAAGCACATGGTCAGGTTTATAACAACAACCCTACTCCCTGTACCAATTTTCTGTATTAGTTAATTTCCATGTTGCTGTGATAAAATATGCTGGCAAAAACCAGCCTAAGGAAAGAAGGTTTTATTTTGGTTTAAAGTTTGAGGGTTGAGTCCACCATGGTAGGGAAGGGATGATGGAAGGGGCATGAGGCTGCTGTTCTCATTGTGGCCTTGCTCAGGAAGGAAACAGTGCTGAATGCTCATTCTCGGCTCACTTTTTCATTTTTTTATGCACCTCAGAACTCCACCCCACACGACGCTGTCATACACAGTTAGGGTGGGTCTTCCCAACTGATTTAACCAAATGAAGAAAACGTCTCTTCAGCCATTGTAGATCCTGTCAGGTTGACAGTCAGTATCAACCATTACAATGCATTTATGTAAATGGAGAGTCACTTTGTAAAATGTTTGCGTTTTTAATGCAAAAGTTAACAGAAGAGTCCAATGGAGTCCAATGTCAAGGCACACAACTTATAAACCCAGCACTCGGGAGACAGAGGAAGGAGGACCAGGAGGTCAAGGCGAGCCTCTAATACAGAGAGTTCAAGGTCAACTTGAACTACAGGAGACCCTGTCCAAAAGAAAAAGAAACAAAGAAAATTTAATGGGAATTAATTCTGGCATAAGTAATCAGATACCTTAAAAATATTTTCATTATTATTTATGAATTATTCTAATCTTCCTGACTTTGCCTTATATTTAAGGTAACCTAGGTAAATTGTCCACCTCCTATGTATTTGTTGAGTTAATACAACAGATCTAAAATTATCCCAGAGTCCCAGGCACAGAGTACCATGCCCCTGAGGTACAGGAGAAGACATGTCTTTTAAAGATTCTATGATAATTTAAAAAAAAAAAAAAGGCCCCTTCTGAGTTTCCATATATTTGTTGTTCAAGGAGAAGGTTCTTGTTTGAGATCATTATGTTCCCAAGTCCCCAGAAGAACTGCTGTTTTATGTGTAACCTAAAGCACACAGCAGAAAGAACAATCAATGGCATGACAAGGCAGTGACACTCTTCTTCATTTGACTTACAGAAAGTGTTTGTAATGACTCTACAGACTTAGTTTCCTTTCAGTAAGGAAAGTTATGTTCAGCTACTTAGCAGTAACTTGACAGGGACTGTGTAAGGGAAGAATATGGAAACCACACTTACTGAGAAAGAGGGAGGAAGAGACACAGTCTCTGGGGAGGAAAGAGGCTCCTCTCCTGCAGGATTGTCCCATCAGCTTGATTTCTTCCCATCTTTACACTTTAATGCACAAATAATAGCATCAAGATAATAAATGAGCAATTGTCTAAAGCAACGGGCCAGCCAGCATGGGGGAAATTTCAGAACGGAAACTTGAGGCTGGCCAGACAGATTCTGCTGAATGATTGAAGAGAGAAGCTCCTAAAAGCAGATACAATTTCTTCGTAATGTTTGCCTTGAGGAAAGGCATCCTTTCACGGAAAGAGAGTCAAATCCGGTCTATTTTTGTAGAAGTATTTCAAGTGGTCAGTCACCTTGTTTTCTGTGGTCCCCAGGAATTGTGCAGGAAGAGGATGCTGGTGATAGGGAACAGGGTGGTGAGTGAGAATCAACAATTATCTTTATATTTACCCCTTTTTCCTTCTATAAAAAGTAATGTAGGGAGAACCACCTGTCTCAGAAGTGCAAAGTTCATTACAACAGAGAGTAGAGTGGGTCATGAAAACCCCTCAGTGTGGCAGAATCCTTGGGTCAAGAATTTGCAATCTGAAGTTTTTATTGAACTGCTCACTCCCTCGCCCCTCCCTTCCTCATCGCCAGCCCCTGAGGGTTGAGAAAGAGGTGAAGAAACACTGTCCGCCCTGAGGGGTTTCTGTCTGAGGAGAGAGATACGTCCAGAAGAACTCAATGGGAAACATAATTATAAGTGGTGTTGAACCGAGGAAGGAAAGAACAGGACACTACACGGGGTCTGGAGAGGTCGCTCAGCATTTGCAGGGTCTTGGGTTCAATTCCCAGTACCTCCAAGGTGTTCACAACCATCGATAGCGCAAGTTCCAAATCTTCTTCTGATTCCTGTGGGTACCAGGCATGAACATGGTACACACACTGCATTCAAGCAACATATTCCTATATATAAGTCTTTCCAAAATTAAGTATTTTTTGAGAGGAGAGAGAGAGAAAGGGAGAGAGCCAGTATAGAGGAAGAGAGATACTAAACTTGGGTGGGGAAGTCAGGGAAAAATCTCTGGGAAGGTGGCACTCAGATAGCATCTGAGGGGTGAGTGGAAGCAAGCCAGTAGCCACTGTTGAGGAAGAACTTTCTGGAAAGGGAACAGTTCGTTGGAAGGCTAAGTGGTGAAGACCACAATAGACTCAGGATCCAAGAAGGGGAGACTGGAATGTAGGAACCAGCTAGTATGAGGGTGTGCTGGGCCACATAGCATCATATAGGCTAGGCCAGGATTTAGATTTTGCTTTATAGAAATGCAAAGTTATAGAAAAATTTATGCCAGTGAATGACCAATCTGAAATAGGTTGTTAGAAGAGGCTTTTAAATGCACTCTCTCTGACAGCGCACATTAAATGACATAGACAATTGTATAAGTAGGTCAGTATAAAATTGGCAAGAAAATTGGTAATGAAGTGTACCTTTGTTAAGCCTTCAAAGGAGTCAGAGTCTGATTGGTCTACCTGAGATGTCTGACAGTTAGTTCATAAGGCTGGGACTGAGGAACACCAAGGGAGCCTTGCCATCGACTCACTTAGCAACTCTGCAACATTTCATAAAAATTCAGCTGGGTGGTGGTGACATATGCCTTCATTCCAGCACTTGGGAGGCAAAGGTAGGCAAACTCATTCTCTGTGAGTTTGAGATCAGCCTGGTCTACAAAGAGTGTTTCAGGATTGTTATACAGAGAAACCCTGCCTCAAAAAAAACCAACAAAACAACAAAAAAAACAATGTAATGGAGAAAATATTTATATTAAAAATATAACAATAATATGAGAGAGAGAATGAGAAAGCAGGTTGTATAAGAATGATAAAAATATAATGTGAGAGAAGCACACCTGACATGAAGCCTAATGAGGTGTGTATGTTTGTGTGTGTACATACACAGTGGACAGGTGTGTATGTGTATACCTACAGTAGTAAAATGATAGCAGTAATAATAATAATTTATCATACCGTGACATATTTAGGATGGAGACGAAGCAGGGCGTGAGGAGAAGCCTCCTAGGATGAAGGTGGTACAGTAGAATTTGGTGCTGAAGAGACAGAAGCCCTGCCCTCAAAATGCTGTCTGTTACTCAGTGCTTTGAAATCTTACAGTCTACGGACTGTCCCTATGGAGGACAATGTTGAAAAGCAACACTCATCTATATATTTCCATCCCATAAGGTCAGACCCATGGGAACTCAGCATGGCAGGCTGAAAATTCTGGAAAATGCTCTGCATTCTCTTTGCCTCGCTTCATGGGACAACCCAAAGACTTAGATTTATAGAACCCTAGAAGAGCCCCTTGAACTTGCCAAGCCCAGGGAGGATTCAGGAATGTCCATCCTTAGCTGTCCAGGGGAATTACGACAGCAGAAAGAAACCAGGAGACCCTCTGGCGCCTCTCTGTTCTTCTTGCCCAATCTGTTTTCAAGAGCCTGTAACTTAAGTGTCTCCTTTTTTTTTTTCCATATGGCCACACCCAACACATTGGTTCTTTGATCCCTAAAACATGAGTGGTGTAGGGGATGATGAAGAAGGTAAATGGCTTTGGAAGGTCAGATAGAACAACACATAAATGAGGAGGGAGATCGTGAGAACCGCAGGACTTGGTGCTTTGAACTACCAGCCAAACTTGAGTAACTCTCACTGAGAGGCCTCTGACAAAACGGTGGGCAGTTGAGCTGTTGGCATCTACCTGCCCTCAGCATTTTCTGAAAAATGGCGTCTTAACCATAACACGTACCTTCCTGGAGACAGGAGATAGCAGGGCAGACTTATCTCTTACGTTAACTCTTGGGCATGAGCTTTCAGCTCACTTCCAAGTGATTTCATCCCTTTTCCAAGGCTGGCTGTTCCTCCAGGACCTGTGGTAACGTTCTCCTGCACCATATCTCCCATGATACCCACCCAGGCGCTAGGCTGTACGGGGACCTGTACATGGAAAGCTATGTCATGTCGCAAGATCCTGAGAGCCACGGGCAATGTTGAAATGCAGTGCAAATGGAAAAATAGCCCTTTGCGGGACTATTCCTATGGGATTAAAGAGAGTTGGTAAATACAAGGAATTGCTAAGAATAACCAAACCCCTTAAAAAGAATACCAAAGGGAACAAGTGTGCCCCTGTTCTACTGCAGCCCCTGCAAAGACAGTCCCGGAATGCTTGCTCCACAGATAGTCATTCTGTTGTTCCTGCCTTTTTGGCTGTGACACCACAGAGTCCCTTTGCAAATCATGGCCCTCAGCTCTGCCATTGGCTCCTGGCCTGGAGTTCTCAGGGCCCAGCTGGGGCCTCCACAGCTTCCTTCAAGGTCCACAACAGAATGACACAGGTTTTCACTCTTTCCTTGGTATCCAAGCACCTTAAACAGCAGCCACACACGGGCCCAGCTACCTCCTCTTCCAGAAACACCTGGATAGCATCTGGCCAAATGTGAGTTTTTTCCTTTGCTTTCATAGCATTTTGAGTGAGCCAGGGATACTGAAAGTGAGGTGATGTTATAAACAAATGGGGGGAGGGGCTTTAGTCTTGGCTAAGCCACAGGTTTACTTAGCTGAACTGTGCAGTCCCTCCACATTACAGTATCTAGGGTTGAAAAAAATAGGGTGATTATGTGGCATGCAGGAAAAGAAGAAAACAGTCCCCAGTGAGCCTGAGAGGACCTCTTTCCTTCAAACTGCCCCGTGAAACTCCAAATGCCTTAACAGTTTATACAGCATCCCATCGAGGCACGAAGCGTGATGCGCGGTGTGATCATGGCCAGCAGCATTTACTGGTTGTTTGTGTGTCATGACCTGCTTCCTCACAGCACTATCACAAGATTGGCACTCTTGGTTTTCTCTGCTCTGACACTGTTAGGAACTTAAGATCTACTTGTTAAGCATGACCTTCACCATTGAGCTCCATCCCCAGTCCTGGGCAAACCAACAGACAGAAAGATCAAGTGTCTTGCCAGTTATAAAACCAAAATCCAAGCTTCAGGTTGTGAGAACTCACAGGGGTATTTCCTATCCTCTTAAGTCAGCCCTTTCTCAAATAGGTTCTGGCCTTGCCCCAGCCCTCTATCAGCATGGCAACAGATCACCTGATGATGGTCAAGATGACCTTACCTGATCCTGGGTCACCTTTAGATACCAGAAGGACAACCTGGTGGTAGCCACTGCAGCACCATGGGAAGAAACATCTGTTGGAGCAAAGACCTACTTTAATTAAAGCAAATGCCCCTTGTTTGGAGCTGCCCATGGGCTACACAAGTTACAGCAGTCAGCAGGGCACAAAGAACAGAGAGGGTGAAGGGTCACCCAGTCCAGAGAGCACTGGTTCTCTTGATCATGCTCAGCCCATGATTAAAACCGTAGACTTTGGCATCAGAAAACCCTATGTTCAGATCTTAAAATTCGAATAGTAAAATAGGCCAGGGTAAATTTCTGGATTGAAAATATTTCTCTACTCATGTACCACCTTGCTGGGGGGGGGGGGGAGGGGCGCGGGGCAGGGCAGAATTGATTGATGTATACAGCATGCTTAGGACCATGCCTGATACACTGTACATGTCTAAGAACTTTTACTGCTTATGGCTGTAGCCAGGGCAGGCTATTGGGTAATGCATGGTAAAGCAAACCTTTGGTGAGTCCAAAAAGATAACAAGCACATACTTCAAAAGGCTGTTCTTGAAGAAATTAACATTTCTAAGTCAAGAGCAAGTGGGAGTGGAGAGAGAAAGATTCTGCAAACACTATCTTCTAAGGAGCAGGGAAGTCAGCTGACTTGGAGAAAGGAATGTCCTTGCTGGGCCCTTCCTGGAGACTGTAAAGTTGCACAACAGATTAAAAAGATTTTTGGAGACACATCAGTAAGAGGAGGTTGAAGGAAGGAGAGCTAGGGCTGCAGGAACCCTGCAGAATCACTTAGCATCTGGCGCTAAGCCCCAGCTTTAATGCATCAGTCTGCAGGAAGGATATTTCTGTTTGAGATGTGCACAGGTTTTCAGGACACGCTGGACCAGAGTGTCCCATTAAAATTCAGACAGAACCGGGGCCAGCAGAGCACACCAGCCAGGCAGCCTCTGCTTTCCTTTCCATGTGGATTCTGTTCTCTAGGAGCACTTAAAAGAAGTCTGATCTCTGATTGGATGATGATGGTGTGGTAGGAAGGATTTGGGGGTGTATAAGTCAGACTGAAGAAAATAAAAGATCTCAAACAAAGGGTCACCTCCAATGTGACCCTCATGGGGGTGCATCATCTCTGTCTCTCTCTTCTCTCTCTCTCTCTCTCTCTCTCTCTCTCTCTCTCTCTCTCTCTCTCTCTCTCTCTCTCTCTCTCTCTCTCTTTCTCTCTCTCTCTCTCTCTCTGGAGGAGTGTAAAGGCAAACACTAAGACTGGACTGCTGGGCAAAGCACCTGGATTAGATGATAGTCCTACTTTTTGCCAGCTACACTTGGTCCAGGCAACAGTGGCCTTCTCTGGAGCCTGGCTGAGTCCGCCAAGGCTGATTATAGCCACTTTAAGGGCAGAAAGTACAGTGGCACACCCTTTTTGTCCCAATATTCACGTGGCAGAGGCAAAGAGATTTCTGTGAGTTCAAGGCCAGTTTGGCACACATAGTAAGTTCCAGGTCAGCCGCAGCTACATATAGAAACCATCTTGAAAGATTTTTTTTTTTAAAGAAGTTGGGGCAGCTCATGTATCATACACCATGGAATAACGCCAGTGATGTCCGAAATAGTCCCCTAACCAAACATAATAGCAATTCTACAGTCAATTAGACAGATGTTAGCATTTAATGGGTAAACGAGGATTTTAGATAGACTATAGAAAGGCTTTTCTACAATCTGAGTTATGAAAGTATTTCTAGGTTTTTTTTTTAATATTTTGGGTTGGGAACTAGGGACTTGGGGTTTTTTCCCCCGTTTCTTCATCTAAATTCTCAGGTATCTGCAATATTCTATCCATGGCACCTGAAGTAATTGACACCTGAAGTATGCTCTCTCAATCACCCTCAAGCATTTGATTCTGGGAGCCCAGGAACATCATATGTCCAGTAACTTGGGGGCTCCTTTGGATTAGAGAGCTCCCAAAAAACTGGAGAGGAGAGTGGGCATGTAGCTCAATGGTTAGAGAACTTGTCTAGCATGTAGAAGACCAGAGTTTAATCCCCAGCACTTAAAAGAAAACAATGGAGAAACCTGTTAAAGCTTTAGGCCCTCTGCCACCATAAACAACACAACCTCCAAATCTACAAAAATCACAGGGAACCCCTCACTGTGTAGCAGATCCATCTAAGCCAGCGTTTCTCAACCTGTGGGGCATGACCTCTTTGGGGTCAGATGACCCTTTCACATATCAGATAGTCTACATATCAGGCATTTACATTGCAATTTATAACAGTAGTGAAATTATAGTTCTGAAGTATCAGTGAAAATAATTTTATGGTTGGGGTTTCACCACAACATGAAGAACTGTACTAAAGGGTCAAGACATCAGGAAGGTCGGGAACACTGACCTAAGCAAATGAAAGACAGCATTGCAACACGTAAGTGATGACGGAGCACCCCAACCTAGCAGACAGATACTTTCCAAACATTGCTATGTTAGGAATTATGTTTGTTCAGTTCTAGATCAGCATCATGGATGGCTGTGTGTGTGGTGATGGTCAAGTTAGCAACCATCAATGCTCGCACAATCTCTAGGACCAGGCTCGGAGCTTCAGATGCATTGTAGGTAAAGACTTACCATAACTCAGCACAGCAGCCACGGTTATGGGGAAACTGAGGCTCTGTGAGGAAGGATAGTTTACTAATGAATTGCCAGCAAGATTTAAACTGTCTAATGGTAGGCTGATAAGTCATCCAGCTGGAGGATAAGTAGAAAGAGAGGAAAGAATAGCATTTTTTTAAAATATCATTTTTTAACTGAAATAGAAATCATCACTTTCTCACCTCCCTTTGCTCCATACGGCCCCTCCCAGGTACCCTTCCTCCAGCCCTCCCCAAGTTGATAGCCTTTCTCTTTGATTATTATTATCATTACATATATTTACGCACGAGTATATAATATGCCGAGTCTGTTTCTGTTGTCTGTATATATGGTTTCAAGGCTGACCACTCTGCAATGAACAGGCTTATCCCTGAAAGAGGGTCTTTCCCCTCTGAGCAGCCATTAGTTACCTGCTGGGTTTTGTCTAAGGGCAGGACCCATAAAATTTTCCCCTTTCCATGCTAGTATGTCCATTGATACTGCCATTGCTCCAGTCTTATTTGTGTGGCCATTTCTGTGACAAGCAATCTCAAGAGAGTTTACCTGAAGCTACTAACAATGGCTTAACAGAGAGTAGTATGATTTCTCCTTGGGATATAATGACCTTCCAGAAACTTGAAGGGTTCAACTCCTGCACCCTCTGGTTGAAGTCTACAGTTTACTGTCAATAATGGGAAAAGAATTTCAGCTCACGGAAAAGAACTGGCTGATATGCCAGCCCAGGCCAGCCAGCCCCATCACACTCAGATCCATACCTAGCACCAAGAACACAGCAGGAGAGCTGGGAACATACTGTCTCTCTTCCTGAAGTCAAACTTTCCTTCAGAGAGGGTGTGCCTGCCTTGGGACACTCTGTGGTAGAAATAAGGAGACCTGGACTCCTTCTTCTGGGCCTTAACAATCATCTTCTTAGTCAGATATGGAGGCCAGACTGGAAGGTTCTAACCCTTGCCCTTCTGGACTCAGAATTTTAACAGTATTTGTTCTGAAGTAAGGAAATAATCATTACAAATGGGAATAGGCTTCAGGGCCTGCTTCTAAAGAAAGGTTTTCCTATCTAATGCAATTGCAATTAAAATACACGTAAGGCTTTTGGCTCACCTTGTCTGTCAATACCTGCAGGACACCACCTGTTAATTAAACAAGTTTCCATCAGGACAAATACACAAAGGTATTTGCCAAGTGCTAGAGGCAGAAGGGGTCGGTTGGCTCTTTCAGAGTTTCAGAGACTAATGAAGCAGGCAGGCAAGAGCACAGTTAAATTGCATTCATTCACTCACTCCACAAATATTTGTCAATGGCCCGTTAGGTGCCAGGCATCTTGCCAGCCTCTGGGATACCATGGTGAGCAAGACAGACAAATTTCTGCCTCCATGGAGCTGGCAGTCTAGTCATGAAGGGAGATATTAATTAAATAATCAAGAGCATGAAGATGTAATTAAAAACTAATGTAGGATCTCTGAAGGAATGGGAAGGAAGTCTATGAGGGCAGGAAGAGTCTGGTTCTGTTCTGGGAAGTCAGAAAAGACTTTCTGAAGGAACTGATGAGTGAATTAAGATCTGATTACAAATAGGGAAAGGAAAGTATCTGGGTCTGTGGGAGAGCATGGACAAGAAGCCCAGGATGAGAGGGTTTGCAGATGAAGCTGGGTAGAAGATGAGGTAGGGGGAAATGCCTGGGCCCCAGCAGCCATGCAGGCTGTAGCAAGGTTTTGATGCTTACCCAGCATCAGAAATGCATGGAGGGTTGTGAGCGCAGAACTCAGGTGACAGTGACCGTGCTACTGAGGGAGCCCAAAGCACCAACTCCACCTTGGCATGTGTGTGGTGTGGACAGGTGTTGGGAGGTCATGATTGAGGTATGGGTCCACACAGAGCTTTCTGGAGAAGGATATATGAGAGGTGAAATTTTGAAGGGTGAATATGATTAGCCAGGCTACCTACCATGGAAGGGGAGAGAGAACTTGATGCTGTCAGCTTTGGGCTAAGGCCTGGAAGAATGCGGGGGAGGGGGGACACACATAAAGAACTCAGTTAGACAAAGCAACAGAGTTAGGCAGAGACCAGATCACAAAAGCCTCCCAGCCTACGGCTTCACCCTAAAGGCAGCAGAACTCTACCGAATCAAACATCTTATGGACAGAGCGATCCTCAGGTTTCTGAGGTGGAAAGGTGGGGCTGAAAGTGGCTGAAGTAAGCTATGTTAGAGAAGAAAGTACATATGCACAGGCCAGGGCCATCCACGTGACAGCTGCCTAGTAGCTGGTGCAACGGAGCAGGGAGAAGAGAGGAACTGTCTGGAGACTTTAAAGGGTGAGAGGGCCTTATCGGCACCTGATGGGTGGTAGTGGCTTCCATTCAAACAGCAGTCTGATTAAACAGATGGTTCTATTTGGGAGTCTTGCCTCCGTGATCTCGGTAAATATCCCACGGGTCTTTGAGAGCAATGGTGTTCACTTTGTGTTAAGGGGAGATCTCGGTTATTTGGTTGAATGTGCTTGGACTTGCCAGCGCTCTCTCCTCTCACCTAACCCCCCACCCCATCATTCCTGCTTAAGCCTTCCATCCCTCCTTCAACTTTCACATCTCATATGTTCCGCTACGTTCCCTCTCCCCTAAAGCCTTCTTGTCGCCTCCCATGGACCTCTCCCTAGTTGTTCACACATAACTATACATATATAAAAATTAGAAAGTAATATCTCCATATGAGAGAGAAAACAAAATCTCTTTGAACCCTGGTTACCTCACTTAATGTGGTATTTTCAACTTCAATCCCTTTTTCCTATAAACCTCATAATTTTACATTTTCTATGGGTGCACAAGGTCCCATTTGGTATATGTACATTTTTCAATATCCATTCATTGGTTGCCTAACATCTAGGTTGATTTGAATTCATAGCTATTGTGAATACAGCAGATATGAACGTAGATGTGTGAGTGTCCTTGTAGTAGGACACAGAGTCCTTTGGTGACAAGCCCAGGAGTGGGGCCGTTGGGTCGTATGGTACTTGTACTCCTTTGAGAAGCCCCTACACAGATATTCATAGTACTGTACTGGTTTACACTCTCATCAGCAATAACTAAAAGTTGCCCCAACCCACATCCTCCCCAGCATTAGCTATAATTTATTTTCTTGGTGACGGCCATTCTGACTGAGGAAGATGGTCTCAAAGTCGTGTTAATTTTCATCTCCCTAATGGCTATGAATGTTGATCAGTTCTTACAACAGTTATCAGTCATCTGTATTTCTACTTTCTAGAATTTCTGTTTGGCTTTTCAGCCCATTTTTTGAGTGGGTGGATTCTTAATTTTTTGAGGTCTTTATATATTCTAGATATTAATCTTCTGCCAGTTGACAAAGCATCTGTCAACCTGCAAGGACACTTCTCCCACATATAAGCCGTCTCTTCGCACCATTGGAGTTCAGGGTTGTTTAGACTGAGTTTTTCTATGTTCGTCTTTAGTGTGCATGCTGCTGAGCCTGGTTTATTTTTTTTACCCTTTTATTTTAACCATTCTGTATTTGTATGTTCTAAATGTATCTCTTGTAGCCAGAATGCATATGTACATATGAATTTTTAAGAGCTCCTATAGCTAAAAAATTTAGTTCATTTATATTTATTGTGGCTATAAATACATTGGTTTGATTTTATCCATCTCCTATGGATCACTATTATATTTTCCTGGATAATTTATATACCTGTAGTTTTACTGCTTCATTGCCCCCCCCCAGCTGCTGGCTGAAATGCACTTTATTTATTCTCAACATTTAACATACACACTTCACTTAATAAAATCTAAAGTGAGCTAACATCTCTAGAGGTAGTATTAAGGCTTCTGGGGATTTGACACAGAGATGTGGACATTGTTTAGAATTGAAGCTAAGTCCTGTTTTATACATGCTGGGTTTGAGGACCATCTTGATCCAAACCAGCTAGCATCAATGGCTTTACGCAGCTTGCATGGACAGTTCTCTGCTGCATAAACAGCAACAGAGTTAAAACAAAGCTACAGACATTGTTGTCTGTCTGCTCTTGGTTCTCAGAATCATAGCCTCTTCCTCAGCAGTCACCAGGACCACACTGAGCACAATGCCTCCTGGGAGCATCAGGATTCAGAGTCACTTCCACAGCTGTCCATATCCGAGTCTACAACAAAGTCTGCAGCTGAATTCTCCCTACACGACCAACTAATCTTTGCCTCCTTCATCTACTCTGTTATCTTTGTGATTTAATAAGAGGAAAAGCTTAGTTAATTTATGCCGCATACGGAAGAGAAGTAACTCTGTTAAATTAAGCTGATCCAGACCACACCTAGCTTCAACTAGTTTACTATATCCATGCACTCTTACCTCTAAGAAGCTGGGCCACATTTTTACACGTCCCAAGTGCTTTTTAGATGTTGTGTTCCTTCAGAGGATTCTGTGCAGTAGGGGGAGTGGAGATCAGTAGAGGAAACGCCTCCAGAGTGGGTGGCACAGAGTGGGTGGCACATCCACATTCCCCTTTGTGCATGCCTAGGGCTGTACAGCAGACGCTTGTTATTCCACAGGAAGAAATAACTTGAGTTCCCAGGATAGGGTCTCAACTTCCCACTGTTTTGTGTGGCTGATCCAGAGGCCTCAGCTTTAACAAGGACGTTCCAACAGGCCCAGCCCTTCCTCTCACTTTTGTGTCACTGGGAAACCAAAAAATTCATCTGGCTTTCCTAAAGTCTCACCAGTGTCCTAAATCCAGGGGCTGGTTTTGGTGCAAAATGATGGGAGGGAGCCTACTGGACCTGATCTTCGCCATCTCCCACACAGAAAATCCCCTCTCCAGATAGCCACTAAAACAGAAGGTAGTGATGAGAATTCAGGCTTGCAAATCCACGTTATGCTAATGCCTGATTTCACCTAGTTAATGGATTATTTAAAACAGCAGTTTGTATAAATCCCCAGGGACACATGTTTCACCACGACATATGCTTCCTTTATTCATATCCTTTAGCAGACAATAGTCTAGCCAAAAGAATCTGGAGTGTCCACTTCTCAAACTGTAGGTATATTGTAAATAAGCTTAATAAGAGATTTGCCAGGCAGTGGTGGCACATGCCTTTAAACCCAGCACTTGGGAGGCAGAGGCAGGTAGCTCTCTGTGAGTTCAAGGCCAGTCTGGTCTACAGCACAGTTCCAGGTCAGCCAGGGCTACACACAGAGAAACCTTGTCTCAAACAAAACAAAAATAAAGAAAAAATAAGGCTTTACACCTGCCATGACTATCTGCTCCATAGTGGTGCCAGGCTTATTTTAAAGAGTCAACACGTGGCTTTCAGCATTCAGGTACAAATGGGAACTAAAGGGTTAGTTAGTAGAGAAAAGCATCTGAGTGGTGCAACCAACCCATGAATATACCCCTTATAAGAGAAACAGGCAAAGAACAGAGGTGTGGCCTTATACACTTCAGTTCTCAGTGTATTACAGAAGGAAGGCCCCCTGAGGACCTGCTGGGTACTGGTCAAGGTCATGAGTTGATGAAGGTTCTGATGGGATGTCAGGCAGACTACATGGTTTATACTCACATGTAAATGAGAACATTTGTATAATTCTTAGCCAGAGCTGGTACCTCCAACCCCATCCAGCCCTTTGGTACATCTATTCATCTTCATCCCAATTGATGGAGGCAAGAATATAGGCAGGTAGAGCCAAATCTGTGCCCAGCACTTGGGAAACAGCCTAACAGCCACTCATGGCTGGGACTGAAGAGAGAAGACCATCCTTGAGATGTAGCTGGCCCACGTCACAGGAAATGCAAAAAAAAAAAAAAAAAAAAAAAAAATGCCACCAGAGGAGACCTCTGAGACAAGGAAGTTCTGCTCTCCTGCGACTGTCAATAACAATGGTATCCATTAGAGTGTAGTTATTGTTTTCTGTAGAGCAAATTTAGTACATAATTTAGGAAGTATTGGGAATAAAAATAAATGAAAAATATATGATCTCTTAGCTGCATTCTTCAGAAGGAGAATCTGTGAGGTAATGGAACAACACATGACGTTAGTTACACTTGAAATAGCTACATTGCTTTACATCAGAGAGGAGACAGGGAGCCAGGGTGCCAAAAAGCCAGGGAGCCAGGTTGCCAGGTTGCCAGGAAGCCAGGGAGCCAGGTTGCCAGGTTGCCAGGGAGCCAGGGAGCCAGGGTGCTGCCAGTGGTAGAGTGTATGTTAAATAAGTATGCAGAGCTCTGCAGTGATGCAGAATGCCTTTAATCCTAGCATTTAGGGGGCAGAAGTTGGCAGATCTCTGAGTTCAAAGACAGCTTGGTTTACAAAGTAAGTTTCAGGACAGCCAAGGCTACACAGAGGAACCCTGTCTCAAAAAAAAAAAAAAAAGTTAAGTAGGAGACTCCATCCCCAGTACTTCTCAGAAAATGAATAAATAAATAAAGTGATTCAGAAAGAAATGGAGTAAGGAATGGATGAAGGTCAACAGCTGAAGAGAGAGGAAACAGAGTGAGCACAGAGATCAGAGGCTTGAGGTGAAAGGGTAATGTTTGAAAAATATTGAGAATTTGTAAGAAAAGCAAAGGTATGCAAGATATATTCTTGCTCTGCTGCTGATGTAAATAACATTATCTGTCTTATGTGCCAAGAACAATGTGGCACCATGTGTTGAGAGCCATTTGTGATAGTCGGACTTTGAATGTAGTTTATATGTATATTTAATTGGGGGGAGTGTGTCCTTACAGGGGTCTCTCAAACAGGGTCTGAAACTGAAGTCAGTAACTGGCCTGAGGGACTGCAAAATAGGGGAATGGACCAAAATAGAGAATACTAACTGCCAAGAACAGAGAAAAAATGGATGCTTCCAATTCAAGCTCTAATTCCAGTCACAAAGACAAGCTATCCTGACTGATGCTTTGGGTTATGATTGAATAGATTCCCATGAGTGTTTATGCATAGAATGTGGGGCTCTCTGGCTGGTCTTGGGAGTTCATGATACTAACAGCATAAGTCTCTACTGACCTGAGCAGCTATGTGGAATCCTGCTACAGAGTTAGCAATGAACAGATGCAGAGGAGGTTGTTGGAGATCACAACAGAGCATTTAGATCATGATGGTAGGCTAAAAGACAAGTCTATAAGGGCAGAAGTAATTTGATGCAATGGGTAAAAACCCTACTTCTGGTCAAAATACTTCCATATCAGTAAAACTGTACAACTTCCTCATAATAATTAAGGGCAAACTGAGGTATGTATTCACTGACTCATTCTGAGACTTGGCTTCTTGTTACTGATCTCAGACAGACAATTTAATACTTCTAAGTGCTGATTTAATATTTTAATAGTTTTAGCATCCACATTAAAGGGTCGCGGCAAAGTTTGGCAAATATTATTTTCAGCACAAAATATGTTGCTGGTGGTAATGATGATCATTTCTTAAAAACTCATTTTATGTGGGTGTGTAAAATATACGATTGATAGCTATGCATAGGTGAAGCCAAAATTAGGTTCCTGTTCTTCTTAAAAAAAAAAAAAAAAAAAAAAAAAAAAAAATCCGGGAAGTAGTGGTTCTTGCCTTTAATCTCAGCACTTGAGAGACAGAGGCAGGCAGATTTGTGTGAGTTCGAGGCCAGCCTGGTGTACAGAGTGAGTTCCAGAACAATCAGGTCTACACAGAGAAACCCTGTCTTGAAAAAACAAAAATAAACAACTTTCACTGTCTTCGTAGTCCTTGGAACTTTCCTTTCCTAAATGGTTGGGCAAATACATGGCTTAACATTCTAACTTTCACCGATTTCGTTTTCAACTGCCCAGTGTCAATAATTGATATATTTTATAGTAGCATGAATAGAGTGGGGATAGATAGATAGATAGATAGATAGATAGATAGATAGATAGATAGATAGATACAATGTTAGAGGTTTATAAAATGTGATATGATAGGCTCTGTGTTATATGCGCATTTCATATTAATTAAGATGAAGATGATGATTTGGGTACACGAACAGACCTGATGTCCCCGTGTGATAAGAGGGTTTTGTGGAAGACTGTGAAACCAGCAGTGGCCAGGCACAGCCTTCAGGATGTTCTGTCTCTGAAAGTATCCTGGGGGCCATGCTTGCTCTTTAAAATGCCTTAAGTCCCATGTCCCCGTGTTCCCCCCACCACCTTTCTCTTCCTCCCACAAACATAGAAGGTCACCATACACATTAACCCTTGGCTCACAGGTGCCCAAACTCTCAGGCCATCTGTGCCCTCTGCCCCACTCTGGCTTGGCAGTACCCAGTCAAAGCCTCAATATGAGGAAAGAAGGCAGAACCTCGGCCTCTTGGCTTCTGTGGGTTTCAGCCAGACCCTGGGTGTTATTTTAGTACAACTACAGTATTTAATTTGAGGATATGTGTGGACCAGAAGGAGGGACAAAGACAAAATGTTTTTCCTCTTGACCAAATAATTAAATTTGAAGCTCTAAAAAGAAAGAAAGAAAGAAAGAAAGAAAGAAAGAAAGAAAGAAAGAAAGAAAGAAAGAAAGAAAGAAAGAAAGAAAGAAAGAAAGAAGGAAGGAAGGAAGGAAGGAAAGAAAGAAAGAAAGGAAGAAAGAAAGAAAAAGAAAATTAAAAAAAAAAAATCTACCTTGTTGCAAAGTTGTACCCAACTGGAAAGAGAGAATTGGCTGGAAAAACCTCTCCCAGCCAAGGACCACCTGTCTTCTACAACCTCCCATGTCCTGGGCCCATGCATATCACCCGAGCAGGCTGTGGCCCTGCACGATCCTTCCCTTCCTGAATGTGTCCACTGTCCCTTTACTGGAAGAACATTCTAAGGTGTATTTCCTTTCTTTCAGTCCCGAGAGTGCCAGCACCAGTTGCCACTGCGCCATGGCTGAAGGGGAAATCACCACCTTCACAGCCCTGACCGAGAGGTTTAATCTGCCCCCAGGAAACTACAAAAAGCCCAAACTGCTCTATTGCAGCAACGGGGGACACTTCCTGAGGATCCTTCCAGATGGCACAGTGGATGGGACAAGGGACAGGAGCGACCAGCACAGTAAGCAGCTATCCGAATTGCACCCATACTTTTCCATGTGTCCCCTAGTTCAGAAAGGGAGGGTGGCAGGGAATGGGGACAGGTACCCGCTTTCCAAGGCTCTATGTAGGCCAAATGCATTCAGAAGTGAGATGACCAGTCATAAGTGGATTTTAGACAAAAAGCAATGAATACCCAAGCTGCAAACCACAACCTCTGAACAGCTCGGGATCAGAAGGAACCTAAGAGAGACATCCAGAGATTCCCCCAAGAAGAGAAAATAGAGAAGATCACCTTAGCAAATTGGGATCATAACGGGTTGCAACCAAGAAGAGTTGGGAACAAATCATGAGAGAAGGAGATGGTTGGGTGAGAGGAGCAAAGAGGGAGATAGAAAGAGATGGATCTCTCGATAAAGGAAGCCAATGTGGGGTTGGAGAGAGACTGGGTGCTAGGGAAACCTCCAAGAACTCACAGGATATCCCTGGCTAGGTCTCCAACCAATAGTGGAGGGAGTGCCTAAACAGGACTTCCCCTATAATGAAATGAGTAACCACCCTAAGTGTCATCACAAAACCTGCATCCAACAATGACTAGAGATAGAGGCAGAGATCCATGGCTAAGCACGGGGTAGTGTGGGGATTTTTCAAATATAATAAAAATAGTCAGAGATATCAGAGGGATCTACCCACAGTCAGTCTAGGAGGATCAGACAATGGTAACTCTCACCTTTAATCCCAGCACAGGGAATATCTACACCCTTAATCCAATCTGAGTTTGAGGTCATATCAGTTTACAGGAGTTCCAGGCTCCCAGGCAGGCAGTGGTGGTACCACTCCTTAACTGAGCAAAGAAAGTATTTAAGGCAGGCATAGAAAGTCAGAGCAGGCAGAAGAAGCGTAGCTCACACCGTTAGACCTAGAACTTGAGAAGCAGAGGCAAGAGAATCTCTGTGAGTTCAAAGACAGCCTGGTCTTCAAAGCAAGTTCCAGGACAGCCAGGACTGTTACACAGAAAACTCTATCTAGAAAAAAACAAAGACTGGAAGAGGAGGGTCTGTCCTCTGATATCTCTGACTGTTTTTATTATATTTGAAAACATCCCCACCGGGCAGAGCTGGTCCAGCTGAGAGCAGGGGAGAGAGTCTGTATGAGCAAGGGGATAGGGATTATGAGGAAAATTCCCACAGTGATGTCTTGCTGAACTCTGGGGAGCTCACTGAATCAAGAACAGCCACTGGGGAACCATCAGGAAAAGGAGCTAGGCCCTCCAAGGGCAGGCAACTGTCTATTGGCATGGGCAGTATGGAGCCTCGAGGGCTGGGATCAGACTGTGTTCCTATGTGTATGGACTGGCACCTTGGAGCCCATTCCCTGCAGAGAAACACCTAACCCAGTCTTGACTTTGGGATGAGGAGATCAGACTTGCCTGGAGTGGATGTGCCATGCTGAGTTGTCCCACCTTGGGACTTGTTGCCCTTTTGGGGGAGGGGATGGAGGATAGAGAGGGGAGAGGCTAAAGGCTGACTGGAAGGGATTGGGAGGAGGGAAAGGAGGGGAGCAGAGGGATACATGGATAAAAAAGACATTTTTTTAACAAAAAAATAATAAAAGGAAGAAAAAATTGGGAAAAAAAAGAAGTGAGATAACATACATATATCAACAGGCTGGCTTTGGAAGACGGAGTACTGTGGGCTACTACTTAGCTAATTACATCTTATTGCAAGCTTTTGGAAAGGTTCTCTCTTGACCAGACATAACCTTTGCCAGGGTTCAATCACTGACCGCCATCCCCAGGTTTCTATAAACTAACAAAAAATCAGACCCCCAAGCCAGACAAGGGCCTGCTCATCCATCAGGGGAAGAACCTGATGAGCAGGGATGGGAAATCTCTGCACTAAGATACAGGATCAATTTCAAGTTAACAGACTCTCCAGGTGATGTCTCCACTGCGCTTGATTTGAGAATCCCCATCTCTAAGCATAGCCTAACACATCATAAATTATGCAGCTTTCCTGCAGCACATTGTACAGATGTGGCTGTAGTATGAGGGAAGGGTCAGCAGAGTCATTCTCCAGACACTAACGGAGCCAGAGAGTAAGAGGCTGATAATTCTGAGCTTTCCCAGCAGCCTGGCTTTCACAGAACATTGATAAGTGGAAGAAGTATGGCTTAGGGAAAATAATCTACCTGACTAGTGTGTGTGTGTGTGTGTGTGTGTGTGTGTGTGTGTGTGTGTGTGTGTGTGTGTGTGTGTGTGTGTGTGAACCTCAAGAGCCAAACATTCTGTAAGCCAGGAGACATGGGAAAGCACAGGAGTAGTAAGGCTTGGGACTGGCTTGAAAACAGGATGCAAACTGCTGATGTTAAGGCATATGTGTTCAATGTCGAATTACATCTGGTGTAGGCACAAAAACAGACTCAACACAATGACCTTCTGAGATGACCCTCTGTTCAGTCTCAGGTGCACACATAACGGATGGGGATTAACACCCGCCTTCCTTCCTCAGAACGGGGGTGCTAGGGCTTGCAGCTGGGACAGGCTTATGATTTAGGGATTTTGTTTTGATAACCTGTCTTCAAGTGGGCCTCCTACATGCTTTCCATTCTATAAAAAATAGGGACCCAGAACAGGTCAAAAATAAATATTCTAGAACATTAAAAATAACCAAGTTTGGGCTGAGCCTGAAACCCAGTTGCTAGAGTGCTTGCTGGCAAAGGAGGCCTCACCAAATATAAATGGATATGGTGTTATATACATCTATGATCTCAGCTCTCAGGAGGTGGAGGGAAGAATAATTAGAAGCAAAGTCATCCTTTACCTACATGGTGTGAGCGGGGCTTAGAAGAGAGACATCGTCATCTTACAAATGAACTTAGCTTTTACTTTGTTGTATCAGGCATGGTACACAATTCGTGTGTCCATCCACACAACCCAGGGGAACAAGCTTTCATTTCCCTGAGTTGTAAATGTTTCTACTAAGTCTTATCAATTTTGTGAACTAATGGGGAATGTTCTAGTCCCCAAGATCCAAACCAAAGATGACCGTGATGACATGTCCCTTAAAGTTGCCCTAGTTCTTGGAAACCTTAAGCTTTGAGAGTAACAACAGGATTACAATTACTGGGCTTCTGGACAAATGTCATGTGCCTTCACTCTGAACATTCTGTCATTAGCACCATAGAATGTCTCTGGGTACACAACATTGGGACAGTGTACGGTGACACTTAGCTACTGGGCTTAAGTTGTCAGAAGCCCTGGGAACTGAGCATAGCTCGGTAGGAGAGCTCTAAGGAAGTGCACACCCAAGGAATGCTGAGGTATTTATGTGAACTTGGGCTTATTTTTCTAATAATAATAATAAAAAAAAAAAAAAACCCAAGAATACCAATTACAGGTTTCTTGGGAAAGTTAAATGAAATAATACTGTAAACATTCTTGCCTTGTGCCTGCCTTCCCCGGGGTAACAGTTCAGCACATGCTGGCCAACATCGCTGTTACCATCCCGAGTCTCCAGACTTGCTACAGCCTGCAGCTTGTGGCCATGCGCTTCTCCTAGCCCATGAAGGGCTGGAGTCTGGATTCAGGCTTCTCTGCCAACATTCAAGGCAGTTCTATGAGCTTATTGTTTGCTTGCTCTGGAACTAAGAACAAGGGCTAAGGGGATAGTCCTAAGGTAAATAGGCAGCAATCTCCCCTGTACCGGTTTAAACCACAATGGACAACACCCTCCCCACCCCGAAACCCCTGTTGTCAGGGCCCTGGAATGCTGGTACTCACGTCCCCACTCTGCCACTTTCTAACCAGACAATTCATATTCTCACTGTCTTGCATGAAGTACTCTGCTAAAGAAGCTTCAAATTGCCTATCCAGTGATTCTTCTAATCCCAATGTCTCCAGAGGCCTAGCTTGGGGACGGTCTTTTAATCTCACTGAGACTCAGCTTCCTCCTCCTGTGGAATGTGAAAGCTAGCCTCACGCTGTCCCTTACGCTACCCATCAGCCTGCCCCAGAGGACGGGCCTCCTGGGCATGGGCAATCTCCCTGAGTGTGGATCTGTCGCCATCTTCTGCCCAGCCATGGTACTGCAGTTTTGAACCTCAGGCCTCAGAGGCAGAGGCAGTTTTGCGAAGCTTGGGATGGAAACCCCGGGGAGCCGTGACCTATATACACAATCTGTCTAATGAAAGTGTTTTTTTTTTTTTTCCTAGACAGGTTTCTCTGCATAGTTCTAGCTGTCCTGGAACTCACTCTGTAGACCAGGCTGGCCTCAAACTCAGAGATCCACCTGCTTCTGCCTCCTGAGTGCTTAAAGGTGTGTGTCATCACAGACCAGCTTGGAAGTTCTATTCTTTAATCATTGGTCTGAGCATGACAGGAAAACACCCCTAAAAGCCAATCAGACACTTAGGTAGATCATAAACCCCACAAGATAGAACTTGCTTCAGAGCCTCGCAAGACAAAAAATCCATTCCTTTCCCTGTCTCTTTGTCTTCAGTGGGTTGGCATGCTGTGCGTGAAGTGGCGGGGGGGGGGGTGTCCAAATGTGTCTGTCCTTATCCTTGGAAGCAAGAGTTTCCACCTTATTTGTAGTATCAACCTCTGGAGAGCATTGTGCACTGGCAATCCCAAAATAGACTTAGGTAAAATGTCTCTACGAGATTCCTGTAGAGAGGGGGCGCAGAAACTTGCCATCACCAAAACTTGGGCCACAGCTCTGGGCAATTGTCTATACATGATGTAAACACTAGTTACAATGTCTCAGCATCAACAATAGAGACAGACAGTGAGGTCTACAGATTCTAGGATCCCTGGGGAAGCAGCTTGTGAAAAGATTGCTTTTAATAGCAGAATGCCAGCCCTGAAAGACAAGTAGATATGTGACTGTGAGAGAGTCTAGGGAGAGCCATGGGATCAGAGGAAAGTAACCAGCTGATGCCGGACACAGAATATATGAAGGGTGCCACTGATCTGTGCACCTCTTGGAGTTCCACTTGTGCATGACGGATGTTTACTGGACTTCTCCCGTGCATGCCCCTGAGGACAAAGACTTTGTCTGCTGATACTCCACACTGCAACTTTTGTGTCCAACATATTGCCTGTCACTTGGTTCGGTGCCCAGTAAGCATTAATTTGATGAGTGGCTGACTTGTATTGTTGGCAGATAAATTGAAACCCAACAATATCTCAAGAAATGCCTGCCGAGCACTGATACATGCCAGGCCCTGCACAGACGGTCATTTCTACCTGACAACAAACCTCATCATTATGCTGAAAACCCTAAAGCTAACAGGATGTGACCACTCCTCATAGGAACAGCTTGTAGAGCCATCTCCTGTTCTAATACTTAGGATCCCTGAGGATCCCACCACCAGCCTAATGCTAACACCATGGCAGACAGCACTTTTACCCTGAAAACCAAATACACTGGCACACTTATCCTATCACATGGCATAGATAGGCAACGGCAGTTGATGTCCCCTTGTGTATTTACCAGATCTGTGACACCTTGTGGCAGTTGCTTTTCCTTCATGTGCCTAAATGTCCTTGTTTTAAAAATAAGAATAACAATAGTTCTCTACCTCTTAGGAAAGTGGGGGTGTAAATGTGATATTCCTTTTTTAAATATTCTATTTATTTTTGTTTAATAGCATTGGTGTTTTACCTACATGCATGTCTGTGTGAGGGTGTTCAGTCCCCTGGAGCTGGAGTTACAGACAGTTGTGAGCTGTCATGTGGGTTCTGGGAACTGAACTCGAGTCCTCTAGAAGAGCATAAATGTGCTATTTCTAAGAATGTCCAATACACCATCAGGCACCAGTTCGAAATAGTGCCATCCTCCAGGGTCACCATCCTCCTTCTTAGGCTCACTGGGCCTCTTCATCTAACTATCTGAGAGCTGGTCATTAAATAAATGATAAGGCTGTTCACAGAACTGCTAGTGACTTCACAGCCTCTCTGAGACCTGGCATAGGACTACAGCCTACACAGAACCTGGCCCAGCAAGCTCTTCCCATTTCACTCCCCTGGCACAGAAGCCACTACAGCAAAGGCAAAGAGTTATATGCTTGTCTGCTCTTCCTGCTGGAGTTTCCTCTCTGGAGAAGGCGCATTGGGTTTTACTCTTCCATAAGATCAACAGCTGGAACAGCAGCTGTAGAGCAATGGTACACTCCTAAGCATCCCTAATATCCAGCCTCCTTGTGGAGCTATCCTGCCCGGCCTGGCACAGAGGAAGGAGGCTGTTGGAGTGGGGGAGGGTGGATACTCGGCACCACTCACCACACAGATGGAAATGTTCTTCAGCAGAGTGTGTGCAAATCAAATATTTATAAATCTAGCCACATCCTAAAGGCACCAGGGGAGTTTGCTGGTCCAAAGGATCTTACTGCATTGCCCTGGATCCAGGCAGACCGCACTGCAGTGAAATCCCTCCCTGTATACTATTTGGGGGCAGTCCAGACTTTCGTTGTCTGGTCTGGTGGGGTTCCACATTTAATGGTAAAGTCATTCTATTCCCCACCAGCTTGGACTCCAAGCCAGGACAGCTTTCCAAAGAACCACATTGGGGAGGTCTGGGTCCTGCTGTCATAGCCAGAGAGAGGGGCGGGTCTATATCCTGTTGTCCCTCCCAACAGGATGCTCCTGCCTGTCATACGTGTATTAGCATCTTGGGTCCTTGAGTTTAACTTAAGACCCCTTGCTTGATTACAGAGGTATTTTTTTAGAAACTCTGCAATATACATATGAATGCACACACGTGTCAGTCTATCTCTGAACTAAAGAAAAAGTTTCCTGACTTTTTTTCCATATGTTAAAAGACAAGACACCTTTACAAATGTTAGCAAAAGTCTTTTACACACACACACATAAACACACACATAAACACACACACGCACACACTTAAAACCGCTGTAATTTTCCCCCTCTGGTCCATTTTTCCCCTTCTCTGTCTTTAATGTTTTGCAAAGACTGGTTTGTGGTTATACTTTAATTATAAACCCCACTGACATTAAAACAACCTGGCTGAGTTCTGAATGAGGCTGACCTCACTTTGAGTAAACACTACCAAGGACGGGAAGTCTCCAACCCAGAATAAACTGGGCACGTAATCTCCGTGGCCTCTCTCTGGGCAGCAGGCATAAAGGGCAGGCCATGCCACACACAAGCAAGGCCCTCCTCTTTAGCTTGCCAGCCCAAGAAACCAGATGGCACCTTAGCTGTAAAAAGCTAGTGCAGGACAGAGGTAGACATGCGTGTGGGCCCCAGAGCACACTACTCTTGGCACTAGCCATATGGGATTCTTTTCTCTTCTTTCTGATCTAAAGAGTATGGGTTCAAAGTGCCTCTCCATGAGCAAGCTACTGTTATGACCTCATGGAAGGTTATGGTCACAGAAAAGAAAGCAGATGCCAGCCATTCCTAAGGCATATGGCAAGAGTACCCAGATGGAGTCTGGTAGCGCCCCTGGAAAGTGCTGGGCTCCTCTTCAGGAAGAGGCTCTGAGCATGCAGAGACCACAGGTTGATGAGCAGTGAACATGAAAAATAGGAACATGAGCTACTAAGTTGATTTTGTACATTTCAGGATGATATCTATGTTTTATATTCTTAAACCAGCACCCTCCTGCATCCAGGCTTAGCATGAGCGAGGTCCTGGATAATGCTCAGCACCAAAACCAAAACCAGAAACAAAACAAAACAAACAAAAAAAAAAATATGAAAGTACCAGCCTGGATTCTATCAGGACATTTACAGTCACAGATCCACCAAATAGCTAGAGATGATGTCTCCGACTTGCCATTCCAGTACTTGGGAGGCTGAGGCAGGAGAATCACTGTAAGTACCAGGTCAGCCTGGGCTACAAAGTGATACAATGTCACTTAGGGGGAGGGAATCTACCACAAAAGCCTTTCCAACCCTTCAAGTCAATTTTTATAAGTGTACCTTTAGAAAGTTGTATCCTGTTCTGCTAAATCAAAATTTGCTGTCTCCATTTCAGACCTGGGCTAAAGGAAGTACTCAATCAGCTACAGACTTTGGTTTTATTATTATTATTATTATTATTATTATTATTATTATTATTATTAAGCTTGGAATGGCCAGGGCTGCTATCCTTCCTGTTTATAGACACCAGAGGCTCCCTCCCAAGGATGGCATCATTCTCTGGGTGCTCACTTGAAGGGTGTTGAATATAGAGACAGTAGGGATTTTGTGACCTTTCATCCCATCCTACACACCGCCCCTGATACTTCTTGGTCTTAAGAACACTCACCTCTTATCCTCCTGTTCAAGCCTGAGCTGAGTCACAGACCACCTTGGAGGTCACCAGGAGCAAGAATCTAGTCTTGGAGCCAGCAAGGTAGCCACTTGCTTCCAAGTCTAAAATCTGAGTTTATTTGTTTTTTAGAGAGCCTGTGTACATGTTTTGGAAGGAGAGAACTGACCCCAAAAAGTGTCCTCTGGCCTCCACACTTACATCACAGCATGCATGCAACCTTCCACATACACTTCATATACTCACAGGTACGAAAGGAGGAAGGGAAAGAGGAAAGGGAGGAAAGAAGGAAGGAGGAGAGAGAAAAAATAAAAGCAAAGGAAAGAGTGTTGGGCAGCTCTGAGGGTCTGTCCACTGGCTACGAACTGGGCTTTAAAACATCACCACCTGAAAGGCAGGAAGAACTGTGGCATGGTGACTCTGAGGAAAACTTCTTGATAGCTCGCATGGATATAAACACAAAAACACGCACTAGATACAGACCAAAGCCCAGCAAATGCCATCAACCCAGGACCTAGAGATGGCTGCAGAGTAGATTTTATAGAAACAGAGCTTGAGAATGAATCAGATCATGTCTCTATGGGTCCTCAGTTATCTACCACCCTCTCGGCCTCCCCAGGGCAGCTGCTCGACAGGACCGACTGGTATCTAATAAGTTTTACATTTTACACACATCTTCTTGTGAGCCATACACACTAGCTCATGCTTCTTATAAATTTTTCAGCAAGGGTTTACTTATTTCCCTACAATTTCATTGCTGTACGTTATCTCCTGCTTTTATTTTTTATTTTTTTTCTAAATGAACAAAGGTGGAGATACAACAGAGAGAGAGACAGAGTGACAGGGATGGGGGTGATATTTAATTGTATCATTTTATCTACTTTTTGCCTTCAAACAAGGAGCCTTTGCTATTGAGCTGCTGAGTCATAGGCTTGTGTGTCTGTCTCCCTAGTTCTGTGTAAGCCCTGGATGCGTGAACAGCCTCTGGCAAATTTCAGCACATGTGGGTGGGGAAGGGGGGGGGGTCACTGAGTGGTTTTCAATCCTTGCCCCAGCTCTGCTGCTACGGGAGGAAGAAACGTGCTGTGTGGCCAGCTCCTGTTTCGTTCTGAGGTCACACTTCCTCCTTCCTTGAGTGTTCCCTGCAGCCAGCCGCTGAGAGGGTGTAGGTTTGCAGCCCTAGGATGGAGTCCCCACCAGAAGGTTGGCCATCCCGTCACAGACATAAGCAGTGTAGGCTAGGCGTTGTACCTTCCTGCCAGCTCTGCTCACAGAAATACATGTGTAGGAAAGACAGCCAGAAAGAAACCCAGTGAAAATGAGCTACGAAACTTGGACATCCTGGAGAAATAATATTTATAGAGGAAACTCTTGAGCCGACTCTCATCAGCATACCATCCCTGGCTGAGGGCTGAAGTCATGTGTGCTAGGCAGGCCCCAGCTCTTGTTTACCTCTGTGAGACCTCTCCAAGGCCATGATGGGATTTCACAGAAGGAAAGAACTTGCCCTCACCTAGCCCAGCAGCAAGAGACAGAACTAGGAAATTAAATGCTTTAAAAACAAACCAACAAATCTTCTTCACAGAGTGTGGTGGCCCAAGCCTGTAATTTTAGGTCTCAGGCAATAGAGGTAAAAGGATTCGTAGGTCAAGGTCTTGGCTACATAGCAAGTTTGAGGCCAGCCTGGACTACTTGAAACCCTATCTCAAAAAACTAATCTACTGTGGGATCCCAGGATTGAACTCAGGTCACTAGTCTACAGAGGCTTTTACCCACTGGCTCATCTCACTGACTCTTACAGTTTTTCTTAATAGGGTTGTACAAACATCTTTACTATTTTTGATTTTCAAAAGAGAATCTCCCAGGCTCTTCTTTTATTTTAAGATTTTATTTATTATGAATACAATGTTCTGCCTGCATGTATGCCTTCAGGCCAGAAGAGGGCACCAGATCTCATTACACATGGTTCTGAGCCACTATGTGGTTGCTGGGAATTGACCTCAGGACCTCTGAAGAGCAGCCAGTGCTCTTAACTGTTCAGCCACCTCTCCAGGCCTCTCCCAGGCTCTTAACCATGATTCTTTCCTCTCCATTCCAACCCCTGTCCAAGCCTTGGGCTCCACTAATCTACTCACTGTATTTATGTATTTGCTTATTCTGGGTTTTTCATGCAACGGTAGTCAAGACGCACCTATGTCATATGGTGCATTACAACTGCATTCTTTTATATGGACAGACCGTGTCATTCTGTTCCCCGGAGCATCACTATCATGCTTAGCCACATACTTCACAGACTATCAGATCTGGAGAGAAGTTGTTAGACATGGAACCTAAGCACTCATCATTGTGCCCAAGATCGATTAAGTAGCCTGGCCAAGGTCACTCCACTAGTTGGGGTCAGGGTCTAGCCTCAAGCCTTATGCCTCTCATCGTGGTCCCATTAACTCCAGCAAATGTGTTAGGATATAATTCAAAGACACAGCTTGTTGAGGATGGCTTGGCAGGACCATCTCTGCCAATATTAGCCTGATGACATCCTGTCAACAGATAGCAACTGGATACTGTGTGCAGTACATGTTAGGAAGCACCCGGGGACTCAAGAAGTCAGGAAAAGACAAACTTTCTTCTCTTCTTTTCTTTCTGCTTCCTGGATAAAAATTTAAGCAGTAAAATAATTATATGCTGATATATAAAAGGAAATAGCAAGAGAGTGTGAAGGGAGGACATGGGCACTGGGAGGCATGAGCAGGGATCAGGGAAGGGGAAGACGGGACCCACTAGCAAAGTGTCATAGACACTTGATCAGGCTTCTCCAAGAAGATATTTAGGCAAAGGCTTGAAGGGGGAAGAGATCAAAACCTTATAAACACCTGAAGGAAGAAGATGCCAGACAGGAGCATAGGATGTGCAAGGATCCTTAGGTACCAAAGAGTTTGGTGGAGGCTGCAGTGATAGCCCGCTCAGGAAAATGCTTGCCATGGCAGCATGAGGACATAGGGCCAGTTCCCAGAATGCATGTGAAAAAGCCAGATGTAGTGCTGGATGCTGGGAAGAGGGTGACAGGCAGATTCCTAGGCTCACTGGCCAGCCTAGTAAAGGAAGTGAGTTCCAGGCCAAGTGAGAGACCCTCTCTCAAAAAAACAAGACACAGAAATCCCGAGGAACACAATCCATGATTATTCACTTATCTTCATGCTCACAGATGCAGACACACACACACACACACACACACACACACACACACACACACACACACACACACACACACACACACACTGAAAGTTACACAGGTAAAGCAGAGTAAGCAAGTAAGTGATGTTAGGCTGGAGAGAACAGCTCCTGGACGGCCTTTGGCCTACTGTCTCATGATGACCAAAGTTTAGGGAATGAGAGTCAGTGGCTCCTGGCCTCCTTCCTGTAACTTCAATAAGCTCTGCTCACCACAGGAAGTGGGGGAAGTCTCTGCAGCGGACTTCCCAGAATGGAAAAGGTGCATCCTTCTAGGAGTGATGTAACTGTGTGTCACTCTTGTGTGAATTGGGAGAAGGGGGAAACACCAGCACCTCTGTCAGGATACGGCCAACTACGGAATGGTACAGATAGCTGGAGGCTGGAGCCCAAGTCAGTTAGCAAAAAGAACAAGCTAGAGGGTGGAGAGATGGCTCAGCAGTTAAGAGAATTGGCTGTTCTCCCACAGGCCCTGAGTTTGATTCCCAGCACCCACGGGGCATCTCACAACTCTTCCACTCCTGTCCCAGAGGATCTGGTTCCATCCTCTGGTTTCTATGAGCACTGTACACAAGTGGTACCCAGGCATACATGCAGTGCAAACACTCATACACTTAAAATCTCAACCAAAAAAAGAGAAAGGCCTAACTCTTTTGTCACTGACAGTTGTTAAGAAAAACCTGGGGCACAGCATTGTGTGGAAAGAATGCTATGGCTATTATAGAGGGAGCCTATATACTCGGCGATCCATGCATATGCTGCTCTAGAGAAGCACACATAGCATCCTTAGGAGTGGTTTCTATGTGCTTCCATCTCCCAGGATGAAGCTTATGTATGGGAAGGGAGGGCCGGGATCTCAGCCACTGAAGCTGCATATATATCACTGTACTGAGGGAGGGTAGGAGCCGTCTAAATGGACCCATAGAGAAATCTGTCCATCCATTGCCCTTCAACCCAGTCCTGTTTATTGGGCTGCAATCCTGGTCCTGACTTCTTTAAAAACAGAAGTGAAATAACACCCCACTCACCTTTCCCTCTCACAATCCTGACCGCTGCCTGGGCCCTGGCCACCGCTAATCTACTTTCTATGCCTATTCTGATCCCTCTCGTTCCAAGTCAAAAGGACAGTTGTGACAGTCTAGAGACCAAGTAAAGTGTCCAGAGGAGTCCAGAACTGACTCAAGCTCCCAAGGATGAACCATTAACTACCTCCCTTCATAGGTTAATAAACAAAATAATAATTACCAATTGGGTATTAGCCTCTGCGATGCATCTATCACTTCCCAAGGCACCTTGGGAGAATCAAGCAAAACACGTAGTAATATGTGTCTCAAGTGCCTTCAGTCATAAGGTGTCTTAGAGTGGGTTCCAGGACTTTAGGAGTTGCTCTCTGCATTGGAGGATGTTCTGTGCATGCTTGGCCTCTACCCATGAGTGCCAGTTGCCTCCTCTATCCCCTCCAGTTGTAATGACACAGATAATCCCCAGACTTTTTTCCAAGCATCCCTTGTGGAAGAAAATACCCCTCTGTTGAGAACATTGCTTTTGTCCCTGCTTTTATGAGGAAATTGGTAACTCCTTCCCCTTCTGGAGTACTTCCTCTCTGCCAGGACCCCATTCGGGATGCCTTGGAGGTCAAGGGGTTCATTGAATTTCATTGTGAGTCCTTACTCCCTGAAACTCTCCCCTCTCTAGGAAAAGAACAGGTTTGGGGGTTTTGTTGCCACTGCCTGCTCTACAATATTCTAAGAATTCTGGGGTAGCAGAATCAGGGAAACCACTGTCACCTCTCCCTATAATTATGTCCCCTCAGGGAAGGACCGGGGAGGACAGGTATGCACGGGTAGATGGGCTGGCAAGCTAGCCTTGTCTCTCTTTTTCTCAGGAATGTAACGTAACTCCCCATGAACAGCTCTCCCTGAGCAGAAAGGAAAGAGAGCCCTCTGTTTTGATTCACTGGGGGCTCATCCTCGGGTGCTTACGTGACTAAGTAGAATGTTCCATGGCCGGCTGTTCAGGCTGCGGGACTGCAGGCAAAGGTGCGGTGGTTGTTGACTTTTGTTTGTATTATTTCTGTTGCAGTTCAGCTGCAGCTGAGTGCGGAAAGCGCAGGCGAAGTGTATATAAAGGGTACGGAGACCGGCCAGTACTTGGCCATGGACACGGATGGGCTTTTGTATGGCTCGGTAAGTATGAGGCTGACGCCTCCAGACTCAGCCCAGGCTTGAGGTTTCCAGAAGTCTTGTTACACGGAGTGATGGGAATGAAACACCATCAATTAGTCTCTGTTTGTTATTTTTTTCCAGAATGATTCCCACCCTCCACCTTGCTTTATTTTAGGCACACACATAAAAGAGTTTCTTGTGGTATTCTCTCAAAATACTCCAATTATCATCATACAGAGGAGAGGAAATGATGGATGGTACTTTGGTGACTGGTCGGGGCACTCATTCCAAAAGACTCAGTCCTACTTTACTCTCATCCAATCCAAAAACATTTCTTGAGTTGAGTGAGAACTGTGTGTGTCTCTTAATGTTCTGCTGCGTGTGTAGGAGGGAGGTGCACATAAGCACCTGAGGGCCAACCTTGGGTATCAGTCCTCAGGTGCTAACTAACTTAAACAGACAAATCAGCAGGGTCCCTCACGAGCCTGGATCTTGCCAAGTAGACTGGGCTGGCTGGCTAGAAAACCCCAGGGTCTGCATGTCTTCTGATATCCAGGGCTAGAGCAACATACATCACAATGCCTGACTTTTTAAAAATGTAGGTACTAGAAATGAAGTCAGGTCTATAGAGTATGTTATCTTTCCTGTCTTTTAATGCTTTTTTAAAGTTCAAAATTACAGTAGTTTAATGTGTAAAAAAAAAAATAAATTGCATTAAAATTTGAAGATAATCTCTTCTGTTTCAGGATCACCTAAAATGTTAAAACAATTTGCAATGCTTTGGATTCTGTGAACCCTTCTTTACATCCGAGCCCTTATAAGAATCTTGTCTGTAATTTGTGACCCAATCCTTCCCTTTTGGGAAGATGATGCCTATAAATAGGCAGTCTGGAAGGCAGGTTTAGTCTGGACTGACCTTCAGTGGTATCCAATTGCCAAATCAGCACAGGCACTAGAAGCCTGCTGGGGGCAAACACAGTACAGCTCTCCCACTGACCACTAGAGGGCAGAAGATGGAATGCTGGTGATTGGAGTTGGGCAATGACCACTACACAGGAAGTGGACTTTAAGGCAGTTCTTCCAATCGCCCATCAAATCAGCCATTCCATCTTAGACTCTCAAATGAAGATCATGCCTCGCCTCAAATAGCAATTCATATGTCCACTGTGAGCCCTGTCTCTAGCAACAGACAGTACCTACCGCACATAGGCTCAAGTCTGTTTAAGGAGACAGCACACCAGCAACTTGCTCACCAGCTTCTGGTACCTGGGAGACATTACATTGGTGGTGCCTCTAAGACAATTGATCTGTGAGCTGTGAGCCCCATATACTCAGTATGTCTCAGAGATTTTAGGCCTTTTCTATTTGAAATTAATTTTGACATTTATTCTAATATTTTACACTTAAATATAAATGTTGAGGAAGAACTGCCTAAAACCAGTGTTCTCAAGGCTCCAGAAAAAAAAAAAAAAAAAAAAAAAAAAAACCTTCTCCTACATCAGCCATGACCATCATTGTAATTCATCCAAATAAAATCTTAGCATTTTTACCTACAAATCTTTGCATATACCACATTGACATAAAAATATTCTAACACAGCTAAAAGCTCTGTCTGATGCTCTGAGCAAATTTTAGGCATTTATCCATTCTAATTCATATTGGTGGCCTGTCTAGAAAGGATACTTTTATTTTGAAAAACTCAGTTCTAAACACTGTATAACGAAGTATTAATACAGTTATGTGCAGGGGTGGTGAATGGGTGGGCTTATAATACACTAATGGCTTCCTGTACTTTCCAGACTGTAAGTCACCTAAGTAACTGGGGGGAAAGGGCACTAAATATAAAAATAGAAACAACCACAACAATGGGCATGGGTCTAAGAGCTAAGGAACACGTCCCCTGCACTGTGCCAAGTATATAGAAAGTACGCGCACAAAGCCTGGCTGGGGGGCACAGTGCCTGAGATGGCTGGCCATCTCAGCCATGATTCAGACACTCTGCACATCGCTTGTACCAGTATGACACAGAACAACAAGTAGGGAACAAGACAATATCCAACTTCATCACTAAATGCAGGCCTGACACCCACTGGGAGCCATCATGGGGTAATCCTACTACAGGGTCATGACAACCCACACAGTCAGCCACCACCTACCACATGGGTCATGACAACCCATACAGCTAACACCACCTTCTTCCTTCTGTCTCAACAATGTGCCCCAGGTCTAGTGTCTGGACCAAGTTCCTCCAGAGGCCGAGTCATTCAATTAAATATTATATTTATATCCTATTTTGTTCCAGAAGGATCCACAATGCCTCACCCAGGTGTCATTTCCCTAGACTATAAATAAATAAGAAGCTGGACACTTCCTGTTGCATAGTTCCTTGCTAATTAAAGCTAACTCTGGGGCTGGGATGTAGTTTATTGGTAAACTGCTTAGCAGGAATCTGGCTCCTACCCAAGCAAGAAGAAAAAGAATTCCATTTACCCACTCACTAGGTAATGAGCAGCCATCATCTGCAAAAGTGTCTAAGGGAGAGATACCAGATCAAAGAGGCTAATGAGATTCTGCCCTCTGTTCGGTACGGTAGGTCTTATACCCTAATAAAACATATAAAGAACAATGAATGATCTGATTAAAAGCCATGAGAAAGGGAATCCGAACTCAGCTGTAGCAGAAGAGAGTCCATAAGGATCACATGACTTGAATAAGGCACAGTTGTACGTGGTAGGCCCTCAAAAGAACAGTGTATAGCGTATATAGCATAAGAGTCTCCACATAGTTGCCTTGAATTCAAATTAAGTATGTGCATCCCAAAACCTGCTCCAGCAGAAATTTGAAACATGGACTTCTTTCCCTCTTACTAGAAGAACTGCAGGTAGAATATCAGCTGATAGATATTTTCCAAGTAACCATATTATTAATATGCTTAGGCCATTTCACTAAGCCTACAGCTGTACTGGATTCTACTGTGAGGAGGGGACCTCATCTCCTCTGACGTTGCCTTGCCATAGACATCTTCCACCGTGTGCCCACAGTAGCCAATACTTCAAAACCCTCCCTCAAAAATAACTTTACATTCATTCAGCTGCCTCCTGATGATAAAGTCTTAGAAGAGAGAATACTGCATCAAAGATAATATGTTTTAGGGCTGGAGGGGCTTGCTTAGCATGCGGGAAGATTCAAGTTCAAGTCCCAGTACTGGAAAAGAGAGAAGGAAAGGAGAGAGAGTAGAGACGCATACAGAGAGAGGTGCTTCAGATTTTGATATCTATCTTCAAGCTATACTCAGAACGCTATCCTAACTAACAAATGACTGATAATATTTTAACTTTACTTTTCCTTGGTAGGGATATTTTCATTAGTCTATTGCCTAGTATTAATACAGCAGATGAAGTTGTGGTGCGTGACTTTAATTCCAGCATTCGGGAGGCAGAGGCAGGCAGATCTCTGTGAGTTCGAAGCCATCCTGGTCTACAAAGCAAGTTCCAGTACAGCCAGGGCTGTAAGACAGAGACCCTGTCTCAAAAAAGAAAGGAAGGAAGACAGGAAGGAAGGAAAATAGAGTATGACTGATAGATTGGTGAATCTGTATACAAGGAGCCTTATATATTCTATATGTTCATAAAGAGATGGGGGGTTTCATGATGTGCTAACAGGTGTCTAGACTTGGGAACATACAGAGCATTTGTCTGGGATGTACAGGGTGCTGCGTTTAATCTCTGGCACTGTACCAACCAACCAAGACCCGCAGTTGCCTATATGTAGGTGGTGGGCTTTGGGGTTTGGTTTGTTTTTTTTCAACTAAAGTTGTGATTTTCTTTTTTATTTTTATCATTTATTTATTAGTTGTGTAGTGGGGCAGGAGGCAGAACAGAGGCGATGTGTGCCAGGGCACAAGGAAGGCAGATGGTGACTTGTGGGAGTTGGGTCCCTTCTTCCACTGTGTGGGTCCTGGGAATCACACACAAGTTGTTAGGCTTGGCGGCAGGTGTTTTCATCTACTGAGCCATTATCTCATGGCTCCCTGGTGATTTTCTTAAGAGTACCATTCATGGCCCCACTAGATGACTCCATGTATGAAGGAGGTAGCTGTCCAGCCTGACAACTTAAGTTTGATCCCAAGACCCACACGTAGAACTGACTCACACAAACTGTCTTCTGACCTTCACACATGAGGGGATAATGTGAGTGCATGTGCAGGCATGTGTGTGTGTTTCTTTTCACAAACAACTAAAATAACTGAGATTATTTTCTCTTTTTCTAAGTGGCCAGGCATGGCGGGACATGCCTGTGGAAGGCAGGCAGAAGGTCAGGAGGTCAAGGCCTGTCTCAAAATAGAAATGCAGTGATGCTCCGGTGTATGTTGCTATGTGCAAAGCAAATTTTACACAAGTATTCATGCTCATAGCAATACTGAGGCAAATCCTAGCCTTTTAGAGAAAATCCCCAGTGTGGGAAGGAATTTGAGGAGATTCTCATACAGCTCGTGAGCAAAAGAGGAACCCTGTTTCAAACCACTCACTAACTGCTCTGCCTCCTTTGGATTTTACCCTTGTAGCAGACACCAGATGAAGAATGCCTATTCCTGGAAAGGCTGGAAGAAAACCATTATAACACATACACATCCAAGAAGCATGCCGAGAAGAACTGGTTTGTGGGCCTCAAGAAGAATGGCAGCTGCAAGCGAGGTCCTCGGACTCACTATGGCCAGAAAGCAATCCTGTTTCTTCCCCTGCCAGTATCTTCTGACTAGAGGGGTCGATCTGGGTGCTCCCTATTCTGGTTGCCCCTCAAATGTTCCCTTGACCATTGGCTGCGCTAACCCACAGAGCCTGAAATTGTAAGCAGTGCTTCAAATAGCCAGTTCACTCCTCTGCCGATCCCTTTTTCCCAGCACAGTTTGGAACAGAGGGACCAAATTGCTTCTATGGGGCCAAATGGCTGGTCAGTCTAGGTCTGGGGTTTGGATATCCGGTTGCCTCAGAGCACCTGCTGCAGGCTGGACCTCACGACACAAAGCATCCAGAGGGGTCTGAGAAGTTGGTCCTCAGTATTCCATGCCCTTTCCCTATTGAGTAAGCCCTGGTTTGCATACCCCAGGCACCCAGCAGGTCTACCCTTTCCCCTACCAGCACCCCACAAATATTAGTAAAGAAACTGATAGGGAGGCTAAAGGAATTCCATAACAGAGACAGAAATCCCCTACCCCGGCCCCATGCACTTAAAACCGGAAGGAAGTGGCATTTCCATGAACAGCCTAGACGCTTGGGATCTCAGCGTAGAGTAAGAAAGTGAAGCTCAGCTGGCAGTTATTACCAAGTTACCAAGGAAACATCTCCAGTCAGAGGATGGGCCCGGAAATGGTCTCTTGATAACAGCAAGCACAGTGGTCCAGTGCTCAGAGAGTGGGTGTAGGAACAGTGAAAATGTAAGGGACCTTCAGCTGTGGGTGCTAGTCTCTAAAAGGGGAGATTTTAGACATGGGGAGAAGGTAAGAGGAAGTGAAACCATGGCATGGTGTCCTCAGCCACCAAGAAACAGGAGCTTTGGGACCCCAGTATGATGGCCCCCAAATCATACACACACAGGACGCACCTGAGGATTTAGTTTGAATATAAAAGCTGATTTGACAGGGTTGGTGTAGTAGATGCTGCTGGCCTCCCCACCATGCTTTCAAGAGCAGAAAATGTTATTCAAACAAAGATTGTTCAAACCTCACCCTCCTCTGCCTCCACTGCCTGGGTCTCCCTGAATATTCAGTCAGAGTCCATGGTAGTTAAGCATGGCTTCATGGCACTTCAGCCCAGTGTCTATAAAATGCCCACTTAAAAGACATAGAAAACATCCTTCCAAAAACTGTTAAAATTCACCAATAGCTTTTCCCAAGAGACCATTTCTGTTACCATTATTTCTCCAAACAGGCCTCCTCTTAAAGTAAACTTGGCCCAAGTGGCCAGCAAAATAGAAACATTTATCTCTGACATATGATACAAAATCTATGAGAAGGTCTTTCATAATGCTGTTTCAATATACTGTGAGGCTTTATGTTTTTGACACATTTTATAAGCTTGAAGGAATGGATTCGCATTCAGTCACAGAGAATGATAATAACGGCATAGAAGCTACTTAGCTAACATACCACATTTATTCATGAGGCCTTTCTTCTCTGTCGTCTCCTGGGCTTTATAAACGAGTATCTAGGGGCTGGGGAGATGCTTCAGTGAGCTAAGAACGCATGTACTGCTCCAGCAAAGGAGAGTTCAGTTCCCGGCATGCACCCCTGTGCCCACACCTGCTTCCAACTCCATCCAACTCCAGGGAGCTGATGTCCTCTTCTGGCCTCCAGGGGTACTCCATGCACAGGTACAAACCCACACTCAGACACGCACACATTTTTTAAAATCTAAAGCAATGATATGGTGGCTGTTGATTGGAACCAATGTTCACTTGTTTGGCCAGGATCTAAAGGAATTATTCCCTGAAAAAAATATTCCTTCTAACTATAACTGAGAGACAGATGAAGAAACTCTGAAAGCTCACAGCGCTAGTGGGGGGCTGAACGGAGTTATCTGACAACATGGTTAGTAATAATGTTCTTCCAGGAGTGGTGGCACACACCTTTAATCCAAGCACTCAGGAGGCAGAGGCAGGTGGATTTCCATAAGACTGAGTCTAGCCTGGTCTACAGAGTGAGTTCCAGGACATCCAGGTATATATAGAAATTCCCTGTCTTTAAAAAATAATGATAATAATCATAACAATGTTTTTCCTTTTTACAATAAGACGATCTATGACCTTTTTGTCTATTCTGTTTTGTTTTAGTAAGTCTCGGGCACACTGGGGACAAGTCAGTATAGTATAGTTTACCATGTCTTGTGTGATGATTTGAATATTTGGCCAGTAAAGTGTAAGGAGGAGAAATCTATGATCTTTAGAATAGTTGGTAGTTTTTTATTATATGAACCAAACTCAAGTAGAACATTGGCCAAGACAAATCGAAAACCACTGCACACTCATGAGATGGAGTCTGTGATTTCAGAGACCCAGAGCACTGCTGTGCCTTGTGGCCTTAACCAAGTCACTCAACCAAGTCACCACCCATGTGTTTGCTCAATAGATACTGCAAGCACAGTGTATCAGGCATTGGGTAGTGGCTCCTGGGGCCACATCAGTCTGGTATCTCTCCCTGGGCATGCATTTATGAAGAGAGATGTTGTGAACTCATTTCTTTCATTCAGGTAAAAACCCAGACTACATGGATTCCTATTGAATGTTCTAGAAACCCCCAATGGTAGATAACCCCCCAACGAAGTGATAGAAGACAAGCTTAGTGAAGTAAACCCAGGACTTTCGATGTTAGCCCTGCATCTGCTTCACGGACTAGTGGACTAGTTTCAGATCAAGAAAAGAGTTGTTGGGTCTTACAGAAAGAGAATAGTAAACTCATCCCTGTGCTGTTGGGAACAATAAACATGGGGACATTTGGTTGTGCACTCTCTTTCATAACTAAGTCTCGAAGCCATCTGCTTGTCACGTGCCTCTCACATTGCATTCAATTCCAAGCTGACTGTGACAAGGCGTCCAATGCTCCCTACAAAGTGTGAGGACCATGTGGGCTTTTGACAGTAGCACAGTAGAAATGGAGCCGAGCGTCCCCCTCCCCGCCCCCCCCCCCCCCCCCGCCATGGCCAGCAGTGTGTCTATACAAAAAACTAACGTGTGCATCAGCTGCCACTGAAGATGAGGCCCGTGCTTTGCACTGAAGGCAGTGAAGCCCAGGTCCTCAGCTCTAAAGAGAATACTACCTAACGTAGTCCTTGGCTGCAGAGCAGGCTCTGATGAAGACAATGCCTGATGTTGTTGGCTCCACCCCCACTGAACCACACTCTACACCTTATAGATATTAATAAATGTCGTGTTAATAGGTGACGTGTCTCGAGTTTCTGCGTATCTCTCTGTGAAAGAACAGTGGGCGTCTCTGAGGCGACATCTGATATCCCAGAGAGTTGGCCTGCACCATTTTCTACCGTCGTCTTCCTGTTAGACAGGAGACACCAAGGGCTAAAAAGGAAAGCTAAGACAGAAACACTTTCACCTTGTTTGGAAACAAGGCAATGTGACGGATTTCCTAGGTCTCTGGAGGGGGAATCATCTAGAAACTTGTGAGCACTCTTAACGACTCAGGAGCCTTTTCTTCCTTGTACACAGTATGTGAGATCAAGCAGATATTGTCAGGTTACCAGCCTTCTGCTTAGGCAAAGATATTATGAACTGGAAAAAAACAATGAAGATTTACTCAAAAATGTAGGTCAATGTCAAAGGACTTTGTCTTAACATGTGATATGAGAATTAAGAACAAGTACTCTGTGCCTAGCATACGACAGAGTTAATGTTCTAACTCAAGCGCCATCTCTCTCTCCCGTATATGGACCATCTAGGAAAATAATTGGACAGGTCTGGAGGGTAGCTGAGGGGAGGCAGCTTCCCCAGCAAGCTTGAGGCCCTGGGCTCAGCCTCTAGTACCACAAAGAACAGAAACAAAATGGGCAGCCTGCACTCACTCTATAGCATCAACCAGCTCTGCTCCTTCTAATGTTGTATCAAGTATTGGTAAGGTAACTCGGGAACAAGCTTGGAAACCCTGGTTTGATCCCCAGGGAGGGCCCATAAAGGTGGAAGGCAAGAATCCACTCCTCTAACCTACACAATTATACCATGGTACACATGCCCCTCAAATAATAAATAATAATATTGTAAGTTTCTTAAGTGATACTTTAGAGCCTTTTGGAACATTCCACCCTCCCCTCTACCATTATAACCCAGAACATGAAAACCCTTACATATACACCCGGCTGAAATCCAATTTCCCAAAAAGTATGGGGTACATTGCGTTCTTTCTTGAGCTAAAAGGTCAAGCATACTCAATTCCAGACCACAGCGTTAGTGGGTCACAACCACAGTTTGAAAAATGCTAGCTTAGAGCAACCAATCTCCTTTTCAAAGATGAAGAGGCCCAATTACGATTCTGTGCTACGACTGTAGTGTTTACAGAGATGCGGTGCATTCTCGAATAAATAGAGCAAGGGGACATCCTGTGATGCAGACAGCATCTGTTCCAAAGTCTGATGAGTTCTCTGAGCCACGGGTGATACAAAATGATACGACACCTGGAGCATCCGCTGTGGCCTCCAGGACAGGTCCAGCACATTTCTGCTCTGGGAATCTTGAAGGCTCACATCTATTTCCTCTTCCTTGAGAATTCTCACACTTTAGACCTTAGGCTCATCCCCTCCCTGATTCTCAGAGTCTTTATCTCTATAATCCTTCTTGGCCCCAGAGTTGCATTTTATTATCATTTCTATGAAATGAGCCCAGCTAGAAGGTTATAAACCCAGGGCCTTTGGGTATCAATTTCTGGAGACGATCATTTCACCTCTTACCCACCTAAAACACACAAAAAAATTTTACCAGCATGACTCAAGAATGAGATAAACCCCATTGCAGCCATAATGCAGCCCATACATGAAGTTTGAAATTCCCATTTTTGATGAGCCAACTAACTTTTAGAGGGCAACTCTGTGCCTTTTAAATGTTTGAGGAGTTAGGATACCTGAGACAGCCCCTCTTAGGTGGACACTTGACTAGAAAGAGCAAAATAGAAATGATGTCATCACTCTGGATACTTATCTGATGGGGTTCCTGTTTGCTGAAGGGCAGGGGAGAGGGAATCACAGGCCCGAAGCACAGGGCGGTGATTCTCGTCATATTGGCTACCATAGTAACAGTGTCCTATCATGCAACAGCAAAAAAAGAGATGTCTTTGGCGGTGCTCTTCACAAATTAACTTTTTTCTTTTTCCATTTTTGCATGAGCAGTGTGCATGTGTGTACACATGTTTTGGACATATGTGGGTATGCCTGGAGGTGTACTACATTCACATGTGTAGGAACATATATGTACCAACCCAAGGTTGTTGTGGAAAGTCAATTCACCATCCCTATTGTACCTCAGTTATTGAGACAAGGCCTCTCAATAAACTCAGAGCTCCGATACAGCTAGTCTTGCTAGCTGGCTTATTCTGGGGATACCCTGTCTCTACTTTCTGATGCTCGAATTATTTCAAGTGGACCATCATACTCATCTGGCATCTATGCATGTCCTGGGGATCAAACTTCATCATCATACTTGTACTGTGAACACTTTAAGCACTGAGCCACCTCCCTAGCCCACAGAAGTTGTTAGGGGCCATCATGCCACACTATAGGAAGATTGAAGCCCAAATGAACTATGAAACCTATGTATCCTCCATCTCAAAGGCCCTAGTGGTAATTCCTTTTACAACCATTAAAATGCCACAGTCCCCTTCCAAACCTGTCCTCTGCTCCCTAAAAGGAACCTCCTTTTGCCATTGCACCTAAAACTTACTGTCTATTTCAGCCAGAGCTGGAGGCATGAGAATGTGACACCAGGTAAGTACAGTAACTCTACTAAACACCCCCTCGAGCTTGGGGGGACTTGGGGGGACTGTACAGATGACTAGAGGAGATGCTCTGAAACATCAGTCCCACTTTGCAAATGACATAGTGACCACAGCATGTGACACTCTTAGCTTTACACCCTGGCTATTAAAACAAGAAATGAGGTCACACGCTGCCTGAAGCCAGACAAGGGTTATTATAGGGCCTAGCTTGGGGGCCTTCTGATGGAGTATAAATGTTTGTGATGTGGGGAGGAGGTACTTCCCAAATTACTTCCTCCCCCTACCCCATCGCACCCACCACACAGGCTAAATTTACTGGAGCAGCCGAGGAACACTGCTGCCCCTTTTATTACATAAACAAGCAAAACCTCACCCTGCCCTGCTGGGCTTTTCTTCTAGCCTTAATGAAGGCTTATGTCCTCCCTGCTGGGAACTTTATTCAGTTTAAGGAACTGATTCGTGTTTGAGGATGTGAACAGAGAAAGGTAATTTGTGCAGAAATAGACTTTATTGTGATTTTTCACCTTTCACATTTTCCTATTATAGGAACACAACGTGTATAGTCTGGCCCAGAGACACAGAAATGTAAAAAGTTAGAGCCTCTTACCCACATGCTTTAGCCAAAATGCTTTCTCTGAAGTAGGTGAGAGGACCGTTCTTGTAGACAAACTTCTTCTGTGGAAGGTGAAAAGGCAGGGTTAAAGCCTGGAAAACTAACAGTGTTAAGCCTCCAGCGGTTTCCTGTGGAAATGAATAGGAAAATCTATGACACTCTCAAAATAGAGCATCTGCATTAAGAGATGGTCAATGGTGGAGGTTTTAGAACAGGCCAGGCTTTCCTGGCACTGTAGATGCTCCAGGATGCCTGTGAGGAGAAGGCAGAAATGTGGTGTCATGCAGTATTTAACTGAGTGAGAAAGAGATAGGCCTTAAGATTGCTTGAAAAAGTGCATGATACTTGGATCTCTGGGGCAAATCTGAGAGGGCAGAAAGCACCCAGTGCCATCCTCAAAGCAGAAACAGGAAGTAGAGGCATCTGTCTTTGATACTGCATTAACACATCCATTTATTAATCATTTACTGTCTACCCTCATATGAGTCAGCCTTCAAGCAGGACACAGGATTTGCATCAATAATGTGAACAGGTAGATTTTAATGGCTACAAGAGGTAAAGAGATCTCTAAGGATTTCTGGAAAGGCAGGTAGGTGCAAGAAACAGCTACTATCCCCAGGGCTGAAGCTTCCAATCCTAGTGCTGGTGGAACTCTGTAGATGCAACTTTCTGACAGAAATAACTTCCCAGAGACTGTGCGCCACCAGGTCTCCATGGGCACTGCACCCAGAAAGAAGGAAAGGCCCCAGAACCCACAAGAAAAACCCTTCTCTTACAGTGTCCCTCCAGCGCCCTCTACTGACGAACCTTACAACATGGATGGAGGAGAAACATTTGCAGAGTCCTCCTCCAGCCGTGAAAGAAAGGGGGTTGGTTCAGATAGGAAATAAATGGACAAAGCATAATCATAGCTTATCCACTGGGCTTGGCCTACAGCGTTTGAAGACTAAAAAAAAAAAAAAGAAAGAAAGAAATATATGGTTCTTTCTCTTAGAAAGCATGGTGCAGGAGAAAATCTCTATGAAAGGGTTGATATTTTTGGATTTCATCAAATTAAAGAATGTTACTGTCAAGTGGACACAATGATGCGCAACCATAGTCCTGGTACTTGATGGGGGGAGAATGCTGAGGCAGGAAGATTATGAGTTCCACGTTGAGACCATGTTTCGAAAAGAAATCAAAATTTTAAAAGTTATTATCTTTCTAGTCTTTCCGATCATCCCAGAAGAGCCGCTGGTGTGTTCTGTCTTCAGGTTTAGTCTTCACCTAATTTGAATCACCTCAGGGCTGGAGGTCAGCTATTAACAGCACTTGTTGCTTTTGCCGCGGACCCAGGTTTGATTCCCAGCAGCCACATGGTAGCGAGCAACTGCCTGTAACTCTAGTTCCAGCAGATCCACTGTCCTCTTCTGAAATATCCTGGTAAACTCATGTGTTTAACTACTGTAGTAGTTTGAATGTAATTGGCCCCCATAATCCCAAAGGGAGGGAAATTTTTAGGAATTGTGACCTTGTTGAAGTAGATGTGACCTTGTAGAAGTGGGTATGACCTTGTTGAAGTGGGTGTGGTCTTGTTGGAGAAAAGGTGTCACTGTGGAAGCAGGCTTTGAGGTCCTATATGCTCAAACTAGGTCTAATATGGCGCAAGATCTCCTTCTGCAGCCTATAGATCAAGATATAGAACCCAGCTTCTTCTCCAGCACCGTGTCTGCCTGCATGCTACCATGCTCCCATCGCGATAATGGACTGAACCTCTGAACTGTAAGCCAGCCCCAATTAAATATTTTTCTTTATAAGTGTTGTTGTGGTTATTATGGTGTCTCTCCACAGCAATAGAAACCCTAACTAATACAATGGTCATGGATTCTTATCCCCCTGGAAGCATGAGCCCCATATAAATCTTCCCTCTTTAAGTTGCCTTGGTCATGGTGTGTTATCATGGTGCCTGAAAAGTGACTTAATCCGTAGCGCATTCAGTCCGAGGATGCTCTTGATCCATAGGTGTTTCTGTTGCCTTCTCAATAAAAGGAAAATGAAAAGTGACCAACCTTACAAGGTGATGGGAGATTAAACGAGATAGAGGCATACAGGCATTTTTGATAGTGTGTGTCTAGCACACTATAGGGATTGAACAGACATCAGATTTTTACTGCTTTTAAAATAAATCTGGTTATAAATGGCATGTAATAAAATAAGCCTAAAAGGGACCATTTAGCTTCTTTGTCCAGTGACCTTGTTGACAAATTTTATGAGCCCACATTTGAAAATGTTGAGCTGCAAACAACCTATGTGGGAAAAAGAAAAGATATGAGCATCTTAATTGACCTCAAGCTTAAGAAGGCCTAAAATGTGCCATTTCCATTGTAAGCTGACTAACTAGCCCACATGTAGGTTGTATATCTCATTCTAGATGCTGCATGTTGAATGGAGTTTTTCAATTTAAAAAACTCAGGGAGAATGGGTTGGAAATGTAGCTTGGTAGTAAAGTATTTGACTGTCACACTCAAGGTCCTGGGTTCAATCCTTAGTACCACAAAATGAGATAAAATGAAATAATTAAAGAAAATATTGCCAGAGAGTGGAGAAACTTGGCTTTTTAGGTGAAGTTTAATGAATTATAACAGATAACTGAAGAAGAACCAGAAAAACATATTTTTAAAAAATAGGCAAATAAATTAGGTTTATCTAGTCAAGAAAGGCTATAAAAGGAAATACACATCTTTAGATAATTCAAGCACCATTTTGTCTCTCTGATCTAGTGTTTTAAGAGGGGGTTAGCAAAGGCGCGTCTTTGATTTAATATAAAGTTGGCTTTAAAAAAAAACAAGTAAATAAACAAAAATGCACTGTTTTGAGACAGGGTCTTACTGTGTAGCCCAAGCTGCCCTCTAACTCAACTATGCACAGCTCAGACTGGCTGTAAACTTTCAGTAACACTCTTGTTTAGCCCCCCTCCCCAAGTGCTGGCATCCCTGGCAAGTGCCACCATCTCTGGCTTGGCTTGACTTTTGTTTACTATAAAGAAAAGACTTTGAAAACAGTAAAGGCATTCTAAGCCCAGGGAAGACATACTCACAGAGAGTGACAGACACCTACTACTCTGAGAGACTCTCCTAATGACAGACAGATGTACAAACTCTGTACTGTGTCCCCAGCCCTGTCAGGAGTCACCTTCTGTCTGTTGGGAGCATCAGAGATGGCTCTTATGAGAAGATTTATCTCCAAGCTTACACCTTTATAGACAGCTCTGGAAGATCTTTTGGTTTCAGAACTCTGTTGAGCTTAGAGCAACCTCCCCTGCACGCGACTCATGGCTTTCCCTGAGCTTAGAGCAACCTCCCCTGCACGAGACTCATGGCTTTCCCTTCCTCAGGGGTCCAGAGACCTCTAACTTACTACACTCTTACCTCATCTCAGAGTTGGCCCCTCAGGAACAATACCCGTCTACAAGCAGGTCAGGCCACCTGTACCTACAGCCCCGTGACCCTCTGAGACTTTGGACATCTGAAGGCATAAGCTCTGTGTACAAGGTTCCACCCTGCCTCGTCTACAAGTCCCTAGGGGTGAGCTGCAAGAAAAGTCTCTGCCTTCCAACTTCCTTGTCACCAGCTTGACATCATTCCAGGAGGGAAGACACTTGTTAGGTTTGCCATTCAGTCACTTGTTCAGCCTTCAACATTAAAAACAAAACAAAAAAAGACTGTGGTTATGCGGTCCAGCCTTACACTCCATCCTTCTGCAACCTCTGAAGTGCTGAGATTACAAACATACAATACCATATTTTTTTATTCTGTTTTTTGTTTGTTGTTTGTTTTTTGGGACAGATTTCTCTGTGTAGCCTTGGTTGTCCTGGAATTTGGTCTGTAGACCAGGCTGGCCCCAGACTCAGAGATCTGCCTGCCTCTGCCTTCTAAGTGCTGATTAAAGGTGTGCACCACCACTGCCCACAGTCAATACCATACTTCTTAACAACTATTAATTATATATCAAGCCTGGAGATGACAATGAGGCACAATTAAGTTCTTTGCTGAAGTTTATTTGTGAGGACATCACTCCCCAAACCTTGCTCACTTTCATATTGCTTCTCAAAGGCTTGTTTGCCACATTGCCCCATTATCCGAAGATGGAACTTCTAACTCAGGCAACTTATTTATTCATTATAAATTTATTATTTAAGATAGATTCAGTTACATCCGTCTACTGCAGGTCCATAGTAAAATAGCCTACAATGTTCACAAAGGGTTATTAATTGCCAGTAGACTATGCACATTTTAAAGAGCATCCATTAAGAGACCCACAGCCCATAAGCTCTTTGCGAATGAGCCACCTTTACTGGGTAAGTATAGCTACCAAACCTCAACAATGAGGCCTCTCCTTACAGCAAACAGAAAACCACAGCCCGATAAAATGCAGAGAGCAACAGATCATGGGGAGTTCACTCCCAAAGACCTACATCTACATCAGGGCTCTGCACTGAAGGCTTAGGGAATATCAAGGAAGGGGGGGCAGAAAGAGTGTAAGAGTCAGAACACCAGGAAGCCTGGTGTGAAATAGCCTCCCCTAAAGATGGCTGCATAGACATAACTGTAACAGTGGTGATGTCAATAGACATTCTAACATGGAAGGGGGGAAATCGCACAGTCCTACCCGTAGACCAAAACAGCAGGTAACTAATGACTGCTGGGAGACACTTCTCTGGGGATGAGTCCCCCTGTTGTACAATGAGGTGGCCAGCCTTAAAACCATATATACATCACCAACAAAAACTAATTAATCAGGCATTTTTATATATTTTTGACTGTAAATACATATGTATTGAGCAATCAAAGAGAGGCTATCTATCAGTTTGAGAGGGATAGAAGGAGGATTTCTGGGAGGGGCTAGAAAATGGAAAGGAAGTGTGAAAGTGATGAGTTCTATTTCAATTAAATCTGTTTTAAAATAGAAAATAAAAGTATACATAACGTAACTATATAGCTAATAATAAAATGAACATTTGTGCATCAAGTGTCCCACATAGACTTTACTTCAGGATGCACTTTAAGCAAAAAGCTCACACAGAGAATATATCCAACATCTTCAGGCCATAAAACAGGGGGTTTAACTTACTCGAGAGATGTCTTGAGGAAGTAGGCTGACATTGAAGGCAGAACAGGAACTGACCCAGATGATGAGTATAAGCAAGTCCTGTGAAGAACATTCCAGACAGAGGTAGCAGCCAGGCCAAATCCCTGTAGCAGAGAGAACACACTAACAGTAAGACCCAAGTGTAGAAACCAGGAATGGAGAGCATGGTATGAACTAAACTGTCCAGGGATATAAAGACCAGTAACAGAAGAAGGGGGGGGGCTCCACTAGCAACATCTGTAAATAACTGTGCACACAGCTGAATTATAACACATCTCTAGATTGTCTGCCAAAAAACACAAATAATCAGGATCTGTATGCATGTATCTGGCCTGGGTTCAAATCTGAGTCTGTGAAATGTACTCCAGGCTTGAAAGTCTGGAGCCTGAGGTTACATTTGCTAAGTATTAAGACCATCTATGAAGCTTTTGTTCATTATATCTAGCAGGTGGAGTGCAGGAAAATACTTTTCCCTCATAACAAATTCCCTATCACACAAAAGCAGGACAAAGTTTGCCCCCACAGGATGAGGGTTGGAACAAGGAAGAAGTGTAAGTGAAAACATGGCATAATTACCTTCTTACTACTATGCCTTTAGAGTCTGCATTTGATATTTCTGTCCAAGTTTGGAGAGCTTTATTATTTATCAATCCAAAAAGAAACAAAGCAGCTTGAAAATAATCACATACTGAAACCTACATTCTTTGCAAGAAAAACATGAAGAGGCAGCTGGGAATCTCTTCAAAGACAGTGCTAGCTCCAGAAAGAGCTGAATGGATAGAGACATCTTTATTCGGGTATGAAAACAGAGAACCCCAAGCTTTTTCCACAGATCGAAGGAAGAAAACACAACAGTCTGGAGCACACTGAAGAAACTATCTCCTTAAAGCCTCTAGGTCATGTGACAAGCCCCAGGGAAAACAAGCCGATCTGTTGAGGATTGAATGAAGAATAGTTTTGATTCGTTGGTTTCTGTAAGAAGTACGGCAGATTCTTTATCATAACCACTATGAACTGATCTTGTTCCTTTAAGTAACAGGATGGACACCAGACTGCTTCACAATCAAATAATAAAATAGTCCCTACAAGGGTGGAGAGATATTAACAGACTCTGACAAATCAAACAGAAAATGCTGTTGAGGTGTTCAGTTGCCCGAGAGTATGATACACACACATGTCATCAGAATATAGCATGAGGATGGTGAGAGGCTGTGCAGGATGCTACGGGAAGACAGGAATAATTCTGTCCAGGGGAGCTAGATAAAGCTTCCCAGAGGGCTAACTTGGAACTGTGTCTGAAGAGATGAACAGATGCAGGGGTCTGTTTATGCAATCCTAAAATGTGCAATATTGAAACCTCCTCACCGATGTTACAGTGTTGAGAGGTGTCTGGGTTCTGAGGACACTGTCCTCATCAATGGGATTGTACCTATATGACAAAGAATCCAAAATGTTCCCTCTTCCTGCCATTATAGAATGACATGGCAATATCTTAAAGATGTATACTGTAGTCCGTGATAGGGAGGGCTAGAGAAATATCTATCAGCCTAGAGCTAAGGCATCCCTGCATCAGGAAGAAAAAAAGCTCTGTCCTCGGGGCTTATAATCACCACCCTGTCCTCAAGAAGATTGGGGACACATATGCATACGACCTGCCCGAGGTAGGAACTCTGAGCCTCAGAGACAAACACAAAAATTGGCCAGTGATATTTGTGGAACACCAAGCGAAGGCAGACAGAAAACTCTGCAGACTTAAGTCGGGGCTCCGTGTTTACTGCGTGTCTAATCAGTAGTTTGCAAACCAAAACCCACTTAGAAAGACGCTGAAAGAGATAATTGTGAAAAAAGAAAACAGTACCACTGGATACCCAAGAACTTCAGAAGCTCAGACAACTAGACAGACAAGTCCTGTTCGCTGTTCTGGCTCTTCTTTCTCTCTATTCCCATCCCTCCTTCCTCCTGGTTTTTTTCTTTGAATTAGAGTCTCATATTATACTCCAAGCTGGCCTCAGACTGACTGTGTAGGTTAGGGTGTCCTTGAGCTCCCAATTCTTCTTCCTCGGCCACCCAAGAGAGGATTACCACTCCATACTCAACATAGCTATCTTTACAGTGACAGATACATTTCTCATAAAAAGACTTAACTTTGGAAAACACAGAGGTCCTCAGAAAGCAAGACGGATTTAATTCAAATTCATTAATTTAATTCGGGCTTCAACAGAAAAAGAGAAAAAAAAGAATTGTGAGCCTAATGGCAGAATTTTCCGAAATGGCAGACAACTCAAGTGGTCACAAAAGATCTAACAATGAAATAGAGGATAACTAAAAAGTAAACATGTAATAACAACAATAAAGACTGGAGAGAGTCTAAAATTAAGCAGAAGCAAGGGGGAGAGAATTAATCTCAAAATAACCAGAGAAAGGAGTAAGACTCTTGAGTTGCTGTCTTCCTGGTTCACGAGGGACACCCAATTCTCACAGACACGGCTGTGGAAAGAAGAGGGGAAGCCACTGTCTCCGCTGCAGACGGAGCCAGGGAGCAGAATTCAAGGCTGAAAATGTAGACAGAACCTGCTGGAAAAAACACTGGCAGCAGGAAACCCAACCCTTATACACTGAACCATCTTGTTGGCCCTTCACATTATCTTATGTAACAAAGGCTCGCACTGAACCTGGCACTCACTGATTGGACAGACTGGCTAACCAGTGAACTCTGGAGATCCTCATCTTTCCACCCACCCCACCACCACTCTCTGCATTAGGATTACAGATGCTTATGCCTTCACCCAGATTTATGTGGGCTCTTGGGATCCAAACTCTTGCATGCATGGCATATACTTTATCAAACGAGCTGTCTCCCCAGCTCCAAAAAATTAAATCTTTTAGGCTTAAAATATCAAAGATAGAGCTCAACACTGCCAAAAAGCTGGGGATAGGGGAGCAACTTAGAAGCAAGAAAATCAGAGTGACTCCTCTCACTGCTGAAATCCTCAGCTAGCCACCAAACGACATAGAAACAGGTGAGCCCCCAAAGAGCCAGGGGCAAGTCCTGGGATATGAAGGCACAGAACAAAGGCTATGGGCTGTTGTAGACCACAAGGGTGATCTCCTACACAACCAAAAATGCAACGATCCTCAGAAGAATACAACACAGTCTAGAGTTGCCATTATGTATTATCTACAAGACCCAATTTTCAACCAGAATTATTCCATATACCATGACACGCTAAACTGCACTGTACTCAGGGGAAAAGTAGCCCACAGAAACAGGCTGTGAATAGTTCCAGATGCTGGATTAACAGGCAAAAATCTTTAAAGCCGTTATTAAAACCATACTCAAAAACAGAAAATATGATGTATTGAATGGACTGTTAAGAACTCTAAGCACAGAGATGGAAACAGAAAAACAAAACAAGAAAACAGTAGTCATAATAATAAAGAAAGCCTTTATTAAAACAGACTAAACTGAAATTTTAAAAGTTCATTATACGCACTCAGCCAAGAAACTGGGGACAGGCACATCAGTGAACACAAAGAGATTAATAGAGATGCACAATCCAGGCAGCAGAAAGAGCATCTGGAATCCTAGCACTCGGGAGGTAAGGCAGGGGGATTGCTAGGCGTCCAAGGCCAAGCAAGACCATGTCATAAGACCCTGCCTCAAAGAGAAAACAAAAAATAAAGAAAGAATAACATTGAATAAGAAGTGAAGAAACCCTAGGAGACCTAGGGAACAATATCTACATGTTCAAGACACCAATAACTCAGATTTAAGAAGGGTTGGGGGACCTCGTGAGATGGCTCAGTGGGTAAAGATGCTAACTACACCTTTGCGGTAACTAGAGCTCTATCCTTAAAGTCCATGTAAAAGTGGAAAGAGATGCGCATACACACAAATGCACATCATGAACAAACTTGCAATAATAGGAAAATCAATTTATTAAAAATTATAGAAGCCAGGCATAGTGGCACACACCTTTAACCCAGCACTCAGGAGGCAGAGACGAGCAGACCTCTACGACTTTGAGGCTAGCCTGCACAAGAGTTTCAGAACAGCCAGGGCTTTATAAGAAAGAAAGAAGAAAGGAAGGGAGGGAGGGAGGGAGGGAGGGAGGGAGGGAGGGAGGAAGGAAGGAAGGAAGGAAGGAAGGAAGGAAGGAAGGAAGGAAGGAAGGAAGGAAGGAAGGAAGGAAGGAAGGAAGGAAATCAAAGAAATATTGCCTAAAATCTTTCCAAAGGGACACAAAGAAACTGGGGGAGGGGGATGATGAAAGTGTCTGTTTTGAGTGTAGTGTGGTTTACATATTCGTTAAAACTCCCTAACTGCATGTTATAAATGTGTGAACAAAATGAATCATATACTTTATTTTTAACAGGAAGTAGGGGATAAGGAAACGGGGCTCAACAGCCAAGAGCACTTCCCATTCTCCTAGAGATTTCCAGTAGGTCCACTGATGGCTCACACCCTCCCATAACTCAGGCTCCAGGGAAATCCCATGCCTCTGGCCTCCGTGGGTGCCTCATAAGCTCGTATCTACACACGGGCACACACACAATTAAAGGAGAAAAAGCAGTCTTTTAGAAGGAAAACAATATATAACATTGCCTGCCACTTAAAAATCCTAAGTATGTAATATCTAAAAAAGAATATGAGTGAGCATAAAAAATAGCACCAAAGAGAGTATCAGAATAGAGCATAATCAGTCAAGGCAAGTGCAGAGGCATGAAGATGAGGATGGGGTTGGGTGGGGGATGCAGAGGTGCAGGACCAGGAACCAACAGAACATGGAGAAATGGGAGGTAAAAAGCCCACACCCTGAGGATATCAGTTTGGATGAGAGACAAGAAGCCTAAGGTGCCGGAAGCTCAGGATGCCCTGCACAGCACCAAGATCCTGAAAGAAGGTAACAGAGAGACCACCCTAGTTGGAGTTACAGAGGAGCAAAGAAAGAAAAGACCTGTCTTCAAAGAGTTGAGAGAACAGAACCATTAACCTCCCCACCTTGGGGGACCCCATTACCACAGCAGTAACTTCTGCTCCCAGCCCATCAAAATATGTGCAGTCTTAAGCTGTGAAGGGGTTTTATTTAAAGTAAACAGTATTAGTGTGCTCAAGGTGTTAATGGTAGAATACTGTGGACTGACAGTGTTGATTCAAGCCATTTTTATTATACTACTACTAAATATACACAAATATATAAAACTAGAAATAGACTTCTTATATGTATATTTTATACAACTATTAAAACTAAACAACTGTATGACATATAAAAGACTTGCTTACAACTTTTTTAAAAATTACAATGCCAATAAAAACAAAATAGGAACACATAGATGGCAGAGTATGCTCTCTAGCCGACTGTGGTGAGCTGCTTCCAGGGTCTGAGGTTCTGGAACCACAGTGTAGCTGTGCATTTTCTGTACAGCTCACATACAATAGCATAGCGGTTCTGAATGAGCCAGGGTCTAGAGTCAGGCTTCTGGGGTTGAAACCCACATGTGACATAGGTAGGTGACTTATGGTCCTAAATGTCTACCTTTTTTATGGTAAAATGGAGAACACACAAGGACCTGCTTAGGGCTGCCGTGAGGATTCAATGAAGAATACGAGGAAAGCATCCACCAACACCCAACACATACAAAAGGGCTTTGTGTGCCGTTGCTGTCAGAGCTGAAATTTGTGCTTTGGGGTGATTTCACCTCTCTTCCTTGCCAAGTTTTGTTTGTTTGTCTGTTTGTCTCATTTTTTGCATTAGAAATCAAATCCTAGGCAAGTGTTCTCCTGAACTATATACCGCAGCTCTATTCCATTATTTTGAAAAACCAATCAACTTTAAGAGGTCATTCCCCCCTAAAAAAATAATTCCATTTGAGAAAAAAAATCTCAGTGAAGCAAGGATGCACAGAACTAATCTATGCAGAGAAATGTCAATGTCTAAGAGCCATGTTCTCTGCACAGCGACTTTATTCTATAGGAGTCTCATTTATTTTGCAATGGAATGAAGCTTGGTTTTTGTGGGAGCACATACTTGGGACCTACAAAATTGTGGCCAAAGAATCTTCAATTTTGTGGATAGCTAGAGTAGGCTGGGATGAAAGAAGTTACATTTAGAAACAAAAGAATCCTCTAAACATTGAAAGGGAGCATTATTTAGTCTACAAAGAGGAAAACCCAACTGAATAGAATAACTTTATAATTTTAGTTTCTGTGGGTCTGAAATTTGCACTAGGAAAGGCTGGACAGAGCCCCTACCATTGTGCTTAGTTTATAGATGAAGGGGAACTCATGAGGGAAAGGGCCAGCAGTGGACAAAAGCCTTTTAATTGCTTGAAGGCATAACTATCTGGCTGGAGCACAGTGGTAATCTATTCCCTGTTTATGACAGGGTCTCACGTAGTCCAAGATGGCCTGAGTTTCTGATCCTCCTACGTCTACTTCCCAAGTGTTGGGATTACAAGCCTGTGTCCACTGTGCTTAAACTATGTGCTGCCAGGGATCAAACTCTGGGCTTTGTGCAGGTTAGACAAGCATTCTGCCAACTCGGCTCCATCTCCAGCCTTTCCTGGGTTCAAACTGTCCCAGTTTTACTCTAAAGGGTGAGAATATCCAGTTTCCAAGGAAGCAGGTGTTGCAGTGTGGACAAGATGCTTCCTGCCCCTATATAACTCTTCCCAACTTAGCAGATTCTAGCAAAGCACAGGCTGGTTGGTGCTGCCCATAAAATACTTAGAAAGGTTATCTCTAGAGCCAAGCAATCAAACAAGATACACAGGCTAAGGAACTGAGCACAGAGACCAGCATCACTGTTGGCCTTCAGCCCTTCACTGAGTGTCTGCTGAACCCACAACTAACCCAACTGCCTCCTCCTTCTCTCTTGGGGAGCCTGAGAGAGCTAATGTCCAAAACTAATGGAATTCCTCAAGTCTTTATGAAAACAAAGAGTAATGGCTAGACAAAATACTAGATTTTTAGAAACTGGAGTCTCCCTTCGTCTAAGAGTTTAAATTAAAAAGTAGAGGTGGAGAAGAAACTGGGAGTCAGAAACTCTAATGAATAAATTAATCATTCTATTAATGATTAGCAGCATTACTCATCATAGCCATAAATGGAAACAAACCAAGTGACCGGGGAATGCATAAACAAAAAACAAAAATATATGCAAACGTGACACGTGATATATAATTCAGTCTTTAAAATGAGTGAAATAAGCCTGGCTCCTAGGTGCATGCCTGTCATCCCAGCATTTTGGCGACAGAGGCAAGAGGATTAGGAGCTCAACTGTATATGGAGTTCCAGGACAACAGGATGATGTAAGACTCTGTCAGAGTGAATTTTAAGTGCTAACACAGGCTACAACATGAGGTGAAATTTGAAATCGTTAAGCTAACTACAATAAACCAGACCCACAAGGTCAAATATTGCACAAGTCCATTTACATTGGGTATCTAGAACGAGCAAATTCAGAGCAAGAAAGACTACAGATTGCCAGAGCTGGAGGAAATGGGAGGTTATTGCTTAATGTTAGCAGTCTGTATTTAGGTGCAGAAAGAGTTTCGGACAAACAGCAAGGGTTGCACAACACTGAATGCAATCAGTGCCACCAAACTATACACTTAAAATGGTTAAAGGAACAAATTCATGTTTTATCTGTAACACTGTAAGCATGTGCGCACACACATAATAAAATGTTTATGTGGATAGATATCTATATTGCACATTTTTTTCAAAACAGCAGAGACCTGAATAACTGGAAACAATCCAAATATCCTTCAAAAAGTGAAAAATGCAAAAAACTGGCACATCTGTATGTTGGAATAAAATGGAACAAATTATTGATACCTAAGAAAAAGGTGCATTAAACACAAGGGCATTAGGCCAAGTGAGTCAAGTTCACAAAATTGGACAAAGGCCACACTGGTAGCTGCCAGTGCATGGTGGGAAATGACAAAAGAAAATGCTTTGGTTTGATGGGACCTAACTACAGTGGTAATAAATACCATGAATTTATACATATATGAAAATGCATAGGAACTAGTCACCAAAACTTCTAAAGTCAAGTTCAAAAAAGGTGAAGTAGAAGAAATGGCTACTATTACTCCATAACTGCCCATATGTGCTTCCTCTCCCAAGTCACGCTCTCTCTCTGCTTCCCACGGACTTCTCTATCTCTTAAGACTGGCCAAAGATCACTATCTGGGAAACATGCCTTGTAAAACTGTAACAAAGGGTCCATATTTCTATTCTTAGAAGGGGCCCATTTCCCTGCATCCCATCCATCTGCAGTCACAGTTTGTCTTTTATCTTTGATGTTTATCCTGAATGAATTTTTTTCACTTGGGAACAAGAAATGTAGCTATATCCCAGAGATAACGCCCACAGAGTCATGGGAAATATCAGGACACATGTCCATCACAGCACAGGCAGGTGTTCCACTCTCCTTCGGAGGTAAAACTTGGAAGATGTGTGTTCTCACCACTCAATTATCCTCTAGGTGGTTAATGACAGAAACCCTGAAAGCCTCTTTGTGACTGTGAGGACCTGGAAATAGCCTACTCCTCAAGATCCCAAATAGACCCTATCAGATAAACACAAAAGACTGAAGGGGATTCTCGATCCAACCCTCTGGTCTCAAGAGAGGAACAGCAAATTAAAGGCTCCCAGCTATCTTGTCTGTCTGTGGTAATTCATGCTGGGCTGGTTTCTCTGGCCTCTGGAAGCCCTGTGGGACATTATTTATGGTAGCTTCAGGCAGCTGCAAGACCATGAACTGGATAAACTGGGAAGGAAGAAGGCCAGGCACCCTTCATCTCTCTTTGTACCTTCCTCACCTCCCCTTGCTGAGCTGGGGTGTCACCCAGTGAAAGAGTATTTTACAAGCAAGCCATTCATCAGAGCTCCTAACTAGGAAGGCAGATGGAGCCTGTCCTGCCAGCTTCTAACACCTCCTTAACCACATCACTGATCTTGCTGAGGATGGGAGGCTCAGGGACAACCTTGAGGGATCATTGCTTGTGCTCAAACAGAAAAAGAAAGAACATCACTTGGCTTTAAAGATGGCCCACAGCCATGCCCATACCCTTTGTGACCACAAGAGCTGGGCTAAATCATGAACCAAACAGGAAGGGTAAGACAAGAAGAGGAAGAAGTACAAAGCTTTCCTAATTCAGGAGCATCCACCTTCACCCAAAGGGAAAGAGAGAAAGCGTGATCCATTTTCTATAGGCCTTTTAGTAAGGATGACTTCCCAACTTCACCCTACATAAGACACCTACGAATAAATAGTCGGGGACTGAAGCTATTCTGTGAGTCAAAAGCTGTGCATTTTGTGAATTGTGAGGGAGTTCAAGCATTCCTCTTTTTTTTATTTTTCTTTTTTACTCAACTGAAATTGTGTGTGTCTGTGTCTAAAATTTGCATTTTAAATACATAGATATACCTTAAGAATATAGTTAACACTAAGTCACTTTATCCCATGACTGGTGAACCCAAACTTGAAACTATTCTCCCAACCAAAACTTTCTCTTTGGTGCCCCCTCCCCCATGTCAAGTCTGACTCTAGGATTCTAGAAATGGAGAAAAAAATAAGACTTACTGAAATAAGGACTTTAGCTCCTGGTGAGCATTAAAGGAAATGGACCCAAAGGATCTTATAAAGCCTTGGATAACCTTCAAGACTAGATTTGATCCAAATCCAAGACACACTTGCTTGCCCACAGGGACCAAGGTCCCTTCCTTTGCTGATCATCTGTTAAAAGATTAGAGTGGGCTAGCAAGTTAGCTCAGTGGGTAGTCACTTACTGCTAAGCCAAGAGCTGAGATCTGTAGATGAATGAGATTCGGGTGAAGGGTCCCTTTTAGGAGTAGAAATATGGACCTCTTACTATAATTTTACAAGAAATGTTTCCCAGCTAGTGATCTTCGGCCAGTTTTAAGATGTAGAGAGGTCCGTGGGAAATGGAGAAGGCCTTGTAAGAGGGGTGTAAGGAAGGAAGAACTTAGGGGGTGTTATAAAATCAGTAATTGCTGTTATTTCTTCTACTCAACATTAAAAGCATGGACCCAGAACCTGCATGGTAGAATGGGAGAACGGACTCCTGCAAGTGTCCTCTGATCCCTGTAACACAGCATGTGCATATTCACAATCACTAAATTAGTAAATAAAATGAAATAGAAATGCAGAAAGATATGGAACTTATTTTTTAAATCAAATGAACCATGTAGAAGCTAAAAGATGGCTTCTCAACCTTACCTATTTTAATTGGTCTAAAACAAAGTTAGCGAGCTATGTTGTTTCTGCTTCTGGATCTCCCCAGAAGACTCTAATAGGTGTCTTTGTGGCCTGACAGAATGGAAAGGAGGCTAAACATAGCAGAAGCACAAGGGTAGATATTCTATTTCTATTTCACTTTCTTAAAAATTTATGGTACATTTGGGCAGATTGCTAGACAAGCAAGAACATTAATGTCTGATGGAAGTATTGACATTGGAGATGAAAAAGTTATAAAAAGCAGAGATCTGTGGAATGGGCAGAAAGCATGTGCACAAACCTCAGGTTGCTCCATTGGAGAACTATGGAATGATGCAAGCCATGCCCTCACCATCCTCACGATCTCGTCAGGAGAGCCTTTCTCCTCCAGGTCTGTATGGGCTTCTAGTCACGTGTGTAGCTGTAGCTGCTCTCATGCCTTAAAGGAAACTTCAAGATTGACCCCAGCCTGCATCCGAGCTTCTACAGAGAGCTGTGGCCAGTTGGTTCAACCAGCTGCTTCCCCTTCAGCCCCTATCTAATCTCCTTCCCATGTTCACCAGGAACATTCTGAATCCCAAAGTACAAATCATTACAAAATGGTTCCTGTGATGTTTTTTTTTCAGTCTCGGGAGGCCAAAAGGTCAGTATGTCATATAGACATGCCCACTCACCCCTGGGCTGGGATAATAGGTATGAGGAAGGGTACTCCTTGGTGGTGGGGATAATAAGAAGCAGTATTCAGAAGACAGGAAAGGGCTTTCTAGTGTTAGAGAGACTAGTCATAGGATCCTCTAAGGATTTTGGGAGCTTTTAGTACTTAATCTCTTTGTAATTATTTGTAAGACCTGCTCTGTGTTTACAAGATATAGTTGCCAAACATACATAAACTTTAAGAATTCATGGTATCACATGGCCTGAACTTGCCATCTCCTATTGTGGGATACTTGTATACCATGGGGAACTGTGTTGTTGTGATTGATGTAATGAAAAATCGAACAGCCAATAGCTAGGCAGGAGAGACAGGGACTTTGAGTCAGAGAAAGGAGGAGGATATAGAGAATAAGTCAGGCACACAGAGTAATAGAGATGTAAAAAGCCATGTGACTGAATGTTGATTAATATAAATGGGTTAACTTCAGTTATAAGAGCTAGTGGAGACAAGCCTAAGCTATAGGCCAAGCACTCATAATTAGTAATAAGTCTCTGTGTCATTGCTTGTGGGCTGGCAGTCCCCATGAAAAAGTACAACTACAATCTCCTATGATCAGATTGGTGACTGTTCCGATTGTTATCAGAGAGCCTTCATCCAGTAACTGACGGAAACATGCAGATCCACAGCCAACATTAGGCCAAGCTCAGGGGAATCCTGCTGGAAAGAGGGAAGGATTGTAGGAGCCAGAGGGGTCCCAAGAAAACCCACAGAAACGACTAACTTGGCTATCTCTCTACATGTAGGTATATATAGAGAGAGGGCTTAGGTCAGTCGTGTGGCTTGGTCATTTGTGGAACTCCTAGCAACGGGAGGAGGGGCTGTCCCTAATGAGTTGGCTAGCTCTTGGGAATCTACTCCTTATATTAGATTGCCTTCCCCAGCCCAAACACAAGGGAAGGTGCTTAGTCTTACGACAACTTGATATGTCATGCTTTGTTGATACCCATGAAAGGCCTGCCCCTTTCTAAACTAAAACAGAAGAGGAATGAATGGGGGGGGGGGCAAAGTGGAGAGGGAAGAAAGGAAGGAGAGGAGGGAGGGGAAACCGCAGTAGGGATGTAAAGTATAAATTAAATTTTTTAAAAAATTAAGAAAAAATATGGATTGGCTTTCAGTGGGGAAAAAAAGAATTCATGGTCTCAGTTGTGTTTATTCGTAGGGGTTTATAATCCCAGCAATTTAGGAGATTGAGGCAGGTAGATTAAAAGTTGAAAGGTCTACCTGCTACTCAGAGTAAGTTCAAAGTCATACTGGGTAACTTGGGGAGTCCCTGTCTCAACAATGAAAAGTAAAAATAGGCTGAGACTGAGGACCTCAAAGCAGCTGTGGCTGTTTGCCTAAGACCTGTGTAAGAGCAAGCCAGTCAAGAGTCTAGCACAGAGAGGAGAGAGGCCCACAGCTACTGACAGCTGATGGCTTCTGGAAGAAGGGCACTCATTTTTCTTCAAATTTATTTATTTTGTTTTATTGGTGTTTTCTGTGTGAAGATCCTAGAGTGACAGACAACTGTGAATTGTCCTGTGGGTGCTGGGAATTGAACTTGGGTCCTCTGGAAGAGCAGTCAATACTCTTAACCACTGAGCCATCTCTCTAGACCCATCAGTTTTTTTTAATAGTGAGGCCTCTGGTAGATGGACCATGATCCAATTGATGGATGATTCCACATACTATTAGTATGTAGGCAGCCCAAACTGGACTCCATGGGTTATAGAAAGAAGGAAGTAAGGGAGGGAGGGAGGGAGGGAGGGAGGGAGGGAGGAAGGAAGGAGAAAGTTGGAAGAGATGGAAAGTGGGAGTAGATCAGGTAAATCTGGAAGGAGTTGGGGCCGGGGATGAGGATGAATATAATCAAAATGTATTATATGAAATTCTCAAATTAATAAATGACTACATTTAAAAAATATTTTTATTGCTGGGTAGGGTGGTGCATGACTTTAATCCCAGCACTTGGAGGCACAGGCAGGCAGATGGAGGCCAACATGATCTACATAGTGAGTTCCAAGACAGCCAGAGCTACACAGTGAGGCACTGTCTCAAAACAAACAACCAAAAATACTCAGGGTCTTCTAGAGAGTGAGACAACAATCTTCTAGAAGAAATGAATGTTCAGGCATCTCTGAGTCTTCCACAACCTCCAATTGAAGCCAAGACAAACTCCTTTCTCTGTTCTCAATGAATATGGCTCAGACCTCCTGGAAATTTTATAGAGGATTATAAAACAAGCAAACAAAATAAGGAACAGCCATTTCCTCATGCTTTTATTTAGGACCTGAAATCTAGACATAATGTAATCATCAGCCTCTTTAACGTTTCTCTTATGAACGAAGAAACACATTTATAGTTTCTTTTTTCCTCCTCTATCCATGCTGGGAAAGGCATCGAGCCCAGAGCCCCCAGCATGGTAGGCAAGCTCTTGGCCAATGAGCCACACCTCCAGTCCTTTGTTAGAGTTTTCAGAAGGAAACTATCCCCAAAAGTGTGGGGGAAGGACCATTATTACAAAATGATTGTTCCTGTCTGAAAGTATGTTCCTCCTTGGGCTTGTGGGTCTGTAGTGCTGGGTGTCCTGGTATCATCTTGGTTCTGGCACTATCAGTGGGCAGCTGCTTTATTCAAGTCTTGTGTGTTCAAGTGAAATTCCCACTCTGCTAACAAATGAAACCCTGTGTCAGAACCCTCCTGCTTGCTTTGGGTTTCCTGTCTAAGCTATATTACTGGTTTATAGTAAAGTTACCAGATGTATAGGGCTGACATCCTTAGGCTTACACAAATAAATGGCCACTCCTTTCTAACTTGCTTCCGATCCTTTGGAGGTCTACTCTGAGGATCTCAAAACATGTATCATACTGTCAATCTGCTAGCACCTTCATCAAGCAACCATTATAACTATATGTGAACACACACACACACACACACACACACAAGAATTAGAGCACATTTATTGGTGGTGATGACGATTCTTCTTACAATGCTTTGCCCCAGACACCAGCAAGCTGTGGATATAGCATCATGCTGCTTCAGTCCTGGGCTGGAAGTCATCATAATGCGTTCTTTGTCCTGACTTTGCTAGTTCAGACCTCCAAGATCCTGATCGGCATGCCAACTCAGAGGAGCAGAGCATCAACCTTGATCCACAGGAATGTTCTTTCCTTGGAGGCCCCCAAACCTCCTAAAACAGTGGTTTTCAAATATCTTGGCTATCTCTACTAGAAGGGAATGAGACAGTCTTTATATTTGTGAACGATAATGACTGAAGAGGGCCATTAGATGATGTACAAGATTCCTTTTCTCGAAATCTGTGTATGAAACTACATTTTCTTTGGTTTGTTTTACCAGCCAACTTTAAGGAGAAATTCACCTTTTTCTTTCATTTTCCTTCAGTGACTTTCCAGGGAAAATTAAAGTGTGTCCCTCTCCTATCCCACTCAAGCAGAGCCTAATTCATTTTTCTGGAGGTCTGAGCACCCCCCATCTAACCACTCACTCTCCTCTTCCATTTCTGCTCTGAGAAAGAAACTGCATTTTTTGAAAGCTGAGGCCACTGCTTTGTGAAGAAGCAGAAGGAGCCAAACTCAGTCGGATGGCTGAAATTCTTTACAAGGTCAAGGCTTAGGAGTTTCCGTGTATAGTGTTTGAACATCTGTGCCCTGTTGGCACACCATGTGCTGAACAGCAATGGAGAATAACTGTGAAGCCACAAAACTTTCAGAGTAAAGCCAGGGGCTTCTACACCATCCCTGGGCCTGTAGAAAAGCTCCAGGAAAGACATCACTGGCCCTCGGGGGCAGTGATGACCAACAGGCAGCCAAGAAAAACCACTCACAAATAGCAGTAAATATCACACACACACACACTCCACTCATGTGGCCTGTAGTCTTCTAGTATCCAGTGGAGGCAAAGCATCAAAAGAATGATAGGAAAGACGCACTTACTGCTCTTGAGGAGGATCAGTGTTCAGGTCCATCACCCATACCAGGCAGCCCACAACCATCTGTAACTCCAGTTCCGAGAAATCTGAAGCCCTCCACTGCCATTAAAGGATACTTGTCCACAGACACACAGAGACACATAAAATAAAAAGTAAATTTTAAAAAAATAAGAAAACTAAAAGAAAAAACTACAGACTGATAGGTTCATTAATGTAGATGCAAAAAAATTAATTAAATATTAGAAACTTTAACAATATATTTTTAAAAAGAACACTGTGGTATAGTCTCCTAATAGAAAACTACTCAGCAATAACAAAGAACAAAATACCATATACATAACATCATTCACAAAACACAAGAATATTAACACTGAGCCAAATACACTGCATTTAAAAAGTATATGTGCAAAATTAGAGGTGTGTGGCTCTGTTTTCACGAATCTCAGGAGACAGATGAAGCGGCAGAAGCAGACCAACATGCCTTCAGTGAGAAGAGGACCAAGGGACAAGGGTGACCAGGGCCATGAGTGGGAAGTAGTCATTGACCACAGTGATTACATAGAGGCTTAACCCTTTTCAAAGCTCATCAAAATGCAACTAAGCAAAGCTGCTATTGATTACAGATAAACTGGCTAGAAGTTTATATAAAAACTCTTAAATTAAGGGCTGGCTTTGTAACACAGTGGTACAACACAGGGTATATGAGGCTGTGGGCTTGCTCTTCAGCACCACCAAAAAGAAAAACCTTTGAAACCAAGCTTGCATAATGGGGCCCTGGAATTTAAAAATATTATAATGTTTGATGTAATTGAATTGGCTTGAAGAGATCTGACCACTAACGCAAAACCTTACTTTCAACACTGGGATTCTCTGATGTGGCCACAGGGGAGTCTGAAGAATAATATGAACAGCATAAAATAATTAACTAAACCATGAGAACTTCTATGTACCCAATAACAACCCGGAAGGGGCATTATATAAAAAATCCACAGGCATGAAGCTGGAAAGATGGCTTAATGAGTAAAGGATAAAGGGCCTATTCCACAGCATGAAAACCTGGGTTCAGCTCCTCAGGAGCTACATAAAAAACTAGGTACCAGTGGTGTGAACCTGTAAGCAGGCTGGGGTCAAGAATTGGAGGAGGTGACACAAGGACCCTTAGGGTTTTCAGGACAACCAGCCCATCTGAATAACTGGTGAGCTATGGGTTCAGTGATAGACCTTGTCTTGCTGGAGGTCAAGAAGATGATTAATATCAATACCTGGCCTCTCTATATATAGATATAGATATAGATAGATAGATAGATAGATAGATAGATAGATAGATAGATAGATAGATAGATAGATAGACACATCCACTATATAAGCATGGAGACAGACAGACAGACAGACACATACACACATACATACTCCACAAGCATAATGCCTTTTGTTGGCCCCCCAAAAAAACCTAGACTTCACTGCTTATAGGAGTTAAGAGCCTGGCTTTTCCAAGTCTGATAACATTTTCTTTTCTTTTTTCTTGGCAAAGTTATCTCTTGGAAGCTTCTAGAAGCTGAGTGAAGTTCTCAGATGACAGACAGAAAGAAATGGGGACTTGAGTTCTATAACCACTTGGGCCTAGATTCTGCCAGCAACCTGAATGAGGGTTGGAGAGGTTCCTTCTCCTAAGCCTCTTAAAAATGGGGCTTGGTTTACCAGGCCCCTGAGGTGGGTCTATGAGGCAGATCAGGCCTGCTGTCTACCCACTTTCAACCAAGACGTCTATGCACTTGCCAAAGTGGAAAAAGAGACTGATAGTCATTTGGAGATGTTGGCATTTTATTCACTTTGCAACCTCACTTGATGAAGAGACAGGAGAATACTTGATCACAGTTTAAAATAAATTGCTTTGTTGTTAGACTTGCATGGCGTGTTCACTTTTGCAAGCCAATGGCTCCAAAGAGTTAGCATGCTTCTTTAACTGTTCAGCTTCTTCCCAGACAGTGCCTTAGGCTATGACAGAAGGTTTAAAAAAAAATGTTAAAAAAAAAAAAAAAACCAGAGCTGTGATTTAACATGAGCTACCAGTAGAAGTGTGTTCTAATGTTCTACAACTCAAGGGGAGAGAAACCAAGAACTTTGATTTTGAAAGAAAGCTGCCCACCCAAACAGTGAGAAGTAGATGGGTTTGCGTGTGTTTTCCTTAGAACATTTCTGTTGGCAGCTATACTCATTTGGTTGATGGAATATTCTTGACTCACTAAACAGGCTCATTTAGGGGAAGGAACCAGGGCAAGTAAAGAAGGAAGTAGAGCTAGCAGCTCGTCTTGGCATGGACTCCAAAAGTGGTGCCTTCTAATCGGTCCTCACAGATAGTATGCTGACATGATGGATGACTGAATCATGATGAAAGATGCCAGAGAGAGCGGCCTAAGAGGAAGACTGCCAGCCTCCCGGGAAGGAAGTTGAAAGGTAGAACTGCTGTCAGGCGCCTCCTTGGCACTTTGGGCTGAGGGGTGAGGGATACCGGTCAGTGCCAGGTCCTACCCCCAGGCTGATCATGTTTGCACTAGGTCCTGGCATTAGCTCTGCATACTTCACCTGCCAAGTCTTTTCACTCTGAGAACCATCCCAACCCATCTCCTAGGACATTCAACCGCATGGCTTTAAAGGAGAGTTCTGGATCTCCAACCTTCATCTTAGAAACATGAGCTGGGCCATTTCCATTATGCCCCAAATTGCTTTAAGCATGAGTTCAAATCTCAGATAGAGGGGCATGGTGGTGGGAGCAGCTTCCAAGCCAGTGTGAAGCAGAGGCAAACTACAGAACCCAAGGCCCATCTCTAGCAACCACTTCTTTCAAGAACCTCCCCAGACAGCTCCACCAGCTGGAAACCAAGTGTTCAAATGTAGGAGCCTTTTATAGACACCTCATCACATTCAAACTCCCTTCCTACCACTTTGTACCCAATACACAAAAAATGGTTTAAGTGCCATCAGCACCACCAATCCAAAGTTCTTCCCAAGGCTGCTGCTATTCATGGGTAATAAAATCAGTTTCTCAATCAGACTGGAAAGAAGAAAGTTACTGCAAAATGTTAAGGTGGAATTTAGGTTTTCCAAAACTAATCAACTTCCAGAAATACAAACATAAACAATTCTGTTAAAGAAACTATCTCCCCCCCCCCATTTCCTACATGTGAGTTTCACCCAACAATATTATAAACAACGGCAAGGCATCATGAGAAGGCAAAGAAAACTCTACACAGGCTCTGCCATTTCCTTCTTTAGTTTACCCTACTCCAGAAAGTGGGGCCTGAAGTCACATAAACTCCTGCAATCTAGAGGCTAAACCGTATTTTATAAATTGCACTTTATGTTAAATAAACAAACTTTCTAAAGTACTGTGATTTGTTAAGGAAGAATGTAAGTCTGGATTTAATGAGCCTCAGATGGCCTTTCCTTTGACGCTGTCTCAACTTGACCATGAATGGAAAAGTCTAAAGCCCTGGAAGGTATTCACATGTGTGACTGTCGATCTGTCTTAAATGAAGACTTTCTTCTTCATTTATAAATGGATTCTCTACCCTGGCACTTATGGGGCTACCCAACAGGGACCAAGAGGACCATTGAGATCAAGGTAACATAAGATGTTAACAATAGAGTTTGGATGTCTAAGATACAAAATCACTCTGTACAACATCGAGATATATGGCCCCGTAGGTATAGCCCATGCTTAGCATGCATGAACCCTGGATCCAATCCCTAGCCCCCACACACAAAGTGTGGTGATGCATGCCTGTTATCCTAGCATTTAGGAGGCAGAAGCAAAAAGATCAGAAGTTCTAGGTTACACTCAGCTACATAAAGAGTTCAAGGCCAGCCCTGGATACATGAAATCCTACCTCAAAATCAATCAGCAACAAAATCCTCCTGCAACATTTTTGTAACTTTCCCTTAATCCTAGAATTATGGCAAAATAAAAAGCTGTAGAAATGTGACTCTAAAAAAATTGGAATCCACATGGTGCAGGGTGGAATAAAACCCAGTTAGCAGCAACAGAAGATACTGACTGAGCATCCTGGCACTTTTGGTACACTACACTTGGAGCCAAGCACTGGCCCACCAGGAGTACTGAAGTCTCACGGCAAGTATATGACGTGACTACCAGTTTCAAGCTTCTCTTGGATGGGAGAAAGAAAGCATAAAGAGGCGAGACAACTGGCCTGAGGTGACACAGCTGGTAGGAGCCAAAGGATCCAGGCTTTAAAAGAATAACTCAGAACGGGATTTTCTTATCTGGCATGCAGTAGTAACTGCCCCCTCTCCCAGGCTCCTTTGGAAAGCCATCTCTCCCATTTGCAAGACAGAAAAGGTTTCCTTGGAAGGTAGCCCAAGGAGTTAAACAACATCTGATGAAGGAGTGAAGCTGTTAGGCCTCTCATTAGGAGGCTGAGAGATGAATTTTATTTCTACATCTTTTCTCGTGGTTTTAAATAATAAAAGTAATCCTTGAACACAAAGAAACAATTGAGAGTATCAAACCCTCTTGGTAAACCCAGGCTCTAGTTCACTAAGAGGAAAAAAATACAATTTCGCTCCCATTGTGGTGGCCTCTGGGACTTTGTGGGGTGATTAAATGGGGAAAAAAGGAAGGAAGGAAGGAAGGAAGGAAGGAAGGAAGGAAGGAAGGAAGGAAGGAAGGAAGGAAGGAAGCCAATCTTATAGTTCATGAGAGTCAGGCTGAGTCAGGAGAATACGTTTCCAGCATGCACCTGGCCCTGGATTTAATCTCCAGCATCACATAAACTGGGTATGGTGGCTCATGCCTGCAGTCCTAGTACTCAGGACATATAATCTGTGTCTCAGAAATTTAACATGAGACAGACCACTGAGGCTTTCTCTGAGAGTCAGCATAGCTCAGTGAGAAAATAATGAAGTTCTACAAAATAACAAAGTACTATAAACAGTCATAACAACTATGAGAAATAACATCAAAAGTATAAAAACAAACCCCCCCACTGTATGTGTGTGTGTGTCTGTCTGTCTGTCTGAATACCCAAGATCTCACACATGCAAGGGAAATGTTCTACCACTGAACTACAGCCTCAACCTAAAACATTTATTCTTTTAAAATGTTTTCAAATATTTATTTGTGTGTGTGTGCACATGCACACATGTGTACCATGGCACACATGTATACCATTGAGCATGTGTGGAAGTCAGAGGATAACGCATGGGGTTTCCTTCTATCATGTGGGTCCTGGGGATTTAAGTCAGGTTGCCTTTATTGCTCAGCCACGTGCTAATCAAGATTGCCAGTCGAGATATGTGTTTGTTTTTATTTGTTTACTTTATGTGTCTGAATGTTTTGCCTGCATGTGTGTTTGGTGTCCCAGTAGGCCAGAAGAGGGCATTGGATCCCCTGGAATTAGAGTTGCAAACAGTTGTGAGCAGTCATGTAGATGTTGGGAATTGAATCCAGGTCCTTTGGAAGAGTAGCCCGTGCTCTTAACTGCTGAGCCATTTTTCTGGTCCTAAGACAGTATTTTTTACAAGAAGTTTGAATTTGGAGTGTTTCAGTGTTGCACGAATAAAGGAAACTCAGAGCCAGATCTCAGGGAAAGGCTGAGATATCAAAGAGGAAACACCACAGTCAGATCTCACCCAGCTGTCTTCCAGTTTCCTCAGCCTCGCTCCTTCTGGCTTCTTCTGCGTGCTCTGTCTTTCTGCATCTGCCTTAAATACCTTCTTCACCCAGTTGTTTCACATCCAGGTTAAGATTATAGGTGTGACACCACCACTGCCTGCCTGGGAACCTGGAACTCCCTCTATAAACTAAATTGGCCTCAAACTCAGATTTGCTGGGATTAAGGACGGAGGTCACCTCTCCCTGATATTCCCTGTGCCAGGATTAAAGGTGTGAGTTACCACTGTCTGATCCTCCTAGACTGACTGTGGGTAGATCCCTCTGATATATCAGACTGTTTTTATTAAATCTGAAACATATCCCCACAATTCAGTTCATTCAACAGTTCATTCTTTTATTGAACGCTGTGGGTGTAATCATGTCGGATATAAAGGCCTCATACCATTTGCCTCAGATCCCAAGATAACTAGGGTAGCTTGGGCGCCATCATTCTTGGAGGCTGAAATGCAGCCATGAAGACAAAAGCTTTTCCTTCATGAAGCCCCACTGATCTGACAAAGAAGTCCAGCTCAGGACTCAGTGACTGAACTAGGCTCGGTCTCTGCTCTGGGCTACTGTTCCTCATGAACTCTTTAAGGCTCTCACCTCTAAGACTGGAGACTGTGACTGTATTTGGTTTCAGGGCCTTCAAAGAGGTTCGAAGGAGGTTGTGAGGATGGGCCCTGTCCTATGTTGCTTCTCTGTTGTGATAAAACACTGATCAAAACTAACTTGGGGAGGAAAGGGTTTATTTTATCTTTCAGGTTTCAGTCTATCATTCAGGAAAGCTAAGGCAGGAGGAGCAGAGGCCATGGAGAGGTACTGCTTATTGGGTTTGTCCTCCACCCCCACCCCCACTCCTTACGCAGCCTGATTTCTTACATACCCCAGGAACATCAGGTACAGGCATAGTGGGCTTAACTCTCACACTCTGATCATTTTAATCTGGGAAATGAACCACAGATATTCCCACAGGCTAATTGATGGTGGCAATTCCTCTTCAGACTTTCTAACCCTGGTTTGTGTCAAGTCCTACATAGACAGTGAGAGGGTGGCTGTCTACATGCCAGAGTGCAGTCTCATGAGAAACTGACAAAGATGCCTTGATCATGGACTTTCAGCCTCCAGAACAGAGAGGAAACTCATTTCTACCATACACTCCACCAGATACAGTCGCTTACTGCAGCCCCAAACCAACACAGCCCCCGCCATGCAAAGGACAGTGTGAGAGGAGGCTTGAACAACAGCAGCCTTAAACTGGACATACTCACCTCATACCAAACCAGCACTCCTGGAAGAGTGACTGCTGGGCAGGTGACCACAATGGCCACCATAACTCCTCAGTATAAAAAGCTAAACACAGTCTAACCCCTGCCACTTACGGAGACCAGGACCAACGTGGAGCTTCACCAATAAAATGATCATGGTAGCTCACAGGTGTCCTTCAGCTGGTGGCTCTGGGAATACACATGAGATACAGGTGCAGACTTCTCAAAACAAAACAAAATAATAATAAAAACAAAACCTTGAGTCTTGGACAAATGGAACCCAAAGCATGTATTCCTCAAGTCCTCAGTCTGGGCCTTCTGCAATATTTGTTTTATGTTCCACTTGCCAACTCTGAACTACTCTTTTTGGACAGGGCCTTACTGTGCAGCCCTGACTGGCCTGGCACTATATAGACGAGACTGACCATAAACTCACAGAAATCATCAGCTTGCCTGTGCCTTGTGACAACTGGAATTAAAGGTGTGCATCACAGTGCCCAACTGACAACGTCTTTCTTTGATACATTTCCAAAGCCTTAGTAACCTGGAGTATTTTAATGAGTACCAATGTGCACGTGTACACACACACACACACACACACACACACACACACACACAATGAAGGAGCTGACAGTTCCCACAATATTGTATTCTTCCAGAGGGTAAAATTATAGGTAGCTATTTGTGTGACAGCAAAGGGCTCCCACATGTAGGATCATGAGCTTGACGGATGGATGGATGGATGGATGGATGGATGGATGGATGGATGGATGGATGGATGGATGGATGTAAAGCATGGCCTTGGCCTCTAGGATGCCATCTTATAAACCCTTCATTTTACAAATAGTCAAAAACTAGCAACTAACTATCTCTTTCTTGATGATGGGTCTCATCATCTTTAAGTCAGTTAAGGAGTAAACTGTTTCTTCTCTGAAGAGCCTCATCAGGAAAGCTATACTTACAAACCAATAATGTTTCTCTTATATTAAGACATCTTATTTATAGAAGTACTTAGAATGTATCGTAGTTAATGACTACTACATAGGCAATTAACTAGAAACATGGGACAGAAAGTTTTTTATTTTAAAAAGTTTTTTTTTCATATCTACCACTGCTCCCCCTCCCTTCCCTCCTCCCAGTCCTCCCTCAGCCTCCCTCCACCCCATCCCCCATCCATTCCTCAAGGAGGGCAAGGAGTCCCAAGGTGGGTTGGTCCAGCCTGGTGTATCCAGTTGAGGTAGGTCTGAGTCCTTCATCCCAGTACTAAGGCTGGGTTAGGTGTTCCTCTGTAGAGAATGGGCTCCAAGATGTCAGTTCATGCACCAGGAATATAGTCTGATCCCACTGCAAGAGGCTCCACAAACTGCCCATGCCATTTGACAATCAGCGACCTTTGGAGGATTTAGTTCCTTCCCATGAAGTTTCCTTATTTCAGTCAGTGAGCTCCCAATAGCTTGGGACAGCCGTTTCTGTGGGTCTCCTCCTCATGATCCTGATCCCTTTGCTCATATAGTCTCTCTCTCTCTCTCTCTCTCTCTCTCTCTCTCTCTCTCTCTCTCTCTCTCTCTCTCTCTCTCTCTCTCTCTCTCTCGACCAAAAGCTGGACCTGGTACTTAGCTATGGATCTCTGTGTCTGCCTCCATCCACTGCTGGATGAAGATGGGACATAAAGTTTTACTTCTACTGTGTGATTTATTTTTCCTTAAAAAATCTATTTCCAGGTTTGGTGGTGAATGTATTTAATCCTAGGCAATGGGAAATGGAGACAGGTGGGTCTCTGTGAGTTCAAGGCCATACTGGTCTACATAGCAGGTTCCAGGTCAATCAGAACCACAATGAGACTCTGGCTCACCAAATAATAATATTAACAATGATTATTATTACTTATTTAGAACTTTTGAGACAGGGTCTCCAGCCTGGCATGGAGATCACTATTCAGAATGGACTGGCCTCAAACTCACAATCTTCTTGTGTGTCCCTCTCAGGTCCTGGGATTATAGATGTGTGCCAGCATGCCCAGACAGATTCAGAATTTAAACGTTAAAAACAAAATAATGAATGATTAAAAAAAACCTTAGCTTATAGAAGAGAATGCAAGCATACTTTAAAGTGGGGATAGTCGGACAGGGGGCAGTGGGGACAGTGGGGCAGTGGGGATAGTGGGGGCAGTGGGGATAGTGGGGGCAGTGGGGGCAGTGGGGGCAGTGAGGGCAATGGGGACAGTGGGGGCAATGGGGACAGTGGGGACAGTGGGGGCAGTGGGGCAGTGGGGACAGTGGGGACAGTGGGGATAGACAGACAGTGGGGACAGTGGGACAGTGGGGACAGTGGGGATAGACAGACAGTGGGGACAGTGGGGACAGTGGGGATAGTCAGACAGTGGGGCAGTGGGGACAGTGGTGATAGACAGACAGTGGGGACAGTGCGACAGTGGGGGCAGTGGGGACAGTGGGGATAGACAGACAGTGGGGACAGTGCGACAGTGGGGACAGTGGGGATAGTGGGGACAGTAGGGATAGTCAGACAGCAGGGCAGTGGGGACAGTGGGGACAGTGGGGATAGTCAGACAGTGGGGCAGTGGGGACAGTGGGGATAGTTAGACAGTGGGGACAGTGGGGAAGTGGGGACAGTGGGGATAGTCAGACAGTGGGGCAGTAGGGACAGTGGGGATAGTCAGACAGTGGGGCAGTGGGGACAGTAGGGACAGTGGAAATAGACAGACAGTGTGGGCAGTGAGGGCAGTGGGGACAGTGGGGCAGTGGGGTCACTGCACACCACTGCTGGAGTCTGAGATGGAAGAACCTTCCTGAGGCACTCTTTGTTGTCCAGGTGCTTTAATTTCAAAAAAGTTATCATAAAAATACAGGACTCACACATAAACCTAAGACACTATGAGCATTGTTTGCAATGAAGCAAAGTAAATATAATTTTTATTAATAGTAAGTTGATTAAATACATTAGTATATTCACACATAAAAACACCAAAGACTAAATTTTCATAAATCTAAACTTACTGAAATGGCAACTTTTCAGATGTTCTAAAGGAAAAGCAGTAAGTTGTAGAAAATGGTACATAGAATGATGCTCGCATTTGTATGCTGGGAGGGGTGGGGACCACTGAGTGGTAGAGGCCTCTAAACAGCACTTGGGAGGTAGAGGCAGGTGGATCTCTGTGTTGGAGATCAGCCTTGTCAACATATTGAGATCCGGTCTAAAAAAAGAAAAAAGCCACAGTGGTATGCTGGTCTGCTCACAGGATCTTCCTGGAAAAATACACAAAATGCTGTTACTGTGGTTTCCATCTGGAAACGATCTTGTTTGAAATTTTTACTGTGATTGTGAATTTCTTTAGTAATAAAAAAGTATAGTTAAAGTATAAAAAGCCACAAGCTGCTTCCTCAGAAATTCCTCAAATGGGGAAAATTAAACTCAAAACGTTAGAATTTAGCACTTCCTCCTGAGAATCAGCTTTTGAAGGAGAGGGAAGAGAGGGAGAGACAGAAGGAAGGAGGGAGGAGGAAGGGAGGGAGGGGGAGAGAGAGACAGAGAGAGAGACAGAGCGCCAACAAAATTAGTCTTTGGGAGGAAAATCTGAGAGAGCTGGGTCTCACTGTTCTGGAACAGGCCTGGTTTCTGGACAACAGAGCCTCGAACCCATGTCTTAATGTCTTCCTGACCTTAAGTGCAACAGCAGCAACGGAGGGAGGAGGGGGCAGCCTGAGTAGGGGGAGGGGGCATGAAACAGATGCAGGGACCTGGGGGTCAGGATGTTGGCAGCCGGAGCCCACCCGGGGCGCTGGAAGCCAATTGCGAGTGATTTAGGAAATCGCCGGCCTGGGGCTGCGGGCAGGAAAGCCGTGATTAAGGGCAAGGAGAAAGGAGAAGCACATTTGGGACGCAGGCCGGAAGGGGGCAGGAAGCTGCGCTCATAAAACAATCTGACAATTACGTGTCAGTGGAGGAGAAGGGCCCTGGAAATTAGGGGCTGCCTCAGGCAGCAATGAGCTGTGAGAGGAAATTCTATTTGGTGCCAGGTGTCCCTCCACTCTTGGGTTCAGTTTGGGACTATGGATTTTATGCTCACATGCTGCAGGAAGCGGTTCCCCGGCGCCTTCATAAACACCCCCTGCAGCCTTGGTCCAGCTGGACCTGTGCTTGGTGGTGTTATTACCATATCCCCTCCACCCCCCACCCATCATTGCTGACCCAGCCAGGTGCTCACTTGCAAAACTCTGCAGGATGCCCTGGCCCAGACAGGTGAGTAGCTAGAGGAGGCAGAGCAAGAATTAGAACCAAGAAGTCTGGTTCCAAAGCCTCAGACTGTCAAAGTCCCTTTTGTTTGGATTAGAAGGCTTCCTAAGAAGCCTGTTATCCCAAACCAGGAGCTTTCCACCTGTCTATGAACCCCGCAAGACCCACCCTGCTCTTGAAGATTACTGGGGGACTGAGATACAGGCTTACATTCCAGATCCACGCGCAAGTCTCTTCTGGACCTTGGCATGACTTCTTTTGGGTTTGCCTCAAGCAGACACATTCCCTCCACTGCTTGGGACCAGAAGTATCCCAGCTACATATTTGACACATCCTAGAGAGATCCCAGTCCTCCTCTTGCTTCCCATCCTAGCCAGGGATCCTCTGTGTGGCAGGAGAATATATGTTCAGAGGCTCATAAGAGAATCTGAAAGTCCTGGGGGCACCTGTGAGGTTTTGAAAAGTTACTTTACCATTCAGAGGCAATGCTGTAAGGAGGGGCTGTCATGGGGCACAAATGACAGTGTGGACTAGACTAGTGCTCTGCCTAGATGATGGGAGCATCAAAACAGTCCTGCTTGGCTCTCAGAATCATATTTGTTTTCCAATCCTCTTCCCTTAGTGGAGTTCTCCCAAGATGCAGAGAACACAGGGCTTCCACCTACCCAGTCTGTCATGTCTCCAGTTCACTTGACTCTCTTTCAAGGAACTACATCTGTTAACATAATACCCTCTCTGAGATTTTTTTTATAAGCGTAGGTGATCTCCTTAGCCACCCAGTTACTGCACATTTACTAAACTTGTGTAAACAAGACCTCCAGAGCTAGAATTCCAAGCTCAGATTCTATCTGTGTTGGTATGTTACTTGGCACCTTTGAACCTTAATTTCCTCATCTAGGAAACTTAGAACAAAGATTATTCAGATATCTATCAGAATAATACATAGTTACTATGTGTCTCCTCTCAGATAAAGATTGAGTGGCAGCTGTTATATTTGTATCGTTATACTAAAATGTGAACAACCAAAATGAACAGAATATTCACTTACAAATGAACAAGTGCCCACGCCATTAGACATAGGGTTGAACAAAGCGAGTATCTAAGGAAATGTTTTGAGGAAACAGAAACTAGATTAGTGAGTAGAACTGATGAGGAACAATTCAGTTTTCCTTTTCGTATATGTCATTGAGAAACAAATGCCCAGTGGGTGAAGAACACAGGAGATGATTGCAGCTGGAAGGAAATCCTAAAGGCTGAAGTTGTGTAGTTTCTGTTAACTGGTTCCATAAAAGAACCTTCTAGTACATTTCTTTCCAGAGACTTCTTGGGAGTGAGTGCACACTTTTATTCCTTTGGCAACTCTTTCCAATGTCTCGCTACATGAAAAGACTTTCAGGTAATGGGCATTGCCTCTGTGCCCCGGGATCTTTGCTGATTCCCATCAGCCTCCACATTGACAACAGTTGTTTAAAACAATATTTCATTTACAACTGGATATTTGTTCGTCATGTTTCGTACTATACTGCTCATAAGGTTTTATTGGGTTTTTTTTAAAAAAAAAAATCACAGCCCTATCATGTGTCTTCAACACAGTATTCAAATAAGTTCTCCATACAGGTCCTGTTGAAGTCACCAAAGTCCAGTGAGGCTTTCAGATAAATATAGAAGGGACCAGAAGGGGGCAGTGATGGGGCAGAGCTTGCTGGAAAAGTGGTAGTTATCCTAGATGGCTTCAGGACACTCAGAACACATTTGGATTGAGCCCAGGAGAGGGTGCTACCTCCTTCCAAGACAGATGCTCCAGGAAAGCCTGGTAGTGCCAGTCACCTGACTGAGGCTAGAGCCAAGGCTCCCAGACAGCCCCTGTAGCACCGCTGACAACATACCACTTGCATAAACCTCCTCTGATACACAGAGCTCCTCCTCTAATCTAGATGGGCAGCAAACAGGCATCTCGGAAGCATGAGAAATGGATGGCTGCAGAGAACACAAAGACAGACAAGGATTCCTGTTCCCTTCCACACACTGCTGGGCCTCAGCAATGGTGTGGGAAATGCTCCATTACTTATATCGCTCCTAAGGCATATCCTGCAGCCGTGTGTGTGTGTGTGTGTGTGTGTGTGTGTGTGTGTGTGTGTGTGTGTGTGTGTGTGTGTGTGTGTGTGTGTGTGTTTCAAAATTCAGAGCTATGGGATAGAAAGCACAGGTTTTGAATAAGTCTTAATTTTTACTTTCTTCAAGTCCGGCACTCTCCCTAGACTCCATGGTGTGTCAAAAAGAGTAGCCTGTCCTCTCTCTGTGACATTCCTGATGCTTCTTCCCCAAAGAGTCTCAACTACTCTCTTCATATCTCAAGACTATTTACTTTCTATTTACATAGCTGCCAATAACCATGACTGTCTTCCAACAATCAGATGGAATTTTGCCCAAAATGTGCACACAACATAAAATCACAGAGACTGACCACTCACCTACCTCTCATTTGTCTTTTGAAAGGTAAAATGTCCTATTCTTTCTGAACAGAAACTCAAATAACGAAAGAAATGTGAGCAAGAAGCAAATGTGGTCCACCTAGGAATCTGAGTTAAAGCAGCTTTGGCTGTGCTACTCGGGGAATAAATGCATAAAGCACTGCTTATATAGTTCAATGTTCATATTCTAGGAAATACATCACTGTGTCTGCCTCCTACATGTGCTCTGGCAGCCTCCTATAGTGTAAGGTGGAATTATTGTGGCAATGTATATAGCAACAAAAATGCCAGCAACTGTCTACTGATGGGAAAGTGGTTAAATAAATTTGGGTACATCTACTATACAATGGAATAGCATACATTCACATATAGTGCACTCAGCACATTTACACTATTTTAGAGGGAATGTTACAATTATAATTGAAATTAAAAATCAATGGAGTGTGGTGGTATACACTCATAATCCCAAAACTAAAGAGGTATAAGGAGGGTCATTGAAAGTTCAGGATCTACCTGATCTACATAGTGAGTTCTAGGCCCACAGCAAGCCCTTATCACAAAGCAAAATGTGAAATATGTATTTGTGGTGCTAGGGATCAAACACTCGGTCTTGTACATGCTAAGCAAGTGCTCTACCATTGAGCCATACACGAACAAAAAAAGACATAGTATGTAGTATACTCCCATTTATATGATATAGTTGAGTTTTCCGTAGATGATAAATATTATATAAAGGTAATGTGCTTTGAAGAAAGGGCTCTGCACACATAAAGATTTTCCAGCAGACATCCCAAAAGCTGGAATCTTTTTACTTCTGTAATAACACAAACCAGCCTCAAGGAGTGGAAGGCACCTTCTTCAGCTGCCATTAAGAGACTCTGCTGCATCTTCTCCTCCTTGTCTATCTTTGTCTAGCTTCCAAGAGACAGAAAGACAAGTCTGAAGGACAGTGATGTGTACAGGAACAAGTCCCTGAGGTGGAGGGAACTTGTAGGCTCGGGTCACGCTAGTGATTTAAACACTCTTCACTTAATGCTGACTACAACAGTCTTCCTTGAAGAAGCTGCAGGATCTTGGGGTAACTAAAAGTTCTGGGGTCTATGGACAGGGATGGGTACAATGACTGTAGAACACAGTACTGTGTGCCCTCGAGGGGAAGTTAGCCAGCTGTGTTAGCCATGATTAGGGTCGTCGTGAAGATTTGCAATCCTCAAATAAAGCGAAATGAATAAATGTTCCTTTCTCTCTTGCATGAAAGACCCTGATAACAGTGAGTATGATAACTTCAACTGATCTCTGGGTATTCCATCTTTCATAAATTCAGCCAAAAATGTATTTCAGACATTAGGACAGAGGAGGAGCAAAGTATATACCCAAGATCTCTTCAGAGAGGGTTCCTACTAGGCAAGTTCACCTACACACATTGGTCAGAAACCAGTCTCAGCCTATCTAACTGCTAGAGAGGCTAAGAGGTACAGTCTTAATGCCAGGCGGCTACAGGACCAAACTGGCATGTGAATCCTGTTATCATTCTACAGAGGATAGAGGACTATGGGTTTTCTGTAACATGGATCTTACAGACCTTGTCTTCCTCCCCATCAACCAGATTTCTAAAGATTGGCTTGTCATCCCATCATCTCTGCAGATGGGAGAGCTTGGAAGAACATCCTGCTTTGTCAAAGATGTCAGTGAGCCCAGGAACTACTTAGAGACGAGTTTTGCTAAAACACTGACACCAAAGACAGTGTGACATCCTGGAATTTTCCCCTGTGTTCTTCCCACGCTGACACTGGCTCTAGAATCTTGAACATAATAGGTAGGATATACTAACTCTGTGGGACAGGAACCATGCTATTCCCACAACGGCTCCATAACAAACGTCAATGGGATACAGTAGAGCTAGTCTGTGATGTCATTCACACACTATTTCCTGTAAATGAGACAATATGCACTGGAATAACATGCTATTTATGCTATGGGAAAAGCCCGTGGGGCTTCAGATTTAGGTTCCTTGCAAAAGGAATTTGCCAAGTGGGTCCCTGGGGACTGCCACGGAAGGGTTAACAGTCATAAAGGAATTGGGAGTGCAGAACTCCCCAAGGTTAGGAAGGTCTAAGACTCTATTCCGAAGCAGACAGTGGCTGGCTATCTGGGTCCAGACTGTAACCAGCCTTCAGAGCCACCAGACCAGGTGCTTATAATGTCTCAGCAAAGAGGAATTGGGCCTGTCCTGACCAAGCTGAGGCTAACATTTTTGGACAGCCTTCCTAGACACTAAGGGCTCTCCCCTTGGCATATGCGGGAGGGGGTTCTTTTATGTTTCCTTGCCTGCAATCCTGCAGTCAGCAGTAAAAAGTCAAACGTTTAAACTCCGAAGTTAAACCTTCATGATGTTGTCTCTGGTCTTGTTTTTTGTTTTTTGTTTTTTGTTTTTTGTTTTTTAAAAAAAAGACTTTATGGTTCTTCGATCAATAAATAGTAGAAGGTACAGAAATTAGCAGGGGGGGGGCATTAGCATGAAGGCAATAGACTAAACAAGGCCCTTACAGATGACTCAGAGGTGGGATCTCCAAGCTCACTGGCAGATTTGCCCGGGAACTATGCAGTACATGTACTTCCTGCTGGAGGGTCCATGGTCACTTGGGTTCGATGTCTACATCACTGGATGTTGACCCTACCCAGTCCTGTCATCTTGGACTTTGGCTAGTGCTGTGTTGTCCTTGCCCACAAAGATCATAAGCTAGCCCTTCATCCTATGTATCAGCCTAGGAGGGCTTTCTCTTACAGCATTGACCAAGTTCCAACACATCCCAACAGCCATTCTTCATATACCTCTCCACAGGCCTTCTCTTCCCACCATTCTCTGTCTCACTAAATGGCCAGGATGTCTGTGAAATGCTGTCCGAGAGCCTCCTGCTCTCACACCCCACTTCAATCCTCCAGCACATCCTACTGGCCCTAACTACATTGTCCCTTCTAGAATTTGTCACTAGCCCTGAATTACTACACAAGCTTTAAAACCACCCTCAGGGACTGGAGAGATGGCTCAGCAATTAAGAGCACTGGCTGCCCTTCCAGAGGACCCAGGTTCAATTCCCGGCACCCACATGGCAGCTCACAACTGTCTGTAACTCCAGTTCCAAGGGATTGAACACCCTCATACAGAGACAGATATGCAGGCAAAACACCAATGAACACAGAATAGAAATAATTAAAATGGTCCCCACCAGAAGCCTTGACCCTGAGCACCTCAAGGGCCTCGTCATTTCCAAGGAATAAAAACCAAAGCCTTGGGACTCGCTTTCCCCACCTCCTTGACCAGTACTATTAACCCCCACATACACTCCACCCTCCACCCCACCCTGCACACTGGCCAAGTAGGCAGTGTACTTGGGGCTGTGTAATGAGTTATGCCACTGCCTGCGGCCTTGCAAGAACAATCCCTCCCACAAAAATTCACCCCATTTTCCCTTCAGCAGGACCCTCCCTGTATCCACCCCACTTTTCTTCCTAGGACTGTACTCCACTCGATAGAGCATGCATTTCCTTTTTCCAGTCCATCCCTCTCCACTGGAATGTAAGATCCATGGATACAGCATTTTTTCGCTTTAAAACTGTGCCTGGTACAGAGCAGACAAATAGTTTTTAAGTGAATAATGTTGTACAGTATGAGGCAAAATAAACAACCACAACAATGGATAAAATAAAGAATATGTGCACTGTCTGTTTTCAAATCCGACCTTTTGAAAAACATCTCCAGGGCTGTCAAGATGGCTCAGAGGGCACCGGTGCATGTCACCAGACCTGAAAACCTGAGTTTGGTCCCTGGGACACATGGGATAGGAGGAGAGAATGGACTCTCACAGGCTGCTTTCTAATCTCCACAGATGCCCCACGGCAGACCTGCCAGACCCCCAATAAATAAATATAATTATTACAAAAAAAAAAAATGTTAAGGAAGAAAGAAAAGGAACCATGGGTGCAAAGAAGAAGGATGTGCATATAAGGATCAGAAGTCCGAGCCCACTCTGGCCTACACGGTTGGTAAATACTAGCCTGAGCTACACAAGGAGACATTGTCTCAGAAACCTAAGGTCTGGGGATAGAGTTTACTGTCAGAGCACGCTTGCTTGACATGCATATAGCCGTAGGTTTGATTCCCCAGCACTGAGGGTTGGGGGGGATAGCAAGAAAGAGGAAAAAAAGGAAAGAGAAGACACCCCTTGTTTGTTGGGTGAATGCAAAAGAAAGCTATCGATTAAATATATACTTAGATACATTAGTAGATACATTAAGTGCTATATCTCTGGCACCATTCCAGTTATGGAGATATAGAATCAAGACAAATAATCACCACGAGGGGTAGCAGGGGAAGTTAAAGGCGGAAGCAGAAGTTCTGTAAGTAAATAAATAACGAAGACAATTTCAAAGAGTTACTAAGAACGTGTATTTTTCAAAAAAGCTTAATGAAAACTGTCAATGAAAATTCAAATGTGTTGAGCTTGAGAGATGGCTCAGAGGTTAAGAGCACTGGATGCTCTTCCAGAGGACCCTGGTTCAATTCCCAGCATCTACATGGTGGTTCACAACTATCTGCAGCTCTAAGATCTGCCCTCACACATACATGCATGCAAACAAAACACTAATGCACATAAAAATAAAAATATATATTTAAAAAAAGAAAGAAAAGCTACTTGTTTTGTACATGGGGACTTCTGAATCTCTTATCATTCCTCAGCTCACCTGCCAAACTTTACATTCTATATCAAATACATGTACTTGCATTTTTACATATTAATACAAGTTGTATATCTTAGAGCAGCTCTTATGACATATTCAATGACAGGCTACATCTTCTGTGTGTGCACTCTGTGTGTGTGTGTGTGCACGCACATATCAAGTCAGTGTCCAGTGTCTTCCTTTATTGGTCTCCACCTTATTCTTTGAGACAGTCTCTAACTAAACCTGGAGTTCACAGATCCTGCTAGAGTGGCCGACCAGCCCCAGGGACCCATTGCCTCTGCCTTTCCAGTGCTGGAATTACAGATGTGCACAGTCATACCTATCCTTTTACATGGGTACTAGGGACTGAATACAGACCTTCAGTGTGGCAAGCATTTTACCAAACAGGCCCTAAGGATGAGCTATACACATCAAAGATAATATCTGGGGCTGAAGTGAAGCTCAATTGTAGAGCCCTTGTTTGGCATACATGTAACCCTAGATTCACTTCCCAGTACCAGGGTGTGGAGATACCTCAGTGGGGAGGGGACTATCAGCCTCACATGGATTTAATGATTGACAGTTTCCTCTGCTATGTGTCCAGGAGGTTCCCATTAGAAGCCAGCAAATGAATTCTTGCAGATCTTCCAAAATCAAAGGTCTGTGATTCTTTCCGGCCTAGGCTGAAACCTGCGGCTATCTCAGGGCACCACTGACAAGTAGCACGCTTTCATTCTGTTGGAGTTGATGGCATCCCACGTGGATTCACTGAACACAGTGCCTCTTAAAATAAAAATAGATGTGCTTGGAAATCACAGGGGATTCAGCTTTGGTTATCCCTCGTGGTGGGAACCCACACTGGCATTCCAGTTTCCTATACACTTGGCAGGACTCTGTGTCCATTTGGAATAATAATTCCCCGGATTTTCAGTTTGGGAAGGAAGGAAAAAGTCACTGCATTCCATCAGAGTTGCTCAGCAGAATCTCAAAATCCAAAGCTTAAATATCCATATTCTCCCAAAAGGAAGAAATAGTTCCCGATGACTTTACCTGGCTAACAATCTGCCAGGCAGACTCTGTTTCACTGGGTAAAATTCTGGTTCCTGCATTAGACTCCTTACACATCAATATTTCAAAGTTCAGACCTTCCAGCCTTCCAAGATGCGCACATCCTTTTCTGTTCCTTCTCTGCCTCTGCATGCTTCCTGATTTAGAGTTTGGAAACTACAAAACAGGCCACCAACTCACCCTCGGAGATCCTAATCTTCTGTCACAGTCAGAGAGGGCAGGATTGGGTTAGGGTGGATACAACGGGGTAGGTAGAGGCTGTCTCTTAAGGGTTTGACATGGCCTGGGTGAGAGGGAATAGCACAACACTAGGGTTACTGAAGGCTAACAAAGCTGTGAATCTGTGGATCCTACTTCCTGTGCCTCCATTTTTGGTTGGAACAAAGGGAATTGCGTGCACACACTTACATTCCACAAGCAAGTCATTTCCTCTTCCTGTGGGAAGGCCTGGGAGGAGGAGGAGGAACACACCACAGAAATTCAGGACTGTGGTGAGATTGCCATATCTTCCTTCCCTCGCAGGGCTCCCAGCTCCCGGCTCTGGGCTCCCAGCCCTTCTCCACTTGATGCCAACATTTTACAAAGCTCTCACATTGCTTGTAGAGATATTCTGCTTCCTCCAACAAAATTATGGAAGGATTTCCATTGTGATTGTAATGTGAGGTACTAAAGATAGAAACCAGGTTTACACAAATTCTAAGAAGTTCTCTACCACTGAACTACACACCAGCCCAAAAGAATTTTTAAATTCTCCACTTCAAATTTATTTGGCTCCAAGAAACTGATGTCTAAGCAATCCTTGGGAAATGAGAAAATTTAAGGTATAGGTTGTTTTCAAATGCAATAAAGCTTTAATGAACAATAAACTTAAGAACTATTTGAGCAAAAACAATGCTAGCCATTGTTGGCATCTAGACATTCACTAATTTAAAAGCTGTGAGTCTATTTTCATACACTGGAAAATACATTATTTCACAAATACATTATATTTACAAATACCCCATATTTGTAATTTTTTCCCAAGATGAAATATGTCCATACATGCTTAAAACCAATTGGCTCCAAGCTCTGTGGCCACAGAACCTTGCAGAGACAGCAGACTGGGAGGCAGGTCATTCTCTGCAATTCCAGGAACTGTAATAGAGCCCCAAAAACCACTGCGAACCTGAACTAGTGAATGGAACCTGAGTTTTGTGGGGCCACCCTTATTGTCCAGAAGGCTCTAGGCCCAGCCAGTTGGCCTGCACCCTCCTCACCTCCCTGCTGTAGGAAGCAGTAATCACACCACAGTGGGTTATATTTCAGAACTGCTCTCCATCCCTGGGGACTCTCCCCCAGGCTGTCCTTCCTAAGCCACTTGAATCTCATTTCTTCTGCAGCTGACTTTTTTCCCCCAAGATGTTAACAATTTCTGTAGAACCATCTGGATGTTATTATGAAAGTGTCCCGAGTCCTCTGAGGCAGCTGGCGGTGGCCTCTTGCCTTGTTTCCTGTGTCCTGGATGTCTTAAGTTGACTTTCATAAGAAATTTGGAATATTAACTTAAAAAAAGAAACAGTCAGTATTTTTCAGCATTGAGCTCCTGCAGCTTCATTTCCCCAGTTGGGACTTTTCATTCTGAGTTCCCATCTCTGGCCCCTGCTCTGGGAAGAATGAAGCTCGTCTATTTTAAAAACAGAAGGTGCCCGTGGTCAGGGGTGAACCAGAAATCCAATCTCCTCTGCTTTCCCTATTTAGCTTCACAAAACCCCATTATGTTCTTGCTGCTTTACCGTCTTCAGCATCCAAGTTGATACCTGGAATCCTCGTCTAAAAAGTAAACAGCAGTTGGTTGAGCCCAAGAAGGCTTTCTCCTAACATATGAAGGAAAATCATGGGAGGGAGGGATGGAGAGAGGGAAAGATGGAGGGAGGAGGGGGAGGAGGGAGGGAGGGAAGGTAACAGGTTCTTGGAGTGTAGTGAGGAGGCAAGAGAAGGAACATGTCACTTCTTTTGCACCCATTAGCCAAGAGCACCTGGATAGAGACACCTCATGGTTCCTGCTTACTGTTTAGAGACTAAAAGCTTGGGCTTTGGCTTCCTCTATCCTTGTAAGACACGCCCATCCATTTCTTCCTATGCCAACACTTTCAACCCACTCATCAGCCTTGGATTCACTAACAAAGTCAGCATTAGCACTCCATGAGGTTTTTGTTGGTTGGCTGGTTGGGGTGCTACAGACTGAACTACCGCTCACCATGTTTTAGGCCATGTCTGTTACTCATCTTGAAATCTTGTGATTTCTTTGACGGGTGGGGAGAATTTCAAGTTCTGAATTGCTAAGTAGCCAAGGATGACCTTGAACTCTGATCCTTCTGCCTCCACCTCCTAAGTGCTGACATGGCACCCATGCACCACCATGCCTGGTTGTATTTGGTACAGGGATGGAGTTCACAGCTCTGTACATACTAAGATAGCCCTGTATCAACGAATATAGATCTTCCAGCCCTTCATTCTGCCTTCCCACTAAATAGTATTTGACGGATATGTCACATTTTATCAGTTTATCACTTGATAGACATTTGGATTGCTCTATAGACTGCATTTGGCTTTTTTAAAATTTTTGATCAGGATCTAACGAAGGGCTACACACTACCTACACAGCACTAGTTTCCTTTAATCCAGATTCTACATCAATAAGGCCAGACATGAATTTTCCTCTTTAGCAGTGCAGTTGTGGGAGAGCACAGACTGGTTACATTGGAGAACGTCCTCATAGATGTCTGCTTTCTGGCATGGTTCAACTTGCCAACTTAGGCAATAACACTACATGGATAAGGTTTGTACCTCCTATTGTATGTACCACATCTAATCACTGACCTAAGCTCCACCACTGGACAGATACATAGCCAGATCTCCCACTGGGAAGTCACAAGGGATAAAGGAAAATGCAAAGGAAGCCCTCTAGCACTGCTTGCTGTAGAGCTCATGAAGCTAAAGTAATGGACTCCATTACTCTGCGGCCGACAAAACCCCTGCAGATGTTATGATGTTTGCTTGAGCTGTTTTCTAGGAACCTGGTAACTCAAAGCATCTGAAACCCTTCACTTGGGCCTCTGAAAGTATCTAATGGGTAGCCTTCTGATGTTAAAGGACCGATATCTACTCTCGAAACAGAGATGCCATTCATTTCTGAACATGGGTCCTAGAAAAGTCATAAAATTTGATTGTGTATGTGTAGTCCATCAATGACTCCACTTTTTCTTACCTCCTGTCACCTTTCCTCACACTGTTGGTCACCAATAAATAATCCAAAGCCTTATTCTTGGGAAGGTAGATTTGAGAACTGGGTTTTCCATTTCCTTGCACTTGGCCTCTTCGTGAATTAATTCACTTCTATAGTGATTGACATACTACAGGGTAGACAAAATGGGCTTGCTTCAGTAACATGTTTTTCTTTTGCATATAATAATCTAAACAATACTATGTGAATATCATTTTCCCATTGGTTTTTAGCACTACAACCATGGCCATTATTTCACATAGATAAGTACTTTGCCACTGAGCTAGATCTTCAGCCCTCCAGTGATGACTTCAGCATGCTGTGATGAGCACTGTATCACAAGATTCTTAAAAATGGGAATACATTCATTGTGCCAATATCATGGAGTGTACTTAGACAAATAAATATGATGTCTCTAGGTATTCTCTGTCTCTCCTTCTCTTTCTCCTCCCAGATAAGATCTTGTTATATACCTTGTATCGGTCTGTCATTGAACCAATGATCCTCATGCCTTAGCCTCCTGAATTTTGGAATACAGGTATGTCCCTCACATCCAGTTTCTGGGCAATATAATCATATGGAATGTCCACTGTATATATGGGCCTGTTATTAACAAAAGCATCTTTATGTAGCCCATGGCCATATTATAAAAGCTCTAAAGCCAGCTATATTACTATATACAAAATATAACTTTGCTGCTTCTATAAATTCTTCCACATATATATAGGCCCTGATATTTTGTGGAAGGAGGAAATAAGAAAGAGGGGAGTTTCCCCTGCTCCATCCCATCTTTTTAACCACTCTGAAATTGAAAGATATTTTGCTTGAGACTCAGTCTCACTGTACAGACCTTACTGGCTTAGACTCACTATAGACTGGCCTGACCTTGAACTCAAATATCCAGCCAACTCAAAAGATTCTTGGGCATTCAAATGCAAGGCAGATGTAGCTGTGTGCACCTATAATTCTACCTGATCCTTCCTTCCTTTTCCTCTTCCCTCCCTCCTTCCTTCTCTCCCTCCCTCCCTCCCTCCCTCCCGAGGACCAGGGCTCAGTCTGCGGCCTCACACATGCTCAGTTCTACTACTGAGCTACACCCTCAGGCTTTTCTTCCTCATCATTTCCCCTGCTCCTTAGCACCTACACCAGTGTCCCTTGAGAGGTTTGCCTTCCCTAAGGCCATAGACACAGCCAGCCCCTCCCATGACCTGTTCCCATCAGATCCCATGATTCTCCACAGAACACAGCAACCTGACAATTACGCAACTTCTGTTGGTAATTAGATGCTTTGTATGATCTTCCCCTGGTAGAATAGAAACACCCCGGGCAGTAACCAGGGCTTTTTGCTACATGCTTGATGCCAACACAATGTGTGCACACAGTGGGCAATCAAGAAATGTCTGTTCCTCAAATGCACAAATGAAGGAATTAAAAGGAATAGCTAACTTTATTACTCAACAAGACGCAGAATTCATACATAAATGAATATAGAATCAAGTTCATTACTGACATGAATAATTGGAAACCCCATTTCCTGTTCTCATCATTGTTCCTGGGGTCCTTGAAAAGATAGTTTGCATAGAGGAAATTGCACTTTTAATGGCAAATTTGGGGACAATCTGCTCAGAATAGGCAGGAATTCATAATGAAATTAGGCCTGCTCAGACCACTCTCCTCCCCCTCCCTTCCCTCCTGGCTTCGGCTGGCATTTCCCACTGCAGCAGCAGCAGCCTGTTCGTGCTGTCTCTTGCCAAGTTCATGAAATTGGCACCAACCAGGAGAGCACCTGACTGGGAGAGAGAAAGAGGGTTTCCCTTGCCATCATTAAAGATGTGCATCCCTAAGTTATGGACATTTATTGTCATCCTAAATGGGTCTTTAAACCTCCTTCACAATATAACCTCAGGCCAAAGAAGCATCTAATTTCACAACCAGAGTCTATGTACTTGTATTTGCAGCAAGGTCAGAGGTGAGGCCATTTCATTTTCTAACTTGGCTGCAAAGTCTATCCAGAAAAACTAAAAGAATGTATGTGAAGGAGAGCCGGCAGCATCTCTACAAACACTTCCAGGACTGCAGATTGACCCTGAATTTGAGTTACCACCATAGAACTGAGTGTGGGCCTAAGGCCTTGAAGCCCCCAATGATTCAGCCCGAGGACACTCTTGCCAGCGCATCAAGATAGGCAGATGCATCCATCGATAAGTTCCAACACTTTGATTTAACCAGACAAAGGGATGTCCTAGCATATGAAACATCTTTGCAGCTTCAAAATCAAGAGAAATCTGCATAAAACCCTGGTCAATCCTTTTTTTTAAAAAAAAAAAAAAATCTGGTTTTGGCATCCCCCTAAATTCAGTACTTTGATAGGACAATGACTATGGTAACCTGACAATGAGTTGGATTTTTAATCTCATTTTCTAGGTACGGAAATGTGCTGTGGCTCACTGGGTTCAGGTCCCTCCTCATTACTTTCTAGCTGAGACACAGAGGATACACACCTTCTATTCTGTGTCTCAGCTTGCTTAACTAGAATATGGACATACGAATGCACCCTGGAGATATTATGATACCTCATGATTGTGCCAGAGGTTTGGAATGGGTGTGACATTTACTTTCAACAATAATAACAGTAATAAAAAATAAATGGTAACAGTGGCAGTAGCAACTACTAATGTTTATTGAGTGCTTATATGTGAAAGAGAATAAGTTAAGCCCTTTACATGAATTATTTTAAACCTCAAAATAGCCTTTTAAGGTGGGTACTATGAATGCTTCCATTTTATAAAGAGGAGACAGCGGTCGGATCGGCCAGTATACCAAGTAAATATGAGGTGAGGGTAGGGTTTGAATTGTGGGAGTGGGGCAGGGGGTGCCAGCAAACATTAGGAGTAAAGCTCAGTCCGTCCCGCTGTTTTCTGAGCTTTGAATGTCCACCGCCCCTTTTATGAGGTTCCAGACATCTGAGGGGGAGGGGAGAGACTGGGGAAAGCAGGCAAAGACAAGAAGATGAGAAAGGCTGTGACTGCAGAGTTTCCCACAAGGTTGTGATATGTCATGCACTGTGAGAGGGGACTAGAAAGGGCAAATTACCATGCGATGAGACTCTGAGTTATCAGTGGGTGCTCACCAGGAATTCCAAACCTAGCACATGGATGGAAAAAGAAAATCAGAGTTCACTTCACGTGCAAAGAGGTAAGTAAGTAGAAAATACTAGAACACGTCAGGACAGCAGCAAACGCAAGGCACGGAGCCAGAACAGGGGACACCGAGCTCACAGGACAGTGACGGGGAGGAGTGAGGTCTGGGTGTCCATGAGCCTGAGAACAATGCACTCTATCCACTGAGCCTTCAGTGTCTTCGGGGTCATACGTAGGGAAAGAAGGTGTGAAAATGGAACAGAGAACCAATGTAAGTATGAGACCCGAGGAAAGGAAACAGAATGGGCAGGGGAAGCTTCTAGAATAGTCCAGACAAGAGGCTGGGGGACCAGAATAAACCGATCATGAGAGGATGGAAAGAAAAGCTTTGATCTGGATGACAATGAACAAGGCTGAAAGGTTCAGTGGTGAGTCAGGGCTGGTTTAGATGCTGTCCTCACATGGATCCCTCCCCAAAGGCCTTTAAGTTAAGTCGTTCATTATGGCAGCTTCATAGCATGAAGATGAGGTTTTGAAAGATAAAGGAGTTTCAGGGGCCAGAGTGAGGGCAGAAGCAGAGACGGAATTGGAAGTAGAGCTTGTCTCACTGAAAAGGATCGGCTCTGCTGTTGAGGAAGGGGGAAAGCAGGAGACAAACGGGAATCTCAGAGTTTAATGCTCAGGAGGCCAGAGGAATGCTAAGGTCATTTACTGAGATACATATGAGCAGAGGGATAGAGTGGGAAAAGTGGGAAGCTCTGTTCTTAAATGGAACATCCTGCTGGTTTCGTGGTGCACATATCACAGACATGGGAGAAGCTGACCTGGGAATGTAGAATAACCTTTCTGGTCAAAGCGACAGAAAGAGATGAATTCGGAAAGAGCTGAGCCTGGAACCCCAGCTGTTAAGGGCTCACTAAAGGACAGGAGGCCGAGACAGATCTCAGAGCTGCGGGGCAGAAGTTCACAAGGAGCAAGTTTCAAGAAGGGCCTAATACAACGCAGAAAACCGGAAAGACTGGTGGTACTCCCCAAGGGCCGCAACAAGGATGTCACCAGTGGCCATTGGTGAGAACCCAGTGAACTCTGCCCTTCAACAGAGGCCACCTCTGCAAAGGATGGCAGATGGAGGAAATCAAAGGCCCCCTGAGACTTCTGCTGGCTTATTTAATATGTGGAGCACAAATGTGCTTAGAGGTGGAGGGGAAGAAGCTACAGAGACAGAGGAATTTAATCAACAGGAAGGGCCAGAAGATCCGGGGAGAGGATGGGACAAGATTTAAAGAAGAAAGCAACCAAAATGTATTCAATGGTTACAATGAACAAAGACATCGCGATGTTGTAACTAACTGTCATGTAGATGAAGAGAACAGAGATAAAAATCCCAGGGAGTCTGTGCGTGTGCACATGCAGGCATCTGAGTACATGTCAGTGGAGTCTGAAGTAGAATTCTTAAGGTTTGACTCAGTCTGGTAAAGTGGGTGAGTGTGGTGGATGATATGTGGGGGAGGGTTACAGCAGAAGTACACTGGGCAATTTGACTTGGTTAGAGGCAGAAAGGCCTTTAGGGAGAAGTTGCATCACTTAGAATAAGGTGGCAGGGAGACATTAACAGCAAGACATGCACAGAAATGGACAGGGCAGCAATGATGCATGAAACCTCCCCCCCCCCAAAAAAAAAATATAAGAGTAGAGCATGAGGCAGCAGCAACCAGTCATGATCGCCATGTGCTGGAAGCTTCTCATTTATATGAGGCTGGTCCCACAGATAATAATTTAGTTAACAAATGGCTCAGGCAGAGGATTTGGGTGTGTGAGTGGTAGCATCATAGTCTTTAAATTTCCCCCAGATTTCCATGTAAGAATATTTGCATTCTAAAATGGAAGAGCAGACCAATAGTAAAGAAATATTCCAACAATGAAGATATCAAGTTGCATGGCCCGGTGTGTTGGGGCAGATGGTGTCCTGACATGAGAGCCAATGAGCTTGGGTAGCCCTGCTGCTATGCATTATTCTTAAGCCTGCTCTGCTTGGTGCCTGCGGCTTGTTTTAGCAGATGCTCTATTTCCTGGCATCTCCAATCTTCCTGAGGTCTTCACTGTAACTTAGGGTTTGTCCTAAAAGCTTTATGCACAGACTATTCAGGGACTCCCTACAGGGAGTCTGCAGCTGCTCCCTGTCATCTGTACTCACAGGCTTTTCTCTAGAACCTCAGCATAGGCCTTCATGACCTCATCAGTTTTTCATTCTGCATATCTGCAAAACCAGCACCAGGAGGACCATGCTGTCTTAGATACTTTTCTATCGCTCTGATATAAACACCATGACCAAAGCAACTGACGGGAGGAAGTGCTTAATCTGACTTACGGTTTCAGACTATGGATGTCAGTATGTATGTTCCTCAAAAAACTAACATGAAAGACCTTTGGAAATGCCATATGGAAAACTACTACTGTAGAAGCTTCTTAAAATATTTATGTGTGCATCTATAAAAGGAGTTATCCTAGCAAAGGAGAATGATGCCTCTCACAGACACCATAGTGTGGTGAATGGATGAAGTCTGGAATGAATGTGCATTACTGATGTGAGCTATGGGCCGAGCACTTATAATTAATATAAGCCTCTACATGTAATTTGGGAAGGGGCTGCCAGGTATTTGAGAGTTGCTGGTGGGATGGAAATTTTCACAGACAGACATCACACTCCCTTCTCCCAAGGCTCTGAGATTATTGCAGCAGGTGGGGCAGAAAGGCTGTAAGATGCAGAGGCAGGGGATGACTATGGGAAATCCGTGTTTTCCAGACACAAGGCACAAGTGAATTCACACTAGTTGTGACAGGATGTACAAGATCTGCACAAGGGGAAGCCAGACCAGCCTGGAGTGGAGAGGTGAGTACAAAGCCCCACCTCTACTGAGGAACTATTAGCGACTGACAGCTGCTAACAGGGAGAGAGTCTGTTTAAGTGTAGGCCCCTGCTAGACTTACCATGCCCCAGTAGAAAGTCACAAATCCTAGAATCTATGAGTGGCATAAATGGGACTTAATAGGTTTAAAAAAAAAAAACAAAGACACAAAATTTGACAGGCAGGGAAGATGGAGTTGAAGGTGGAGAAGGTAGAAGGTGAAGATAAACACACCATGTGTAATTTCCAAAGAACTAGTAAGAAACTCTGATGTAGGAATGTCTCTCTGTATGCTGTGAATATCAATCTTTAAATAAAGGAGCTGTTTTAGCGCATGACAGGCACCATAGAAAAAGTAGGTAGGGAATCAGAATAGGTAGGAAAGGAAGGGCGGAGTCAGGAATAGACTGAGCCAGCCGCCCAAGAAAAAGCATGTAAGGAACACAGGTGAGCCAGGGGCCACGTGGCAGGCAGATTAATGAGAATAGGTTGAGTTAAGATGTAAGAGCAAGCTAGCAATGTGCCCGAGCCATAGGCCAAACAGCATGAATTTAATATAAGCGTCTGAGTTGTTTCTGTGGGCCTGATGAGCTGCTGGCAGCTAAGGGGTCTAAGGCGGCAGGTCTGTGGGTCTGGACCTCTGGCCGCCTGGGACCAAGAAACCTAATTGTAACAAAACTCAATATGAAGAAGGGAGTAATCCATATTATAGAATGTGGCCCAGACTAGTCTCAGCATTAAGAACTGCCCATCACTGCTTATCTGGACCAGTCATGCCAAAGTCCCAAAGAAACACACATACCATTGGTCTATGGCTCAGGCACATTGCTAGCTAGCTCTTTCATCTTAATTCAACCAATTTCCATGAATCTGTTCTGCCACATGGCCTGTGGCTCACCTGTGTTCCTTACATGTTGATTCTTGGATGGCTGGATCACATCTCTCTCTGGTTCCACCATCCTTCTCCTTTCTATGCTTTGATCTCCCCACCTACTTCTAAGATGTTTGACACAGGCCAAAACAGTCCCTTTATTTCACCGCATGTAGAAAGACATTCCCACATCACAGCACAAAATATATTTTTTCTTAAAACTATTAGGCAAACCATTTCAATTATTTTCCATCAGTTTAACCTCATCTTCTGTGTGTGTGTGTGTCTCTCTCTCTCTGCCTCTCCCCCATCTCTTTGTGTTCTCTCTGTATATCTCTGTCTCTCTGTGCCCGCCCCCCACCTGCCTACCTCTTTCTTTAAGGAAGCATATTCACTGAGGATATTGCATCATAGCAGTCTGCTAAGGGACCTCAATCTTCCTATTTTCTTCGGTTCAGTCTCTAAGGAACACAGTTTAGCAAACTGACCTTGGAGCAGCCCTGGAACCCCCCCACCCCCGGATGCCACAGCTACACCATTAGGGTCATCTACACCCTTTTCCCCTGACTCGGGTAGATTCTCTGATCCACTAGAAGCCCATTAGATCACTACTTTACTTCCAGATTACTGTCTTTCAGGATGGAAAACACAGAAAAGCTAACATGGGCATTCCTGTATGTCAGATACCAGCACAGGGGCCTGGCTTTGGTTCATTTTCTTTAAATCTTCTAAGAAGAATGAATGAAGAGATTTAGCACTCTATAGTTTAAGTCCCTGGCCTCATTTCCCTCTGGGCATTAGGGTAACTCCAGTTGCAAGAGAACCCAATGCCCTCTCTGGCCTCTGCTGGTATTGCATGCATGTGGTGTGTAGACACACACACAGGCAAAACATCCATAAACTTAAAATAAAAATAAATATATCTTTAAAAACACATATTATAGCAGTTCCCATAAATGTAATAACTTTACACCTGCAGAAATCCATTCACTCTATCTTTATTCATCACAAAATCATTTTTATAAATATTAAACTGTACTAAACTCCAACATACAATGGCCTCATTTAAAGGAAGAGGAGGAGAAAATTGCCTTTTGTTCAAACACCCATGTTCAGATCTCTCCAGATTCATCTTATCAACCCCCAAAGCCCTCCTCTTCAGCATTCCCTGTAGCACTGAGAGCTGGCCACGAACACGCTTCACTTTCCTGACCTAAAAATGTCCCTCCAATGCCTCCCCTCTCTCTTCTATTTATCTGTGTGTTTCCTACAATGCTGTATCCCAAACTCAGGGCCTTGGGTGGCATGTTTAGCCAGCCATCTGCCACTCAGACACACTCCTAGCCTCTCCTTCCCATTCTGGGAGGCATATGATTCTGGGCTAAGGTGATGATGGTTTAAATTTCTGTCCCTGAAGTTGCTTTCACAGGTCAGGAGTTAAGGAAGTCCATGGCCATTCTGACTTCTCTCTGGCTGTTTATTCCTTTACTGAAGATGGTCATGCTGCCTGGGCAGTTTTCTCTCTACTTAGTCCTAGTTAGAGGTCACTGGATTTCATAAATGGTTGAATAAACAAATTTTTACTGAACATAAGCCATAATTTCTTCAGTTATTTTTTTCTTGCTCTTACTTTGTGACTCTTCAGTTGTACCCTAGAGGATGAGAATGAAGTGTAGAACCTTCAGATTCTAATATCTCTCCATGTAATATATGCTATTATCTTATGGATATATATCTTATTAAGATATGGAGTTGAATGACTACATTCCAAGTTCTACATCCCCTAGGAGGTGGCAACTGATGCTTTTGCTGGGCTCTGTGCACCTAACTCTGGCCTACATGGAGACTGTCCTGTAATACACAACTCGGAGAGCTGTAATAATTTTATAGAGAGTTTTGAACACTCCACTTTGATATATTCAGTTTTGTAAGTGTAGACTCCCTTCCGATCATGCCTGCCAACTCTTCTCGATATATCTTCCCCGACCCTGAGTCTACAGTTGTTATCCGTGCGAGTTGATGTGACCAGAATTAGTTCAGTATTATTGGAAATGGCTCATCTTTTTTTTTTTTTTAAGCAGGGAGAGTGACAAGTACTTACAGAGATTATTTTGGCTGTGGGGTTAATAAATGTTATCAGTGGTCAACAGTGGCAGCAAGGAAATCAATCATGAAGCCGCAACAATGTGCCAAGAAAGAGTTGGCTGCGTGGCTTGTACAAAGGGAGAAGAGACAGAGAGTGGTAAACAGGGATTAGATTTGAGTGTGAAGGTCAAATTAACAGGATTTACTAAGGAACTAGAAATTGAAGGGAAGGAAAGACTACATTCCTGGGGGTGGAGAGGGAGCACGCACATAAGCTCCAAAAGATTCAGGCAGAAGCAAGCGGGACTGGGCTACATTGAACAATAAGTACTAAGTTTGAAACTGAAGAAAAAAAAACAAAACAAAACATGAAGAACGTGGCCAGATCCATTCCCCAGAACTCTGGAGTTCAAGGCACTGGAGATGGAGTCAGAGATCTGAAGTCTTTATATACAGGTATAAAACAAAGTGAGGTTTCAAAGGTTTAGTGGATGAAATTAGAACTCAGTAGTAGACTCTAACCTAGCATGCCCAAAGCCCCACATTTGGTTCCCAGTATAACAAATAAAGATAAACTACCACCACCATCATCATCATCACCATCATCACCATCAGAAAGGAAAGGGCCCTCCTGAGAAAAGTGAGATAAAGAGGGGTGGTACCAGAAATACAGTCTTGGATTTGCCAAAATTTTTGAGCCAAAAAGAGCTCAAGAAAGAAAAAGCCAAAGAAGATCCAGTGAACTAGGCGGGAAAATCCTAGCAGGAAGAGCGGTTAGGAGGAGCAGTGTTGCTGTGTCCTTAATGACAATATTGGCAGAGTCCTACATGGCGGAGGGGTGCTGAAGGGGGCCGGTCAAAACAGCAAAGGAGCCAGTTTTAAATTTTACTATGAATGGGGGGAGATGTGGACAGTTCCAGAGGGGGGCCAAAAGAGAGGAAACTCTTGGTTTAATATCATAGCTACCAGGACATGCATGTACAGTAACAGGAGACCTTCACCCTTCACTGCACTCTGGGGACGGTTGGGTCTGCAGGAAGCAGCTGCCTGTTCTTGGCTCCCTTTTTTCTTACTCCTTATGTCCCTAAAGAGGAGAAGACACAATTCACTGTCTTTACAGGAAAAGGTTCATTAACTATGCAGTCATCAAATCCCACCATTATCTCATTCTAAACAGGCACCTTGTGAGTCTACATTTAACATCAGTGTAAAAATTTAACCCTTTGTATAAACAGCAGAAGCCTTACATAATGAGGGCATTTCCTCTGGGTGAGAGGATAGTCAATCCTTTCAATGATAAACTACAAAGGACAACCGAGCAAGCAGTGCTGGCATACACCTAAAGCCCAGCACTTGGGAGGCAGAAGCAGGTAGATCTCTGAGTTCGAGGTCAACCTCATCTATAGAGCGATTTCCAGAACATCCAGGGCTACACAGAGAAACCCTGTCTCTAAACACCTCCCCCCCGCAAAAAAAAATTTACAAAGGGCTTTCCCAAAGGTATCACTCGCACCTAAACTAATCAGTTTCTAATAATATCAGATGTATTTTAAAGACCATAAAACATACACCATAGCCAAAGATACTTGCATCTTTCAGGCTTCACTCAGATCATTAATGCATCTGCCTTCCCATCCTTGTATTCAAGGACCACTCTGGATATCTAACTGTAGCTAAGGTACAGTTAGAGCAGCACTGGGAAATCATGAGTACAATGACCTGAACTGGCCTCGGTATCTATGTTGCGGATGTGAAGATAGTCCACACCTCCGGCAGTTTCCGGCTACCAGGGATAGTTAAATTGCCTAAGCAGGGGTCTGTACAAAGTCCGAGAGGTTAATAATGAACAGCTCTGCTTTATCTTCGGCCAGGGAGGTGGACTCGGCATTGTCAACACCAGGCAAACACACAGCAGCGCGTTTCCCAAGAGAGATTAGTGGGAGGGAGGTGTGCGGGCTAGAAAGCCAGCTCTTCTGTCTGCTGCTTTCCCGGGAACTGGCCTTATCTGGGTGCGCACAGTCACCCTTTGTCCTTCTGCCTTAGTTACGTGAATTAACAGTGCTCTAACCAAGGGCAAAAATTAGATATTTAAACTTCTTCTGAAACCTGGCAAGACATGGGCAATCCTCCTAATCCATGGACCAGGCCTGGGATATACATTAGTGTGAAACACTGGCTTAGCACGCAAGGCCTCAAGTCCAATCTCCAACACCATCAATAAAGGATCACATTTCCCATCTGAACTCATAGCTTTGAGAGCCGTGACACTGGTTTCTAGACGTGACGTGGAGAGACATTTATTTAAAGGCCAGACTCCCCATTGTCCTCACTATAGGGTCTAGAATTTTCCCAGTGATAAAGTAACAAAGAGAATAGATAGTTCCTATTGGTTGCGTGATTGAGGATGCTGTCCTAACAGGTGGAAGCATTGCAGTATTAACCCATTAAGACACTTCAAAATGAAAAAGAGAAAAGAGCATTGTGTTTGCAAGTTACAAAGGAACAAACCCCCGGCAGTGGCCCAGTGTTCATCTAGGCTTCCACCCTGCCCCAGGGAAGCAGAGTTTGTGTTCTTTGCACAAAGTAATGCTCCTTTTCTGGTTCCTTCGTATGCATGTGTAAGTGCAGGGGTTGAGGGGATGCTGATGTTTGGTGTTTTCCTCAACTGCTCTCAACCTTATTTTTTTGAGACACTGACTGAGTTCCACTGGCTAGTAGCAATCAAGCTAGTAGAAAGCCCCAGCGATCCTCCTTTTGTTTTCCCTAGAGCTGGGGTTACCTGGCACACCACCATGCCCAGCTTTCACCCTCCCCACGTTGGAGACACAGTCTCACTCACCGTGTAGTTCCTACTGCCCTGGAACTCACTATGTATACCTGGCTGGCCTTGAACTCACCTGGCTTTTCACATGGATGCTGAGAATAGATTCTCATTTTTGTTCAGGAGGCTCTTTACTAACTGAGTCATCTCCCTAGGCCCTTCTCTGGCATCTTCACCATTTGAAATAGCAACTCCTCCATACGGACCTTTCCATGTGCATGCATACATAGCAAGCATGAGAAAGCCACATGTCCAGAGAATAAACCATAAAAGGCTACCTGGCCCCAACATGCAGAGGAGTCAAGGGAATCTAGTTATCTCAAGAGAGGGCCTGGCTCACAGGCTACCCAGGCCTCCCCTGGAAAGCTCTGACAAACAATAACCAGAAAAAGGGGGGTACATAATAGAAATCAGGTCTGGGTAAGAGCTAAACCTCTATTTTCCATGTAGAAAGATAAAAACTGAATTCCACCATGCCCTACACACAAGAAATTCTTTTTCATTCTTTATGACTGAAAAATCTACCTGTGAAAACTCCCTTCCTCTAGAAGAAGGGAAAGGCAAATGTAAACAAGAAGCTAACTCAGAGTCTCTTAAACAAACCAGAAGAAACAATGTAAAGTCTGGCCTGGCGGTGGGTACAGCCTGCGATTCCAGTACTCAGGAAGCTAAGGCAGGGCCAAAGGTTTGAAGTTCACTTGAATTCAAGAGCAGCTTGAAGAACCTAGTTAATTAAAAGAAATATTTAAGAAAGAGTTGTAGAGGGGTACAACTCAGTGGTTCTTATCTGGGATGCAGGAGGCCCTAGGCTCAATTCTCAGTACTGGGGAAACAAAGCCAGAAAGGCAGGGGAGTTGGTGTGTATACCCACACTCAGGAGGTGGAAGCTCTCCTGGTCTACAGAGTGAGTTCCACATCACCAGAGCTACGTAGCTGTCTCAAAAACGAAACAGACAAGCAAAGAAGGGCACAAACAAGACAGCGTACAAAGGAACAGCATGTTAATTTGGCAACATAAAAATTTTAAATTTTTGATAACTTGAAATATAAAAGACATGCAACCAAGTGAGGAGTATGGGGATGGGGATGCTGTTTTCCACAGCTCCTCAAGAACTGCAGACCAGCAGGAAATACACAACAGAACACAGGTCTGAGTAAGTTCCATAGACTAGCGACTTAGTGAAAACACCAAAATGTCCGGTGAACAGATGAAAAGAAGCTTAATTTTATAAATAATCTAGGAAATTCAAACATTTAAAAATGCATTTATCACTTAAAGTTGAAAAATACTTTAAGTATTATAATATTAAGAGTTCACAGAAGCATGGAAAATTGTTCACTTTAATTGGTTTGGAGAACAGTTTCTTAATCTCTAGCCCACTAAAACCACACGGCAAAACCTGCAATGCACGAAGCTGAAGCATGTTTCAAAAGTGTAGGCAGGGCTGGGTGTGGCTCTCTGAGCAGAGTGCTTGGCTAGCATTCGGGATGCCCTGGGCTTGACCCCATCACTGCATCAAGGGGGCATGCCAGCACACACCTCTAATCCTAGCACTCAGGAAGTGAGAACAGGAAGACTTAGAAGTTCAAGATCATCTTCTGATACATAGCAAGTTCAAGGACAATCTGACTAAAAACCCTGACTAGGAAGGAAGAAGGGAGAAAAGGAAGGAGGGAGGGAGGAAGAAGAGGAAGAGGGAGGGAGGAAGAGAGCATGTACACAGTAATGCTATCTAATAAACTGTTAAAATACAAGCAGTATTTTATACTGCTATGGATTAATCAGGTATGATAAACTACAGGCACATAAATGTCACCCAGTAACTGGTTTCCTCTGGGGAAAGAGGGAACAGGGTTTAACAATGACACTTCATGTCTACGGCTCAGCAGTGATCTTAACAAGATGTTCATCCGAAAAGTGTGGGGGCGGGGAGAGTATTTTTGTGTGGGTGGAAATATTTTACAATTGGGAAATATCACAAATTGTCTTTGTCAAGCCTGATGTAACCTATTCATAGTACTGTGTACAGGACAGTGCTTCAGGTAAACTGGGACTCACCATGTCTCTCTGCCCCATTTGTAGTTCTCACACTAACTGAGGGAAGTGCAGGGAATGTACCATCCTGTGATAAGGAGCTGGCTGGTACAACACGGGCCCTGTTCCAGCTTAGAGACAGGATGTCCTCTAATGCTTTATCTCGGTGACTCATACAGCCCTGGGGTATAAAACTCATGCCAAGCAGCTTTCTGGGTCTCTTACTGCAACAGAAAAGGGACACATGCAGGTGAGACTCCATCACCCCAAGCAGCTTTTCTGAGCCTTAGTGGGCCAATTCATATTGAACTCTAGACTTCTGTGGTCCCTCCACGCTTATCTTGGGTAATAAATCTACTTCATGGAACCCACTATGTGCATGGGTGCTCGGTTTCTCTGAACAGAGACAAGCTGGAATCTGATGTCTCAGCATGCTTCACACTGAAATGCTCAAGAAGGGGGAAGGTCAATTAGTCTTTTCAGGGAAAGATACAGGAGAAATGAGGCATAGACAAAGGCTAACTCCTGAAGGATTCAATAAAGCAAAATATGAGAAAGAATATTTACTCATGTCGAGCAGTCGGATGCTGTCAACCTTACAGGCAAAGGGATATTTACAACTAAATGTTTGTTAGCAGATAGGAGACGTGATTAGACTTTTTCCGGCTATCTAGATGTGTCAAGAAAACAGCATCAAAGAAACCAAAGAGATGGGGACAATAATTAACATAAAACACTGAGGTATTCCTTGTGTTATCTCAGAACAACACATCTGATTTGCTGTCAAAGACTAGAATCCAAACATCGCTGTCCCCTGGGCATGTAGTGTAACCCTAACAAAAAGCTTCCTGCACTGGATAGTTATTTTCATTTTTGTCTTTGCTTTTTGTCAACCTGATACAAGCTAGCATCATCTCACAAGAGGGAAGGTCAACTAAGAAAGTGTCTCCATCAGCTTGGCCTGTAGGCAGGTCTGTGGGGTATTTTCTCGTACCTCATTGCATATGATGCTACCCCTGGGCAGGTGGTCCTGGGTTAAATAAGGAACAAAACTGAAAAAAAAAAAAAAAATGGGGAGGCTGAGCATGGTGGATCTCTATGAGTTCAAGGCTGGCCTAGTCTAAAAGAGTGAGTTCCAGGACAGCCAGAGGTATATAGAACCTTATCTCCAAAAAAAAAAGCAAGCAAAAAATATATGAGTTGCAAGCCAGTAAGCAGCCTTCTTCTGTGGCCTCTGCTTCAGATCTCAGATCCTGCCTCGACTTCCCTCAATGACAGACGATGGGTTATATAAACCAAAGAAACCTTTCCCTCTCCAGGTTGCCTTAGGTTACTGTCTTATCACAACAACAGAAAGCAAAGACTGAAATTGGTCCGGGAGTGGGTCACTGTAGTGACAGACCTGACCTCATGTTGTTTCAGAGAGGGTTGTGAAAGTGTTTGAACCTTTGAGCTGGAAAAGCCACTGGGTACTCAAAACTTAATGGGATTATCTGTGAGAGCCTGAAAGATGATGTTGAGAAAAATGTAGATGAAGGAAGCCCAGCTTCCAAAATTTCAGAGAGAAACAAAAGCCTCTATCAGAGCCATTGGTATGATACCGTGTTTTAACAATCTGTGGTTTCTGGTCAGCTAAGGCTGAAGAATCAGTTGTGATTAATAAGAGACCAGTTTCCTCAGAGTCAGCATGGAGAAGCTGTGATCTTGAGCAGTCAAGGCTACATTTCAAGCCAAAAGCTGAACTTGGTAATGTTTAAGAATCTTCCACATGAAGATCAGCAGGATGAGTGCTCTAAAGTTGAAGGGGTTTTGAAGAGCAGCCGAGTCCAGCACTGTAAAAGTCTAAGGTACCATTAATTAGGTCCCTAAGAGTCCCTGAAGAGAAGCCAGGAGTGGTATAGTTCCATGTGTAGTGGAGGCATCAGGACTGTGAATGCAGAGGACAGCAGGTGTGGAGCAGAGCATCCTTGACCGCTGTGTATGTTTTGAATGTGAGAGCCAGGGAAGCTCAATTTCCAGGCCCTTTCGAGCCCAGACGATCATGAGTCCCATATGTTGGACACTGGGATTTTTACATTGTTGGATTTTGGTTTTACTTTGATCTGATTGTAATTGTGCCCTGGGGCTCTTTCCTCTTGGAAGTAGAAAGCATGTAACTTACTCTGGATTTTATAGGAGCCCACAGACAGAGGATTTTTGGTATTTAAAGAGACCGAGCTTTTAAAGTGTTCGAATCTTTAAAGAGTATGAAACTTTTACAGATTGAGAAGTGTTTTATATTGTGATACTGAAATTAATATGAGATCCTGGGAATGAACAAAACAGGAAAGTTTTGATTTAATAGATTTGTGTTTGTATGTCAGGTTGACAAGGGGTCACTACCCTTGAAGTCATGGACCAAGAGCAGTTAGGTTAACATGAGCATCTCTTTTTTTGGAAATCTTAGGTATGCTCCACCTCAGCATGGTGATCACCAGATTCCAGTAAGTGAGCTACTGGCCAAGCCTGCTCTAAGAAGAATGCCAGTCAGGTTCAGTAGGTTAAGAGTAACTTAGAGATTTTCAGTCTTTCTTTTCCTGGGCAACATTTATTAAGCCCACTCTATTGGTAAGCAGTTATTCACTCAATGAACATTACTGAAAGGCTCAATGAAGGCAGAGGAACATGCCTATAATCCCAATACTTGGAAGGTAGAAGCAGGAAGTTCAGAAGTTAGAGGGCATCCCTGGATACATAGTGAATTTGAGGCAACCATGAGATGCATAAAATGTTACCTAAAATAGGTGAAGGAAGGAAGGAAGGAAGGAAGGAAGGAAGGAAGGGAGGGAGGGAGGGAGGGAGGGAGGGAGGGAGGGAGGGAGGAAGGAAGGAAGGAAGGAAGGAAGGAAGGAAGGAAGGAAGGAAGGAAGGAAGGAAGGAAGGAAGGAAGGAAGGAAGGGTGAGCTGGAGGTATGGCTCATTGGATAGAGTGCTTGTCTAGCATTCAGGAAGCCCTGGGTTCCCCTAGCACCATATGAACTGGGTATGATGGTAGATGTCTGTAGCTCAAGCACTCCAGAAGTGGAGACAAAAGATTAAGAGTTCAAAGACAGCTTCAACTACGTATTGAGTTTGAGGTCAACCTGGACTATATATGAGGCCCCCATCTCAAAATTAATTAATCAGTTAATTCAAATAAACAATAAGAAAAATAACAAATCTAGAGCTTCAGGGAAAATTTCATTGATCAAGCATTGAACAAAATAATGAATCTGATTACTTCCAACAGTGACAAGTGATCTGAAGCAATGAAGCAGAGGGCACAATTGGCAGTGACCGAGAGATGGGCACTTTGGACATCGTGGTGGCATCTGAGAAAGCACCAAATGAATGCAGATCAAAGAACCAGTCAGCCTAGGAGACCTGGGAACAGAACTTCTAAAGCAAAGAAAAGGACCCTGGACAAAGACAGAGGGGGAATGAGATGAAGGAATTGAGCAGAAAGTGCTTGCACGTGGCTGGAAACGGGAGAAAGGTGGGTGTTAGTGGGTGAGGATAAAGTCAGCAGGAACCAGGTGAGGTGAGATGCCGACGTCAGTGGTGTCTGGGTGTCATTCTAGATGCAAAGGAAAGCCAGGGAGCTGGTTTTTGGCAAGAGCACCACAACCCTTGGTTCAAGTATCAGGAGGCTGTGTTGTAGTCTGCCTCTGTTTAAACCCAAAGATAATTTCTCTCTCTTTTGCAGCACAGCAGAACCCTAAGCAGAGAATCGAAGTGCCTCAAGACATGGAGGAAAGAACAAAAGGAAGCAGCCTCAATGCTCAAACTGCCTATTTGGCCCTGTGGAAGCTGGCTCATCTCCATAAAGGACACGTGGAATCTGACATATTAAATAATGTGGAAAAAAATACATACAAGCCCCCCACTTCTTCAAGTTCATTGCCTTGTTCAAGGCCCCACAGCAAGCAGCAAAAGTTTCTTTTCAAAAAGAAAGTAGGTCAGGGCTCTTCTGTCTCGTAGCTGGGGGCACACTGGGCAGCCTCCAAAAGCAACTACCCCACTTGGAGGTCTCCATTGAGCAACCCGAGTGATGTCAGCAATGAGGGCCCCAGGAGCAGCAAAATTTCTGAACCTGCTCTCACCCGTGATCTTCCTGGTAACTTTTCCAAACCATTTCTTCCTGCCCTGTGCTTCATTTATCCCACATGTTTACTTTCTATATAGCCTTTTCCTAAACAGAGAGCTGAGTTTCCAGGTCACCATGTCCCATCAGGGCATGCTCCACAGATGTGAGTTGCACTGAAGGATAAAACAGGCCATCCCTACCACAGCTGAGCACAGGCTGCCACCCACAACAGGGATTCTCATTCAGCTGCCAGCCATGAAAAGTCTACAGTCTGTAGTATCCAATCTTCCTTCTATGAAGGTCATGCAGGTCAGGCAGGGCAGGTCCTCCCAACCTCTACTTCTAAGATGCCCCTTGCTCACATACATAACTTGACAGTGGGGCATCAAAATAATGTCCATAAACCCCGAAAAAAAAACTTGCTTCAGTTACTTATTTTTTTCTTCTGAGGGCACCAGCAATTTCCTTCTATTTAATTCATTCTCAGGGTCTCTCAGAACAGTCTGCTGCTGTCATGGTAACGGGGATCCTCAACACGGCTCTCTGAGGTTAGTGCTCGCTATGGCCCACTGCCCACAGGGTTCTGGGCCTCAGCCCCAGTGGCTCTGCCTGATCCAGGCCAGCCGCCCGGTCACCACCAAAAACACAGAAGAGACTGAAGTTTCAAGCAAGATTGATATTCCTCATTCCTCTACAAATTAGAAAAGCAAAAAACGCTCCCTCGAAAACCAAACCACAAACCTTTGAACTCAGCTTTGCTAAAACTAAAATTGATCTTTTAGACTTTTGAAACCACAAGCAAGGAACTTGGTCTCAGCTCAGGGATGGTTTCTGTAGCCCCATCCACAGGATAACTCATTCCCCAATGTTGTGTCAGGGTACCCCAGTACTAAAAGGCTGACATCCACAGGGGTGACCACAGTGATGTTGTTGAAGACACTGTTAATAAGATGCCAGGGCATATGCATGGTCAAAGGAAAAACCTTCTCTGTGTTCTACTATCAATTTTTTTAATATGGACTATGTATTATACTGCAATCCCTGCACTTTGACCAAAGCACCTAGCACACAGTAGGCCTTCCACACTGATTTGCTAAATTAATCAACAACTAAATTTCCCAAGCTCTTACTGTGTGTGCACAAACACTGTTCAGTTTACAGACATGCCTCCCTAAATGTTTAAGAGGACTGCTGTAGCATATAGGAAAATACTCAATTCCCCCTTACTACCCACAAGGCCTTATCCCAAACATCTGACTCAACTGATTCTCAGGAGAGCCCTATAGCAGGATCTAAAAAATAGGGCACAGCTCAACTCCCAGGACCTATGAATAACAACGTATTTAGAGAGGGGATTTCTGCATATATAACTAAAGGCATCAAGCTGACATTTTTTAATCAATCATATCTTAAATCCAATGACAACTATTTTATAAAATAGGAGAGAGTTATGTGATGATCAAGACAGAGAACAGAGGGAATTTCCTGAAGCTGATGGCCCCCTGGAGCCACCAACCCGCAAGCAGCAAGAGAGTCCTCCCTGGAGCCTGCAGAGGTGATATGACTCTGCCATAGGGAACACAAAACCTATCTGCTTTCCCCAGGAAACTGGGCACTAAAGATGAGGTGGTTAGCCAGAGCTCACAGAGGAATAGGGAGCAGATGGGAATCTGAACCCAGAACAAAGTCCTTTGTCTCAACTACTGTATTCATTCTGTAATATGTTTACTGAACACCTTAGAAGCTAGGGATGTGGTTATAAAGAAGAGTTTAAACTTCACATGAAGCTTATGAAGGAATTGTTTCAAGGGGTTAGAGATTTTGTCTAAGGTTTTACAATTGATAGAGCTGGGATTTGAACTCAAATACCTGCTTTCAGATACTGCCTTCAATTCACTAAAGCCAAGGGGGAGTCAGGATGCTCATAAATTAGAACAACAATTAACTAATTAATTGTAAGAATAAATAAACCATAAAAACAAGAAATGAGAAAGTGTAGTGGATACCAGCTATGATCTTCTGTCCTGCTCCTGTCAGTGAGCGCCATCTTGCAATGGTATAAGGAACAGTATATGACAGGGTGTCAACTGTCCTACCATGAGACAGAGGCAAAGATCCTCTACCCAGGCTGCCTGGATGACCCACCATCTGGGAATGGCACTGATAAGTGGGTGGACACTGAAACCACGCTTCCAGGTGGAGAGCAGTCTCAGGCTTCTGACCTAACCCTGCCAGCACCAAGGGCAGGTCTGCTCATAAGCTCATCCAAGAATAATCTGTATTCCACCTGGAAAACTAAATGACTTCTTAAGTGAAAACAGACGTCACTTTCCAGCTTCAAGGGCTAAAACTCTGAGTAGTGTATCTGTATTTTCAATGAAGCAGAGATGCTGGGTCCTAGGACTTCCGACACCTAAAGACAAACACATTTGGAGGAGGAAGGTGCTGGAATGAACCAGCAATGTGTGTTTTTAATTTGTTTTGCTTCCTTAGAGAGAGAGAGAGAGAGAGAGAGAGAGAGAGAGAGAGAGAGAGAGAGAGAGAGAGAGAGAGAGAGAGAAACGGAGAAGAAAGAGAAAAAGGTAGCTTAACCTGAACAAATGTGTAATTTCCTTTTTTGAATTGAATTTTAACCAGGTCAGTTGTAAAAGCTAAGGGGACAGAATGAGATGGGTAAAAGAAACGGGGAGGGGCAAAAAGTAGACAAAAAGAAGAAATAAAGAAAAAAGCAGTGACGAGGGGATTGAAGATACGGAGAAAATGGCAGTGAGAAGCTAAAAGTTACCACAGGCAGGCAGAGAAATCGCCGCAAGGCAGATGAGTGTTTTTCTGTGTGCATTTTCCAAATGACCCTCCACCTGGGTTCTGGCACCCCGCCCTGTGGCCTTTGCTCAAGGGACTGGCTCTGTCAGTCTACTGAAGGGGCAGGAGGCTATCAGTTTACAAGAGAGGAAGCAGAGCAAGGGGAAAGAAAGCAGACAAATTACTAAATGAGGAAGCCAATTGCCCAGGGCACCATACTTCAAGCTGTCAGCAGGCCACCTTTGACAGAGCCGATCAGAGACTTCAAGACTCTGTTGCCATCTGGACTGTCCAACAAGACAACCTAACAGATACCCCCTGGCACATTCACATCAGCTTGCTGGCCATCTTTCTTCACAAAGGCCAGCATCACAGCACCACAGGGTTCCAAAAGCAGAGAGGCCCTCCAAAGGGAGCAGCCCAGGAGCTGCTCTGACTTCTGATTTGAGCAGCTTTCTCTGACTGCCAAGGACTAGTATGTGGAAGTACTTGGTACTAGGTACCTAAGGGGGGAATCATTTATTTATTGATTGATTGATTAGTATTTCGAGACAGGGTTTCTCTGTGTAACAGCCTTGACTGTCCTGGAACTCACTTTGTAGACCACACTGGCCTTGAACTCAGAGATTCACCTGCCTCTGACTCCCGAGTACTGGGATTAAAGACAAGCACTTATTTTATATATTGCATTTCATTTTTACCTTATTTTAAATTTTATTATTTATTTATTTACTTATTTATGTCTGACCATACCTTTGTGCAGGAACCATTGAAAGCCAGAAGACACTGGATCCCCTGAGTTCCAGGTGGTTGTGAGACACGATGTGGGGGCAGAGACTAAACACGGGTCTTCTGCAAGAGCAGTGAGTGTTCTTAGCTCCTAAGCCATCTCTCCACATAAAGCACTTGGTATCTTGTAAACAGGATTCTTTGCTTCTAGTCAGACTCTGGCAGTCATTGATGCAAAAGAAAGTCAATGCCTAGTCTAGCCATACCAGTGAAGAAGACACGGCCATACAATAGCAGCTTGGCATGGCAGGATAGAATGTGGGAAGCCAAGGGACAACAGGATGAGAGTCAGGCAAAGACTTCTGCTAGCCAGTAGCAGATCCCTGTTGTAAGTTTCTGGCCCAGCCTAACCCTAAGGTCTGGATCTGCAGTCCCAAATAATCACACACAGTCTTATATTAATTACATGCGGTTTGGCTTATGGCTAGGTGCATTGCTAGTTAGCTCTTGCAACTTAACTCAACCTATTTCTAATAATCTATGTCTTGCCACAAGGGAGAGATTCCTCCAGACCACAGGCCCGGACAGATCAGAAACTTCTGACTACAGATCCCACTTTGACAGAATCATTAAAGCAAAGAGCCAAGAAGCAGGCACCAGGCAGCAATATGCTTAAGTAATACCCTCATCTTGAATGTACAGCCAAACCAATGCCAGCAGTAAAGATCCCTAGCTTACATTTAGGACATACCATATTTACCCGTTCTCTGGAAGAAATCACTCATCCTGCTTGGCAAGAAACCTTGAGAAAAGATAACTGTCAGATTTGTAGTAAAAAGGTTGCCCAGGGATACAAACTGGAGTCATGTCAGTAGGTATCATAGCCCTGCCCCCAAAAGCGGGGCCTGTTCCCTCTGATCCTAGTCAGCCTTCTGCCTAGTTCTAAAAAAGGCACTCCTGCCACTTTGGAAGACACATCCCTTCTTGCTATGCAAGACCAGGTCAAGGTCACAACTAACCATTTCTCAGGGCGACACCTGGACCACCTGCATCAGTCACTATTGGGAGCATGCTGAGGGTGCTGGCTGCCCAACAGAAGTTTTTAAGAACTGGATCTTAGGAATCAACTTTCTAGAAGCAGCTTTGATGGAGATTCTCACACCCTTCAAAATTTGGAAACTACTGTTCCGGCACGTGTCAGCTAGAGAATCTTCCCTCCTTGCTTTCCCAGCTCCATCTGCCACACATTTCAGAGACAGCACTGGGTTCAATAGCAAAGGTATGGTTGGCAAAGGCTACTGTACAGAATATAGCTCACTCACCCACCGGATCTCAGTTTGGGGGTGTTTTGTTTCTTTGAAGAAGACTTTTGAGTTCTTATTATGGGGTCAGACTAGGCTAACAACCTCAAGTGAACCTCCTGCCTCCTCCTCCCAAGTGGCTGGGACTACAGGCATATACCACTGTACGTGCTTCATTAACAGAGAATTCACACTTTTAAAAAGTTCACACTTGATGAGGTATAGAAAGATGAGTTAGGGAGTTAGAGTTTAGGTGGACATAGCCAGCCTAGCCTGATGAAACCGCAGTTGCTCTGCTCCGGGCAGTGTGCCTGGGCATGCTCAGTGGCCACTTTCTACTGAGCCAGCTTGACGTCTGCCGCTGTGCATGGTGACTGGGGAAAAGTGACCATTGAGGTGCTGCAGACCAATGAGAGAGGGATAACACAGCCAAGGAAATGCCCTACAGCCAATGGGAAATCGGGGGGTGGGATACAGCTTTGCTCCATATCCGCATTAAATGAATCTGTAAAACTGCCATTTTTAAACTTCTCACTTGACTCCCAGAGTCTGTGCCATAGACTCCAAGCCTTCTTACCTAACCCCCAAGGAGTGCCCAGATAGAACATCCATGTGGGCAGAAGCAAAAGGCCTGAGTTCAAATCTCCAGCATTTATATATAATAGTCTGGGAATGGCAATGTGCAAGTCAATCCAACACTGTGGGGATGGAGTCAGGATCAATGAAGCTAGTGGCTGCTAGTCCAGCTCTGAGTTTAGTAAAAGCCAAGAGAATAAGGCAAAAAGTGACTAAACAGGGCATATGACATCCTCTGACCTCTGCATGCATGTGTGGATGTGCACACTCACTCACTCACAACATTTGTAGCATATACACTATAAACAAAGACACACACACACACACACACAGTTTATACATGAGGTTAGAGAAATGACTTAGTCTATAAAATTCTTCATGTGAAAGCTTAAGAACCAGCTGGGCATGGTGGAGCACACCTTTAACCCCAGCACTGGGGAGACAGAGGCAGGTGGATTTCTGTGAGTTCCAGGGCAGCCAGGGCTACACAGAGAAGCACCACCCCCACCCCCGGGGTGGGGCAGGAAACAGAGATCAGATTCCCAGTACATTAGTCCATTCAAACATTCCTTCCTTGGACTTCATGTGATAAGTTGCAGTCACTATCCTACGCAATCTGAGGTAGAAAATGTGTGAGCATTTGCCCCTCTGTCTTTGCTCTATATATCACCTTTACTGAGTGTGGTGGTCTGAACAAGAATAGCCCTTATAAGCTCATATACTTGAATACTTGGCCTCTAGTTGGTGGAGCTGTTTGAATGGATTAGGAGAGGTGTCAGTGGGGTAGGTTTTGAGCTTTCAAAAGCTCATTCTATTCCTACTGTTTGTCTGTCCATCCCTTCCTTCCTTACCTTCCTTTGCAGGTAAGATCCAAACTCTCTGCTCTGCTTCAGCTCCTGACGCCACACTCCTTGCCATGATGGTCATGGACCCATAACCCTCTGGAACTGTCAGCCATCAATACATTCTACCTACTGTAGGTTGCTTTGGCCATGGTGTCTCTGCACAACAACAGAAAAGTAACCATGGCACTTGGTTATTTATTCGTGACATAAGGAGCATGACCATCTTCCCTTGGTGTGAGTAACTAGTCAGTCTGAATCTGTAGCAAGGAAAACCATCTGATTGTTGTGAGTTCACTGCTGGCAAGACAGACCTGCTATTTGGGCCTCTTGAGCCTCCATGATTGATGCAGGAGGAACAGTATGCTTGGGATATGGCTGTGAGACGGTTCGTGCATTGTCTTTTTACACCATACCATTTAGACAGCCCATTACAGGCCTGTACATAGACCATAGACAGGAGACCATACAGAAGTCCTGGACTTACCAACCCCAATGCCTCACTTCAGGCAGACTCAAAGATTCACTGTTTTGACTAGACTCACGGGCTGACGGGTACTTTCCTTCTCTCATAACGCATTCCAGTTGATCTCCACTTTCCTATGACATCCGGGAAACCTCTAGGTCCCTTCCGTCTGCTCTCCATGACTTCTTTAGTCCCTCACTTTGGTTATTCTCCCCAGTAACCTGTGCTCCATCATACAGCAGTGCTCTGGACCTTCATCTCCCTCCTCCCTCCAGCTGTTCAACGATCAAAAAGCTTTCAAATAAGGGTGATGCAAACTCCCCATTGAAGCCGTGCCCATGTTTTAACTCTTCAGCTAAGTGCAGGAAATGGCTGGAGTCAGACCACATTGATCCTGGAGCATTCGCTTGAGGAATTCTAGTTTCCTCCCAGACAACAAGGTAAGCTCAGTAGCACAACCACAATGCAGCTCCTGTGCTGTAGAACCAACTTAACCAAGAGTGGAATGGCCTCTCTGATAGTTACTAACAAATCCAACTGTATGTTAAGAAACAACTCACTTCCTACAAGGTGTGAGGCTGTGCACAGTATTAGTCAGGTTGTACAGCAAGCAGGCTGTGGGGAAAATCCACTGGCCCTGCAGTCAGATGCTGGCATATTTTTCATTTGAATATGCAGTAAAGCTACCTGTCATACTGTCTTCCCTCTTCCCTTCCCTCCTCCCTCCTCCCTCCCTCATCCCTCTATCCTCTCTCCCTCCTCCCTCCTCCCCCTCCATCCTTCCCTCCCTTCCCTCACTATACTGTTTTTACCTGTGTTCCACAGTCATCCTCGATGCGTGACTGTCCTAATACCTCCAAACCCTTCCTATAGATTGGGATTTCAGAAGATGAAAAGTAACTATCAGGAGGTATGGTTTGTGGTGCACGCTGAGGTGCTGAGGCATGAGAATTGACATGAACCTGAGGACAGCCTGGACTACAGAATGAGATGGTGGTCTCAGAAAAAGGAAGCTTCTGTCTCAGACTGGAGAAATGGCTCCACTGGTTAAATCCTTGCTACGCAAGCTTAAGGGATAGGTTTAGACCCACAAGTCTGAACAAGGTGGGACGTGCCTGTAATCCCGGGACTCTAGAGGCTAAAACAGGACGATGGAGACTTCAAGGTCAGCCTGGGCTTACTTATAGGTTCATTATGGTTTTATTTTGAGATAAAACCTGACGAAATTGCTCAGGCTGGCCTTGAACTCCCAGTCTTTCTGCCTTTGTGTTACAAATATCTAGGATTCCAGGCCTTCACCACTGTCTTTTCAGTACAGGGAAGGGGGAGCTGGCTGTGAGAGAGTGGTGAAGGGCCCACAGAGTGGGAGGAGGGTCAGCTTCTCCGAGTTGCTCTCTGACCTCCACACATGAGCTGTGCTGTGTGTGCCCACTATGCACTCACAATAAATACATATAAATATATAAATAAATGCACTGAAGGAAAGAAAACAGAAACAAAAGGAAAAAGAAAAAGAGAGAGAACAAAGAACATTGAAAGCCACCAAAAACTTCAAAACCACTATGACAGCCACCATATTTTTCTGGGTTGTCAAATCCTTAGGCTAAGGCAGAAGCTGAAAAAGTGGAAATCACTCAGCCTAGACGTGGCTCCCTGTGGACCACAGCAAGGGGGCTTGAAACCTCCTAACAGCTAATGTGGGCCCTGGGAGTCATCAATTCTGGGGCCAGCGTGGGCTGAAGAACACCTTTGTGGAAGACGTTTCAACTTCTCTCTGTCCTCTTGATTTTTAGAAGGTAATTTCTCAGAATAGCCCCAGCAGCTGATACCAACAGGAAGAAACCCCTCCAAAGACTGAGACCCTTGTTAGCCAGGGTTACATCACAAACTTTGCAGGGCTTAAGTCTGTGGCTATTTTTAACCGCCTCAGCTGGTCATCTCTGTCACTTGTCATAGACAGCAGGCTTTGTCACTTCAGTGAGAGAGTAATGAAAGGGTAGACTCTTCCGTCTGTTCTGTTGAAACAGAAGACCCAGGAAGTTCCCACGCAAATATAAAGTGTGGCTTCTCAGGATAAGCAAGGGGTGGGGCAGGGGTTCTTCCCGTAAGAGATGGGGCCAGGTTTCAAGCTGATGTCTTTACACAGAGCCTGGACACTTTATCAGCAGAGGAGGAGACCTTAGTCCTGCTTATCAAAGGTGACCGAATGAGGACAAAGAGCAGCTCAGGAAGATGTGAAAATCTGAAAGTTAAGGGAAGCCAAAACTAATGATAAGGAAATTACAATAAAAAGCAAATAAAAATGGGAATAGGTGTTGTGGAGGAGACAGTCTCCATCTGTGTTGTAGGTGCATATGCTTTGGAAGCTGGATCCCCCACTGTAGAAATATATCAGTGGTAGACCCTTTAAGAGGCAGACTGTGCTGGGGTTGTGGGACCAAGCTGAAAATGTATCTCAGGCAGTTGAAAGTTTGCCTGTGACAAACTCAGTACCATTCTCAGCAATGGGTACACCACCAGACCTGATGGTAAGCACCTATAATCTCAGCACTATGGAAGTAGAGGCAAGGGAACCGAAAGTTCAAGGTCATCTTTGGCTGTATAGTGAAGCTGAGACCAGACTGGGCTGTAGGAAATCATGCTTCAAAAAACTATAATAAATGAATGAATGAATAAGTTGGGGACTCTGGAGCTGAATGAATAAGGAGGGTACCATCTTCATTCAGAACGGATCGATGCTTCTCTTTGTCATTTCACAGTAAACTACTTTAGGGGAGAACATTGTTTTAAAGAGAGGCTACCAAACACAGTCCCTTCTGCACATAGCTCTTTCCCATACTGACTTCCATGATGTATTAGTACAACCAGGGGAGCCTTACTAGGATACCACCTTCATGTTCTCGGACCACCACGACAATTAGCTAAATAAATCTCTCTTAAAGACAGGAAGGAAGGGAAGGAGGGAGGGAGGGAAGGAAGGGGGAGGGAAGAGCTGGACAACTTCAGGGGTGTTGCTATAGCAACAGAAACAAGGTACTGAAAGGCTTCCTTAGCAGCTTGGTTAAGTAAACTCATTGCCTAAGAGAAGTCTGTCAAAGACTATGGAAGATGGGAAAACTGGTAATAGTATGCCCTTTGATGCTATCTCTGAGAATCTGTTAAAAAAAAAAAAAATAAGGTCCAATGTTGTGGTACATGCCTTTAATCTCAGCACTCAGGAAGCAGAGGCAGGCTGATCTCTGTGAGCTTCAGGCCATTCTGGTCTGCACAGCGATTTCCAGAACAGCCAATGTTATAGAGAGAGACCCTGTCTCTGAAAAAGGAGGAGGAAGATGAAGGAAAAGAGACTAAAAGTGATCATAGCAGAGCTGTCAGTGACAGTGAATAACTGAATCTGTTTACCATAGTCTTTTCAACGACCTTGACATTGCCTATGACCTCCTATCCTGGTCCCTTCAACAGCAAGCTCCCTGGATCAGGGTACCAAGTTTACCATGTACCCATCTATTATCCACTGGGATAATATGTATTACGGAATGCTGTAAAGAAAGTGAGGATAGTTGGGATCGAATTAGCAATTTAGGCCACAAACTGACCTATTAGTGGGCATCACAGAAGTTATGGCACTTTGGAAGACTATGTAGAACACAGTGTGCTTTGGGTTGACCAGAGATCAGCAAAGAGACTTTCTAAATCTAAAAACAGAACCACAGTTGGATCTCACTGATACCAACCAGCTCAGGCTGGAATGGAAAATAGTTCCACCTCAGGCAAAGAGAAGAAAGCCTTCAGAAACATTCCCCAGAACATATAGAGTGACCACAGACAAGGAGATTCAGGTTTTCAGGATCCTTATTCTGTTCGTTTTACTGCAACAAAATACCACAGATGTGTTCATTGATAAACATAAATTTGTTTCTTCTCGTTCTGGGGCCAGGAAGTCCATGATAAAGGTGCCAGTAGGTTTGGTGTCTGGCAAGAGCTGGTCTCTGTTCCCAAGGTGATGTCCTGCTGCTACATCCTCTAGAGCAAAGGAAGGGCAGGCTACATCTTCATTGGACAGAGGGACGATGGCAGTGAACACCTTCATTTAAGCCTTCTCATCTCCTAAAGGCCCCCAAACACACACACACACACACACACACACACACACACACACACACACACACACACACACACACATACACAGTCACTGTCATACACAGACACACATAAGTACATACTAGCCTCAGCAATGTCACATGCCATTCAGAAATCAGCTTCAGAGCAGCATGGGGCTAGAAGGGGACCAAACAGAATGAAAGCAGGGATGGGAACACAGCCTGCTAATGCAATGTTCTGGTGGCCCTGCTCACAGTAAACCATGCTACCAGCCCTCAAATGTATGCTAAAAGACACATGCTTCCCAGCTCTGTGCCATCAGCAAATGCTACCAGGGCTAAGTCATTTTCCTCCAAAGACCTAAGCCTTAATGTAACTATTTTCTTCTTTTATAAGTCTCTACTTTGCTTTTTCCTTATACAACTCACTTACGGGCCAATTGCCAAAGTTTAAAACTATTGTACTAGGGATGGTTAAGTATCTCAGGATGCCAGCCTTGCTCCAGATGAGTGTTGTTTTTTTTTCAGATGGGTAATTAATGAAATTAAATCCACATGCTTCTTAGGAGACATGTACAGGGCTATTCCTCACTGCACTGGAAACAGCCTAAATGTCCATCATATACAAGGGATTCGATAAATGGTAGACCAGTAAACCCAAAAGGCACTGTGCAGCAGCGAAAGAGAAAAAGATGCGTTTCAATAATAACAGAGAGAGGTCTCCAGGCCACTTTTCTGAATGATGAAACAACTGTCAGAATAAAACCATGCCATTTACATATCATCATTCCTCACCAATAAACAAAATGATGCTCTATGTGTCTAAATATTCTTATACATTGAAGATTGTCAGGCGACACATCAAGCCAAAATAACTAGAGCTAGAGAGTAAGAAAGATCTTGGGATTCAGGCTAGTCAAAAAATCCTGGAGTCTTTCTTGAAATGTTCTAGTATTTGTTATAAGAACAATGTGTGGGGCTGGGGAGATTGACCAGTGGGTAAAAGTGCTTGTTGTATAAGCCTGAGGACTGGAGTTCTAATCCCCAACACCTATGATTATTTTTTAAAGGCCAGGGATGGCTGCACATGCCTGTAAACCCAGCACTCAGTGGAAATAGGCAAATCCTGGAATCTTGCTGGATGGCCAGCCTAGCCAAATCAGAGAACTTCCTGTTCACTAGGTGATCCTCTCTTAGGGCAATAAAGTAAACAATGATAGAGAAGAAATCTGCTATCTTCCTTGGGTCTTTATGAGCACACTCACACATTCACATGCATGCATGCAAAACAACACACACAAGAGTGAATACAAATATAGCTTATAAAATTAGATTAATTTAAAGGTGTTAAGACATTTAAAGAAATAATTTTGGAGGTTTGTCCTAGCAATGGGTTGCCCCTCCCAGTATACACAAAAGAAACAACAAAAAAGAGTCCTATTAATTTTTTATTCATCACATTCATTCATTCAACAAACATTTCCCAAAGGCCTACTATGTGCCAACACTGTTCAGCCAACTATGGACTGAACTACCTGGTAGTTTCTTTGTTCTCAGAGCCTCCTTGTAGCCTATACCTTAACCCCAGGTTCTCATCTACCAGGGTCTTTTAAGCTTGTAGACTCAGGTTTTCTCACTCATGAAGCCCTAACCCTCTCAGGGTGTCATCCTTCTAGAACACTGTGATCCTTCTTTTGCTACCATAGCCCTGAGCCTCTGTATCTTATCACTTCCTAATAGATCCTTTATGTCAATTTGTATCTGATGGGAGCACCTCCATGGGGAGGAGCACTCCTCACAACTGGCACCATGGTCCCACTGTAGAAAAATACACAGTAAGATGAAAGTTGTATGAAAACCAGCCCCACGCCTGTCAGGAATGGAAATGGATTAGGATGCTGAGGCCAGAGTCCCCAACTGCCCCACCAAACCCCATGCTTGAGTTCTATTCTGGATACAGATGGCTAGAGAGATTCTCATGCTCTGGATCTTATCTCTGCTCTTCTGGCCTACTCCACCCACTGACCTACACCCCCCAGTTCCTGGAAGCTCAGTTTCTATTAACTTCTTTTTCTTCCTTTGTCTCCAAGACCAAAAAAAAAAAAAAAAAAAAAAAAAAGAGGTTAGGAGCACCAACAGCTCTTCCAGAGGTCCTGAGTTCAATTCCCAGCAACCACATGGTGGCTCACAACCATCTATAATGAAATCTGATGCCCTCTTCTGGCGCACAGAAATATATATGCAGGCAGAGCACTGTCTGCATATAAATAAATAAATCATTTTAAAAAAAATACTGAAAAGCAAAATCCCCAAACTACCCAGGAGTGGTTTGGCAAGCTTCAATTTCTCCCAGGGAGAGGGAGAATGTCAGGGGAAAGGGTTAAACATTAACACACTTTCTAGCTTGTGAATGGAACCCAAGCCAGACCTCGGCAGTGATCAAACATTAGCTCATGACAGGTGTAGGCTTCATGCTGGCTGCTGCAGCATTTCCAGCAAAAATGTCGGGGACATGGGGACCACTCCATGACACAGCAGGCTGGAATGGATTGCTTTGCAGAGAGCTCTTCCGGCTGAAATAATTCTCTGTAACAACTTCCTTGACACGCTGTCAGATGGCCTGTTTCCAAGGTGATGGCCAATGCCTGGGGACATAATAGACATCATCTGTGGTCTTCCGGAGATGCAGTCCCCAGAACGGCCCTGCTGTATTCTTCTGGCACTCATCAAGCTGCAGTCTCTATGAAACTGGGGCCCTGTGCCTGGCTCCCCAGCAGCCTCTGGTTGTAATCTCATCAGAATATTGTTCACTTTGCCTGCGGAATTGGATCGCACACTCCAGTGTCTTTGGGAGGCAGCCACACAAAGTAAATGACTGAAGTGCTCTAAGTAACAACTGGAGCACACCTGCTTGTCCAGGGAGAGGCCACCAGTGGCCATGGTTCATGAGTCTCAGCCTCAGAATGTTCTAGAACAGAGTTCCTTTGTAGATCTCCTCTGGTTGAAATAATTCCATGAACAATGTCCTAAGGAGCTGTCAGGATACTCTGTGTGCTGGGTCCAATCCTATCCCCTAGGAACCTCAAAATATGATCTTATTGGGAAAAAAGAGTCATTACAGATGTGATAAGTTAAGTCAAGATGAGGTCATCGTAGTCTGGGGTGGGCCCTAAACCAGAGACCTGTAGCCAGGTAGGAGATACAAACACACAGAGAGGAAGAGGCCACTTAAAGACAGAGGTGACAACTGAAATTGTATTATCTACAAAGTCAAGGAACGCCAGGGACTGTCAGCAACTGTCGGAAGCCGAGAAGAACAAAATCTTTTATGAATGGGAACAAAAGCAAACATGCTTATGAGCTTTGTATGGCAAGGCCTTTCATCTGTATAGTTAAAAGCACCCTAAATCTATGCTGGACCCTTTTAAGTCACTGTAGCCAGAGGGATATTTAGAAAGTTCAAATCCAATAGTGAAGCCACTCATCTCCCCAAACTCCCTTCCTGATGCCCTAATACTCTTTTAATAAAGACATCCCAAAAGCCTCTGGGCCCTCCAGATCCTAAGATTCCTCTGGAGTTTCCTGAGTCCTCTTCAGCCTTAGGACCTTTGTATATATGGGTCTCTAGTCCTCAAATATTTTCACTTTTTCCCTATGATGTGCATGATATGCAGGTATACACACAGACACAACCACTTGTCCTGACTCCTCATCCAAAGTTAGTCAATACCATTTTAGATACATCCATGGTGCCATCTCCCTTTGAAACTGAGTACCCCTTACGAAAGTGTATGATTGTTTGATTCATCCCACTGGACTACAAGTGTCTTCCTCTCATACTCTACACAGTGCCTGCCGAACAATCGGGTCCCAAGGAAGGCAGGAGGCAGTATAGACTTGTCCTTCCTGAGAGCCTGCAATGTTCTCAACATCTTTTGCTCTAAGCTATTGGTTTGTACTTTTCTCGTGATGTCATTGCACTTTTTTGCACTGTGCTCTGAGGCCCACACGTGTTAAGTTTCTGACTGTTGACCACAGGTAGGCAGGAACCATGGTGCTCACCTCTGCAGTATCCAATTGATAGCATAGAGCCTTTTCATACTTTTCTAAGCATCTTTAAGGGCCTTAACGATATACTAAGCTCCTCTGTTTAAAAATGATACAGAGAGTTATTCACTGTAGGGACAGAATATGGTACTTCAGAAAAGGAGCCTAGAACCATGGCTGAGTCCAGTTCATGCCAGAGCACAATCAGGAGAAGGCAGTTCAGCTTTGGACAAGAGGGTTACAAGGACAGTTTCATAAGTCATCACTGCAGACACCATATTCTCATCACTGCAGACACCATATTCCCATCACTGCAGATGCCATATTCCCATCACTGCAGACGCCATATTCCCATCACATGGAATCCATGTCTGGTTTAAAACCCTGCTCAGATGAGTCTAAACTCAAGATTCTACCATCCATTATTCTCAGACAGGAACAATTCCCCAGCCCAACCTCCAAAAATATATGACACTGTTTGGGCACAGCTTTTACTATTTGTATCTAAGATTTGGTGGCAGATATGGACTGTTACTGGCTTCTCATAACTAGACCAAAGATGCTGAGGAACATCCTACAATGCACTGATGACTGCCGCCTCTTTCCTCAGCAATCAATTATCAATTCACAGAAGTGGCACCACTAGGAAGCAGTATACCAATGCCATTCATCATCCTGAAGGCCTGCCCTCCCACTCACAGATGCCCATGCCATGGGCTTCTGTCAGTTCCATCCCCAGGGCATTCCAGTTAGTTCTTTCCAAAGAAGAGCCTTGAACCATAGTTAATGTGCTTTTAAACTTTGTAGACCACAAAACAGTTTGCTCTGATTCGAATGATCTCTTGTCCAGGTACCTAAAATTCCCTGTCCTGACCATTGGCCTTAAGTAGGAACTGCATGGCCTCAAGGGACTCCCAGCAGCCCAAAGAACGCAGGAAACGTGTGGTTAATCACTTCAACCTGCTTCAACAGCGACTCTCTCAGGCCTGTTTATTGTTCCATCGTTTGGCTGCCCTGAAGTTATCCAAGACCAAAGTCTTACATTTATTTGTAGAGTAGAAGAAGGTATATTTTTATTCTCACGTCCTTTCCAAGTCCCTGAATTAAATTAGTGTGAACTTTCCAGAATAAATTCACCTTTGAGCAGAAACTAAGCATGGAAAGTTCCAGCCCAAAGGACACCTTATTGGAAAGTCCAAAGGATGGCTGCCTCCCCGGTATCTGCAGTCGCAACACATAGAACATTTGCTAATATTACAAAAGAGCCTCTCAGCAGGGTGAATGTCAGCAACCCAGAACTGACTTCCAGATCCTTCTTCTGCAGATTGTACACACACACACACACACACACACACACAAATGGAAAGGAAGAGGGTGGAAAAGGCAACACATGTGGTTCTAATCTGCACCATGTCACTGCCGGGGACACAAGAATGTTTATCAGAATGGGTAGGGGGAGCAGCTAATAGCACAAGGAAGACCCCTCCCTCCATCTATTGCTCCACAGCACTCTTGATGGACCACAACTGTGGTCCAATAGCATGTGTCACTGATTCAAACTTAGCGTTTTTTGTGGATGGCCTCCTTGGGTTTTCCTACAGAGAACTAGTCAGAACTGGCCCGGCGATTTGTAGTGTGAGAAGAGAGGGTACTTGGAGCGTGTTTCCTCCCATAATACTCAACATGGAAAAATATTTTCCAATCACTTCCAAACCCTGTGAGGTTCCAAATCTGGGCAATTTTGAAACATGTGCCTTTTCTCAAAAGTGTATCCATCGTTGTAACCATTATTTGCCTACCTAACCCTTTAAAACTGTTAACTAAGGTAAGAAAATAGTAAAGCTAGTGTGGGCTGTAGTTGTATCTGTGATACACTGGCCTTGCTCAAGCATGTGCCAGAGCCTGGGTTCCTTCCCCAGTATATCAGGTGGAGCAGAATACTTCAGAAAGCTATTGCAGTACAACCCCCCCCACAAACACACACAAAATGTTTATAGAACCCTTCTTCATTAAGTGACAAATATCCCTACCAAGGTCACATGTAATAGTTCACGTTCATTATCCCACTACTGGGGAGACCAAGGCAGGAAGCCATTGAATGAGTGGCTATCCTGGGCTACGTTGTGAAGGCCTATATCTGAAAACAATACAAAATAGATGGGTTTGGTGTGTGCCTTTCATCTCAGCTCTTAGAAGGCAGAGATGAGAGGATTACCATAAGTCTGAGGCTAGCCTGCTCTACAGAGGACATTCTAAGCCAGACCTACATGGTGAGATCCAGTCTCAAGCAAGCAAACACTTGCTAGAGCATGAACTTTCCTCTAAGCTATAATTTTCAAAGGTTCCTGTGAGGTTCCAAATCTGGGCAATTTTGAACCCTGATGAGACACGTGGAGTCTTGGGCAAATACGATCGTGAGAGGTGGAGACGGGAATTATGCTCCAGCTCCAATATCACCTGGGTCCCAGAAACCGGTTTATTCTGCTCCAGATATATGTCCATGCCTTTCCCAGCACTTTTCTGTCTCCGGTGAACATCTGGAATAACTGGTTTCACGATGAATCTCTTCATCTGTCCTTGAACATGGCATCTTCGTGAACGTGTGTCATCATTGAGCCTATTCACTTCACTGGAACAAATAACACTTACCAGAAATCAAATGTGGGAGTCTGACTTTCACTTTGCTTGATCCTGTGTTATTTGCTCTCTAAAAGAATGTTTTACTTTTTTTAAAAATAAAAATGTCTTTTAAAAATACTTCCCCTTTTTCTTCACTTGGATTTGATTAAGTAACAGCACATGAGTAGGAAGCCCCTCCAACTAATACAGTAGTCCTCAACCTTCCTAATGATGCAACCCTTTGATTTAGCCCCTCCCCATTTGTGCTGACCCCCAACGATAAAATTATTTTTATTGCTGTAATCATAACTATAATCTTGTTACTGATGTGAACTGTAAATATCTGTGTTTTCTGATGGTTTTAGGTAACCCCTGTGAAAGGGTCATTGTTCAATGCCCCCCCAATGGGTTGAAACCCACAGGTTGAGAATCACTGGACTAGTACATATTATGGTGCTATAATGGTCCTGTGTGTCACCTACTGTTTTCACTGATATCTTTCCTTAGAATGGAGGAAGAAGGTTCCCTGTGGTACTGTAATCCATTGGGGGGTCCAGACTCATGCATTTGCTGACAATGGTTAATCAGGGATCCTATCTCCTACCATGTCCCTAGATACATAGCTACCATTGCACACCAAAGATATCCACAGGAACTTCTGCTGAGGGCAAGACATGGGCTAAAAAAATCCAAATATCATAACCTAAAGGCAATTAGTATGCTGGGCAATTTAAATTTGTTAATAAAAGCATTTAGTTACATTCACAGAATCTTTTATTTATTAGTTTATACTTGGTGATGGGAAAGCATCTTTCAACAGGCTGTCTTCATCAGAGAATGGTCCCCCCAAATGTATGTGATCGCCAAAGCCATGACCACCAATTCTAATCTGTTACCCTGCCAAGGAAACCCATTTAATAGGAGTCATTTGATAGGCTTCTGGAAGCTTGCATTCCCTAAAACATCCTTAGCATTCTCCTTTAAAGAAGCACAGTGGCAATTGGAGCAGTTGAAAATGTGGCTTTTTCCTGGCCAGCACTGAAAAATAATATTCCAGAAGCCATGCGTCTTATCTTCCAGCCCACATTTTAGCGGGCCGAATGCAGAAAGCACATTTGGATTGGCACACTGGTTGAACTATTTTACTTTAGAGAAAGAAAAATTGAGCAATCTTGGAAGAACTCCATATTCTTCTTTAAAAAAAAAAAAAAATTTAAGTTCCTCTTGAAAACTAGTTAGGACTTTAAGCAGGAAGGAAGGGTTTGGAACAGCTGTCCCTGAGTGAGTTGGGAGAATGTTAATCATTGTCCCTTCTCTCCCTCAATCAGAGTCTAGCTCACATCCCAGGCCCCAGCAAAAGGAAACTGCACATCCTTGACTTTTTTAGACAGCAGTAACCTATCAGCCACATCTGAAACACTCTCCAGCCCGGAAACGTACCCCAAGGCATTGAGAGACCAGAGGGTCAGCAATGGACTAACTAGACATTTGAGAAAGTCATTTAGTTTTTGACTAAGGCTCCCCAGGAAAAGAATTTAACAAAACAGAGCAAAATGAAATTTCCATATACACAGGCATCTGCAAATTTAGCCAAGCATAGTCTTTGGCAAAGCCGACCTACGCACGCAGCTCTGGGTTGAACATAATGAAATACAATGACTTCTGAATGTGCTCAAGTAAGAAGAGCAAGATCTGGAGAAACAGACAATTTGTAGATCTATTTTAATGAGATAAACAACAATTCTCTGTGATGGTTGTTCTTGGTTGTCAACCTGACTACATCTGGAATTAACTAAAACCCAAGCGGCTGGGCTCACCTATGAGAGATTTTTTTTTAAATTAAATTATTTGAAGTGGGAAGGCCTATTCTAATCTTTATCTTTTGAGGTGAGAAGATCCACCTTTAATCTGGCCCATACCTTCTGCTGGCGGCCTATGGAAAAAGGAAGTTTCCTCTTTGCCTGTTTGTGTGTTCTCCTTCTATCCCTCTCCCCCCCTCTCTCCCTCTCCCTCTCTCTCTTTCTCTCTCTCTCTGGAAAGTCTATTCCTTCACTGGCATTGGAGCCTTCTTCAGGGTTCCAGTATATACCTAAAGACCAGCTGAGATATCCAGCCTCATGGATTGAATAACTACTGGATTCTTGAAACTTCTGTCAGTAGACAGCCATTGTTGAACTAGCTGGACAACATTCTGTAAGCCATTTTAATAAATACCCTTTCTAAATATATGTGTGTGTATATATATATTCTACCAGCTCTGTTGCTCTAGAAAACCCTGACTAATACAGATTTTGGTATGAGAGGTGGTTCTATAGCAACAAAAGTATAAAAGTAAATTTTTAAGTATTTGGAATAGGCTTCCCAATCAGTCAACACCAACAGTTTCTAAAGCCTCTTCTGGAAGCTTGATATGTACTGAAAACCCATGTGTGAACTATACAGACTTAAGGAGACAAATGCATCTGATTATCCTGATTCACCAACTGTTGGAGACCGCAGATTTGGTAACTCTGATTATAAAACTTTTGACAATTTGTAGAAAAATAAGGAAAACTAAAACTATGCTGTCGGTCAGTTGCTCCTAACATCCCTGGATAAACTGACAAAGGAATGAGCGCCATGATCAAATTAACCCTCACAATATGAGGGACAACAATGAAGTCGGTGATAAAAAGGGCAGGCCCCAGATGCGCACGGTCTAAAGGTTTCTAAGTGTGCCCTGGAAGAGAATCTCCTCTTCAGTCTACAGAGCTCAAGTTTGGGGAAATTACACCAAAGCCCTCAAGGTTGGCCAGGCCAGGTGTGGTAATGCACACCCTTAATCCCAGTGCTTGGGAAGCAGAAGCAGTTGGATCTCTGTGAGTTTGAAGACTGTCTAATCTATATAGTGAGTTCCAAGATCACCAGTGCTATATAGAAAGACCCTATATTAAAAAAAAAAAAAGTTGGCTGAATTACCTTGAAAATTTGAATTCCAACCTTGGGGTTTATTGGTCATTAAAGTAGGGGCATTAAGGGGTAAAGAATGAGACCCTATAACTTGGAAAGGAGATGTGTGGGAGAAACCTATTGAAGCTGAGAACTTTGAACTGTGGGGATATGTTTCAAATATAATAAAAATAGCCTGAGATATCAGAAGGATCTGCCCACAGTCAGTCTAGGAGAATCACACAGTGGTAATTTATACCTTTAATCCCAGCACAGGGAATAATGTGGGAGTGATGACCTACGCCCTTAATCCAATCTGAGTTCAGGTCATCTTAGTTTACAGAAGGAGTTCCAGGCTCCCAGGAAGGCAGTGGTGGTGCCATGCCTTAACTGAGTGAAGAAAGTATTTAAGGCGGCCATAGAAGACAGAGGCAGAAGCATCCAGGAGGAGCGAGGCCGAGGAAGCTGGAAGACAGCTGGGTGAGATCTGACTGTGGTGTTTCTTCTCTGATATCTCTGCCTTTCCCAGAGATTTGGCCCTGAGTTTCCTCTATTCATACAACATTGAACCCTCAGATTCTCAAGGGTTTCTCTCACCAGGGAAATTAGTCTCTTCACCCTCAGCAGACATAACTCCTACCCCCAGCCCCTGAAGTATTACCTAAGATCCCTTTGACTGAGGAAGTTAATCCTTCATTGTTTGCTACACAATCAGAAGATGCCAGGTTAGACAATATTGATGTCCCTCAGGACCCACCAAAAGTTGTCTCTAGACCTATAACCAGACTTAAAACTAAGCAGGGTCCCAGAGGGGAGGTAAAATGTGTAGACAATGAGTAGAGTAGATGCTACACTACTAAAGAGCTTAGTGAGTTTGCTAATCCATTCAAACAGAAGTCAAGGGAATATATGAAGGAATGGATTTTAAGGGTAGGGGATAATGTGGAAGAAATATAAGGATCAGGCTGAATATATTAATATGGGCCCTCTGAGCAAAGATTCTAGGTTTGATAAGGAGACTCACAGAGTTGTTGTTTTAAGGTGTCAAAAGTTTGTTTGAATGGCTGACTGAAGCTTTTATGAGAAGATGGCCTACCAAAAAGAGATGTCTGATATCCTTTGGCTTAGTGTTGATGAAGAGATTTTAAGGCTCAGGGAAACCACAATGCTAGAGAGAGTACGCTGTGTAAAACCTAACCCTCTACCATGGAAAGGCCCAGAAGACATGCCCTTCACCAATCCTATAAGATGAAAGATGGAGAGAGGAGATCAGCACATGTGAAGAGCTTTGTTGTCACCTTTTTCCTTGTGCCAGACCTTAGGGTTGAAGGTGCTGCTGCTCAGTTGGGTGAATTAAATGCAATGGGGTAGGAGGGGCCAGGTGGCATCACTGAATTGGCAAAAGCAAAGTGACTATAGTTATGGTAATAGACAGCACAGCAGAGTAATGTCCATAATGGCCTAATCTGCAATGGGCAGCACAGGTAAAGTGATTTTATGCAGTTGTGACTCATGTGTGGACCTTTGGGACTGGCAAATCAATCATGGTGTTTCCAGGCACAAAATAAATAAGAAGCCTGATGAATTTTTCTTTGATCCGTACTGTATAAGAGAAAATTTCTCAAACACAAAAAAGAAAGGCTATACTGGTAGTAGCAAAAGGGAATCTAGGCCTTCGAATCAATTCCCAGACTTGAGCCAGTTTGCAAACTCAGAACCCTTTGACTTAAGGGGTGGCAAGGTTCCCCTGAAAAGGACCTTCATAAAACACCTGAAAGTTTTACTGTTAGCCTTACTTCAGTCCTTCCCAAGAAGCTTCTAGGGTTTTCTACAAGTGTAATTGTACACTGGGGGAAAGAAAAAAAATCAGACTTTCCAGGGCCTACTGGATACTGGCTCTGAATTGGCACTGATTCCAGAAGACCCCTAGAAACATCGTGGCCCTCCAGTTAAAGTAGGGGCTATGGAGGTCAGATAATTAATGCAGTTTTAAAAGAAGCCTAATTCATGGTAAGTCCAATGGGTCCCCAAACTCACCCTGTGATTATTTCTCTAGTCCCAGGAGTTATAGAAATGAGTGTCATCATCAAGAACTTGAAAGATGCAGGAATAGTGGTACTCTCCTATGTGGCCAGTTCAGAAGACAGAAAGACCATAGAGAATAACAGGCAACTATAAAAAACTCAATCAAGTAGTGACTCCAACTGCAGCTGCTGCTCTACCAGATGGAATGTCCTTACTTGAGCAGATTATCACATCTCCAGGTATGCAGCTATTGATCTAGCAAATTCCTTTTGCTTAGTATCTGTCCATTAGGACCACCAGAAGCAATTTGCTTTCAGTTGGCAGGGCCAATAATATACTTTACAGTTTTACTTCAAGGTTATATTAACTCTCCAGCCTTGTGTCATAACTTAGTTCAAAAGGATCGTGATCATCTGTCTCTTCTGAAAAATATCACATTGTGCATTATATTAATTACATTATGCTATTAAACCAAGTGAGCAAGAGGAAGCAACCACTTTGGCCTTGTTGGTAACACATAGGCACATTAGGGAATGAGAAATAAACCCAACCAAAATTCAAGATTCTTCTCCCTCAGTGAAATCCTTAGGAGTGGTTCCTTCTAAGGAGAGGGATGAGTTATTGCACCTGGTCTCCCCCCACCACCGAGAAAGAAGCAAAACATTTACTGGGCCTATATGGATTCTGAAGACAACACATTCCTCGTGTGTGTGTGTGTGTGTGTGTGTGTGTGTGTGTGTGTGTGTGTGTGTGTGTGTGTGTGTTACTCTAATATTAAGTGACTTAGAAAGCTGTTAGGACCTAGAACAGGAGAAGGCTATTCAACAGGTCCTGGCTACCCCTCGGAACATACGATCCAGCAGATCCAATGGCACTTGAGGTGTCAGTGGCACACAGGAATGTTTTGAAACCTTTTGACAAGCCTTTCTAGATGAATCACAGAAGAAACCTATGGGATTTGGAAGCAAGGCTCTGCTATCATCTGCAAACAACAAGTCTGTTTTTAGGAAACAGCTCTTGGCCTGCTATTGGGCCTAAGTAGAAACTGCATATTTGACAATGAGAGACCAAGTTAACACATGATCTGAGCTGTCCATCATGAACTGGGTGTTATCTAACGTACATAACAGCAATACATTATGGAAATGGTATATACACCATTGGACCCAAGCGCTCCTAAGGACAAGCAAGTTGCATGAAGAAGTTGCCCAAATGCCTATGGTTTGTGCTTCCTCTACAATGCTGTCTGCTGACAAGCATTTCCTGGGATGTGCCCTGTGATCAACTGACTAAGGAAGAGAAGGGTAGGACCTGGTTTACTGATGCTTCTGCATGTTAATGCAGGCACCACCCAGAAGTACACAGCTGAAGGATTACAGCCTTGCTCTGGGACAACCCTGAAAGAAACCTGTGAAGGAATATCTTCACAGTAGGCAGAACTTCAGCCATATATTTTGTTTAGGAGAAATGTCCAGATGTATGGTTTTCACTGAATGATTGGCTGAATGGTCAGGAAATCAGGTTCTTGGAAAGAACATGATTGGAAAATCGGTGAGAAAGACATCTAGGCAAGAAGTATGTGTGGATAGATCTCTCCAAACGGGCAGAAGGTTGTGAAGATATTTGTGACCCAGGTAAATGCTCATCAGAAAGTGATTTCAGCAGAGGAGGAGTTCAATAATGAAAGAGACAGGAAAACCCATTCTGGGGACAGGGAGCCAAAAAGAGAAAAACCACAGCCATCCCTGTCATTGTCCAGTGGGCCCATGAACAAAGTGGCCACAGTGGCAGAGATGGGCTTGACAACATGGGCTGCCACTCACTAAGGCTGGCCTGGCTGTAGCTACTGATAACTGCCAGATCTGCCAACTCAGAAACTAACAAAGAGACTACACTCTCCCTGGCTAAGGTTATTTTTTCCATATGATTGTTTGGACATGGTGCTAGATGTAGAAGGATACACAGTGAGTTGCTACTATTTATAAGAGGGGAGTGGAAAAAGGAGGGAGGGAGAGAGAGAGATGTTAGATAAGAAATTTTGCCTGGCATACACTGGAAAATTGAGAATAAACCTTTTTTTTTTTAAGAATGTCCTTCATGTTTAATTGTGTGTGTGTGTGTGTGTGTGTGTGTGTGTGTGTGTGTGTGTGTGTGTGTGTGTCTGTACATCCATGCAGATGCCTTTGGAGAATAGAAGAATCAGATCCCTTAGAGAGCTAGAGTTATAGGTGGTTGTAAACTGCTTGGCATAGTTGTTGGGAACCAGGCTCCGATCCTCTGAAACAGCAGTATGTGCTCTTAAATTCGGAGCCATCTCTCCAGCCCTTCTCCCCATTTTTTTCTCACAAATGTACAAAAACTAAATGTCTAGGTAAACGAAAACGAGCATATGGCAAGCATAGTTTGCTTTGGGGGCTACAACTCTTAATGATTTTGTTAAAGCAACTGCCATGAGGCATCTCATGCTGGTGATGATAAATTCTATCTGCCATCAGCATCCTTAAACAAAACACTCCTCAAACACAAAACAGCAAGACAGGAATAAGAGCTGTTTTTAAAGGGGATTGGGACATGGAAGACAGGCAGTGCGATCTCAGTGCATCGGATAGGACCCGGAAAACTCCAGCCATGCACACAATCAGGACAAGAACTGGAACCATTTCTCTGGGAGACGGGTTTCCTCAAGCATCTAGGTGTCTGAAGCCTGTAACATCAAACTTCACAGACCACCACTTCAGAGCTGCAGGGCCCTGAAGAAAAGGGCTCAGTCTGGCCTGACCAGGTACCATCCACTCAAAAATACAGCAGTGAGACGCATGCTTTAAATGGTGGGTAGGAAACAGATCAGGGGAAGAGGGTGGGGGACAAAGAAAGAAGGAAGGAATAAAAGAACATTAGGAAATAAAATATTTAAAAATGTAAATGTGACGGAAATTGTAAACAGCCTAAAGCTCCTCTCCCTTCGGGAACAGCTGTGTCTGCTAATCCCTGGAGGGATCCTCGCTGCGATCTCCCTTCCTTCCTTCCTCTGTCTCTCTCTAATAGCTCCCTTGTTCCTGCTGGATAAAACTAGCCCTTTGTGGCTCCTCTCAGAACAACATTAAAAACAGGAATAGGGAAATTGTAAACAGGAGGCTTCTGGCCTACAGGCGAAGACACACACAGGCCTCTGAGGCCTACTTCATGCTAAGCAAAGAAACAGATCTTTGTTGCTAAAGGGATTAGGACTGTGGGCCTCTGGAGGCACCGCTGAGGCATTCAGCCGGCCTGAAGCAGGGGCTTTGTAAAGAGACACCTCCGTTAGAGGTCTGGGAGCCAGCGGAAATCATTCATGCTCTTTACACAATCTGGGTAATGTGAGAATGTTGGACTGCTAACTGCCTCTGTTGAGGAGGGTCCTATCTCCTTGAATGGTAAATTCTTTAGAAGCTAAATAGAGAGTGGTATAATCACCTTCACTGGCTCTGTGTGTGTGTGTGTGTGTGTGTGTGTGTGTGTGTGTGTGTGTGTGTGTGTGTGTGTGTGTGTGTGTGTGTGTGTGTGTGTGTGTAGAGTAGGGGATGTCTTCTACCTTTAACCCTTGCTGGGAAGAATGTTCAAGAGCATGGGACAGCAGCTCCAAGACTCTCTTTGGCCCCACAGTGCTGGTGGCACATTATCCAAGACATGACTCTCTCCGGGCATCTTAGCATCTGATCAGTGTCTACTCTGCCCCCTGTTCTCACTAGGATGATGCATACTCCTGTAATCATCTCATTTTGTAGCGCCAGTTTGGAAGGCCCCGAGTATACCTACCTGATCTCTATTTATCCTGAGTGCACTTTCACTTCGAGGAGAGCCAGAGTCCTTCCCGAGGTCTAAAGCTTCCTCTTTCTCCCTCCCGCTCCTGCACTCTGGGCTGTGTCTGTCTGCCTAACCAGCATCTGTAAGGTAAAAGGTTACTTATTTTCACAGGTGTCTAGAGTGGTCTGTGGCCAGCAAGAGAGGGAAAATGGTGGGTGGGTAGAGGCAGGAATTGGAAAACAGTCTGTATGTCAACTAAGAAGACTATTTCCACCTGTGCTTCAATGACTTTGAATAGGTTTTTTGTTTGTTTGGTTGGTTTTTTAACCTTATGTGTATTGGTGTTTGTCTGCATTCATGGCTGGGTAAGGGTGTTGGATCCCCCTGGAACTGTAATTACAGACAGTTGTGAGCTGCCATGAAGGTGCTGGAAACTGAAGCCCAGCCTTCTGGAAGAACAGCCCATGTTCTTAACTGCTGAGCCATCTCTCCAGCCCACTTTTAAGGATTTTTAAGTTCTTCAGTGAATTCTCCCAGTGACCTCATTCAGATTGGCCTATAGGCAAATCGTGGGAACATTTTCTTTATTAATGATCAGTGTGGGAGGGCCCAGCCCACTGTGGGCAGTACCATTCCTGGGTTGGTGGCCTTGGGTTGTATAAGGAGACAGGATGAGCAGGCCAAGGGAGCAAGCCAGTAATCTGTGCTCCTGCAGAGCATCTGTTCCTGCCTCTAGGCTCCTGCCCTGACTTCCCTCAGTGATGGACTGTTAATATGTAAGTATAAGCCAAATAAACCCTTTCCTGGCTGAATTCCTTTTGGTCATTATCTTTGCCACTGTTCTATTGTTGTAAAGAGACACCATGGCCAAGGCAGGTCTTGTAAGAGAAAACATTTAACTGGGGGCTTGCTTACAGTTTCAGAGATTTAGTTCATTGTCCCGCGCCCACTTCTCGCCCGCAAGAAAAGGCACGGCACACGTAGGATCCTTCTGCAGCAAAGCTTTAATGCGTCTTGAGGGAGAGCATTAGCTTACGGAAGATGGAGAGGCCACGAGGTAGGAAAAGCCCAATTTTTATATAGACCAAAGACCTCTGCCTTGGACGTGTCACCTTTCTATAGGGTGCAGCTCATTATCTCACATGACGCCACGGGAGAGGTGGAGAGACCAGTCTCGTGAGAGTATCAAACGCATGCGCTCTTGTTTTGTTTACTGACTCAGGCGGGTTGGCCAGCACCAGATATCGGCGCCACCTTGAGGAGCTGGGGCCAGCGGCTCCCAACAGTTCATGATGGGGAGTACAATGGTAGGCAGGCATTGGAGCGGGTGCTAACAGTACATCTTGATCAGTAGGCAGAGAGAGACTGAGCTTGGCATGGGCTTTTGAAACCTCAAATACCACCCCCAAATGACACACTTTTGCCAATAAGGCTACACCTACCCCCCCCCCAAAAGGCCACACCTCCTAATCCTTCTTACTCCGCAATGGTTAAGCATTCAAATATATAAGCCTATGGGGGACATTCTTATTCAATCTACCACAGTCCTGGTGTTTTATTATATCAATAAAAATCAAACTGGAGCTTAAGTAAATAAATGATGCTAAAACTAAAACACTGCACTGGATGAAAAGAAAGACAGGATTGGTCAGGTAAGGACTGAGGGAGACATGCTCTGGGGAGAAGGGCTGGCTGGTATGGGGGGTTTGCAGGTTGGCTGGAGTACTCAGTGAAAGCAGGGATCTTGTCTTTTGTGTTCTTTCTGGACCCTATGAATTGAACTGCCCCTGGCACACAGTATCATTTATACAGAGATACTTAACAGTATCATTTATAGAGAGAGCAGAAGCAGACCCCACTAGAACGGCCATAAAGTTTATATTAAGGAGCTAGAACTTGGGTGCCAGGAGACCTGGTCAGGGAGACCTTTCTGCCAAGGTCCTGGGATTTTATCCTGTGGGAAATGAAAACCACGAGAAGGAGACGCAGAAAGGTTAGTGTCAAGAGGGATTACCCCATCAGGCCTGGAGGCAAGGGGACCAGTCAGGGCACTTCTGGGTTTCTTAAATACAAAACTCTCACTAACTGAATCTATCACAGATTATCCAATGTGGCTACAATTTCTGAGCCAACAGGCAGCAGAAGTGGTGGGCTCAGGCTGGATTCTGACACTGTCCCTCCATTATGCTCTCTGCAGCTGGCCTCCATACAGGCTGCCTTTTCTCGTTCTCAGCGGAAGGTTGAAACAGCCTAGAGTGACATCCAGACAGAAATGAGCTGTCAGGGACCTCTCTGTGTACCTTTTTCTTTTCTTTTCAAAACAACATCAGACATTACTAGACGCTTCCAGCAAGCATCCCATCCCATTGTGTCTGTGAAGGCATAGATTTACTGTTGCAAAGCTTTGTTTCAGGAAAGGACCATTTAGTGCCTAAGGACAGGGCCCAAGTTTGAGAAGAGTCTAGGAAAGGTCTCTTTCTAGGTCTCTAGGAAAGAGAATGTGCCCAACAACCAATGGATTCAAAACTTGGCTTCGTGCCAAAAGTTTAGCCAGTAAGTAGATTCAAAACTTGGGTTCATGCTGAACGTTTAGCCAATAGTTTCAAAGAATTACTGCACCCAGTACCCCTTTATTCAATTCTGAAATGCCAAGGCATATAGCACCCCACTTACGTATGTTTAAAAAAACAAAAACAAAAAAACCCTCTTACCCTTGAGCTCAGGGCCAAATTCCTCCACTGCACCAGAACAAAGGGTTCATTCAAACCTGTCCAAAGGAATAAACTGACCCTCATGTGTTCGCATTGGAATCCAGCTCCCTGGTGGGCTTTGGGGTCCCTTGACACAGGTACAACAGTGTCCATTGGTCATGAGACCATTCTAGACCCAATCACTGTCAAGGGCATAAGATTATATATCCTTGGCTCTAAATAATAGATTTTATTTTATTTTATTTTTTATATTAAGAGATATTAAGAGATTTTATTTTTTTATATTAAGAGCCAATATGTCATCAGTGATGATGTATTGCCTCTTTAAGGCCTTTAAGAGCTCAGAGGTTCAGGCCAGAGATGCCTCAAGGCTGAACAGTGATGGTGGAGGTTAGGGATGGAAACATGGAAATAGATTCCATGCTTGTGTAGAAAATAATATCATTAAAATTTGGAGCGGAGTGTATGTGGTGGTTAACACTGTCAACTTGACAGTATCTAGAATCACCTATGAGTCAAACCTCTAGACATGTCTGTAAAGAAATTTTGAGATTGGATGAACTGGGATGGGAATATATCTAAGCATAGGTGGTACATGCACTGGGCACCAAGAAGGAAATAAGCAGAGGATCAATGTTCATCTATTTCTTCCTCCTGACTGTGGATGTCACACGACTAGCTGCCTCATGCTTCTACCACCAGGGCTTGCCACCATGGTGGGCTGTAACCCCTCTAAACTCTCCAAATGTGAGCTTAAACAAGCCCTTCCTCCCTTCAGGAGAATGAGCAATATAGTGTTAGAGAGGAGGAAAGAGATGTGAGGAAGGACACCCTCCTCCTCATTTCTGGCTTGGAAGAGTGGATACCAGGAGTCACTAGTTGACATACAATCAACACACAGGAGAAGAGGTGGGTTTGGGGAAAGCTGGTTGGGACAGGCTCAGTGGAAGGGTATGCATTAGGACAAAGATATCAGGTGGCCAGCGAGCATCTACCTGAGTCAGCTATGATCATAGGGCACTGATTCACAGTCGGGGGTCTCAGGCTTTAGTAGAAACATTTGTTAATCTCTGAAAGACTCAAAACTAGACATTTTGGCAACATTGTTTCTGAATTCCTATCAGCAACAATTGGCTGGAGCCTAACAGTGATCTCTCCAACCTTACCCCACCCTCAGTTAACCCGAAGACATTTCTGTCTCACACACCTGCTTGGAATCTTGGGAAAGAGATAGAAAATAGAGATATCCATCAAAGACTCACCATCATCTAGCAGGTGGTCCAAGCCACTAGCATAAAGCGACACCTAGAGAGAAGGTATGATCAGATAGCATCAGGGAGATGGGAAAGCAGCATTGAGCAGATGAGAAAATTCTTGCAGGTAAAAGAAGCAGAGTAAGTGGGGGTAGAGAGAGCCTGAAGTCTCAAGTGCTCTCTCAGGGTCTAAATTATCAGGAAGATCTAAAGATACAAGGATCCGGAGAGAAGGTGCTGGGGAGTCGGGCTGTGATGCTTCAGGGAGTCCTGTTTCATGGACATGGTAAAGGAAGCAGCCAGAGGACAGTGGGTTGAATACAGGTAAGTGAATCGGATACAAACAGACCACCTCCCTCAGGAGGAGAAAAAAGGTTGGATGGAAGTTAGAAGGGGTGTGAGGTCAAGGGATGCTGACATCACCCTTTCCAGGAGACGAGGAAGCAGAAGGTGGAGGAAAAAAAATGAGAAAAAGAAGAAGAAAAAGCCGGCAGTGTAAGGGGCCTGGAGAGGTGTAACAGAGGCAATAAACAGAATCAAGTCCAAGAGAAGGTTGAGAAGAGGAAATACAGATGGTGGATCTATCCTGTACACAAGCAAGAAGTATCCAGGTCTGCAAGGCTGTCACACAGGTAAGGGCAGAAAAACTCTGAGTGGATAAGCAAGTTACGAGAGCTGATGGCTGTGACATGGGGGAAGGGTAGAGGCTAAAGGGGTGATTCAGGGTTCCTTTCCTTTCCCTTTAGATATGAAGACTAAAATGAGAAAGAGAGTGTGGGCAGGTTACCACAAGCCTCCAACTTATAAGAGGCACAGGTGTTGAGCAAAGCAAACCCCAGAGGCCAGCAAAGGGGAAGGATGAGTGGCCTTACTGAGGTTCATTCTCCCCCTGGCACTGTTGTGAGCAGGAAGCAGAGGTACCCACTGCCTCCCATGAAGGCTGGAGAGAGTCAGACAGATGCTGGCTCCTGCCCCGGGTCTTCTCCAGGGCACACCCAAGCTTGAATGCCCGCTTGATACATCCCCCATCCATAACACACTCCAGACACATCTGCCATAACCAAAATGGCCGTCAACACAATACTATCTTGCAGAGAAACTCACAGATGCAAGTGGTTTCATGAAAGCTGGGGTGTGTGGTCCATTACTGTGGCACCCATCCATGAAGAGAAAATGAGTGTGCTCTGCTGAGCATGGCTGTCACAGTGTCTCCTCTAGCCAAGGCCTCAAGCTTCCTTTGGGCACATGTTTAGCAAAGCTACTTTTACAAATTACACTTAGTTTATGTGTATATGTGTGTGTGTGTATACATGTACATGGCCTTCTCCCTTCTCCCTTCTCCCACCCATCTTTTAATGAATTTCCTGATCCAATAATTACCTTATCATCTCTCTTCTATGTCTTATTTATTTTATGATAAAGAGTATGCAAAGTGCACTCTATCTACTATGGCTGTTGCAATATCTACATTACATGTCTAAAGAGTTCCCCCTGATTTTAAAAATAATAGAAACCTGGGTATAGCTCTTGCACTTGAAAAATTCTTCCAAAAACTGGGGGCAGTAAGAGAGAACCCAGGCAGATGAGTTAGGCATGCTGGCATTCTTTCCCCTGTTTTGAATTACATGGTTCAATCCAGCACGCATCTCCCCAGAGGGGATGTGGGATCTTCTTTAAAGAAAATGCTAAACACCCATCTGTCAGAAACAATTTTGGGGTACTGAGGTGTAGAGATGGAGAACGGAACAGACCCTCCCTTGAGGCTGCTGCCTGTGAGGAACAGTCCCGTCTCTGCCAGCTGCATGTACTCATTAGCCTTGATCAAGGGCACGCTGCACAGCAGGCAAAGCCACCCACACAGGGGACAATGTCCTCAGGAAGCTCATGCTCTTCTGACAGAGCTGTTCTTAAGAGTAAGAGGTGGAGGAGGGAGGGTCTAAGCAGAGGCTGTGGCTGGAAACAGGTCTATGTCAATTGCCAGTTGAAAGAACAAACCCTGCAACATCCTATCTTCCGATCCTGCTTCACTGCTTCCCAGACACACGTCACTATTTGAAATCACATCTGTGAGTGTATCTGTGTATCCATCACATCTGCAGACAGACTACGAGCTCTCTGAAGGCAAAGGTGGTCTGTCCTAGTTATGACAGCTCCTCAGCATCTACAATACATCTGGCAAAGGGAGGGAACATCATTTATGGTCATTTAAGAGTATGTCATGACTGGGAACTGGTGGTGCATGTCTTTGATCCCAGCACTTGAGAGGAAGAAACAGTCTGGTCTTCAGAGTGAGTTCCTGGATGGCCAGAGAAGCCCTTTTTGGTTTGGGGGGGGGGGTATATCATGGCATGGTCAGCACTTTTATGCTTTATCTAATTAACCATGTGCCATGTTCAACCACTGAACTTAGAATAGCATACATTACTTTATTTATGCCTCACAAAAAAAACTCTTGTGGTGAGCAGTATGATGGTAGATTTTGGTTGTCAGTCTGAAAAAGCAAGAAGCACTTGGGTCAAATAAGGCAATTTGTACACTGTGTGAAAACAAGCATCCTGAATGAATGAGAATAACAGATGGGGTGGGGAGGAGGAAAACACTTAGCTCTTCCATAAAATGAACATGTAAATGTTGAGGTGCAGAGCAGAGTGGGAAAGGGAGGGAGGGAGGGAGGGAGGGAGGGAGGGAGGGAGGGAGGGAAGGATGGGAGGGAGGGAAGGATGGGAGGGAGGGAGGGAGGGAAGGATGGGAGGGAGGGAGGGAGGGAAGGATGGGAGGGAGGGAAGGGAGGGAGGGAGGGAGGGAGAGAGGATGGGAGGGAGGGAGGAAAGGAAAGGGAGAAGGGGGAGGGAAGGAAGGGAGGAAGATTTGTGTATGACTGGGACAGTTCTCTCCAATAGTAGAGGACTTGCCGACCATATTTGTAGGCCAGGCTTCCATCCATGGCACTGCATTCACTAAACATTGACAGACACACAGTGTAATCTTAGCACTTGAGAGGTTGAGGCAGGTAATTCAGAAATTCGAGTTCATCCTTGGTTCTATAGCCAGTTCAAGGCCAGCCTGGCTACATGTGTCCCTGCAGAAAGAAAGAGAGAAGGAGGGCAGGTAGGGAGAGGAAAGAAATAAGTTCAGGAAGATTAGTGAAGAACACCTCTAGGTACATCTACAACAGCATTTCTGGGGCATTTAGATTATCATAGCTCTGCCCTAATCAATGGATTAATCTCCTTCATGGATTTAAGTACATATTATTGGGAGGTGGGAAAGGCAGGGCTAGCTGGAGGAAGCTAATCACTGTGGTATGTCCCCTAACTGTATCTCACTCTGCTCCCTCCCCTCTTGTATTCCCTGCCTCTCTGTCACCTGTCCATCAAGGAGTGAAGAACAGCTTCTATCTACCATGCCCCTGCTGCCCAAGAGCATGAGCTCAAGGAACCATGGCCTGAGTGCTCTGAAATTAGAAACTAGAAGAAATCTTCCCTATAATTTGATCCCATCAGGAATTTGATAACAGTGGTGCAATCTATCTAAATCAGGAAGGTACTACCATTTCTTCCCATTTTATAGATGGTAAAACTAAGGTATTTCAGTGAGTTCTCAATAGAACAGGGTGATGAGGAACTGGAGAGATGGCTCAGCAGTTAAGAACACTGGCTGCTCTTCCAAAGGACCTGTGTTCAATCCCCAGCATCCAAATGGCAGTCTGAAACTATCTATACCTCCAGTCCCAAGAGATCTGACATCCTTGCACAGACATACATGCATAAAAAGTAAACATTAAAATAAAAAATAACAGGGAAATCAGGCCAGCTCCTAACCATGAACCAAGCATCACTCTACTCTTGCTGAACTTACTGTGGCCAAGCATCATGCACACATGAGGATCTCAGCAGTCACTGGACTGATTACACTCAATGCAGAAGGAGCATACTAGAAAAGTCATAGCCTAGAATGTGAAGATAAGGCTAGAGAGAGCCTCATTCTGCTTGGTGAAGAAGCACTCAGGCTCCCTCCCAAATCCTGTGGGTCTACTCTTCTTGGAGAACTGAGAATGTGGTGATCACCATTCAGAACCCACATTTCCCAGACTCCTTTGCTGTGAGGTTGCCCAAGAGTGGAAGGAAGTAGTGCATGAAAATTTCTATCACTTGCTTAAAAATAAATGGCTTCCCAGGATAGCCTCTTCTCTTACACCTGGTTGTTTGTTTGTTTGTTTGTTTGTTTGTTTGTTTGTTTGTTTGTTTTGAGGGACATGAAGATATGATATGTGCCAGAACTAACCAGATGAGCACAAAACCTTAGGGACGATGAACAACCAGATGGATGGAACTCAACAGTGGAGTTGCCTCCCAGGTCGGGGTCACTGTAGCTGCCATGGTGAAAAAAATAACAATTACGGAGCAAACAGGCTAGTAGCAGACAGTCAGTTAGGTCATCTACTACAGAAACCCCTGTGAGGGCAGCTTTAGGGAAGCTGGCAGCCTCCAAAACATGAGGTGTGATCAATTCTAGATGTAGTTAACTGTTGTGATACTTTGTATAACAAATAAAGCTTGCCTAGAGATCAGAGGCCAGGCAGTGTTGGCACACACCTTTAACCCCAGCACTTGGGAGGAAGAAACAGGAAGTGACATGGCTGGGCAGAGGTGGACACAGCAGCTCAACCCTTCAGCTGGGGAGTTGGCAAAGAGGAGGCTGTACCTTGTTCCTTTGTATTGTTCATTTAGCATCTACCCTGATATCTGACTCCAGGTTTTTATTACTAAGACCAATTATGAATCACACTACATCATTCAGTGGGTTTCTTCATAAATTCATAAAGAGTATAAAGGAAAAAAATGCCAGGGAGAGAAACCAACATTTTTAGCCTGAGCACTGGGCAGGATGGAGTAGTCATGAGCTGAAGTAAAGGAAACTATGGGGCTGAATCTGCCTTGGAGAAAAATCCTAAATTAAATTTGGGGGGTGAAGCCAGACACGGTAGTACATACCTATAATCTAGTGGCTGGGAGACAGAGACAGGATCACCACAAGTTGGAAGTCAGCCTGGTCTAGGTTTAAAGCAATCAGGACTCCACAGTGAGATCATCTCAATGAGCAAAAAAGTGAACTGGGGAGGTGGCTCAGTTCATAAAGTGATGGCTGTTCAAGCATGATAACATGAGTTCCATCCCCAGGAACACTCATTTTCAAAATCCAGGCATGATAGCATGCATCTGTAAGCCCATTACTGGGGAAGGTAGACACAGGCACATCCCTGGGACTTGCTGAATGACCATCCTAGCCTACTTGGCAGAGTTCTGGACCACTATGAGACCCTGTCTCAAAAAGTAAAATACACTCAAGTCTCCATACATTAAGCATGGACACACACACACACACACACACACACACACACACACACACACACCTTGCACATCCCAACAAACAAATAAGAGCAGAGGTTAAAGGTTGGGAATGTATGGGTTTGGGGTATTTGACCATTTGTTTGTAGACAGTCTCAGTATGCAGTTCCAGCTGATCTGGTCTCTCTATACCAGTTTCACTGTACAGCTCTGTACTGTACAGATCAGGCTGGCCTAAAGCTTGTAGCAATTTTTCTACATCTGCTTCCCACGTGCTAGGATTCCAGGCATTCAGCACTCTACCCAGCAATACAGCCTAGATCTGAATCCTGACTCTGGTGCACCCGAAGACTCTGTTCAAGTGACTTGGATCCTCCATGAGTTAGTGTTCTCACTTGTAAAGCAAAGAGTGCTTCACAAAGTTAGTGGTCAGATGAAACACACAAATCCCAGGCCCTTATGCTATCTGATTTTTCAAAAAGGCTCAGAACATTTAAAACCAGGAAGAACACCTGCGCTATCACCGCGTCTGTCAATCCCAACTCAAATCACACTGGATGCCCAAGATTTTCAAAGTAGAAGCACAGTTGTCAGTTGCAGCCTTTGGAGAACCAGACATTTGGAGCACCATGCTCAGAGTTCCGAATAACATTCACATTTCAGAGCACTTTATAATCAAGGGGGAAATTAAAAACCATGCAAAACAGCCCTCGATTCTGTCTCTTCCACATTTGGCATCATACCCAAGGCAGGCATTGATGGTTTAGGCCATGAGGAGCTTGAGTCTCATCCTCTCCCTTCACAGGTTCAGGTCAGATTAACCCCTCAAGTCAAATAATCTTATGCTAACCACATTCCCTAACTTCCCCTGGAAAACCAATGTAATAGGTTCCAATAAACTGTACCTTGGCATTTTCTTTGGGCTATTAACCAGCTCCCAAATAAAGACACGGAGACTTATCATCAATTATAAATGTTCAGCCTTAGCTTAGGCTTGTCCCATTGGCTTGTTTAACTTAATTAAACCTGTTTCTATTCATCTAGGTTTTGCCTCAGGGCTTTTTACCTTTCTTTAATTCCTTATGTCCTGCTTTCCTGCTTCCTCCATGTCTGGCTGGCTCCTGTTCTCTCCTGTTCTTTCTTCCTTTCCCTCTTCCCTGAGCCTAAAATCTTCCTCCCATTTATTCTCCCTGCCCGGAAGTCCCTCCTGTACCTCCTCCCCTGCTATCGGTTGTTCAGCTTTTTATCAGATCAGTCAGGTGCCTTAGGCAGGCAAGATAATGCCGCAACACATCCTTACATAATTAAACAGATGCAGCATATTTTTACAGAGTTAAACAGGTACTCCTCAATAGTTCAGTTTTAAAGACTGATAAATTCAAGGTGATGCTATTCAAACCTAGAAAACAGGAACCAAAGTACATGGGACGTCCCAGTTCTCAACATGTGAGTGTGGTTAAGGAAGAAAAACAGGAAAGGAAGGTGCTGAGCAATGCTTTGGGGTCCACTTTCCAGCTTCAGCTTTTCTCTTTTAAATAGGGGTAAGGCAGAGAAGAATGTGACAATAAGACAAGAAAGACAAAAGACCAGTTAGGAAAGCGGTCAGAGAGTATGCTCATATACTTGAAACATGGAAGACACCACCGAAAATCCTCCATGACCCAATAAGCACTTTCTGCAAAGGAGCAGGATACAAAATCAGCACACAAAAATCACTAGCCTTTCTTTATACACCAATACAGTTGTGGACAAGAACAGAAGGGATCTCATTCACAGTAGCTTTATCAAGATAAGATACTTAGGAATATAACTAACCAAGAAGGTTAAGGACCTCTGCTGTATGACCTTTAAGATACCCACAAAAGAGATTAAAGGCGACATTGGAAGATAGAAAGGCCTCCTGGGCTCATGAAGTGGCAAAATTAATGCTGTAAAGAATGGCCAAGTGACCTGCAACTTCAAATGCAATCCCTATCCAAAGTCCAATGACATTCCTCACAGAAGGAAAAAAATAGCCTCTAAAAGTCATATAGAGGCGCAAAAGAGCTCACACAGCCAAAATAATGCTAAATAGGAAGATGTGCTAGAAACAGTGCAGTACCTGACCTCAGCTGACACTCAGAACCATTGTAGCTGAAACTGCACAGGACTGACATAGAAAGACCTGTAGAGCAAAGGGACAGAAGGGGGGGGGACCCAGAAATAACTGGATCACAGGGCTCCAGCTGTCTAATTTTTGGCAAAAAAAAAAAAAAAATCAAAACTATACACTGGAAAAGAGAAATCTCTTCAGCAAATGAACCTGGCAAAGCTGGATATTCACGTGTGAACTGAATCTAGACCCACAGCTCTCATCCTGCATAAACTCAAAATGGGTCAAAGATATATTAATGTGCCTGGATGTGATGGCACACACCTTTAATCCCAGCTTTCAGAGGCAGAGGCGGAGTTCTATGAGCTGGGAGACAACAGGTCTACAAAGTAAGTTTCAGGACAGCCAGGAGTAAGTTTCAGGACAGCCAGGAGTACATATTCAGTCAGTATGTCAGTCTCTCTCTCTCTCTCTCTTTCTCTCTCTGTCTCTCTCTCTCTTTTCTCTGTCTCTCTGGGTATGTGTGTGTGAGAGAGAGAGCCTGCAAGAGTTTTTATGCATCCCATGCATGCAGGAGTCTCAGAAGCCAGAAGAGGGTGTTGGATCCCCTGGGACTAGAGGTTGTGGGCTACCATGTGTGTCCTGGGAACAAAATCTTGGTCCTCTGCAAGAGCACCAAGTAGTCTTTACTGATGAGCCATCTCTCCAGCACCAGGTCAAAAATCTTCATGTAAGACCTGAAACTTTGAAACTGCTGGGGAACATTTTAAGAAATAACATAGAACAGACTGTTTGAAAAGGATTCCAAGAGCAAAGGACAGAATGCCAAGAGCTGACCAATGGGGTTCCACGAGATTCAACAACTTCTGCACAGCAAAGAAAGCAACAGGCAGAGTGAAGAGACAGCCTGCAGCGCGCGCGAAGGGGGGGGGGGGGGGCTTCACCATGAGACAATAGAACACAAACACAGCTCTCATGAAGAAGAGATGTTTATTCTAAAGCCAAATATGAGCGGCCACAGCCCAGGAACACTGATTCAGGTTATACCAAATACCACATTTCAATCTGGTCATGGCTTCCAGTTTTTATAGGAACAGAATAAAGGAAATCATAAATCAAGGCACTTTACAAACACATGGGCGGAAACATGGGAAGATAGGTAAGGATGAAGTGGAGACACCTCCATTACAGGCCTCAGATGCTGTCTGATGTTCAGGGTGTATTTGTATATCCCAAAAGGATTTACCTCACAGTTACAAGGATGTTGAGTCACACATAGAGGTGTTCAGTAAATAGCAATTTAAGGAACTAAAGATAGCCCAAGACAATTTGGCTTCCAACATGTACTATCCAGCTCTCCACAACACGGGTTTTAGTCTATCAACAGCCTTGTAGAGTCTGACTCTAGTCTTTCTCTCTCCAGAGAACCTCACCTCACGACAGGTAATTAAAATATAGAATATACCAAGAGATAGGGAAAAAAATAATAACAACAAGAAACCCCCAAAGAACCCAATCCAAAACAGCCTGGTACATTCACTAGGTGGTTCTCAGAAGGAGAAATGTAAATGCAATAAATACTTGAAAAAGCTTCTCACCAACCTTGGCCATCAGGGTCGCGCCACATGAGAGTCCCTCTTAGTCCCTCTTAGATGATGCAGTGGCTATTACCACAAACACAAAGAACAACTGCAGGAGTGTCGTCCCGCCCTTAATCTCTGGAGACAGAGGCAGAAGGACCAAAGGGCCAGCCTGAGCTACATGGAGAATTTCAGGCAAGCAGGACTATGTAGTGAGATCCTGTCACAAACAAAATACACCACTCGGACAATAAATGCTGGTGAAGAAATGGACTGGTCAGAAAGTGAACAGTCATTACAGAATCAATGTGGAAATGCCATTAAAAAAACACAAACCAAACAAATAAACCCAAAAATTGTTTGATCCAGATCTACCATTCCCCAAAGACCCCAAGTCAACACATCACTAGCACATCCATAGCTAAGAAATGGAACCAGCCTAGACGCCCATTAATGGGTGAATGGGAAAAAACAAACAAATGACAAAACACGCGGTACATGGAAGCAGCAGAATTTCATTCAGTTGGAAAGAAAAAAAAAATAGAAATCACATCATTTGAAGGAAAATGGATAAAAGTAAAGCTCACCAGCCAGTGAAATAAACCCGGCTCAGAGAAACAAGAAAAACATTGGTTGTTTTTCTCATCTGCTGAGTGTGTGTGTGTGTGTGTGTGTGTGTGTGTGTGTGTGTGTGTGTGTGTGTGTGTGTGTGTGTGGTGTGTGTGTGTGTGATGAGTACAATTAAAACGTAATGTTATATATGTATGAAAATGCCACAGTGAAACCCGTTACTTTGTATGTTTTCAAAATTAATTAAAAGGAAAACATGCCAGGATTAATTAAACTATAGCCTTATAGAGCTATGTGCAACTGGGAAACCCAGATCAACACCCTAAACTCTTGTAAAACCTTAGGAGACATTATATATATATTTTTAGTTGAATGCACATTTCTCAAGTTATGAAGTTTGTAGGTGGCAATGCTGTCATGTTGTAATATCAAAGGATGGGACACACCTGCATACAGAGGCTGCTGGAGCGTCATCAACACTCATCATAATTCTGTCCACTTCCTCCTGGGCTCATAACAAGACTACACTTCCCATCTTACACACTGTCGGCTGTGGTCTGAGGCTTGCCAGAGGAAAATAGAAGGCTGAAGGATGAGTGTCTTTGCAAGGCTTGCACATACAACTCCTCATACCATGAACACCAACCTCTTCTTTGTACATGGCCTTGAGAACCACAGCTTGTGGATGCCAGAAAGAACCACAAAATGGAAGGAACCTGGGTATGGGAATCGCTGCTAAAAAGAGACATGTGCTCATAAAGAAAACTCCTGGAAACCTATCGTGAATCAAGCCCGTGGAATTTTAATGTTATCTGTAGATGGCACAGCTTGCCATAACTCATCTTTCCTAAACAGCCTCATTTTGGTATTTGTGAACACTAAGTTTCACAAGACCAAATAAACGGGTATAAGTCAGTAACCAGAGTAATCACAATCAACAGATTATGCCTGAGTTAGTCTTCAACGTGTCACACACTGACAGAACCAAAAAAATATCACTCAGGGTAGAAAGGCATCATTTCATAAAGTAGAATACACTAAGAATATGCTAGCATTTTCTTGGAAGGATAGCTGTATCTAGCAAGATAAAAGCACCTATGGAAATTGCTCCAAAATAAATCCCATAGCCTGCCAAAATGGTTCCACAAGGAGAGGAACATGCTTCTTTCAACCACAGGACCTTTGCACGTGCTGTTTTGTTTGGTCAAATACGGAAGCCCTTCTTAGTCACTGCTTCCTGTAACAATGCATGGCCCATGGACTGTTCTCAACTTGAGGCTGAATGAATCAAGTGTAGTTGGAATTGTCTTTGGGCCACCAACCAGCTCCCCAATAAAGACACACAGTCTTGCTCTTAATTTAACCTGTTTTTTTATTCATCAGCATTGTGCCTCAGGGCTTTTTACCTTTCTTCATTCTGTGTGTCCTGCTTTCCTGCTTCCTGTGTCTAGCGGGCTGGCCCACAGCTTCTCCTTTTCTTTCTCCCCTCTTAATCTTAAATTCCTCCTTCTACTTACTCTCCCTGTCCGGAAGTCCCACCTATTCCTTCTCCCTTGCTGCTGGCCATTCAGCTTTTTATTAGCCCAATCAGGTGCCTTAGGCAGACAAGGTAACACAACAACACATCTTTACATAATTAAACAAATGCAGCACATCTTTGTATAGCTAAATAAATACTCCTCAACAATCAAGTAATCAAACATCACTGTTCTCATTATTTAGCTGTTTATCCAGCCAACCAAATATGGCATTGACTTTACTCATATTTTGTATATGTGGTATCTATGTGTGTGTACACATGTGTGTGTATGTGTGTGTGTGCAAGTGTGTGTGTGCATGAAAGGGTGTGTGTATACAGATGTGTGTGAGCAGGTGTGGTGCAGGTATGTGTGTGTGTGAAGGTGTGTATGTGTGCAGGTATGTGTGTGCGGGTATATCTGTATGCGCAGGTGTGCACACACAGATATAAAAGAAGGACATCAGGTATCCACGTCCATCACTCTCTTGTAGTCCCTTTTGACAGAGTTTCTCATGGAAACAGAAGCTTGTGGATTTAGGGGTAGGGTAGCAGTTAACAATCCCCAGAAGCCTCTAAGCTTCATCTGCTTCCCTAAGCATTGGAGTTGGCATTTTTCTAGGGGATCTGACTTCAGGTCCCCAAGCTTACACAGCAGATGCTATTACACACGGAGCTATCTCCCACCCCCTCTACTCGGAATGTACCCTCCCATACAGATAGAGAACTATTAATACTGATGAAATGTGAAACTGGATAAGACACTAAAAACCACAAGAATTAATAGGCAGGCATCCAGGGCCTTTTCTGTACAAGACACTATTTCAGTGACCCAGTAGACACTGGGATGCCCTGTCCTCAAGCAATTCACAAATCACATCTTGGGAGATACTGTCTCTGGGTTTCCTTGTAAGTATGATTTTTGACCTATCCTCAGCAGAACTACTCTGTGCTTCTCAGAAGGGATGAAAAATAAGGAGAAAAAAATTTTTTTCAGAGCTTCAGAGTTTACATTCTTTTGGGGAAATGGCCGCCAGTAATTAACTCTGGGTAAATACACCAAGGAGAATCAGCTTCCTGATCCAGGTGAGACAAAAGTCACCCTACCACATACCCCCACTGTCCCTCCCCCGCAACACATACACCTCTGGGCACTGAATAGGATGAACTTCAGGGAACAGGAAGCATCAGAGAAGATCCAAGGCGGGTTTGGAGTACCTGAGAAGGACAGGAGAGCCCCAGGAATCTAAAGGAGAGAAACAGGGTTACAGGAAAGTGTGAACTGAGCAGTCACCACCCACAGATTCTGTGAACAGAGACTAGACTAGCTGATGTCCATTCTGCCAGCTGCCCTCTGGGGACTCAATATAGTACACACAGACACTGCCCTGAGGTTGAAGTGTGAGCTGAATGGGGGACAGGCTTATTTCCAGATATGCCCTGACTTGATGACACGTGGTGGTTTGAATAGGAATAACCCACACACACTCAAATGCTTGATCATTAGAGAGCGGTATTATCTGACAGGGATTGGGGGGTGTGGCCTTCTTGAAGGAAGTATGTCACTGGGGGGTGAGCTTTGAGGTTTCGAGGGCCCAAGCCAGTCCCAGGGTCTTGCTCCCTTCCTGCCCATCAGTAGAACTCAGCCTTTCTCCAATACCATGCCTACCTTTGTGCTGCCATGCTTCCTACCATGTTGATAATGAACTAAGCCTCTGAGACTGTAGGCCAACCCCATTTAAAGGTTTTCCCTTATAGGAGTTGCCATGGTCATGGTGTCTCAGCACAGCAACAGAACATGGACTAAGACAATGTGTTAATTTTTTTCCAACTTTACAATGGTACAAAAGCAATACACATTCACTGGGAACCATATTTAAATTAGAACCTCTTCCAGAAGTCAACCCCACACAGTAGCTAATCTCATGATAGTGGCTGCAAGGCATAGTCTCTTCCCACTACAAGACTGACTGAAACGCTACTGTGTCGCTAAGCTGTTATGGCCAGTATGTCAGACACACAATGGCTCCTGGGTGCAGTTGGACCAAGATCTCTCTATGTAACCCTGTCTGTCCTAGACATTGCTATGTAGACCAGGCTGGCCCTGAACTAACTGAGTTCCAACTGCCTCTGCCTTTCAAGTGCTGGGATTGAAGCTGTGAGCCAGCACACTTGGCTCTTAATGCCATTTTGATTTATGATATTTTTAACACCTTTTTAAAAAATATATTTATTTTATTTATTTATTATACATTAAGATTTTGCTTGCATGTATATCTTTATGAGGATGTCGGATACCCTGGATTTGGAGTTACAGATAATTATGAACTGCTATGTGGGAGCTGGGAACTGAATCCAGGTCCTCTGGAAGAACAGCAGTGCTCCTAACCACTAAGCCATCTCTCCAGCCGCAATTTATAGTATTTTGATTTATGATGGGTTAAATAGGACATGAACCCACTGTAAATTGAAGGACTTAAACAGAAACTGTATTCTAAAAAAATTAAATTGAGCTAGGCACATTGGAATGCATTCATAGTAACATTCAGTTCCTGGGGAGGCTGAGGCATGAGGATTCTTTAAGCCCAGAAGTTTTAAGTCAGCCTAAATAAAACAGAGAGTGAGGGGGAGGGGGCTGACTTCCAAAAATTAAGAAGGAAAGGAAAATTGTGTCTGTGACACTGAGGGGAGTGGCCTTTCCTATCCATGTTCAGAGTTAAGTCTACTTCTAACACAACTCTGACAATCAAGGACAACTGGGCACCTGGAGCCATGGGAGGCTTGGCAGGGCAAGGGTGGCTACAATGAAGCAGGGATCTCCAACTGTGCAAAGTTCTGAGCAGCAAAGACAGGAAGTAGTAAGACCAGCAGCAATGTGTGCAGTGATATATTATGTATTTAATAAAACCAGTCTGGAATATCAGAGAACAGATCCACCCACAGTCAAGCCAGGAGGGTCAGAGAGTTGTAACTCATGCCTTTAATCCCAGCACAAGAAAGACCTGGAGTGGTGACCTACACCTTTAATCCCGTAACTCTAGGGACAGAGATCTTTCTGTGTTTCTGTGAGTTGGCCTAACTACCAAACAGTAGTAGCTCACACCTTTAATCTTAACTCTAGAATATGATGCAGAGTTGAACCCAGAAATGAAACAGTTGAGCGAAGAAGATATTTAAGGAGGCATAGGCAGAGGGTGAGGTATTCTGTAGAAGCAACAAACCAGGCTGAGGACTCGGGAAGAGAGCTTAAACCCTGAGAATTGGCTATGGTCTGTTTCCTCTCTCTGATATTCCAGCTTTTCCTTAGTATCTGGTTTTGAGCTTTCATTAAATACAAACCAGAATTCGTGATTCACTAATGTGGGCAAGCAGAGACAGGAAAGCTCTGTATAAATCAATAGTTGTGGCTGGTAGTGTGGTTCAGCAGCAGCATCCTGCTAGGTATGTGCTCTAACACAGCTTTAAAGGACACAAACTAAGAGTGGCTTACCTGGCTTGCCCACCACTCAGGGCTGTGCAGGTGCAAGCACTCATCATGCAGAAGGACTTTACGACAGATCAAGGAAGCTGGCTACCACACGGTAGGTAACAGGATCACTAAAGATAACTCAAGGGTGTGAGATGAACTGTGTGTCTTCAGGACACAGAGCTGGTAAGGATGAGTGGGAGGAAAGAGAGAGAATGAGTGGACAGCAACCCAGGGTGAATGAATGAGTGGACAGCAACCCAGAGTGAATGAATGAGTGGACAGCAACCCAGAGTGAATGAATGAGTGGACGGCAACCCAGGGTGAATGAATGAGTGACAGCAACCCAGGGTGAATGAATGAGTGGACAGCAACCCAGAGTGATTGAGAAGACAGCAGCTCAGACACAGGAAAGACTGAAAATGTAACAAGAGTCATGGGGAGCAAGAGGGATGCTACAAACAGGTGGCAGAGGAGCGGGTATGGACAATAGGAACAACTGGTGGGGAGAGGCAAGGAAGGCATCAATATGGATGCCAGTGAAGTTCCCAGGCCAAGACAGGCCCAAGCTAAAGTGGAATGTGTAGTCTCGAAATACAGGGTTAGACCTTGGAAAGAGAGAAAAATATCCATTTAGCATCTGTTGTAAGAGCTGGAAGGTATTTGAATGAGCCCCTAAAACGTTAGGTTTGTTTTTCAGACCTTGAAAGAATACAGATGAGTTGCAGGTGATAGCATACTCCTGTAGTACCAGCAAGAGGCTGAGGCAGGGGGATTTGAGGCCAACCTGTGCAACACAGAGTTCTTATTTCAAACCCCTCTGAAAATGAATTATATATACATACAAAATAATAAATACCCTCTAAAAAGTATATTAATCAGTAGAAATTCTCTTGTAAATGTAGAGCATGAGCTGAAGAGACGGCTCAGCCACTGAGTGTTTCCTGCTTGTCTAGAGGTCAAAATTCCAGGACCCATGACAGAGAGTTCCCAGAAGTCTGTAACTCCAGATTCAGAGGTTCTGATACCTTTTTCTAGTCTCTATGGGCATCTTCACATGTAAGAACACACCCACAAGAGACACACACATATGCATAATCAAGAATCAAATAAAACTATCTTGAGACTGCAGATTCTGATTCAGGTGGTCTGAGTGGGCATGGGATTCCAACAAAGCCCTCAGGGACGATGATGATGCTGGTCAAGCAATCGCAATTGGAGCAACAAATGGCTAGACCAGCATCTCTCCCAGAATGATGAGTGCATGAGGGATTTTGTGTAACTTGAAATTGTGTGACTTTAAGACTTATACAATTTTCACCTGCAAAAGCAGGGCAAGGAACTGGAAAGATCGTGGCCCAGCAGTTAAGAGCACTGGCTGTTATTTTAGAGGACCCAGGTTGGATTCCAAGCACCCACATGGCAGCTCAAAACCATCTGTAACTCCAGTTTCAGGGCATCTAACATCCTCTTCTGGCCTCTATGGGAAGCAGGCATCTACATGGTACATAGACATGCATGCAGGCAAAATACCAATACCAAAAAAATAAAATGAAAAGTGACATAAAATTGTTCTTTTCTTGTTTACTTAAATTATTTCTAAGGCAAAGTCTCACTATGGCTTCAAATCCATGATCCTCCTGCCTCAGCAACCCAGTTCCAGGATTACAGATGTTTATCATGAGAAGCTATGGAGTTTTCTTTTTTAAATGCATCGAAGTATTAAAAAGTGATCTGAAGAAATAATAATAAATACCAATAGAGGAGACTGGCAGAAGTTGGACAGCTGGCCTGGAATTACTAAAGAATGTGTACTTGTGAGGAATGGCTGAGCTGCTACTTAGAAAAAATTCCAGGTTAAAACAGGTTTTGTGATTGTAAGGGGAGAAATGTTGCATGGTGGGTACAGCATCTTCCTCATCTGGAAGTATGGCTCTGTACTGAGGTCGTTTACTCCTCAGACAACTTGACAGAGAGGTGTGAGTGTTCTTCCTCACTGTCCCAATGAGGACACTGTGACTCAGACAGGTTGCCTAGGGCCACACATTTTGTCTAAGTAAGTACCAGAGCCAGTGAACTCAGGTTTTGGTGGCCAGTGAGCAGTGAGCAGCCAGGCTGGGGTACCTACGTTCTGTGCTCTCAATGCTGCCTCTTCTACCATTTTTATGTTGTTTATCCTCACAGAGCTCGGTGAGACATCCTTGCCAGTAGCATGGAAATTCCAATTCACTCAGTTCTGTTTTACAAATCCTGTATGTGCATACCCATTTCCAAGAGAGCAAACTGAGGCTTACCAGAACTACACAGTCTGGATTCAATCTTCACATTTCCTTGGCTCAAGATTCAAGTCCATCTGCCCCTGCTTCTCACTGAGGAACCACTGCTAATACACATGCTTTGCTCCGAGGCTGAGTAGCTTCTCGCCATTTGCCAAACACATGCCCTTCCAACCCCCAACTCTGCTCTCGATCTAGTGGACACATGCTACAGTTTAAACCAATTGAGTTTAACCTGTAATCTTGGTGTCAGTTGGCGCCTAATAGCTGCCATGTAATTGTAAGAGGTGCACCAGATCACTGGCAGGTGTAGACAGGCCACAAAGAATCACACTTTACATCCTGATCTTCTGGAACTGTCCATCCAAGATCATATGCCAAACTGTATGCAGAATGCCACACAGCCTTCTTAAGACCAATCTTTGTTTCAGATGTCAAAGCAAAGAAAAGTCTATAAATAACTCACAGCTAATCAATTGTTTTGCTTTGTAGCCAAGATCTGTTCATACACCATCATGACCAACGCCTAAAATACTGTTATTTTGCAAGGAGGACATTCTAGAAACAAGGAATTACATGTCAGACAAATAACACTCCAGATTCCAACCTCCATCTCCTCTAATTTATGTTAAACACAGTATTTTAAGTTATCACTACTTTTATCTTCCACTAGCAGCCAGATTCTCTGACCTCCCGTTCTTGTCAGTTCCACAGCTCTCTCCCCCTCCCCTTCCTGGTTTCCTGGGTAATTTCTACGCATGCTTGTGCCTGCATCCCTCTCTTTCCTGCTTAGTACCATGTAGCAGGAGAGCAAGGTTCTCCTATCTCCTCCAATGGAGACTCCAGGCCTGTTTCCTTAATAGAGCCTGTCCATCTCACACAGGCATTCATTGGGCAGCATTCCAAAGAAGAGTCACAAGACACTGACAAGAGTCTGGCAGAACATGGAAAAAATTCAAGGTCTGCTGTACTTCCGATTCCCTCACCAAGAGATCCCTGGGGGGGGGGGGGACACAGAAAGTACAGTAATGTAGAACTACACTTTATGACTGGGTGGGCTTAGCTCTCAGCTTTGAGCAGAACTCCAATGTCACAGTGTTGGGCTAGAACTCCCCCATGGATGGGGGCAGGCAATGAACCAGAAGTGTCCAAGTGGTTGTCCCTGAAGGTCCACTCCCGGGTCCAATTGGAGCTTCCAGCAAGGACCAGGCACTGTTGCAACACACCAGTAGAGAGTAGGCAAGAGAAATAAGGTGACAGTAACATCAAGATACCTCCCAGACCATCTCTAACCAAAGATGGAAAGGGGGCCACTTGAATGAATGAATGAATGAATGAATGAATGAATGAATGTTTCCCAAATACAACCACAGCACTTAGAATTTTCTCTAAGCCTTAAATTTCGATTCTAGCTTTGCCCCCCCCCCCCCTCCAAAAAAAAAAAACTGAAGAAAACTCGGCCTTTCTCTGCCTTCCTTCCTCCAAGATGTTTCAGTCAAGCAAAACCAGGTGGTCTTGTGTTGTAGTCTGCCTTAAAGCCTGAGAGCAATGGAGTTCCTCTCCCCGCTTCGCCCCCCCAACCCCCCCAACAGCTGCTAGCCCTAGTCTATCAAAATAAATTCCAAATCCTTTGTCACATCAAGACAGACTCACAAAACAGTACATGTGGGGTGAGGCTGAAGGACAGACAGCAGGGGCCGAGTCACCTCAAAGGCAGCAGATTGCTGAGGCACCAGCGGTTGTTTTCACGGAAGGACATGACCCCAGAGTCCCTGACATGCCACTCAAACTAAAATTCCACATCACCTCCCTCCCTCCCTGCCTAACCTACTATGATAGTTCCCCCCAGGGAAACACTGCTTCTGCTAAGCCGCCTTCTAATCCACTTCCTCACATCCCTACCTCCAAAGAACACCCTGGTGATTGCCACAGTGTTTGACAAAATGCCACACGCAGAATTTTTAAAAATAGTAAGCAAACAGGAATGTATACCTTGAATAAATCATCCCCACAGATGCAACTTATGACATTTATTATCCTTCTCCGGTCCGGGACTTTTCAAACACTTTGCTTCCAGCGGACTGGACTAGGAGCTGTTTGATGATGCCTCTCTGACCAATTACATACTAATTAAAAGACCTGGGTGTGCTGGAAGTTACAGCTTTGCATATGGATTTGAATTACTGGGCCCTAGTTTTGCCAAGAAAACACAAAAGGCTTTTCTGGCTGGATGCTGAGGTGTAGAGGGAACAACACATGGTGGTTTACAGGGGAGGGGAGGGCAGGGGTGTAATCCAGAGCAGGAAACCCAACAGACACTCCCCTCCGCCCCCTAGCTCCCTCCACCTCTGTAATCTCTTTTGAGGCCTGTGTACCAGCCTTATCCTAAATCCTTCATTCAATGTCTCTGGAACAAAGGGCATTCTCAGTAGACATGGCACAGCCATCCTGGACGACACATGTCCCTGGGCCTTCCTTGAATTGGCCATTTTTTCACCCTTGTGGCCTTCCCTGGATTTGGAACCAAAACCTTGTCTCTTTCCCTCCTCACAGGTCTCACAGAGCCTGGAGTGGGGGCGGGGCAGAATTAATTTTTGTCTACTCAGAGCCCATTTCTCTCTCTCCTAAGCCATCCTAGCCAGTGTGAAAAGCTGAGGCAGGACTGTGCCTCCAGAGCAGGAAGATGTAACCCGGGCCTGACAAACCTGCACAATTAACCCCGCCTTGCCCTGGTCTTTGTTTCAAGGAGGGGCACTTGATCCAGTGCACACCTGGGAAGACATGTTATCTCTCCAGGTAGGGGTGAAGGGCATTGTGTATAGTTGTCATGGAGAGGAGGTCTGAAAAGAGAGGAAAGAGAGAAGCTCCAACACTGAGCAGCTGCTCTGATCAATGAAGCCATTCCAGAATGAACCCACTCAGAACTTTTTAAGGACTGTAAGTTAATAAGCTATTTTTATGTTTGCACTGGCTCCAGTTGGGCTTTCTCCCAATTTACAAATAAAATCATCCTGTCTGTCAAAAATAAGATCGGAGGCAAGAAGTTAAAACTACCAAACCCTACAAGGAACACACTTGAGACAGTCTCTGAGGGACCCCGGAGATGTTGGTCATAGCCAAAGAACTCAGAGCTGGAAGAGCTGTCATAGACAAGGCATCCATTTCAATCGCTTCCCCTTCAATTGTCCCTACACACAGGTAAGCACTTGAAGGCCGGTAAAGGAGGGAGGTCTCACAGCAGCCAAGTGACAAATTCTTCTTCCCTTTTGCTGTCTCGGAGTCTCATGTGTAGGTGGGGTTCCCTAATGCCTTAACAGAACACTGCAGACCTCCCTCTCAAACATTCAGCTAATAAAAGCATCTTCCCTCTATTTGTACGGTAGACACCTCTCCCAATCCCTTCCTGCAGAGATGACCTCACTTCCTGCAACAGTCTCTTCCAGAGTCTTTGACTGACACAGCATCCCTGTTCCTCTGTCCTTTCAGTTGCTCAAAACCTTTTCTTCCTGAGTTTAGGATGCCTACAGACCGTGAAGAACTCTACACTACTCATCCCTGCATCTTTTAATTTTGTGCCATCAGTTACCTGCCCAACCTTCTGCAATCTTTCTTTATTTTTGTCACTTGTTCATATACATTGAAAACAGTTATAACTTAAAAAAAAAAAAAAACAAAAAACAAAAAAACTCAGCCCACAGTAAACACTGCCCCCCTCTCTCCTCTAAAATCAATTTCTCAGAACTTAGTAATCTTTATCTGGTTAAATAGGTTAGATCTCAGCTACCTGAAATATTATGTGTTTTTCAAAGACAGGATCTCAGGCTGGCCTCCAACTCCTAAGTACAAGCAATCCTACCTACCGTGGCCTCCCAAATGGTTGGAACGTAGCACCAAACCTAAGGTATCTGTCACGTTTCCAAATGGCCCAGGATGGTCGTAGAATGAACATTTAATTGTCTATTTCCTGCAGACTCTTTAAGTGACATGATCAGTTATTTTTGCTTCCTGTGACTAAATTCTCTTTCTATGACAGATTAATGACATTTGCCAGCGTTTAATGTTAGCCAAGATCTGGCAACGCACAGATGGAACGCTTCATAGAAACGTGAAACAAGAGTACTACTCTCTGGAACCCAACATGCAATTGAAAGCCCTCAAGAATGGCAATAATTATCTTTATATTCCTGTCACAGTGTCTCGTGAATTTACAGATTGTCAGAGAAAGAGCTGTGGGAACTGGATGAGACACAGAAACTCATTTGTTTTCTGGTCCAGGTGAGACTGTTTATTAGATGTCGGGCTGGGAAAAGGGGCGGGGGAGTAGGGAGGGGCGGGTATGTAAACAAGTGATACCTTTATCATTTGAAACCCCCTTTTGCAGAAATCTGCAATTTCTCATTTGATTGGCAGAGTCTTCTATTACCAGAAGTTATTCTGGGGTGAGAAACAGCAACTTTAAAAAAGATAATTATTTATGATGGGTTCAAATTCCAGGCTTCTTCTCTTAATATCATGATTAACATAACTAATTAAGTTACTTTCTCTACAAATCTTTCTTCTGAATATTCAGCTTCAGAATAACAATTCATTATGGAGCAAAGAATGTACCTTTCCCAGCCTGACATCTTTACTCCACTGGGAACCAACTTGTGTCCCCTCACACACCCCTCCACTGCTTCCTCCTCTCTGGTTGGCATTGCATCCATCCTGATCAGTCTCTCCTTCCAAGGGTCTGAGATCTGACTTCTTGAGAAAGTAGGTATGGCTGTGGCCCCCAGTGTGTGTTTTACCTCCTGTGGAAGGAAAAAGTCAGGGAAGACTAGGGAGAAGCCCAGACTCTCCACCGCCTTCTCTAACTAAGCTGAGGTATTTGCTCTCTGAACATACAGGCCTGTGTGACTTTATGGCTCATTCAGAAATGGGAGCTACCCGGCAAGCCCGTGTGTTACACTGTACCGTTCTATCCTTCACTCAGCCCATCCTGTAATTTCACCTTCCAAACAAAAATTTCTGCCTTAGCTTTTGACCTGTAGCCTCACCTTCTGAATAGTCAAAACTAAGAATTAGACTTTCTCTAGCCCGGAAATTTTCAATCTGTCATCTGTGGGCCACCTGTAGCAGACTTTCTAAGGTGTCTAAGAAAAAGGAAAAGTTCCTGGGTCTGCTCCAGTGTGGCTGCTAAACACACTAAGACACAGGGACACTGATCCAAATTTCTTCAGTGTACCCCAGGTCTAGAAAGGGTGTGGGGGGGATGTCTTCTTCTCTGTGCCTCACCCGTATTCCTACACTCCTGTGCCCCATGGGTTTCCTCTTCTTTAATCTCCCAGTTTTCCAGAGGGCTTCTCCATTTGCCTTTCTTCCTAAAGTAAGACTACATTCAGGAACCCAGTTGCATGGTTCCTGACTAACTATGAGAAAATACATTAAGTGCACACTGAAATTCTTTCAGAGATATGATCCAGTGAGCCTTCAAGGCGATAGAACCAGGCTGTGCTGGGTTCTCATCCCTCTCATTTTTCCCATCTAGTTCTCATACTCAGCCTACACTCACGTCAAGACAACATGGCAGGTGAACTTCACGAGAGCAGAGTCAGCTGCTTATCTCCATGCAAACCTGTGCATAGTGACAGGCATGTCAGACTCCCTCCCTTTCCCTACTTTTCAGCCATCCCACATCTGGGCTGCTCGGTCTAACCACCTTACCTGATAAACACTTGTACTACTGTGTAAGAACAATCTACTCTCTCCTCTGTGTGACTTTGGCCAAAATCCATTTGATTACACTTGTATCATTTAGTTTCCCTTTTGTGTCTTTAGTTTTTCTGACGAAAGAGATGGAAACTGTTCCCCCTGATCATAAGGGCACAATCTGTTTTGCTAAGACATGACAACTGAATTTACAAGCACTTGGCTGTGAACTACTCAACCTCTTTCCATGTACTTCCTCATTCTGCCCTCTTTGTCTTTGTTATTCATGGGAGTATTTAGCCTACATGTATGTCTGTGCATCATGGCCACGCCAGGTATCTGTGGAGTTCAGAAAAGGGTGTCAGACCCCAGGAGTTACAGACAGTTGTGAGCTACCATGTGTGTGTGCTAGGAATTGAACCTGGGTCTGCTAAAAGGCAGTTCAGAATTGTCTCTTCAATCAGTCCCCTTGAAGGGAAATGGTCCCAGGGCCCCTAAGATTATTGTGGCCTCAGGTGCTCACATCCCTGATGCAAAATGGTATGGTATGTAGCTGCATGCTTTTGTGCTTTAAATTTATCTTACCCAACATGAGGTAAATACTACTAAATTATTATGCTGTCTTGTTTAAGGAATAACAAGGAAAAAGTTGGTGTGTTTTTAGTCTAGATTTTTTTTCTGAATATTTTCCATCCACAGTCAGCCAGATCTGTGATTGTGGGAGCCATGAATACGGAGGGCTAACTATACCATTTTTGTAACCTACAGAAACATGCTGAGGGCTGTCTGATAAAGAGCTAGAATCAAAACCTCTGGTCCTCCCCTCTCTCTGCTGGTGATAATGATTTTCCCCACTGTGGCTATCTGGTACCACACAAGTAACTGTCCCTAAATCCACACTCACAGCTGACCTCAGTCAACCCACAAGGAGAGTGGGTGTGTGGTCAGCCTCACCGCCCTGGGCTCCGGTTCCCTCAACTAACCTTTTGCCTTTTGCAGACTTAGCTCCACAGGCCCTTTGCCACATGGTCCCCCATATCTAGCCAACTCGACATTTCAGGATAATGTGCGCTGTCTTCATGTCTAGCTTTCTTCCGAGCATCCTTGCCACATCAAGCCAAGAGCTCATTTCCCCCGACATTGCCTCCACAAACGTCACCCATGCCATCTTCCCTAGAGCCCTGCTTCACACTCTTTCATCCTGGCATCTGAAACGTGTCTGAGAGCATCCCGAGAGACTGACAGTCCCCACCACAGAATCTCCATGTCGGCCTTTTTCAGTTGTTTCTTTGAAGCCCTCAAATCCCCCAGTGAACACTTGTCTCTTCTTAGTAACTCTGTGTAGACTCTATTTCCTTCCGTCTTTGTCCTGTGCTTTTCAAGGCAACTAAGATCCGGGCCGAGGGACAAAGTTCGCTAATTGGCTTCGGCATGCCACTGTTTCATCATGACATGCGTCAAGCTCCCCATTTTATCTGGTTAGAGACATCCCATCACAGTACTCTCGCCATCCTAGGTTCTTACGTGCTGGTAACTTGCCCCCACCCCAAGTTTAGCTTAACTTTTAATGTTTTGTTGGCCTTCCAGCTATCTCACTCTCCAGGCCTGCACATCTGGAACCATTCACAACATGGTGGTTGAAATTTCTACTAATTCAAATGGAATGCTAGGGATGGAGGCCATCGGGAGGCCCTCAGCTTCCCTCAAGTCCAGGCAAGTCACTCTATTGGAAGAAATTCATGTGTCAACAAACGCCTAGAAAGAGCTCATGAGAGAGCCGAGCCCTGAACTCAGGACAACGGAGCAGTTCAGCTCTGGATGTGGTGGCCCTGACGTTAAGGCAGTGGGCTGAATGTTATCCCTTCAAAATTCACTTTATAAGAATAAGAATTTGCAACTGGAGAGGTGGTTCTGCCATTGAGGCTGTTCATTCTTCCAGAGGAGAGAATTTGTTTCCCAGAGCCTATGTTGGGAAGCTCACAACTGCCTCTAGCTCCAGGTCCTGGGGATCTGATGCTTCTGCCTTCCACTGCCCTGCATTCACATGCACATACCCACATGCAGACATGCACCTCCACATAATTAACAATAATGAATGGAATTACATAAATCTTTTTTAATGATAGGAAAGCATCTCTTCCTTTCCTCTCCACTTACCCTGCTACCCACAACCCCCGAGAATGAAGACACCATGAGAAGGCAGCTGTTATCTGCTAGCTGGTGAGAAGACCCTCACTAAAACCCAACCATGTTGGCATCTTGACCTTGGATGTCCCAACCCCCAACTGTGGGAACTAAAAGCCAAGCTTTATAACACAGAGAACAAGTTCCAATATCCTTGCCCATTTCCACGGTTTATGGGTACAAACTAGAATCCAGACACATGACCTTCCTTGTATGCTCAGCCACTGTGCCTGGGAAGAGCACAGATATCAGGGAAGGCAGCAAGGAAATTGGGGGAGAAGCACATGAAAACCAATTCATCCCCCATCACCCCAAAATGACTGCCTTATATAACCATTAATACTTTCCAACCAACCCACTGACCTGTCTGTAAATGCATGGAATAAAAACTGGAAAGCTTCACACTGAATGGACAATAGGGGTCATCTCTAGAGTAGCCTGGGAGAGGGGAATGGGAGAAGATGCAGGGATGTTGATAAAGGAGGGACTTTCCTTGATGTCAACTATTTCAATGTGTTTGTCTATACAAGGAAAACTACAGTCTTGTATTTATCTACTGAACAAAGAAAGGAACAGAGGCAGTGTGCGAGACATGGTGGGCCTGGCTTTCCTGTTTCCTGTGGCATCCTGCTTTCTATAAGCCTTTTCTGTGGGTCAGGAGAATGGAAAGTTTGAAGGATTCAAGTGTACTCCTCAGCTGAGAAAATACCCACCAGACGGGCTTGTGGGAAAACCTACAGTGAGTCTTGTTTTGCTTTGTTTAATGATTGGTGTGGGAGAGCACAGCTCACTGTGGGCAGTGACACCCTGGACATGTAAGCCCAAACTGTGTTAAGAAAGCATGGAGAGCAAGCCAGTAAGCAGCATCCGTCCATGGCCTCTGCTTCGGTTCCTGCCTCCAGGTTCCTGCCTCGCGTTTTTCTTGCCCCTTGGGTCATGGTGTTTTACCATGGCAACAGAAAGCTAACTATGACAGTTGCAGTTGTTCATGACTAAAGGAGGCTGGGAGAGGGGCAGAGCTCATGGAGAAGGGTCTGTGAGAGCCTGGCAAAGAGATTATAGTCAAACCTCAGGATAGGAATCTGGAGACTCTGAATAAGTTTAACTGGAACACAGGTGGGAAAGGGAGTCTGTGTGGCTCCAAAATTTAGATGGCTCATGGGGCTTTTGATGGTACCTGAAAGGGTACTGGAAGCAGAAACTAAAGTTCAGCACTTACAAGAGAGAGCATAACCTCTAGAGTATGTGTCCCTGCTCTTTCTGACCAGCCAAGGCCCATTTGATCCACTTAGAGACTCTGCCCTCCTACAATATGCAGGGGTATATGAGAGGTGAATATGTCCCAGTGCCACACTGAGCCTTAACAGAACGTGACTCGGCTTCAGCTCAGACCCTGGTCCTATCTCTTGGTAAGAGTTAAACAAAACCTACCTTGAATAGAAAGGTAGCCAGGTACAATCGTGCAACCTCACCCACACAGAAGGTATCAGTCTAACTTCTACAAACACTGTAGCTGATCTTGAGATCCATGGACTTGGCTAGACTACACGGCAGAGACTGAAGGGAGCAGGCAGCCATTGTCCACTATACTCACCCAGTCCCAGTTCTACAATCAAGTCCTAATTACATGTTGTTGGGAAAAGGATTTCATTAAAGGTCCTAATTAGTTGACTTTAACTAAAGAGGTTACCTTTAGTGGGCTCAACTCAATTAGACAGAGAGACTGAGCTTTTCCTGGCAAGGAAGGAGGGAGGGAAGGAGAAAAGGAGGGAGGGGAGAAGGAAGGAAGGAGGAGGAGGAGGGAGGGAGGGAGGGAAGGAAGGAGGAGGGAGAGAGGGAGGGAGGGAGGGAGGAAGGAAGGGAGGGAGGGAGGGAGGAAGGGAGGAAGGAAGAGGGAGGGAGGGAGGAAGGAAGGAAGGAAGGAGGAGGAGGAGGAGGGAGGGAGGGAGGGAGGGAGGGAGGGAGGAAGGAAGGAAGGAAGGAAGGAAGGAAGGAAGGAAGGAAGGAAGGAAGGAAGGAAGGAAGGAAGGAAGGAAGGAAGGAAGGAAGACAGATGGACCCACAGACAGACTGACAGACTCCATCAGCTGGTGGATGCACAGTGGCTTTTCCCTTCCTTTCCTAAACATCTTTTCTCAGGCAGCTGGGCACAGAGACAGGCATGTATCTTTCCCTGCAGATCCCAGCCACAGTCCCCTAAGCTTCTGTGTAAGACAGCTCTTAGCATATGCAGTCTCCCATGGTTTTGCCTCTCTAGCTGAGTCCAGAGACTATTTCTGCTAAGTGTTTAACTTGGGAGCAAAATAAAGCTACTCTTCCTCTTCTCCACATTAAATTCTTAAAGTATCCAAGAGCTGATACAAACAAAGTAGTTTTTTCTCTGTGCTTGTAATGGTTCTGCCCCCACAAAGTCACCATAAACTCCCAATTAGTAACTGCAGCATCACCGATTCTGGGGAAAACTGTATTCATGTATGCATGCAAGTACTAGGCAAGTATTCTACCACTGACCTACATCCCCACTACCACTTATAGGAGAAATATGAGTTAATTCCTGTTTACCTCTGCATGTAATAAGGCTCTAGAATGGTGGACAGGTCCTGCCTCATAAGATAGGAGGGATATTCTGGTACTGGATAGCCATAAAAGTGACAAATATCCATGGTAACTGAATCAGAAGGATTGGAAGAAGGACTCATAATATTGGCTCCCAATCCAAAGCACTTGTAGTATGTCAGGCACAGTTACAAATACTTTGCATTTTTTACAGCATTGACATGACACCAAATACATGACAAAGGCTGTAGAAGAAAGCCAAGGGGAAATGGCATTCTTCTAGGGTGCCAACAGCCTCAGTCTGTCCAAGACTGATGGGTTTTCCATCAACAAAACATTCAGTGTTAACTCAGGAAATCTTTAAGAAACCAGAGTAGCTGGTTGGTCAGTTTAGACTGGTCCTATCAACTTAGACCCAAAATCCAGAAGACTGACAATGTCATTGATGTTAGCTTCCTGAGTGAGATCAGACACACACTACCAGATGCCACACTAGAGTTTATTCAGGGGAGCTGCTGAGTGGGTACAAGAGAGAGAAGCATAAGAGAGAGAGAGGAGAGAGAGAGAGACTTACACATATCTCCTTTTAAGAGAACAGGTGGGCACAGATTTATATAGCCATGCCTAGGGGCGTGCCCTCCAAATGGGACATGTTCTGCCAGAACGCCTCCTTACATCTGAACCTTAGTTTCCACATTAATAAAAACAGGTTTACCAGCAGCACAAGGGAGATCAGAGATAGAAAGCCCTTGACACATCCCAGGTATTTATCAAGAGATCAGACATATTCACCTCAGAAAACTTGAGCTCTCTCCCAAGTCAGAGCAAATGGTTTATACAATGGAATTGTGCTCTAGAACTAGACAGCCCAAAACTGTATTTGAAGCCCTACGCATTATCTACATGTCCATCAAGATGGGAGCTGCAGCTTTGGGAAATCAGAAGAGAATCAGCAAAACAGAGAATTTAATAAACTGGGTTAGGCATGAGAGAGAGAGACAGAGTGTTCAGAAGTTTGAGGCTAGTCTCAGCTACATGATGAGTTTAAGCCATCTTGGGCTACATGGCACTCTGTCTCAAGAAACAAAAGTTTTATACAAGCTTTAGGCCATTAAAAAAGACAACACGAAATGTATAAAACAAAAATTTTCAGACATTAGGCAAAGTTTTTCAGCAAAGTAAGCACAAGACAGGGATTCCCTGAGAAAAGAGAAAAACAATAAGGTGATCCCAGGAGCACCCAGTAGGGCCACTGCAGGGAAGAATGAGTAGGCAGGTCAAGTTAGGAGCCTGCTCAGGGAAGGAATGGTTCATGTTCTCCCAGTCATATTCGAACAACCTCCTAACAGAGACAGCATCGGTACAGTCCCTCGGAGCAGATCTTTCCCTACTGAGTCCAAATTAGCTCCGGCAAAATATTGGCAAACTTCTCCTTTAATACCAAGTGTTTCCAGCTGTGGGTTACAGGGTCTCTGCTGCAATGCCCCAGAGTTCTGTTGCCAGAGCATTAAAGCAGCCACAGACAAGATGTCAACAGATAGCCTTAGTGTGTCCCAATAAAACTTTATTTCCCAATACAGGCAGTTGGACTGAGGGGCATAGTACAGCAACCTCTGGTTTAGATAAACACTATTCTAGACTTACCCTAACTGTGCTAAAAAAGCAGGCTCTCTGGGATCAAACTGGTTCCAAAGGACTCACTATATCCCAGACCAACAAAGTTCAAACACTAAGCAGAGAGATTCAAAAGCCCAGCATGCTACAATACAGAATTCATGACATCCAAACCCAGAGCTGTCAGCTCTGCAAAGAAGCAGGGAAAATACAGTCCATAGTGAGAGCAAAGCTATCAAGAGGGAGCAGACCCAGAAAGGCCACAGGTGAGGGAGCACACGGACACCAAGGCAGAATTGTGATGCTGTGCGCCACAAAGATAAAGGAAACAGGGATGGGGACAGAATGGGAAGTGAGAAAGGTCACAGCTGCAAAGAAAAATAAGGGTAAGCCTCAGAGCCCATCAGAAAAGGGCTAAAGGATTTAAAACCATAGCAGTGGGGCTAGCAAGATGGCTTAGCAGGTAAAGGCACTTGCATCCAGATTCAATGGACCACACACACACACACACACACACACACACACACACACACTTACTGCTTTAGCTATGAAGTGAGTTTTTTAGTCAGAGACTATATTGGGTGAAATAGTGAGCAGGCCTACCTTCAATTTTCTGACCTGACTTCCCCCAATAGTGGACTGTAATAACCTAAACTTAGAAGATGAAATAAACCCTTTCCTTCCCTAAAAAAGGTCATGATGTTTTATCGCAGTATCAGAAAGGGAACTAGAACACCATAAGAATGTACTTTATAACATCAAGCCATAATCCTTAGGAAAAAAGAAATAAGTTCTGTTTTGTTTCTATTTTATTTTAAGGTGGAGCCTGACGCTGATCCGGCACACTGGGTCGATTTCTGAGTTTGAGGCTGAGCAAGTCCCATGGCAGGGCTACAGAGAGAAACCCTGTGGGGGGAAAAGGGAGGGGGAGGATGAAAAAGATAATGATAATAATAAACGAGCAATGGTATCAAGCTCAAGGTTAAAGAGTTAGCTCTGAAAAACAATGAAGACCGACAAACTTTTGGCCAAGTTAAGCAAAAGCATCACCATAAGAAGCCAAGCATATCTTCTGTGTGGTTTAAAAAAACATACTGGTGATAATTGTTTAATAATAATAATAATAAAACCTAGTTGCTAGGTAGCAGGAGCAGAGGTAAGGGATTAATCAAATGAGAGGTACTTGGGGATGTTATGGAATGTTCTATATTGTGACTGGCGTAAAAATTACAAGGCTTCATGTAAGTCAGGTATGATAAAAGACACTTGTACTCTCAGAACTCCAAAAATCAAAAGCATGAATGATGTGACGTCAAGGGTACATGAGAACCTGTCCCAAGCCAAAAAAAAAAAGGACTTTGTACTTTGTTCTGAACCCACTGAATTGTACAATTAAAACTGATTGTAGCCGAATGGCAGTGGCACATGTCTTTAGTCCCAGCATTTGGGAGGCAGAGAGGCAGAGACAGCTGGATCTCTGGGAGTTCTAGGCCAGACTGATCTACAAAAGCGAGTTCCAGGACAGCCAGGGCTACACAGAGAAACCCCGTCTCAAATAACAAACAAAAAACTGACTAATGCCTTGAGCATCTCAATAAAGCTGACCAAAAAAAAAAAAAAAAAGTATATATTGAGGCTGAAGTGAAGGAGGGATAGCCCAAAAGTCAAGAGTATACTGCTCTTGCAGATGACCTATGTGTGGTTCCCAGTACTCACACCAGAGAGCTCACAATGGCCTGTCAACTCCAGGTCCAGGGATCTGACATGGCAGCACTGGACAGAGACATCTTTACATGGGTGTGGGGGGTGCACACTAAAGTTCTCAGGCTTATGTGACAAGTGCTTTAGTGGCTAAGCCATCTCTCCAGCCTGTTTTTCCCTTTTGAGAAGAGATGTCTGTTTTTATTGTATATTTTTGCATTTGCATGCATGTGTGGTACATGTGTATATTTGTATGTATTTATATGGGTATGTAGGTACATTTGCGTGCTTGTGCATGCAGAAGCCTAAGGTTGATATTATGTATCTTCCTCAAATCAATCTCTACCTCTGTGTGTATCTGTTCTCACAGACACATATCTATATGCATACATAAAATTCTTAAAAGCAAAATAAAGCAATGAAGCAGACTGAACTCAGCAATGAGGTCAAAGAAGAATGCAGGAGACTCTCCTAGAGAAAAACCATTCCAACTTCTATATTTAACCCATCTCCTAAAGTATTTATTTTGGTTTACATTTTCTAGTGTGCATAATATGCTCATACATTAGCATATGTATATAATTTATAAGTGAGTATTCAGACATTGAGGTCTATACTTGTCTGCCCACCCCCCACCCCCCTTAAAGCCCTTGGAGATTCCAGACTCTCCATGGTAGGCCTTTAGCATTGTAACAGCAGAAGCCAGCTGATAACAGTTACTTAGATGTGACTAAGAAGCCCTCTCCCTCAAGATGGAGAGGTGGAGCTTCAGAGCCTGGACAGCCAAAGGAAGGTGATCGGTTTTAAGATGGGTCATTTTAGTAATGGTTAAAGGGAAAGGGTCAGAAACCAGAGGAAAGAGAAGAAATAATGTGTTGCAGCAGGAGATGGTCTGGAAGTCCAATGAGGAGCTAAGACAGAGACAGGATTACAAAGCTGTCATTCAGGGTTCATGCGTGCGTGCGTGCGTGCGTGCGTGCGTGCGTGCGTGCGTGCGTGCGTGCGTGCGTGCGTGCGTGCGTGTGTGTGTGTGTGTGTGTATGTGTGTGCTTATAAGGGTATGTGTAGGTGCATTTGTGAGCTTGTGGAGGCTCAAAGTCTGCATCAGGTGTCTACCTCAAATCGCTTTCCACATCTGTGGGCCTCTAGTTTCACACTCACATACTATACAATATACATATAATTTTAAAAAAAATAAAGATATCAAAATCATCATTTTGATCAAATAAGTATATCAAAATGCTTCCTTTGCATTTTCATTACAACTGGTCTATATACCTATTCAGCCTCTACATGGCTTCTAATCTGAATCTTTGGTTCTCACACACATGCAGGAAACACATACCCACTGAGCCATCTCACTAAGTTTTGCTTGGTAGCTCAAGTTGGTCTAAAATTCACAGTTCTCTTGGCTTAATCTTCAGAGTGTTGGGATGACAGGCATATACCATCATACTTAGGTGATGGTCTCATTTTTCAGTGCCAAGGTCATTCATTACAGTATGGATGTTGTTGGTTGTTTTTTAGTCTTTTGCTCTTTTAGGGGGCCAACTACCCAGCTCCCAAATAAATCACACACAGAAGCTTATTCTTAATTATAAATGCTGGGCCTCAGCTTGGCTTGTTTCTTGACAGCTTTGGTTCACTTTAAATTATCCTGTCTACCTTTTGCCTCTGGGCTTTTTCTTTTTCTTCTATAAATCTTACTTTCACTCTTAATCTGTGGCTGGTCCCTAACAGCCTCCTCCTTCCCCTCTCACCTTTAGATCTCTCTTTTTTTTCTCTCTCTCAGAGTTCTATTTATCCTCTTTGCTTGCCAGTCCCACCTGTCTCTCTCCTGCCTCGCTATTGGCTGTTCAGCTCTTTATTAGACCAATCAGGTGTTTTAGACAGGCACAGCAACACAGCTTCACAGAGTTAAACAAATGCAACACATCTTTGCCTCATTAAATAAATATTCCACAGTATAAACAAATGTGACACACCTAAAAATAATACTCCACAACACACCGAAGATGAGGTTTGGTAAAATAGACACAGACTTTTGGAAAACAGTGTGGCAAATACATTTTGAATGATTCGACTCTTCCATGTTAAGGAGAAAATAGTTAAGCCTCTAGCATCTCTGTCTTTGTGGCGTCAGGACCTACTTCACAGTCATCTGATCTCTCAAATGTGCAGCAAATGAAGGAAATGCTGACCCCAGCATTGAAAACCAAGCAAGAGGAAGGAGGTGGGAAAGAAGAAAAATAGTAATCAGGCTCCTTGGTAATTCAATGTAGACTAAGACTTCAATATTGTCTCTAAAGCTAATTTTGGCCCCAGTGGTCAACACTAACCAGGGTGTGGTGGCTGTGTGGGTGGGACCACCAGGGAGTACGGAAGTGAGACCTGGTGAATCAGGTTAAAGGACTGACTCACCCAGGACCTTGAGAATAGGGACTCCAGGGCTGGTGGCTTCACCTCTGAGCAGCACTAAGTCCTTGGGGGACATCATTAGTGGTTGTGACTGCTTGCCCAGCACTCCTCACAGGATGGCCGCCAGGCCTACCCACAGGCCAGTTGGGTAATTATGTCTGACTTACCCTCCTGAAGATTCAGGGAGTTAAGTGCGGACTTCCAAACTTAATCTCTCCGAGCTAGACAACAGCAAAGACTCCAAGATGTCCTTCCTCCAAAACTGTTCAGACCCTCTCCCCTCTGCTACTTTGTGAAGGAGAGCTTGGTAGGATTGAGAGAGAGGGTCTGCTGCAGACTACTTTCTCACTTAGCTCCCATCTGTAAAGCATCTTCTTCTGGAGGAATCCAGGCAGCCTCTCTGGCGAGTGCAGGCACCTCTCTGCTTCCCCCCTAATTGGTAGCAATTCTACCTGTGGTTCAGAGGCTGTCAACTCCACCCAGCCCAGGAAGGGCCCAGGAACCTTCTGGTTCACACCGCAATATATCAGCCAAAACAGCTGTTTCAACAACAGAGTTAAGACCCAGTTTTGAGAGCTGTGAAACCAAAGAAAGACAATTGCCCATCTCTGCTCATGTCACTGAGAGTACAGAATACAGGCCAGAAGTTGCTAGCATATTTTTCCTCTAAAGATGAAATCAAATGATCCATCTGCTAAGAGTCACCTTGAGTTCTGAGGAACATTATTACATCTAACTTCTCCACCCACCCTGTGAGTTATAAGCTGTCTTATGGGAAATGAGATATTTCAAAGGGCAATTGCATTAGCCATGCTATCTGGCTAGTAGTATTTAGGCTTCTGTGGCCCTTCTTTCTTCACCTATAAAAAGAAGGCTTGATCTCATATATTATCTAGCAGGTTAGTGAGTTGACTATGGAAAGAACCGAGAAAAATATAAATTTTAGGTATGTTAATCATTATCATCATTTACAGTTAAAGAAAAAAAACTGGGGCTGGGGATGAGGCTGAGTGGAAGAATATGAACTTAATATTTTGTAAAACCCTGGGTTCAGTTCCCAATACAACAACATTAATTAACCAGTTAAGACAAGGAAAGCAAGCCTTGGCTGTGGAGCTTAGACCCACAGCTGTTTCTAGCTCCATAGATTTGCTCTTGACCATCAAATACAATGTATTTCTCACCATGCTAGGGTACATTCTATTCAAAAATTTAAAAGATAGATACATAAATAAATAAGTATAAAAAATACTCACGCCAGAGGAAAATAGGGGCCATCCTAAGTAATTGTGTGCATGCCCCCGAGCCTGAAATCAGCCAAACAAAAGTCAAATCTACCATTGGTTTTCAATATCTCATCAAAAAAATTGCTCGCATGTTAAACCCGTTTGAATCGGGCGCGAGTCCCTTGTGATTAAAATCCTCTGCAAACTTGGCCAGTGCAGCAATTCAAAACTGCCCGAAGTGCCTGGACCTGACTAAGCCAAGAAAGACGGCCAAGAGAAGAAGACTCAATTCCAAGATTCTGCAAATGAAGCTTTTTTCAGATCGCTTGTTCCCTTTCCTCAAGCACCTTCTACATGCCAGATGCTGTGTTAACATACTTCGGGGTGGGGTACAAGTCGCATGAAAATATCAGTAATGCTCTCCAGGCATACCAATCAGGGCCACCTGCAGCCCCGCCCGGAGCAGAAGCCTGGTTCTTGAGTTCATCAGAACAGATGTCTCTGGCATCTTGTGATCTGGGCCAGGTCTTTCCCCAACTCTGCAGATTCATTGCTTGTCTTCAAATGGAAGAGGTAATGAGGAATTTCGGCACAGATTAAATTATTCATGTCCATCGAACTACATAAACAGCATTCAGTCTCTATCTCTGGACACAGTCCCTGCCCAGATCAAAATATTCGATCGAGGTCCAAACAGGAAATGCAGATATAAAATGGGTGACTTAATACACCCAGGCAAAGCCCTGGGCCAGCAAGGTGGCTTGTTCCTTTTTCTAATCTACTCAGTGTGTGTGTTGGGATACTTCAGCTTTTTTTACATATACAGTGAAAAGTCCAACGATTCCTCGGAGAATTCTCTGCCCTCCCTCATCTTCTTTGATTCTCTTGCCTCTTCTCCACATCCTTTGAACTTCTAAAAAAGACACTTTGAAGGCATGAAGACAGAAGGCAGTGTTTCATTCATGGTCCTCTTTGATGGTCTGCTATTCATCGGAACTGCGGAGTCCACAGGATGTCGGTGGGGAGAGCTCAAAGTCAGCACTGACTAGGAAAGGCCAAGCTAGAGCCTCGGCCGTTTTGGTCAATGGAATGGAAGAAATGGAAAACCAAAGGAGAATAAAGACTGGGAGATACAGGCAGGATTTCTGAGCACCCTTGCATGACTTGATCTTTATAGTAGCAACAAGACAGGCTGAAGATGCAGAGCCCAGGGGCAGAGAACAGCCTGCAGACGCTTTGATGAGAGACTTCCCCCTGCTCTCTGACCTCCAACCCCAGAACTCTTTGTCCATCCTCAGATTTCTGCCATAACCCACCTCCCACTTAGGGAAAAAGCATTAGGGGTTTTGATGTTTCCACCTTTCTCTAGGATCCCCAGTGAATGATTCATTCAGTTCTGTGTTAACAGGATCCTTAGGAGGGGCAGGGGACTGAATGTGCTGAGGAGGGAGGGAAGGAGGCAGTCACTGAATAAATTATTGGAAAACAAAGGCTTTTTATAGATGACTCTCAGGAAGCCTAAGGCCTTCAAAGCAGCAACACTGGTCCCCCTGGCCTAGGGTTAGGGTGCAGTGGGAGCCAATTGAGCTATGCAAACCCAGAGGGAAAATGTATCACTTGTCTGAGATGCTGTGGGGCTGGCAGTTCTAAGACAAGGTTATGAGCAGTGGGGATGGGGAGAAACACCTTCATGCCACCACACATATTAACTAGAGCAGATCCTACAACTCTAGAAGTAAAAGAACTCATCTGCTCACAAATATTTCCTGAGCCCTTGTCCTAAGCTCTAGGAAGGTTATAGTGACTAAAATCTGCCTTTGCCAAGAGTTAAAAGGTCAGATGTAAAGCAGTCCTACTTGCCACGAATAACGATAAACTGTGACATATGTCTTAAGGACATTATAAAATCATAGGATCCAAGCACCACAGTATTTGCATATGGACACGTTGCATGCAGATAAAAAGGAGGATATTTAAGTTAAGACCTGAAGTGGTAAAGGAGCTGAAAGGCATAGTAGGAATAGCACCATATATATCTGGGGAGAAGGAACAGATAATATTTTATGCCAAAGAAACAACACAGAAAACAGTCCAGTTTAAGGTGATACAGATTGATGGGGTCAGTGTGAGCAGAGAGTCCATTAGACACAAAGACTCAGCCAATGCATTTCTGAGAACACAGCAGTGAACTTGGCACAGGAAGCCCCTGGCCTCCTGGAGTTTATGCTACAGATGTCAATGTAGTTGGGAACCAGATATCGGCAGAGCCACCAATAAATATCTCAAACCACAAAGGCACAGTGAGGGCAGGGATGGTCCCACTTCATACACCCGTTGAGAAGCCCGTAGCATACACCTCCAAACTTAAAGAGATGAACAACTGTTATCTCTTATCTTCCCAGATGTATTCTAGATAGAAACCACTGTGGGAATACAACAGATGGTAGGGGAACCTGAGCCAGACTAAGAAGAGATCTACCCCCAATGCTTGAAATCCTGCCTCGCCAGGGCAAGGTTTAGAAGTGCCCAGTGGTTCCTCTATGGGTCAATGGAAGCTCTGAAGATCATACTAGCACATGGTTTAGGGCACGGGGTTTTCACATCAGTTTGGCTTTCTTCTCTGCCTCTCTCCTAACCTATTGGACCCAGCTCCTTTGGCCTATACAACATGGTGACTTGAACTTCACTCCAGAGAAGTTGTCAGGATTAAAAGATAGGGGCATATGGAATGCTGCCTGGCATGGTAAGGGCACCCAGGGAGTTCTAAATTAGCATCCGCTACTGTGGCTGATACAGTCTATCCGACTGGAGGCGCCTGCTTTAATGTAATTTTCATAAATCACACAATTACAAGTCGGACAATTGAGCATCATTCGCAACCCTCTCTCTACCCTTTATTCATCCATTGCCAGGGAAGCCAAGGCATAGCTCAGCATCCATCCGGCATAACCCCAGCACTTCAAAGTCATGAATGCTCATTTCTGAGAACAGTGTAGCAACCACAGGAAGCATGCTGCAGCAGGGAACAACTGGTTGTATGAGTCCCACAGGACTCCCTCGGAAATATCTTCCATTCAGAAAGACTTTGTGAATTTTCCATTGCAAATATTTAATATCAAATTTGGTTCTCTCTTCCGCCTCTGCCAGTGGAGTGCTCAAAATAATTTTAATATTAGCCTATGCCAAGTAAAATTAGGAAAATAAATCTGAAACTTTGCCTCTCCACACCCCCATCCCCTACTCTCTCCCTGCCCATAACATATCCCAATGCCCAAAATCAATGATGTGAAGTCAAGCATTTGGAAAAGTCACTTGTAAAAACAGATGACACGGCTTAGAGGCTGGCCCTGCTATTTTCACCTTATGGTTCTAGGCTACTCCAAAAGTCTTCAAGAATCAGGTTTTTGCTCCTTAAAACTAGAAGATGAAACTGGGTGGTGATGGAACGCACTTTAAATCCCAGCACTCGGGAGGCAGAGGCAGATAGTTCTCCATGAGTTCAAGCCCAACTTAATGTGACCATCCTCGGTCAAAGTTGGGGTGATCATGCTTTGCACCTTCCTTAGAAAGCAAAGATGGAAGAAAAAATGTGTGTAGAACTAAATCTACCAGAGACCAAGCTGAACTGAATTTAAATGACATATTCATTGATGTTTCGTTGGGCGGATGTGTGCAGGCCAGAGGACAATTTGCAGAAATTAGTTCTCTCCTACTTTGTCAGTGCAGAGGATCAAACTCGGGTCTTCTGACTTGGCAGCAAGCACCTTTACCCACCTGGCCACCTCACCAGCCCTTGGAACTGCTTTCCTTATCTCGAGGACTCCAATGCCCAAGTCAAAGTCAACAACAAGGTCACAATCCTAGACTTTATTAGTACATTCAATTACCTCTAACTGTTCTCTCTTCCTTTTTCCCTCTGTAAGAAAGGAAGGAAAGGAAAGTCTCGGGATTCCTGCAGCCTGGGAAGATTAAACCACAAGGTCACAAACAGCAGTGATTCTGTGAAGGGAATAGAGTGAGCGGTGAGATAACAAGCAGATAACCTCAGAGGTAGGGGTGTGTGTGTGTGTCTCCGTCTGTCTGTGTGTCTGTGTGTGTGTCTCTGTGTGTCTGTGTGTGTCTGTGTGTGTGTTTCTGTGTGTGTGTTTCTGTGTGTGTGTCTCTGTGTGTCTGTCTGTGTGTGTGCGTCTGTCTGTCTGTCTTTGTGTCTGTGTGTCTGTGTGTCTGTGTGTGTGTCTGTGTGTCTGTGTGTGTGTCTCTGTGTGTCTGTGTGTGTCTGTGTGTGTGTGTGTGTGTCTCTGTGTGTCTGTGTGTGTGTCTCTGTGTCTGTGTGTGTGTCTGTGTGTGTCTGTGTCTGTGTGTCTCTGTGTGTATGTGTGTGTTTATGTGTGTGACTGTTTTTATGTGTGTGTCTGTGCTTATGTGTGTGTCTGTGTATGTCTGTGTGTTTGTGTGTGTCTGTCTGTGTCTGTCTGTATGTATGTGTGTGAATGTGTGTCTGTGTGTATCTCTGTGTGTATGTGTGTGTCTCTGTGTATCTTTGTGTGTGTGTATGTGTATATGTGACTGTGTTTATGTGTGTGTCTGTGTGTGTGTCTGTGTGTTTGTATGTGTCTGTGTGTGTCTGTCTGTCTGTGTGTATGTGTGTGAATGTGTGTGTCTGTGTGTATCTCTGTGTGTCTGTGTGTGTCTGTATTTATGTGTGTATCTCTGTGTCTGTATGTATGTTTGTGTCTGTGTGTCTTTGTGTGTGTCTGTATGTGTGTATGTGTGTTTCTCTGTGTCTGTGTGTATGTCTGTGTGTGTATCTATGTGTGTAGGTGTGTGTCTCTGTGTGTCTGTGTGTGTCTGTATGTGTGTGTGTCTGTGTCTATGTGTGTATGTGTGTATGTGTGTATCTCTGTGTGTCTGTGTGTGTCTGTATGTGTGTAAGTATGTGTGTCTGTGTCTGTGTGTGTGTCTGTATGTATGTGTGTATCTCTGTGTCTGTGTGTATGTGTGTGTCTCTGTGTGTCTTTGTGTGTGTCTGTATGTGTGTATGTGTGTTTCTCTGTGTCTGTGTGTATGTCTGTGTATGTGTGTGTTGTATATATATGTGTGTCTATGTGTGTCTGTGTGTGTGTATCTATGTGTGTGTGTGTCTCTGTGTCTGTGTGTGTGTCTGTATGTGTGTATGTGTGTGTGTGTCTCTGTGTCTATGTGTGTATGTGTGTATATCTGTGTGTCTTTGTGTGTGTGTAAGTATGTGTGTCTGTCTGTGTCTGTGTGTGTGTCTGTGTATGTGTACATGTGTGTATCTGTGTGTCTGTGTGTGTGTGTATATATGTGAGTCTGTGTGTCTGCATGTGTATGTCTGTGTGTATATGTCTGTATGTGTGTGTGTCTCTGTGTGTGTCTCTATGTGTGTGTATCTGTATGTGTATGTGTGTGTATCTTTCCCCCTCCCTCCCTCTCTCTCTCATGCATGTAAGTTCTTTACCCACAGCATGAAGATAGACCTAGGGAGGGAAGAATGAATAAGAGTCTCCCCATCTAAGCTGTCTCTACTCTTCCCTAACCTCATTAGAAAGATGGCATGACAGAGACTCCACATACACCCCTAGAGAGGCTTCGAACACATTGCCAGAAACACATGGTTTTGCTGGAACCACCAGGCTAATGAACACACTCCACACCAGGCCCAGGGTGAAGGCCTCCCCTGTGTTCTCTACATAATCTCTGCAACCATGGGATGAGATGAGGTTTGCTCATTTGCATTTTACTATCAGGAAAACTCAGAGCTCTGAGAGGACAAGCCAAACTGCCTGGCTCACACAGGTGGGGCAAAGACTATGGGGGTCAGAAGCTCCACCACCACCACACAGCTTTCCTGCAGCTCTTGTGGGGATACAAAGCTTTCTCTCAGTCACACTCGAATGCTAAATTTGTCATCTGAAAAAATGAAGACTGCTAAACTCAAGACAACTTGTGTTAGGCTTAAGACAATTTTTTTAAGTGATTTGTTTATTTTTACTTTATGTGCACTGATGTTTTTACAGACAGTTGTGAACTGTACTATCATGTGGGTCCTGGGAACTGAACCTGGGTCCTTTAGAAGGACAGTCAGTGCTTTTAACCACTGAGCCATCTCTCTTGTACCAACATAAGATAATTTTTAAACAAAGATTTGAGTGGCAGAGAGTATAGGTGTAGGCATTGTTGCTGACATTTAAATATTGGAAGAGTTTACAGCTGAGAATATGACCCAATGATAGAGTATTTGTCTAGCTTAAGCGAGACTCTGGGTTCAATCCTAGCACAAAAAGTAGGTAGGTAGGTAGGTAGGTAGGTAGGTAGGTAGGTAGATAGATAGATAGATAGATAGATAGATAGATAGATAGATAAATAGATGAAAAACAGAGAGAGAATAATTATGATATAACATATAAATCTAAATCTGATTTCTCTTTTTAAAAGTATTAAAGGAACAGTAAGATGGCTCAGTGAGTAAGGACACTTGCTGCCAAGCCTGAGTTCAATCCCCAGGATCGACTCCAGAAAACTGTCCTCTGACTTTCACTGAGGCACATCCCCATGCCTCTGAAATAAGTAAATTAATATAACAAAAATTAAACATCATAAATTCCTGGGCTGAGAACATAATTCAGTTGGTAGAGTGCTTGCCTAGCATGCACAGAGACCTGGGTTCAGTCCCTAGCATTACACAAAGACTGGTGGTACTTAGTCTTCTAGTACTAGCATTCAGGACAGTTCCAGTTCAGGTCATCCTCAGCTACATAGCTAGTTCAAGGCCAGCATGGGTTATGGGCTATATGAACCATGTCTCACAAAAAAAAAAAAAAAAAAAAAAAAAAGGTGGGGGGAGGCAAGGGTGGTTATCATCAGCCATGATGACCTATGCCTATACTCTCTGCCACTCAAGAAAGCTAAGGAAGGAAGAACTCATGAGCTTAAAAATTTTAAGAGTTCAAAGTCAGTCTGAATACCATAGCAAGACCTGATCTCAAAACATACATATATGTGGGAGGAAAGGGAAGGGGAGGGAGGGGAGGAGAGAGGAGGGGAGAGAAGAGATGGTGCCAACTTGTCTTTAATGTATGCACATGTATATGATGTGTGCACATTTACTGTACACACTCATGCACACATTGTCTTAATTACTATTCTATTGCTGTGAAGAGACACCATGACCAAGACGACTCTTATAAAAGGATTCATTCACTGGGAGTTTTCTTACACTTTTAGAGGGTTAGTCTTTGGTCATTGTAGCAGGGAGCAGACAGGCATGGGTTCTAGAGAAATAGCTGAGAGCTATAGATCCTGATCCACAGGCAGCCAGTAGAGAGGAAGACTGGGCCTGGTGTGGACTTTTGAAACCTCAAAGCCCACCCCAGTGATACATTTCCCCCAAGAAGGCCACACCTCCTAAGCCTTCCCAAATAGTTCCACTGTGAACCAAGCATTAATGGACAAATGAAGTCTATGGAGGCCATTGTCATTCAAACCACCACACACGCACAATGAATAAAAAAATCAAAACACATGTAGATTCTCTGGTGCTGTTGGTCCTGTATCATCACACAGCCACAGTGCCTTGAGCTGAGACTCTCCCTCAGGAAGTGTATATGTGTAGAAGAGAAGTACAACCCAGGGCTGTTGTATGACCTCTATAAGCATGCCATGGCACTCTCATACCATCACACATATGCATGTACACATCAGACATGCAGAAAATACTTTAAAAATTAAACCTCACCACACAGATTTTATTGCCTGATTTTCTGTCCATCTCTGGGACATACCCTCTGTGAGGGCAGGAACTGGGTAGTCAGGGCTGAGCCTACTCCTAGCTCACCAAGTACAGAGCTAATCAAATAATAAGCTTTGAACTTCCTTGAAATAGCTAGATTAACCAATCCATGTCCATCCAATGTTCCTCATATTCTCTGGTACTCTGGGTATGTGCAAGAGCCCTCAGTCCCAAGCCCTAAACCTTAGGTGACTCCTGGGGACAGAAAAGTGTCTCTAGTAAAACTTTTCTTCTGCCTTTGGGAGAGGAAATGTCCTGTCGCTGTTTTCTCATCTTGTGCTGGTATTAAAGGCTCAACCAGGGAGTTTCTGAGTGAAGATCAGGGACCCTAAGCCCAGCTACCCACCACCTGCTAAAACAGTACTTGGACTCACTGCCAAGAGAGACAGAGCACACCCTTTATTAAACAGTAACAGAACACTCACTGAGCACCCCACCCAGCCTGCAGCTCAGGGGCCAGCTTTAGAGTCTCATTGGGGTTGGACAGAAGGGCCTCACAGGCAGAAAGAAGGAGAGTTTTCAGACTGAACATTCTTTGGATAGTGGATTTGATTGTGGGGTTTGTTTTATATCCCCTGAAGTACTAGGGGTTGAACCCAGGGCTTCACTCATGCTAGGTAAGGAGATTTTCCCAATGTCCCAGCCCTTCCTAAGAAATAAGCATCTCCTATTGGTATCCAGGATGGCAATAATGTGACTTTTTAACTTCTTCCCTCCACCAGCCAGCTGAGGCATTTTAACTTGAGAGCCACCTGGCCATCTGGCACGGATCGTGGACCTTCATTATCCACAAAGGATATTGCCCAGTACCCTCAGTAGATACCTGAAATCACAGGTAAGCTCTAGTTCCATATACACACTATGACTTCTCCCCATCTATACACCTGTGATAATGTTTTATTTATAAACTGGGCAAAATATCATAAATGAGAATAACAAAAGCAAAACTATAACAACGTCCTATGATAAAAGCATAATTGGCTTATTTCTAGAATCTAAAATCTTCCCTTTATTACTTTTGAACTGAAGCTCAGCACAGTTTACTGAATACTGGAAAGCAGATCCATGGAGAGAGTACACAGTACTTTCTAATTCAAACCACTGGGCACACCATAAAGGATACTCATTACAAAAAACCTGGTTCTAACTTCGGGCATGAAGTGCTGAGGCGTTGTAATGGGAAGCGAGAGGAGAGGGAAGGGCCACTGATCTCCTAAGGAACAGACGTCACTGAACAGCTAGCACCAGACACACCCTGGGTATTAAGCACCCCTAGAGGAAGGGACCAAGCTTGGTGTACACCCAGAGGAGGGGTCAGATGCTTCAAATATACCTGGGTCCCAGATTTTCAAAAGTCACGTTGTTTATATGGTAATGGTCTTCCCCTTAGGTCCAGTAGACAGTGGTGTGTTTGCTTATTTATATGTCCACAATCCAGAACTCAACACCAGACTCCATTTTTTTTAAGCTTGATTTATTATTATTTTGTGTGTGCTTTCGTCACATGTATGTCTGTGCACCATGTGTTTGCCTGGTGCCTGTTGAGGTCAGAAGAGGGTGTTGGATTTCCTAGAACTGGAACTATATAGACAGTTATGAGCCACCAGATGGGTGCTAGAATTGAACCTGGGTCCTTTTTAAAAATACATTTGCTCTTAACCACTGAGCCATCTCTTCAGGCCCCAAATTCCAACTGTTTTTGTTTTGTTTTGTTGTAGACAGGGTTTTGCACTGTAGCTCAGACTGGCCACAAACACTTTATATATAGCCTAGGCTGGCTTTGAACTCAGGGCAATCCTCCTGTCTCAGTCTCTCAAGGGTTGGGAATATAGTCACAAGCTACCACCTGGTAGCTTAATTAGAGTTTCTATTGCTGTGACGAAACACCAAGACCAAAAAGCAAGATGGAGAGGAAAGGGTTTATTCAGCTTCTGTTTCCACATCCCAGTTCATCAGCAAAGGAAGTCAGGACAGGAACAGAGAGAAAATCAGCCAACATCTTCTTATCAACATATTCATTAAGAGAATGGTTTCTGGTGGGAAAATTTGAAACTAATCTTCACAATTTTAAATCCAAGCTTTTAACCCATTTAGAAAAAAAAGTGACATAAAGAATTCTAAACAATCCATGTGTTCCGGTGCCTAATACAAACTTGAACTTTGCCTTCCAGAGAGGCAGTCTTTGGAGTAGACCTTGGGGCTGATCAGGCCTCTGAGGATAGCCCTAGGTGACCCTAATCAAATGTCCCCGTTGCTATTTGCAACCTTTCACCTAACTCTAACAGGAAAGGATGGAGCTTACAATTCCAAAGCCACTCCCCAGGGAACAAGCTGAATTACTGTCATTTCCCCACCCCACCCCCCTCCATGACAGAGTCAAAGCTCTGAATATACACCATCTGTCAAAGCTCTGAATATACACCATCAAAGCCCAGGACTCCCAATCACTGCAAAATGGCAGCCACAGGCCAGGAACCTGGATGTATGTGGAGTAGGGAAATTGGGCCCCGAGCACAGCTATGCTTTGAAAAATTTAACAAACACAGCCTGAAAAAAAGTTCTACAAAAAGAACCATGAAAAGGGGAGGGTCATTATGGAATAAGAGCCAGAGGCATAGGGTGGAAAGCTCTCTGCCCTCACCCCTGCAGGTCATTAGTAAGGAGGAGATGGATCTCACTTTACCATCCAGACTGAAAAAGGCATGAGGGGAGAGACACAGAAGACTGGGTGGAGAGGAACTCTATTTTGGAGCAAAGCTGCTCAGTGGGAAGTCCTTCACTGTAGGGTGTTGCCACTCTGTTCTAGAAAACTCTTTTCTTATACATGTTTTTGTTTTCCCCTTTTGACAGTGGAAGGGAAAGTGTGTGTGGGGGGGGGGTCCTTCCCAGCACCTCTCTCTAGCCCTGCTTTCTCATCCCTCACAGGCTCCCCACACCTTCTGGCTTCCAAGAGCACCCTGAGGGTATTTGCCAGTAGGAAGTCAAACCGGAAGGGAATTGACACAATCATGAGATGACATAAGCCTGCTGACATGCTGCCAACTCAGCCTATTGAACAGGCAACTGAAAAGCCAGCATTTCATTCAAAGTAGGTCACCTCCAAGCCTTGTAGATGTCAGCTGGCAGGTCACCACAGACCTAGAATGTGAAGCCAAGTAGTAAGTGGTTTTCCTTGGGGACAAGCTGAGGTCACACAAAAAGATAATAGCTAACAGGGGAGCTTGTAAGAATGGGTAAAGTGGACCGGAGTAGACAGGGGACACCCCTGGGCAAGCTGTGAAGGTGTGCCTGTCAAGCTCTGTGAAGTTTGTGGGTGCATATCCTGCACCACTCACATGACATCTAGCACACTAATCACACACATTTGTTCCTGTTTGCCAGATGAGTAGCAGAGTCTCCACTGAGGTACAAATGCCCTTCAAAGAGCAAGCACTCTATTTTGCTGATGTCCTCATTTTTACCAAGTACTATGTCAGACCCAAAGCTGACGTGAAAAAAAAAAAAAATGTCTGGAGACTACACAGGTGTGGAAAGAGAAAACATTGAATTTGTGAAGTACATGGCTCTGGTGTCAGTCACATCTGGGCTGGACACTTGGCTCGATTTTCTTCTGTCCTTTGTGTCCCTTAAGAACTTTTCCAAGTGTGGCATGCTGAATGAACTTCTTTCAGAAGGTGTTGTCCAACCTCGGTTTCATGTGAGGAGAGCAGAAGGGTACAACACACAATGGGCAAAGCTCAATGACAAGCTGTTCTAACACTCCAGATCCTTCTGTTACTGGGAGTATGCACAGGCTAGGGGTTTCCTGGGAGCTTGGAAATGTATCTGAGTTTTGTTCACAACGTAATAGCTGAGGAGAAACCAGCCAGGGTACCCATGCTTCATGGACAGAATTCGAAGTTTTACCCTTCCTAACGGGTAACTGGCAAGGCACACTGCTTTTCAGCACGGTTTTTTACATCACCCGTCATTTTCTCTTCTGATCAACAACAGAGGAATAATTTAAATTATAGGCACTAATGAGTTGACCATCTATACACTCTAATCTCAAATTCCATTTTCTGGAATATTAATCTAGAGACTGTACTTATCATTACTAAGTGGTATGTGTAGGAAAGAGGAAAAGACCCCTTACGGTCAAATGTGTTCAGAAAACTATGTCTGACGCCACCTCTTCTTGACTCTTAGTATGCCCTGATATTCTGTGAGTCCTGAAGAAGGAGCTGTGGTATGGAACACTCTCTCTGTGTATCTGGTCTTGACTCTACGTTTGAGGAGCACCCTGCAGGATGCTCCCATAGCACAAGCTTTGAGAAAAGCTCATCCATGTTCAAAGTGTCTAGAGAGGCTGCAGTTGGTTTCTCTCCTTGATCCCATATGTTGAACATCATTAATTTCTTGTCATACTGATCAGACATGAAAACGATGCTAAGCTGCATGGGGAACCCAAGAGGAGAGGCAATGCCATCAGAACTCTGGTCTAACCGTAGGACTCGTCCATGAGAAGAAAGAGCAGGTCCTGCTTATATCACATGAAAAACGACACAGAGCACTTGGGATGGAAGAAAATGAGGAAAAAAAAGGCAACACCTAGGAAAATAGCATTCAGGCCAGAATCTCAGATATGCGGGAGCCCAAACTGGAGAGTAAAAATTCAAGACCTGCCTGGGCTATAAAGTAAATGTCAGACAAGCCTGGACAACGTAGTGAGACCCTGTCTCAAAATGAAATATGTATTTAAAGGACGAACGGTATGGTTTAGTTATAGAGCACTTGTTAAGAAGGCACAAGGTTGAGTTATGAGGGGCCTGGAAAGATGACTCAGTGGTTAAGGGCCCTGGCTGCTCGTCCAGAGGACCTGGGTTCAATTCCCAGCACCCACATGGCAGCTCACTACTGTCCGTAACTCCAGTTTCAGAGGATCCGAGACCTTCACAGAGACATACATGCAAGCAAAGCACCAAATAAATAAATAAATAAATATATATATATATATATATATATATATATAAATGAAGGCATATATATGAAGGCACAAGGTTGTGGGTTCAATCCCCAAGATCACAGAAATAACTCTTTAAAAAGAAAGAGAAAATAAAAGATAATGCCATGCGTGGCAGCTTGTGCCTGTGATCCTTCCTCTGCACCCGGGGTCACAGGATAGGCTACAAAGTGACTACCTAGCTCCAAAGAAAGAAAACAAAACTAAAAAACAGCCAACAACAACAAACCTGGGGCCTCTGGTGCAAAAGAGAAGAAAAAACTGTCAGTTGTCATGGCAACTGAACCTTTGGATTATGGCTTGTTCCTTACCCCCCAGCGGAGTAAACACAGTGACTAGTTCTAGATCCACTTGATTTGATCCTCAGGGAAAGAACTATTAAAGATGCTATGAACTATGGGAAAAGGGCTTCTGGAAGGTTCTCAGGTCACTGACCTTAAGATGAAGGGACTGTCAGGCCTCCGACTCTTTCTGATGTTGTTTGCTTGCTTCGATCCACTGCATGTTCCCATCATTACCAGCGAGTTCTGAGGCTCAAAGCTGAAGTGATGCCTCCATAGTTAAGAACGCTGGCTATTCTTGCAGGGGAACAGGGTTCGATTCCCAGCATCCACGTGGCAGCTAACTAAACACCTGTATCTCCAGCTCCTAAAGATCCAATACTCTCTTTTGACCTCCACAGTGAGTGCCAGGCACATACGTGGTGAACATACAAGCAGGCAAACATTTCTACACACAAAAAAATATTTTTTAAAAAATGAGTACACTCAATCATGGATTGGAACCCTAGTCAGGTCAAGCATACTGATACACACCTGTAACCTCAGCACTGAGGAAACTTGAGGCAGGAGGATTATGAATTGGAGGCCACTCTGACTGTGCGTAATGAATTTGAGCCCAGTGTTAATTTTGGCTCAAAGCGGGTAGAGGGTACAAAGAGCCACAATACATTTTTCTTTGTAAATCCAATATTTCAAGTATTTTGTTATGGTGACAGTAAGTTAATACAGAAAGAAACAAACTTTGAGTGTTCCTTAAACACACACACACACACACACACACACACACACAAACCTTTTCTTTACTGGGCCTTGGTGGCTCACACCTGCAATCCCAGCACTTGGATTACAGTTGAAGGCTAACCTCGGCTACATAGTGAGACTCTGTCTCCAGAGAAAAAATGAAAGTGGGGAAGGAGGGGAGCCTATTACCAAGCCTGATGAGATAAGCCATAGGACTCACACGATGGGAAAGGAGAAGCAACTCCCACAGCCCCACTCCCACCTCTACATGCATGATCTGGTGCACCCATGCCAGCCCCGCCCCCGTATGCAAAATAAATAAATACAATTAAAAAAATCCATATCACTAGTATTCCAAACTGGTAGTGTTATCAAGCAGACTAAGGGTTCCAAAGATGTGGCACTTTCAAAAAGAAGAAACCTCAGATCAAATCAAGAAGAGATTTGTCACTTGTCACCTTTCCTATTGTGAGACAATTCCTGGAGAGGAACCTATACATGGTCTGGGGTGCCAAGCTTAAAGGTACACAGATAACTATGGAAAACTGACAAAGGTGCCCCAGCATTCCACCGTGTCGTGGAATAGTCCTTTACAATGTGTGAAGATGCGTCACTGGTTTAATAAAAAGCTAAGCGGCCAATAGCTAGGCAGGAGGTATAGACAGGACTTCCGGACAGAGAGAACTCTGGGAAGAAGAAAAGGTGGAGTCACCAGACAGACAGGAAGGAAGCAAGATGGGGAGGATAGAGCAAAAGAAACTGAGCCACATACAAGAATGTAGATTAAAAATATGGGTTAACTTATGTTCTAAGAACTAGTTAGAAATAAGCCTAAGCTAAGATCAAGCTTTCATAATTAATGTCCCCACAGCATTTTTTTTTGTGAGATGGCAACCCAAAAAAAAAAAATTTATCTACACCACAGAGATTACAGAAAAGAAATAGATGAAATGTACAGAAACCTGAGAGAGTCTAACCTTCTTTTGGAACAACATCTTCCCTGGGAAAGATGTAAGCAACCTTTACCCCCCTGCTAAGGACCCAATGACAAAACAGGGAACCAGTTGCACTGATGTTCACTCTAGAAAACCAATGAGTTGATTTGGCTTTACTTATAGAGCAAAGTGAGAGAACAGGAAGAAACACGGATGGCTTGAAAGCAGCTGCCCTGGAAGGCCTTCACCCAACAGAGATAATCTCTCCCCAATGGTTGGGGAGAAGGAGTCTCCTCCCCTTGTACACCCCCAGCAGTGTAAGTAAGCTAGCCCCTGCCCAAACCTACAGCTGTCTACGAGTAGTTGGGAGTGGCTGGATACTCTGGTACAGGTTCCATGACACTCTCCAACCTTTCTAAGATGTTAGGTGAGTGGTCAACAAGCCCAGCTGTGTTGATCTTGTACATGTGGGCACAGCTGTTCTAATGAAGGTGGTGGCAGCTTGGCTAGGATGATATTTATATGTATGCTCCAAACAGACTTAAGAGGGGATGCAGCAGGCCTAGGAGAGCCAAGTTGACTTTACTGCTTCTCCAACCTCTGTGCATCCAGCCTTCTGACACTGCAACACAGTATCGTTCACATGGAGAATAAGATTGTGGTTTTTATGTCACACCACATTCAGGCTATCTTGGATGCATGAAGATGCCTTTGAGAAAACAGACTCACCCCCCCCCGGGGGGGGGGGCACTACTAAAAGCTACAGGCACTTTCCAGGCAAGGAAGTAGGCGAAGGAACTTCTGAAAATGTTTTCAGGGATTGCCACTGTAGAACCCAGCTATGGATATCTCCCACAAAATGCTAAAAGCAAGAATGTAAATGCCCACTGTATGGCAATGTAATCAAGTAGAGTCATTGGAAAAATACTACAGGAAAGAAGACATGGGCTGGAGAAAGGACACCACATTCTCATCCCTGCCAGCAGGAAACAAAGGCTACTTAGCAAGTCAGGTGCCTTACATCCAAACACTAGTTGAACATTTTCGATGAAGTGAAGAAGTCTGTCTCAGCCACACTACTAATCAGCCACAGGGACTCGAAGTCATTCCAAGTGAGCATGTGGTCACAGAAGAGTCACCTGGGAACTGCTAGAGAGACAGGCTCCTGGGTGGCTCACAGCTTGTTGGCTTTCCAGTATTCCTTTGAGATACTCAAAGTTCTATAAGGGAGAAAAATCAAGTATCCTGATCTCTCTGCAAGTCTCCCATTCCAACTTCAGAGAACTGCCTTTTGAGTTTCTATGCTTCTGGATTTCAAGGCCACGGTTGTGAGAGTCTTGTTCTAAAACTCCACCCCACCTCTCCTCCAATGACCTGAGTTCATTCTGTATCCCCTCCAAGGTGACTGGTGGAGAACTAAGTAGAAGAAGCCACATCCAGAACACATAGAGGGAAACATTAAAACATATCATTATATCCAGAACCATCTAGGAAAACAGCTTCCAGAAGCTTCTGGGAATGTCTGTGAGGGAATATCTATACTGTATTCCCTGAAAGTAGGAAGAGCCATGGGCAGCATCTCTTCACAGTCTGGAGTCCCAGACAGTTTTAACATCGGCACTCATCTGTTTCCTCACTGTATCAGGCACCTCACATCCTAACACCATGGATGTGTCTTCCCTGTCACAATGAACTTATCTCAAACTGTGAGTCAAAACATGCCCTTCCTTAAGTGGCTTTCATCCCTAGTTTTGCCACAGCAACAAGATAAGTAACTAATATAGTGATCATCTTCCCTTTTTTACAATTTTTATTACATCTGTTTATTTGTACAAATGTGTATGTGTGTGTATACAAGTATGTGTGCAATGTGTCATGGTGCCCAGAGGACAACTTTCTGGGTTCAGTTCTCTCCTACTAAGTGGGTCCCAGAGATCGAACTCAGGTTGTGAGGCTTGGCTGCAAGCCCCTTTAGCCACTCAGTGACCTCAGCCACTCTCCCCTCCCTCAACTCTCTCCCCTTTGGTGCTGGTGAACAAAGGGTCTTGTTCCCACTAGACAAACCCCTAACCCCATGAACATATTCCTTGGTAACAGGCATATTTATGAAGTACTCAAATGTAGTGCCATCCACACTGTAAAGTGCTTTTTAAATCCCTTGTCTTATTCAATCCTCATAATAACCCTGAAGGGTAAGTGCTATCATTTTCTTCTTCTACTTTGCAGATAAACCTGAGACTCAGGTCCGCACTTAGTAAACAGAGCACTAGGTCTCTAAGCCAAGTTCAAGTTCTTGACCACCAAGCCCCATGCCTATCTCCCACGGAGGAAATTACTTGCTTCCTACTATGTTCAGTGCACAGACAAGGCAGTCCCTTCAAGTTCCTACCGAGCTCACCCCCGTTATCTAGTGATACAGCCAGGCTGCTGGCGGGCTCCCTCAGACACAGGTGCACCCCGGGCTCAGATCTCAGCCCTCCATTATACTGTGTTCATTACACAGGAAGACTCCGAGGTCATGCTTTCAAATCCTAGCCCTTTCCTCATTATCTGCCCTAGCATCAGCGTTCTTCCAGGTCCTGTATTGACTCGCTTTGCTCCTGGCTGCCGGCCCAGCTCCATTAGATCCCAGGCATTTGAGCAAAGTACACAGCTATCCAGTTCTGACTGAACGGAATTGACTCGACATCCCTCCTCTATAATTTTGGGCAGAGTCTGAGAGGATTTAGAAGGTGTCATTGACTTGGAATTACAGTTCATTGTTACAGAATGAATTTCCGGACTGTGCTGAGGAGAGCTGGGCACCCCCACACACTTACACAAGCAGCTTTGTTCCCATTAAAGTGTCCCCTTTAACTGCACTGTGCACGTTTGCTCAGGACTGTGCTGATTCTCAAGGCAGAGCTGTATCAAAGAAATCTCGTCTTTCTGTGGCGCATCACATCTGCGCTTGATCTTGGCTTCTGTATTTCCTAGCCTAACAAACTCTTTGCATGCCTTTGTCTGATACGGGCCAGAGACGTCTTCTAAGTCACACTACTCTGCATAGCAGCATGCTGGGCTCTTTGGCTTGTCTAGGTGATATAAATGACCACAGACCAGGTTGGTAGCTGACTGACTGTATTTTCCATTTTGCACATATGTCACTTGCCCAGAGTGAATTCACTCTTTCAGATAGGGACACTTATTGGAAGGAGGGACTTGGGGGAAAGCTCTAAGCCTGTGGAGATCTTGCAGCAGATGGTGCTGAGTTTAAAACAAAAACATAACATTCCAGCTTCAGCCTCAGAAGATGTAACAATAAACCCACTCCCATGAGGTTGGCCTAAAATGTTAATCCCTTGCCACAGCTGGAAATACAAATGCCTCCCAGAGCTCAAGGGTCCCCAACTCACCTGGTGGGACAATAGGCAGTACAAAGCCCTCTTCCTCAGCTGCCCTGTTACCTTTCTCTACAAACCACTTAAAAAGAATGCTGCGGGTGTTCAAACAAACTTGCCTGAGAAATTGAATAAAGCTGTACAATTTTCTAACAATGACCATAAGAATAAAGACATAGCAGAAAAATAAAATCATTGGTGATCCTGGCTAGAAAAAGCAAGGCATATTCTCCAAGAATATTTCATTAATAAAAGTTGTTAATTTTTGAAATTTTTTTTAAATTCACAGATACTCTGTGTGTGTGTGTGTGTGGTGTGCATATGTGTGTGAGCGTTTATGTGTGTGTGTGGTATGTGTGTGTGTGTATGTGTATTGTGTGACTGTGTGTGGTGTAGTGTCTTTGTGTGTATATGTGTCTGTATGTGTGATGTGTGGTAAGTGTGTGTGCGGTGTGTGTGGTGTGTGGTATATGTGTATGTGTGTGTGCTCATGCAGAAGACAACTTGAAAGAGCCAGGTTTCTTCCTCCACCTTGTGTGTGGGTCTCAGGGATCAGACTCAAACTGAGCCATGTCACAAACTCAAACCTACCAAGCACCTTGCAGCATTAGCCAGAAGGCCATTATTAGAGTGAGCAGAAGTACAGGGTATGGCGTCTTATGGGGATGGGGATGAGGGGATAGAATGGTTCAGGTCCTATAGAGGAGGCAAACCTGAAGAGATGAAAGAAGTGGGCTGAGATGGTGAGGGAGCTGACCCCTTGACCAGTAGAAATACACAGAAAAGCCAGCCTTGCACTTTGGGCAGCACAGCAGAGATGACCCTGCTGAGGAGAGCATAGGTGAGCCAACCCTGAGGACCAGAGAGAGCATAGGAGACCTAGCCCCACCCCTCATCTGTCACATGTCAATGGCGGCATTGACTGGAGAGAGAAGTCCTTCCTCCTCTGGACCATCAACCCTTGGGGCAGGTGGAAGAGCTACAACACTTGGGAGAGCAGGCCCTGCACCTTCCCTGGCCAATATAACAGAGCCAACCCTGTTGGTAGAGGTGTGGATGAGCCAGCCCCAAAATTGTGACTTAGAAAAACCTGTCCCCATTTTCCATCTAGTGGACGAATCCTACAGCTGCCCACGCCCAGACCCAGGGTTATGGCTTGACCTGCCCCAACATCCACCCCATCTATGATCTGATGGAGCACATGAAGGAGGCTGACCCAGAGAACCAAAGATGCAGGATCTCCACAGCATAGAGCAGCAGCAGAATGTCCAGGAAGAGTCTGAGTAGAGGCCCAGTATCAAGCAGTATAGTGGAAAGCAGGGGCCTCGAATCAGACCAATTACGCTTCGCAATGAATACTTGCAAGTGGAGATGGGTAGACAAAAGGGTGTAAGGTGTGACTTGCTGGGTCTCACTGCAGCTTCCACGATGAGATTTTTATTTCCTTCTTCTTGTTTTTATTTTTTCTCATTTTTTTTTCTCTTGACTTTTGCTCTATGGGGGGGGGGCGCATTGCATTAGCAGAGGTGTATATGAAGGGGCAGGGAATGGATATCCCAAGATATTTTATTTTTTAAAAGATTTTAAAACACATATAAATATATGCATGTGTGTGTGTGTGTTTGTGTGTGTGTGTCAAACAGTATCTAGCATATGGAAAGACTATATATTTTTATTTTTTTTTAACTATTACCATCTATGGTGGTTTAAATAAGAATGGTTACCGTGGGCTCATATATTGGAATACTTAATCATTAGTGAGTAGCACCACTTGAGAGGGATTAGAAGATGTGGCCTTACTGGAGTAAGTGTGACCTTGTTAGAGGAAGTGTGTCACTGAGGGTGAGCTCTGAAGCCCAAGCCAGGCCCAGGATCTGTCTCTTTCTGCTGCCTGTGGATCTGGATGTCAAACTCTCAACTTCTTCAGAACCATGTCTGCCTCCATGCGACCATGCTCCATTGCTGTGACAATGGACTAAACCTCTGAAACTGTAAGCCAGCCCCAATAAATGCTTTCGTTTATAGGAGTTGACATGGTCATGATGTTTTTCACAGCAAGAGAATACTGACTAAGACATCGTCTTTAATTTGCAAGCACAGTGTAGAACAATGGTTCTCAACCTATGGGTTGCAATCTCTCTGGGATCCAATGATTGGAGTCCAATCAGATATACTGGATATCAAATATTTACACTATGATTCATAACAGTAGCAAAATTACAGTTATGAAGTAGCAACAAAAATAATTGTATGGTTGGGGTCACCACAACATGAGGAGCTCTATTAAAGAGTTGCAGCATTAGGAAGGTTGAGAACCACGGGTGTAGAACAAAAAATGTTTCTTGTCAGAGGGTCCCTCCTAAGACAACGTTGAAATTACATCAGCCTGGGATACAGGCATAGGACCCCATAGCTCACCCCCCACAGCTGCAAAGATTGGATAAGGAGTCTGTGTGCAGCCAGACTCATATAGGGTGCTAGGTATGACTACTCTCAAGGTACACCCATCGCCACCCCTCATCCCCCACCCCCTCCCCTCCCTCTCTCTCTCTTGCCCCCCTCACCATCTCTCTCCCCTCTCCCTCTCACTCATGCACCCTGGGGATTTTCTGCCAAGCAGGTAGAAAAGCTCAGGATGCTTCTTAGTCAGCACTTTTTGTCAGAGACATTCTGGGCACAATAGCTCAGGAGGAAAGGCTGCCTCTGCTTAGAAATTCAAAGAGTTGTTGGCCCAGGGTTAGCACTCTATCCACACCAGGCTACAGGTTCCCTAGGATTAGTGATGGTTGGGTGGCTATGGGTGGCTATTTTCACGACTAGTAAGATGGTTCAGAGTTGAAGGGTTATCTGAGAGGCCCTGGCTTCCTGAATTGATGCAGTTCTACAAAGAACAACCTGGTGCCTTGTTCTGTGACTGTTAAACATCTCAGCAGTACATGCAAGCCCCCCATCCTTCCACATACTGCAAAGCACTGCCTCCGGCCCTTCCTCCAATTCCTACTGAGCTACCACTTATGCATCTGCTAGCATTTAACAGCAGGAGGGCTTAATTAAAGGAAGAGAGAAAGAGAGAGGCAGAGGGAGGGAGGGAAGGAGGGAGGAAAGGAGGGCGGGAAGGGAGACAGTGACTAGGAAATGGAATTGTATCTCCAATCCATATTAAACTCTTCATTTCCTCCCTGACTCCTTTAATCTACCTAATGTCTTCCAGCTGCTGGGCTGTCCTTCCCCAAAGAAGCAGCAACAGCAAAAGCGAAGAGGTATGATGAAGCACTGTCTTTGGGGCCCTTCACATCTGTACCTCTCAAAAAGCACATGGGCCTAAACCATTTCTAATGTCGACGAGGATCCCACAGTCAAAAAGGGAGCTTAAGAATCTTCCCAAACAACTAGTCCATGGTGGCACTGCCTTTAATCTCAGTGCTTGGGAGGCAGAGGCAGGTGGCTCTCCTTCGTTCAAGGCCAGATTGCTCTATATAGCAAGTTCTAAGTTTGTCTGGTTTAAACCCAAAGAAACAAACAAACAAACAAAAATTGCCCATGATCAAACAGCTTGTAGCTGGTAAAACCAGGAGTCAAAAGGAATCTTTGCCTCCAAACCCCACGGTCTTAACCACGTGAAGGAATCTGCCACTGCTCCCATCTGCCTGAACCCCAGGCTAGACCACAGAAATGAAACCCCAGTCTACAGTCTCTGCCTCTTAGTGGACACTGCATCTTGCCTCCCCGGACTCACTCCACCTCTAAAAAGATATTTGAAGGTAAAAATAAGACCAGAAAGATGGAATTGGCACATTTTGGGAAGATGCTAAAAACCCACAATCCATAATCAGCCTGAGAATCAATGTTTCGGGATATCTGAAATGCATTCATGTAGTAATCAGGTGTGTTTACAAGATTATAACAAACAGCAAAGCTCACAAACAAGAATGAAAGAAAAGTCTTCTCTAAGTGTGTTCTAACACCCCAAGTCTGTCTGGGTCTAAGGGATTTCTTTTCTCTCTCTCTGTTCCCTGCTTCTGAGGTCCAGGGTCCCATGCATGTAGGACAAGCACTGTATCATTGCTCAATGCACTGCTCTAAGATTTCCTAAGAATACATCAACACGTGTGTGTGTGTGTGTGTGTGTGTGTGTGTGTGTGTGTGTGTGTGTGTGTATGTGTGTGTGAGAGCGTGTTCGAACACGCCAGACATATGCCAGACAAGAACATTGGTAACAGCTCCAGGCCAGCCCGAACTTCACAGCAAGGCTTTCCCAAATACAAAACAAACAATAACTCACAGTATATCTATCTCTATATGTATATATTTTTGTTTCTTGAAATCAGAATCTTATTCTGTAGGAATTTGGGGTTGGTTTCGTTGTGTTCAAACTTTGGGGGCAAAATCGAAAGTTTCAGTCATCTAGGTAAATGCCTTACAGCCTTGACATATTTCTCTGTTCTAAAACTTCTCATTTGGGGCTGGAGAGATGGTTCAAAGATTAAGAGCACAGTACCCAGGTTCAAGACTCAGCACCCACATGACAGCTCAATATCTAGAACTCCAGTTCCAGAGGATGCGAAACCCTCACAAAGATATACATACAGACAAAACACCAATGCACATAAAATAAATCTTTAAAAAAAAAAAAAAAACAAAAACAAAACACACAACTCATTTTGCTCAATTGCATTTATTTATGTATCTCCACACTGATCTGCCCAGAGCCATCTGTCTTTTAAACTAACACAAGTAACTGCATTATATGCATGGATTGAGATCTGCTTACCCAGCTTCCTGGGGAAGAACATTTGGCTCGTGACTCTTTGATGTTGGAATGACCATGGACGATGTTAAGAATCGCTAAAGGCAGCCTATGAGGAAAAAGAGAAAATATCTGTCACTCGTGTACCTGGTCAGGGGTTAATTTCCAAACCATGTAAAGCACTTCTATAACACAATAGCAACAAAAATAGTCCAATTTAAAAGCAGACATCTCTCTAATGAAAACATGCTTATAGCCAACAGCTACATGAAAAAAAATGCTTGGTTAGGTGGGTGTTGTGGCACACAGCTTCGACCCTAACACTTGGGAGGTGGAGGCAAGAAGATCCTAAATTTGAGATCAGTTTGGGTTTCACAAAGAGACTCTATTAGGATGAGGAGGGGGAGAGGAGGAGGAGGAGGAGGCAGAAACAGCAGCAGCAGCCACTGCCTTGACAGTGCCTATCAGCTCAGATATTACAAAGCAAAGGAAACCGCAAGTTGTAGACCACTGGTGAGCACTAGGGAGATGGGAAGCTGGGCATTGCTGGTGAGAAGGATAGCAGCCGCCATGGAAAACGGCATGAGGATGCAAAACCTTAAAGCTAGAACTACCCTTTATCCAACACCCCACGGCTGGGTGTAAATCTAAAAACATTGGAAGTGGGATCTTGGCCTGGCAAGAAGGCTCAACAGAAAAAGACACTTGCTTTTGCAAGCCTGACCTGAATGTGCTCATTGGAACCCATGTAAATAGAGATGGAAGGAGAGAACCAACTCCAGAAATTTTTACTCTGACCTCCACATATACACTGTGGCACCCGTGTGCGCGCGCGCGCACACACACACACACACACACAGCACAGCACATCACATATAGATACACAACTAATTAATTAATTAAAATAAATAATAAATGATCTCAAAGAGATACTAACACCACATCATATTTTTAGCACTATTTATCATAGTAAAAATGTGAGAACCACCCACCAACACCTACAATCCAGTACTCAGAGGAAAGCAGAGGCAGGAGGACCAGGAGTTTAAGGTCAGCCTGAGCTACATGAAACCTGTCTCACAAAACCAAAAAAAAGAGATCTTGGGACAACCTAAATATCTATTTAGGGATGAATAGATTCTTCCAGATACACTGTACAGATAAAATAGTACCGTGAACCATATCCAGCCTTGCTCTTTTAATCCCAGCACTCAGAAGATAGGGGTAGGCAGAGCTCAGCGAGTTTGAGGCCATCCTGATCTACACATCAAGTTCCAGGTCAGCTAGGGAAAGAAAGGAAGAGAAGATGAAAGACAAAAAGAAGGAAGGTAGGAAGACGAGCAAGAGAGTAAGTTGAGCATAGCAGTGCACACCTGGAACCCCAGAGCTACAGGACAGCAGCAAGAGGCTTCTGAGTGTGAGGTTAGCCTGGGCTACAACAGTAAGACCTGCCTCGGAGACCAGGCTCCCGGCATGCCTGCGAGGCTCTCTGCATCTCAGGGCCTGAGGTGGGACAATCCACTCAGTAGGGATAGTGCCATTTCCTGGGTAGGACCCTCTAGAGCATGGAGAGGCTGAACCAAGCACCCATTCTTCTTTCGCTCCTGCCTGACTATGGATACAATGGGACCAGGGATTCCAACCTGTGAGCCCGAATAAACCTCTTGTCCCTGAAGTTGCTTTTGTCATATCTTTGCCAGCAGCAGGGAAGTTACTACAATGACACTTGTCCCGTTAACCCGGAAAAGTACCTGAGTTACAACTGTTGGTATCATTGCTGAAATGGAACACATGTTCAGCTTAATAAAAGAGCCAATGCATATGTCATAAATAATAAAAGGTGCTGCCAGGTGGTGGTGATGCGCACCTTTCTTTAATCTCAGGAGGCAGAGGCAGATGGATCTCTGAGTTCAAGACCAGCCTGATATACAGAGGAAGTTCCAGGACAGCTAGAGTTGCACAGAGAAACCCTGTCTCAGAAAAACAAAAACAAATTTAAAAGAAAACAAAGAAGAAGGTCTAGGAGTGTAGCTCAGAACTTACCCAGTGCATTAGTCACTTGCCTTGCTGCTGCTGGAAATTAGCTGACAGAGGCAACTAAGAAATGGAGGGGCTGGGGGCGATGGGGGAGGGGGATACGACTCCATAGACGGGGACTGAGATGATTCCACACTTAAGAGCACTGGTTGCTCTTCCAGAGGACTCAGGTTCAATTTCCAGAACCAAAATGGCAGCTCACAGCTGTCTGTCTGTACGTCCTCTTTCAGGAGATCTGATTCAGACATACTTGCAGGCAAAACACCATGAAATAAATAAATTACTTTTTTTTAAAAAAGAAAGTAACATCGAGAGGCGGGCTGGAAAGATGGCTCAGAGGCTGTGAACACTGACTGCTCTTCCAGAGGACCTGGGTTCAATTCCCAGTGCTCACATGGTGGTTCATACCCATTCATAATTTCTGACACTCTCACACAGACATACATGCAGGCAAAACACCAATGCACATAAAATAAAAATAACTATTTTAAAAAGAAAGAAAGAAAGGAAGGAAGGAAGGAAGGAAGGAAGGAAGGAAGGAAGGAAGAAAGAAAGAAAGAAAGAAAGAAAGAGAGAGAGAGAGAGAATTTTAATCACGGTGCAAGGGTACAGCCCAATATGTTAGCATGCCATGGAAGCAGGAGCTTGAAGTAGCTTCTCCTTTTTATTCAATCCTAGACCTTCATTTAGGGTGCTTCTTTGAAGCTCAATAAACCTAATCTAGAGACTCCCTCCCAGACATGCCCAGTTTGCTTCAGCAGTGAATCTTCGCCTCATCAGTTAACAATGATGAGTCATAATGGTCACAGCTAACAGGCTCAGGGTTCAATTCTCAGCATCCCATAGCAGAGAAAAATTCATAGAGTAGGCATCTCCTGCCTTTGAGCAATGGCTGTTTCTGGAGGCAAACACAGTCATAAATGTTCAACTATCATGTTTTCATGTTAAAAACTACAATAAGACTGACATGACCACTTTATTCTGAGGGAGAGGCCCTAAGAGAAAATGTATGTGCCCGGGCTAAGAAGGAAGGGGCAGAAGGAGAATAAGAAAGGAAAGGGGGGGAGAACAGACAGAGACAGAGAGAAAGGGTGAGGGAGGGAGGGAGAGAAGAAGATCCAACAGTGATGTATCTGAAAGAGTGATGGATAAAGGCTGGAATGTGTCTCCTAAACATCCTGCCTTGACGATGAAGTGCAGGAACTGAGCTGTAAGGTCTCACAGAAAGCCTCCCTCTGGGTCTCAGAGGAGCAGCCACACTGTCTGCTTCCTCACTTTTTATATTTTTATTCCTCACTTAAATATATTTTTAGGTATATATTTAAGAATGGGATGGCTATAGGCTGTAAGAGAAGGATGCTAAGCCTTAGAGAATCTGCTTTCCACAGTGCTTATACCTATAGGAGGCGCCAGGAAAGGAATGTGAATGGAGAAGGAGAACGTGAGACAGCACCTGATACATGTGTGTGAAGACCTAATAATGGAACGCTCTTTCTATGCTATGTAAAAACTGAAAAGCAAAAAGGTGGTTGAGTCCATTTACATTCTGGCTAGTACCACAAGAATATTTTCTCCTTTGTCAACACAGTAAAGACAGTCTCTTTTAGTTTTGTATATTCTTTTTAGGTTATTCATTTTTATTTTATGTGCATTGGTGTTTTGCCATGAGTGTCAGATCCCTTGGAACCAAAATTTTAAACAGCCATGAGGATGCTGGGAATTGAACCCCAGTCCTCTGGAAGAGCAGCCAGTGCTCTTAACCGCTGAGCCATCTCTCCAGACCCTAAGCCCCTAATTTTTGTGTATTCAAACACATATGTCTTGGTAACTCGTTATGTTTTAATTACATTTCCCTAATAACTAGTTAATCATACTTTCCTGTGTTTGCTAGCCCTAAAGATTTTGAGATGAAGAGTCCTTTCACATCATTCCCTTGCAGCCGCGATTATATTCTTCAACGATATGACAGAAACACATCTGAAAAAAGAAGAGGTGTGTTTTGGGCTCACAGTCTGAGAGGACACTTCAACAGGAGCAGGAAGGGTGAGAGAGGAAGCGGCCCTCGCTATGGCAACGGAGTGGGAGGCTGCCAGTCACATGACCCAGTCCGGGATTAGGTCTCAGGACGGTGCTATCCACATTCAAGGTGGGTTCCTTCCTCAATGAACCTTCTCTGAAAACATCTTCACAGACACGCCCAGAGGCCTATCTCCTAGGTGACTGTAAATCAAGATTCATTATCCAGGGGCTGGAGAGGTGGCTCAGCAGATGAGCACACCGGCTGCTTTTACAGAGGTTCTGAGTTCAATTCCCAGCACCCACATGGCAGCTCACAGCCATCTATGGTGAGATCTGGTGCCCTCTTCTGGCCTGCAGGCCAGAACACCATATACTAAATAAATCTTTAAAAAAAAAAAAAAAAAAAAAAAGATTAATTATGGCATATATTTTTTAGTTGAGTCTTCTTATTTCATTTTTAAGGTATTTTATATATTCTATACATAAATCTTTTATGAGAATTATGCTTTACAAATATTTTATCCTGTCTATCATTTATCTTTTCAAGTCTCTTAGTGACAATTTTTTAAAAAGTGAAAAATTTGTCAGGCATGGTGGTATGTGCCGCCTTTAATCCCTGCATTTAGGAGGCAGAGGCAGGTGAATTTCTGTGAACTAAAGGTCAAGCAGGTGTATATAGAGTTCTAGGACAGCCAAGCTACATAAAGAGAACCTATATTGTTATTAATATTGTTGTTTATTTTATTTTATGTGTATGAGTGGCTACCTGCATTTATCTCTGTATACCATGTTGTATACAGAGATACTACACATAGTATCCATGAAAGTCAAAAGAAGTGTATTGGATCCCCTGGAACTGGAGTTACAGACGGTCGTCACCTGTCATGTAAGTGCTGGGAATACAACCAGGGTACTCTGTAGACACAGCCAGAGCTTTATCCCCAGAGCACTCTCTGCTGTGAAATAATCCTTCTGTACACTGTGAAAACATATTGCTCTCATTGTTAATAAAAGCTGATTGGTCAATAGCTAGGCAGGATTTTCAGGTCAGAGAGCATTCTGGGAAGAGCGACGGAGTGAGAAGAGTTACCAGGAGATGCAGAAGGAACAAGACATGCTGGCGGACAGATAAAGCCACAAGCCACATGGCAGAATTAGATGAATAGAAATGGATTAATTTAAATTGTAAGAGCTGGTTAGTAATAAGCCTGAGCTATTAACTGAGCATTTATAATTGATATTAAGCCTCTTTGTGGTTATTTGGAAGCAACTGCCAAGACACAGAAAAACTCTGACTACCTTTCTCCTTCCCCCACTTAAAACAACATTTCAAAACAAAACATATTGCACAAATCCTAATGATCTTATAATAAAAACTCTGAGCCAGACATTGGGACAAATGCTAAAAGATCATAGAGACAGAGGAACTCTGCCTCCTTCTGCCTTATATACCCTTCTCTGCCCAGCCATACTCCTGGTTCAAACTTTCTAGTGCTGAGATTAAAGGCCTTTGTGTTTCCCAAGTTCTGGGAGCAGAGGCAAAGGATCCCAAGTGCTGGAATTAAAGGTGTGTGCCACCATTTCCTGGCTCTATTTTCCTCCTGGATTGGATTAATCTCCTGTAGCCCACTGTGGCCTCGAGGTCACAGAGATCCATAGGCTCTCTGCTTCTGCCTCCCAAGTACTAGGACTGAAGGTGTCTGTCACCACTCCCTGAACATTATGGTTAATTCTGTGGCTGATTCTGTACTCTGATCTTCAAGCAAGCTTTATTTCTTTAGATCGTACACATCACCACAAAAACAAAACAAAACCAATGAAAATCTTCATATGAAAAAGAGCAGCATTTAGGAGGCAGAGGCAGGCAGATCTCTGAGTTCGAGGCCGGCCTGGTCTACAGAACAAGTTCCGGGACAGCCAGGGCTACACAGAAAAATCCTGAAAAGCCAAAAAAAAGAAAGGAGGGAGGGAGGGAGGGAGGGAGGAAGATAGTCAGCCATTTTAGCTAGGAAGAATCTGCCTGTCTTTGCCCCCACCTGTGATGGGGTTACAAACACACATTTGCATGGCTTTTACATGGGCCCTGGTGCTGACTTAAACTCGGGTACTTAGCTTGCAAAGCCTTCACAGTAAGTGTGCATATATAGCATACACACTGAAACATACACCTACTACTGAGAAAAATTAATGAAGATCTGTCTAAGTGGAGAGGCATACCTGCTTACAGATTTAAAGGTAGGTATGTGCGCACATGTATGTGTGCATGCTTGCGTATCAAGAACTCTCTCAGTTAAGAGCACTGGCTGCTCTTCCAAAGGTCCTGAGTTCAATTCCCAGCAACGACATGGTGGCTCACAACCATCTGTAATGAGATCTGGTGCCCTCTTCTGTCATAATATGCAGAGAGAGCCTCATATATCAAAATTAAATAAATAAATCTTAAAAAAAAAAAACCTGTGTGTGTGTGTGTGTGTGTGTGTGTGTGTGTGTGCGCACGCCTCAGCACGTATTGCTGACTTTAATCTCTAGCATTTAAAAAAAAAAAGTGTGTCTTAGCATTTCCTGTGTGTGATGGACACCATTTAAAATGCTTATAGTGTATGGACATTTTACCTGCATGTCCATGTACCACATGCATATACTGCCTCAGAAACCAGAAAAGGGCATGAGAGCCCCTAGAACTGTTTGGTTTTTTTAAATTATATTTATTCATTTCATTTTATGTGTGTTTTGCCCACATGTATGTATGTCTGTACTACAGGTGCGCTTGATGCCCATGGAGATAAGAGGGCATTGGGATCACCTGGCACTGAAGTTACACAAACGGTTGGGAACCTTCATGTAGGCACTGGAAATCAAACCCAGGTCCTCTGCAAGAGCAACAGTGCTGGTAACCACTGAGCCATCTCTCCAGTCCTCGGCACTATAATAAACACCAGGAGTTAAGCGTCAAGGAGGGAAAGAATTCTAGATGTGGTGTTTGGTAGCACACACTTCTATTTCAGCTTTGGGAAACAGAGGCTGGAGGATCACCATGTGCTGGATAGTAGGAAGCCTAAGCTACTTAGGGAGATCCTGTCTCAGAGAAAAAAGTATTGGTAAGATGCCTCAGTAAGTAAGGACATATATTGCAAACCTGGAGAGCTGTGTTCAAATCTCCACTACCCTTGTAAAAGTTAGGCATAGCTGTCTGTGATTGCGACACCAGCATCTTGGTAAGGTAGAAACGGGTGAATCCTGGTCAGGGAGAAACCCAGTCTCGAGGTAATAAGGCAGAAAACAGTGTAAGACAGTATATATCACACGTACAAGGAAGAGAAGTCAAGAATTCCTGCTCATCTAGAGGTTACCTTAAACTGAGCAGGATAAACAAGGCAAACACTTGTACCTGCAGTGGTGGTAAGTACAAGGGAAGAAGGAAGAAAAAAAAATGGAGGGAAGAGCATCAGATGGCCTGGGGAAAGGAAGTACAATGTAGGTGGAGATACTGCAATCAGACCTGATAAGGAAGTAGAAGTGCTGTTGGCTGAGATGGGAATGGGGCGAGGTCTGGGGGGGTGGAGGGGGGAGTAACAAATTCTTTGAGGTCTAACTGTGGGGTGTAGCTCTCAGAGAGCCAAAACAGCACAGTAAACAAACTCCTTAAAGTAGCAGGCCAGGAGTGTTCTAGGAACATGGGAGGCTGTATTGCAGTAGATGAGGCTCAGTGCTAGAGGGCTTTGTGGGAGGATGTGGGAATTCTGAGTTCTGAGGTGTCTGAGCACATAAAAGGGAGGGGGAGAAAAAGGGAGGGGGGTAAGAGATGAGGTCAAGAGGTAGTCCAAGTAGGGCCTTGAAGGAGGGAGGGAGGAAAGATGGGGGAGGGAAGGAGGAAGGGAGGGGAAGATGTGTATAGGCCAGCCATCAACCTTAGAGGTCTTCCTGGATTCCACATCTCATTTTTTTTTTTTAAACGAGGTCTCTCATGCCCACATGGGATGTGCAGCTCAGGAATATCTGGCCAGCAAGCCCCAGGTTTCTTCCTTTCTCCCCAGCTCTGGGATTATGGGCATGTCCTGCCATGCCCTGCTTTTTACCAGAGAACTGTGGATCCAAACTCAGACCTTTATGCTCAGCAGCCAGCATTAATGCCAGCTGAGCCGGTCACCAGTACTGAAGGACTCTGAGCACAGGCACATGACCTGGTGGCATTTCAGAAGTTGAAAAGGGCAGGATCAGACACAGGCATGGTCCCAGCTCACTGAGATAATACAGACAAGAAATAACAGTGAGTGGGATCAAGATTGCCGGGAATAAAAATGGAAGGGTGAGATGCGAAAGGATTGCACATTGGTTTGCTGGTGGTACAGAATATGAGGGGGCTGGGAAACAAGGGTCAAGAAAGACTCCAAGGTCTGAGCCTTAAGTAGGATAGTTACCTCCTGAGTCCGAGAGAGAACAAACCAGACCGTATGGAGCTTGAGATGTCTAGCTAAAATGGTGAAGACGTCAGGGTGGTTGGGCATCAAAACTGGAGATGTGGGGTTGGGGGGAGCATTTAAAGCTGTAAGACTGGAGATCAACAAGGGGATGAGAGCAGAGAGAACCACTCCAGCAAGAAAGGTCAGAAGGGGGACAAAAAAAAGCTGAGAAAGTTGCAGAAGAGGGAACAGAAGAGAGTGAGTCTTGGGAGCCAAGTGAAGAAGTGAATGGTCAATTGTGCCAAATGCTGCTGACAGGTCAAATAAAGTGAGCCTGAGAAGTGGCTGTTGGATTTGGCAAGGACAGGCTGAAGGGCTGGCAGCAACTGGGCTCTTTATTTAGGGAGGTGTGAGGAGGGACCTCTCACCTCTCCCCGGGGTCTTTAGCTCTTCTGCTCAAGACTTCCTTTTTTTCTGTTGTGAATTCTTTTGCCTAGAAGACACCTTCCGTCCCTCTACTAATTGCTACACACTCTGAATTCTAATTTTAGAAAACCTTCCCTTTCGGGCCACCTCCCCTATGCTGTGGACTCACACTTCCAGGGACCTGTTCCCCTCCCAGAATAGGTCCAGTGAGTCTTCCCGCGGGTCTGAATGTTGGTACAGACAGCATCTTTGTCTCTCTCTATACCTTTGCTGGGGGGGTGGGGGTGGGGGAACAAGGGCAGAAACTGTGCCCTTTTACTTGTGAGTGCATCCCCTAGCATGTGGCCGGTGTGGAACAGGCACAGAGAAAAGAAGGAAACTGGGGAAGGAGACCTGATTCTAAGGGCCAGGGGTGAGATCCCAAGAGAAGACAGGAGACACTGAGAAGAAGCACGTCCTCATGGGGGGAGGGGGCCCTCAAACACACCTGATGACAGGGACGAGGCCAGGCCATAGTCCTGAAATCTTCCTGTTTAGACTGCTGCTTCCAGCAAAGCACAGGTGGACTTTGTGACTAGAGGCTGAAAAAGCCATAGGGCCAGGGCTGCAGGATGGCAAATGTTTAGCTTTCATGCTTGTTTGGGGAGACGTCGGATGAAGATAATTTTAAAAAATGATAGAGTTATAGATAAAATGGTGACCCGCAAAGGAAGACTAAGAAGCTGGATTTAAAGTAGCTGCTGTCTGGAATTAGTTCATTCCCAGCCCAGACTCCCTTATCTCAGGCCACTCCCTCCTGGCATTGTTTATTCCCTTCAAAGCACTGACCATCAAAGTTGGCTGTTTGTAAATTTCTTCTCTGCTTATCATCTGCCCTCCCCATAGCAATTTGAGTCCCCAGAGGACAGGAACTTTGTCCTTATGTCACACCCCTCACTGGCCGAGGGCCCAAATGCTCATCAAGAAAGTGTCCAGATACTTGCCATTTTACAGAATATAGTCCTCAACTTCAGCTACATTTGCCATAGTGGTTAAACCTTAAAGCACTCCAAGTTTTTATTTCAGTTTCTGAAATGTTGGGATTCTAAACCCAGGGGGCTCCTATAGACTTGGGAAGCATTTGACCGCCGAGCCTGGGCCACAGCTACAGCCTGGAACGAAGCCTGGAACACAGTGTTTGAACTGGAAGTGTGAGTCAATGTGTGTGTGTTGGGGGGGGGGGGCTCTTCTCAAAAGAGCTGGGAAACACTCTGTTACAAGTCTCTCCTAGTATTGCTGAAAACCTAATCCTTAACATACCCTGGCTCACAGTTCCAACTTGAGTCTCCTTCACATAATACTCACATGTCTCGCCTTCATAAATGCCCCCACCATGTTGGATTGAGGACTGCCTACTCTTGTATGACCATATGCCCAATTAAAGGTATATTCCAATGTACTGGACTTTATATCCTGGCCAGAGAGATGGCTTAGAGAATAAGAGGACCTGTTTCTCCTCCAGAGGACCCAAGTTCAGTTCCCAGCACCCACATTAAGCACTCACCACCTTTAACTCCAGCGTCTGGAGGATGCAATGCCTCTGGCCTCTGCAGGCACCTGCTCTCACACACACATACCTACACGTAATTAAAACACACACACACAAAAATCTTTTTTAAAACTTTATATCCCTTGCAGGGGTTACAATTCAACCTATAACCATTATCCATCCCCCAAGGAACTGGCCATAGCCTATGTATGACCTATTTGGCTCACTTATCTCACTGTGTTCAATTAACTTGTTTGTGCTTCTATTTATTTTGAAGCAGAGTCTCACTATGTAGGCTTTGCTGGCCTGGAACTCAGGGATTCACCTGCCTCTGCTTCCTCAATACTGAGTTGAAATGTGTCCATCACCGTGATGACAAGTGCTAAGATTACTTTTAAATTCTCTCAGGAACGGCAAAGGAACTTCACTGGGCATACCAATTCAACTGCATGGTTAGTGGGGAAATTCTTTGACTAGTGATGGGGGTCACAGACAGAAGAACAAACAGAGTAGGATGGACTAGCCCAGGACTTCTCAACAACACCAGTGCACTGGAAGCTCCAGCAAAACCATGACAACATCAACTCTGATTCTGTGAGTGGAGGCCAGACCTTGGAGTCTTCATTTTGTTGTTGTTTTTGGGTTTTTTTTGGTTTTGAGTCCAGATTTCTATGTCTTACAGCCATGGCTTTCCCAGAATTAGCTCTGTAAACCAGGCTGGCCTCAAACTCACAAAGATCACCTGCCTTTGCCTCCTGAGTTCTGGGAATTAAAGGCTTGTACCACCACTGCCCAGTGAACTGTGCATTTCCAACATGCTCCTGGGGCCAGAAGAGTGAGCTGGGCCTTGAACCACCCTTTAGAGAAAAACAAAGTTAGTGATACCTCTGTATCACACAGCGGTGATGAAGCTCACAGAATAAAATGCAATGACCTACTTTAAATAACAGGGCAGCTGGCTGGGCAGTAGTGGCACATGCCTTTAATCCCAGAACCCAGAAGTCAGAGGCAGGCGGATCTCTGGGAATTTGAGGCTAGCCTGGTCTACACAATGAGGTCCAAGACAACCAGGGTTACATATAGAGAAACCCTGTCTTAAAAAACAGAACAGCTAAACTGATATTTTCTTCCTTTGACAAGCTTCTGTCAGGCCTGTCTGACCATCACCTAAAAGTTCCTATCTATTGCCCACCTGTGTGTTTAGGGAGGGGAGCTGCTCGCTCCCAGCATACCAGAGGCCTCTGCTGAGGCCTCTGCATTGTGGAGTTAAAAAAGACAGGCTTGAGGAGGAAACCTATTAATCCTTTCTCCTCCTTCTCCTGCTGGCCCAAAGGGGCTTCCTGTAAGGATGTGCATTCTCTAAGCATGCCTCAGGGGGCAGCTGGGGACAGGGCCCTGCACGTAATGAGGCTGGAGGTAGGGACACCATTTAGCAACCTTGGCTTCCTGGATTCCTTCTAATTAATCATCTCCAAGTCCTGATCATCCCAGGCACAGCTCCAGACCCTGAGGTCAACTCTCCAAAAAGTCGAGGAAGTAACTGTTTGGCTCCAGCTGCTCTGAAGGCCCATGCAAGAAAGTCAAAAGATACTTTCACATACCTAAGCACATGTACAGGGTCATCTAAGAATGACATGGCATCTCTGAAATGGGTGGCAGCGGGGTAGATCACCACAGCCCTACTTTCCCACACTTTCTGCACACATAGCCCTTGAAACCCTGGACAGGCACAGTCATTTCAGAGACACTGATTTTTTAAAGAAACAAAGACGCTGGACCGGGGGTTATGCTAGGTGGTAGGGTAACTGCATAGCATGCTTGAGGTCCTGAGTTCAACCTTCAGTAACACACACACTGCCAGTTTTTTTATAAACTGGGATGGAGGGAAATAGGCAAGCAGGCCAGGAAGAGTCAAAAATGGCTGTGAGTGAAAGAGACAAATCTTCTCCACCGAGAATGTTGAAGACATTTTATTCTTCCAGATCTTTCCTCCATGCAGGGCTTTTTCTCTTGGCCTTGGCAACCAGCCACAAGGCAGAGGAATAAGAGGATGAGGCAAGCTCCAGAAGATGATGAGGATGAAGCTCCTGCTGTACACATGCTCATGAGGGACCCGAGTGAGTGCAGAGCCCAGAGGCTAGAAGCTGCACAGAGACATAACTGGGAGAGTTGGGAAGAGACACCCAAGAAGATGAGGCAGAGGATTTATGGGAGAGCATGGCCCAGACCGCCCCGGGCCCCCCCCCCCAACCTCCACCTCTCCAACCCACACACTCCGGGAGGGGTGAAGGCTGGGCCAACACAGGACACAGCAGATGGTCTCTGAGCTGACCTAATTCTCCTCTACTGAATGAAGAGTTGGGCTAAATGCCCAGCCCCTGAGGTCTGAGTCCTGCTGGCTCCATAGACAGAGTAGGGAAACATCTATGCACAGTCTGTGTGTGCCTTTGTCCACACAAATACATGCATTTACATTCAGAGCCTCAGCCTAGAAGAAGAGTATGGGGCTTGCAGAGTTGGCCTTAAGAGCCAGAGTCGTTGAGTCCCAGCTGGGAAACTTACGTTAGCTGTGTACACTGAGCAAGTGACCTTTCTTTTCTCTGCTGGTTAGGGATAGAACACAGGCTCTTGCGCATGCTAGGCAAAGTAGGCAAGTGTTAGGCTGCTGAACTGAGCAGGGATAACCTCTGAAGACCACACACTTCCCCCACTGAACTGTGTTGAACTACCTCTATTTACAGCCTCCTATGTATAAATAACCAACAAAACAAAACCTCAAAAACTCTACTTATTAAGTGTGATATGTTTTAAGTATTTACTTTAAAACATTTCTAACACATGCCTTCAAACCCAACCCTCAGGAGGCAGGCACAAGCAGATCTCTGTGAGCTCCAGGCCAGCCTGGTCTTTATAACAAGTTCCATAATAGCCAGGGTTATTTGTGGGACCCTCTCTCAGGACCAAACGAAAACAAGGACTAGCAATGCACCTCTGTGGTGGAATACCTGGCTATCATGAGCAAAGTCCTGAGTTTGTGCTGGGCTTGTGTACAAGCACATACAGACACAGTTTCTAGATGCTATCTGGAGAAAATAGGTTAAAAAAAAAAATTACCACTTACAGGGTAAAATTGTGAATCCTACCCTTATCTAGGAGAAATGTTCTGAGCCCTGATAATGTCTTAAAACAACTTGCTGTGCCTCCCTCCGGGACACAGCTCCTCCAAATAATGCATGATGTACCCACACAGGTCACTGATATATCAGATGTGTATACTCTTAACTATGCATATAAATGCATGTTTAAGTGAACCTCACAGATAGATGGACATATTACCAAATAGAAGAGATTGCAGGTAAAAACCAAGTCATGGAAAGTATCCTGGCCAGGACAGCACAGGGCACAAAGCCCTTTCTGTGGGTTCCTCAGACTAAGGTTCCTATGCATGTTCAACAGCATTGGCTGGTGCCTTCCTTCCCAGAATGGACGCCTTCCCACTGCTGCTTGCCACCTCCTTTGTTGGCAGTGGCTGTTAAAACACCTTAGGTTTAAGCCCATGGCAAGCCAAAGAAGCTTGGGGAGGAGGCCAGGAATCCTGCTCCCCGCCTTCCGCTTGGCTTACCCAGCAGTCACCAGGCCTGTGTTGTACATGGCCCAAAGCAATCCATGGGCAACTCCGTGGGCAGGGCCCTGGGAAGGCTGCTGTTGGAGAGCTGCCCCTGCTCCTTCAGGCCATGCTACATGGAAATGAAACACCAGCCTGTTCAGGGGCTGCCTAGAACATTACAAAGAGGAAGCTATAAAAGCCACCAACATGGGTTACATTAAGCATTTTCCTCCTCAGACAGGCAAGGAGGTGCTGCCTCTATCCCTCCCCCTTCCCCCCACCCCAAAAAGGTTCTCTGTGTCCCACTAGTGTTTATTGACATCCCAGACTCTGGGCTGTCCTAACTTCACCAAAGTGAATCTTGCTCCTCACCCTTCAAATTAGCCCCTGATCCGACCGGCTGCTCATAACGTGCTCCCAGACCGTATGGCCCACTGTCTTCTCAAAGTCTGGCTGGGAAACCAAATAAAAAGCTTTTCATTGATGCTCAAGTTTATGTGGAGCAGCTCAAAATCCTTATTTTTGTGTCTCACACAGTTCCCATCTGAAAAGATTGGTTTTAGGCACCACTTCCACACTTCATGTAGAACAGGAAGCTGGGAGGGGGCCTGAGAAACAGCCCCTCCGACTTCGAGAGACTGTACAGGGCAGGCAGAGATGCAAGGCGACCCTAAGAGAGCCAAAAAATTCTGAGAGCCTTGGCAGCAACCCGCAAGGCTGAGCATGCCCCAAGCAGCAGGAGGCCACAGGGCCACATGTTTTCCTTAGTTGAAAAGCTGGAAGCAAGACCCTTACCATCCTGGCTTCCGATTGGGCTCAGCAAGTTCCTGGTAGTGTGTTATCCTTGAAGTAAGTACAAGACAGGTTGAAAACCTGTTTCTTCATCCATAAAGCCAAGGAAGTATCTCTAAGAGGGATAGCCACTGGAATGAGCTGAAGAAACGTATCCCGGTCATGACTGGATAACACTCACTACCACTAAGATAAGCCACATACAAACCCACTCCACACTTTCTTTCAGACCCAAGGAATTGTCAGTGTGATAGTAAAACAGAAATGCATATTTTACATAGCTGAAGCATATGCTGCATGCATATGATGCAGACCAACACAGAAGAATGCAAGGCTACTTGGTGGTGCATTCCTTTAATCCTGGCACTTGGGGAGACAGAGGCAGGTAGATCTCTGAGTTCAAGGCCAGCCTGGTCTACAGAATGAGTTTCAGGACAGCCAAGGCTACAGCAAAACTCTATCTCAAAAAACCAAGAGAAGAGGGATGGGTGGGTGATGGGGGGATGATGGGGGGGTGATGGGGGGGGACACACCACACTGAGAGGCTAAGCCAGTACATCTAGAATAATGACCTATGAAAGGCCCTACGTGATCTGATAGCTTCTACTCTGGCCTCTTCTCTCACCTACTCTTTGACCCCAGTCATGTGATGGGATCTGGCCCCCAATAATCCTATGATGGACAGGCTCACTTTCCTAGGGCCTCTGTTCCCTTTCACTTCCCAAGAAGAGCCTTCCTGACTACTCCAAGGACTTCTCTGTCCCTTATCACTCGGCATCATTACTCTTCCCTCCAACACTATAACCAAATCTCCTTGCTTACGTGTTTGCCATCTATTTTCTCCACTAGAAAGGGACCTCTGTGATGGTGAGAAGCTTGTTTGCTCCTAACTGTGACCTGTGCATCTAGCAGTGCCCGAGTCAGGGGCTAACCTAGAATGTATGAGATCCCTCAGTTTAATCTTCAGAAAAACTGAAATCAAACCCATTCCAGAGGCAGCAAAGAATGAGTCAGTTAGAATGTGGACACTCTGCTGGGCATGTATTAGGCTAGGATCTTCTAGGCGTAAGCTGGGTCAGAGTAGCCAGTGGCTGGCATACAAGGCTGATGGTAGTGTCCCTAGAGGACACTGTCTAAGAAACCAGGCCCAGGTTTGTGGTCTGGAGGCACCCATCTTTAGTCTCAGCACTCAGGAGGCAGAGGCAGGTAGATCTCTGTGAGTTTTAGGCCAGATTGCTCTACAGAGAGAGTTCCAGGACAGTCAGGGCTACATAGAGAAAACCTGTCTGGAAAAACCAAAAGAAAAAAAAAAAAGAAGAATGAAAAAGAGAAAGAAAGAGAAGAAGAGGGAGGAGGAGGGAGTCAGCCCATATGCCACTGTCCTAGGATGGGGACACACTAATGGTGCCCATCGATAACTCTGAGCTCTGCCTCCAGCAGTGGGTGGGCTCCTTATGAGATTCTGGTTCAGCCCTGATCTCTGAAGCAGCATTAGTAAGACTGAAGGCAGGAAACCTTCCACTCCCAGGGATACACTGCAGGACGGGTAAGTAAAGGAAAAGGCCTCACACCTCTTTTGGGACAGTCACCCTCCAGAATGCCTTCCCTAAGGACCCACAAGGACATCAACTCAGTAACTATCGTACAATAGCACATCCGAGCCTGGCTAGCATTCTATACAACCTCCCACCTACTCTGTGCAGTCAAGACCCCTTTGGTAGAGGGAAGAACAGGGACCAGAGAGATCACACCTACTCAGACAAGAAGGGAACAAGACCCTGTATTTATTACCTTAACCCTGTGTGCCCCAGCCCTGCCCGTACAAACTTGCCCCTATCCCTGTCTCCTTGCTCATCCAGGGTCCCAGAAAGCATGGGCTCTGGGACCAGGCAGGCCTGGGCTCCAGCCCTTGTCATCTGTTATATGCTTAGACAGATGCTTACAGTCTTGGAGCTGTGCCTCTGCTTGCACAGAGAGACAAAGGTTCCTACCTCAGAGGCAGGGGAAGAACCAAGACCCCTGCTTACTGAGCACCTCAAATACCGCACAGCTCGGGGAGGCACATTCAAACCAGTCCTATGCAGATGGCCCAGTATTTTCATCCACTGATCACTAAATTCCAACTTCTGTCTCTGATTCACTTAACACCTGTCCTCAGAAGACAGAATATGGGGTATAGCAGCACAGCCCCACAGATATCACGCCAACACAAACACACACTTTAGAAGAGGAGCAGGAGGGGAATACAGCAAGACCCTGTCTCAGAGAGAAAAGGGTGGAGGGAATGTTAAGCACTGACAGCTATGCTTGGCATCTAACAAATAACCACAAAAAAAAAAAAAAAAAAAAAAAAAAACCCACTAGTGAAGGCCTTCATCCAATCTCCAAGGGAACGGTAACCAGAGAGACAGATGACCAACCTGCCCAGAACCTTAAGCAGGAAGTACCTCTTCAGGAACCTGAACCCAGCCTCCCTGATAACAGCCAGTCTTCCCTGGTGACATTTCAGCTCCCTGACCTGGGTTGAGACTTAGAAAATTTTGGTATAATAAACAAGTATAGCATACCCTTGTGGTTACCAAATTCCAGTTTTATTTACTATCTATGAACTTTTTTTTTTCAACTACTGGTCAATTACATTTTACGTGTGTGTGTGTGTGTGTGTGTGTGTGTGTGTGTGTGTGTGTGTGTGTGTGTGTGTGTACACATGTATATATGCTCACACTGTTGTGGAGAACAGAAGCGACATCAGGGCTTCATGTATTACCATCTCTCTTACTTTTTTAAGGCAGGGTTTCTCTTTGGACCTGGAGTGTCACACACTGTCTAGACAAGTCAGCCACTGAGTCCCCAGAATCCCTGGTCTCCACTCCCCGGTGCTGGGGTGACAGACACAAGCTGCTGAGTGGGTACTGGGATCCTTACTCAGTGCCTCACACAGCAAGCAGTGTACCCACCAAGCCATCTCCCTAGCCCCAGGCTCACTTTTTACTTTACCACCTATCTATAAATCATATGAGAACCTGCCATTTTGGAAGGCCTTGGACTTTTCATTCAATATCAAGTGTCCCAGTTTCCAATCTTTCTCCCACCTTCCTGCCATGGGAAGTAACAGTACACAGTCCAGATGCTTATCAGGACCTTTCAGTAAGACCTTTAGACCTGAGGATCCAGTAGGCTGAAGCTGGACACCTTGATATAAATGTAAAAAGGCTTAGCACCATAGAAGGCTTGAATCCCTATTGTCAGCTTCACATGACTGTATCTTCACATGACTACCTAAATAATTCAGAAAAAAAAAAAAAAAAAAAAAAAAAAAAAAAAAAAAAAAAAAAAAAAAACCTCTGTTAAGCTAACAGTTTGAGAAGTTCCCCTCCAGGACCCCATGCTAATGCCCTCTGAGGAAGCAGCAACTCTTAGAGCTCACCACTAGGCAAATCAGGCATCTTGAGGAACAGATGTGTCCACTTACTGGGAAGAGAGGTGTAGCCTCCCCATGGAACCTTCAGAGAATGAGCCAAGGTCACAGGGTCAAAGGACAGCTTGTGGGAGCTAGCTGGCTCCTTCCACCACACGAGTCCAGAGGACTGAACTGAAGTCCTCAGGCCTGGCAGCAGTTGGCTTTACATGCCTGAGCTATTTGGTCAGCCCTCATCTTTCCTTCTTAAATGTGTCATTTGCAACCGTACAAACATCTGCACATATACCCAGTGTTCTAGTACATGTCTCAGGATGTAACATTTTCTCATTACTTCCTTGGAGGCTTTTGCCATTTCAATCACCAAAATGACCTGATTTATTCCAAACCAATAGTAGGAACGCACAGTAGAGCAAAGCATTCACTCACTCCTGAACCAGGAAGCAGAGAGAGTAAGGGACTCATGCGCTAAATCTCTTCAAAACCAAATCCCAAGGACCTAAAATAATGACTCCCAGGGCTCTGAGTCTCAAAGGTCCTGTCACCTCCTAACAGTGCCAAATTGTAAAATATATTTGTTGATTTAAAAAAAAAAAAAAGGTGAGATAGCTTTTCTTACACATCAGTTAGCAAGGTTCCAAAGTACCTCACACACCCTCACACACTACTAGCAGGAGCCCAAATTGGAACTACTTCTCAGCTGGGTTTAGTAGCACACTCCTGCGATCCCAGCACTCCAGACTCAGAATGGAGATCACTGTAAATTCAAGGCCATTTTGGTACACAGAGAGTATAATGCCAGCCAGGGACACAATAGCAAGACCCTACATCAATCAATAAATCAATCAGATGGCAAGAAAACTACTCTTCTAGGGCCAATGTTGCCATATTAATACAAAAACTTTATTTATCTATTTGCTTATTCATTTTGGTTTTTCAAGACATGGTTTTTGTCTGTGTAATAGCCATGACTGTCCTAGAACTCACTCTGTAGACTAGGCTGGCCTTGAACTCACAGAGATCCACTTGCCTCTGCCTCCCAAGGGCTGGAATTAAAGGTCTGAACCACCATCCCTTGCTACAAAAACTTTTAAATGCCACCCCCCAAGATAGGGTTGAAGCTCAGTGGAAGTGTTCTTGTTAGGATGTACAAAGCCCTGGAGGCAATCTCCAGCACCACAAACAATTTTTAAATAAATAATAGACATCTCATTTGACCCACTAATCCCCATCGAAAGCTGTTCAAGGATGTGAACAAAAGTAGAGCCTTTTTGTTTTGTTTTTCTAGTCAGGATTGCTCTGTATAACAATTAAGGCTGGCCTCAAACTCAGAGATCTACTTGCCTCTGCCTCCCAAGTGCTGAGATTAAAGATGTGCGCCAATACTGCCCTGTAAGGTTTATCTTTAAAGATTTAATCACACTGTTTAACGATCCCAGAAATTTGGGAAGAAGATCTATTCAATAAAAGGATACACAGTTACACAGTAAATGGTGAAATGGTTTAAACTGTTAGATAGCAGTGAGAAATCAGACCATACAAAAGCTGCATGCCTGTAAACCCAGGTCTCATGAGGCAGTAGCCTGAAGATTAGAAGTTCAAAGTCATCCTCAATTATGCAGGTAGCCAGGCCATTAAGCCTCCCTTCATTCCCCAGCCCAAAAAGTATAAAGCTATATAAACATAAAAATCTATTTTTTCCTGATAAGTCATTTGTCATAAAGCATATAAAACATATATAGGTATAGTGAAGAAAACATTGGAAAGACATTTTTTAAAAATCACCAGTGTTATCTTTATAAGTTGGATGGTTCTAATAAGTGGCTTACCTTTCCTATCAGATTTTCTGTATTTCCAAAATTCTTAACACGTGTGGCACTTCTGCATTCAAAAAACTCTGCAGTACTTTTTCATTGGCAGGCAGGCAGGGTTCCTGTCTTCCCAGTGAGTAAATGTAAATAGAATTAAACTGACCGCTCAGCCAGAGCCTGCCCAGGTAGACCCTAGGGACCTTCCCATTCTTATCTACCACTGCCCAGGAGCTCAGAGCCCAAGAACTACACACGAGGGGCTTCCTCTTGCCTGCTTTTGACCTAAGATCTATAGCTGTGCTACATGAAAGGCACAGCAGACCGTAGCCTAAGTCCCACAGGGCTCCACAGGTGCTGGTCTAACCCTTGTCATCTACTACAGCCTTCAAGCAAGGAAAGAGATGAACCTCCCCATGGATGTATCCTGAAGGTGTTCCCAGCTGTGTTCACAATGGGCACAGCACTTAGGTTTGATGAAAAGGAAAAGCAAAAGGAGCCTCAGAAAGTCACAGTGGACACGGGGAGGCTGCCCATGGCTGACTTGCAGTGACAGACTCTCTCCTATCCAGATCTGGCTACAAGTTGTCCTTGGTCATCACCAGAGACTCCCTTGCTGGAGGGAGACTGGGACCTTGGCATTCCCTGCCCTGTAAGGCCAAGGCCATGCCTGTCCACCTAGCCTTCAGTTTCCCAAACTCATCTCTATTGCTACCCTCTGCATGTGATCCAGTTCTCATAATAAAAAAAGGTCCAGAAAAGTTCTGAGAGGCTCCTCTTGAGGTTCGCCGGTTCACTTCACCCCTGATCTCCGAGAAGCTTTCATTTTTCACTCAAAATTGTATAGGTCAGAAGTCATACCACTGTCTGTAATTGTTAGAAGCCCAAGTCACTCTGGGTTATGTGAGGAAAGGACAGAAACCATTAGCTCAGGACCCTGGAGACTTCGGGGGGAGGAGGGGGAGTACAGCCAGAGTCAGGCATGGCCCGCTCTCAGGGTTGACACATCAGAGCTGGTTCTAATTGTCTTTTCTCCACGTGATGAGCAGGTTCTTCATCAATAACCACAAACTCTCATCCAACCTAGTACAGCTGAAAATAGACCATCTTACCTGAGAGCTCTGGCTTAGAGAAAAAGGTACCACAGCTGGGTGTTTGAGGTGCATGCCTTTGATCCCAGCCCTCAGGAGGCAGTCAGGCAGTGAGCTCCAGGACAGCACAGCTGCTACAAAGAGAAATTTTGCCTGGAAAAACAAAACATTTTCTTTTCCTTCAAAGAGGCAGAGGCAGGAAAGTCAGGAGATAGGTGGACTACAGATCAAATTTGAGGCTAGCCTGGACTACAAAGGAGGAAGAGTCTGTCTCAGAAAGATGGTTCTTCATGCCCTTTGTCATCAACCGATCTCTGTCAGTCCCCTGAAAAGCACTGATACGCTGTGTCCTTCCCACGAAACCTGCAGCGTACGGCCCTCATTGAGTGCGGAGCCTCTAACTGGGACTTCACAGATGTGATACCTGTGATCTGTTTGTGCACCTGGACAGATTGTTCCTTTCACTATTGAGCAGTGCTGATACCATCCCAGGACTTTACAAATTTATCTACCAGAGGACACAGAGGTGCAAGCCTGCAATCCAGCACTCAGGAAGCAAAGGCATGAGGACCTCAAGCTGGACACTTGAGCCAGTAACGAGTTCCACACCATCCTGGACAATCTATTGGCACTCTGCCACCAAATGCACCGCGGCCACATACATATCTTTAAACCCAGCACTTGGAAGGCAAAGGAAAGCAGATCTCTGCTCGGTCCAGGCCAACCAAGGCCACACAGAGAGATCTGTCGAAACAGAGAGAGAGAGAGAACACAAGAGAGAGAAAACACAAGAGAGAGAACTAGGGAGACAATTCAGTTGTTAAAGTACTTACCCTGCACAGTAAAGTACAAAGATCTGAGTTTGATGTAGAAAAGATGAGCATGTTGGCACATACAGACAGGGACAGGTAGGTCCCCAGGGCTCACTGGCCAGCTAACCTAGGCCACTTGGTGAGCTCTAAGACAATGAGAAATCCTGTCTCAAAATAAAGTAATACTATTTCTGAGAAATGATATTCAAGGTTGACTTCTGGCTTATACACACACACATCACCACCCCCAAATAAATAAATAAATAAAATTAATCTATGAAAGTTTTCCTGTTGATATTCATGAGACATCCAGTATGGGTCACTAGAACATATTTCATGCTTTAATTCCCCCTGAAGCCAGACACGCCAGTGCATGAGAAAGTCCTCATGAAAAGAGGCGAAGGGCTGGAAAGATGCCTCAGTGGTTAAGAGCACTCGCTGCTCTTCCACAGGACCCAGGTTCTATTCCCAGTACCTATATGGTAGTTGATAAGCATCTGCAACTCCAAACCCAGTGGATCTAATGCCTTCTTTCCCACCTCTGTGGAGACTAGACCCACATGTAGCATGTGTGTGTGTGTGTGTGTATGTGTGTGTGTGTGTGTGTGTGTGTGTGTGTGTGTGCGCTCACACACGCGCGCTATACAGGCAAAACACCCATACACAAAAAATAAATATTTAAAAAAAAGTCCAGACAGCTTCAGCTGTGGGGGGTGGGGGAGGTTGGCCTTAAACTCATTATGTAGCTGAGGATAATCTTGGACTCCTGCTTCTCCTGCCTATTGTTCCCAAGTGCTGGGATTACTGGTATGTACCACCAGGCCAGGCCAGGCCCAAACTCTGTTCTAAGGCAATTTCATTTTAATAGGAAGAAACTAAGTAATTAATTTATAAACAATTAATTTATAATTAATATAAATAGTAGTGATAGTTTGTGTTTGCTCTAATAAATAAAGCTTGCCTGGAGATCAGAGGGCAAAGTCAGTCACTAGTTAGCCATAGAGGCCAGGCAGTGGTGGCACACACCTTTAATCCCAACACTTGGGAGGAAGAAACAGAAAGTGTTATGGCTGGGCAGAGGGGAATATAAGGCAGGAGGAGACAGAGCTTCAACATTTACCCCAATATCTGGCTCCGGGTTTTTACTATCACCAACTAGGATAAATAATTAATTTATAATTAATAAATAAAAATTAAATACTTCATATGTCAGGGGGTAGGAAGTAACATGAAAATAATATGGCAGAATATGGAGAAAGAAAATGCTGGAGAATGTGGCCCAGCCAAAGGGGACTGCAGGAGCAAAGTCTCTAATGCTCAGGGTACAGGAGCATGTGAGGGGCAGCTGCAGCGCTGGGAGTTGCCATGCGCTGTCAAAGTGGGATGGAAGCCATGCCATACGTCTTAAATTATACATAGGGGAAAACATGAGTCGGGCATGATGGCACACTGAAGCATAAGCTAAGAGGAAGATTGTATACATGTATATTATATATAATTTTCATTTATTTATTTATTTGTTTTGCAGAAGCATATATCTCATGGCACGAGGAAGTGGGTGTATTATTAGATTGTGTTCCCCTGGGAAATGAGGAATCCTAGCACATAGCCACCAAGTACCTTTCTCCTTTTGAACATGATAGGTTACCTCTGTGCAGTGTCCACCCAGGATGTCTCTCAATGAAACTCTCCAAAGTGTGCAGCATTTCCAAAGAGCTGGAGAAGGTGCTATCCATCTAGACTCCAGAACTCTTTTAGGCCCAGAAATTGGGAGAAGCAGGAGATCTCGGTCAGTTCAAGGCCACCCTGGTCTACAGAGCAAATTCTAGGATAGCCAGGACTACACAGAGAAGCCCTGTCTTAAAAGACAAACAAAGGAAAGATAACTCCCTTCAAGAAGGAAAAGCCCTAAACCAGATTGGGAAGGGGGGGAGTCAAGGAAAAGAGAAGTTGCCTCTTTCCTCTTTTACATGAAGTTCGCCATGTTCTCTTTGGAGGACTGATTAAACAGGAGCCAGGTGATTCAGGGGTTAAGATAACTAGCTGCCCCTGCAGGGGCCTGAGGTTCAGTTCTCAGCACCCACATGATGACTCACAACCACCTAGTAACTTCTCTTCCACAGAATCCTAACTCTAGTACCAGAGGATCCAATGTCTTCTTATAACATGTAGAGACCCAGGCATGCATGTGGTACACATACTGACACACGTACACACAAGATAAAGTAAATAAATTAAAAACAAAATAAAGCATCCAGCTATCTCCACTGCCTGAACTATTTTGGGTTCAGGGAACAGAGGCTCCACTCTGGATATTCCCCAGCAAAACTGACCAGCTATGACTTAAGGGCCAACATGATGTTGACCAGGCTCCACTAGGGACAGTACTACAGTTATTTGAGTATTCATGACCCGTTCTCTATTTGACAGGCTCATCGTAAAAGTGCACTCCACCAGGCCTGGCTGCTATGCCCTGCTTTGATGGCCTTCTGTAGTTTATCCAAGCTAAGGTCCAAAGCCTCTGCTCCCAACTGAGACAGTATACTGTCTCTCTTCCTGACATGGTACATGGGAGATTTCCAAACACCCATCACCTGTGCCATCTCTTCCCCCACTTGTCTGGAGTCATTTTTCTACCCCTTCTTAGAACGGACAGATAACACTAAGAAGTCATAAATTAAACCAATTTTCAAGTTCCTTTTTTATCTTTGGACCTAGAATAGTGCATTACAATAAAAACCTGATGCCAGCTTTTTGGAGTTTTCTTATTTTGTTGCTTGGGCACACTAATGTAGTTCTGACTGGCCTGGAATGCCCTATGTAGACTAGGTTGCCCAGAAATCTGCCTGACTCTGTCTGTTGAGTACAGAGATTGAAGGTGTATACTATCACACCCAGCCACCCAACTAGATTTTTTTTTTAAAGAAAATCTATGTGATGAGGGTTGGGGGATTATGCGTGTGTACATGTTTATATGTGGAGAATGTGTGGACATGTCTGTGGGTATGCGTGAAAGAGGGGAGAGAGGTTGACACTGGGTGCCCTTTTCTAGCTCTCTACCCTATTTCTGAAGACAACGTCTCACTGAAACTGGAGCTCACTGATTCAGTAAAATGAGCAGGACAGCAAAGCCCAGATATGCTCCCACCTCAGCTTCCCTAGCACTGGAATGACAGGTTTGCACTGCCATGCCTGACTTTTTATGTGAGTACACGGGAACATGAACTTAGTCCTCACGTTTGAGTGGCAAGCACTTTACCAACTGAGCCGTACAGCCCATCTACAAGGTATCTCTCTATTCCTTTTCCGTTTTGGACTTCACTAAAGGGGCTGGGGAAGACATTTCTGGCTGCAGGACACCCAATTGTGTTGGAACAAGCAAATCCAGCGAGGCTCCCCTGGTCCCCATCTGTTCCAAATCTTCCCCTCACAGGATGTCATGTCTAAAAAGCAAGAAAAATATTCCTTCCTCTTCCAACGTTCATCAGGAGCTTGCACGCAAAGAAGAATGTCTGGTTACTCTGTGGGTTTTCATCTACCGTTTAACTCACGTGTTGCCAAGCTCTTAACTAAGCGCTCCATCCACTCTCCTCTCAAAACTACAGTGGTGGCATGGCTCACCACCCAACAGGGGACCATCCCTGTGCTGGCAGGGAACTGACCTCCCCTCTGTTTCAACACTCCCCTCACAAAAAATTAGTTCTCCTAAATCAGGCCAATGACTTTTACAGATTTCTCTGCTGAAGGCTAGCCAGCAAGCTGCCTGGGCCCCCACAGGAAGTGAAGGCAGCCCACCAGGGTTAAGGGAGTGGTCTCAGAATAGCCACTTTCTGGTACGATGCCCACCCTGTTTGCTTCTAGACACTTGCATGCAGATGTCAGCAGGCAGTCAACTCCCAGACACTGGACCAGGAAGGATGCTCCCCAATAGCTTCCAACAGCCCTGACCGCTGTGTTTCCAGGCCAGGGAGGCTGGTATTTATAGAAAGGGCAACCAGCCAAGCAAGGCCAGCTCCAAGTTTATTTGAGGCTCTCTCTTCCCGTCTTCTGTAGTTCAAGTTAAACGGAAGGCATTCTTCCCTTTATAATCCCAGCACTTGGGAGGGTAAAGCTACAAGACATAAAGTCTTGGGCCAGCCTGGGTTATGGAGTAAACCTGTCTTAAAAACCAACAAAACAAGCACCAAGCTAGCCTGGTAGTATACATATTCTTCTAATCCCAACACTTAGAAGGCTGGAGGAGATCTCAAGTTCAAGATCAGCCTGGGCTACACAGTAAGATTCTGTCCACTGTCCACTCCTAAACAAAGAGCTGTTGATGTAGTTCAGGGTAGAAAGCTTGCTCAGCATCTACTGATTCTAGAATCAACCCCGTTGCCACAGCAGAAACACTACCCTGGGACACACTAGCACTGATTTTTTTTTTCCCCGTAACACCCACACACTTGAACAAACTGTGCGTATGTGTGTATGTATCTGTGTGTCTATCTGTGTGTGTGCATCTATGTGTGTATCTGTCTATGTATATGTGTGTGCATCTGTGTGTGTGTGTGCCTGTGTGATGGGAGGGTATCAGAGATGCTAGGCAAGTGCACCACCACTGAGCTCTATCATCTCCACACATCCTTTTTCTTTCTTTCTCTTTCCCCTGAACTGACGTTCTACAACAGGAGGATCTTCCACTCTACTAGATCTCTAACTTCTTCTCTTTTGAGACACGATTTCAATGTAGCCCAGGCTAGCCCCAAATTCACTGTGTACTGAGAATAACCTCAAACTTCTGATCACCTTGCCTCCATCAGCAAAATGCTGGAATTCCAGCTGTGCACTACCATACTCAATTAGTTTTATGTGATCCTGGGGATTAAACTCAGAACCATATGCATGTTAGGCAAACACTCTACCAGACTGTCTCTAGTCCAGCAAATATTTGTTGAATGAATAAATCTAGCCTCTACTTGTCTGTGGGCCTCAGGCTTACCTGTCTTCATTTCTAGGAAGTTAATCTTGAATCTTCCACCATCAGACTAATTTTAGAGGAGACTCTATGTAAACAGTAGGCATAGTAATTTGCATTATTAACTATGGAATGCATAGTTGGGTGTGGCCAGAGGCAGCAAGATCTCTGTGAGTTCAAGGTTAGCCTGATCTACAAAGAGAGTTCTAAGGCAGCCAGCAATAATGGTGACTCTGCCACAATAAAGAAAGCAAGCAAAATAAGTTAACATAGAATACACCCTAAGCAGAATACTGCACAGACCCTCTGCCCACTTTCTTTCTTTACCTCCACATCACCCACCCAGACTTTTACTGAGTCTACACACCCACTTACAGACCTACAGACATGAACACTACACATACATATTACCTAGGTCCTTCCAGGGCTTAATTTTAAAAGAAAGGGGGAAAAAAAGAACCACACTACAGGTACTGAGGGCTACCCAAGTGCCCAGCCAGCCCAGCATGTACCACCTAATTCCCAGCCTTCTTAAGTACCTTCTGGGTAGCAGTAGGGTCCATGGGCCAATGGTTAGTGAATGAAGACCTCCCAAGCCTGAAGGGCAGGCAGCAGTTTGGGGGAAGGGTAACTGGCTTTAGAAACAGCCCAAGAAGGTTCATTTAAAAGAAAAGTAAACAGATGTAGGCTCTTCCTCAATTTTTGGGCCTCTCAAAGGAGGGAAAAGCCTCACTAATCCGATTTTCCATAAGGCTTTAAATGAACTAGCAGAGGAACTACCAGCTACTCCCTGGGCTGGGGGCTAAGTATAGTTCCTCTCCCGCACTGGCTCCACCCCAAGTCTAGAGATATTAACACAAAGACCCAGGGGACAGGAAGGTACCTGGGGGCAGAGGAGGGAACCAATCTTTGTTCCCAAGGACCATTCAACAATCTGGTCTGAACAGGAAGAGATGCCTTCACTGAAGGTCATGCCTTGCAGCTGACATTGTGATACCCTAAGAATTTGGGACACATTAAAGTGTCCTCTAGAAGTCATTTTACTAACACTGTCTCATCTACGTGGTAGCTGATCCGTTCCCTGAAAAAGTAGGTAAGAGGGGCTTCCACAGAAATGTGCCACCCACTGAAAGGAAGGGCGAGCCCTTCACCAGGCCTTCAGGGGGTTCCTTCTCTCCCTTGGATCTTTCCATCAGATCCCATCACCCTCTGTCATTAAGTTAGGAGTGACTGACTGAACACTAGGGTGTGCCAGAAGCTGTCAGGGTTTAGCACTGAGGACACCCACCACCTCCATGGGAGGAGGGGGAGCACATGCCTTTATCCCCAGCACTTGACTTGGAAAGCAGAACAAGAAGTTCTCTGCATTAGAGGCACACACACACACACACACACACACACACACACACACACACACACACACACACACACTTCCCATTGTTGGGTTTTTGTTTGGTTGTTTTGGTCCCCCCCCCCCCCCCCAAGACAGGGTTTCTCTTATGCAGTGCTGGCTGTTCTGGATCTCTGTAGACAAGGCTGGCCTCTAACTCACAAGATTCACCTGCCTTTCCTCCCTCCCAAGTGCTGGGATTAAAGGTATGTCACACAGCATATGGCCGCCACTTAGCATTTTCTATGCCGCCTATAAAATACATTGGGGCCAAGGAGTTGTAGTTCAGAGTGCAACATTTGCCTAAGGTGTCAGAGGCCAGGGCTTCCACTAGGCACTTAAAAGGCCAACAGTGACAGAACCCGGAAGCCTCGGGAGGGCAACTGCAGCTGCCTGGTATCCTGCTGGTGAGAAGAAAGCGTCAGAACTCAGATTTGGTGGAGCGCATGCTATGTTCAGCCACCAGGCACGGTACCCACATGCAGACAGCATTATTAGACTCAGTAAAAACTACTTGTGGCTGTTACTATGGACCCCCACCCAATTCAAAATTGTCACTGTCTTTTGTTTGTGACAGGGTCTCACTCTTTAATTCATGCCGACCTTAAACGCTATATACCCCCATACTAGTCTCAAACTCACAACAATCCTCCTACTTCAGTCTTGTACCCCCACACCCAGCTTCCCTTCCTTCTTAATCAAGGTCCCCTACATGGCCAGGCTAATCTCCACCTCCTGCACTCAAAGCCTTGCTCCCGCGGGAGCCTCGAAGCCATAGGGATGAGTCACTCCACCCAGCTTGAGGTCCCCCCATCCCCCAGCGCTGAATGGGAAAACAATAAACAGGAACAAACCAGCTTGGAAGGTGTTCCTTTCCACCTGAATTCAAAGCCCTCCAGTTTGGCACCCACTGCCCTTCGGGCTTCACTTTCACTTCCCACCTCTCCTTTCCCATGGTTGTGAAGACACTAAGCCAACTTATTAGGTGATATGGCCACATCTACTTTGTGGGGGGAGAGGGGAGTGACGATGACCACCTCTGGTCTGGCCTGGGAGAGGGTTGCTTCTGAGGATGGGGGAGGGGGGAGGAAGGGATGTAGGGAGGGAGACTGTACCCGAGGGCTGCACCTAGTTGGCCCCCAGCAAGATGAACAATGGCGTCTGGCAAATGGATTCCCCACATTTAAAGGGTGGGGACACCAACATTTAACAAAGGCAGCAGTGGAAAAGCCAGATCGGGCTTGCTCCCCATCACAGGACTCTGGATGCTTCTCTAGGGGACTCAGCAAACAAGGAGGTCATCTCTTTCCATCCACAACTCTGGGACACTCAGGAGAAAAGGGTAAGAATGGTGGACAGTCTGGGCCTGGTCTCCCCTGTGGTTGGATGGGAAGGTCCCTAGCGAAGGGAGGAGAGAGGCACCTTAGAGACAAACTGTAGAGGGGCTAATTTGGCTGTCACCCCACAGTAGCAGCACCAAGTGTGAAAAGCTGCAACAAAGCAGCAGTCACCGCCTTCCCTGCCCCCAAATCCCGGAACACTTGGGGAGGGGCGGGGAGCATGGTACCACCGTAGGCTGTAGAACCTGGAGGATGAAGCTAGAGCTGATTCTCAGCTCCTGCCTGTGGCCTTTGGGACCGCGTTGGGGCGGGGCTGAATTAAAACACTTTTTTTTAAAGCCCGCCCTCAGATGTTCTGATTCAACAGATACCTACTAGGACTTGATCATCTACGTTTTAAATAAACTCTCAGGTTGCTGTTGAATCCTAATCTAATAAAGAAACTCTAATTTACAGCCGGGCCTGGTGGCAGACGCCTTTAATCCCAGTACTCAGGAGGCAGAGGCAGGTGGATCTCTGAGTTTGAGACCTCCCTGGTCTACAGAGTTCCAGGTCAACCAGTGTGCTATTACACAGAAAATCCCTGCCCCCCCCCAAAAGAAAAAAGAACAAAAGGAAGAAGGAAGAAAAAGAAACTCCAATTTACTAACTGTCATCCCAGCACTTAGAAGGCTGAGGCAGGAGGATTACCAAGAGCTTCAGGCCAGCCTGGACAAATAGTTCAGGCTAACCTGGCTACAGTATAAGACCCAGGATCTCCCTACTACACACTATATGCTGCTTATCATTGAACTACAGTTCCAGCTGACTTGCTTCCACCTGTAAAATAAATGGGATATATGGGGATAGGCTCAGCTGAGAAAAGCCTTCACTGTGCAAACATGAGGACCTGAGTTTGGGTTCCTAGAACTCAAGTAAAAGCTGGGCACGGGGCAGCACATGTTTGTTACCTGAGGTTCGAGCGAGACAGGGAGATTCTGGTAGCTTATTGGCCATCCATTCTAGCCAAAATGTCAAACTCATGTACTGTAAGAGAACTTGTTCCCCTAAAAATGAGGTGGGAAAGTAATTGAGGACATTCTGACATCAAACACGGCCTCCCCCGCACACACACAAGTATACAGATACCTTCTGAGGCAATAAAGTCTTGAAACTGTTTGTACAACCTAATGAAAACAGGAAAGACCAGGAGGGGCTGTAGAGATGGTTCAGTGGTTAACAGCACTGACTGTTTTCCCAGAGAACCAGGTTCCAGTCCCAGTACCTACATGATAGTCCAGGGGATCTCACGCCCTCTTCTGGCTTCCTGGGCATCAAGTAATACACAGTACACAGACATACATGGTACACAGACCTACACAGTACACAGACCTACACAGTACACAGACATACACACAAACAAAACACTCATACACATAAAATAATTTTTGTTTTGTTTTCTGAGACAGGGTTTCTCCGTGTAACATAACAGCTCTGGCTGTCCTAGCATTCACTTTGTAGACCAGGCGCCTCAAACTCAACAGAGACACCTGCCTCTGCCTCCTGAGTACTGGGATCAAAGGCATGCACTACTACCATAAAATTATATATATAAAAGGACAAACAGCATAGGCAATTTGTGAAGCCTCTTGCAGAAGAACCAGAGTATATCTGACATCTCAGAGTCTGTTCTCTACAAAGGAACACCTAATCCAGCCTTAATCCTGGGATGAGGGACTCAGACCTACCTCAACTGGATATGCCAAACTGAAGTGACTCACCTTGGGATTCCTTGCCCTCCCTGGGGAATGGATGGAGGGTGTGATGGGGGGGGGGCTGAGAGGAGGGAAGAGAGAGGAAGCAGTGGTAGATATAGAAAAAAAACATTAAATAAAAAGAAAGTACTATAGATAGGTGTTATGGTATTAGGGTATTCAAATGTAATTCCAGCACTCAGGAGACTGAAATTTGAGGCCAATCTGGACTACATACAGTGAGATCTGTCTCAAGATATACCTAGTGATACAAACGGTGAGACCCTGGCTTAGAACACACATAGTTCTGCAAATGGCACTCTCAGAATGATTAATTATAACTCAGATTAGTACAGTTCTTTTAAAACTGGGCATGGTGGCACATGCCTGTCATCCCTGCTGAGAAAGGCAGCAGGACCTGAAGGGCAAGACCACCCTCCTTTATATAATGAGTTCTGGGCCAGCATGGGATACAAGAGACAATATCTCACAAAGAAAATAAATAAATAAAACAGAAGCGCATGCGCCAGACACACACACACACACACACACACACACACGGACACGGACACGGACACACGGACACGGACACACGCACGCATGCACGCACGCACAAACTGTACAGCTCTTTTAGAAAGCAGAATATGCTGGCAAACATAAAAATATCAGCAGTGAGTGATGTTCTTGGACCGATTCAATTTCATGTCTAGGACTCTTCCCCCAGGACACTACTCTCCAAAAATAGTGTGTGATTATTTAAAATGACAGCAAAACACCCCAAGAAAGATGGTTACCATGACAGTGATGGTGTTACATGGGCAATAATTTAAATAGGATCTAAACACTTTACTTACTCTGATGGTCAATTTGGTTTCTGCGTTTCATTTACACAAAGCAAAGGAAAGAACCCTCCTTGAATTAGGCGTCTTTGTGTGACCTCCCTCGCTCTCATTTCTTCATTTTTTTTCCCCTCCATGGAAAAAGGCTCAACACTCAGACTTTGTGGACAGAGACAGGCAGGCAGACAGGCCTGAGGAAGAAATCCATCTCTCACTTCTCCACACAATGTGGAGGATAATTCCCCCAGCCTTATCTTCTTTACAGAAATAATAAGAGATCTTTTTAAGTGACCCTTAAAGAGGACAAATAAAATAATAATAAAAAAATTTTAAAAACCACAGAAACATGAAAGTATTTTGATCTGACATGATAAAGCAGAACTGTTATGGACATTATTTTTTCTTTTAACAAAATGAGTGTTTTCCCATAGGTATGTCTATGCACCATGTGTGAAGGGTATAGGATCCCCTGGAACTGGAGTTACAGATGGCTGTAAACCACTATGTGGGTGCCGGGAACCAAACTGTCTTCTGCAAAAGCAGCATTTGCTCTTTTCTGTCGAGGTATCTCTGTCGTGCCAAGAGTTATTTTATTTATATATTTTTTAATACTCTCTGTAACATGGTATTTCAGATGTCTGTATCTGAAGATGGGAGCAGTGGCTTTCAGCAGTTAAGAACTGAAGGAAAAGGCTTTGAGGTATAGATCAGTGGAAAAGCCTTTGCCTAGCACGCTCTGGGTCCCAGGCTCCATCCCTAGCACTATGAAAGTAGAGTGTTGGAGAAAATCTTGTTAAACTCTGAATAACTGATGAATCACCAAGTAGGGACTTTAGAGGTATACATTATCTGCTACCTGCATTCCTGCAGCTGCACGTAGCAGCCCCCATGACCTGGTTCCTGGAAACATTGGTCCACAGGATATATGTTATCTGCCCACTGCATTCTTCCACGTAGCCACATTCCTGCATGTAGCAACCCTCCTTTGACCTACGCTTGAACTTCCTTCTCTAAACACCCTAGAAAAGCTTTGTTCAAATTCAGCTGGGGTTCTCTATTCTTCCGAGATCAGTGAGTCCCATGGGCATGGAATAAAAATCCCCTTGCTTGATTGCATGAGAGAACATCTCTTGGAGTCTTCTTTTCACGTGGCGTGTTTCTCAACCCTAACATTTGGAGGTCCCACCGAGATCTCTGCCTGCACAGGAGACTCCAACAGCCGTCCCTCGGGGTAAGGCCTTTTTCTTTTGCAGTGCAATTGCCTAGGGTATCAGACTGACTGGCTGTTGGGGAGACAGGTGAGCTTTCCCCGACTGCGGCTGACAGACATGTCAAGGAGCTACAGGTCACGACTCTGGGGGATGCCTCAAAGTGGGGGGACCCCCAGGGATGCCTGGATGGTCCTATCTGGTTGACTCTGACTCAGTAACTTAAGGTTCAGAGATCTGGTGGTTTTAGGCCAGTGGAAACTGTTTGTTTTATGAGTCCTGAGGACATTCTGTGTCTTTGTTTCTTGTCTTATTGTGTGTGTGTGTGTGTGTGTGTGTGTGTGTGTGTGTGTGTGTGTGTGTGTTTGTCTGGTGCTTTTGTTTTGTTCAACTTGGCAGGCATGGGACAGACAACCTCAACACCCCTTTCCCCAACTCTTGAGTCATTGGTCTGAGGTCAGGGATAGAGCTCATAATCTCTCCCTGATTATAAAGAAGGGACCGTGGCAGACATTTTGTTCGGTGGAATGGCCTTCTTTTGGGGTAGGATGGCCTGTTGAGAGATCCTTCCATCTTCCATTGATCCGGTCAGTTAAGGCTGTCATATTCCATCCTGGTTGTCATGGCCATCCTGATCAGCAACCTTACATCATGGTATGGCAGGATCTATGTGAAGACCCACCTGAGTGGGTAAGGCCTTTTCTCTTCCCAACACCCCAGACCTACAGTAATTCTACCCTCCAAGGCGCAGGCGCAATCCTTGGCACCCTCGGCACCCAACTTCCACCCACCCGCACCTATGACTCTGCACGATTCCCAGACTGATCCTTTTGGACGCAAATATTCCACCTCCTCCCTACCCCCCCTCCCCAGCAGCCCATCTCTCCTCCTTTACCCATCCCTTCCCCTTCTCTTCACTCTCAGCTATAGGAGCAAGGGCCGGCCCAAGGGACGTGGAGCAGACAGGCCCAGAGCCCTCAAGACGTGGTGGTGACTCTCCCCCTCTGGCCATATGGACCGCCGACTGACAACGGACAAGGGAGGGAGATGCCTGCCCTTCAGTATTGGCCCTTTTCCTCTTCTGACCTATATAACTGGAAAAATAACCCTCCTTTCTCTGAGGACCCCTCCAGACTCACGGGGCTGGTGGAGTCCCTCATGTCCTCTTATCAGCCTACCTGGGATGACTGCCAGAAACTCTTGGGAACTCTCTTTACCACAAAAGAGCAAAATAGGATACTCATAAAAGCTACAAATTGGTTCCTGGACAGAATGGGATGATTTCTTCCCACTAGGTCCTGTCTGTCCCCGTGACCTACACCTGAACTTCCTTGTCTAGACACCCTATAAAAGCTTTGTTCAAATTCAGCTGGGGTTCTCTGTTCTTCTGAGATCAGTGAGTCCCACACGCGTGGAATAAGAAACCCCTTGCTTGATTGCATGAGAGAACGTCTCTTGGAGTTTTCTTTCACTCAGCGTGTTTCTCAACCCTAACAGAAAAGGGGCCTTGATGTTTTGACAGCCTTTATATTCATCATCTAAACTTCTCCTAAGCCCATGCATGCCTTAACTCTGAAAAAGAGGTCACACAAGGTATATGAGAGCATTAGGCCCCATCCCCAGTTAATTGAAATAAAGAACAGGAATAAATTTGTAAATTGTAAAGAACCTAATAATAGAATGCCTAAGGAATCCATTTTTGCAGAGTGGCCCTAAAGGAGAAAGAAAATCAGACTGCTGGCATTTTCTTGATAAGTGATTGAGAGAGAAGGGCCCAGACTACTGGAAGCAGTGCCTCTTCTAGGTAGTATAAGAAAGCAGGCTGAGCAAGCCATGAAAAATAAATCTGGACAGCATTACTTCACAGCTTCTGCTTCAGTCCCTGCCTGGCATCTCCATCTTGGGCTTCATTCAGTGGACTATGACCCATGATAGGTAAGGTAAGCAAATTTTTTCCTCTCCAAATTGCTTTTGGTCATGGTCTTTATCACAAGAAACAAAGATAATTAGTATTAATTTGGTTGTTTTGGGGTTTTTTCTCTTAAAAAATGTTCAAGAAAATATGAAGAGCTGGAGGCTTAAGCTTGCCTATTGCTATTGTGTAACAATTTCCTCTGAGATTGAAACATTCCATTTTAAAGGGACAACTCAAAATAGCTACAGGAAGTCCCTGAAACTGACTAGATTCAATAGGCCCCACTCTGCAAGAGTAAACAATAAAAGCTGAGAATCACCCTCAGACCTAGCACAGCCAAGTTGCAAAGATGACTCTGAGACAAGGTCAGCTATCTAGAAAAAAACAGAAACCAGGGAGCTGCCTGGAAGAAATTTAGACCAATTGGAGCTGTGCTGTATGTTCCAGGTTCCCACTTTTGTGAGCTGTTGCCTATACTTCAGGGGGCTTTGATGATACAGCTGCCTTCCTGTAAGTAACCCCAATAAAACACCTTACTTTACCAAACTGGAGTTGGTAGAATTTGTACTTAGGACTATTGTGTAATTTCTATCTGGAGTGAGTAGACCCGTGTGTTGTATCTCCCTAGAAAAATATTTTGTCACACAACAATCATAAATGAGGCTTTAGGCTTAATCTCCAACACTGCATAAAGGGGGAAGGGATTACAAAAATATAAATGTCTAGCTAAAAAAAAAAAAAAAAAGGAATCTTTATAAATCCTCTGCATATGGCTCATTTCACTTTCTTCCTACAAAGAACCGCTAAGTCAATGTGTGTGTTCTTCCAGGCTGCTCATTTTGCGAATTTCTTTTTTACATGCATAAGATCATGCCCTATTTCCCTGCATCTTTCACTTCATGGCACATCGAAAGCAGGTCTGCATAGGCATTATATGACAGTCACAATCCTGAGGCAGAAATTTTGAGCTAAGTCCTCTACTCAGTGGTGATGGAGTCTTAGCTAAATTATATAACATTCCTTTTACCCATAAGAAAAAAAATATAATAACAGAAACCAAAGTATTATTAAGAAGGCTCAATTAATAATGTAAGTGAGTTAATGTCCTAAATGATGGCCCTGGGAGTACCATCTGTACATTGCCCATTGCTTTTATCTCCTTTCTGCTTCTTTAATTCCCATAGAGTAGTCCAGTGCTTGGGTTAACTTTGAACTTGTCCCCTTTGGATAGACTTAGGTAGGTCTCTATTCGACTCTGAGTACTATTTTTCCAGTCCTAGGGATTTAACCCTAGTCCTTGAAGGTGTTATGCGAGGAAGCACACTACCACTGCACATCCCCAGCCTTGCAGTAAGCACTTCTGAACACAGGCCCTTGCATCTATGTGTAGCTGTTACAGTAGGACCATTTCTAATGTGTGAATCGCTGCATCCAAGATCAGGCTCATTTGTTATGAAACATGTTGCCAGCGTTTCCCCCCAAAGGCCACACTAATTCATATTCCTGCCAACACCTCATGTGTGCGGGGTTCTTAACATTGCCACAACACTGGCAGCCCAGATCTTTGGCATCCTTTCTGCACTTGCCTTTCCTAAATGAAACCTAAATCAAAACCACCAACAATGCTCTGGTTAAAGTCCCAGGGACACCTAATCCCTTTGTCTCTTCTAAACAGAATTAGGCTTTTAGGCTCTTTGACAGGCCTTCAGTTGCCTAGACACGGTTCTGGGATGACTTTGAAAAACATAAATAAAACACACTTGCTGTCTTCAAACACCGTCCAGAGAAGCCTGAGTAGGCCTGCATGACACCCTGCTGTCCTGTTTTCTCTCACAAGCAAAAAGATTTGCGATAGCAGCTGGTGTTTTCCTGGTGGAGACCAGAGCCAGAAATTGTATATAAACATTATCCTGGGACCGGGGGGGGGGGGGGGGGGGGGGGGGGGGGTAGGTTGCGATATCCCACTTGTGTCTTTAAAGGGCAGGGCAGGCATGAACACCCCCAGCCTGTCCCACCAGAGGTCTCATGAAAAGAGGCGGCACTGCAAACCCAGGCCAGTCCTACTGAGGAGCCAGTCTGGAAGCCGGCACAGAGCTGAGCTGAAACCCAGCACCAGAGAGAAAAACCCAGACAGGTCTGAGAGACCGGGCTAGAATCTTGTCACCTATCCGGCGAGGTTACACCTGCTCTGTCTCTAGGATCATAGCTGCTACTGTATACTGACAAGGCTCACTCTGGCTTTATTTCCAGGGATCAGAGACACAGGGTAACCACTCCATCATTTGTGGTCACCTTGGAATAGAGGGGAACTGTGGGGGAAGTCCTCTGAGGGGTCAGACCTCTGGAACTCCCAAGCAGGAATGTCAGTAATTCTCAGAGCTACCCCAGCTAAGCTCCACAGACTCAAAGCCATTCACCCTCCAAACTTGTTTTTCAGGCTGATTTATGGCTCAAAACCATTCATCTTTGATCATTCCACTGTCTCCTAGCCTCACAGCAGCTCAGGGATTCAGGCTGGGGGGTGGGGGGAGGCTGGGGGGGACACGACAATGACAGTCTCTGGAAGGGATGATCAGAGCCAATTTGAGACTGTACCCAGGGACCTCCTTTCATAACCCTGACAGAAGGATAACAGACAATCCAGGACCAAGGAGGCAGGTCAGGTTAGACACCCCCAAACCCTTCCATTTGGAAACCCAGGCAACCCCCCTACCCTTACCTCTGTATTTTCAAAAAAAATACAGGCAGTCCCCAGTGTACTATGAATCAAAATGGTCTTTTTCTCTGAGACCTTGGAGTTATCTTGCTGACCTATTCAAAGTCCCATGGTCGAGTTAGGATTTCCTAGTTTAGACATTAAGGACAGTAACCAGCCAATCTGCCCCTGAGGGGCATATAATCCCAGTGAGGGACACACTGTTTCTGTGTCTTGTTTAATACAACTGAGTAACCCCATATGCTAAAAGTGTCATGCCTCCCTAAGTGGGCTCCACTGCTCTCTAAAATGTACAATGCTGGCCAGGTATGGCAGTCTATCCCATGGCTTCAGAGACCGAAGCCAGAACATGGTATATCAAAGATCAAAGTCCTGCTTGGGCTACACAGTGAGACCCTGACTCATTAAAAAAAAAAAAAAAAAAAAAAAAAAAAAGTCACTTCTCTGTTTATGTAAGACAAGATCCCTGGGTATCCTGTCCTAAAGCTCACCGTAACACAGAGTAACCTCGAACTCTGAGACCTGCTTGTCTCTGCCTCCTTAGTGCTAGGATTAAAGGCAAGCACTACCTAGCCTGGAAAGAAAGTACTCTTAAGTGTGGATATTATGAAAAGCTAATCAGGTCCACTACACAGCTGTGACACTGGAACTATAGGACAGAGGAGGCCCCGAGAAGAAGGGGAACGGAGCGTGGTGGTGCCTACAATCCTGGGCCTCTCTAACATTTGCCAACAACAATTATTTTTTAGTTGCCACAAAGTAAAGATTACTGTCTCTCTCGCTATGTTTTTTTCATGTTTCTCTGCTGTTCAGCAGTAGAGCAACCATTGGCCTTCTGGGAATGGATGCACATGAGAACTGCCCCAGTGATACAGAGTTTAGCAGGGCATATCTATGTGGTTCACAGTCACCTCTTGTAGAGAACTGATATCGATCATCATCCAGTGCAGGTACGGCACCCAGGAATACATTATCTGGTGGTCAAGTCACACCTCTGCTGTGGGATTACTACGTGACCAGGCATGTCCTGTACCATGCAGTGAGGGAGAGTGAAGAGGTGAAAAACACGGTCAAGACGTGTTCAAGAAGTGTTCCCACTCACCAGACCTGCAGGATTTGTGTGACTGCCCTTCCCTAGTCAAAAGAGAAAGCCTCATCTGTCAGAAATATGCTCAGTAGCACATCCATTCCATTATATGACACTACAGGTTCTGCTTTTCATTTTCAGTGGAACCTACACAAAAGAGTATTTACCAAAATTCTGTAAGGAACAAAAGCAGAAACAACACAAATAACGCTGGGCTCCATGTGAGTTTGCCCATTTTATCCATCTACACCGTCTTAGGTTTCTATTGCTGTGGTTAGGTTTACATTGCTATGATTAAAACATCATGGCCAAAAGAAATGTGGGAAGGTAAAGGTTTACTTCAGCACTCTCTGATCACCAAGGGAAGTCAGGGCAGGAACTGAAACAGAGGCCGTGAAAGAACACTGCTTACTGACTGGCTTGCCCAGCCTGCTTTCTCAAAGCCACCTGCCTCGGGGAAGCACCACCTACATAGGCTGGGCCTCATTTAGATGCTCCACGGGATTGCCCATAGACCAATCTGGTGGGGGCATTTTCCCAAGTGAGGTTCCTTCTTCTCAAGTCAATCTGTCAAGATGACCAAAAATCAGAACTGACCTATTGTCAAATTGATATACCAATCCATCACTATTGAACCAGAACCTTCCCAAGATCAATTATCCCAATATAAAACACATTCCAACTTTTAAACGTCCCACAGTCTTTGAAATTTCAAACAAAATTGTTTTGTTTTTGAGACAGAGTTTCTCTGTGAAACAGCCCTGGCTGTCTGGAATTCCTTTTTTAGGCCAGCCTGGCCTAGAACTCACAGAGATCTGCCTGTCTGTCTGTACTACCATTGCCTGGCAATTTAAAACACTTTAGAAGTTAAATCTCACTGAGCAGCAGTGGTACATGCCTTTAATCCCAGCACTTGAAGAGGCAGAGGCAGGCAGATCTCTATGAGTTCAAGGCCAGCCTGGTCTACAGAGCTAGTTTCTAGACAGAGAAAACCTATCTAAGAAAAAAAGAGTTCAATCTTGTTAAAATATCCAAAGTCTCTCTAAAATATCCACAATCTCTCTAAAATCCCAAAGTGTCTTAACTGTGGGAAGCTACATTAAACTAGACATTTCTCATTTCAGGAACAGTGCTAAATACCTGAGGTTCAGTCACAAGCTGCTGAGCTCCTAAGGGCCTAAGAGTTCCACTTGTCTGGTTATACTCCGAACAGCCCATGAAGATTGTCTCCTAGGCTCATTCAAGCTCCACTCCACAACTGCTGCTGTCCTTGGTGGTCACTTCATAGTACTCATGACATCTCTAAACTGTCAGGATTCTGCTGTAATTGAAGGTTGCTTCTCCTGGGCTGTCTTCAGGGACTCTGATCCTGTCACATGGTACAAGCTTCAACTTCTCTCCATGACCCCTTCAATTTTGGGGTTTCTACTGTGTACCTTCACCAATGGCATCTCCTAGTGCCAAGCCATAACCGTTACCACCTGGGAAGCTCTCATAAATTACCCTGTTCACCTGCCGGTACAAGAGATGTTAACCTTGAAGAAATACTAACAAGATTAGTGTGCTATGCTTCCCTCTCCCTTTCCCTCCCTCTGTAGACCATCCTGGCCTCAAACTCAGAGATCTGCCTTGCTCTGCACTGCCTGGCGAGGGGTGCATTTTTAAAGACAGGGTCTCTCTTTGTAGTCCTGACTGTTCTAAAACTCACTATATAGACCAGCTGGAATCCAGCTCCCACAAATCCTCTTGCCTCTGCCTCCCAAGTGTTGGGATTAAAGACCTTAAAGACTGGAACCCTAAGCCTAGTCTTTTGTTAGCCACAGCTGATTCTCCAGCCCCACCTGACTGACTTGCTTCAGCTGTCCCAGCAAAGCAAAGGTTTCAATTTACTGGTTCAGGCCTCTAGTTAATCACAGTTACTTCTTTTTTCAGCCATCACTGACCAGAGCCACTGGCTCTTAATTCAGAATAACACACAAAAAGCCTCACTAGAGACTGCTTCTCTCTGAAACCTCATAAACCAGGACTCCATCATCTCCAGGCTCTTAACATTCTTATCTTCTAATCCCACAGAACAGCCCACTGAGCTAAACACTCAACAGCTTTTCCAGTTTAAAGTTTAAACACCACCACAATCATCCCCAAATCACATGGTCAGGTCGGCCATAACAACACCCTACTGCTTGGTCCCAATTTCTGCCTGTTAGGTTTCTATTGCTGTGATTAAACACTTCAACCAAAAAAGCAACTTGGAGAGGAAAGGATTTATTTCAGCTTACAATTCTCAGGTCACATTCCAGCATTTAGAGGTGTCAAGGCAGAAACTCAAGATAGGAACCTGGAGACAGGAACAGAAGCAGAAGCCACAGGGGTGTGCTGCTTACTGGCCAGCTCAGCCTTCTGTCTTATGACTCAAGACCTCCTGCCCTGGAGGAAAAGGTGACACCACCCACAATGGGCTGGGCACTCACACATTAATCATAAAGAAAATGCCCTCAATAGGCTATGTACAGGCCATTCTGGTGTGAGCATTTTCTCAATTGAAGTTTCCTCTTCCCAAATGCCTCTGGATTCGGTCAAATTGACAAAAGCTAACCAGGGCATAAGCCATTAACAATAAAAAACAAACTCTGAAAGCAACTCATTCACACACGGGGTAGTGGAGGAGAGAGGGAGGAGAGTGGGGGGGGGAGAGAAAGAATATAAAATATTTTAAACCATTTTGTTTGTTTGTTTGGGAGAGAGTTCTTCAAGACAGGGTTTCTCTATATAGTCCTGGGTGTCTTGAAACTCACTCTAAAACCAGACTGGCCTTGAACTCAGAGATTCACCAGCCTCCACCTTTGGGGTGCTGGGATTAAAGGTGTGCATCAACACTGCCTAGCTAAGTCTATCTTGTAGCTTTAAAAAACTGTCTAAAAGCCAGCTTGGTCTACAGAGTTGTTCTAGGACAGCCAGGGCTACACAGAAAAACCCTGCCTCAGAAAAGCAAAAGGCTGACATAGGAGTTGTCTATCTAGAAACAATGTTGAGGTTGCCCTCAGGTCACAGCACACACACCAACAAACCAACCTGGCTTGAGAGTAGAGGCCTCTAATTCTAGCAGTTGGTCCAGCAAGGAAGATAAGAAATCAAAGCCCCCCTCTGTTATACAGAAAGTTAATGATCATACTAGACTATGTAAGATCTCATTTTAGGGGCTGGAGGGACTCAGAGGTTAAAAGCACTTATTGCTCTTACAGAGGACCTGGGTTTGATTCCTGGCACCTACATGGTAACTCCCAATCATAGATAATTCCAGTTCTAGAGGATCTGATGCTCTTTTGGTCTCTCAGGAAACCAGGAATATATGTGTTCCACATACATACATGCAAGCAAAACACTCACATCTAAAATAAAGTGAGGGAGCTGGAGAGATAGCTCAGTGGTTAAGAGCACTGGCTGCTCTTCCAGGGGTCTTGAGTTCAATTCCCAGCATCCACATGGTGGCTCACAGCCACCTGTAATGAGATCTGGTGCCCATTTCTGGTCTGCACGAATGCACATAGGCAGAACACTGTAAACATAATAAATAAATATTAAAAAATAAGTAAATATAATAAAGTGAGTAATAAAAAAATTTCAAGGTCTTTTTAAAAAGTTAAAAAAAAAATAGGATGATTTGAAACAGAACTGGGGCTGGTTCAGTAGCTTAGGGACTTTCTTTATCAGATTGATAACTTGAGCTCACCCTCAGGAGAGAACGGACTCCAGGGGCATCCTCTGACCTCCACATATGCACCATGACACATGCACCCCACAAAAAAAAATAATAATTAATGGCAATACATGTTTTTAAAGTCCTTTGAAAAGAATAATATAAACACAACAGCAGTCAAGTTCTACAAACAGCAATGCCTCAAACCCTGCAAACATGAGACAACACCACACACTTGTGTTTCAGGAACCTCCAACTTTTTTTTTTTTTTTTTTTTATTAATTGCAAATGTGGAGGCGGTTGCAGTAGCAAAGACATAGGACCCTTTAACAGCGTCTCTTGCTAAAAATGATTCGCTCACATCAATGAAGCCTTAATCTTCATCTCTCATCCATCTGTTTGCTTAGTGATATTTTCCACACAGAACATGTCCGTCACCAGGTGTCGTGAGCTATGCGTGAAATCTAGCAAGTGAGAGACAGATGGAGGAGGAGTCATTGCTAGTTCAATGCCAGCTTAATTTGCTTAGATAGTTCTAGACCAGCCAAGGTTGCATACGGAGAATCCTTCTCAAACAATATTGCATTATTTAAGAAACAAGGAAACAAAAGACAGTAATATTGACCAAGCTTGGCTTTTCCCTCCAGGAAAGTAGGAGACTTTTGCCTGGGGTGTCTGTCACCTTGGAGATTTCTTTTTCATTGTGAAGTACATATACAGCCTTCAGGCTTTCACTGCCCATGAAGTCAGGATCCTGTACACCCATCTGCAATGGCCTGGATGCCCAGTCAGAAGTACAGCACCATGGCAAGACCTCTTCTTCCAGACAGTGGTGAGTGGAGGCAAGCTTCATAATTTTCATTATATGGACGAAACAAAAACCAGAGGCATAATGAATGAGTCGCATCAAGAGAAGAAGCCATGATCAAGATGAGAGGGAGAGGTGGAGGGCCTCTCAGGCCTGCAGTGCCTCAAACCATGTCTGAAGTTTGTCTGGCCTTGCTCTGTGGGTCTTAGAAAACAAGACTGCATCCCTTCTGTAGCTGACTCTAAAAACTCATGTGGACAGTTTCATCAATATATCATCTAAGGGTCCGACACTGGGCAGACTACCGAGTGATCCACAGCCTTCCCACCTCCTGTTCAGCCCAGCTTAGCCCCTTTTCCTCTCCAATAGTAACATGGTAGTAGAGGGCCTCCCTTGCACCCCGAACTGTGTAAATACATGGCACACACCTTATTCCATTCTCCCAACAACCCTATCACTCCACATGGTTTTCACCCCACGTGATATTCTCAGAGGTAGACTGTCTTGCCCAAGGTGACAGGTGAGAAACCAATAAATCAGGGTGTGTCTAGCTCCAGGGCTCAAACTCTCTATCCTAGATCTTTCAATCCCTCCCTCCCTCCCCTTCCCTTCCTCTCCCTCATCTTTCCTTCCTTCCTTCCTTGCTGTGGACTTGCTATGTAGTTAAGGATGACTTTAAAATTCTAATCACCCTGCCTTTACCTCCCAGGAGCTGTGATTGCAGGTCTGTACCATCTCTGGCTTATGCAACACTGGGGATCAAACTCAGGCTTTGTGCATGTCAGGTCAGCATCCCACTACCTCCTAACATCCCTGCTCTGCCTGCAGTCAATCAATCCAATTCTCTTTCCTTTGTGATTTCCCCTTGCTGGCCGCTGGCCTGCAGGTGACCTTCTCAGGAGACTGGCGGTGACCTTGGCAGGGCACTCACACATCCAGTGCCCATTTTTCTGATTGTCAACTGGGCATCCCCAGCCTCTTGCAGGGCTTGTTGTGGACTCTCTGAATAAACATAAAGTATGTGGAAAATAATCTCGAAGAATGAACTCAAAACACTGACAGTACTCTACGCCATCCTATAGCTTACATCCCACATCAGCATCTAAATCCACTCCCATGTGAATTCTGAATGAGAGTCCCTAGCACTCCTGTTGTATGGTCAGACCGAGAACGGGAAAAGGCAGGCAACAGGACTCAGAACTAGCTTCCAACTGCAGTCATCCCCTCCTTTGGTTCCTCTGTCACCCATTATTAGCACTTACCAGGGAGAACAGCTTAGCACCCACACAGGCCTGGGTGGTCCTGGGTCCTGAGTAGGTGGGTGCCTCATATAAACTTTGTTTTTCATTTTATTCCTTTATGAGGTCAGTAAGATCGAGGCTAGTGAATCACCAAAAGTAAGTGGCTGCCAGACAATAGTGGTAAATGCCTCTGATCCCCCTACTCAGGCAGAGGCCAGCCTGATCTACAGAGTGAGTTCCAAGGCATCTAGGGCTACAAAGGAAAACCCTGTCAAGAGAGAGAAAGGGGGGAGGGGGAGGGGTGGAGATGTCAGATTCAAGGTCAGATGTCAATCTGGACCACACTGGACTGTCTTTATAACAGGCTCATCAAAGCAACATTTGCCAAACAACACTATCTCCACACTTGGGTCCACATGTAACTGAAAGCTTGATAGAAGCCTGGCATCTCTGCCTTCCTCCTGCATCTGTCTTCTTTACTTTTGGTCAGTCATCTGCTCATTACTGCAGGTAGGTGTATGACTCACTCAGGAACGTCTATTTAAAACACAGTGGTTATCTAACCCACTCAGACCCTTCCAAAGTTGAAGGCAGAAAAAGAAGTAACCAAGGCTTTTGACTCTCAGAAGGCCAAAAGGTGCCCTCAGGTCTCTAGACATTATCTTTAGTCACCTTGGATTCCAGGAACAGCAAACTTCACAGACCATCATCCTGTGATGAGATCAGCCTTGGGAAAGGAATCTTCTGAGGTGCAGACTGCTCTCCTCAAAGACTAAGGACTTCATTGATCTTGCTTTAACAAGACCACCTTGCAGAACCAGACACAGACCACACTTTGGCCAAAGACGTTTAACTATGCATACCTCTTCTGTACCCTATAGCAAAGACTGCCTGTCACATCCTCCCTTATCCAAACAGAGAGAAATCCACGTGGCGGATACATGATGTATAACTACAGATCAGTTCCTTCAGTGCCTACAACACTTACAACATCTGTCCTATAGTAAACACTTAAAACTATCTCGGCCCCTGAACAAACTAGTTTGGCTGAAAATTTCTGATCAGCCATTTCCAACCATCCCTTGTTCTAACCTTATCTTTTCCTGTTTCTGCTGCCTCACTCCTCAATGCCACTGTTGAAAACAATGTTGAGTATGATAGCACTTGAACTGTGGAGGTGTACGGGGGTGATCTGTTTTTGGAAGCATTCATTCTTACTGCCTTTTCCAGTGGCAAACATGTGGGCAGCTGTCTAGGGAGGATGGAAGAGGTCTGGCACCTGCTCATCCTGGCCCTGGGTTTTGCTCCTGGCTTCTGTTCTCTGCCACTTGTGTGCAGCCTGCTGGGTTCTGACTCACATTCCCCCAGACTATTGGACAGGAGAGTACAGGTCTAGTCTTTACAAACTCCACTGAACAACAGACAGAGCAGACCCTTGGAAATAAAGAGAGAGGAAGAGTATGGAAGCAGGGGAGGCGACTGTGTCAGAAAGAAAAGGCAAACAGTGGCAATTTGGATATCTGCCTGCAAATAAAAGAGAGGCTGTTGTTTTCTTCTCTGGCTCCTGTTTGCCTTAGAAATCTCAGTTCACTAATCCGAGCATTTTAATTACCACTGTATAATACAGCACGCTGTGTTGGGTCTATCGTAGGTAAGTTAAAATGTGTGTGTGTGTGGGGGGGGGGAATCCAGGCTGTCCCAGTTCTCCATTTCTCGTTTACAGTAATCCAAAGGTGTTTCTCCCCCTTCTGCCATAAACACAACATGGGGTTTTCTATAATCAAACATACTAGTTCCCTCCCAATCACAAAAAGGAACTGAGTCTTAAGCTGGTATCAACCATGCAACTTCTTTGACCAATGTGACCCTTAATCCTCTAGAAACAAAAAGAACCAACAAATCATGAATTAAACACCAGCCTATTTGTGAAAGAGGAGTCCCCAGCGTGAAGAAGTTTGCTGATTCAGAACAGAAGAGAGCCAGGGCAAGATTATAACCCCAGCACTCAAGAGGTGAAGTTAAGGCTGTATTTAAATACCACTTTCTCTACCTATCATACCAGCTGGCTGGTCATGGGCAAATCACACAGCCTCTCTGAGCTTCATTCTTCATAAAACTATTGGCACAGTGACTGTGGTAGGTATAACACAACACAGTCCCACCCCAGCCTTTTCCCGTTGCCATCCCAACTGCCTACAGCAAGCTTCTTCCTAAAGTCTTTATGCCCAACTCCCTCTGCTCCATCTGATCACTGAGGCTGCCTGACCATCACGAAACTCACTCCTCCACACATACCCACACCCACCCCTCCAACACACACACACATACAGTGGTATATACACACACATGCACACACACACATACACACACATACACTGCAGCTCCCTTCAACTCTTCATTTCTATCATAACCTAAAGTCTGGCCTGCTGTTCCACAAATATACATACAGAGACACACGCACCTATTTGGATGCCTAGTATATAGATAGGTAATTTGAGGGGTTTGTTAACCTCCAAGCAGAGTCGTGTTTTATTGACTGCTGTTTTCTCCAAGACCTATGACAGTGACACCTGGTAATAGGTTAGTAAATATTAACTGGGGCTTTTGCAGAAGAATCAGGTTTGGTTCCCAGCACCCACATCAAGCAACTCACAGTTGCCTGTAACTCCAGTTCTATGGGATCTGAAGCAACCTGAGCCCCACACACACATGACTCCCTACTCATATAGGTGTGTGTGTGTGTGTGTGTGTGTGTGTGTGTCTGTGTGCACGCACACAGACACACAAACACACAAACACATATGTGCATGTTCACACAAATTAAAATTTTAAGTCAGGTATGGTGGAACACACTTGATTCCAGTATTTGGGAAGCAGATACAGGCAGATCTCTCTGAATTCAAAGCCAGCCTGTCACAAATTGAGCTCCAGGAGAGTCAGGGCTATTATATAGAGAAACCCTACCTTGAAAAACAAACACAAACAAACAAATAAATAAATATTAAAATTTCAAAGATTAAATATTAACTCCGTGAGTACACAGGAGTTACTTGTAATGGCTGGAAAGGCCATCTAAGACTAGAGTTATTCTTAACCCAGGAAACTGACAGCAGAAGGTATCAGGTGACCTGTGTTTGGGGTCTCATTTCCCTAGACCTGAGTAGTGGAGGGTGGGGTCTCTGACTCCTGATGACTTTGCTCTAGTTTGGACCTATCTGCTCAATGCCCCAAAATACTGATGGTGGCACTAGGCACTATTGGGTACTCTCTCCAGGCTGTATATGGGGAATGAAGTGATCTGATGGCTGTGCTCTGTGATGAGCATTCTATAAAAGGACAGGTGGAGACACTGAGACCTAATCTTGAAATCCAACACAAATACGCTCCAAACTGAAGGATGACAGCTGCAGCCCACAGGAGCCAAGGCGGACTGCAAATCTCTCTGCAGCTCCAGCAGTACCAAGGACCCTCTTGTCTTTCTGCTTTGATTGAGGTCAAGCAACTGGAGTCTGGGTTCCAGAGTGCCTGGGCAATTTCCTTATGCACAGACTCAGGCATCCTGGGAGTACAAGTCTCACCCCAGCTTCACAATAATTAGACAGACAACCTCACCCAGTACCATTCTCCTCTCTCAGGATTAAAAAAAAAAAAAGGAATAGCATCCCGTACAGTGCAAGGCACACGGCAAATACCTAACATTAACTGTTATATGTGATGTCACTGGTACCCAAAGTCACATCCCCACCCATCTCAGCAACTCTTGTCATTGCCCCTAGAGCTGGAAATCTGAACAGTCTGCTGGCACAGGAGCTATCTAACCTGAAGTTCAGCACCAGGGATTGTTAAAGGAAGTTCATTTTTCCATTAAAATAGAGTGGAATGTGGGGGTACAGTTGTAGAGCACTGACTTGGCATACACAAGAACAGGGTGCAATTCTCAACATTAACACACATAGACAATCAAGTATAAGCAACTGCTCAGATTCTACACAAGGTCTCAATCCACTTAAGACCCCTTTATGGTCACTCAGGAGACCTTATAAGGTTAGGGAAAAAAACAAAAAACAGACTTGCAGCTCCAGCCTGAGAGCTTCAACCAAATACATCAGCATCAGCTCGGACAGAGAGAGAGAGACACACACAAGGACTGGCCCAGGTTCCCCCTGGGGGTTGAGGATCCAACAAATACTTCCCTGTAATCTCTTCAGCACCAATTTTAACAAGCTCAAATGTCCTGAAGAGGGACTCCACAGGTAATCAGAATGTGATGACAAAAATGAATCTGGGCTGGGAAGCTGGTCCAGTTCAAGTTTCTGAGTCTTAGGACTTCTCTCACCAGCCCAAACAAATAGCATCATCTACCCCTTGGTTTTAACGCGAAGATTAAGGGCAACAATTTGGCTTAGCACAGTGCCTGGGGAATCAGCTGCTGCTTTTAATATTCTACAAGCCCAGGGAAGACAATTCCAGAATAAACAGCAATCGCTCCAAAGGAATCCTTAAGGTAGCCCCTTCCTAGACCACAGACAGGCGGGTCCACTCCATTATGGGCCCACCACAGGTTGAGGGAGAGAACTAACTTAATCAGACAACTCCATAAAAATAACTGACAGCTACAGGAGGCATAGGGCTAGAGTTGGTAAAGCGGCAGACAGGTACCGGCAGCACTGAAACGCAAGTGGATTCTGAAGCAAGGATACCAGCCGCAGGGGGCAGGTTTGTTCTCCTTGAAGTAACTCAGATTGATGTACTTTAGATTGGTAACAGAGGCAACCTCTTGGGACCAATATTTCTAGAAATGTTTCCTCAGCAGTGTAGCTCAATGATGAGGTGCATAAATTCTGGGGTGACCATAACCAGTTGTGGGAAAGAAGGAGCTGGTGACTTCCAATTACTCAAGTCATCTCCGCGTGCCTCAGTTTCCCTCAACATTAAAGCCAAGGAAGGATCGCGGCCCTTGCTTCGGCTTCGGTGGGGTGGTACTTCCCGGGTAGGAAACCCTGCAACAATGCAATCAACCAGCGGTGCGCGGCCACGTGGGCTGCGGCTGCTGAAAAATAAATGTTCCCCAGCAAGCAGCTGGACTGAGGGCTGAGATGTTCCCCCAGTCGCAGGGGGTGCACCTTTCTAGGCTCGCAGGAGCCAGAGCCGGGAGTCCCGGCCGGAGAGCCGGAGCCGAAGCGGCCACGGGAGCGCAGAGGCCCCGCTGTGCAGGGCCCGGCGAGGGCGGCGGAGGCGGAAGCGGGGGCGGCCGGAGCGCGGTGGGGATGTTTAAAGGAAATTTACAATCATTTCCTCTCTGTGGTTTGGTGACAAATCAACAACATCCTGTTCTTTTGTGAGACTCCGGGCGCCTGCGAGGCGGGGGCAGCGCTCGGCTCTTAAAGAGACAAGCACGGGCCCCTCCCCCCCAGCCCTTCCCGATGCCCGGACTCCGTACTTCCAGCCTCCCCTAGGCGACGCCTCCGGGCAGGAATGCCCAAACAGCTGCTCCTGGGGTTCTCGGCCACAACGTGGATTGTGTCCCCTCCCCTGCAGTGGGCTCCCCCAAGGTCACGGGGGAAACAGTTGCATCCGGGAGTGATCTCCCACAGAAGGATTGTGCAGGGAGGCCAGGGTTTCCCTTTCCCAACCGAGAGCAGTGCTTCTTGGGGCTTGGGGCACTGGGTACTTTTTAATCCCCTTCTGCCAATCCCTTTTCCTCAAATTTTCCAGCCCCCAAACTGTGGATTTATGGTTAAAACGTTGATGTGTGCACTCGAGGTTTATAAAACGCCAAGGCAGAGAGAGACTTTCCGAACTGTAGAAGTAATGAAAATCAGATGCTTAGGATGAGGAGGGGGAAAAAAAATACAAAATACTCAACTGCGCCCCTGGGATTTTGTTCATTAAGTTACTTAATAATTATTTTTACTAAGTGCTGGGCATTGCTCTGGCCCACTGTACACAGTAATGTGGCAGACAGGGTCCGTGGCCCCAGAACGCTTAGATCTTTCCAGGTTTTAAAGATGGGTAGGTGGAGTATTTGACACCTATAGACTAAAGTGCTCATCCGAACAGGTGTTCTCTTTAAGAATCGCCAGGGAAGGAGGTGGTCAGCGCACCTGAGTCTGAGACCCTAGCCCTATGCTGGGTGGTGGTGGCACATGCCTTTAATAGCAGCACCTGCGAGGCAAAGGCAGTCGAAATTTTGTGGGTTGGAAGCTAGCCTGGTCTATAGATTAGGTCAGTCGAACTCTTTTACACACACACACACACACACACACAAACCCAGTCTCTTAAAAAAGTTGTTGATGGGTCTAGTCGTAAGGGGAGAGAATGCCTAACTAGCTCTCACAACCTTCCTCAAAGACACCCTCCAGGGTCTCCCAGCTCCCTCAGTGCTCTCTCTGGATCAAATTCAAATTCTCGAAGAAGAAAAATGTCCGAAACTCAGGTTGCCTTGGGCTGAGGTTGTAACCAGACTGAAGAGAACTTGCTTAGTATAGGCACTAAAACTTCAGGAAGGCTCAGGGACATGCTTAATAGCCTCGATCCCCATTGCACCCCTTCAATCCAGCACCCAGGAGGCAGAGAGAGGTAGTTAGCAAATTCCAGCCTAGCTGGGTCTACACAGTAAGACACTGTCTCAAAAATAAACAAACAAACAAATAAATGGATTTGACCAGGGACCTAGAAAATCTCAAGTTTGAGTTTCAAGGCAGCCAGGCCTTGAGTAATTATCATAAATTACTCTATGAACATTAAATGCATTTTGTCCTAATTTAACATACAAGAAAAACTTTCCAATAAAATAGATATAATGATTATTTCCACTTTGCAGATAAGGAAATTATAGAGAGAGCATGTGGAGCTTGGTCAAGAGCATGAAGCCTCTAAAAAGAGGTAAGTTTCAGGTGACATGTTCACTGCAGCTGTCAAAGAAGACAGTATCTTGGTTAGTCCTAACTGAAAGAGACCAGGGATTGGCCCAGATGCCCAGGGTCCCAAGTGACAGAGTGCAACCCTAAGAAAACAGCTTTTTTTTGGGGGGGGGGGGGCTCCTGCTGATTCGCTGGGTTCTTTATTCTCCAGAGATAATCTCTCAAACCCTGAGATTCTGCTTCAGTCAGAAACCATTTGGCAGAACAAAGGGAACAACTGCCCGGATGGACACCCTAGGAACGGAACACTTTCTGGCTGGCCCTTCACATTCTCCCCCTGAGGCCATCACTTCCCTTTTCACCTCCTAGCCACCTTCCCATTTGTGCAGCTGCCTGAGGCAGGACCCAGAGGAGGGTGTGGTATAAGTGCTCTGGGGAGTTCCCTAGGGAAGGAAATGGTCCCTTAAAGTAGAGACTAGAAGAAAAAGAAGAATTTACAGTAGAATGGGGTGGGACCGCCAAAAACAGAAGAGAGTCTAGGTGTGGTGGTGCATGCCTTTGATTCCAGCACTTGGGATTTTGGGTCCAGCCTGATCACTTAAGTGAGTTCCAGGCCAGCTAGATTTAAATGGCCAGATCCCGGCTAAAAAGAAAATTATAAAGAAGTATTTCTTACTAGCCAGAAAGAACCCAGGAAGGCTGAAACAGGAGGATCGCGGTTTGCAGTTAGCCTGAGGGCAGAAAGAAAGTCCAAGATATTCAAGCACAGAACAGGATCTTCTCCCAGTTTTTAGGAAGCATTATAATACATAAAGGCAGGTGTACATAAAACTCAAACATCAAAATCCCCCAGAAGGAGAGAGACTCTAGAGTTGTCCTCACACTCACAGAGATCCACACCCAGATCATTGGACATGGTTACACTCTGCTTTAATCTCCATATTATTTAAAGTGTTGGTTATTTAAAGACAAGTTTTGCCAACCGGATGACCTGAGTTCTGTCCTAGGAACCCAGCTGTATGTGGTGGCATTAATCTGTAATGCCAGTGCTCCTGCAGAGAGATGGGAAGTAGGGATCTGGAAGGTGCAAGCCTAGGCAGAGGAGACAAAGCAGAGTACGGACTCCTGAAAGTTTCCCTTTGACCCCTACCCTCCAGCCATGCCAAGCATGCACGAAGGCCCTCATAAGCACAGCACACACAGAAATGCACAATAATTTGTTTTGGTTTTCAAGAGGGTTTCTTTGTGTAGCCTTGGCAGTTCTAGAACTAACTCTGTGAACCAGGCTGACCCCAAATTTACAGAGATCCACCTGCCTCTGCTTCCTAAGTCCTGGGACCAAAGGTATGGGCCACCACTGCCCAGGTAGGCAGCATCTGAACACCTATGTAATTGGTCTCGCTCCCTCTACCCACACAGTGCTGGCATTACAAGTGTACACCACACCTACCTGTATGATAAAGCAGTGCCACTGTCCATCCCCATAGGAAAGACATCCTCAGAGCCTCTCAGTTTCCTATCTAGAAAATGTGAACAAAATCTAGTAATTCACAAATCTGGGCACAAATTACATTCACAAGGAACAGTGTCCAAAACCACTGGGGATTGAATCCAAGGCTTTTTGTGAATGCTAGGCAATCATTCTACTATGATGAAAGATTTTTTTTTCAATTTTTAAACTTTTCATTTTATGTGTATGTGTTTTGCATCTGCATGCATGTCTGTGTACCACTTGTGTGTCCGGTGTGGAGACCAGAAGAGGAAAATCAGATCTTGTGATATACAGAGTTACAGGCTGTCGTGTGGGCTTGGGAGTTGAACCTGTGTCCTCTGAAAGAGCAGCCAGTGCTCTGAACTACTAAAACATTTCTACAGTCCCATCTACTATGATGAAAAAAGCCTTAAGGGGGAATCATGGAAACTGAGACTGCACCCTGGGACTGTCGTGCAGATTTGACCCCCAGCAGGACATTTCTCAAGGTCTCCATCTGAGAATAATGGCAACTTTATGTCTTCCTACAACTGCTACCCAGACATGCTTCCCATAGATAATCTCCTACCCATAACCTACCTTCATATCCCAAAGTTTTGGATTCCAGAAGGTAGATTTGAGAGCTGTGGACTCCAACAGATGGGCGATGACAGCATCTGTGGAAAGGGGAAAATGACCCAGATGGTCAGAACCCAAGACCAGAAATCCAAAAAAGCTAGAGTGGGGTGCCTGCTTATAGCATCCCATGAAGAAGACTTTCCTCCAATACAGAGCAACTGGTTCGGCAAATACATGACCTGGGCTGAAAGCTGCTGTGTTGGATTCTAAAGGGGACTGTGGCAAATTAGTGGTTTCTCTTATTTGTTTTCTTTTATCTTTGATTCAGAAACAGCAAAATATCCTGTTTCAGAGCAGAAGCTAAGGAGACCAAGTGAGACAGGCCAGTTCCCTTATCTTCACTAAGCTTTCCTTTCCTCTTCTTGAAAACTGACTTGACCTAAGTCCTCAGCCATATACCTGGCCCACAGGGTACACGGTAATTGCTAGCTTTAGAATTACAAACACAAGACCCCAGGTGGTTATGAACCTCACCTAACCTCTAAGGGAGGAAAGTATCTAAGCTAAGCCACTCATTAGTGCTCACATACTGACTTGGTCTCTAAGAATAAAAGTCATCCAGGGCCTCTGCCCATAGTGATTGGGTTATTATTTATTCAAAAATTATCATCTTTAAGCTGGAAGGGTAGTTCATTGGTAGAGAGCTTGCCCAGCCTGCACAGGGTCCTTGCTATCTCTCTCTCTCTCTCTCTCTCTCTCTCTCTCTCTCTCTCTCTCTCTCTCTCTCTCTCTCTCTCACACACACACACACACACACACACACACACACACACACACACACGGAGACAGAGAGAGAGAGAGAGGAGTATGGCACACACCTTTAGTTCCAGCACCCAGAGACAAAGGCAGATGGATCTCTTGAGTTCCAGACCAGCCTGGTCTCTGTAACAGCCAGGGCTACATACAAAGGCATGCAAAGTGTATCCCTATTTTTTGCTGGTAGTTTATATGCTGATATAGACTGGCAGAGGCAGATAAAATCCCTTCCTTGTGTTTTCTTTTTTTTTTCTTCTTAAAAACACAAACAAACAAACAAAAAAAACCAAATCCAAAAAACAAACAAACAAAAGCCCCAGTTACCTCCTTTCCAATATATATTGGAGAAAGTTTCTGAGGATGGGAGGTTTAAACTGATGGACCATTAACATAACAAAGCAAAAGCAATTTTCCAGGTCACTGGCTAACTGTAGAGCATCACTATTAAAAACTTTGCTTTGGGGGAGGCTGGTAGAGGAGAAAAGGGTTTGTTTCTGGCTGGTAGAGAATTGGATAGACTGCCCATTTTTATGGCCAGTAAGCCCAGTAAACATCATCACAACATAGCCTGGCTGTGTACACACAATTTTAATGGTTTTGTATGAAATGCAGATTTTGGAGAAGAAAGTGCCTGTCTGCTAAGATCATAGCCAAAAGGTTCTCCTTGCCTTCAGATTTAGGACTGGATCCCTGTTCTGGCTTCAGTGGGAGATCTGTTGAAATATAACACACTCTTAAATATTGTCTAAAGCCCTGAAGCACAGAGACAGAGACAGAGACACGCATGCGTACGCACACAGAGACAGAAAGCACCTTTTTCCAGCCATGGCATAGAGTTTTAATGATTCTCATCATTTCATTTCAGGTGATCAGAGGCCAGAGAGCCTGCAAAGGTAGCTTGAAGGAGGCCTTTCTCGTATAAATGCTTTCCAGGATCACCTTTGCTGTGAGGGAGACTGGGACAGTGAAGTGCTGCTGGATTCTTGTAGGGAGAGAGTCTTTCTTACCTCTGCACCTTTTTATTATTATTATTATTATAGACAGGTTCTCTCTACATAGTCCTGGATATCCTGGATTACTGTTACTATTTTATTACAGGGTACTCTACATAGCCCTGACTGTCCTGGAACTAGCAAACCATGCTGGCTTCTGCCTCCTGAGTGCAGTGATTAATGGCATGCATCACCTTACTCAGCTCCAATTCACTCTCTAGGGTTTCCATATTCCGTAGCCACTGGGCACAGCCTCAAAATCCCAATAAAGTCTTTGCTTTTATTTGGGCTTTCTTCATTTCCGTTCTTCCATTCTTTCTTGGTTTTTCAAGGCAGGTTTCTCTGTGTAGTTTGGTTGTCCTGGAACTTGCTCTGTAGAGAGGGCTGGCCTAGAACTCAGAGATTCATCCACCTACCTCTGCTTCCTGAGTGGTGGGGCTAAAGGTATGCCCCCTCAGCTGTTTTGTTTTTTAACAGAGTCTTACTAAGAAGCTCTGAGACTCACTCTTGAGGTAACTTGAAGTGGCTGCTAACTGACAGAAATCCTCCTGCCTCAGCTTCTTAAGTGTTGGATTTAGGCACACAGCAGCAAGGTCAGCTAATATGTCTGGTTTGCTTATTTGATTTCTTTGCTACAATGCCCAGGCTGGCCTTGCAATCACAGCAATCCTCCTGTCTCAGCCCCTCAAATACTGAGATTTCAGGCATGAAAGTCCAGTAAAGTTCCTTTGATTTACCGACTCAGCATCTCCCAGGGCCCTGCCAAATTTCACACTGCTTAAAGAACACAGCTGATCCAGCTTAGGACGATGGCTCGATGGTTTGCTTCAAACTGTAAAACAGTCCAAAGCAATATAATATTTCCACCAAATAAGTAGAAAATATATTTCCTTCTTTCTAATTTGAATCTTCCCTGAGCTATCAATATGCAGACAGATCTCATAGCACCAGGGAAGTTACCAGCAAGCCAAGGATAGACTGCTGCTGTGATGCTCAGTAAGTTAGGTATATTAACTGTGTTTTCAATGCCCAGTATTTGTGGGGATAGAACCACCATCGAGAACTGGGAGTCTACATACTTTTCAGTTTTTCCAAGCGGTTTCCAAGAGCAAGGAAAGAAAAAAGCAGTAGAATGCTTTTATGCTTTTCGAAGTAATAAAACATAAACTATTAAAGCTATAGCTTTAATGTCAATCACAATTGCTGGAAAGGAGCCCAAGAGCCAGGTATGGTGCCCATGCTATTAATTCCAACACTCCAGAGGGCAGAAGCAGGGAGATCCTAGCTTATATAGTTAATTCCAAAATAGCCAGGCCTACATAATAGAGAGACTCAATCTAAAAAGAAAAAAAAATGACTGAAGAATTAAAAAATAAGGTGAAAAAAACCTCTATATTTTAGACCATCATTCTATTACTATTATTTTGTTGTTTCTGATTTGAGACAGGGTTTCTCTGTGTAGTCCTGATTGTCCTGGAACTCACTCTGTAGCCCAGGCTGGCCTTGAGTTCACAGAGATCTACCTGTTACTGCTTCCTGAGTGCTGGGATTAAAGGCATGCACCACCTCCCTGACTACATTCTTATAAAAAGTAATTCTAACTTGCTAGATGAGACTGTCGATCAGTGGGACTTGCCATGTATGTCGAGGCCCTGGTCTGGTTCCCTGTAGCAGCAGATGGGATGAAAAGAGGAGAGACACCCCAATGAAGTCCAGACCAGACTCCTTACCAGCCAGTGTGTCTGCAGCTCCTGCCTGCCTAGCTCCTGCAGTCAGTCTGCTGGCATCCAATCATTTTCCTGATTTCCTGCTTCCTTGGCTAAATCTCCACTAGGTTCCTAGAAAGAGAAATTCGGGTGGTAAATATCTCAGACCTTACATATCTGAAAACTATTTTTATTCCTTCATTTTTTTTTTTTTTACTCATCTATTTATTTACTTATTTATTTTGAGGCAGTCTCAAGCAATCTGCCCACCTTAGCCTCCAGTACCTGGGATACTTGGCTCCCACTTTTGTATCTGGAATTCTTCATATTTTGATCCATAGTTTCACAAGGTATAAAATTCTAAGCCTTATTCTCCTGGCTTGACCAGCTCTGTTCCCAAGAAGGAGGAGGGTCTTCAGAGTCTGAGTTGTCGAGTGACAAGTTCTAGGGCAGGGGAGACAGCTCAGCTCAGTTTCTTTTGTGAGCTACCATGTGAGGGCTGGGAACTGAACCGGAGTTCTCTGCAAGTATAACAAGTGCAGGTGCACTTAACACCGAGTCCTCTCTCAGTCCCTCCTTTTATACAAAACAAATACCCCCATCTCATGGTGCCTTGAACACCTGTAAAAACAACTAGGCCATTATTCTCATCAGGAAGAGTTCGGTGCCTCCCGCCCACAAACCCAACACACACACACCAAGGGTAAGTGGTTTTGTCCCTTAGGAGCGCCAACACCTAGTGTGTAACTCCATATTGTCACTATTGGTTCACACTGCCGGCCCTTCTGGTAGACTATGAGCATGAGGAACTGGGAACTCAGCCACAGTGAGTGTTACTCCACAAATATGTGGAGTAAAGCAAGAATAAATGAATGAATGAATGAATGGATGGGTAGTCATTGAGGATTTTTTTAAACCAATTTTTAAAAATTTTTAATCTATCTATGAGGGTGACTATTGCTGTGCTGGAACACCATAACCAGAAGTAACTTGGAGGACAAAGGGTTTATTTCCCTCACACTTCCATTTTACAGCTCATCACTGAAAGCAGTGAAGGCAGGAAGTCAAACAGGGCAGGAGCCTGGAGGCAGGAGCTGATGCTAAGGCTTTGGAGGAATGCAGTTCCCTGGCTTGCTCCTCATGACTTGCTCAGTTTACTCTCATGTAGAACCCAGGACCACCAGCCTAGGGTGGTGCCATTCACAATGGGCTGGACATCCACCATCAATCACTAATTAATACATTCTCTACAGGCCTGCTTACAGCTAAGTCTTATGGAGACATTTTCTCAATTGAGGCTCCTTCCTCTCAGGTGATTATAGTTTATGTCAAGTTGACATAAAATTAGCCAGCAAAGTATGTCATAGTACATACATGTGTGTATGAGTGTTTGCTTGTGTGGGCATGTGTATGTGTAAACCCCAGATTAATATTAATTGAGAAAGGTTTCTCAGTTGAACCCAGAGCTCTCTGATACAGCTTGTCTGGCTAGCCACTTTGCTCTGGAGATCCAGACTTGACCTTTCAGGAACTAGAATTACAGGCAGGCCACCACAGCCACATAACATTGAGGACACTGGTCCTCACACTTGTCACCTTTGATGCTTTAACCACTTAGCTACTTCTCTAGCATGTGTGTGTGTGAAAACACATATATACATATATATCATGTATAAATTTAATATGTATAAATGTTTTGCCTACAGGTATGTCTGTGCACCACACATGTGCCTAGTGCCCTCAGGGCCAGAAGAAAGTGTTGGATCCCCTGGAACTGGAGTTATAGATCACTGTGAGCTGCCATGTGGCTACTGGAACCAAACCCATGTTCTCAATTAGAACAGCCAGTTCTGTTAACCTCTGAGTCATCACTTCACCCCACCCCACCCTGGTTATTTTTTTATTGGCAAATATTGATTATATATTGATGATCTTATAAAGACATTTTCATACAAGCATATCATGTACTATGAAGTTATTTTTAAATAAATGATACAATCTGGTGCCAAGTATGATAGCACATGCTGAAAGATTGATGATACTAAAGCATTAAGAATTTAAAGCTATCCTGGGTTACACCTCTCAAATCAAAACCTTAAAGACATAATCAGTGATAAAGTGTTTAATAACTGTCCTTACCAGCTGGCATGTGTCCTTCCAGATTCAGTGGTAGGGAAAAGGACTGCTTTGGGGGACAGAAACGCCACTGTGATATCCAAGGCACAGGAAAAAGCCCATATTGTCTTCTGTGAGAACAGGGACCAAATCTGCTCACTACTGTTCCCACCAGAAAGTAAAGATAGCTTAGTAAAAACCCGATGAATGGATGACAGGGGGTGAGTGGAGGCACATGTCCTTCAGCTCAACACTTGGGAGGCAGAGGAAGGCCTACCTGGTCTACATAGAGAGGTTCAGGCCAGGGCTACATAGTGAGACCCAGGCTCAGAAAAATAAGGAAGGAAGAGAGGGAGAAGGGAGGGAGGGAGGAAGTTAATGAAGAAGTGTGTATCTCAGTGCTAGAACACTACCTAGCCTGCATTCCAGGTACTAGGTTGGATTCACAGGACTACCCTCCTGCCTCCAACCAAAAAATTTGAATGAATCCAAACAAATCCTATGTATTTTACCACCAAGAAAACTGATAGCAGGGTTGCAAAAATGGCTAATCTGAGAGCATAAGGGCCTATGTTCTCCAGCCACCATGTAGTCAGATGCACCTACGCACCTGTAATCCTAGAGTTAGTGAGGCATAGACAGGCCAATCCCTAGAACCAGACAGTGTAGCTGAGCCAATAAACTCAGGTTCAGAGAGACTCTGTCTCAAAAGACATACAGTGAGGAGTGACTAAGGAAGATATCTCATGTCAGACTCTACCCTCCACACATGAGCACAGATTCAGGAACATGCACTGGCACATGTATAATCTCATATACAACAACAGATCTCACACACACACACACACACAGACACACACACACACACACACACACACACACACACACACACACAAGAGAGAGAGAGAGAGAGAGAGAGAGAGAGAGAGAGAGAGAGACAGACAGACAGACAGACAGACAGACAGACAATCCAACAAAGCAGTCCCTACAGTGTTTTACCCTCCTGGGAAGAAGAGAGGTTCAAAATGAAAACCCAGCTCATCATCTCTTCTTTCCCCACGCCCACCTCCAACAGCCAACCAAAATCTTCTCTCAACTCCCCACCCCATTCCAGGCATAGGCGGTAAACTAATCTCCTTCAGTTTTTTGGCGGTGGCTGCTAACATTGGAACCAGGATCTCCTGCATGTTGGGCTGGTGTTTAGCCACTCCACTGAACTACAGTGCCAGCCTGAGCCTCTACGCCAGTCTGTCTCTCGGTCACCTGGTCCTCCTGCTTCCCTCTGTGGCAGATGTCATACTGGCCCACCTTTGTCCTCTAGTCCTCTACTGGCCCTTCATCATGCTTTGCTCTATGTAACACATTTTCCTTTGCTCTGAAAGATCTTGACCTCTGTTTTCCCTTTGAAGAGTCACCTTTCTATCTTCTGTTCAATACCCAAAGATATCTTCTAAGGTTCATAATGTTTAACAGCTTAAACTACAGATAGCTCTACTAGCTTCTAATTCCAGAATCATTATTAATCATTTAGCAGAGCTGGGGATTGAACCCACAGCCTTTTGCCTGCTAACCTCTATCCCAGGATTGACTTTCTGAGATATTACTACATAGCCTAAGTTGACCTAAAAGTTGCTATGTAGCGTAAATTGCCGCTGCCTCTCAAATGCCGAGATTATAGCCACAGCCTTCCACACCCAGTAAAAATTGTTGTTAGTGCTGTCTGTAGATTCCCTTGTAGACATGTCAGCTCATTACAGTTTTTATTCTGCTGAGGCAAGCTGCCTCAGTATCTCAACAGAGCAGAGCTAACTGGATGCATCGCAAATACCATGTCTGGCATAATCTCTGCACCACATGTTTAACCAGCCCACCACTCCAATACTAGTTGATTTACATTTATTTATTTATTTACGTACTTACTTGGACTTTGCTTTTTGAGATGTTGTATTCCTGTCTCTGACTCTCTAGTGCTAGGATTACAGGAGTCTACCACCATACCAGACTCAGATCTAGTTTAAATCTTTCTTCCTCTGAGCTACCTTGATGAACAGCATCAGAACTTGCTTCTCTTCCCGGCTTTAAACCTAAGTGGTGCTGAATAATCCTTCTGTACACTGTGAATATATATTACCCATTGGTTAATAATAAAGAACTGACTGGCCAGTAGCCAGGAAGTAAGTATAGGCAGGACAGTCACCTAAGAATGCTGAGAGGAAGAAGGGCGGAGTCAAAGGAGTTGCCAGGAGACAGAGGGAGCAATAATACATGCCGGAGGACAGGTAAAGTTACAAGCCACATGACAATAAATAAATTAATAGGATGACTGTCCAGGCAGCCAGATATCCCTGTCATTAGGTAACATTTTACTTTTCTGGGATCTTTGACAAAGTAGAAGACTAGATAGTCATAGTTAAAGTTTTCCTTAGTTATAATAAAAGTTAAATTAGGTACTAAACTTTAGAGTCATAAAAATAGGAATACTTTCTCTAAATTTGCCAAATGCAAATGGACTAGATATTATAATTCTTAATAACTGTTTTGTTACATATAATTTTACTGTTAAGGTTAAAACCTTCCCTTTTAATTAGACAAAAAGGGGGAAATGCTGTGGAATAACCCTTCTGTACACTTTGAATATCTATTATTGTCATTGGTTAATAAAGAACTGATTGACCAGTAGCCAGGAAGGAAGCATGGGTGGGATAGGTAAACTGAGAATGTTGGGAGGAAAGAGGGTGGAGTCAGAGTATTTGCCAGGAGACACAGGGTGCAAGGCATGCTGGAAGACAGGAAAATCACAAGCCACGTAGCAGCACATAGATTAATCAAAAAGGGTTAATTTAAGTTGTAAGAGCTGGTTAGTAATAAGCCTGAGCTATTGACTAAACATTTGTAATTAATGTAAGCCTCTGTGTAGTTACTTGGAGTTGGCAGCTTCAGGCAAGAAACAACTGCCTACAAAGTAGTACTTATTGCACCCAATTAAGTCATGATGAGCCTTATATAAGCCACTTAAGTTGACATAGGTTGTCACGGTGTCCCTTCAACTAACCATGGTATTTCTTGATGGCAAAGAGTTTACAATGTCCTGTTATTTTATTCATTCATTCGTTTGTTTGTTTGTGGGATAGTGCCTTGATAGGTTGACCCTGATGGCCTTGAACTCACTATTTGACTTTCGAGATTCTTAAACTCACAATCCTCCTTCCTTGGCCTTCAAGTTAAATTCTTGGACTACAGGTGTGTGTTACCACAAGGCCTAATATTTATTGAGTGATTGATTGAGGTTTACTGCATAGGCTAGGTTTTGAACTAGTGGGCAATTCTCCTGCCTCAGCTTTCCAAGTACAGGAATTTAGGCACGAATGGCTAAAATGTCCTACTTTGGCACATTAAAATTCAAACATGAAAGCCTTCAGCAGGAGATGAGGAAAAGACACATCTAAGGTAAATGTTGCTGTAAATTATTAACTATGCATTTTGGGGCAAGTCATTTCAAGCCCCTGAGCTTCACCGGTGCTCTTCTCTGTATGGTGAGCTGCCGCTGCCGCCATGTTGTATTGTTGTGATGATCACATGAGTTTCCGTTGGGAAGGATAATTTGTGTATTGCTTTGATATACACAGTTCAGTACTCATATCCTGTTAGAGGTACTCACTGCTGGGGTTAGTTAGCAGAGATACTCCAATTCTTGATCTTGGGTTTAAACTTTTGATTTTGACTGTTTAATTCTTTCAGTTACAGAGTCTATTTTATGAACAGAGACTTCCTGCCAGGCCCTGCCTCTGTATCTATCTTCGGCTACTCAAAGCATGCCTCTGCAGGCAACAGCTGGAGGCCAGTTTTACCATTCTGGTACATCTCAGGTTCCATTCTGCTGACCTCCTTCCTCTGCACTTCTGGATGCAATGCCCTGTGGTCTGAGGTGTTTGCCCTGTGAGCCTGCCTGAGCCTTTCTATTTGTTGCCACCACATTGGTACAAAGGGAGCATATGCTCATTGTTCTTAAGAGGCGCTAAAGTACAATAGTGTAGAATAAAGAACAAAAAAGTCTTACTCCCTACCCAAATCATTCCCTATGCTTTAGAAGCAGCCAGTTATCAGTTTCTCCCGTGTATTTCCAGAAAATATCTATGGTTTTAAAAATACACACACACACCCCCACACCCATACACCCACACACCCATACACACCCCCCCCACACACAATTCAATGCCTTTTAAAAATATTTTTATTTTATGAACATCAGTGGTTTTTGCCTGTCTGTATCTGTGTGAGGGTGTCATGTTCCCTGGAATTGGAGTTACAGACAATTATGAGCTGCCAAGTGGATGCTGGGAATTTGACATGGGTCCTTCAGAAGAACAGTGGGTGCTCTTACCCTCAAAGCCATCTCTCTAACCCCTCAATGCCTTGTTTTAAAGTCCCTTAAGCAATCACTCTTTACCCCACCCCCACCACTGCCCCGGATGTGTATGTGTGTGTCTTGTAGTTCAGGATGAACTTCTGATGCTCCTAGGATTACAAATGTGTACCATCACACCCCTGCCCTACAACGTAATTATCCCTGAACACTTTTCTATATCCACATCTTGCAGGTGCTCCACCCACTGTTTAATGGCCACAGATTTCATCAGCCCCCTCCGGATGCGCATCTATTAATAGGTTGCTAACACTAGAACATTCTAAGGAACATCCTTATAAGTCATCAATGCTGCTGATTGCTACATTAGACTAGTCAGGAGGAGAACCTTATAATTCAATTATACTTTAGCTTCTGCCAACTGGATACAGAGTTCAATGATGCGGCCCCTTCCCCACTCACTGGTAAGCAGCGGGCCCACCTACCTCCTCACCTAAAAACAGAAGAAAAAGGTCATGGGGCTGCTTCTTCCTGAACCTGCTCTATAAAGGCTGTCACGGAGGCAGGCTTCTCCCTTTCCCTGGAAGCACAGGGGAAATCCTGGACATGAGAAGAGCTCTTCAGAAACCAGCTGTATTCTTTCAGGTGACCCTGAGGAAGGCCCTGAGAAGGAAGGAAACACGTTTTTGGTTCATGAAGCACAATCCCAGCTGTTTTGTTTTCAATGGGGATAGAAGGATATAAATGGGAAGGGAGCTGTAATGAGCTTCAGACTGATAGGAACACACAGTCAGCAGTGACGCGGCACTATTCCCCACATCCGTCCACTACAACGTGTCCTTTCTCAGACTGAAGACAGGATGGGCCACAGGAAGTAAGTTACTCAGCATGCCCAGCCCAGCTTCGACCATACCCCAGAGAGGATACAAGGCTGGAACAAAGCGAGAGCAGGAGCCAAAGCTGGGTCTTGGGAGCTCACTGACTACCCTGGAACCCTCTGCGAGTCATCAAACTATCCTGTCAATAAAAAAGCCACACCAGCAGTCCTTGAGAGCAGGATGTACACTAAGTGCCCAATACAGGCCATGGAATTGCATAAGCAGTCAATAAATATTTGATATTTGCTTCAGTGCTATTTCCTTCTGACCTCACACTGTACTAACTCAGGGAGGTGATCAGCAAGACATTCATCATTAATTTACTCATTCACTGTTAGTCCTGCAGATTGAACCCAGGGCCTTGTGCATGCGAGCCATGTGCTCCACCATGGAGCTATATTCCAAGCCTTCTTCTTTCTTTTATTTTGACGCAGGGTCTTGCTAAGTTGCCTCAGATGGCCTGAGACTCCGGTACTCAAAGGATGCTCTTTTTATTTCTTTAAGTTTTTTTTCATTTTACATACCAACCACAGTTCCTCCTCCCTTCTCTCCTCCTGCTTACCCCTCCCCCAGCTTCCCCTTTTCCCACCCCCCATTCACTTCTCAGAGAGAGTAAGGCCTCTCATGGGGAGTCAACAAGGTTTGGCATATCAAGCTGAGGCAGGACCAAGCTCCCCCCCCCCACCCCCATCAAGGCTGAACAAGGTATCCCTCTATAGGGAATACATTAAGGATAAAGTCTGCCAGAAGCCCCACAAACTGCCCAAGTCATACAACTGCCACATCCAGAGGGCCTAGTTTGGTCCCATGCAGGTTCCCATATGTTAATCCAAAGTCAGTGAGCTCCCAGTAACTCAGGTCAGGTGTCTCTGTGGGTTTCCCCATGATGATCCTGAGCCCTTTGCTCATATAATCCCCCCCCCCCTTCTCTTCTCTTCATCTGGACTGGCATTGAGGTTCTGTAAAGGGATCCTCTTGCATCAGCCTCCTTCACTGCTCCAACTTCAGGGTCCTGATACTATCTTTGGCTTAGTTTTTGTGTTGTTTGTTCTTTGTTTGGAGACGGAATCTCACTGTTTCTGGCTGGATTGAAAACTATGTAGACCAGAGACTGTCCTCCCTCTGCCTCTCAAGTGCTATAACACCTAGAAGGGCAGGGTTTTGTTTTTTAATTTAGGGTATATGTGTGTGTGTGTGTGTGTGTGTGTGTGTGTGTGTGTGTGTGTGTGTGTGTGTGTGTGTGTGTGTGTGTGAAACAGTCACACATAGCCCAGATGGGCCTTGAACATGGTATATATTTGAAGATGGCCTTGAGGGGTTGGGGGTTTAGCTCAGTGGTAGAGCTGGGTGTGGGACTGGAGGGAGACAAAAAGATGGGGGGGACACATCCTGTCTCCATTTACCAAATGCCAGAATTATAGGTATGTGGCAGCACACACGCCTAGTTTCTACAGTGCTGGGATCAAGCCCAAAGCTTCATATATAGGCAAGTACTCTACCAAATGAGCTATATCTCCAGCTCCTCAGTTCATTTCTCCTACCTCTGTCCCTCCTCCATCTCCTTTCTCATCCCTCTTTCCCCAAGAAGAACAGTCTAGATATTCTTCTTGCCTGGTTTATTCCTAGCACTGAATCACATAAGGGAAGTTTAGAGGCAAGGTCCCAGAACACAGACCTTTCTTCAGAGCTTCTAAAAAGAAACCCAGGGCTTCCGGCCATCAGAAGAGAAAAAGAGATTAACATATTCTCTTACTAAGCTATATATAGAGATTCCACTGTCTCAGTAAGGGAAGGCAGAGGCCGGGCCCCACTGTTCCCTCAGCTCCTCACCTCACTGGCTTATGTTCAGTCCCCCAAGGCATGCCTGCCAGCTCTGCTGAAGTGGCCTCCAGAACCAGGGTTCTGGGACATCACTCAAAAGCCACTGTCCACCTGCATTCTTGTCAGCATGCTAAAGACTTTACTCTCTGTATCTGTCTCCATTGGATTTTCTGGATTCTAGAACTTTCCTATTATGCTCCTCTCTCCCATCTGCCTTATGGCCTTCGATTCATCTTCTAAATCTACATGTTGGGTGTCTAAGATACCTTAGGGGTTAAGAGCACTGGCCATTCTTCCAGAGGACTAAGGCTCAATTCTCAGCACACTCAGCAGTGTACAACCATCTGTAGTTCCAGTTACAGAAATCTGAGACCCTCTTCTAGCCTCTGTGGGCACCAGGCACACACACAGTACACAGACGTACCCGTAGTAAAAAGACTCATACATATAACATAAGGAATTTTTTTTTAATCCATACAATGAATTTATACGTAAAAATCCTAGTCAGGTGTAATCTAAATTGTGGCCTTATTTATAGGGATAACAAAGACACCAGGATAGGGGCCCTCAACCAATATGATTACAACAAAAATTAATTAGGACACCCAGAGAGGAGAGGCCATCTGAAGATAGAAGACCATCCAAAACTTAATGAAGAGTCTCAGGGGAAAGCAACAAGTCAATACTCCTAGATTTTTAGTCTCCAGAAGTGTGAGTTAGTACATTTCTGGGGTTTGGCTTTGGTTTTGGGGACCAGGCTTTTTTGTATAGCCTTGGCTGTCCTGGAACTCCCTCTGTAGACCAGGCTGGCCTCAAACTCACTGAGATCCGCCTTCCTTTGTGTGTGCTGGCAATGCCTGGCAATTTCTGGCATTTATACCCAGTCAATGGAAGCAGGATATAAAGCCTCTGTCTGTAATGTTTGGTTATGGCAATCCCAGCAAAATCACTCATCTCTAGATGGGTGGGCCCACATCTACCAACCTCCAAAGCTTTAGCTATAATTCTCTCTACAGCTCCTGCCTCAGGTTAATGTGTCTATACAGGCACACCATCCACACTCCATTCCAAATGGACTGACAGTCAGACCATGATTCCACCCCTACTGAATTGCTTTGCTACTCTTTAAAGAGGTCTAGAACCACAGACTCATGGAAGGTCAGACCAGCTTCCTGCTTTGCACAACCAAAGAAGAAGTTCAGATTCAGTCTTTCCTTGATTTCTCGTTCCTAACCAACATCATCTATGTGGCTACTCTGTGGCCATCGTCTGTGGTTTCCCTATGCAGCCTAGGCTGGCCTCAAACTTGCAAGTCTGCTGCCTCAGCTTCCCATCGTTTCTTCAGCCTTCTCTCCTCCCTCAGAGCCAACAAAAGAACATCAGTTTGTTCCAAAATCACTGTCTCCTATCCAGTGATTTACTTTGTATTTTGCCCCCCCCCAAAGTAAATTTTTTTTTTTTTTGAGACAGGTCTCACTGTGTATTTTTGACTGTTCTGGAACTCACTATGTAGCAACTATAAGCCAGCCTTACTTACCAAGAGCTCGAGCTTGTAACCTGGGTCACACCAGCTGTATCCCACATAGGTAAAAAATTCCTAAGCAGGAATTTTTTTTTTTTTTTTTTGCTTATGTGTTTGAGACATAGATTTACCATGTATTCTAGACTGGCCTCAGGCTCAAGATATGTGCCTTCTAAAAGCTGGGTTTATAGGTGTAAACACCACCCTGCCAGAAATAGAAAATGTAATGTTGTCTTCCTAGGGGAAAAACCTTCAGTAATTTGTAAAAGTAATTTGTATTCACTTCTTAAGGGCTACAATTCCAACCTAAGCATGAGAGAATACCCATGAAGTTCCCAGAAATGTACTTAAAATAAAAATCATTGAGTCTTGCCTGGTGGTATGGATCTATGCTTTCAGCTATATAGAGCAGAGGCAGGAAGATGGAAGGATCAAGTCCTGTTTAGGCTACAAAACAAGTTCAAAGCCAGGCTGGGAAATTTACTGAGACTGAAAAGTAAACACAATTGGGAACTGCGGAGATGGCTCAGTGGTTAAAAGCACTTTCTGCTTTTTCAGAGGACTCGGGACTTGTTTCCAGCATCCACATCAGGGATCTCACTACCTTCCGAGACTCAAGCTCCATGGGATGCAATGTCTCCGGCCTCAATGGGTACCTGACCTCATAGTATTTATAACAATATAAACAAACTGAAGAGTACAGCTGTGAATCAAAACCTATAAACATATGAAGTTCATCAGCCTTTCGGGAAGCAGATCCAGAGTGTAACAGAGAAGCTGGGCTTTCCTCCTGCTGTGTCCAGCCTGTGGCCTCCCCACAGTCAAAACCAATTCTGTTTGTTTGAGGGGAGTTTATGGACCTATCTACAGATAGATGAGCAGATGTTACAGAAGGTCATCCTTGGCCACATCATGGATTTCTGGAAACGGAGGAGGAAATAGGCAAAGGAAAAGGAGGAAACAGAAGTAAATGCAACAGCCTGAACTAGGAAATGGGCACCTGGAATCCAAGGGTTAAGAAGGGGTTACCAAGTTACGAGGATCCCTCTTGGCGCCTTCCAATCTCTTCCTTACACTGGCCCAGATAATTTTTTTTTTTTTCATTTTTCAAGACAGGATTTTACCATGTAGCCTTGCTTGCCCTAGAACTTGCTGTGTAGAGCAAGCTGGCTTTGAACTCATAGAGACCAAAGGTGTGTGCCAATACAACGACTTTACCTGGGGGGTGGTATGGCTCTTAGCCTCCTCCTCTGTAGGAGTGAAAACCTTTAGGCCCTTTAAGGATATCAGTAGTGACAGTCATCATAGTATTCAAGATGGTTTCTTGCTTTAAGATCCCCCAAAGACCTTCCTTAGATCTTAAAAAAAAAAAAAGTGCGAACTATTGGCCACAGCCTTCCAGGCCCTATTTGACCACGCCTCTTCCTGTCCTGTGCCTCCTCCTTCAGGTCCAACCATTGCTGCCATCTCCTGTAACTCTGGATCAACTATCTCATTCCCGCCCTCACTTTCAGTCTCTGTACCTTGCTTTACTGCATGACAGCATGTGTCATTATGAACAGATCTTGTTTGCAGCCAACAAATGCATCATCCCCTACATGGAATGTGCACAGCACCAAACGCAAGCCAGGGCTGTCCCATCCCTAACCCTCCTGCCTCCATCTCCCAACTGCTAGAATGACAGACATGTACTGGTCACATTTGAGTCTTCTCATATTTGTTCTGTGTATGGGACTCACTCAGAATTCCCAATCCCAGTATAAAATACACAGGCATCCCATACCACTGCTCTAACGTCTGCATGGTTACAGAGCAATTATTACACTGAGAGTTGGTATTATTGGCTAACTTGCCAATATGGGGTAGGGTATGGAGAGCAACTGAGTCCAAGCCCTGCCCTAGCTGGCTCCCAGAAGTCCGTTTTCTCCCTTTTATTTCCTAGGCTGGGACTGAACCCAGCCTCACACATGCTAATCTAGCCTTGTGTTGTGGCACTACATCCCAGATCTCAGGGGTTTTTGTTTCTTTTTTGTTTGTTTGGTATGGTTTTTTAAGATAGGGTCTCTCTGTGTAATAGCCCAGGCCTGTCCTGTCCTGTCCCTTTATAACTTAGAACAGACCCACCTGCTTCTGCCACCTGAGCATTGGAATTAAAGGTGTGCTCTAGCACACCCACACCCGGCTTAGGCCTAGGTTTTTGGGTCAGGTGGGTTACACAGGCTGTCCTATACTTATCCATGTTGCCTGAGAGTCAACATATATGCTCCTAATCCTAGAACACACAGAGACTCCACATTCATTGTTTCTTTACAGTTTTTTAACTAGGGCTGTACCCAGCAAGTTGCCCTCCTCTCTCCACCCCAGGGTGGGGGGGGGGGGACATCTACAGTCAGATGCTCAGTGGGGCAACACTCAGATTTTTATGTTGGTGTCAGGGGTTCAAACTCAGGTCTTCATGACTTTTCAGCAAGTGCTCTTAACTGGAGCTATCGCTCCAGGTTCTTGAGATCAGTCTTATGTTGTCCAGGCTAGCTCAAATTTGGGATATAGACAAGGCTAGACTTGAACTCTTGAGCCTCCTATTTTCTCCTCCCAGTTGTTAGGATGACGAGGGGTCTTCTCACATCCATTCTTTGCCTGGGACCTCACTAAAGCAAAAGGCAGCTAAATAACACCGGAATGTTGCAGTCACTTTGGAAAGCTGAATCTGCATTCAACATAAAATGATAGATACAAACACATGTTCAAGGTATATTTGGGGGGGGGGTTCTGGGGCTCAAGCCCATGGCTTTATACAAGTGCTTTACCACTGAGCCATTTCCTAGTTCAGAAGCAGTATTTTTTTAGACTTATTTATTTTATATATATGAGTGATTTGCCTGCACGTGTGCATGGCTGGTATCTATGGAGGTCAGAAGAACGCACTGGATCCCCTGAATTGGAGTTAGAGATGGTTGCAAGTGACCCAATGGGTGGTCAGAATTGAACCCAGGTCTTCTGGAAGAATGAATGTTCTTAACCAACAAGTCATCTCTCCAGCTTTCTTTTCCTTCCCTTTTCTTTTTAACCAATGTCTGGGATGCCTTGAGGGTTGAAGGAGTTTTGTTCATTTTTGGTTTGAGACAAGAAATCATGTTACCCAGGCTGGCCTCAAACTGGCTGTGTAGCTACATATAACACCATATCTGGTTTTCTATGATTCTGGATCAAAACCAGGGTTGCCTGCATACTGGGCAAGCACTCTACTCATTGAGCCATATCCCCAGCCCAGGGAAAGTTGTTTCTTAATTGGAACTGGTTAGACAGCTATGTTCATTTTGTGAGAATTCCCAGGGCTGTACACTTCTGAGTGTGCCCAACTCTGAATGTACTTATGTTGAATCATATGAAATTGGCATTTTTATACATGAAAAGTGGGTGGATAATGGCAGTCACATATGGTCCAACTTACACATTATACTTCAATAAAAAGATTACTTATGAAAATAAAAAAAAAAAACTGCCTAGCTAAACTGCCTTTTCTATATGGTTCTATAAAAACTGATTTTGAGTAAATCAGGCTTGGTCTGTTGGGGGCTCCTCGGCAGGTAGCTAAGGGTCAATGTCAAATCATTCCTGTGGCCCAAGGCTTCTGACTCTCCTAAAGCCCCCACCCCCCACCACTCCCACCCTATCCCACCAGACCCAAGTCCACCAAAGGAGGCCAGAGTATCCTAAATATATAACTTGCACCCCAGGCCTAAGGTGTCCAGGGGCCCATAACATATAGAGGGACTCTCACTAACTCCTTGTTATTATTGTGAAGCTCCGGTCTTTAGAACTTCCCCTGGTCACTACGTCTGTGACTTCATTTTACCTTCAGGGCTTTAACTTTTTCTGGCAATCATCAAGATGGTTCCAGCTCTGCTCTTCTTACTAAACTAAGCCAGATGAAAGCCAGGCATTCCTATAGAACAGTGACTCTACATGCAGCATCCTCAGGATCTGGCATGGTGCCTGGTTAACTGACGTGGCATGAACAGCAGCAAGGTAGAGGGTCTAAAGCACCACTGACCTGTCAAAAAGAAGCCAGGCCTCATTTTTCCATGGAAAGTGAAAGTCAATAGGCAGGTAGAGAGTTGCTGACTCCTGGGTTCAGACAGGCCGTCTAGTGCTTCCTTGAACTGGGGGCCTCTACTATGGAAAGAGCTTGCTATGGAGGAGATGCTTACTGAACTAGCATCTCCTAGTGGGGTAGGGATCATCATGCACCACATGTATTACAGTGGGGTTGTTGTGGTGTAAGCCTTTAATCCTACCACTATATAGACAGAGGTAGGTGAATCTCTGAGTTCGAGGCCAGCTTGGTCTACAGAGGAAATTTCAGGATAGCCAGGGCTTCACAGAGAAACCCTGTCTCAAATAACAAGCAAGCGAACAAAATAAAAGGACAATGAGGCCTGTTGTGACTAGCTCATTTAAAACCATTCAACAACTAAGAAGCATAAACATCAAGCTAGTCACTTGGCCATTACCTCAGTCTGGGGTTACTCAAACACTTCTATGATTTGTAAGCAAGGACTAAGATACTATTCTTATCTAGGTTTTGTTTCTTAATTTTATTTATTATGATTTTGCACATGTCTGTAATGTATGTGTGTGTGTGTGTGTGTGTGTGTGTGTGTGTGTGGTGGTGGGGGGGTGAGCTACAGCACACATGTAGAGGAAAGCCTGAGAAGGCTGTAGGCTTCCTGAGTAAAATCCAAGCCCCCAGGAGGTTGAAGTCCCAGGACAAGAAGCCAGATAGTCTAGACTAGCCTTGTCCTTAGTCTGAAGCCTAGGCACATCTTGGACTGAGGCATCCTGTTGCCTCAACCTCCCCAGTAGCTCTGATTCCAGACCTGTATCACCAAGACAAGCTAAAGAGTGCTTCTTCATGCAGCATGCCATTGACCAGTTTGACAGAGTGAAAATAAAAGTTCTTAATAGATTCTGGGGGGAAAAATAAAACAAAATGGAAACTGTGCTTTTATAAAGTTCTTGGGCTTGAGAGGTGGCTCAGAAGTTAGAAGTGGACAGGGTAGATCCTGCTTTCTGTGAAGGCCCAGATTTGGTTTCCAGCCCCCACATAGGGTGGTTCACAACCATCTACAACTCCAACTCAGGGTATTCAATGCCCCCTGGCTTCCTTAGGCACCAGGCATGGTACACATATACTCTTGTGTGTATGTGTGTGTATGTGTGCGCGTGCAAGTGTGTATACACACACATCACACCAGCATTCGTTTAAAGTTCTTAAAGAAAGGGGAAACTAATGAACTATACAGTCATAATCAAGATCACTGTCTTTAAATTTTGTCCCCTATACAGAACAACTAGAAGACCATGGAGAAACGCTCCAAGCCAAGTTACCTATAAAGCAGTATGCCACTTAGCACTCACATGGCACTAGACAAGATATAGTAGTGTCTATAGTGGGAGCCTAAGAAACTAATGACTAGTGGGCATGTTGACACACCAGAGTACCCACACTGGGGAAGCTGAGGCAGAAAAATTTCCAGTTTGAGACCAGACATGACCATATAACAAGACCTTTCTCAAACAACCCTCCCTCTCAGCACACACACAAAAGGATTCAGAGCCAAGACCGCAGAGAGTTTGCCTACTGTGTGCATCCCTGGGTTCCACTGGGGATGGGGTATTTAAAGTCAATCACACTGGTCTTGAACTCCAACTCAATCTACCACAATTGAACCAGGTTCTCCACTAAATCTTAGTTTATGTACCTCAGTATCCCCAAGGTTTAGGACTGCAGATAATATGCTACCACACCTAATATCACACTATCAGGATTATTCTGTGCATCCCAGCCGGATCTCCATTTTGGAGTTCTGGGCAGCAGAAGTACTAGGGCCCCAGGCTGTGCCCCCTCACCTGCATCCTGTACTTCGTATGCACTGCTAACGTTATCTATAATTACCCCACTCTCTGATCAATGAATGACCTTAATGTCTCTCTCCTATATGACTATTCCAGTAGTAGGTACAGGCACATGTGCTGTAGGCACAGGGGCTGTGCTTCTGTTGCTGAGAACTTGGGAAAAGGTGGAGAAATATCCACTTAACACAAAAATGTGGGTAATGGAAATTACTACGTTATTATTCTCTCCTCTTCTTCTCTTCACTACTGAGTACAGGCTCCGTAAGGAAAGAATAGTGTCTGCTTTTTATCCTGTAACCTCAGCACCTGGCAGTGTGTCTGACCTACCTAAAGGAAATATATAATAATTTTAATGGAATTATTACATACATAAGATACCACTTCTTAGCTTTCTCCTTTTTGAGACAGATTCTCATTATATGTAGCTCAGGCTTCCTCTACTTCACTATGTAGCTATGTTGCTTGGGCTAGCCTCGAACTTACGGTCATTTTCTTGCCTCAGCCTACCCACGGTTAGGAATGCCAGGACTAAAGGGGTGTGTCACAATGACAAGCCTTTCCCATCAGGCACCCCCACCCCCTTCTTTCCATCACTAGAGATTGAACCTAGGCTGTATGCTGTACCACTAAACTGTATCTCACCTCTGCTTCAGCTTTTATCTGGAGACAGCATTTTCTAGGTTGCCCAAGCTGGCTTTGAATTCACCCCATAACTCAAGCAAGATTTGAATTTGCAATCTTTTCACCTTTAGCCTCCTCTCTAGTTGGGATTACAAGCACATACCATGAACCTTGGCCAAGACACAGTTTTCAGATTTCAGGGTCTGAGGGTATAAATCAGTGGTAGGGATTTACACACACACAGCACACACACACACTTTAAAGAAATATAGATGAAACCAGCTGGTAGAGGCACATGCCTTTCATTCTAGCACTTGGGACGCAAACAGGTCTCTGAGTTGAGTCCAGCCTGGTTTATAAAAGTACGTTCTGGGTCATCCAGGGCTACTCAGAGGAACCCTACTATGAAAACAAACAAATAAATATAGCTAAGCATCATAGTACATGGAGATGAATTAAGGTAGAAGAATCCAGAGTTAGAGTCTAACCTGTGCTACATAGTAAAAGACTTCCAAAACAACAGCAACAAAAAAAGCCAAAGTAACAAAGAAGTTCAAGGATGAAAATATACTGAGCACAAGAGGGGTAAACGGAAGTGCTCCGTAAATGCCTGACACTGAATTGGAACTGCTGTCTCTCCTCTCTCAAACTACATCTCCTGGATCCTTGATAAAAGGAAAGGATCTCCCAGGGCTGCTGTTGAGCTAAAACAAAATGTTAAACCAGCCGAACACTCCTCATGCTCCCTCATCAAGTTGTGGGCAAAGACTTTCTGCCCAAGTTGCCCAGGTCCCAGGCTTTTGCCTGTGTGTGGTGGAGCCTCCACCCAGGAAGCTTCTGAGTAACATATGTTCTAACTTCCGACTCACTGTCCAGCCCTCAGTTGCAATTCAAACCCACAGGCTCCTTCCCGAGACACTTCCTGATACCCACAGTGAAATCCGCCACCCATGGGGCTAAGAAGATGTCTCATTTCGCAAAATACTTGTTTTATGTCAACTTGATACAAGTTGAAAGGCAGAAACCTCAGCTGAGGAAAAAAAAAAACCCTCTATGAGATCAGACCTGCAAAGTCTTAGCTTATTTCTTATTTTTTCCTAACTAATGGAAGAATGGATTGATAGGGGGCCAGCTCATTGTGGATGGAGCCTGGGTTTGTAATCCTGGGTTCTATAAGAAAGCAGGCTGAGCAAGCCATGGGGAGCAAGCCATGGGGAGCAAGCCAGTACGAGAGCCGCATCCTCTCTTGCCTCTGCATCAGCTCCTGCCTCCAGGTTCCTGCCCTGTTTGGGTTCCTGCCTTGGGTTCCCTCAATGGAATGTGTGACTCAGAATACAAGTCAGATAAACCCGTTTCTCCTCTCCGCTGTTTTGTTGTGGTGTTTCATCATAACAACAGGAAGACAGTCTGTAAGCATGAAGAGCTAAGTCTGGACCCCCAGAATCCACATAAAAAAATCACACATCTGTAATACCAGCGCTGGGAGGCAGAAACAGGAGGATCCCTGTGGCTTGCTGTCCACCCCATCTAGCTAAGCCGTGAGCACCAGGGTGATTTCAGAGAGAGAGATCCTGTTTCAAAAACCAAAGAGGCTGGAGAGCTAACTCAGTGAGCAGTTAAGAGCACCTGTTGCTCTTGCAGAGGACCCAGGTTCAATTCGTATCATCCACGTGGGAACTCACAACCATCTGTAACTCTATTCCCAGGAATCCTGCACCTTATCCTGACCTCCAAAAGCACCTGGCATGCACATGGTTTACATACATACAGGAAGGCAAAACATTCACACACATAAAAAAAAAAAAAAAAAAAAAAAATCTAATTCTTCTAAGGAATTGGTAGACACTCAACAGGACTTCTGTTCTATACACACACACACACAGACACACAGACACACTAATGTGCCATCCCCCTCTATATACATACATACAGGCATACTCCCCCTTTGCTTGCCTCATTTCCATGAACTCCAAAACAGCTGACTTCTCTGAGCACTTGCTCAAATTACTCTCATTTTTGTCTGTCCCCTAAAAACCTGAGTGAGCTTCATAAGGGCAAAGTGGAACGTCTGTACCTCATGAACCACAGTCACTACAGACAGGAGCATACAAGCAAATGAATTCCTCAGATCTGTTCCTAGTACCTCTCAGGCATTCTGATCAAACAGATGGAGGATGGAAGTGCTGTGTGTGTGTGTGTGGGGGGGGGTGCTGAAGCTCCTCTCCCCCCTCCACTTTGGGCTGGGCATTCTCCTTCCTCAGGACAGGATCACAGAATGGAACCCTGTCTTCTGGCTAATTCTTTTAATGAAAGAACAGGACAACATCCCTTCCCCTAAATCCTCCACAGTTCTTTTTTTTTTTTTTTAAGGAGTCATTTATTCTCATCCTTGTAACTGAGCAAGGACCATGGATAAACAAGTGTCACTGCTTAAATGACAAAAACAGGTTTATAGGGCCCTGATGGTGGAGAGGGGTTAGACTCAAGGTAAAGAAGAAATTCAGCTCAATTTACCAGTCCTTCTGTTCACCAGATGCAGGATTTTTGGCTTCAATGTGCAGAGATGACAAATGGGAAGAGTGATAAGTACATAGGGAAATCATGAAGTTCTTGGAGGTTTTATCCCAGGAAGGAAGCTGAGGCTCCGTGGGAGAGACTGTTCTAGCCCCAGGAACTGAGTAAGTAATCATTGAGATATGAGTCCCGAGTGGTGAGAAGACATTTTACGCTAGGACACAGTGACCTTGAGTTCTGGTCTGAACAGCCTGTGATGGAGGCCAGCCCCAGGCCAGACCTCACCCGTGGGTCTTTCAATTGTTCCTCCGACAATAGCCAAGCTATGACGGCGTAGGAGGAAATAGACAGCTTCACAACCCATGAAGGCCAAACACCAGCAAGATATACCTGGCCTGAGATCCAGACTCAAACGGCTTTTCCTGCATCAAGCCACCCTGGGGGCTCTCCAGGCACCAAGGAGACTACAGGCTTCCCGGTTACTGGGCGGAGCTAGGCCTGATGTTGGAGCGCCAGACTTCAGGAGTCAGGCTTAATGGAGGGGCTTCTCTTTTCACCACTTGGGCCGCCCCCGCCCCCTCCAGCAAAGAAAGGCTCTCCGGCCATTTCCACTCCCTCCGAGGCTCAAGAGTCCTGTTATTTAATACTGTGACCACCCCAGCAGCATCCTGCCGAGGCCTGCTCCACCCATCCACCTGGCCAGTTCACCACGGTTCCCGTTTCTTTTTAGGGGAACGTTTGGGGGAAACTGCCTTCTGCAACAAAAAACACAGGGCCGCAGGATTACAAAGGCTAGCGTCTCTGAGCACTGGAAGACAAGGACACGAGTCGTGAAGGAGGCACCTAGCCAGGGCAGCAGAGGGCGGGAGGAAGCCCGGGGCGCTGCGGACATTACTCTGGGGCGGGAGAGAGGCGGGGTTGAGAGGTGAGGGCCAGGCCTCCGGCTGAGTGGACAGAATCGCCCCGGGGGGTACTGGAGCCGGAAGAGGCCTCGGCCCAGATACTGTCCACACCCTAGAAATGGGAGGAGTGGTCTGCACTTAGAAAAGGAGCCCGAGTCGCTCAGCAGCCCCCACCTTACCCTTCTTTGAAATAGACAAAAGATATTTTCTTAATATTTGGCAAAAGCGGCTGAAAGGTCCCTACCCCCGACGTCCCCAGGCGCCACCGATCTTGAAAAGGAGGTTCCCAGTAGGGGTCCTCTCGCTTCCCCTCCCCATCGCCTACGGCGACAAGACAAACTCTAATCGAGGTGTGCCCTCCCCCACCCTGCTCTGGACCCTGAATAAGGAGGACGCAGCGCCCCCCACCCTCTAGTCACACTGACGGTTCCTGCCCAAGCCCGCAGTGGCGTGAAGGTGGCCTTTACCTCCTCTCGCAGGCTGGGAGGAGGGTACAACCCACGCAGCTGAGACAGCTGCAGCAGTCGCCGCCGCCCTCCATTCATTAAAAGAGAAAAAAAAAAAAAAAGGAACAACAACCTCCACCCCTCTTTGTAAAAGAACGACGGCCCCTGGAGGAGCAACAGCCGGCCCCAGCAATCACGGGTTAAGCTCTTTTCCGGCCCCCCATTCATAAAAAAAAAAAAAGAAAAAGAAAAAAAAAAAAAGAGCGCAGCGCATGCGCGCACAGGGTCGCTTGTGCCCACCCATTCATAGAATCGCGGGCGGCGCGCGTGCGCAGTGAAGCTCTCTGCCCTCCCATTCATAAAAAAGCCATTTTCCCAGGCAAGGGTTGCAACATCGCCGCCGAGGCAGCGAGCGGAGCTGACAGCGTCGGAGCTGGCGCTGCAGGACTCAGGGAGCCTTGCCGGCTCCTCTGACTGGCGTCTGCGAGTACAACAGCGACTGACCCACTCGGGCTCGGGGATTTACACAGACGTGGAGAGATGCTTGTGACTCTGCAGCTCCTCAAAGTAAGTCCATAGCGATTCTGGAGATCGGAAAGTACCCCCGCGGTTCCGTGACTAGGCTCCCCTCGGGTTGGGGCCAGTGGTACGCTATTTCTAGCCGCTTCGGCGTTCCTTCCCTCGGTTTGCGCCTCCTCGAGTCCCTGCGGTACGCCGCAGCTACCAGACGCGCCCGGCCGGTACCGCGCTGGGGGTGTTCGCTGCCTGGCACTGCCGTTGCCGACCCTGGGCATTGCCAAGTCGGGCTTCCGCGCCCTTTGCGACTCTGGAAACCTTGTTAATGTCCGGGGAGTTTGCTTCTGGCCTGGCCTCTTTCCTTCCCCTGCCACTACTCTCCTTGAGCGCTGGGACCTGCAGCCCCGGGCTCGCTCTGGAGCGACCGCTTGGGTCTTGGGGGCGCCCTAGGTTTGAGCGGCTCGCCCACCCTCGGGCTCCGTGCCCACGGTGCCAGCTATGCCGTGGATCTTCCCAACCCTTCCTCAGGGGCCTGTGCTCGACGTAGCTTTTTATTTCCCGGTTCTGAGCCGTGACGGACTAGGTTTCTTCTCCTTTTGCTTCCCCACTCGATGGTCAGCGTGAGGCCGGCCAAGGACTGAGCTTTTCTTTCTGCTCCCTCTCCTTGGCGAGGCGGTTCCAGACCGTCTGACCTTTGCTCGGCTGCCTCATTTTATGCTGTGCAACTGCCTTGCCTCTTTTTTATCTAGCCTCTTCTGGGCCCGAGGCTCCTTGGCCGCTCGGTGCCCCCCATCTTAAGACATCGATCTTTACCAGGTCCCGAAGCCCCTGGGCCTCTCCCTAAGACTGTGGTGGGGGCTGAAGGTGCGTTTACATAACGCCGGGCGTGTGGGAGCTGGAGGAAGAGGTTGCGTGCGTAGGAGAGATAAGGTGCCCACTTTCCCTCCTTGTTGGTACCAGACTTGACAACACGGAGAATAGAGGATTGAGACGGTATGTTCTGAAGAATTTGGAGTCGCCAGGGCCACGGGGCCACTGAGGGGGGGCTGGGGGGAGAACGGGCTTGGCCAACCCAGGCAGCTGGAGCCTGGCTCCATCACTGGGGCCTCGGCTGTGCCCAGTTCCCCCTCCAAGCAGACGATCAAATAGCATTTACAGTAGCTGCTCTTGGGCAAGAAGATGGGTTTCTCAATTCTTTTGATTGAGGGGTTGTGGGCCAAAGAGAAAGCAAGAGACAGAAAGATGGTTGCATGACTTGGAAGGGCTGAAGGATGGAGTTCTAGCCGACATGAGCTGAAGGGAGTTGCATGCAGAATAGAGGGGAAAGCTGCAGGCTGGGCATCCATATTGTCGGGCCTGGCTCAGGGCAGAAGGCCTCCTACTACGCAGGGAGGCTCCCGGAACCCTGCGTCGCTGCAAGGAAAAGATAGATTATTTGGGGTCCTCAGACCCAATGGCAGTCTCCTTTAATGTCACCAACCAGTGGCGTGATTCTCCCCATTTTGAGGAGAGGGAAGGGAACCTGGGGAGGGCAGGAGCTCGGATACATCCTCTATGTAGGTGGCCAGTGCTGCAGCCTTCCTGACAGGCCTCTACGCACCACAAAGCTGGAAGGTGAGACCTAGAGCAGTTGGGAAATAGGGGTTTATCAATTTCTTAATAAGTTCCGTCTGGCCTAAGGCCCTACCCAATATTGCACTGCTGGATTTCACAATGTTTGGAGTTCTCCAGATCTTCACACAAATGGAGCACAAACATCTGAGATTTTTTTGCTTCTGACCCCACTTTAGTGCGGTTGTAGACGAGTCCAGAGGAAAGATTGCAGTTGCCCAGGCTGTTGCTCTGAAAGAAGTTTTAGGGTCAGCACCTCTAACTTTCTGTTTCCTCTATCTCTGGTTATTTGCAAGGGTCTCTGGGCTGCAGGAAAAAAAATCCTCTTCAGCTTAGAACAGGTGAAATGTTTTGGTGAGCATGTAGATTGCAGAAATCTGAGTGGACAGTTAGGTTGAAGGCATCCCTTGCTTAGATCCTATCTGAAATTTTAGTTTAGGAGTCTCTTTCAGGGATAGCCATGCCATGCCTACTTGCTGGATCCCACAACCTTTTCCACATTTCCCTCTGAAATGGTAGCCTCACCACAGCTTTGGTATAGGCTGGTTGGAGGGAGGAGAAAACACATAAACTAGATTCATTCAGGGCAGAAGGGAGGATGGACATCCAGTGTCCTTTTTGTCTGTATCACGTTTCGGAGTTGGCAATTTGGAAATCCCCCTTTGCTCACTTCATGCCTCCTTTTCACTATCTTGTGAACTTAGCACAGCACTCTATGTGTCCAGAGGTTTGGCCGACTTATAAAGCAGCAGAAAACGATGGCAAATGAGTGATCCAGAGTAAGGAAGAGACAAAACTCATTATTAGCACTTGCTTAAGTGGCTTTTGAAATGTGTCTCTCGTTGGATCATACATAAGGACTTTAAATTCCAGTCCCCTGTTGTGTTGTCTCTCTGCCGTTTTGGACTCCTAATAACATTTTAAAATTAGTTTTGAGGCAGGGTCTCATTATGTAGCCCTGGCTGTCCTGGAACTCAAGAGATCCACCTGCCTTTGCCTCCCAAGTGGTTGAGATTAAAGACTTGTGTAGTTGTGCCTAGCTAACATTTTTCATGAGTATATCCATGCCTGTTAGATAAGGCCCAAGTGTTAGATATAAGGTGACCTAGGCTCTCTTTAGGGTTTAATTTGGTTCTAAATCTCAGGCATCTGTCCTCTGGTAGATCCAAGAAGGAAGAGTTTCTGTGCCTGGCTGAGGGAGGGTCCCTGCCATCAATCTCACTCAGTCTACTGAGTTTGGAGTAGACTGAATAAGGTTTGTTGTTCACTAGCTGGCTTGCTTGTTTTGAAACAGGGTCTTGTCCTGTAGGCACAGATTAATCTTGAACTATTTTAATTATTACATATATAAATTGTGTGTGTGTGTCTGTGTGGGTGCGCATGCACTCATGCATGCTTCCATATGAATGCAGTCGCTCACAAAAGTCAGGAATTGGATGTCCCTGAGGTTGGAGTTAACAGACTAAATTTATAACAGTTGTCTAAAGTTGGTGCTGGAAACACCTGCAGATCCTTGGAAGATCAGTATGTTTTCTTAGTCACTAAGACATTTCTCTAGCCCCATAACTTGGCTCTCTCTCTTTTTTTTAATACATGGTTTCCCTTTGTAAGAATTCTCAGATGTCCTGGAACTTGGTTTTGTAGACCAGGTTGCCCTTGAATTTACAGAGGTCTGCCTGCCTCTGCCTAACCAGTGCTAGGATAAAGTCGTGAACAACCACCACCCCCACTGCCTGGCAATCTTGCTGTTCTTAATTTCCCAGCCTCTTGTAATCCCGAGTGCTGGGTTTACAGATGTGCCACCTGGCCCAGCTATGACAGACAGGGTTTTTTGAGACAAGGTCTTGGCTGGCTTGACATGTAGACAAACTGGCCTCCAACTTGGAGCAATCTCCTGCTTCTGCAGTGTTGGCCTTACAGGCAGGTTCCACCGTGCCCAGTTTACAACAGGGTTTTGAAATAAGAGTGGAGAAGAACACAGTGACTCGCTGCCATAGATTTTTGTAAGGATACAATGACTAACCCTGGGAAGATTGTATTATTGGTCCTTTCAGACTAGGCAAGGGCTGGTAAGCATGGATCTTAGTGGTGGACAAACTCCAATAGCCTGAGGAATGGATTGGGCAGCTAATAGGACTGACTGCTAGTGTGAAGCTGGGACTGGGCAAGCTCCCTGTTAATCCAGTACAGGAGGGGCTAGTTTTAAGGACTTTTTGAATAAAAGGCACAGGAAGTGCTGTGTGATTGAAAAGATGGGACACTGTTTAGGGAGCTGGGGCTACTCTGCAGATCTGGACAGCTGACTAGGTTGGGGAATGTGTCCACGACATGTGGCCAAGCTTAAGAGGCCCCGCTGTTCAGCTGTGATGGGGGTTGTTCTTTCCAAGGAAGGGCCTCCAGCCAGTGGAGGAAGCAAGGCGTTGTAGAGAGAGGCACAGATGTTCTAGGTCTAGTGGAGGAGGGAGAGGGGGCCCAGGGGCAGGTGGCCAGTTGCAGAAGAGCAGTTTTCCTTGTCAGTCTGTTTCTGGCTGGGAAAGGGGGAAGTCATTTCCTGTCCAATCCCAGGAGTAAGCTAAAAATCCGTTGTCAGTTCTGTGTCTTGGTGGAGGTTAGGGAAACAAAAGACAACCCTGGTGACGTCTAAAAAGAAGCCTTTCAAGGGGCTGAAGGTCTGCAGGCTTTTGGTCACATTCTGCACTTCGTTCTGGCCAATTCATGAGTGGTGCTAGTTAGCAGGCCCCATCTATTGCTCTTCCTTTGTAGCGTGGCTTCTGGACCCTCTTACTGGGTACTGGGAAGACAACAAGTATACAGGTACGTACATGTAGCAAAGCAGAAGCTTGAAGCTGCTTAAAATTGCCCAAAATACAAGGAAAGGCGGGGGGGGACTGAAACGTAACGATGGGACAAAGGATGAAGGGCCACTTTTTGTGGTCCCTAACGTGGCCAGCTGAGAGCTCTCTGGTGCTAATGAAGTGTAGAGAGTGGGTACAGGTGTGCCCTCAAGCAAATTCAGCTGCCCAGAGGCTTTCTGCTTCCTTCCTCTGGGCCTTCACAAATTGGCTTCCTCCAAAAGGGCTTGGGAGGGGGAGTCAATGCATTTCCCTAACCCCTACTCTTAAGGCTCTTTTTAAAGGTAGTAAGTCATCATCTGGCTATGGCTTAATTAACTAAACTAGGTTAGTGCCACAAAGGACCAGACAGTGGTGCTGCGGAGGGGTGGGTGGGCCCTCTGGCAGCCTAAAGACCTTTTATGCTGAGTTCTTTAAAGAGTTAAACAGTCTTCTGTGGAAGAGCGGCTAAGACTGAATGGATAACACAGAAACTGCCCATTCATTCGCAGCTTCTTGCCAGTTTGTCATTCACTGACTTGTAGATTTTAAAGTGCAACCAGCAGGTTTCCCATTTGCTCCCAGCTTCCCTTCCTAGGGTAAAGCAAGGGAAGGGTGGCCAGATTGTGTGGGCATTAAACATTGCCTCTTGATTCTTTTCATGCAGGTGCAATCAAGGAAGTGAGGGTCAGGACCCACAGCTCTGACCTGCCAGACCAAGCAGCTGAGGGGACTGTGTGGTGGGAAAGGGGGTGGGGTGGGTAGCTTGCTGATTCATCAGCCTCACTCAGCTCCTGGTTTCCTTGTGCCTGGTTCTCCATTCCCCTCCTCCCTTTCCCTCCCCTCCACACCACACCTGCACTGGAAACCATCACTGGAGATGCCCCCCCAACCCCAGAGTTGAACTTGATATGGGAGTGGGGAGGGAATTCTTCCCTCCAGGATTCCCCTTTCTTTTAAGGACTCTCAACATTGAAATCCTGTAGGGGAAGATCCATGGGGTGAAGATGAAAACACTCAGCAAAAGATGTGAATGGCACAACCTTTCTGGAGTCCCTTTATCTGCTGCTTGGGTTAAGGAGCCTCTCCCCAACCCCCACCTACCACAAGGCTGATGGCTAATGGGGGGTGGGGTGAGGGTACTGATGGGCCCATGGCTAGTAAAATGATTGGCACTTGTACTCTTTTTTCCATGGATCACCAGAGGTGAAGCTTCCCCAAGTCATTGTTAGCTAGCGCTTCATGTCTATTTCAGCCACAGGGTCACATGATTAGAGATGAAGATGAGCCTTGCCTTGATCATTTGCTCTGCCCCATGACCCTTTGTGCTTTTAAGTGTGCACTCTGTGTGTGTGTGTGTGTGTGTGTGTGTGTGTGTGTGTGAGAGAGAGAGAGAGAGAGAGAGAGAGAGAGAGAGAGAGAGAGAGAGAGAGAGAGAGAGAGAGATGTATACCATGTGCATACCTGGTGTTCTTGACGAGATTAGCATTGGGTTTCCTCAGAATTCGAGATATACATGATTCTAGAGACTAAACCCGGGACCTCTGCAAGAACAGCAAGTGCCCTTAATTAGGAAACTTTTCTCCAGTAGTCACTTTGCCTTATAATTAGAGATGAGCATGGGATCTTTCCCTGAACTCAGAGAAACCCTAATGGCATGACTGGCCAATGAGTTGTGGGGACCCTCCTGTCCCCACTTCCCTTACACTGGGTTTACTGGTGTGACAAAACTGCTTTAGGGATCAGAACTTAAGTTCTCCTGCTTGCACGGCAAGCAGAGCACTGTGCTGACCAAACACTGCCCTGTTCTTTTATTTCTAATTCCAGAATGGGAGCTATTCCTTAAGGTGACGGTGAAAATAAGCTGAGAAAATCAATCGCTGTGGGTGCAGCGGTGTTCCATAAATATTAGTCATTTCTAGTTATAAGCTATTATTATTGAAGAGGAGGTGAAAGTTCCTTCTTATGCTACTCATTCAACTGAGGTGCTTCCTAGGCTAAGTGCAGGGTTGATGTCACTTCCGTCATCCGGAATCTTCCAAATTGACCGTCAAACTCTTCCCAACAGCTTACTGAGGCAAAGCCTCCCATCCCATTTATATTATATAAATCTCTTCCTTCCTTGGAGGAGAAGCAGAGGTACCTATTAAAGTGCACTTAACACCTGCAGGGATGTACAAGCTGAGGAGTGGAAATGTCCTGGGGTGGAGACTGATCTTGGAAATAGAACTCAGACTTGGGGAAGGTTTGCTGGGCAGAGAGTAGACCTGGAGCTATGCTGAGGGTTTATCAATCAGGCAGTTTAGGAAGCTCTTTTTCTTTTTCAGCCACATCAATTAAGCAGAGACTCACAAGAGTCTGGGGCAAGCCTAATAAGCAAATGTGAGCAGTGGATCTCTTGAGCCAGCCATTGAGTTTTGCTGAGATGGCTGGAATTGTTCAGTGTTATGGTAGGGAGATGCCTTTTTAAAACATGTCTTCTGGAACCAAATGTCAGATGTTCATGTCCTGAGAGAGCTGAGTCATTGGGGGCCAAGATCCCACACTCTGGCCTCATCTGCCAGCCCAGATGTTGACAGCTGCCTCTGAAGCCTCACTTGGTTATAGTAGTTGCTTTAAACTGGCTTGCTGATGGGGCTTTTTGCAGGATGTGAAGAGTCTGCTTGCTGATTGCATAGCCTGTTGAACACCCTTTAAAGTTAGTTGCCTAACACTTTGTACTTCATCTGCAAGAAATACAGTTGTCTTGGTAACTGCTTGGCAAAGCACAGTGGGGAATCAGTTTGCCTCTGTGGCTAGAAATACCTTTTTCTCCTGCGATTTGGTCAGTCCTAAACTTTGTCCTGAGGTAAAACCCTAGCTATAAGGGCCAGTATGTAGCTATTTGAAGCTTCCACAGGCATTTTGTTGGCATATATTCCCAATCTGAGCTCTCTGGACTCAGAGACTCATGATCATTGTCCAAGGTGGAAGGTTCTTGCTGAGACACTCCTTGGCTAGCACCTGAGGATCTTACCAGTGACGCTTTATATTATGTCAACTTAACGACTTTTCCCTTAACCAAAGACCCCAGGACTGGAACCTGGGGATTCTAACCTAACATTTTTTTAGAGGCAAGGCCTTAGGAACCTCCTTGGAACAAGTGTATTCGCCGAAAGGTAGCATTCCTTAGAGAGATGCTCTCCACGATGCTTCTACTCAGCTCTATCCACAGCAGTTCACTTAAAGCTGCCTTGACAAGGGACTACTATTCTTTGGTGGAAGGCCTGCCAGGTGACGCTCTGAGCTGTGTGTGGTGGCTCATTCCCTTATTGTAACAATTGGGAGCTGAGGAATGAGGATTTCTGTAGCCAAGCCTGTACTATTACATATTAAAGTTCAGGCCAACCTAAGATGTTATGTGAGAACTTGTCTCAAAAAATAAATAAAAGGTTAAAAAAAAAATTCTGATTTCACTGAAGAGAACTTTGTGGCCCCTGCCACTATGTAGATTTTATCCAAGACAGACATGGACACAGTGTAGAAAGAAATAACCTGTGGGGCCAATAGTTAGTGCCCTGTGTGGCTGGAAACTGGTGACTGAACATTGACTTTTATGGAACAGATTTGACGTTTTTGCATTTAGCAGCATAGATGATGCACTGACAGATGTGGATAACCTTTCTATCCCTTTTATGAACTTTTTATTTAGAGCTAGCTGTTTATTTCATACAGACTAGAAGCATCCAAGAAAATGCTTCAACTATTTGTAAGCAAACCCAGGTCTCCAAGCAGGGGCAAGCGTAGCTGTGAGTTCCCATCAGCCTTCTCCCTCCACCACCACCAACACTTTACCAAAGTTTTATTCCCAGGGAGCCAAGTGTCACTGTTCTGTGATGGACTAACAGTCCCAGCAAGGGGATAGTGGGTAGGGTAAATGGAGCTAGGAACGTAATTCACACCCCCTTGGCAACACCTTTGATGCAAGATAGACTTAGTTGAAGACAGGTGCCCTCACTAGCATCTTTAAAGGCATTTACAGAAACACCACCCTTAAACACACAGTGTGTGTTGTCGTTATGAAGACCCGTCTTCCTTTCTCCATCCTTCCTCCCCCAGTCCCTTGAAGTTCTTTGTGAAATCTTCCCAGAGTGTAATCTTCCCTTTGGGTTCCAAATTGTGTCTCCTTTGAGCAGAGGTCTTGGCCTTCTGCTGCTATGTCTTTAAATTGATCTCCATCCGAATTCCAAATGTAAAGGTCAGCAGGCAAGGAAATGGCACTTCTAATAGAAAACAATGTGCACTTTCTAAATTTGAACCGAGCCGTTTCCGCTCTTTGATTTAAGTGACTTCCTGGGTTTCCGTGTCAGGCGCTGCAGTTGAATCTCTGGCCAGATGCCAACTTAAAATTGCACTCTCTCGGTGAAATTAGAAACTGATCCAGGGTTGCCTTAGCTATTCTAGTAAATAGCATTTAGTCTGAATTTTCAGCTCAGCACTTGGAAATGGGTGTTGTGAGTGCCCCTTGAGAGGATTTCCCATGCAAGTTGTCAGGAGCTCAGCTCACCTACCCAGGGGGCTGGAGGAGGCTGCTCATAAGCTAATGTCTGGGATGAGCAGGCATCAGGTGCAGCCCTTCTCTCCTCAGTACCCAAAATGAAGGTTTTTGTTGATTCAGCTGGTGAGCTCAAGGGTATTGACCACATACAAGGCCTTCAGTGCCCAGTATGGTTCCTACAGGGCTGGGAAGGGCTTATTTATGGAGGAAATCAAAATGGTTATATTTTGAGGTGGTGATGAACTGTTTAGTGCTTTCTATGTACCTGGCTGTGTGTGGGTATCAGGTATGTGCTTTCTCATTTAATTCTTGCAAGAACCCCTTTTACAGCCACAAAACTAAGGCATAAGCCATAGATATAAACGAACTCAGGCAGCTTGGACCCTAGTGCTTACCACTGCTGAGACAGGTAGATCTTCATGAGTTCAAGGCCAGCCTGTTAAATTTCAAGTCTTCTAAGCCAGTCCAGAGCTACACAGTGAGACCCTCCACCTGCGCCTCTGCCCTGCTGCCCCTCCCCTTGGTGGCTCATTTGGTAAAAGTGCTTATTACAAGACTGGGGACCTATATTTCTGATCTACACATAATTTCAAAAGAACTTGTAGCTTGTTCATAGAAATATTGTTAGGTCTAAAGTGTTCTGTTTTTGAGAGAAGCTCTCATTTTGTAGGTCAGCTGCCGCCAAGTTCACAGCTGTCTTCTTGCTCCGTCTTCCAAATTCTGGGATTATAGGCATATGCCACCATGTCTGGCCGACCTCTCCCTTACCCCAACCAGTGGTGCTAATAACCAAAATCGGAATCTGTGATGCATGCTACCACTAAGTTGCACCTCAACCCAAAAGATGATGCTTCTACTAGTATTCTCATTATTGACCATTTAAGCCTTGGAATTGCTGGGAAGTTCACTGAAGGAATTTAGTTCCCATTTTATTTAGGCTCCCAAGGCCTAATAGAAGATTGAAGGGAAGGTTTTAATAGGTCACATATTGATGCTGGGAATCCATTTTATTTTCCTCCCTCTCTTCCAGGGCCCCTAGAAGCCTGTCTGTTGGTGCAGTCCAGGACCTCCAGCCTCATGGAGCCCCCAATCCCACAGAGTGCTGTACAGACTCCCAGTTCCGTCATGGTGCAGCCTCTCCTTGACAGCCGAGTGTCCCACAGCCGGCTCCAGCACCCACTCACCATCTTACCCATTGACCAGATGAAGACCAGCCATGTGGAGAATGACTACATAGATAACCCTAGCCTGGCCCCCACCATGGGTCCCAAACGGACCCGGGGTGGAGTCCCAGAACTGGCCCCTACACCTGCCCGCTGTGACCAGGATGTTACTCACCACTGGATCTCATTCAGCGGTAGACCCAGCTCTGTAAGTAGCAGCAGCAGCACCTCTTCAGACCAGAGGCTCCTAGACCATATGGCTCCACCACCAGTGGCTGAGCAAGCTTCTCCCAGGGCTGTGCGCCTCCAGCCCAAGGTGGTCCACTGTAAGCCGATGGACCTCAAGGGCCCAGCAGCCCCACCTGAGCTAGACAAGCACTTCTTGCTGTGTGAGGCCTGTGGGAAGTGTAAATGCAAAGAATGTGCAGCCCCTCGGACGTTGCCCTCCTGCTGGGTCTGCAATGAGGAGTGCCTGTGCTCTGCTCAGACCCTGGTCAACTATGGCACATGCATGTGCCTGGTACAGGGCATCTTCTACCACTGCACCAATGAGGATGATGAAGGCTCCTGCGCTGACCATCCCTGCTCCTGCTCCCGCTCCAACTGCTGCGCCCGCTGGTCCTTCATGGGTGCTCTCTCTGTGGTGCTGCCATGTCTGCTGTGCTACCTACCGGCCACAGGCTGTGTCAAGCTGGCCCAACGGGGCTATGACCGTCTGAGACGCCCTGGTTGCCGCTGCAAGCACACGAACAGCGTCATCTGCAAGGCAGCCAGTGGTGACACCAAGGCCAGCAGATCCGACAAGCCTTTCTGACCCTTTGGATGGAAACTGAGAGTTGCCCTTGGATCTATGGTCCCTCCTGCCAGTCTCCAGAGGCTGACCTTGCTCACCTGTCCTCTCCTAAATCCTAGATTGAGTAAGAAAAAAAAAAAAAAAAAAAAACAGGCAGAGACCCACTACCACCCAGCCTAGGGTCCCCAAAAGGATGAAGATGCACTTTGGGGTTTTCATGTTCTTGAAACTTTATGTCAAGCAGCAGTGACAGCATCAGGGTGTGGTGGTTTTGGATGTGGTTTTCCTATTTCAGAAGACGGAACACAGATGTGGACACAATCCGAACACAGATGTGGGAAGTTCGTTTGGCTGCTCTATAGCCTTCTCAACCCCTCCTCAATCTCTCCCTCCCACTTTGCCATTGTCCCTGGCTCCCACTGGAGTCTCCTGCCTGGGAGGAACAGCTAAGGGAAGGTGGTGGGAAGACCCTCAGAGCCTTGTCTTCTACCTTTTCTTCCTCTGTCGGTGCCTGTTGGCCTTGGCCTTTTGGGAAGGTACATCGTAGCAATTCCTGCTGTGTCTACTTGATAGCTAAGAACAAAATCGCCAGTGATCTGAACCCTCTCCCTGGAGCCACAGGATGGATAAGGAGCCACTGGGGCCGTGTGTTCCTTCTGGCTTCAGTCCCTAACTTGAGGGTGTCCACTCATCACACCATCCTCCGCTTCTTAACTGAATCACAGACTGGCCTGCCTGCTGTGTGTCCTGAGCTCACTCTGCTCCAATTCTTTGCAGAAACTTGCTGGGTTAAGAGGGCCAGGGTGACATAAGGGAGACCAAATATCATTTTGCCAATGATTCTGAGGCTGTGGTCTCTGGATCCAGTCATGATGTTTTTATATGTTTAATTAAACTAGATGCTAATGGTGTTTAAACAATAATAATACAACAACTTGCTTCCTTTTGGGCCACCCCCAGGAAGGGCTGATTTCAAAATCTGGGGGCAGGCAACCTCAAGGAACGTAATTTCCCTGCCCATCCAGAATGGCGAATGCCCATCCCATTGGCAGAATGACAGTTGAGCCGAGCTGGGGTTGGGTTTTCTTCGGATTCTGCTGCTTGCTGTCATAGCCTTTCGTGTATAGTAATGTTTGTCTTTATGTAAATAGAGAGAGAATGAACAGAGTCTATTTTAGTGTTAGGAGGCCCCGGGTGGGAAAGTCTGGGGAGCCCAGAGAGGGTGGGGAACAATTCTCCAGGGGCTACTGGATTTGAGCCTCACTTCTGTGCGCGCAAGCCCCGCCCCTCCTGACAGCCCCCAAAGACGTAGCAACTCTTTCTCTCACGGTGCTAAAGGACTCAGAAAGTGCAGCACGTCCAGTGGGTAGGTACTTGTTGCATGCAAAAAGCTATAGTGTCTCTGGTCCCCCCCTCCCCCGTTATGTGGGGGTTTTGCTTTGTGTGGTATTTCACCCCAATTCCTGCTTCTAATGATGCACAAGAAATGCCTGGGTCAGAAGAGGTGCCAGGTGCAATTGGGAAAGCATTAGGCAAAAATCATGTGTAGCATTTCTGGCTCTTTGTTTGAGACCAGAGCTGCCCCCAGCCAGGAAGGAGGCAAGCAGGCAGGTAGCTAGGAGTAGCTTGTACCTAATGCTCTTTCTCAAGGATTCACCCAACCCCCACCTTGGAAACTAGTAGTAACACCTTATGATTTAGAATAAGTTAATTATAACCATAGGTATTTATTGATTGGAGGAAGGGTTGGCTTTATTTTCAGCTTTATTTATGTAACATTTACTGGCTTGTAAAAGGCAAGTATAAAATACTGCATCTTCTTCACTATGGCTAATCCATATAGCTGCCCTTGCTACAGTTGCTTGCAAAGTTCTTGAAGGAAAGACAAACACGGTCAGCCAACCACTTACAGTAATTGAATGTATTAGCTTACTGAAGGGGCTGCAGATGTTCTCCTCAGATGAGGTATGTGGAGGAAAACCTTCAAAAGCACCATTTCTAAAATGCCTGGGAGCTTTGCCCAGAGCACCTCCCTCAATTTGTCTCCACAGGACAGTTGACACAATGGCAAGTTGCACTTTGGTGATCTTGGTCTCTACACCTGTGTGGACAGTTATTACATGTGACGCATACATCCTGACCCTATCACACAGACCCTGTTTCCTGGCAGCCCCTCCTGAACCCTGACTTTGTGTACATAGCTGTAAACGGATTTTTATGGGTTTTGTTTCCCCCCCGCCCCCCCCCTTTTGGCTTGCAAATGCTGTCTACAGAACTTCCCCTCCCCTCAGGAGTTTGCCTTGGGGCCCACTTGCTTGGTGGTAAAGGGAAGGGGTGAAGGGAGCATCATTGTTTTTCCTGGCTTCTCAGCAAACACCTATACCTGGGAAAGAACGCAGAAGGAAAAAGTGGTAGGTGGGACTGTAAGGCCCCCACCTCCTTCCCAGGCTAGTCAACAGGCAACCAAGGGAGTACAGTCTCTGTAGCTGCTTCAGACTTTGGCTTGTTGTCATTAGCAGCTTGCTTGGTGGGTTATTACTCTTTAAAGGTTCAGCAGGTTCCCACTTCTAGGCCTGGGGTGGGTGGCAGTCCTGTCTGGAGCTGAGGATGTCATCTAAGACATTTCCTAAAAACTACTTGGGCTACTTGGTTTCTGCACCACCAGGAAAGAGCAGCAGTCCTGTGAGCATACTGGGGTGTCATGGTCTAGGTAAGCAGAGCTTTTTCCAAGGTACAGTCAAGGCTCCTGATGCCAACTGGAAGGGAACAGTCTTCACTGTTACCTTGGTCACATCACAGCTGATGGGAGGCATCCTTGTGATGTGGTAGCTCGGGCAGTCTGTCTGCATTGGTGGGGCTCAGCTGGATCACAGTTCCAGAGGGCAACCAACATACACAAAGTTGGTCTGGGCCAGGACTCAGGTTGTCACTTTGAAGCAGTGTGATCGCCAATAAATGTCTGAGGTGTGTGGGCAGCACAAATTTGCACTGTACAACTTAAAAGGACATCTGAGGCTTTGCCAGCCTCCTGGTTTATGCATTTGAGTAGTTCCATGCCCTTCCTGCTCTGTAATGATGGATATCAATTCTTTGTTTCCCTATCTGCTGTGGGTGACTGCCGCTTCTTACCTTGCTTTCTCTTGCCATCCCATGGTTGGCTCACGTTAGCAGCAGTAGAGCTGAACCCTCTGCCCATTCTACAACATTCCTGTTCCATTCCGTCCCTCACTGTAACCCCTTCTCACCCCACCACAAAAGTTACCACAGAAGGTTTCCTTTGTAAAAAATATTTATTTTGAAGCTCTATTTTAATAGTATTTATTTTAGAAAGTCTACTATTGTAAGAGTTCTTCTGTTTGTGAAGAAAAAAACAAGTTAAAAACTGAATGTACTGATCTAGAAGATATCTATAAATATATATTGTTAAATATACACATGACTGCCATTCTCGTGTTGTGTTTCAATGCCTGATGTCCTTATTTCAGCAGACATTCGGTGTTGGTCAGAACTCTAAGCCACATGAGCACATGCATACAATGGGCTTGGTGTCTAAACTGGGGAGACCCTTACCCCCCTCAAATCTGAAAGCCACTGAAGAATGTTGCACTTCTAAGGAAGATGACTCCTCCCATGTGATACAAAATCCTTCCTGGGTCACCTGTTCCCACAAGGTGTCTGGGGTTTGGGTTTTGTTATTTATTGTTATCAAGATAATGTTAGCCCAGGGTAGCATTAAAAGTGTGTCTTCATGCCCAGCATTTGGGTGTCTTAAAGATGGGTAGAAATCTTCAGAATTAGGAAGAGATAGAAATGGGGAAAAGGAGCAAATTCTGGTCCCGGTTCCCCCTAAATTTACAGGCTCCAAGAAGCCAAGCAGCAGAGCTCTTAAGCTTCTTTGTTTTTGTTCCACTAATGTGACCTCTTTTGACCTCTAAGGCTCCCTGTCCACAAAATGGCTTCTCAAACTCAGATCCACCTGTCTGCCTCCTGAGTGCTGGGATCAAAGGCCTTGGTGGCTTTGTTGGTCATCCTGATGGCATCTTAGGCTTATTCATAGAATCCAATCTTGTTCTTTGAGGCTTTGGAACATATGCCAAGCATCCCTTGGCCATTTTCCAAAGGACACAGACATTCTTCACTGTGGCACTATACAATAGAACCTGAATAAAGATACCTCAAGCCCTCCTGTTTCCTGACCATGTGACCTGTCCCACTTCTACAGAAATAACACTTTGGTCCCAAGAAGTGTCAGCTTTTGACTCATGCTCAATCATGGTTGATTGGGTTTATGAGTTGAGTCTGGGGTTTTAGAGATAGGAATACAATCTCAATTATTAAAGACCTACTACTCACCAAATGACCTTTGAAGAAAGAAGCCACAAGTATCCAGAAAATTCCACATCTACTATACTTGTCTTTCTCCATCTGTCCTCATCCCTCTCTAGTTCTCAGTTACAAATGGCTTAGAGGTGACCCCAGAGGTCAACATTTGCTGGGTTACTTTTTGCATGATGCTGTTAGCTTTGAAATGCAAAAATAGATGTTAGAGGGAGTTACTGCTCAAACAGAATGTAAAAATGTAAATTGACGGTTCTGTAGCTGTACTTGGGGGAAGTACTGCACAGAGAAGATGGAAAGCGTCCCAGTGACCAAATGTAAAAGTTGAATCAACCCTCTTCCTGTCCATAACCACATAGTACTCTTCGAAGAAGGAGTGGGTTGGGCCTCAGGCTGTAATTCAATGCTAGAGTACTTGCCTAGTACGTGTACGGTCTCCAGCACTGCCCCCTCCCAAAGGGCTTGGCTTGGTGGGGGCATCTCTGACCCAAAAGTATACTATATCCTGGCACCCCTGAAGCCTTGCCCCCTGGTCCAGAGCCCCCAGTACACTCGGCTCTCCAGCCTAGGTAGCTAAACTTGAAGTAAATCTAGCATTCCAAAGCATGAACCCCCAGAAAGACCCAGGCAGCCTGCTCCACACTGGAGGTGCTGCCAGATAAAAGCCGGGAGAACATTTTTAAGAGACTTGAAGTTTATTCATCGGAACTTTAATAAAACAATATGTCCAAGGCCCGAGGCAGGTATAATTTTCATAATTTATGGGTCTCTGAGACAGGAAGAGAGCTCAGGGTTTTATTGTGTTTCGCACGATAAATGGCATTCCGATTGTCTGCCCGGTGTTCTTTAAGGCCTCTTGTCTGGCGGCAGTGCGGCCTTCTGGAGCCCACCTGGGCCCGGAGGCCAGAGGCAAGGGCTAATTATGGATGCATCTGGATGCATTAAGCAGGAGATGACTGAAAAACTCCCTGGGCTTTACTTCCTATGCCCACACGTGTGCTAACAGTAACTGCTGCAGGCTTCGGAGCCTCATTCTCCCCTCCCAGCCTAGCCCTCCCCATCCTTTTCTGCTGGACCTGGAGCCTCTGAAGAGGTGACTGAAGACTGCACAGAACAGCCACACAGCAAAGGGCTCTAGGTGAGATTCCTATTGGAGCTCAGGATGGGAAAGCCTGTGTACTAGATAGGGCTATGGAACATCAGGTGACTATGGGCCAAGTGTCCTTATGAAATACTGCAGAGGCATCACCCGGGGATGGGGGGACATAGATGGGAAGTTCTTATTTACTATCTTGAAACTTACATTACAATTGGCTTCACTTGACAGAAAAATCAAGGCTCAGATGGGTGGATTTACTAACAGATCCTCAGCCCACCGCTGAGAAGTAGTAGATGGGAAATTCTAACCCAGATTTCCAAAGCCAGCACACTCGATGCTAAAGTCTTTACAAAACTTTTAGACCCCACCCAATGAGCACAGCCTTTGGAGCGGCTTTCCCTTGTCCTCAGAGGTGGTTCTGTGTCAGTCTGTAGCGCAGTGCAGGCTGGCTCTTTTAACCAAGATCCATACAACTGTCACAGACAGGATTTGAACCCAAGTCTCAACAGTGAGCCCAGCAGCCCCTATTAAAGCACTAAATGGGCTGGAGAGTCAGCTCACCCACTAAGAGTGCTTTCTGCTTTTTCGGAGGACCTGAGTTTGGTTCCCAGCTCCCTGTAGCTGCTCACAAATAACACTTCCAGGAGAACTGACACCCTCTTTTGGCCTCTGCTGGCATCGGGTATGAATGTGATACACAGAGATATAGGCAAGCAAGCAAAATACCTGTATACAAAAAAATTAAAAAGAAAACAAAACACCAAGAACAAAACAGCACCAGGGCCCAATGAGCCAGTTCTGAGAAAGAACCTCTGACCACTGCTCTTTACCCATTCAACATTGGCAGTCCTCTCCCAGCCCCCACTCTAGGCTGTGCAGTGACCATTTTCCAAGTGCCACTCCTCAGGGAAACTAAAGCCCTCAGCTTCCTTCTAACGGTACTAGTCTCTAATGGACCACTAGGGAGATCAGTTCCCAGAGTGAATATGCTCAGGGCCTTAGGACTCTGAGAAATGGCTAGCTTAGGAACTTACTAGGCTAGCTGGTAAGGACTAGGTAGTTCAACCATGGCTGAGTACACTCTGGAGAGCCTGAGGAACCAGTACCTGCTCAGACAACAAAACTGGATGCTTTAATAGTCATGGAAGTCTCAGAGTGTAGAAAACTAGATTCTGATGGTAGTGGAGGATGGTAGAGCTGGTGCAGCAGTAATGTTCAATATGTTCGTGAAGAAGTGAAAGGCAGATGTAATCTTTCCCATGGGCACACACACACATATGGGCCACCTGTTTGGAAGGTAGGTCTTTGTTCCTCTGTAATTGTTTCTGGAAACATCCTCACAGACATGCCCAGGGGTGTTATCTCCCAATGATTACAGATCTCCCCAAGTTGACAGTCAAGAGTAGCCAAGCTGGAAATATGGCTCAGCCGTTAAGAGCACAGGCTGCCCTTCAGAGGATTCAAGATCAATTCCCAGCGCCCACATGATGGGAAGCTCACAACTGTCTGGAACTCAAGTCCAGGAGAATCCAAACCCTCTTCAGGCTCCCTAATAACAGATATGCATATGCCGCACAGACATACATGAGGACAATAAAAAGAAAGTGTCACACTATGCAAGTGGATAGAGTGTCTGATAATGGTATTCAGTTCAGTTCCTCCTTATTCTGCGGCAGCCAGTTCAGCTGGAGGGAGTACCCCCTAAAGACAGCTTTATTAGCTGGGTGGTGGTGCACACCTTAGATTCCAGCCCTCGGGAGGAAGAGGCAAACAGATTTCTGTGAGTTTGAGGCCAACTTCATATGGACAGCCAAGGCAACACAGAAAACCTTGTGGGGGGAGGCAGGGGCGGTGCAGCTTCATTGCAGATCTCAGCTTCTCTTACTTCTGCCCCTCAAAACTTTCCTTCAGGGTTAAAATACCTGTATGAATGACACCATCGAGTTCCAGATTCCATATATTTTCCCAAGGAAAAATTTCCTGTTCACATAGTTGTTTACCATTTCCTGGGCATTCTGGGGCTAAGTAAAGCAATTAAAACAAAAGCATCCATCCTTCATACCAATTACAGAGAAGTAAAGAAACTTCCAGTGGACACCTGCCATCTAACTGGGTGTCTTCTTGCATCACAGAAGCTGAGCTGTACGAAAAGGGCTCTTTTTGTGAACCTGATGCCATTACTGAATACGCTTTCAAGCTCGTACAAGCACTTTGTGATAGGAACATGGAACAATCTGCAGCAAACCTGTATTCACGGTCGTTGGTTGGTTCTACTTTGTGCACTTCCCTCATACAGAATGCATGACTGCTTCACCCGGGCTTTGAACATCACACCATCTGCAGCTTCAGTTCCTCCAGTTAAACTGTAATGGTTACAGCAATACTCTTGCTCTGCTGGGCAAGCTTACCAGATGAACTGAATGGAGTCAGTGAAAGCCTCCAACCATGCTTGGTTCAGAGTACTGGTGTTTTGTCTACGTATATGTCTGTGTGAGGGTGTCAGATCTTAGAGTCACACACAGGTGTGAACTGCCGTGTGGGTGCTGGAAATTGAACCTGGGTCCTCTGGAAGAGCAGTCAGTGCTCTTCACCACTGTGCCATCTCTCCTGCCCCCTTATTTTGGTTTTTCAAGACAGGGTTTCTCTGTGTAGCCTTAGCTGTCCTGGAACTCACTCTGTCCACCAGGCTGGCCTCGAACTCCGAGATCTGCCTGCCTCTGCTTCTGAGTGCTGGAATCGATTAAAGGCCTGTGCCACCACTGACATCTGGGTGTCTGGTTGTTCTTCTGTTTTTGTTTGGTTGGTTTGGTTTTTGAGACAGGATTTCTCTATATAATAGTACTGGCTCTCCTGGAACTTGCTTTGTAGATCAGGCTGGCCTCAAACTCGAGATCCACTAGCCTCTACTTCATAAATGCTGGGATTAAAGGCATGCACCACCACTGCTTGGTCCTGTTTTTGTTTTTTAACATTATTTAAAATGGGATAATCACAGGACAGTGGTGAAGCATGCCTTTAACCCCAAACACTCAAGAGGCAGAGGCAGGAAGATATCTCTCTCTCTCTCTCCCTCTGTGAGACGGAGTCCAGCCTGGCCTACAAACTGAGTTCCAGGACAGCCAGGGCTACACAGAAAAACTCTGTCTTGAAGCGCCTCACCGACCCCTTACCCTCCCCCCCCCCCAAGAAGAAAAAGCGGATGATCTTGGTTTGTTTTGGTTTGGGTTTTGAGAAAGGGCCTCCCCTGTAGCCCAGGCTGGACTCAAAAGTCCTGATCATCCTGAGTCTACTACCAAGAGCTAAAATGATGGGTGTGTACCACCACTCCCAGCTTCAGATCATATCTTTTAAAAAGAGTGCAATTGTATTGTCAATTGTTACAAAATGAAAACAATGGGCAGATCGAAGCTGCTAGAGCATGAGAAGGCTGAGCAGGTAAAGGCCATAGCTTTGTACAAGTCTGAAAACCAGAATTCAATTCCCAGAACCCACAAGAAGATAGACAAGAGAATCAACCCCACAAAATTGTCTTTTGACCTCTACATATGGGTCATGGCTTATATGTTACCCAAGGCACACATTAATAAGTAAAAAGTTCTGCTGGCACACACCTTTAATCTCAGCACTCGGGAGACAGGCAGGCAGGATTTGGTGAGTTTGAGGTCAGCCTGGCCTGTTATTTCCCAACAGCCAGGGCTACATAGAGAGACACTGTTTCAAAGGAAGGGAAGGAAGGAGGGAGGGAGGGAGGGAGGGAGGGAGGACAAAAGGAAGGAAGGCATAAAACAAGGTGGTCAAGCGTGCTGGCACATACCTCTAATCCCAACACTCAGGAGTCAGAGGCAGGTAGATTTCTGTGAGTTTGAGGCCAGTGTGGTCTACGTAGTGAGTCCCAGGTCAGCCAGGGATACATAAAATGACTCTTTGTCAAAATGGATGAGTGGGTGGGTGGATGGATGGACAAACAGATTTTTAAACCCACTGACTATATGGCTCAGTGATTCTGAGCACTGGCTGCTCTTCAGGAGGATCTGGGTTCAGTTCTCAACACCTGCATAGTGACTCACAACAATCTGTAATTCCAGTTCCAATGAAACTAATGCCCTCTTCTGACTTCCACAGGCACTAAGCATCATGTGGTACACAGACATACACACAAGCAAAACACCCACATGTATAAAATTTTTAAAAAAATTAAATATTTTTTAAAAAGAAGATTAAGTGCCAGACTCCAGGGTAGAGGTGGGATATGTGTGTGTGTGTGGGGGGGGGGGTTGACTAATATGTGAGGCCCTGGATTCAAACCCTAGAATTGCAAAGAAAAAGAGCATGTCTTCTGTGTTCTAGGTATTGCCCTTTCATCTTTAAAACCACTCATGGTCGTTGGTAACAGCACAGCAGATAATGTTTGCCGTAAGTATTAGAACCTAAGGCTGATTCCCAGAACAAAGTCAAATGTGGTGGAGCATGCTCCTAACCCCAGCTCTGGGGAGGCAGAGATGGGTAGATTCCTGGGGTTCGTTGCTAAGTCAGCCTGGCCTAATTGCCAATCAGTATAGATCCTAATGAGGCCTTGTCTCAAAAAGAAGATGGACGGCTTCCTGAGGAACAGCATCTGAGGCTAACTTCTGACTTTCACACACATACACACACACACACACACACACACACACACACACACACACAAAGTATACATAAATAAAAATGAATACGTGGATATGTATTTAGGAAAAGATGAAACTATACATGGGCTCACATTATTCCAAGCTAGTCTCTGAATTGCTCTTTTCACTTTGCGCATTAGCATTTGATCTCCCATTTTTCTCTAGCTCCACCTTCTCCTTTGTATGTGTATGTAACATCCATCATGCTGTAGTTAATGTGTGTGAATGCACATGTGCCCTTGGATATACATACACATATATGCACATACATGTGGAGGCTGGAGGACAATATTGGGTATCATTTTTCAGACATCACCCAGCTTTGACATTTTATTTTATTTTGAGGCAGGGTCTCTCATTAGTCTGGAACTCTCCGAGTAAACTAGGCTAGTTGGCCAATAAGATCCAGGGAATCTACATATCTTGCCCTTCCCAGCACTGTGGTTTCAAGCACACACCACCATATCCATGGGTTCTGGGTATGAAACTCAGGTCCTCAGCACTCTATTATCTCCCCAGCCTTCCATCTCCTAGCAGCCAGCATCACATGATGGCTCATTCACACCTCCACCATCTCCTCTGCCTACCTTCCTTGTGAGGTGCTCTGTTTTCCAGGCCACAGACCTCACCTGGACCACACCCCTAGTCCTTATGCCTGCCCTGCTTCTGGAAAAAACACAAGCAGCTGGACTCCTCTGTATATCTGTGTTGGAGGCACACTGACAGGCTGCCACTGAGGGATACAAGAAGACCTGCCAGATGGTGTGTGAATTAGATAGAGCCATTGATGGGAAAATGTGGCACACACCGAAGAAAGTAAGTAATGGTAAATGAAGCCCAGGCTGTACTTCATTTTTTGTCTCTACAAATGTGCTGCGGTTATTAGCTAAGGTGACCAGGGGAGTGGGGAAATAAAATGGGTCTCCCTAACTGTTTTTGCAAATTTTTAAAAATCTAAAATTATTTCAAAATAGGGGCTGGGGTGACGGCGCCTCTGTTAAAAGCACTGGCTACTTTCTCAAGGAAGCTGGGTTGAAATCTTAGCACCTACATGTCACAACAGGGTGTTAGTTCCAGATCCAGGGGACCCAGCACCCTCTTCTGGCCTCAGCAGACACTGCACACACTTGGTGCCTAGACATGCAGGCAGGCAAAACACCCATCACAAAAGATAAAAATAAAAAATCCTAAACCTTGGAATTTTTTCAAAAGAAGAAGGAGATTTAGAATAACACAACAGAACTTTTGAGCTTCTTTGAACTTGATGTGGAAGACAGGCTCTTTACCAATGTCCCTAAGACGCCGGACTGTGGTGCTGTCTACCTTTTGCAGCCTGGCGGGGTGCTCCCTACCTTGACCTGACACCAGTTCTTGCTCCCGAGAGCCTCTGTTCCGTCTTCCCCCTCCTCCCTCACATCTCTGCCCTGGCTCAGTCCCTCTCACTCCACAGCTCTCACCTAGGTGTCCTCCCAGCAGCCTGGGCCTTCCCTTCATGGTGCGTACAAAATTACAAGTATATGTTCGTTATTTACTGTCTTTCTTCTCTCCAAGGGAGGTGTTATCTATGGCCTTGTCTGCAATTCTGTACGTTTGCTGGCTCCTTAGTTACTTCCAGTTATTATTATTTTATTGACAGCTTCATATAACTGTGTAATAGATTTTAGTCAGTTTGCTGTTCCTTCCAATTCCCTTCTCTCATGCCTTTTGCTCGCTGACTAGATAGATCCCTCTTGTCGAGAAGGCCGTCTACTGTTTTCATGTTTTCCTTCTGTGTGTGACCCAGAGTTTAATTAGTTTCTTGCCAAGCCTTGGGTGTTTATCAGTGGCTATACCACTTGAGGAAAATGAAACCACCCCAACAACCATTAATTGGCAACTTCCTTCAGGGAGGAGGGGCTTCCACATTTTCTCTCTCATAACTATGTTGGCAAACAACTTAGCTGGCATCCGCCCCAGTTTTCGTTGGTTACGCAAGACTGTTCCAGTCTCTGGCACCAGATTGGAGGAAAATGAATCCACGATTCGCAAGTCTAGAGAGGAGACTGGGATAGTCTAACAAGTCTAGAGAGGAGACTGGGATAGTCTAGCCAAGTCCCATTGGCTCCGTGTCCCTTGCTAGTGATTGGCTCATAAGTGGACATGTGACACAGTACTGACCAATGGGGATGAAGAGAAAAAAATCTACCCGTGACTTTGGGACAAGTGTTCCACCACTGAACATTATAACCTAGAGCAAAGTCTCATCATCTTGAGAAACAGAAGAAACAAGTGCTAAGTGCTGTGTTCTTGTAACAGTAAGACGGTAACCTTCTTAGGACCATGAACAAGCTGCTGTGAAGATAGAAGCAGATTTGGATGATGGAAGAAGAAAAAAAAAAAGGAAGAATCTTGGGTTTTAGACAACAACAAAGTTAACTAGATCATTAGTCGCTAAACCTAGCGACTCTTAGATATACAAGGAATAAATCTTTTGTGTAAGTTAAGCCATTTTGAGTTGGATAATGTTTGTCATTTGGAACCAAAGTCATTATAGCAGCTAAAACGGGTATGTTCTCCACTTTAAAATTTTGGGGCCAGGATAATCTCTGAGTCTGAGTCCAGCCTGGACCAAATAGCAAGCATAAGTGTGTGTGCATGCCAGGGTATACACGTGGTCATGAGACAATAGTAGGCCATTCTCCTTCCACCAGGGTTCTCAAAGATCAGGAGATGTCTCTGCAGAGCCATCCCACTTACCTACAGTCTCTGTTTCTTTACAAAGCCCACATTTTGAAGTAGCCTAGGATTGGGAAGAGCCTTAAAAAATTACTCTTAATCCAATTATTTTGAAGGTGGAGATAGAAGGATCAGGAGGTCAAGGCTGACCTCTACCACATATTGAATTCAAGGTCGGGCAGAATGACACTGTCTCAAAAACTAAAAGTCAATTATTGTACCCCATCAATCACTGTCATGTGCACAACTCCCTACATACACCAGTCATACTAGAATACAGTTATGAAAAAGTCACCCAACTATCATCTCAACTGAGTAAGGAATCAGGCACCATTTTCAACTCTTTACGGACACCTCCCTGCAAGTGTAGCTTAAGTGGGTCAGAGATTGTGCCCGGAGCCATGTTGGCCTCTAGACTATTGTCACAGCTACTCAGAACTTGGCTACGAGGCTCCCTCCATGGGTGGTGGTTATTCGAATCTCTTGTCTTAGGAATGAAGGAGGGAGGCTTGGGCTTCTCACTGTCTTTGTCAGACTATTCTCTTTCTTTAAAATAACCTCCCTTCCCTCAAAGATGGAATAGGAAGGAAAAAGAGCCACATTCCCCAGATCTTCCGAAGTAGATCACAGGGAATGTTGTCTCGAAAATCAAACTTTTATTTTCTTTGTAATTCCAGGAAGGGAGGGGGGGCTCAGATCTTAAATAGATCTCAAATTAGAAACAGCCCCCCCCCCCAAAAGCTACACAGCCCAACAAATCTTTCTCTTGTGGACTTTCAGACTGGAGGCCAAAAAAATGCGAACAAGAATTCAACCCATTGTTACTTTAAATATCCTGTGTCACAGGCCATCTAGGAACGGCTAAGTATGGGAATTTTCCCTCTGAGGTCAGGATCTAGATATAAATAACTCATTTGTTAGATTTCGTCTCCATCCTGCCTCCCACAGCAGGTTCAGTGGCTTGAAAAAGATACTCTTGTAAATAATGGTCCCTTGAAACTTGGTGGTGAGGGCAGTGGCATCTTCTATCAGGATGTTCCTTACTCTCTAAGACACTTTCTTGTGGGACAAGCTGAAAATCCCTAAGTCACCCCAAATTTCTCTTTCAAGTTTAAGTCTGGCTCTGGCTCAGGCAGCACCCAGCGGCCTTCATACTGCAGGACAAGCTGCGTTTTTCTTCTTTCCTTTTAAAAATCTTTCTTGTTTATTTATTTTAAAACAAAGCTTCATGTAGCAATGGCCAGCCTTGAATCCCTGATCTTCCTGCCTCTACCCAGTGAGTGTGGGAGTCCAGGCATCTGTCAGTTGGTTAACCTATGTCTATCATTCCCAAGAAGGACCAGCTAGAGCAGGCTCTGAATCGGTGGTCTACTGAGACAGTGTGCAGCGGGGTCTCCAACATTTTCTGGCCGGAGAGCATAGACAGAAACGTAGGGAGTCTGGGGGTGATTTGGGAAGCTCCTTAGAAAAAAGGAGAAGTTTCTTGACAGAAACGTAGGGAGTCTGGGGGTGATTTGGGAAGCTCCTTAGAAAAAAGGAGGGCTTATTCTGCTGGCACGGAATAGCTGAAGGACTATCATCTAGATCTTGTACTAGAGTTGGGCCGAATGCTCAACTCAGAGCCCTCACTGCCTGCTAATACAGGGCGACAGAGGTTCCATGACCTACAAAAGGACAGTCATCATGTAGCCAGAGCGAGTCTTCCCTGGGCTCTGTTGCCCACAGCTACTCACTCCGAGCTAAGGGCCTAGAAATTCTGAGGCACAGGCCAGGCTTTTGGGAGTTCTGCAGTGGAAGAGAACAGCGTAGAGCAGCAGTTCTCCACCTTCCTAATGCTGTGACCCTTTAATACAGTTCCTCATGCTGTGGTGACCCCCAGCCAGAAAATTATTTTCATTGCTACTTCATAACTGTAATTTTGGTACTGTTATCAATCATAGCATAAATATTTGTGTTTTCTGCTGTTTTTAGGCAACCCTTATGAAAGGGTCATTTGACACCCCCCCCCCCCCAAAGTGGTCACAATCCACAGGTGTAGAGGGAAGGTAGAAGATAATAAGAATTATGTAAGAAATATGTAGGGGCTGGAGAGATGGCTCAGCAGTTGAGAACAGGTAACGCTTTTGCTTTCGGGGAGGGCTCAAGCTCTGTGCCAGCATCCATGTCCAGCTGTTCACAATCTCCTGTAACTACAGCTTCAGGGAATTGGAACATCTTTTTCTGGCCTTCAAGGGCACCTGCATGAATGTGCACAAACCCACTCATTTATACACATAATTTAAAAATTAAAAGTATAATTTTTTTTTTTAAAAAAAAAAAAGAAAGTAAGAAATAAATGCTCAGGATACTTTTAGAGTGAAAATCAGTACGAAGAAATTAAACAGCAGAGCAGAGAGGATGGGTTTGAGTGGTGGGTGATCAGGGATGGCTTCTCTCAGAGACTGGTGTTTGGACTGAAATCCTGAAAGAAATATGAACTCTGGGGTACTTTGCATAGTATGTGGGAATCCCCTGGTTAGAAGAGGGAGGGAGAGAGGGAGAAGGGAAGGAAAAGTCTGAACCTTCTAATAAAGAAATGGTCTTCTCCAGCAGGTCTCCTATGACCCAATTCAACTATACATGAATACGAAACACACACACACACACACACACACACACACACACACACTTGCACACCATAAAAGTTCTTCAATGGCAAATCTGTAGGAATGGGACACTTAACATACATGGCTAGGGTGAACTGGAGCTGCAAGCCCAGGGATTCTCAAGAAAAAAAAAAAAAAAACAAAAAAACCAACTTCCCTCCAGGGCAGAGGCCAGGGCAGGAAGGGACTGGGGACCCCTGGGAAGCCCTCAGAAAAGAGGGCCGCAGACAAATGGCCCAGATAGAGATCTCTTTTTGAGTGTTGTGTTTTCTTTCCTAAAGACAACACCTCAGCTCCCTCCTTCAGCTGAGCTTCCTTTGACAGCAGGGGACACTTCACACTCCCAGCCCCCCTTTCCTCAGGGACCACCAGGATGGTGTCTACAGACAAAGAAATGCCTGAGGTGGGGAGGGGTCAAGGGGAGCTGAACGGAAGGGTCAAGGCAGGAAGCTTCCCCTTGACCCAGGAGCGCCAGGGGAATTGAAGCTGCTGTCTTTGGGTCAAAGCTCACCCCCCCCCCCCCAATAAAATAAAGTGTTCAAAACAAAGTGAGAAGGTTCACTGCAGCAAAGGGCTTCTCTCTGGAAGCCAGGGCTGGGCGAGGCAGGGGAAAGACGGCTAGAGTAATTGCTTTGTTTAAACTGTCAAAATTCTCAGTTAGGAGAGCATGAGAAGAGCCAGAGGAGTCCCAGTTCAATGCTAGCCAGAGCTGCTAAGTGAGATCCTGTCCCAAGACTGTGTGATCAACGGGTACATAGCATTCTCCAGCCAGTTTCATCCATTCTCAAAACATAACTTGGGATTGGAGAAATGACTTGAAGAGAAACTGGCTGCTCTCCCCGAGGGCCCACATGATTCCCAGCACCTACAAGATGGCTCACAACCACCTGCAACATTAGTCCCTGGAAATATGAGTCCTCTGGCCTCTGCAGGTATTGCATGCATGTGTTATACTGCCGTACATGCAGGTGAAACTTTTTTTTTTTTTTTTTTAAGTTAAAATAGTTGTTTGGAGGGCTAGAGAGATGGCTCAGAGGTTAACAGCACTGGCTACTTTTCCACAGGTCCTGAGTTCAATTCCCAGCACTCACATGGTGGCTCACAACCATCTATAATGAGATCTGCTCCCCTCTTCTTGCATGCAGGCAGAACACTGTACACATAATAAATAAATAGTTGTTTTGTTTGAGACAGGATTTTACTAGGTAGCCCTGGCTGGCCTGGAACTCACAAAGATCCACCTGCCTCTGCCTTTCTGATACTGGAATTAAATGTGTGAACCATCATGCTGGGCTCAAAACTTTTTTTTTTTAAAAAGCTGGTTCTGGTGGCAAATGCCTTTAATCCCAGCAGAGGCAGGTGAATCTTTGTGAGTTCCAGGACAGACAAAGCTACAAGAGACCCCATCTCAATAAAGGAAGGAAGAAAGGAAGGAAGGGAGGGAGGGAAAAGAAAGTCTTGTACTTATTTATTCTTGCCTTTTCTATTTCCCAACTTAGCAAAATTATATGGACAAATTACACGGTATGCATTCAAATATGTCCAGAATGTTGTCTACTCTTAATACCTCTGTGAAAACAAATTAGAATTCTGTGTGTTAGCAATCTGCAATCCATCCTCTCTCATCTACACCATTCCTGATGGTCTCCCTGCCTGTGGCCTCCTTTGCTCTAACAGGCATTATCTGGCCAAGCGAAAGGGGGCAGGACCATCTGCAGGTGGGTAGGCACAGGTCCCTCTGTCTCTGCATCTGAGAAAACACAAGCTTCTTCCTCACTGAAGCTGAATGGAGGGAACTGGTTTCCCAGAAACTCTGTGCATAGTCTCAGCACTGGGCTCTGTGTTACTCACTGTGTGGTGTTGTAACTGATTATTTAATGTCCGTCTCCTTTGCTGTGGTTGAAATGTTAAGTGTACAAAATTCATGCTGAAATTTAATCTCCAGCGCAGTAGGACACAGGATCTTTAGGATATGACTGGGTCCTCTTTCTCAGGAGTGGGTGGGATTAGGCTTTTATAAAAAGAGGCTCTTTTTGCCATTTTGTTCCTTCTACCTGTGAGGTCACAAATACTGGCTCCTCTATGAGCACATCACTGAAGATGCCATCTTGGGAGCTGAGCCTGTCTGGGTTTTGGTTTTGGACTCCCCTCCAGAGCCATAAGAATGACACTTCTCTTGCCTACCAATCACCTCCTCAGGTATTTTATCACAGCGCACTTCTGTTAGCTGTCACTAGATGGCTGGATGGTCTCTGACACCTGGCACAATGGTAGTCTGCTGAACAGCTTTACATATGTTCCCTGTGTGTGCCAGGCCAGGTACCAAACTCTTGAAACGGTAAGCTGCTCTCTCGACAGACCCATGAAGTATTGGGTTTTTTAAGTTTCTAGATAGTCTGAGGCTTTTGAAGTATGGACAAACTGCCACCCAAATAGTAAGTGCCTAAGCTAGAATTGGAGCTGACCTAACCGGAAGGAAGGAAGGAAGGAATGAAACAATCAGTTTGACCTTACTATTGGCTTAGCCAACTCCAGGCTCAAGGGGATTAGTGTACATTTGGGTGGAAAAGGGCAGGAGGGGGCTAATAAACTTGCAAATTGCCCACCCAATCCTCACCTCCCCCTGGCTCCAGCCTAAATAATACAATGGCAGTTAATTGTTTCCTGCTGGGACACTATCTCTTTGGCAATCAGGCACCCAGCCTGGGGTGGGGGAGCAAACCTCATTTTCCTCCTTAGATTGTCATTGTTCATTTCTGGGTGAAGTTGGGGGTGGGAGATAAGAGCCCATGGGTTTCCTTGGGTCTCCACTTCCCACTACTGCAAATTCCTGTAGTGCATGTTCAACAGGAAAAAAGCCACCTGTTGAATAAATCATGAAGCCCTGAGGAGATCTGCCTGGGCCGTCACCCTGCTGTTATTTCAAAATGAGAAAGGAAAGAGAAAAAATTCCATCTCTGAACACCACACTGGGGGAGGTTTCACCCTCCTTCAGGGACTGGACTTGGGACTGGCAGCACCCTGTGAAAAGTGGTTTGGGAACAAACCCTGAGCCTGCCTGGCCTAGGGGTTCTCCTAGCCAAAGATGGATGCTGAAAGTTTTAACAGATCCTTGGAAAGACATGGGGGATTACCCAGCCAACACAGTAAGTGTAGGAGGTCCAAAGAACATAGATTTGCATGGCAGACGTGAGTTCAAATCTCATGTGGGTTCAGATTTAGACTCATCACTGGGCTTTGTTTCGACCCCCTCATCTGCAAGAGAAGCCTTCATCGTTTTTCACGAAGGGGCTAGCATGGAGAGGAAGGTGGCCACATGATACCAAAGTTGAGGTCCTGGTAGGCACCCTGTAATATGTTCCATCCATGGAGGGGGCGCTACCCTGATAAGGGAGCATCCCCTTCTCTGATACTAACCTTTGTCTTGAGTCACTATTCTCTACCCATCAGAACTTTCTATCACACTCCGGGTAACAGAAGCTGCTTTCAAGCCCGTTGGGAGTCACAGAGTAATTGCACACTGGTCCCCACACTGAGTGCAATGCAGGAGGAGGCTTCTCTTCAATATTATGTCCATTCAAGATGTACTCACTGAGCTTGGCCTCAGGCCCAGAATCTGGGAAACTGCCCTTGGAAAGCCGGGCCTTTTACTAGGAAGACAAAAGTATGGCTGAGGGTAAGGTGGCTGTCCTGTTCACGACACTGGAAAGCTCTTGATGATGGCTTCTCAGAGTCACCTGCATAGAGATGGCATGAAGTAAGCATACATTATCTATGGAAATGAGAAATGTACCTGTGATGCCTGCCCCAGAAGGTGATGCTTGTCATGGTATCCACAGCAGGGGGGAGGGCAGGCTTCAAACACTGGCTTTCCTGACACCCAAGCTGGTTCTTCCTTCTGTGGGGTGGGAATAAACACCAGCTATTCCTTTTCTCTGAGAATTTCAGGGTGAGCCATGCAAGGTAATGGAGCTGTGTAAAGCAACCAAAGACTAGGGAATTTGGGGATCAGACCCTAACGCAGTGGTTCTCAACCTTCCTAACACTGTGACCCTTTAATACAATTCCTCATGTTGTGCTGACCCCCAACCATAAAATTATTACATTGCTACTTCATAACTGTAATTTTGCTACTGTGATGAATTGTAATGTAAATAACTGATCTGCAACCCTGAGGGGTTGTGGTCCACAGGCTGAGAACCATTGCCTTAGAGTCTCTTGAATGCCAAATGAGAGCCTTTTTAAAACAAACAACCCCCCCCCAAACTTCCTCACATTTATTTTGTGTATGTATGTGTGTGTTCATGTACCATGGAGTGTAAATTGAGATTAGAGGACATCCTGTAGGAGCCAATTCTTTCCTTCCATGGTGTGGGTTGCAGGGATTGAGCCTGGGTTATCAGGCTTGATAGCCAGTGCCTTTACCAGCTAGCCATCTCACCATTTAATTCTGAGCTGGGCAAATGACAGATGATTAAGAAAGAGAGGCAGAGCAGGGTGGTGAAAAGAAAGCACACTCCTTTTATCCCAGCATTCAAAAGGTAGAGGCAGGTGGATCTCTGAGTTCGAGGCCAGCCTGGTCTATAAAGGAATTCCAGAACAGTTAGGGCTACACAGAGAAACCCTGTCTCGTAAAACAAGGAGGGTGGGGGGATTGCTAGAGCTGCAATCTTTAAGAAAGTTATAATTGCTGAGTCCTGTGTCCACCCCAGTCTACTGTTATAACATACTCCATGCACAGAGGGGTTAAGCTTGATGTTCCAAGCCACATGACCAGCAGGAGGGATTTGGATTTGAAGCATGTTTCTGGACCAGAGGCTGTGGAGTGGAAGGGAGCTGATGGATGATGGGTAAGTGGCCTGGGGCTAAGGAAGAGGCTTATGCCTCACATCCCCATCCAGGCTTTTGTCATCTGTGTCTCAGAGCTGGCTTTCCTATTTTGCTTTGCATGAGGTTAGACCACATTCGTCTCCTTGCAGACCATTGAAAGACACTTTCCCCTCAGTGCCTCATTCAAAGCCACCATCAGTATCTAGTTTTGTCTTTGCTAATCTTGTCCCTGAACCTCAATTTTCACATCAGCTGCAAGTATACCCTGAGACCTACCTCACTGGAAAATTCTAAGAGCCAAATTAGAACCAGCAAGGAGGACTGGGAGTGTGGGAGTAGGGATCAGTTAGTAAAGTACTTCTCATCTAAGCGGGAGGACCTGAGTTTGACCCCCCCCAAACTACATAAAAAACAAAACCCACAGTGACAGAACTCTGTTCCTAGCACTGTGGAAGAGACTGACCAATTCCTGTGGCTCACATAGTCAGCCTAGCCAACTCCACAAGTTCCAGATCTTGCTTGACACTCCCTATTCTCTGAAAAATAAAGACAGACTGAGGAGTGGCATCCATTGTTCTCCGGCTTGCACATACACAAGGTACAAGCACGGGCTCTGAGAACGAGAAGCCTCCCCTATATGAAGAGGAACAAATCTGCTGCCTCCACCTCCTGATGACTCTACTGAGCTAGTACTCAAGCCGTCTATCTAGGGGAAAATCCCGAAAGCAAAAAGAAACACCCATGGTCAAAGTGCCAGGCTGCCTGCTCTGCCCCTCTGCCCACTAGCCCCTTCCCAAGTCCCAGGCAACTGAAGCTACACAGACTTAAAATTCACCCCTTCCCAGAACTGTAACCCATTTCAGGATTAAACAGTCGGGAGGTCATAAAATGCAAAGAGGAAGACGAGCATCCCTCCATCTAGGGAAGTGTCTGTAAGTCTGTCTGCCTTTGGGGAAATGGGCCATAAACTGTTGCCTCAAGGGCTGGTGAAAGGCTACAAGTCATTTCCAAAAAGAAAGTCTTGGGCTTTTGAACTCTTTAAATAGCCTTCATTTGGGTGATTAGGCTTGCTATCAGGAGTGCAAACAAGGCCCACCACACCCAGCTGGGAGAGTGAGCCCTGTGGTCAGGCCACTGGGCAGAGGATCCTGTGGAGTGTTCCCAGGCTCCTTCAAAAGGGTCCCCACTACCTTATGGTCGCTGAGCATGTACAGATCAACTCTACCCTGAAGATTGCTGGTCTTTAGAGTAGGAGGCTGAGGGTGGGGGTGAGGGGGTGGGGTGTGGAGTCCTGGTTAGTACACCTTGAGGCCAATGTGACTACTTTTCCTTTCCTGCCCTGGGCACTGTCTTCCTTGGTTCTGTTTTAACTGTCACTTCATCCCAGAAGATTTCTTTGATCACCCTGGCATCTCAGCACAAATTACTCAGTTTACTTATTTTTGGTGCTGGGGATTCCAGGGCCATATTTGTACCAAGCAATGAATCATGCCCCTGATTCTCAGTTCTGTTTTATTTAAGGGAGAGAGCTGGGCTTCCTATTGCCCCCTGGACTCTTAGCTCCAGAACCCATGTTAGCATGGAAGGCTTGTCCTCAATATTCATCGTAGTCAGAGGTTGCTTGGGAGACTTCCAATGGTGCCGTTTGGACTAGGTCTGAAGGAAGAAGCAGGAAGATGGGCAGGCCTTGGTAGAGCTTGGCTTCTGTAGTGGGAGAAGCCAAGTCAGGTCTCAGGCCACCCTTGTCGGCCATGAGATACGGACAGAGCATAGGTGAGGTCAGAAGGGAAGCTGGCAGTCAGTTTAGGAAAGACTCCAAGAGTTGAATATAAATGATTCTGGTTGGGAAACTAGGTCTCATTAGAAATGGAAGCGGGGGAGGAGGGAGAAGGTGGTAAGTTTATCTATTTATTTGTAGTTTATGTGTGCCTACGTGTATGATGTATATATGTGTGACATATGCTTGTCTGATGTTCAAAGAAGACAGAAGAGGGAGTCAGATTCTCTGAAAGAGGCGTTACCAGGGTTTGTAAACTGCCATGGTTGTGCTGGGGACCAAACCTGAGTCCTTTGCAAAGGCTTGAAGTGCTCTGAACTGCTGGGCCATCTCTCCAGCCTCTCGGAGGATTTTTAGGACAGTGAAATTGCTATTTATTCTCTCTCTCTCTCTCTCTCTCTCTCTCTCTCTCTCTCTCTCTCTCTCTCTCTGTGTGTGTGTGTGTGTATAAGTATACTCATTGCACATGCGTACACATACACCCATGGCTTTCTTAGCTCGTGGTGCCCTTTAACCCGCAGGGCAGAGGCGATGGAGCAGGACAGTCATGATCACCAAGGCTTCCCTGAGCTAATAGCTTCCAGGTTCATTGTCTCACCGCCAAAGAGAATAAGAAGCATGTACAAGGATTGAATAGCATGGAAGAGATTCATTTGTTAAGAAAAAATGGAAAGCTCACCACCTGGGGCTGCTTGGTTGGTGAAGTGCGCTGAAGACACATAAGGTCTGGGGCCGATTCCCACACAGAATCAACTGGATGTGTAAGATGATCCTAGCACTTGGCAGCTGAATGCAAGATGATCAGAAGTTCAAGGTCATGGGCAGGTAAGATGGCTCCGTAGGTAACAATACTTGCCACCAAGCCTGATGACCTGAGTTCAGTCCCCAGAACCCCCATGGTAGAGGGAGAGATGTATCACCTGCAAGGTTCTGGTACATAGGTCCTTTCCATACACAGCAAGGACTTTCCTGACTGAGCCATCTCTCCAGCTCCCGAAGTTTTGTTATTGAAAGCAAGAGCCAACAGCCTGGCAGTGGTGGTCTTTAACTTCAGCACTACCGGAGGCAAAAGCAGGTGGATCTCTGTGAGTTTGAGGCTAGCCAGAGAAAGTTCCAAGAGAGCCAAAGCTACACAGTGAAATGCTGTCTCCGAAATAAATAAATAAAAATTAAAAATAAATGGAAAAAATGAAGGAAGAAGTAAAGGAAGGAAGGAAGGAAGAAAAAAAATAAAGACAAGCATAACTCACCAGAAATAAGCATCCAGCTTCCCTGTGCAGGTCTGCGGCTTCCTCTCCCTATATGGTCATATATGAAACACTTTGCAACCTTCACCCCCTCACTTGGCACTGGGTACGTGGAATCCCATCACCAGCAGTGAAGGAAAGATGCTCATTCTGGGTCTCAGAGACTGAAAGCCTTAGTGAAGCAGGTGTTCACATACAACTCCTTCTCATGCTGAAACCACAGATCTCAGACCTCACAAGAAACTTCCTACCCTACCCCACTCCCCCATGCCACACCCCTGCTAAACCCTCAACCTCATTTGATTCATCATCTGAGACCGGGCAGCTGAGGAGCCCTATCTAAAGACAGGATCAAGGTTGCTGATTTTCCCTTCTGCCTCAGGCTCCATTACAGCCACGAGATTTCTTTGTAAAGTTTCGGGGTTTTGTTCATCCTGAGTTGCTGGATTTTGGGGAGGGTGTTTGTTTGATTTTGTTTTTTTACATTGACTTTAATTTTCTGAAGGTATTAAATTTACATTTAATTTTTTTTTTCTGTTTTTCTTTCTTTGTTTTGAGACAGGGTCTCTCTGTGTAGCCTGGGTTGTCCTGGGACTCACTCTATAGACCAGGCTGTAGTTGTGGCACGTAGCCTGCCTTCTCCTCAGTGGGTCATTTCTGGACTTACCTTACTCTGTCTTCCTAGGTGAGACTTACTGAGGCCAGTACTGTAAGAGAGAGTTTATCTTCCGCTACTTCAAACACCCCCCACCTGGTATTGTGCTTTCTTTCTAATCACTGTTGAGCAAAACTGAGGTTCAGGTCCAGTTAAGGAAAAGTGTACACACCCAGTACCCAGGCTGGCTGCCCTAATATCCTGCCACTTACTAGATGCATGACTTTGGGCAAATTCCTCAGCCTGTTTCCTCCAGTACAATGTGGTGATAATCCTGGAGACCTTAATGTAATCTTCTAGGGCATTTGAGTCATAGAACCCTGTTCACTAAATGCCAACTGTGATTATTAAGTCCTCAGAGTGAAGGTAGTAATTGTTTTTAGGAAAATTAATGTACTTAGGCATTTACGGGGTATGTTAGAGAGGTCATAGCCAACTAGAGACAGAGTTGAGTATAAGGAAGAGAACAGAAGATGTAGGGGTGGACAATGACAGGAGGTGAGTGTACACAAAGAAGGCACTTCAGGGTGTGTGTGTGTGTGTGTGTGTGTGTGTGTGTGTGTGTGTGTGTGTGTGTGTGTACTGGGACCTGGGACCTGTTGACACCATTTCTGCTTTATGGAAACCATAGATAAACTAGGTAAAATCAAGGGGAAGGCTGGAAGGGATAGCTAAGTAGCCACAAAGAGTATCTGAAGCTTCTCCCCAGGGATGGCAAGTCAGGGGCTTCCTGACTTCAGACACTCTGCTAGTGGGATGTATGACAGTCCTCCAGGTCTTGGGTTGGGTGCTGAGAGCTGAGTCTCTTCTCAGGGTCCAGGAGGCTTGAGCACACAATGGGTGGCTGTGCACACCCTCCCTGCAAGGAGTGAGAAGGTTATCCTGATCAAGGGCATCTAGTGATGGACAGAACAGCCGGGACCCTATAAACAGGGCCTTTCTTTGAGATAAAGGCAGAGTGGCTAGCCTTTCTCCTTTTCTGCCACTGTCTACAGACCCCAGAGCCTCAATCCCCCTTCCTCACAAACTTGGAAAAAAGAGACCTTCCCTCTATAGAAGACTCTGGATATAAAAAGAGTCACTTCCCAGGGTGATGGGGTGACTCTAGGAACCAAAAGGTGGTTCCATTTGGTCCCCTGTTCTCACCCTGAAGGACCACCTGGCTCCAGCCCTGGGAAGTGCCATTATCACCTTTAGCATCTGGAGTAAGTAAGTAAGTTTTAATGTTTGGGAAGAGTCCTTTTGGAGACCGGGCTGCCAAGCCTGAGGCCCTAGGGAGGCCTGGGAAAAGGCTTCAGAAGGGTCACCTGGGGTGTGGAGAGACAGGAAGGTCTTAAACTAAAGGAGACTTTCACAGATTCCCAAACACTTCCTGTCTCTAGAGGAGCTAGGATGTGGTATTTCCTGACCCTTCTGTGCAGTGGCTTTGGGGCCAAGAGGGACCCAGCCAAAGGATGGCTGTCACCATGTTCACCATGAGCCAGCTGTGTTCCTTAGTGCTATGGCTCCAGTTTTGTATTTTAGCAACACAAAGTAAATCAAACATAGAGAGTTTCTCTCTAGTCCTCTAGGGAAGAGATGCCATTGTGAGCTCCAAGCTATCTGCAACTTTTTTTATTTTTAAAAACATAGTCTCCTGAAGCTGAGGCTAGCCTTAAGCTCCCGATCCTCCTGCCTCTTCTTCCCAAGTGCTGGATTACAGGTGTGCCAACCATCATGCTGCAGGTCTTGGCCACGGTGGGCCACACCGGCTATTGCTTTGACACTGAGGAGCAGTGTCAAACTGCCTATGACCCCTAGTTGAGTTTCTTGGTTATTTTGAGCCTCAGTATTCCCTGTTGTCCAGTGAGATGAACACAGTAGCTGCCTGAGAGATCAAAATGCCCAACTCACCAGGAAGCCCAGTGGCTTCTCACTGCCCTTTACCTGGGCCTCTCTACTCAACTCATACATTTGTTTGTGTGTGTCACCAGCACACACTTGTGGAAGTTTGGATATTGTATTGGTCTTTACCTTCTACCTCCAGAATCTTCTGTTGTGTACTCCTGCATATACCAGACTTGCTCTTTGCAGCTACTGGGGATTCTCCTATCTCTGCCTTCTATCTTTCTGTAGGCACACAGGCATTATAGAGTACTATCACGGGGTTCCAGGAATCCAAACTCAAGCCCATTGGGCCACCTTCCAAGCTCTGGTCTGAGACATTCTGCCCAGTGCCCACGGGACTGGTCTCTTGGGAAATATTCCCCTTGAGTAACTCCTGCCTTGACTTCTGCCCCATCCAAATCAAGCTCATCTCATACTATATCCTCCTCCTCCTCCTTCACAGTACCCGGAGTGAGACCTTGGCCTGACCAGAGGCCAATTCATTTCCCCAGAAGCTTCTAGAAGACAGGGGCTCCTATGTGGCCTCAGTGTCTAGCCGATATCAGGGGTTCTAGAAATCATGACTGAGTGGGAAAAGGCAATGAGATAAAATAAGGACACAGGATGGGCCATGCATGGCCCATTAGCAGTGGTAGGTACTTTGGTAGCTGCGGATCTAAGACCCTTCCGGGGAGAAAATGAAGCAGACAGGCTATTTACTCCCTTCAAGTTCAATAAAGACACGTCAGGAAGACAGGATACATCAACAGGGAAATGTGAGGGACAGTATTGAATTGAAAATTCCATTTTGGGTGTAATTGCTTCAAAGGCTTGGTGGGAAAGGAGCTAATGAGTCCAGAGAAGAAAAAGAAAGAAAAAATAAATAGAACCAAAGCTGAAGGAAAGTGACATTGGAACAGCCAAGGGGAGCAAGGTCACTTGGGAGAGAGCAAAATGTCCTTGCCACCTTTACCTTTAAATCTATGAATGCCCATCATCACCACCGTATCAAGTCAATACTCACTTCAATGGAGCCTCTTTCTTCTTTTATTTCTTTCTTTTTTAAAAAAATTATTATTTTTATCACTGGATGGCTCAGCAGTTAAGAGCACTGGCTGCTCATCCAGAGGAATCAGGTTCAATTCCCAGCACCCACATGGCAGCTGACAATTATCTGTAACTCTAGTTCCAGGGGCTTTGACACCCTCACACAGACATACATACAGGCGAGACACCAATGCACATAGAATAAAAATTTTAAAGATCATTTAACAAATTTTATTTTTAATTCTATGTATGTGTCTGTGTGGGAGTGGATACACATGAATGTTACGAAAGTTAGTGCCTGAAGAGGCTGGAAAAGGCACTGGATCACCTGGAGCTGGACTTACAAGCAGGTATGATGTGAGTGCTGAGATGTGACCTGGGTCCTCGGCAAGATCAACCACTGAGTCATCGCTCCACACCCAGATCTCCCTTAAAAAAAGAAAGAAAGAAAAAAGAAAAAGATTTTAAACCATGTGTGTATGTGGATTTGTGCACATGTAAGTATGGGTGGTTGCAGTGTCCAGAAAAGGTGTTAGTTGGTGGTATATATGGTTGTGAGCTACCTGACATGCATGGGTTCTGGGAACCAAACTTCACTCTTCTACAAGTATATTCTCTTTTTCAATGTTTAAATTAAATTAAAATTTTTTTGAGACAGGGTTTCACTGTGTAGTCCTGGCTGTCTTGGAATTCACTCTGTAGACCAGGCTGGCCACAAACTCAGAGAGATCCACTGGCCTCTACCTCCCAGGTGCTAGGATTAAAGCTATGATGCTCAGCCATAGTATATGTTCTTAATTGCAGAGATCTTTCCAGTTCCAAGAATGTGACATTTTATAGAACTCCTTAATCCTTAAGCCAACTCTAAAAAAGAAATTTTTTTCTGTCACCATTTTAGCAAAAAGTTAGGTAAATCTCAGAAAGAATTTCCTATTTTACCCTTTAAAGAGCCCTGGTTAGGGACGTGTTCTGATACTCACATTGGGACTACACCTGCACCGAGCAGGGCCAGGTGGAAAGGGGCAATCACAGCATTTACGGGGATGTGAAGGCAGATCTGTAGCCACAGGACAGCACAGGCTGAGCAGCATGATGCAATCCAAGCTGGCTAAACAGGTGTCCTGCCTAGTCCATTCCAGCAGAGTAAGTGGGCGAGGGCGGAGATGAGGAAGAGCATTTCAGCTAATAATGTGAGCCATGGTGGACAAGAACAGGGGCAGGAGAGAGTGCAGAGGCTGTTGTAAGGACAGAATAGGGCAGGAAATATGTGGGTGATAGGAGGGAAGAGATATTAAGGGGTATTATTTTAAGAGACCTCTCCCAGAGCTAAAGAGGTGGCTCAGTGGCTAAGAGTATTATACTAAGGGACAGGTAATTGCTGGAAATTCTAGTTGCAGGAAATTCAGTGCCCTTCTGGCCTCCATGGACCTCTGCATGCACATGGTCAGGCACACAACATATACATAAAATACACATAAATCCTTTTTTAAAAATAAAGAGAATGTGTGTGTGCGCGCACACACTCATGAAGGTACATGAACACATGTGTCTGTGTGCCTGTGGAGGCTGGAGGTCAACCTTGGGTGTTGTTCCTTGGGCACCAGCCACACATCTTGTTTTCTGAGACAGGCTATCTCACTGGCCTGGGTTCACTTAGGTTAGACTGGCTGTCTGTCCAGGGAGCATAGAGGTCTGCCATGTCTCCTCCCTAGCCCATGCCTAGTTTTTATAATGTGGGTTCTGAGGATCAAATGCAAGTCCTCAAACTTATGTGGAAAGCACCTCACTGGACAGGCCAGCCTACTTTGGACACTTTGAAATCAAAGCATTCATAACCGTTTCTTCCTTCTTTCCTTCCTTCCTTCTTTCCTTCCTTCCTTCCTTCTTTCCTTCCTTCCTTCTTTCCTTCCTTCCTTCCTTTCTTCCTCCTTCCCCCTCTCTCCCTTCCTTCCTTTTTTTTTTGTTTTTTTGTTTTTTTTGTTTGTTTATTTTTCGAGGCAGGGTTTCTCTATGTAGCCCTGGCTGTCCTAAAATTCATTCTGTAGATCAGGCTGTCTTCAAACTCAAGAGATCTGCCCACCTCTGCCTCTGGAGAGCTAGAATTAAAGGCGTGCCCCACCACACTCGACTTGACTTTAGTCACTGTTTTTCAAATTATGCATATGTGCTATTGTAGAAGGCAGAAGGTCTTTCCAGAGACTCCTGCACAGTTTGAGAGATTTCCTCCCCAGTTTTTGTTCAGATAGGGAACACATGACCTTTTCCCAGGAAATGACCAAAGTCATGGGCTGGAATTCCTTAGGTGATTTTGATCAGTCAGGACCCAGCCACTGTGAAGGTAGGCTCAGTGCCAGTTCTACCGAAACCTGAGTGTGGAAGAGGCATGTAGCCACACAGAGGATAACCAGAAGATGGTGAGTGGAATGGATACTTCAGACAGTCAGAAAATGCTCACTCCCCTGGCCTTGAATCCTCCATGGTTCACACCACCTCTAGGACTCCAGTTATCTCCAAGTGCATCAGGGAGGTATCAGCCTTTGGAGACAGTGACTATCCTCTTTATTAATTGATCCCAAGTGTCTGGCATAATGCCATCACATATACCCACCTGCTGAACCAAAAGTATTGAACCTGCCAGAGAACTTTTTCTTCGTTCATGAGTTTTTTGATGTTTATTTGTTTGTTTTTAAGTAGGATCTTACTACATAGCCCTGGCTGTCCTGGAACTCACTCTGTAGATCAGACTATCCTCCAACTCACAGAGATCCTCCTGCCTCTGTCTCTCAAGTGCTGGAATTGAAGCCTTGTGTCCTGCTACTAAGATTCGTAAAATATGGAATGACATATCCAAGGAGCAGTCTGAGAAATCAGGTTAACTGCCTCCCTGAAGTTTACCTGGGGCAGTGCCAATGATTAGTGGCCAGGCCCGTTATTTGAGGCTGTCTGCCTTCCCAAGAACCTCTGTGGGCTAGTTGCCCTTGACTGAACTTCCACTTTGAAAGTGATGGTGTGAGTCACAGAGTCCAGTGGGAGCTGGGATATCAACTCTGGTTTTGTTGAACAATGCCTTTCTGTTGAAGATTCCTATTCACTGATTATGACTCATTCTGTCTTTATCAAACAAGTATCCGGTCTCCTTCGGGTTTCTGGGGTTGCATGGCACAGACTGTGTACAAAATATTATAAAAATGGCAATTAAAAAACAGGAGTGGAAGGGATGAGGGTGAGGCTTATGAACATGAATGGCTTCCTTTCTTCCTCTTGGTTCACAGGAATTCAAAATATAGATTTCTAAGGAATGTCAGGTCTTTCAAACAGGACCCCCAAACCAAGAGTGTAAGGGGGATGTTTTCCCAAAGTATCAATATGCATAGAATACCTCTGCCACAGATTGAAGTGCTCAGAGAATTGTAAAGTCTAAGAGACACTGGGGCTGCTCCCCAGAAAGAGTTTATCTTGTAATCAACCTGCCACGTGTTTTCATTCTTTTGTTGTTGTTATTAGTGTATAGTAGACCTTATCTTTAATCTAGCTTGATTTGTTGATTATTACATTGTTGTGGGTGTATGACATATATGAGTGACACAGCATGCGTGCAGTCAAGGGACAACTGGTGGGAGGCAGTTTTGTCCTTTGGTCATGTGAGTCTTGGGTATTGAACTTAGGTCCTCAGCTTTAACAGCAAGCACCTTTGCCCGCTGGGTCATGTCACCAGTCCAATTTTATTTATTTTATAAAACTAGGGATTGGCTGCAGAGCCTCGGAGAATCCGTGGGTCAGTTTCTTGCTTCAACACTGTTTGGATGAACAGACCTAGGGACTCCTTTAGCTTCTAGTGCAGCCTCTGGAACCACCCTGCCTTTGGCTCCTAGGACCAGTCAGCACTGACTCTTTGCAGTGAGCTTCTTACTGCAGATCAGCCATGACCTCCCAGGTTCATCAGAACTATCCACCAAAGTGGAGGCTGCCATGAACCTCTGGGTCAACTTGCACCTGGGGCCTCCCTTACACCTACCCCTCTCTGGGCTTCTATTTTGATCAGACGATATGGCTCTGGAGGGTATAGGCCACTTCTTCCGAGAATTGGCTGAGAAGCCCAAGAGGGTCCAGCATCTCCTCAAGATGCAGAACGATTGTGGGGGCTGCACACTATTCCAGTATGTGTAGAAGCCATCTCAGATAAGTGGGGTAAAACCCTGGAGGCCCTCGAAGCTGCCTTAGCCCTGGAGAAGAACCTGAACCAGGCTTTCTTGGATCTTCATTCCCTGGGTTCTGCTCACACAGTTCCTCATCTTTGAGACTTCCTTGAAAACCACTTCCTGGATGAAGGGGTGAAGCTCCAAGAAGATGAGTAAGCACCTGACCAACCTCTGGGTGGCGGGTTCCCAGCCAGTGCAGACTGGCGTGCCCCAGACATCTGTAGGAGAGTATCTGGGGAGAGCATCACTCTCAAGCATGACTAGGAGGCCTTGTTTGAACTTTTGGTCCTCCTGCCTCAGCCTCTGAAGTAGCTGGGATTACAGACCTGCACAACCATGCCCATCTTAGGACCACCCCCCTTCTCTTTCTTTCATTTTCTTTTTTAAAAGAAGTTTGGATTAACAGAAATATTAAATGGAAGGCTCCCATACAACCTTTCTCTTTTGGTAACAAAATACTGGAGGCCAAGTAGTTTTGTAAAGGAGAAGGGTTTATTTAACTCACAGTTCTGGGGATTGAAAGGCATGGCACATGCATTATCACTGGTGCAGACCTCACACCAGTTGGCACAATGGTGAAAGTACAGGTGCCAGTGACAGGTCTCATGCTAGACAGAAAGTCAAATAGGCTAGGAGTGTCTAGATCCATCTTTTCATAACAGCCTTCTTATGAGAAGTAACTCCTGTGTCCCATGAGACCTATGCTCCCAGCAACCAAAGGATCTTCATGCAGGTGTTGTGTGTCCGTGTCGTGTCCCCCTCCCTCCCCCAATGTACCACACTGGGAACTCCAAATACATGGATAGCCTCCACAGCATGGAAGGTCAGCTTTATACGGCAGTATACACTGTATGAGTAATGGGAAGATATGATTAAAAGAGCAAAAGGAGGCAGTGGGGGTCCAGCCTGCACTTCCACTGCAGGCAGATCTCTGTGAGGCCAGCCTAGTCTACAGAGAAGAAAACCCCAATGTGGTCAATTGTGGATAAATAGACCAGAGAAAATGGAGCAGAGACCATGAAGGCAGCAACACAATGGGGTGGGATAAGGATGTGCCGTCCAGTGTTGCTTAAATTACCCAATTTACTTCTTGCCTCTGGGCTTGTACCTTTTCTCTTCCTGTATATCCTTTCTTTCCCTCTTACTCTCTGGCTGGCTGTGTGGCTGGTCCCAGCATTCTCCATCCCATGTATTCTCTCTTCCTGGCTGCCTGGCCTATCCCTCTCCTGCCTGGCTATTGGCTACTTAGCTCTTTATTAGACCAATCAGGTCTTTTAGGCAGACAAAGTAACACGGCTTCACAGAGCTAAACAAATGCAACACATCTTTGCATCATTAAGCAAATATTCCTCTGAAACGTGTTTCTAACTGGTCTTAACAATAAAAACCCAGAGTTAGATATTACTGTGAAAGCTGAAAGATCAGAGAAGCAGAGCAGCCACTAAGAGACTTTTTACCTCAGACTCAGTGGGGCATGTGATCCTGTATCCACCCATTTTATATTCCTGTTTCCACCTCCCTAGTGCTGGGATTAAAGGTGTGAGCCACCACTGCCGGGCTTTGTTTCTCTTTTTGACTAGTCCAATCTCGTGCAGCTCAGGGTGACCTTGAACTCCTGATTTTCCTGCTTCCTCCTCTCAAGTTCTGGGAGTAAAGGTGAGTGCCACTACTACCTGGTCTTTATGGTTAACTAATGGCTAACTCTGCCTTCTAATCTCCAGGCAAGCTTTATTTGTCAGAACACAAAATACCATGCAACATTCCACAGCATAATAAACAAATGTGATCCATCTCTAATATTCTACAACATACTGGCAGTTGTAAAGGAAAAGGGACAGGGGAGCCCCTCAGAGGATGCGCTGGAATCCATGTGTTTTACAAAATTCTTGCATTAGTTAACTATTTTACGTTTATGGGTGCTTCATATGACTGTGTCACAGGCATACAGTGCCCAGGGATGATAGAAAAGAAGAGGGAATGAGAACCCCTGGAACTGCATCATAGATGGCTGTGAGCTGCCAGATGGATGCAGGGAATTGAACCCAAATCCCCTGGAAGACTTAACCTCTAAGCCAATTTTCCAGACCCTGGAATCTGTATCTTTTGGAATCTCTGTATTTTGTGAGACCTACAGGAGAATCTACACCTGTTCTCAACACAGACCTCTGTGCTGAGCAGAGTGGAAGCTGGGGCAGCTGAAGCAGCAAAGCTCGGGAGTGCAGTGCAGGGCATGGAAGTCACGTGACTGCAAGCTACAGTAAGTTCCCATCATAGTGCATTGCTGTGAAAGTCCAGAAAACTGGGGACAAGAAGAAAATAAATTTAAAGACAGGAGAAACAAAAGGTTTCAGACAGAATTCTAACATCAGAATTTTCAATTTCCAACAGCAGCTCTGAACATTTGAAGAAAATGAAGAGGGGGCTTCATAGCTGTGGGGAACCGTCTAAGGATCTAATGAAGAACCACCAAACACGACCCACAAGGCAGTGGAGGATCCAATAGCAGCACAAGGAGGGAAAGATGCTGGTACAAGGCTGGGACCAAGCAGGCAAACAGATCGCTGGAGACTTCACGGGCACTTCTGGTGCCTGTAGGTTTCTGTGAAAAAAGGTTGAATTTCTAAACAATGATGAAAAATACTTAGCATACTTATAACAGACAGGACATCATTACCTCCAGAAAAAACACGCTACCCAGGGAAGAGTAACATTTTAGAGTACCATGTGGCTCAGCTTCACAGAGCCATAATAATCTAAAGTTGCCTGCTGAGCTCATGAATGTCATACCAAACTACACTGATAGGTATGAAGGGTGGGTGAGAAAGGATAGAGAGGACAAAAGAGCGAGCCCTGGGCCCACTCTACACTTCTGAAGTAACCATTTGCCTTTTCATGTATCCCATGGAAAAGAATGATCTAGGGCTGGGGTACAGCTTAGAGGGAGAAGTCTATCCCGCATGTGCAAAGACCTGGGTTGCATCTCCAGCGATGCAGGAAGAAAACAAACATTATCTAACAGAAAAGAGAATACATGCAATGTCTATAATGATGTATATGGTCATATTCAAGAGAATGAGACCAAAGATAATGCTAAAAATTAAAAAAATTTAAATGGTAAGTTCAAGGCCAGTCGGATCCACAGAGCAAGTTCCAGAGCAGTCGGGGCTACACAGAGAAATACTGTCTTGAAAAACAAAGCAAAAACCAAATTGAAAATCATGAAGTGGCAAGTGTATTCTGACACACAAAGCTAGTTAAGAAGGGATCATTTAGGGCTGGAGAGTTGGCTCAGTGGTAGGAACACTTGTTCTTGCAAAGGATCTGGGTTTGATTCCCGGCACTCACGTAGAGGCTCAGCACCCCCCCCCCCCCAGGAAACAGGCACACAAGTGGTGCACAGACAGACATAAATGCAGGCTAAACACTCATATACACCAAGGAAGAAAACAACAAACAAGAATTATAGAAAAAAAGAAAAGTAGAACGGAGAACTCAGAGTTCCAAGTAGTAGGTCCTGGGAGGAGTCTGGAATTGTGGGAATTACTTTATAGCACATGTCACAGGAATATTATGGTCCTTTGATCCAAACCAAACTAAAAACATAAAAATTATGAAAAGAGAGCTGGAGTCCTGGCTCCGAGGTTAAGAGCACTGGCTGCTCTTCCAGAGGTCCTGAGTTCAATTCCCAGCATCCACATGGTGGCTCACAACCATCTGTAATGAGGTCTGGTGCCCTCTCCTGGCATGCAAGCAGAACACTATACATAATAAATGAATCCTTTTAAAAAGAGAGAGAGAAAGAGACTGATAAAAAGAGAGCGAGCAAAGGAGAAAGAAACAAAAGGATGTTTCCTACTTAGCTCTCTTCATTTAATGGTGGGTTTATGTTATCAGCGCAGGAAGGCAGAATTGTAAGTGTGAAGGTGTTGGAGCAGGGTGCCTGGATTCATACTCTGGCCCTCACACTCACTACCTACGAGACCTTGAGTAAGTCACCCCGTGTCTCAGTTTCCTCATCTGAAAAATGGGGGAGAAGAATAGCATCTTCCACATAAAGCAATTCTCTCTCCAGAACCTGGTGATTTGCTTGGTACTGATAACGGGCAAGCTGTCATCACCCCAGGTGCTGCCAGTGTTTCATGGTTTCTGGTGGGACTGTTTGAAAGAAAAAACAAGGCCAGGCTTGGTGGAAAACACCCTAATTCTTCATGCAAGTAGCCCCTTCAGGAAACAGTTAACATCCTCAGGTCCAGGGAAACAAGGAAAAGACTTAGAATTAAGATATTAAAACTTGAGGGACATGACATGGTTGGCTGTCTCAGCATCTTTGAAGGAGCATGATGAAGTAGAGGTCAGAGAGGTCTCCCATATAGTTGGAAAATGGGGGTACTCAGGAAGAATTGGGTCCCTCCTCACTTCCTAGTATTAGCAGAGTCTTACAGAAAGTGAATCTTATAGGAAGCAGTTGGGAACTGATAGAAAGTACAATAATAATCAGCTACTGACTTCCACCCAATACCTATCTCAGCTGCTCAATTTCATTCCATTCAGAGAATCACTCAATTTTTAAAAAATACATACAAAAGCCAGGAAAACTAACACCAGCCACTGCGCTTGACCTGTGAGTGAATGGAAAGAATCTGTGCATGGGAGTGTTTACAATCATTTCCTACTCTGACATTCTTCGAGACTTCTGGGAAGGAAAACAAACCCAGTTCCCATTTCCAAAGTGTGGTTGTGGGGCAGAAGAAACAAGCTGTGTGTCCAGGCCACAGACACAGTGGTAGTGTAATTAAGGTGTAGTTAAAGAGCCTTCTGGACAGGGAGGTGGTTGGTGTCTGTGAGGATAATATTTAAACTAAGACCTAGAGCATTACAAAAGGCACTTCTCATAAGATCTGGAGGAAGAATGTCTTCCATAGAGGGAACAGCAATTGTAAAGATCTGAGGTGTAGGGAGCGTGCTGTGTTCTGTGAAGCATCTGCACCTGTGAGATGTGGGCAGGGCTCCATGGGACTATGTAGAAGGTTTGTGGTTTATTCTAAATGCACGGAGGCTGGTGAAGATCCATAGGAGACATGAGAGTCAGTGTGCACCTTTGAAATATCCCCTGGACTACAGAGGGGAGAAGTGTGGATCACAGTGGACCAGTAGGAAAGAGGCAGCGAGCCATCTCTTTAGGGTCCCCATGACAAACACCACAAACATGGAGCTTAAAACACCAGGAATCCTTTCTATCACAGCTCTGGATGGCAGGCGGCTGACATTTGCAGGGCCACCCTCCCAGTGGCCAGCAGCACTCCACTACCCACATCGGGGCAACCGCTTCTCAACTCTACAAGGGTTTTAGGGCCTGTCCCCGTATGTGAGATGATCTTATCTCTGATTCTTGCTTTAATTATGTCTCCAAAGACAAGCTTTCCACAGAAGGTGATATTCCCAGTTACTGGGGGTGCCGAGCAATAGGACATGCCCTACGAGGGAATGTACAGCCCACTGTGGAGTTCAATGAGGAGTCACACAATACGTGGATGATAGAACATGGTAGGCGTGACTGCAGAAATGGAGAAAGGTGGACAGCAGTGGGTAGATGGCACATTCCTGAAGGTTCTCCACAGAAATATATACCTACAAATATACATGTACACACACACACACACACACATATACACATGCATATCGGCATATATCTACTTATTCTGTTCTATTCTACATGTCTCTGTGTATATACATATATTATCCACACATGTCTTAGTTGCCCATCTACAGCTATGAGGAGACACCATGACCAAGGTAACTCTTAGAGAAGAAGACATTTAGTTTCGGACTTCCTTACAGTTTTACAGTGTTAGTCCATCATCGTTACTGTAGTAAGCAGACAGGTAGGTTGCGGGAGCCATGCCTGAGAGCCTTACATCCCTATCTACTGGCAGCAGACAGAGAGACAGAAAGGAACACGGTCTGGCTTGGGCTTTTGCATCCTCAAAGCCGACCGCTAGTGGCACACCTCCTCCAACAAGACCACACCTCCAATTCTTCCCTGACCTACCAATTTGGGACTAGGCACTCAATCATGAGTCTACAAAGGCCATTTTCATTCAAACCACAAGGACAAATAGAAGAAGAAATTGTCTCACATGATTATGGAAACTGAGATGATGCCCTAGAGCTGCAGTTGACAAGCTAGACACCACAGAAGGCCACCATAGAATGTCAATATGGGTTTGAAGGCCTCAGGACCAGGAGATCCTTGTAGCCAGAAGTTTTCCTGTGTCCTGCAGCCACTTGGTCCTAAAGAAACACACAGAGGTTTACATTAATTACAAACAGTTCGGTCTATGACTCAGGCTATTACTAGCTAGCTCTTTGGTCCTAAATTAACCCATTTCTATTAATCTATGTATTGCCATGAGGCCTGTGGCTTACTGATATTTTCACATCTTGTTACTTGGGTGCTGGATCATGTCTGTTCTGACCCCACCTTTCTCATCCCTGTATCTCTTTTGGATTTCCTACCTGAATATGTTCTGCTTTGCCATAGGCCATATCAGCTTCTTAACCAATGGTAGCAATACATGTTCACAGTGTACATAAAGACCACCCTATAGCAGCAGACTCTAGAAGAGTTAATGTTTTAGCTAAGTCTGAACGCCAGAAAAGACCAGTCTCCCAAGCCGGCAGGAGGAGTCCCTGGCTTGAGCCGCTTCCTGCTTTGTTTACATCTTTGAGTGACAAGTGGATAAGGCTCAACCACACTGGGGAGATATGATGGTTGATCTTGGTTGTCAACTTGATTGGACTTGGAATCTACTTAAAGACATATCTCTGGATGGGTCTGTGAGCATATTTCCTAGAAAGACCATTGGAGGAGGGCAGGCTCTTCCCTAGTAAGAGAAGTACCTTCCAACAACAATTTGATGTAAGCAGGTCTGAAGGGAAAGCTGTTCTTTTGCTTGCCTGCCTTCACCTCCTGCTGATAAGTACATCTACTCTATGGCTGCAGCTGCTGCTGCCATTCACTGCTATCAGTGAACCCAGCTTCTTTAGTTTTCTATCATGGACAGGAGACTAGTGTCTCTCCAGAAATCACCCGGGCTTTCAAAACCAGGTTGAGCCTGCTAAGACATCCAGCCTTGCCTTATAGACTTAGAAGCTACTGGATTCTCAGCACCTCCAGTGTGCAGACAACCTCTATGTACCAAGTAAACCGCTTTGATAAATCTTCTCTGCGTTTTTGTTCTATTGGCTCTGTGTCTCTAGAGAAGTCTGTCTAGCATAGGGGGAGAACCTGCTTTACTCAGCCCACAGATCAAACATTGGTCCCAACCAGGAACAGTCTCACAGACTCACCTGGAATAATGTTTGGCAGTCTGTGGCCCCTTCAAGAATGACCCCCAAGATTAACCAGTTAGGGCACAAGAGGAGAAAAAAGAGACTGAAGAGCTTCATGGTCTAGGAAAAAGTTATACACTGAGTGGCCTGATTTAGGGTCAAATTGTGGGGATAGAGAGAGAACATGGGTAAATGAGAGGCCAGTTCAGGGATTGACTGTGAATGCCTACCTCATACTGACCAGCATGATATCTCTCGGAATGGGAGGTTTCTACACCAGTGAGACTGTGTGATGTGGGAATGCCTTTCTGTATGCTGTGAATATCAATCTCTAAATAAAGGAGCTGTTTTGGGCCATGACAGGCACTATAGAAGAAGTAGGAGGAGGAATCAGATTAGGTAGGAGAAGCAGGGCAGAGTCAGAGGCAGACCGAGCCAGACACCCAAAGGAGCAACATGTAAGAAGCACAGGTGAACCACGGGCCACGTGGCAAACAGATTAATAGAAATGGGTTGATTTAAGATGTAAGAGCTAGCTAGCAATGTGCCTGAGCCATAGGCCAAAGAGCATGAACTTAATATAAGCGTCTGAGTCATTTCTAGGGACCTGAGCAGTAGTGGCTGGTGGCTAAGGGGGTCTGACATGGCAGGGTCTGGGCCTCTGGCCACCCGGGACCAAGAAACCCCACTGCAACAGATGGCATCCAATGTGGATCGAATATCCACTTAATGTCTGAGAAAGTTTAAAAAGGGTTTTAACAGAAACTGAGCAAAGGCAGCTTCCAAATTGTGTATACGAAGCGGGTCATTGTACAAAGAAAGCGTGGCGTCCAGGTCACATTCAAAATGGTGGCAGGCAGTGTAAGCTGCAATCAGGCCGGTTCCTGAAATCTCACAGAAGACTCAGTAGCATGTGATTGATTTTAGATTTCTGTTTATTTTGAACAAAAAGGAAACAAAGACGGTTTCTTAGTAGCAGCATTTTCTTGGGTCTGCTCTGTTTGCTGGCCACAAACAGAGACACGATCCCCTTAAGAGAACTTACTGATTCAGCTGTGTGGCAAGAGAGTGAGAGTATTTTAAAAAGCTCTTCTAGTTAGAAAATGATTAAGGATTCACAATAAAACAGATTCAGATTTTTTTAAAAAAAAACCTGCAAACAGGTTACAATGTGTGTAAAAGGTACATAGTCTTCAGAGATAAAAGAGAGAAGGTGGAGAAAGTCTTTAAAAAGAGAAATAGAGTAATAAAAACATAATAAGCCATGTAAAGATGGAAAATAGACACAAAATCTGGATTTTGGTTGTTATTGTGTTTTCTTTTAATTTTTTAACTGTTAATGAGCTAACAGCAGAAGACAATGGATTGCAAATGCAAAGGCTACTAAGTTAAACAAGAATGTATATTTTAAAGGTATTTTGATTTTGAAATTTGTGTCTAAGGATTTATTGCTTTGGAAGAGTTCTGCTTTTGTTTCCACAGAAGATGAGAACCTGTGGATTGCTTCCAGACAAATATGGTTTTATCAAACAGGACCCCCTGAAAAAAACCTCTGATGAGAAGAGATGGCCACATCAGCTTCAGGGCTGCAGACTATAATCCAGTTTCAAGAACTCGTGAGATTTTCAATGCCCCTTAATCAGCAGGAAGTAGTAATGGAAAACTACGCCCAAATTCCCCAAATATTGTTTCTAAATGTTTGTTGTCATTATAAATGGTTAATGGTCATAGTTAATCTCTTTCTAAGAAGAAAAAGGGGATATGGTATATGAATGATTTTTTAAAAATTAGATTATTAAATTTACTTAGATCAGGAAATCAGCTGTTAATCTTGAAATGTTTTACATTGGTATGGATTTTGGTTTATTGATACAAATTTAAGGTCAATTTTGTTATACTGTATGTATTTTTCTATTCTTGTTTAAGGTATGCTGTTCATGTAACTGGTTTAAAATTGTAATGTATAATTAAGAAATGAAGGTTAAGAGTCACCTTTGATAATCAAACTTAAAGTTAGGTTAGTTAGGATTTTTAGGTATATAAAGATATATTTCAATTAGGTAGGTAATCTTCAAATACTTCTAAGACCTACAGAATATGGCATTTAAAATGTTTTAAGAGCTTAGGCTTTTCTGGACAGTGAGACAGGTCTGCTCCTGGCAGCACTAATTTACTTCAACAGAAAAATGGGCATCGAAGAAACTCCATATGGAGTCTATTTGTGGCAATGGTTAGCCACTGGATAAGAACCTGTTCTTATATTGACTGCTTGACAGTATGCTGTTTAAACTGGACATGCAGGTTCCATAGGAAGATGACCTCTGAACTTTGGCAGAACAAGCTGAGATGGTCCTTCAGGTTCCTGCTTTACAGAGAAAACTGTCAGACATTCTTCAGGACTCAAGGAGAAGCAACTGATGAACTGTGCCAGAATGGGCAGAGCAGATTTCCTGCTTCACTGAAATGAAAAGAGACTCTGGGCCTGTAGGCTGAAGATGGCTGCCCCAACTTTATAAAGGAACTTTGGGTGACTGTCCAGGCAGATAGGTGTCATCTCTGTCCTTTCTAGATTTTAGAAGTCGCTTGCACTTCTGGTTTACTTGGGTAAATATATCCTTCTGTGGTCTTTGATGTAGTTGAAGATTAGATAGTTATAGGTATAGTTTTTCTTAGTCATTTGAAAGGTATATTGGATATGAAACTTTAGATTCATAAAGATAAGGTAAATGATAAGAGTATTTTCTTTAATTTTGCTAAATACAATAGACTAGATATTATAACTGTAATGCTTGCTTGATGGCTATTTTGTTATATGTAATTTTGCTATGTTAAAATTGAAACTTTCCTTTTTGATTAGACAGAAAGGGGGAAGTGATGTGGGAATGCCTTTTCTGTATGCTGTGAATATCAATCTCTAAATAAAGGAGCTGTTTTGGGCCATGACAGGCACCATAGAAGAAGTAGGAGGAGGAATCAGATTAGGTAGGAGAAGCAGGGCGGAGTCAGACAGATCGAGCAAGCCGCCCAAGGAGCAACATGTAAGGAACACAGGTGAACCATGGGCCACGTGGCAGACAGATTAATAGAAATGGGTTGATTTAAGATGTAAGAGCTAGCTAGCAATGTGCCTGAGCCATAGGCCAAACAGCATAAAGTTAATAGAAGCGTCTGAGTCATTTCTGGGGGCCTGAGCAGCAGCAGTGGGCGGCTAAGGGGTCTAGCAGGGCAGGTCTGTGGGTCTGGGCCTCTGGCCGCCTGGGATCAAGAAACCCCATTGCAACAACTGTGAGCCCTTTGGTTGCCCTGGGAGTCTTCTAGAGTCCTCACCTTGATATTTTTTTCCTATGTGAAGGCAGGGTGCTCTGAGAGGTGGCTATGTAAACACGTTCAGCAGATTGTGACCTACATTTTTGGAACAGTGATTCTAGCAAGGTCTGTGGAAAGGCACCATTACTGTCATCCACTGCTACACAATAAGGATCTTCCACAAAGTGGCTTAAGTAGCAAACACTTATGCTTTCCTAGTTTCTGTGGGCTGGGAATCAAGAAACAGCTCTTATCGAGATCCTGGCTCAATCTGTGTCAGGTTATAGTCTCGATGTGGGCAGGGGCTGCAGTCATCTGGAAGCTTCCATGAGGGCTCACTATCAAGGTAGTTACTAAGAAAGCTTTGTCTCTTGCTTATGGTTGGATGGAGGCCTAGATTCTTTACCATCTGAGCTTCTTCACAGGGCTCCTTGAATGTTTCCACAATGTGGCAGCAGGTTTCCCCTAAAGAGAGTGAACTTATCCCAAGAGCCAGATTGAGGAAGAATGTGTCATATGTCTGCCTTCAGCGTCACACCCCACCATCACTGGCCATGTTGTAGCTGAGAAGAGAAGGACTAAACACAATTCTAAATTGAGGCGCATCAGTGCGTGTGTTATGTCCAGGTGCTCTGGAAGCTTGTCTCAGGCTCAGTAGGGTTTTGGAACCATCATCCTACAAAAATGGATGCTGAGATCATGCTTGTCCAGCACAACTGAGGAGCCGTGAGTTAGGCTTGTATCTGTTTGCCTCCTCATGAGTTGGTTGGTAGGGATATTTGTAGCAGACAGCACCAACCAGGAGATAAAAATGGTACCTGATATTTGCGGAACACACTGGAAGGATATGAACATGTGGAGAACAGAAGCACTGCCTGCCTTGTTTCTATGCTGTTTCCATTACCTAGAAGCAGACACTCAGATATTTGGGAATAGAATAGGCACAGTATAGCATGGCTGTAATCACAGCACTCAGAAGGCTGAGCAGGGGGATTCAAGTTTGAAGCCAGCTTAGGCTACATGGCAAGACCCTACCTATCTCAAAACAGCTTTTCTTTAGGAAGAAAGGTATGTGTTTCTCATTTTGATTTTATAAGAGCTCGACAGTACAAGTATCATGATTGTTCCCATTCTGTAGATGGAGAAGCAGACACACAAGAAGAATAACTCATTTCCCAAAGTGACATTGCTTGTATTGGTAGCATTAACACGAGAAACCAGACTGACTCTGAATGGCCATAGAGAGATGGACAAACAGCTATTATTATAACTATCTATGAGTTGCATTACCCTCATAGAAGCAGGATGAGGCATGAGTTGAAACCAAATAATGGATAACCCGAAACTCATTTTCACTTGGCTCAGGAAATGCTGCCACAGATGAACTCTGGAGGGGCAGCTATACTCAGACTGTGTGTACTTGGCCCTGATCTTCACCTAGGGCTTCACACCCTCTGGAAGGGTTCTTTTATATATATATTTTGAGACAGGGTCTCTCTATATAATCCTTGTTATCCTGGTACTTGCTATATAGATCAGGCTGACCTCAAATTCACAGAGATCAACCTGCCTCTGCCTTCCTAGTGTGGGGCTAAAGGTGTGTGCCATGTAGATGGAGTTTCTTGGTCCTTCCCAGCTCTGCATCTCAGACAAATCTCTTCCACCTGAGGTTCCATAGCAGCTTAAAAATATAACTACTCAGAGATGTATTTAATTTCAAACTGGTCTATGGCTCAGACTGTTACTAGCTAGCTCTTACATCTTTAATGAACCCATTTCTATTAATCTACATTTTGCCAATTGGCTGGTGGCTTACCAGTACAGTCACATTTTGTTTCTCTGGGTGGTGGCTCACAGCATCTCCCCCATCTTGCCTTTTTCCTTTCTGTATCTCTCTTGGATTTCCTGCCTAGCTGTAAACTGTCTTATCATAGGCCAAAACAGTTTCTTTATTAACCAATGGTAGCAACACATATTCACAGTGCACACAGCACACAGAAAGACCATCTCATAGTATGCTACCACACCAGGCTTAAATTTCATAATTTTTATTTTATGTGTATTAGTGTTTGTTGAATGTATGTCTATATACCACAATTTAAGGATCTAGTCTTTGCTGGATCCAAGTGTCCCTGAGTGAATCTGTCTGATCCACCATATTTCTATTCCTTTTCTCCCTTGATTTACACAAATCTTCGTTTGAGAATAGTATATTTCTTCCCGTTATGTCCTAAGGAGGATATATTCTTTTATTCAACACAATAACTTATGGATTCATGACAGCATGTTTCCATGCCTAGCATAAACTAGAAGAGTGAGGTGAAAGCCATGCCATGCCAGCATGGGTTCTCCAATCACATTCTGATAGACACACCCAGTACTGCTGGCTTCTTAGCACACTACAGCCACAAATGGATACCACTATGGAGTGTGGTGTTGGCAAGGCCAGCTTCAACTTGCCACACCTGCCAGCTACACATATGGCTTCAGCTCAGCTTGTTCCTACCACCTGGTTCATACTGGATTCTGTTTCCATTGCAAGAGCTCAGGGCTCAACACAAGTTCTTTGCTGAAGAGCCAACCAGACCCAAGCAATCTCAGTCCAGTGTTGTCATAGGTCAAAGGACAAACTGGCCTCCAGAATCCCGTGGGTGGAATCTGATTTAATGTTATTGCCCATATGTGTTGTATGGTGTATGTGTGCATATATGTGTGTGGTGCATGTGCCAGTGCATGTATGTGTGTAGGCCAGAGATCAGCTTTCTACCTTATTATTTTTATTATTTATTTATTTATTTGTTTGTTTGTTTATTTATATTGTTTTTGAGATAAAAGTCTCTCTGTGTAGCCCTGGCTGTTCTGGTACTCACTCTATAGACCAGGCTGACCTCAAACTCACAGAGATCCATCTCTCTCCCCCTCCATAGTAGTGAGCTAAAGGTATGTGCCGTCACACATGGCATAGATTTAATTCTTTATCTTATGTGTTTGTCTGGTTGCACATATACCACATGCATGCAGTATCTGTGGAAGTCAGAGTTAGATCTTTCGGACTGGAGTCAGATGGTTGTGAATGGCCATATAGGTACTAGGAATTGAACCTGGATCCTCTAGAATAGCAGCCAGTGCTCTTAACCCCTGAGTCATCTCTCCAGTAGCCCTTCCATCTTAGTTTTTTAGACAGGGTCTCTTCACTGAACCTGGAGCTCACTGATTATCTAGTCTGGCTGGCTAATAAGCCCCAGGAACCCACCTGTCTCTTTCCCAGTCCCTCTCAGTGTCGGTTACAGGTACACACTGCTGTGCTCAGCTTTCACATGAGTCACGGTGAGTCCAGACTCTGCTCTTCATGTTGTCCAGTAAGCACTTTATCCATTCAGGCATCTCCTAGACCCTATAGACATTAATTTAAAATAACAATTTCTCACAACAAGTCAACACTAGCAATCTTGAATGGGAGAGGGATACTTTACATGTTGAAAAGTTCAGATGGTTAAGAACTGGAAAAGGTTACTGAGTTCTAGTGCAATGGTAAAGCCTATGATGGTGATTTGGATGGCTGTAATTTTTAGATATCAGCCATGTCAGATCCCCAAGGGAGTAATGAACAAGACCTGAGTTTAACCAGGTGTGGTGGTGCATGCCTTTCACCCTAGCATTCAGAAGGCAGAGGCAGGAGGATCTCTGTGATTTCAAAGTCAGCCTGGTGTACAGAATGAGTTCCAGGACAGCCAGGGTTACACAGAGAACCCCTACCTCGAAAGTTCTAGATAAATAAATGAAACAAAGTATAAATAAATAAAGATCACTTCCCTTACTGGGATGAGGCAGGATGTCACCAGATTGCTATAGGTTCCATGTCCCTCACAAACCCTTTGTTGAATGCTTGTCCCCAGTGCACTATTTTGAAGACCAGGGAGCCTTTTAGCCGAGGGGTCTGGCTGGTTGAAAACAGGATAATGGAGGCAGATCTTACCTTAGTTCAAGCCCATTCTCTGCTTTGTGGTTCCCATCACACGGGAGGTTCCATGTCATGTTTACTGTGGAGTCCACCGAGCCTCCTCACCACAATGGACTAAAATCCCTCAGGAACCCTGGGCCATCGTAAATCTTTCTCATTCAAGTTGTTCCTTTCAGACTTTACAGTGACTTAAAAGAAAAGAATGTGGATCTTTATAATATGAAACTCCTTATGTATTCTGAAGAGGTGACGTTTCCTTCCACCTTCCCTTTTATGAAAAAAATTTTTCTTATTTGTGTGTGTGAGCACAGGTGTGCTTTCTTATCGGGGGTCTCTTCCTTCCTTCCACTGTGGGTTTCTGAGAGCAAACTCAGGTTCTCAGGCTTGCCCAGCAAGCAGTTTTACTCACGAAGCCATCTCACCTCCCGGCTTTCTATTCTGTAAACTTCTGCAAGCTCATCTAACCTGATCTTAGAAAATGCCCCTACTAGTCTATTGGCTGATCCACATGGCACCTATAGACTTTAAATTTGGGACTTCTTCCAGGATTCAGGCGTAGCTGGCTAGCTAAAGATAAACTTTATGAGAACAGAGCCTAACTAAAGAACATATGACCTATAGTGTATACATTCTTATCATGAAGACCCTCAGCCAGATGAGATCTGGGCTGTATTTAGGGAGACTGGGGTGGAATTTGCAGTCTAAAAGCTTTAATCTAGTCCACAAGAAATTGGTAAATCTTGGCTGGAAAGATGGTCAGTTGTTTTGGGCAATAGAGTTTCACTGTTACAAAGTTGTACATTATGTATTGTCTGTGGCTACTTCTCCTCTGAGAAGCCTGCACTGGGAGAGTCAGCATAGACCATGGGGCCGGCAAGCTTAAACTATTTACAAACTGCCCCTTATGGAAACTGCTCCTGTGCTGTCTAGTTTTATATCAATTTGACACAGGCTAGAGTCATTTGGAAAGACAACACCTCAACTAAGAAAAATGATCCTACCACAAAGACCTTCGGGCAAGAATGTGGAACATTTGTTTTTTGATTGATGATGGATGTGGGAGAGCCCAGTTTCCTGGGCTCTACCCCTGGGTAGACTGAGCAAGGCAGGAAGCAGCACCCTCCGTGGCCTGCCTTTGCATCAGTTACTGCTTCCAGGTTTTTGTCTTGAGTTTCTCTCTTGAGTTTCCTAGATGATGAACGACAAGATGCGAATGAAGTAAACCCTCTTCTCTCCAACTATTGCTTTTGGTATTTTATCACAGATCCAGCCAAGGACAGGAATCTCAGAGAAGTCAGACATCAGGCAGGCACAGGGTGTGGGGAAGAGTCAAGGAATGGGGGAGGGGAGAGCTTTACTTGGGGTTCCTGCTTCTCTCTGTTTCTTCCCTGGGATGGTGCAGACCCATTCTGTGTTATGAAATGCCAAAAGCCATTCATCTTTGATGTTGTTATCATTGTTAATCCCCCCCCTTCAAGACAGGGTTGTTTGTTTGTTTGTTTTTTTCTGTGTAGCCCAGGTTGTCCTAAATCTTGCTTTGTAGACCAGGCTGGCCTCAAAGAACCACCTGCCTCTTGGAGTGCTGGGATTGAAGTTGTGCATCACTACTGTCCGGCTTGTTAATGATCTTAAACCTTGAGTTTCCCAGTTCTAAATTCCCAGGAAAGGAATCTGATTGGTCTGCGTCATCTTTTCAAGCTGATGCCTTGGAGTTTCCAAGCCAGACTGGAGTTGTCCATCTCCCCCACCCCACCCCCCAAAAAATCAGGAGCCTGTCTCTGGATCAATTACTGGGGCCAGAGGGATGTTATCACCTGGAGCAGAGAGTGTTGCTGCTCAGTAGGAGTGATATGGAGCCTTGGCTTAGAGGGGGAGATGACAACAAGCCAGAGCCTGACTACCACAGTTTGTGAGAAATCTGGACACTTCTTACAGCTCAGGATAATCCTCCAAACATTGGAATTCACAGCAGAGTAGAAAGCCTGCATTTGAGTGCTCAGCATCACTTGTGAGGGGTCTAGAGCCCAGGCGCTGTGGGGTGAGGGGCAGGGGCAGAAAAGTCCCATCAGCTATAGCCCCTGGTGGGGCAAATATCATGATTTCTTGAACTAGATTTGAACTAGAAGAAGCAGGAACCTGCTTCAATCAGTGTCAGTGTTGCCGCAAAAAAATTGATGATGAACTTTCCCTAGCTTTCCACCCCAGACCTCAGTTTCTCCCAAGTGGTTTCCCCACTGGCTGGACTGCTTCTCAAAGTGGTCCCCAACCCATGACTTTCTTAAAGACCTCTTGCTGGGCCACAGCCCAGAGCTGTTCATTCCATCCGTCTGGGCTAAGGCCTAAGACTATGTACTGTATTTGGAACCAGTTCCTAGGAGATGCTGATGCTGTGTGGCTGGACCACACTTTGAAAGCCTTGAGTCCATCATCTGCAAGACTCCTTCAAGGCAGAACAGGACTCCCAGAGTTAGGTTTGATAAGCTTCCTTGTCAGTGTGGAGAATGTGAATTATGGGACAGGTAAGGCTCCCCCCTGATTTATCCCTGCTCCTCTGGGCCTCACAAGGAACAGTGTTCCTACCATCATCCCTTTTATGCCTCACCCCCACAAGGTCCACATTACCAGAACTTCAAGCTCCAGAAATACACAGTCACCTTTCCAGCCTGCTGGAAAATGTTGACTTTCTATTTTTCCCCTTGGCCAAATTTTGTGGGTAGCATGGCTCCCCAACACGTAGGCCACACAATTGGCTCTCTCAACTCACTTCCTCAAAGGTGATCCCATGTTGGTTCTGCTGTCCATGATAAACAGCTCAGACTGGGCAGCCCTAACCCCGGGGGAAGCCAGCCTGCTATGGATCTGGAAAGTTCCCTTTGTGCAGATAGAAGCAGCGCTCAACTGGCCCAGGCTGAGGCTAAGCCACAAGCTTCAGATGGGGGGGAGGGGAGGGCAGAGGGTGGTAAGGGGTTACTCAGAGCTCAGGTCGCCACTAATGCTGCAAATTGCCCCTGCCTGCAGGGCTCTGCCAGCCCGGAAGGAGCCCCAAGAACTGGAACTCTGAGTGACAGCTGAGTGGGGAGACAGCCTGCGTCATCCCACTAAGTCAGTAAGAGGTTTCTGAAACAGGTGGCTCAAATTTCCTTGAAAACCCAGAATAATCCCCCATCTGAAGTGTGTGCGAATCTTGTCACCACTTAGTATTAATGGGCAGGCACCACCAAAGGAAAAAGGCTTTTCGACTGCATTTTTTGTGCACTGGCTTTTCAAGCTCAATAAAAGCTTAAACAAATATTTAAACACACACACACACACACACACACACACACACACACAGAGAGAGAGAGAGAGAGAGAGAGAGAGAGAGCCAGGGTGGTTTAAATTAACTTCCCAAGCACTTTACCTACCGTAGGAAGAAATTATAATAAAACGTCAGAATAAAAATAAACCTCATGTGGAAATAAAAATAGAACATAAAATGCCCTCTTACAACTAACTGCTCAGTACGATTTATTTCATAACAACATATCATTGTACATAAAGTTTTCATAGTCCTAAAGTCTACTTGTGCATTAGAAATGTTGACTTTGAAATTTTCATATTTTACATGTTGGGAGTCTGTGTCTGTCCCAGAAATCTTATAGACCACCTTAAAACACCCCCCACCCCCCCACCCCCCCACCCCCGACATAACTTTGACATAATTCTTCCAAATTGAATGTGTGGCTTAACATGTGACCCAGAGTTCCATTTCTTAAGGCATTCTTAGTGCTAGCCCACTGCTTGGGCTCCAGCCCAGGAGAAGGAAAAGAGAGGGTTAATGCTGGTCTGTCCTGGCCATTGTGAAAGCCCAGAGGTGGAGTTAGCAAGGAAAGACTCTGTGGTCCTTGAACTGAAGCTTGTCAAAACCCCCCTCTCAGGCTTAGTTGAATCCGATATACAGCGATTATGGGGAGGGGTGTTGAAGATTGCTTTTATGCACAAAATTAAGAGATAGAAAGCAAGGGGAAGATAAGAAAGAAAAGAGAGGGGGCAGGTGTTGGTCGAGGGCCTTCTGAATGGATCATCTTGAGTAGATCTCCCCCACATTGATACATTCTGGCTTTATAAGCAGAGGTGTGGTGGGAACCAAAAGACCTTGTGAGCCTACAGTTCCCCCCTTCCCTACAAGATTTATGTCGCACCTCAAAGGCAGTTTGCTGGGAAAGGCTTTCCTGGCAAGGCTTGGGTGGAGCAGCCTGGTACAGCTTCATATCTGGCTCCTAGCAAGAGCTTCCAGGGAGACCTAAGCTGGCCTCAGAAAAGCCAGCTTCCCCTTCTTCCCATGCCATGCACTAGAGCACCAAAGACAGAGGCCCCAAGACTGCCCCAGGATGGAAGCCAGCCACCAGTTCACACAAGTATGGACACACATGTAAGCGTGTAGGTAGGTGGTTCCATATGTGGACATATGTAGCGAGGCATGTGCATCTTTCTTGGTCAATTAATCATGACCTCCCTAAGAGACTCGGAGGTGAGTCATCAGCTGGCATAGCCTGGACAGCCATGGCAGAGAGACAGGCCCAGTAATATTTCCAGAGTGTCAGGGGCTGTCGTAGAACCCCATAGACCGAGTGTGAGGAGGTCCAGTCCAGAGAGCAAGCCCAGACTGAAAAATACAACATATTTCTCTAATCTGCTTGTGTGGACTGTGAGAGAAGCAAATACCCGCAGACCTGGAAAAAAATGCTTCTGTTCCTTTGACTCTGAACCACCCGCCCCAAAGAGGAAGAAAAAAAAAGAAAGAACAGATTCTGGGGCTGTTTTGTCTGGCTCAGTGAACTCTTCGGCCTTCTTAGCCTCTGAGAAGGGGGTGGAGGTTATCTAGGGGCCCTTCTCCACTCAGGACCCGAAGCACCCCCTTCAATTTCCCACCAAAAAAAAAAAAAAAGTTTCAGAATCGGAAACTGGCCTTGGTTCCCCAGGGCAGAAATTGAGAGCTCAGCTCTAAACCACTTCCTTTGCCGGGTAACAATGCACGAAGGAATTTCCACAAATCCCCTTAGCTGTCATGGCTTCCGCTCCTGGACTTGGGCAAAGACAGCCTGGGACATTCCAGCCCTGAGCCGGGACCGCACGACGTTTGATCTGTTTGGCTCCTGAATCAGCCTCGGAGAACCTCGGTATTCATTTCCCTTCTCTCTATTTCCTCCAAGAGTGAGACACCAGGGCTGACCAAGTGTGGGAAGAGGTCCAGCAGCACAGCCTTTGCAACGTCCCAGAGGTCTCTTCTCCAGCTCTGGGGAATAGCGAGGCTAAAAGGCAGGGACCAGGACTGGGGACTCATCAAGATTGGAAGTGAAACAGGCCTGGTTTATAATCGGGCTACACCACACTTGTAGCTGTGCCCTGGGCTGGTACCTGAGATCACTGATAACCGAAGCTCCCATTCCCTAAGAGCCAGAAACCTCAGTGTCCCCCATTCCTCTTGAGCATTCTCCGGGCCTGTGTGCGCAGACCATACTTTCCAAGTGGACTGTATTCTAGTTCATCCCCTCCCATCTTGTGGAAAATCACATTGCCAATCTGCGTACTCCCCAGGGTGCTCTGGGAGATCACTGCCAATTCCCAGAGCATTGCAGGCTGGAATGCTGGATCTGAACAGAGGTCAGGGGAATGAAGTCTTGGACCTCACTCAGCGACCAGCAGAGTTTGAGCTCAGAACCACATATTCTGTTTGCTGTAGGATTAACCCCAAGCTTCCAAAGTGTGCTAGGAGAGACGCTAAATAAATAAAATAAAAAGGAATGCATATGAATTGTGCACCTTCAAAATTTGTTGAAATTCTGAACTCTAGTGTAATTATCCTTGCAATCCTTAAAAAAAGTCTCTTTTTTCCTTCCTCCTTCCTTCCCTCCTTTCTTATGTTGTTTGAGGTCATGGCTCACAAGGTGCTTGCGAGGTCAGAGAACAACTTTGTAGAGTTGACTCTCTCCTTCCGCATGTACTTGGTTGGGTTCAGAGGATTAAACTCAAGTTGTTAAATGCACTTAGCAAGCACTTTTATACCCATTGAGCATGTCTTAATGTGGCTATACTAGGAAACAGAAGTTAAATGATGTCATAGGAGAGGGGATCAATGGTAGGTATCCTTAAGAAGGGACTTCAGGAGGACACATCCAAAATAAAAAAAGGTGGGCATCTGCACGGCAGGAGAGAGGTCTCCCAGGAAACACCCTCATCCCTCACCCAACACCGTGATCTTGGACTTTCAGTCACCAGAACTGTGATGAAATGAAGTTTTGTTGTTTAACCAATGCAGTCTAAAGTATTTTGTTCCAATAATTCTAATGAATTCATATGAAGGGAATAGACTGAGTCAGCTCTCTCTGAGTGTACAATGTGGAGCCCCAGCCAGTATACTGGGACTAGGTTCTCATCTCTTTGTCCTATACATTGGTACCAGCACCTGTTTTAGCTGTTTTTTCTTTGTGTGTTTGAGTTTAAGGGCATTAAAGAAACCTTTTAAAGGAAGTTTCCTGGATGAGCAAAGCCAGTGCCTGTCGTGTTAACTGTATTGTATTTGTGTGCTGAAGGACCAAGAGTCACCGAATTCAGGAACTCACCCAGCTTTAAGGGTCCATGGCATGGTAATGGTCTAAGGTGTACATGAATGTTGTGTTTAACAAGTTCCAACACATTTCAGTCACTGTGCGAATCACACAGTCCTCCCTGAACCCCACCAGGATGGCCTACTTATTTTCTTTACATTACTGTGGCTTCCTCTAAACTCCCTGCAGCCAGAGATCTACTTACCCAGTGAGGACACCACCTCTATCATCTGGGAACTGAAGTTAATGGGTGGGTTTCTGACCTCACCTCAGAAGAGATGCATAGAATCCACCCCCCAAATGGAGTTCAGCTCTGTTGTTCTACCTTATTTTTGTGTCTTTTGCAGATATTTGGACTATGACCACTTAAACACTAAAGTGAATTCATATAAAATTATTTTAAAGTTAGTATTACACGCTGTTTTCTTTTTAAGCCTACAGAGTTAGTCTTGTGCATTGTATACCCAGATCTTCCAGAAAGAAGAGATGGGAGAAAGTACTATTGGAGATGGATGACAAACTGGACAGAAACCCCAAAATAATGTGCAGCTTGAGCATTTGAACTAATGAGAGCTCTGTAACACTGGTTGATGCTTGAAATAATTTGCTTTTCTACACAGTTTCCATCCTACAGGATTTCTGTAAATTTACTATAAAGAGCCAGTTAGAAAATAGAATTTGCTTATAAAGATGGTAATATCTTTTTTGTTGCTGTTTGTTGTTTGTTTTTAAGACAGGACTGATTTAGAAGCCAAGGCTGACCTCAGATGCATAATCTTCTTGCCTCTATCTCCCAAGAGCTAGGAATATAGTCATGTACCACTATGCCTGATTTTAAAATGTCTGTCTTCATTTGTCTTTTATTGTTACTTAAGTTTTTTTGTAAGAGATATTTTAATCTTATACTCTCTCCTCCCCCAATTCTTCCTGGATCTTTCCCATCTCTCTACCCACCTAACTTCATGTCCTGCCCCAAAGGAAAGGAAATAAAAATAACCAACAAAAAGCCTGTAAGACAAACAAAAAGCACACATAAAAAAACCCATGGAGTCCCGTTTCCTGTTGGCAAACTACTCTTGGGTACGGAGGCTGATATATCTAGTGTATATGAAGTGCCACTGGAAAAATGAATTTTCCCTTTCCCAGCAAGTGTCAGCTTGGTTAGGAAAGTCCACTTTCCATTTATTGTGCTGGGATTTTATCTGGTCTGAACCTGTGCAGATCCTGTGCACAGTGTCATGGTCTGTGAGTTCATATATGTATCAGTCTTGTTGGGTCTGAGTGACACTGTTTCCTTGGAACCATCCACCACCTCCGGCTCTTACAATCTTTCTCCTCTTCTTCCACATAGATACCTGAGATTGAGGAGAGGGTTTTGTTTTTTAAAGACAGGATTTCTTTGTGTAGCCCTAGCTATCCTGGAAGTCGACTCCATCAGGCTGGCCTTGAACTCACAAAAATACACCTGAGCACTGGGATTAAGAAGTGCACCACCATACTTGGCTTGAGGAAAGAATTTTGATTACTTTTCTTGTTCAGCTGTGCACAAAGTACTTTCCAATACCATCAACATTATTCAGGAAGGGCAAAGCTTCCAACTGGATGGCAGCCTTGATTTCTCCATGATCCATGACATAAGTAAGCGGGGTCTTCAGCAGTAGAACTGACCTAACCATCAAGTTGTGGAGAGTAACACATAACCTAGGCAACAGCCTTTGATATTTGAAGGCATCTATGGGATCCCTTTGTCCCAACAACCCAACAAGATTGTAGTGGGTTTCTGTTCTGGTATGTTGTCCCGCCTACTGGTATAATAAAAAGCTGATTGGCCAGAAGGCAGTCAGGAAGTGTGGGCGGGGCTACCAGACTAAGACAACTCTGGGAACAGAAAGAGCAGAGCAGAGATACCGAGTGGGTCTCGGTTATGACCTCCACTTACCGCGTCCGGTTTCTTTGTGGTCCGAGTTTTGTCCCAGGCGAGGAGCGTCAAGATTAATTAAGTCTACACTCAGGAGTCGTTTAGGTTCCATCATTCAGGCTCTCCACACACTGAGAGACCTGAGCTTTATTTAGTACATCTTATCTCTTAGACCTGTCTGTCCCTTAGCCATGCTTCTGTCTTGCCACTGCATCTCGCCTAGCTTTTTCCCCTCTAGCTTCCCGCCATGCTGGATTCCTTCTGCTCCTGCTCACACACACTGACTCTAATCCATGCTTGTCCCCAGCTTCTGCCTCTTCTCCCGCTTCTGCTGTGTGTCTCTCCTCGTGTCTCCTTTGTCTCAGCTCTCTGTCACCTTAACTCTCTTACACACCCTGCCTCCTCATCCGGGCACGCCCAAGGTCATAGAGGATCCCAAGAGACTAGCACTCAGCAGGTGGCAGCGATAAGGAGATTTGTAGTTCCTTTTTCCCCCTGTAAACAAGGTTTTAGTCCTTAGGGGAAGAGGATGGGCCATAAGGCCCAGAATGGCACTTATTCGGGAGACAACACAGAGACACCAGGAGAGACACTGGCAGACACAGAGGAAAGAAGACAACCATGCTGCTCTGAGAAAAGGTACCAAGCCACATGGCTAAACAGATTAATAGAAATAGATTAAGATGAAAGAACTAGCTAGCAATATATCTGAGCCATAGCTCAATCTTCCTGAAATTAATACAAGATTCTGTGTGTTTCTCTGGGACTTTGGAACTGCTGGTCCAGACCTTAGGGCTAGTCTGAGCCAAAACTTTATCGTTACACAATTAGCTTATTCCTGGCACTGGAGGGTTTTACTTGGGAGCATATGATGTCTAGTAGGGGCACTGTCTCCCCCATTATATATATGGTGACTCCATTTAAATTCCTTTTATATATCTATATATTTTATGAAGCTTCTACAGTAGCAGGCTTCTATATGAGTTTTCAAAAGGCCTTCATATGTCCCTCCCATATTCCCCCCTTTACCCTTCTTTCCCAACCTCTCCTTGTCAATCCCTATATACTATCATACTGGATTTCACCTTCCTTGGAAGATTCCCTCCTTCCCACTGGTCCCTGACCAGCTATTCAACCTCTGTAGATTTTCTAACTAACAATGTATATCCAAAGCTTAAAGTGCTAACACCCACATATAAGAAAAAAATGCAATATTTGTCTTTCTGAATATGGGTTTCTTCACTCAGGGTGATTGCTTCTAGATTCATCCACTTACCTGCAAATTTCACAATTTTATTTTTCTTAACAGCTGAATAACAATCCATTGTATAAATGTACAACATTTTCATTACCCATTCATCGGCTGATGGATATCAGGCTGTTTCCCAATATCTGACTATTATGAAGTGAAACAATAATGAACATGGATGAGCAAATATTTCTGTAGTAAGATGTAGAGTCCTTTGAGTATATGCCCATGATGTTCTTGCGGTAGATATATTCCCAGATTCCTGAGGAAATGCAACCTTGGTTTCCTTAGTGACTGGTACCAGTTTGATCTCCCTCCAACAATGGATGTTCCCCTTTCCCTGAATCCTCAACAGCATCCACTGTCAATTGTATTTATCAGTGTTGGCCATTTTGACTGAGATAAGATAAAATTTAAAAATGGTTTTAATTTGCATTTCCTCCAGGGCTCAGGATGTTGAACATTTTAAAAAATGTCCCTTAGAAATTTGTGCTTCCTCTTGAGAACTCAGTGTTTTGTTCTGTACTCCGGTTTTAAATTGTGTTATTTTTTCTTGATGTTCAGTTTCTTTCTATATTCAAGATACTAACCCTCCCTGTCAAATGTAAACTGGTAAAGATTTTTCTCCAATTTTGTAGGTTGACATTTTGTTCAAATGGTGGTATTCTCTACTGTGGAGAAGCTTTTCAGTTTTATGAAGCCCATTCATTACCATCATCATTATTTTGTTTTGTTTTTTTGAGACAGGGTTTCTCTGTATATCCCTTGCTGTTCTGGAATTCACTCTGTAGACAAAAACATCAGCTTGTATACAGAGACCCATCTGCCTCCGCCTCCTAAGTGCTGGGATTAAAAGTGTGTGTCCCAGCACCTGGAAAAATCCCATTTATTAATTGTTCTTTGTGTCTGTACCGTCAGTATCCTGGTCAAAAAGTCCTTTTCTGTGTCAAGGAGTTCAAGCCTATTCCCCATTTCTCTTCTGTCAGATCAGGGTATCTGGCCTTATGTTGAGGCCTTTGGTTCATCTGGAGCCGAGTTTAGTAGAAGGTGATGTATATTTTCATTCTTGTATATGCAGCTGTTCAATTTGGCCAGCATCAATTGCTGAAGATACGTGCCCACCCCCACCCAGTGTGCATTGTTGGATTCTCTTTCAAAAACCAAGTATCCATAGGATTTATGTCTGCTCTTCAATTCTAGTCCATTGATCAAACTCTGTGTGTGTGTGTGTATGTGTGTGTGTGTGTGTGTGTGTGTGTGTGTGTGTGTGTGTGTGTGCATGTGTGTATTTGATAGCAATGCCATGCTGTTTTTATTATTATAGCTCTGCAATGCAATTTGAAATCAGGAATGATAATACCTTCTGAAGTTCTTTTATTTTTCAGATTTTTTTCCTCCTGAGAGAAAAGTTTTAAACCTGTAGATTGTTTTCGGTAGGATGGCCATTTTCACAATATTTTCCCTACCAATTCATGAGCCTGGAAGATATTTACATCTTCTGATGTCTTATTCAATTTCTTTCTTTTAAAAATATGACTTTTATAAAAAAAATAAGTACTTAATTTAGTGTGTGCTGTATGTGTGCGTATATATGCATGTCATAGCACCCATGAGGAGGTCAGGGGATAACTTGTAGGGGTCTGCTCACTCTTTCCTCTATGGACCCCAAGGTTTAAACTCAGATTGTCTGGCTTGGTGGCAGACATCTCTACCTTGTTTTTGAGGTAGGATCTCTCTTTTGTTATTTTTGCTACTGCTTACACAGGCTTTAGAGCAATTCTTCTGTCTCTGCCTTCCACATGGCAGTAGGAGTGTTAGGATTAGACAGGAGCCAGCATATGTGACTCCCCACCCCATGGACTTCAGTGATAGAATTCAAATGATTAGTCTGTACAACAGGTAATTGTTCAACTGAGCCAAAGATAGTTATTTCCATTAACCAGTTAAAACATGTAGCCCAGAGTGGTAGCACATGCCTTTAGTCCTTGCCTCAGAAGGCAGAGGCAGACAGATATCTGAGAGTTCAAGACCAGCCTGGCCTACCTAGTGAGTTTTAGGATAGCCAGGGTTTCACAGAAAAACCCTATCTTTAAAATAAATATAAATATAAATAAATAAATAAATATGAAGTAGAACTGAGGAAGTGGTTCAGCAGGTTAGGAGCACATGTGTGACCAAAAGTAGGTCCCTGGAAACACATTCAAGAAAGAAAACTGCCCCGGAAACCCCCCCAAAATGAGCTGTGACAAGTGTACACATCACCCCCAAAAGCACACAAATAACAAAATAATTAAATGCTTAAAAAGGATTCAAAATTACAAAATAATAGCAATACATCTATGAAAAACACATAAAAGCTTCCTGGGAAAAATTACCAAATTTTAGTTTGTTTTTAAACAGAGAGGGTCTGTAAGGGCCAAAGCTAACCTGTAAGGCTCTCACTTGCCCAAGGACAGATACATTCCTGGAATGATGGAAACTGTGATTCTTGTGAAATAATAAGCCATATGTTTTCATTCCCCTAAACATGTGTTTGATCCAACTGCACTATATGTGCTTGATTGCATACAGGTGAGAGGTACACCGGCAGGAATTATGTCAGACTCTATGCTTGCCCCTGATTGGGTCTGATGGGAAATACAGTGGCCTTGTAGGATTGATTTTTTTTTTTTTTTAAGTCTCTACAAAATGTGACTTGACACCATTTTCTGGGAATCCCAGAATGGTCCTGGCCAGAATCCATTATCCTGTTCAGTATTTAATTAAAGCTTGCTTCAAATTTGGCTTAAAAATTGTGGAACTGATTTAAAGTCTCAGCTTTAACATTTGGAAGCCCCAGTGAGGAAAAACCTAAACAAACAACAAACAAACAAAATATCCTTCCCAAATTCCAATGAAGGTAGATTCTTTACTCTGGACCGCTCTAGAGGCCAGTAAGCCACCCCAGGGGGTGCAGGCATCTTGGGATAACTAACCAAGCTGACCCAAAGCTATGGGGAAGTGCTTTCACTCTGAGAACTCCTCCTGAGGTAAAAAGCTTCACCGAGAAGGAAATGACAAGCATGTTTTCTTTGGAGGTTTCTGGATTCTGTGTATATCAAGTCTGATTTCAAATTCCAGTCTTCCTGTATCAGCCACCTTTGTGCTCAGTTATAAGAAGTGCTTTCCTGACCAGCCAAAATGCTGTAAAATTTATTTTATTTATTTACTTATGCTGTAGAGGTGATCAAACACAGGCCCTTGATGTGCTATGTAAATACTCTATAATACCCCAACTCTAAAACCAAATTCAAACGGTATTTTTAAATATAAATACTGCAGAAGAGTGCGATGTTCTCAGATGGAGCACCGGAGCATAGTGACAGACACAGTTAAGACACAATTAATGTTTCTAAGAACCCCAACTAGCATGGGACAGGGTCACAAGTAGTTCCGACAGGTCTCACATTTATGACAGTTTTGTTTTTCACAGTTTCCCAGGTGCTGGCCTCACAAACATGCTGCGTTCATTTTCTAGGCAAATATCTTCATATGCTCGAGAAGCATTTCTAAACCAACAAAACAAAAGGCCTACAGGATAAAGGAAACAATTGCTAAGTCCAACTACATTTTCAAAAGAAAGAAGAAAACAATACTCCAAGAGAAGCCATTCGGGACATGTTTAACTAACAAAGGAGTAGAATGGGGAATATATTAAGTATTCCTCCAAATCAAAATAGGGAAAAAAAAAAAAAAAAAGATACACTAAAAGCCTTGAAAAGCACTGAAGAGACACAAAGACCGTGTGTAAAATGGCCACACCTGTGAAAATGCACCCAACTTCATTGGTGATGGGATAGATGCAAAGCTTGTCATGGTTGCTCAATCGGGTTGTCCCAGCACTTGCCAGGCTGGGGCAGGAGGATTGTTAACAAGTGCAAGTCAGCCTGTGCTGCATAAAGTTAAAGGAGGTGGGGGAGAGGAAGAGAGGTTTGGTTGAAGTTGAGTGAATGCATGCATTTAGCATTCAAAAGCCCACTACAATAAGACAAAGAGATTGGTGGGGGGGGGGGGCGGGGGGTGGGACGGGACACAAAGGCAGACAAAATGAGTAGAAGAGGAGTTATCAGCTAAAAACTTAAAAGCAACCTCATCCAACAAAGGACAACCACCAGAACAAGAAACCCGGGCAGCAGACAAACCCTAAGCCCAGGAACAGTAAAGCCAAGAGCCAAGGAGTTTGCACTAATGATGTTCCTGTGGCAGGTCCAGGCACCTCTGAGCAAGACCTAGGTGTGGCTTTGAGGTTTTAAGGACCCTTGTATGGGGTGTGGCCAGCCCCCTTTGAAGGCTGGTTGTACCCTGCCTACTCACCTTGTTTGTTCTCAGCATTTTTAGAGAGAAGATTGTTGCCATGGCCACATTGGACATTTTAACCCTCTAGGAATTGCCCTAAGGTTTAATCTTGTATCAGTAAATGTTTTAGATAGATTCTTTAATAAATGTTAATCTTTTTATATAATCAATTGCCAATAAATAATTCCTACAGTATCTGGTGCCCAACAAGGAACCCAAACCCACAACCCTGAGAATCGCTAAAAAAATCCAAACAAATTCCAAAATAAGGCAAAGTCAAAGATAACACCATCCAGCTGTGCCCAAAATCAACATATAAAAATACAAATAAAGCCACAAGCCATGTTTAATAAATATGAGTTAAGTTAAAATTATAAAACCTAACAATAAGCCTAAACCATAAGCTAAACAACATATAATTAATATAAGCGTCTAAGTCACTTTAAAAGGCTAACTGGCAGCAGAGCTGCAGGTGAGTCCAGACAACATGGCTAGGCCAGGTTAAAACTCATACTACAGGTTCCAGGTTCAAGCACTAACGGGGGGGGGGGGGGGGGGGGGGGGGGGGGGGGGGGGGATGGAGGTGGGGGGGGTGGTTGTGTGTGTGTACCTTTGGAGCTGAAGGCTGCTGAAGAGATAGATAGCCAGCCTCCATCCATCCACACACTAGCCATCTATTATTAACTCAACCACACACAATCTTGCTGTCCTACTCTCCTCCCAGAATCCCTATTCTTCTTTTTTTTTTTTTTCTTTTGAGATAGGGCTTCTCTGTGTAGCCCTGGCTGTCCTTGTAGACCAGGCTGTACTGAAACTCAGAGATACCCCTGCCTCTGCCTCCCGAGTGCTGGGATTAAATGTGTGTGCCACCGCGGCCTGGCCAGAACTCAATTCTGATACTGTTGGTTTTGTTTTATTTGTGAGTTTTTTGGTTTGGTTTTTGTTGTTTTGAGACAGGGTCTCACTGTGTAGTTCTGGCTGTCCTGAAACTATGTAGACCAGGCTGTCCTGAAACTATGTAGACCAGGCTAGTCTTGATCTCATAGAAGTCGACCTGCCTCTGAGTAGTGGGATTAAGGGTTTGGGACACTATACCCAGCTTCAATTCTAATATTATTTGACTGAATTACCTCACATCTCTTCAGACATGGTGAAGGCCCAGCTACCTTTCCCAGGTGAGTCACACTTGCCAGACCCAAGTGTCCTGGTGTCCTCAGAGGTTCCCTTCTCTGCCTCCTATCCTTGAGGACAATGGAATAAGGCCTTCAGAAATGTGAGGGAGATGTCCTCAAGGAGTCTTGGATGGAGCAGCGTCTTTTTAAAATATATATATATATATATAAATTTTTAAAAATTCTACACGCACATGCATATGCATGCAATACACGTGAGTGTATGTACCCACAGAAGCTAGGAAAGGGTATTGGATCCCCTGAAATTGGACTTAACAGGCACTTGTGAGCTTCCTGATGTTGGGAATCAAACTTGGATCCTCTGCAAGAGAAGAATGTGCCTTTAACTACTGCTCAGAGAAACACTCCCATCACACACAGGTGCTCTTATCCCAAAGAAGGAAAACCCAGGCCAGTGAGACAGCCCACCTGGTTAATACACTTGCCACCAAGACAGACCATCTAAATTTGATTGTGGGAGCCATCTGATAGGAGGAGAGAGCTGACTCCAGTGGGCTGTCTGCCACTCCTGCCCCCATACATATATATGAATGTATAGTTATACTGTAAAGAGGACATTCAAATGGCTGCTTTGATTGCTTTGAGATAATGGGAAAGAAATGAAAGTATGTTTTATTGTCTTAAACCCCAAATAAAAGCCCTAGTGTCTGTGTGTCTGGTGACAAACAACTTTAATTCCAACATTCAGGCAGAGGCAGGCAGCAGATTCTCTGTGAATTTGAGGCCAGCCTGGTCTACACAGCAAATTTCAGGCTGATCATGGCTATACCGTGAGGCCCTGTCAAACAAACAATCAGATGAAAAAAAAAATATGTAAATATTTTGTATAGACTCTTTAATAAAAATGAATGGCAACATGGAAACCCAGAAGCCCCAGTGCCTTGACACCACACCACACCACATCCAGCTGCCAGCAGCAGAGGTCTGAGGCAGGCTGAAAGGCAGCCCTGTGGGCAGCTGGATCAACTAAACCAACTCAAAGGCCTAGCCTGGGGCTGTGGCTTCCACCACAATTCACAAATCCACCAGAACAGTCTGCTCCAGAAGTCAGAAAAGAAGAGACACATAAGTGACTTAGCCAAACTTAGTGCCTCGAGACAAAAATACTCACTAAAAAGTCAAGAGAAATTCTGAAAAGATCCAGCCCTCCTCCCTGCTCCAATCCCATTGTCAAGGGCTCTCACCACAAAGCCTTCTGCCCAGGGATACCACACAGCCTGCACAAGAAAGCATTCTTCTGAGTGGGTTGGGGTGGGCATGGGAAGCGGGACTCAGCCCTGGCTGGGGTAGGCCAAGGTCATACTTTATCCTTCTCCCAGACTTTGGGGGGACTGGGGAAGTGTGAGAAAGGAGGCTGGAGTATCTGACCAGCTGGGGGACAAGGTATCTCCCCCTCTTTCTGCAGATTTTTGTTTTCTCCCTTCCCTAGACCCCCCCTTCCTTTTGGCTGGTTTACATACATACATATATTTAAATTTACCTCCCCCCTTCGGTATATGTGTGATGTGTCTGTGAGTGTGGGTGTACGTACCTGTACACCCACATGCAAAGGTCAGCAGAGGGCATCCAATGTCTCCCTCCTTCTCCACCTTTTTCCTTTGAGATCATCTCTCAGTAAACTGAAAGCTTTCCATTTCTGACAGGCTAAGTTGACGGGTTTTGGGGATCCACTTATTTCTACCTCTCAGTCTTTGGGTTAGAGGCAAGTGCAGTCATGCCTAGCTTGTCTTTCATGTGCATTCTGGGGATTTGAACTCTGGTCCTCACTCTTGCGTGGCAAGTGTCTTTACCCAGCAAGCCATTTCCTAAGCTCTTCATGGAAGCTCTGGGCCGAGGATCCCCAGTCCTAATGCTTTTACTTAGAGCTAGCCCTTCTTGTCTGGTGTGGCTCTCTAGAGCATTCCTTCATGTTCTCTGTAACCAAGATCCACAGAAGTAAGATCCAAACATAAACATGTCTCTGGTCAGACAACAAATGCCCCCCCCCCCCTTTTTATTTGATAGGCTCTCTGGTGGGAGGTCAGGATGGCTTTGAACTCTTTATGTGGTTGAGACTGGCCTTGACCTGTCTCTCTTGTTTCTACCTCCCAAGGACTTCAGTTACAGGATGGGTCACCATGCCTGCCTAGTTTGTTCTTTGATTTTTAACTATGCCAGTCATTGTTCTAGGCACTGGAACTAAGAACCAAGGTGCTTATGAAGCTTTGTCCGAGCAGGCAGCACCTCCTTAGCTCTCTCCTCTCACCTGTGTTAAGTCTATGTGGCAGTAAGATGCATCTTTGGCTTTGTGGGTAAGTAGGGCAACAAGTAGGGTGTTTCAAGTTAGCTCAGATCTGTGTCCCATGTGCAAACTGTAGGACCTTAGGAAAATGTTTTCTTAGTGTTCAAGGCTTTATCTGTAAAGTGGGATTTTACTGTTGAAATAAATTATATTGCTAATGATAATGTAGGCTGTTGTTGCAAAATGGTGTTAAGTATCCAATGAGAAGATTTTGATGTCACAGAGATCTGCCCATGCCTCTGCCTCTTCAGGACGCTGTGTGCTCTCACATGTACACACACACACACACACACACACACACACACACACACACACACACACGTACACACACAAAATAATCTTCAAAAATAAACTAAAAAACAAATTCTTACTAAATGCCTCTGTTAGAGTTTTTATTGCTATGAAGAGACACCATGACTATGGCAACTCATAAAGAAAAACATACTAAGGGGCTGACTTACAGTTCAGAGGTTAAGTTCATTATCATTGTGGTGAGACATGGAGGCATGCAGGCAGACATGGTGCTGGAGAAGGAGCTGAGAGATTTACATCATGGTCTGCAGGCAATAGGAAGTGAACTGTATCCCACATTGGGCATAGCTTGAGCATATGAGACCTCAAAGCCCACCCCCACAACGACATACTTCCTTCAACAAGGCCACACCTACTCCAACAAGGCCACACCTCCTCATAATGCCACTCCAGATAGATAAGGCATTCAAATAGGTATGGGGGGGGGTGTCATACCAATTCAAACCATCACACTAAATAGTAGGTATCTCTGCCCCAAATGCTCCCTCTTCTGTACCACTGTATGGTGAACTAGTTCCAAGCCATTATGTAGTTTATTTTCCGTTTCTACTTATGCTCACCATGAATGTAGAGAGGCACCTGGAATTGTATTAATACTTAGGAACTGAAATTGCAACTTCAATGCCAGTGTGTAGTGTCAAGGGTTGGGACCCAAGTGCAAACAATTTCTCCAGATGGTTCCCATTTCTGGGGTCCTTGAGAAGCACAACTCAGGAATGCTTTCTTTCTTTCTTTTTTTTTTTTTTTTAAATTTATGCTATGGCATTAGGTAAGAGAAAACAGTATTCTCTGAAAGGACCACTGTGAAAAACTAGACCAACTCAAGGTTTATTCATTGTTTCCTTGGCACAAAAAGGTCAGGTCCTATTATGGATACCTTCTCCAAAGGGAGAACACAGAATGCTTGAAATCTTTCACTGTGCAAGTTTGGTAATTCTAGGGTGGGAACTGTTTTATCATTATTATGAATAATGCCCGCCTACAATCTATGTTCAGGTCTTTATGCTTTCAGTGGGTGTGAGAAAACCATTTTTAGAAAAAAAAAAAAAACCATAAAACAAATCCCCATGTTCATGAGCCCAAGTTTCCCCAAAAGTCTTCACTTATTTGGGTCAATTATTCAGATATTTAAAGACTGTTTAAAGAAATAATATGATCTAATCCCATTGTCTCAGAGATGTGTTTTCTGAACTATTCCCAGCAGTGGCTTGATGTGTCATGTTGCACAGGGCACCATTCTATCTACATGAATGACATATTCATGTGCTTGTTGTCAGTGTGCTTCAGATACTCAAAGAGATTCCACTGAACACTCACACCCTTGGACATGCAGAGCAAAGAGAATCAAGTACCACTAAGGTATCTGTCTGTTGGATCTGAAGGTATGGGGTTTCTCCATTTGTACCAAGTGAATCAGAAACAGTGCTGGCCTGCTCTTCTGCATACACTGGTCGTGGGGAGCAGGGAACTCAGAGTCTTCTTGGAATGCCTCAAGGGGACGATTTAGGTAAAGACTCAGCTCCATAAGAAACTGCGTAAGTGGACTTTTATTTCTAGCCTGACAGTTCCCAAATACACAGAAAGGTTGATATTAATTAACAAATACAAATAAATAATAAACATTAAATAATATTATACCAGCAATAATTTATTAAATTAAAATATGAATTATAGATGCTCAGCTAATATCTCAGGCTTATTACTAGCTTACTCTTACATTTAAATTAATCAGTTTTTAAAAATCTCCCCTCAGTCACGTGCCTAACAGCTTGTTACCTCATTTTCTACATGTCCTGCTTCCTCTGCACCTGTTGGCATCTCTCTCTAAGTCTGCTGTTCTTCTTCCCAGTGACCTTAGTTCAGTTGTCCTGCCTATACTTTCTGCCTGGTTACTGGCCAGTTAGCTTTTTATTAACCTGATTCAAGTGACAAATCTTTGCAATGTACAAAAGAATTTTTCCACAGAACTATATGTGTTTTACTAAATATGACACCTCCCAGGGCCTGACAAAATTGTAGGCATAACGTATATCATGTGCCAGCAAGAGTTCTGGTGGGCACAAGATAGCTCAATATATCAGTTCCATAACGGTTCTACTTACAAACATTAAAAGGGAAATCACAAGGGATAGTGCAGTGTCCTAGAGGAGACTTTACACTCACGTGCATGAAGGGAGAGGATGAAGGAATGGTCACCCACTGAGGTCGTGTTTGCTATGTACTTTCTGTTGGCCCAGTGTAGCTGGAAACCAGAGGGACCAGGTATGTCAATGTACAAGCTTCCGTGCTTAGCCGCCCAGGTCACAAGGTGGTATATAGGGACAAAGACTGAGTCTAGAAGCAAACAGAGGAGTCCAGCTCCGCCTTCAAGGGTAATTTGCTGAAAGATGATTGATGGAGAAGCCTCCATCAAAGGGTAAAGCTAACAGAGCAGCCACTTGGCATTTTTTTATGTCCATGTTGTAGATCATATCCACCTACCATATACTTGTGATCCATGCTTCCTTACATTACAGAATGGGTTCCCTAAATCTCCAGAACATCTTTACAAGGTCCTTACATTATAGATAAGAAAATTTAGTCACAAACCACTTATGCAAGTCAGGCATGGCTACTCATGCTTACAATCCCAGGACTTGGGAGGCTGAAGCAGGAGAATTGCCATGATTTTGGGGGTAAGGCCGTACTGTAGAGTAAGGCCATGTCTCAAAAAGAAAACAAACAAATATAAAGTATATATTTGCCTTACAACCCACACTTATCAAAGGAGAATGGGAATTCAAGTCTCATTTAAATGCTCCTCAAGTCTTTATTATAAAAACTATAAATATATAGAAAAATCTGAAAAAATTTGAACATACATATATCAATCACTTAGATTCAACAATTGTAAGTATTTTGTCATATTTCTTTATCTATCTATCTATCTATCTATCTATCTATCTATCTATCTATCTACCTATCTATCTATCTATCTATCTGCCAGAGATGGAATATCTCCCTAGTTGTTGGTCAGGAAGGCCCTGGAGGCCTCCAAAACAGGACAGCCTATTGCCACTCTTCTTGGTCATTCACCAGAACTAGCTGGTTAGACCACATTGCTGAAGATAGCTCGCATTTTGGTTGCAAGACATAGAAAATCCAAACTGGAACTAAAGTGCAAACTCCCTCCCTACTGGTTAGCTTTCATGGTGCACTGGGGCTAGAGAGATGGTTCAGTGGTTAAGAACACTTGCTGCCCTTACAGAGGACTTGGGTTCAATCCCCAGCACCCATATGGTGGCTTAAAACCATGCATAATGCCAGTTCTGATAGCCACTTCTAAACTTCATGGACACCAAGTACACACATGGTGTACACATATGTATACAGACAAAACATCCACGTACATAAAATAAATAAATCTAAAAGTGTTAAATAACAATAATTAACACAAGCAAACAAAACCCAGAGCTAGGGTCCTGATGGCTTTTGTTTATTGAGCATCCTATGGAATAGTTAACTATACTGCAACAATTAGATCCTTTTTCTAAGAAATTTGAAATTGGATTGTTATCTATTTATTTACTTATTTTAAATATAAATGTATATGTATATATATTGAGGCAGGGTCTCACTCTATAACCCTGGCTGGCCTCGAACTTACTATGTGGACCATGATGGTTTTAAACACACAGGGATCTATCTAACTGCCTCTTCCTCTTAAGTGCCTAGATTAAAGGTGTGCACTGCCTTGCCCTGCTGGACTGGTTTCTTGCCCCAGTTCTGGACTGGAATATATGACCCTGTGCATTCTAAGCAAGCGCTCCACCATGAGCTACACATTGAACTGGAACTAAGGGATGCAGGCTGCTCTCTGCTATTTACTTACCGGAGACAGTAAAGTTAGGCAACTGCCCATGGAGCCAGCTATGCCATGGTGTCCTGGGGGAAGAACAGAGGCAGCTTCCAGAAACTTCTTTCCCAAGGGACTTCACTGTCCAAGACCACACTTCCTTTTGCACCCAAGTCTGTCATAAGCCCCTGCCAACTAGATCTCAGGCAGGGCTCATGAGCAGCCAGCCAGGAAAAAGGAATATTTTATGACGTTGTTCTAGCTTACATCCTTCACATCTGTCCTTTTTTTTCATTTTTCCTCATGTACAATGCACTTCCCATATTTCTCACACTTAGGAGAAGGCTCCTACCAATCTGCTCGTGGAATGTCATTGTGACTAAGTCACCAAAGCAAGCTGAACATTTGGAAAACTGCTCTCTCTAGCCTTTATCTCTGCCTTCCTGCCCTTTCCCACGTGAAGAGCATTAACCTCCTTGCTGCCTGACAAGGGCAAGAGGCCAAGTACACTTATATTCATAGACATATCTGCCAGTGTGAAACCAGCCTTGGACATAGGCTGGGCCAGAGCCTGACCTTGAGGCCTGTTGGCAGCTCCAACGAAGAATTCTCTAGGACCCATCAGGAATCATGTTTTCTTCACAGTGGAGAGATGGCTGATGTACTCCTTCCCTTCCAGCTTGCCCCAGCTCACGATAGTTACTCTTAACTGTCAATTTGGCTGGAGTTAGAATTACTCAGGAGACACTCTAGTCCTGGCAGGTGCTCTGCTGTGGATAGGGAAATTCAACATAGGGGCCCACTGCAGGATAGAAGGGGCATGGTACCATGCCAGAGACATACAATGCGCTATGGGCATGGGAGAGGAGTGATCCTGCCAAGTGCATCAGACAAGACATCACTGGGAACAGCCATTGACAAATGTCCTCTGCAGGACACAGGGGTCCATGACAACCTATTAACTATAGCTCAAGGTGCAGCACCCAGCATCTCATAGATAATGTTCTTGTCTTTTGTTAGTGGCAAGAATGAACATGGAACATTTTCTACCTATTGTCTTGATTTCCTGGGAAAAATTGAGAAGCTTTCTGGGATACCCAAGCTAACAGCTAGGTCTGCCTTCAGACATTTCCCCCTTATCTTCTGCCCATGACAGAGACTAAGAGCGGGCAGTGAGCATTGGGAACTCTGACCTGATGACCAGAGAAAGGCCCAGACTGATTATCATCTTCTGATGTGAAATCTAGCCAGACTATGCACATGACAGAGTGGGACGGGGTAAGTGGTGGCTCACATCAGGGAACTGGAGTACTCATCTGTATCTATGCTTTTCTGACTGTCCGGCTCTGTACCTGCCTGGCCCCTGTTCCTCCTGTGTAGCATACAAAAGCAGAGACTCAGGAAGTAACAAAGGATCCAAAGCTCACACTCCCACCCCTAACCTGTGGTCTAGGAACACCTATAGCCTGAAGAACAAAGCAGGAACACCGAGAGCATTCCTGAGAGACGTTGATTATATCTTCAGCTACTGTCACCTCTCACATGTGCCCTCAAGCTCAAAGTCCAGCACCCCAGCATCCTGCTCAGACTGGGGTGAAGGGAAGGAAAAGGCACCATTTCCTACCCTGGAGGGCAATTTCAGAATCAACTCACCACACTGAGGACTCAACAGCAAACCAATTGCATGTTTAAAGAAACTGGTGGAATGTACGCAATTAATTAAAGGGCAAGATTCAAGTCAGACTAAATACTGGAAACTGGGGACTGGAGTCCAAGTCCCTGCATGATCGGAAGGAAGAACTTCCCGATTTGATTGCAGAAAGCAATTTACTTCAATTAGCAGTGACATAAACAGGGTGATTGCTTAATAGAAGTACAGCATCCCTAAAACATAAACAGCCTGCCTCCCATCCCTCACCATCCCATCAGCAGCTCGGATTGCTTTTGAGACAGGTTTAATTAACCCTGTAGGAGCCACTCCCAAGCAGAGCTCTTCATATCCAGGGCTTTACATTTGTTCTGCATTCGTGTGTGTGTGTGTGTGTGTGTGTGTGTGTGTGTGTGTGTGTGTGTGTGTGTGTCCCTTGCTTTTGAGTCTTTTAATCCTCTCAGTTATCTTGTGATATTAGAGAGAGAGAGAGAGAGAGAGAGAGAGAGAGAGAGAGAGAGAGAGAGGTTGAGAGAGTCTAGCTCTTTATAGATGGGAAAATGAGGGCCAACTTGTTCAAGGAGTGGTGTCTTGGCAAACGCAAATTCACGTCTTTGCTCTACTTAAAAGCCTCTAAAGTCCTATAGGATCTGTTTCTTGACCCTTCTCCCCACTTCACGCTCCTTTTCCCCATCTCATAACATTTTATTCTTTTTGTCTGTTGTTTGTTTTGCTTTTTGGAGACAGGGTTTCTCTATGTTGCCTTGGCTGTCCTGTAACTTGCTCTGTAGACCAGGCTAGCCTCAAAATCATCTCCCTCCTGAGTTCTGGGATTAAAGGAATTCATCACCACACCTGGCTGCTTTTTTTTTTTTTTTTTTTTTTAATTTAAAACTTTTAAAATTATACCGGGGCTGGAGAGATGGCTTAGTGGCTAAGAGAACTGGCTTCTCTTCCAGAGGACTCAGGTTCAATCCCCAGCACCCACATGGTTCACAACAGTCTATAGATGCAGTCACAGGGGTCTGACACCCTCTTCAGGACATTATGGACACCAGGCACACATGCATGCACAGATATACATGCAGGTAAAACACCCATACACATAACACAAAATAAATTACATTTAAAAAATGTAGGCTCTAGGTCTGATTAATTATGGTATGTGATGTTTTTCTTTTTAAATAAGAGAGTTTATTTTAAAAGCTTAAATTTTATTTATTTATATATATATATATATATATATGGGGATATGTGTGTGCCATGACACATGTATGGAGGCAAACTGGTAAATGGCAGAGCTATGTCTCTCCTTTGACTATGAGAGTCCCAAGGGCTGAGCTGAGTTGTCCAAGCTGTCAAGCATCTTTACCGACTGAGCCATTTCACTTCCTGGCCTTTTGAAGTGGGTCTTACTACCTACCTTTGGCTGTCCTACAATTTAATATGTAGACTTACCTGGCTTCAGATTCATAGAGATTCACTCCCTTGCCCTCACACCCACCATCCCCAACAGCTGGGTTTAAGGTGTGTGCCACCATACCTGGTCCACTTGTTTGTTTGAGACAGGGTCTCACATAGCTCAGGCTAGCCTCTGACTCCTTATTGTAGACAAAGATGTCCTTGACCCCCTATCCCTCCTGCTCTCATATTTCAAATGCTGGGATCACAGGTTTAGGCCTGTGTGGTGTGTATGTGTGTGTGTGTGTGTGTGTGTGTGTGTGTGTGTGTGTGTGTGTGTGGTGTATTGCTGAGGATGGAAACCAAGGCTCCCTGCTTGCTAGCTACAAAGTGTTCTACCAAAAGAGCTATATTCTCAGTCTGTGACATTTTCTAATATTTTAAGTTATGCTTATTTATTATGTGCATGTTTGGGAACACACATACACACAGAGAACATCTAGAAGTCAGAGGAAAACTCACAAGAATTGATTCTCTCCTTCCGCCACATCCACAGCTCCGAGGACATTTGGAGGGTGGAGGGTGGTGGGCGAGCCTAACTATTTTCACCTCTCTCCCCTTTGAATAGAAGTTTCTCCCTTTCCTGTGTGGAATTAACTTCTTACCACGCCCTATGGCTCAAGCCAAATCTGTTCTCCTTAATGGGACTCTCTTCCTCACTGTCCCAGCTCCTTTCAGCTTTCAGCCTGACCCTTGGCTTTAGTCAAGTCACGTGTGTGTTCATAGCTAATCTGTCCCCACTTCTGGAAGAATCTTCTTTGCCTTACCACCCCCCCCTCCTGGTTGACTATCTCTCTCCCATCCCAAGAACGAAAAGTCCAGAGGTGAAGGACTAGTGGAAAATCCTGTTTTCCCTGCCTGGGCGGGATGCTTTAGGACGGGATCCAGCCTCCTCACAAAACCCAGTCCCTGCCCTGCACTGGGGAAACAACAAAAACAGATTGCAGAATTTTGAGCTGCTTTCTGCCCACCCCCTGCAGCCACCCCCTCCTCCTGTCCAAGCTCCCCACACTGCCTAGTGGGTGATAGTCACAGGACAAGGAAATCTGGCAAACTAAGGTCACTGGGGGAAGTTTGAGAAGCTGGGAGTGAGAATCCCAACTTTGGGGTGCAGGGGCTCTACATTCCTGAGTTATATTTCCCTGTGTCCAGATGGCTCTGATTGGGGCTGACCAGCCTGCACCCTTCACACACTAGCTGGTTTGGATCTCAGTTTCTTCATCAGGTTCTTTGATGTCACCTTCAGGGCAAGGTCAAGTGTAGTGGCCTTGACAGTCCGGGTTTGCTATCTATTCATCTATGATCTTGAATTAGTCTCTAAATTCTTGGATTGATAAGGAAGCCTAGTGTCCACCCTGCAGGGTTGCAACATCTTTAAGAAAGATGAAGAGTGGGGACGTGATGGGAAGTGTAAAATATAAATTACACTAAGGAGAGGCTTTTGTTTCTATCTAACTAGAGAAGTGATTTTAACATTCATTATGCATGATCTGTCAAGGTGGGGTTTCCTTGGCTACAGGACAGATAAGGAAACCCAGGCTCTCAGAGCAACTTGCCTCTGGCTAAGCCAGGAAATGGAAATTGTTTATGTTGAGTGCATCCTGCCAGGATGTGAGCAGAGACTTCATCCAGAGAGATAAAATCCTGCGGGCAGATGGAGAGTGGTAGGGATAAAGGGCTGGGAGGAGAACTGGAGAGAGGGCAATATGGCCAAGCAGTGAGGTTGGGGCTGGGATAGCAGAATGAGGGGGCATCGGAGAGACCATGGTGGTGGAGTGGCAGGGACTGCTGGGTGTAGATGAAGATGATTGAAGCTGCTTTGAAAATGGGTAAAGCAAACTTCAGAGCTGCCCAGATCTATAGATTTAACGCAACAATCCTAAGAATGAAGAAATCCCGGAATAATCTGATGGAGAGTCGCGTGATGGAGAACTCACTTGAACCCAATGGACCCTGCTGCTCTGCATATAACAGCACATGGGAAGGTCCTGCCTGGATCGTGAATAGGTGTGACTGACGGCCCCTAAGAAAGCTCATCTATTTCCTTGAGGAGATAGGAGGGAGGCATCTTGATCTTCTGTAGCCACTCACTCCTTCTTTACCTCAGGTTCCAGGTTGGACAATTATTTCCCATTGTGGGTGGACTTCAGCCTTCATTCTCAAGTTTCCAACCTTATGGTCACCTGTCTTCAGGAATGCTTTAATATAAACTAGGTCCTGCAGCACAAATCTATCATCTCAGCTCTGTGGCAGGTTGAGGCAGGAGGATTTCAAGTTTAAGGCCTGATGGGGCTACAGAGTAAGTTCAAGACCAGTTTAGGTGTGGTGATATTGTGTGGTGAGAGACCTGCCTAAAGACCAGAGGACAGAGCCAGCCACGGAGTTAGCCGCAGAAGGCAGGCAGTGGTAGCACATGCCTTCAATCCTAGCACTAGGGAAGAGAGACCCATGGGAACCTCTGTGAGTTCAAGGCCAACCTTGATCTTTGAGATCCCACACATCTGCTCCCAGCACTTGGGAAGTACTCACACCTTTAATCCCAGCACTAGGAAGGTTGAGACAGGAAGTGATGGGATATGACTGGGCAGAGAAAGGAATAAAAGGCAGGAGGAGAGAGGAGTTCGACCCTTCCTTCCCCTTATGGCTGAGGACTCCTGGAGATGGGATCTTCCCCTTTGGGCTGAGGAGTTGGCAAGATGAGAAGATTCTCGAGGGCTTGTTCCCTCTGTCTCTCTGATATTTTAGCATTTATCCTAATATCTGGCTCTGGGTTTTTAATAAGACCAATTAGGATTCCTGAAACACTTGGGGAAATTAGTAAGACCCTGTCTCAAACCCTGATCACTGGGGTTAAACACAGAGCTGCATTCGAGGCCACAAGATGCTTTCCTAGGAATTAAGGCACGACTCCCTCCATGAAGCATTCCTGCCTACTCTAAAATAGAATTTCTGCCTCTATGGGATTTTTCACGTGGCTCCACAGGCCTGTCTTCATTCACAGGTGTTGTCGTGACAAATTTAAAATCAGTCACTTAATGACTTTCATTCTCTGCTGGGTCAGATGTCCTCAGGCCTATAACAGCCCCCTGGTGATATTCTATAACTATTTCTCCTCTACATTCAATGCACCTCACCAAGCCACGGGAGTTCCATCCAATCCTCCCCCTTTCCTATTATCTCTTTGGAGTTGGAGAGCTCTGATTTTGTTCCACAGGAGACTCAGAAGCTCCATTCTTGCCACCCAAATCCCACCACCGAGGAAAAGGTGAGGAAGCCAAGCTTTTCTTGCTAAAATCATAACGCCAATCATCACAAGGCTTGTCTGTCTAGTAAAGGATTGTGAATCCCAGACATTGGTCAGAGCTGTTAAGATGCTAGTGCTCACAATCTAGTGGCCTTTTGGAGTCTTCCAGAACCACCATCTCCCAGAGTAGACCTCTATAAGCAGAGAGCCCCCCACCCCCACCCCAGGAACCTACACGGTCAACCCACCTCCTTCAAGTTAAAAGCCAAGGGAACACTAGGGACTGTTTTTTCCCTTCCTTCCTTCCTTCCTTCCTTCCTTCCTTCCTTCCTTCCTTCCTTCCTTCCTTCCTTCCTTCCTTCCTACCTTCAGACCAAGTTCCATCTCTCTTAGGATGGCTTTAATTTCATCGTGGAGCTAAGGATGACCTTGAACTGACCCTCCTGCTCCATTTTTTAGTGCTGTGTGCCTGACCACATCTGGCTTAGGTTTTGTGCGCGCTAGGCCAGCACTCTACCCACTGAACTCACCTGTAGCCCAGGAGAGGCATTTTCATATTCCAGTGCTAGGTCTCACTTCTCAAAGCTTCATTTCTTTACCTGTCCAACAGCGATATAGAGCCCTCAGCCCACAGGACTCCCAGGGGATCAAGTTCAACAAGGATCGTAATTATTTTGAACGTCATGTGAGTCATTTACCAGAGTAGGAGCTTTGTTGGGATCATCACATTTAATCTTCCTAAGGACCCCGTGGGGAAAGCTGTTAACACCCTTTATTTTAGAAGTGAGACAGGCAGCTCACATGGCTCAGTGCCACATGGGGCTGGGATGCAGACCCTGTCACCCTACATGCTAGTCTACCCTATGACCCCTTAACTTACACAGCCCCTCCACGAATGCAGCTTGGAGCCTGGTAGGCAAAAGTACCCTGTAAGTGATGTTATAACTGTCCTGGCGGAAACAACAATATTCTATAAAGATACCGTGCCTCTCCTTAGCTGTTGGACTACGGGACAAGGGACCCTAAGAAGCTGAGATTTCTCCAGAAAAGGCTGGGTAGGACCCTGATTTCAGTAAGAGAAGAACAAAGTTCTGGTAACATGTCAGACCACCCTGTGGCAGAAATGAGCCAGAGATGATGACAATGGGCAGGGCTTAGCTATGCATATACTTCTTGTCTGCTATTTAAATATAAGCTTCCTGTCAGAATCCCAAAAAACAGACTTGGGGGGGAATCACTAGACCTCTTTGTTCTACTTCTCAATGTGAAGATGGACTGAATCTCCTTTCTCTGCTGTTTACTGTTACTTGTTTCTTTAATTAGACAAAGTGGCTGAGCCCAACTGCTTAGGGGCTGCCAGGACTCAGGCTGGATCCTAACCATTCCAGTAATAATACGGCTTACAGAATAGCTGGGGGCTCCCAATACAAGGCTCCCTCAACTAGAACTATTTTCCAGAACAAGCCTGGGACTCAACCAGCAGTCAGACCTTCTGAACCTGCTCCCGTTCCAAGTCTCACATCTGCGTTCTTGCAATTGCAGATTGGAAGAGACCATGGCTGGAAAGCCTGCCTTTTCCTGCTCTCCTCAGCGGTCCAGTCCCAGTGGTCAGCCAGAGCTCAGGCCTGGATGAAGACCCAGAGCAGCGCCTCCTTGGAGAAGTTGAAGGGCTGAGTTACCTCAGCGCCTAATTTTGCCCTTCCTGTTTCTTTTTATCTGACCTGTCAGGTACCAACCTGAATCAATACATCAGGGAACTGGAGGGTAGCACCAGTTTCTATGGGACAAAGAGGACTGGATTCTAAAGAAAATGATAGTTTGAGATCATTCATTATAATATTTAGCTCCCAGAAGAAACCACTGTGAGTCCCATCCAAACCACAGACAGCTTGGCAGCCTTGGTATCCTCTGACAGTTACATAATCTTTGCACGGAAATAAATACCAACTCATCTCGAAGGAATTTTAAGGGGTAATAAACCTTAACCAGTCTATGCAGAAAAGGTTCTCTTCCGAGGGAGGGACTGCGGTTTGAGAAAGGAAGAACTGAGCCCTAGGGCTCTGGGGCAGGGTGGAAGGCAGACCTTGTGGACCAGGCATGTTCCCAGAGATGCTAATTCCACAGGCTCACTTGTGAGGCAGACAATCCCAATACCAGCCGCACCCCGGGTCAGCCCCTCCTCGCACATGCTAGGCAAATGGTACCTCTGAGTTGTACCTAAGGCCCTCATTTCAAGCTGTAGGCCATCAAGATTCTGTTCTCTGCTCTTGTAGGTAATGAGTTTCCCATCACTGGAGGTGTTCAAGCATATTTAAATATAGGGTACCGGCTTTCAGGTTTCACTATTACGTCACAAGCTCTCAGACCTAGGAACTTGCCCTTCATCATCAAACAAAAAGTGGGGAGAAGAAAGGAAAGAAAATCTTGCGTCCAGAGCCTGTTATCCGAGCTGGGTGGTCTCGGGCAGGTTGTTTGCTTCTTCATGCAATTGACAGTCACTCACTTCCGCCCAAGTCACCTGATTGCTGGAATAGGCAGATGAACTGCAGGTGTGTGAAAACTGCTTTGTACATTGCAAACTGTTTTGCCATCAGCAAGAAGCCACCGAGATGGCAGGCATTAAGCGGGGATGGTGGCTCTCTGCCTGCCACGTTAGGAGAGGCAGTCACAACTCACCCTGACATCACCACATGGCCTCCACTTCCCAGTCTCTTTTCTAGAGGGAACTAAGACAATTGCGTCATGGTTAGGACTGTAGATCCCAGAGTTAGGACGAATGAATCCTTGATCCTCTGGGTTGCAGACAGGGTCTCAGTGGCTGTCCAGGAACTCTCTCTGTAGCCCAGGCTGGCCTCAAATTCACAGAGATCCACCTGCCTCTGTCTCCTGACTGCTGGGATTAAAGGTGTTTGCAGCTACACCCAGCTTTTTTTTTTTTTTCAATTACATTTACTGTGAGTGCAAGTACCTGCAAGTGTTGTGTGACAGAGAATGAGTGTGTGAGTGTGTGTGTGTGTGTGTGTGTGTGTGTGCGCGCGCGCGCATGCATTCACACATGCACATGTGTCATGGTACACAGATGAAGATCACTGGACAACGTTTAGGAATTGGTTCTCTCCTTTCACTATGTGGGTCCCAGACATTAACTAGGAAGGTTGGGCTTAAGGCGCCTTTATTGGCTGAGTCATCCTTTCTCCACTTAACCCACTGAGCCTCATTTTCTCCACTTGATATTTGCATAATAACAGCGCCTTTCTTAATTGTTAGGAGAATCAAGTGCTGAGAACATTGGCACAAAGCAAGTGCTGCTGTATAATGTGTTGCTAATTATTAATGAATTAACAGTGAATCAACTTAACTTTCTTCTAGTCACTGTTACTGATCCAAGTTGTGGGATAAACTACAAGATGAGTAGATTTTCTTTCTAAGATTTATTTATTTGTGTGTATGTGTACCTTATATGTGCAGGAGCCCTTGGAGGCCAGAAGGGGGCGTAGAATTCCCCAGAAATGGAGTTACAGGCAGGTACAGGCAGGTTGGGACTTGCCTGATGTAGATTCTAGGAGCCTAACCTCGACCCTTCTCTGCAAGAACAGTAAGTGTCAGCCACTGAGTGATCGGTCCAGATTCAAGATAGGTAGATTTTGTAAAGGATGATAAAGATAAGGAGGACCATTTAATGAGCATTTACTATGTACTGAGCTGTCTATACTATATTCCATCTAATCCTGTCATGGTGCCTTCAAGGAGTCAGAGTCTCAGTCCTGTGCTATTGGGGAGAAGTCAGCGCCTCAGTAAGACTTTCCCAAGACCAAAGAACAGATCCTTAATAACATCAGGATTTGGACACAAGCAGTCTGCCAGGAATCCAATTTTTCTTAACAGTATCTGAGACTTGAGCATCATCTACAACTCTAGAAGGCACAACAGGGTTAGACTCTGGTGACCTGCAGTACACAAAAGGCAAAAGGCCGATGATGTCATAAGCAAAATGAATGACCCTTTAGTTTAGAGTTTGGCTGTCACAGATATGCTGCTCATGCCTTCTGAGGAGGAGATTAAGGAATGCAGAGTATGGTACCTATTTATAATGGCAGCACTGGAGAGTCTGCAGCAGGGGGATGGTTAGTTCAAGGTTACCCTAGCATACATAGTAAGATGGTTTTAAAAAATAGCTGAGGAGAAGAGGTGCTGCTCTTAAATCCAAAGTATTTGAAAGTAAATGGCAAGTCTGAGAGGTTTGTCAGGCTCAAGGGGAGATGGAGTCTTATTTCAGCTGTGTGGAGAGGGAGAATTATATTCCCAGAGATGGGAGTCTGGGGGTCTGGGTGGGGAACCAAACCCTAGGAGACAAAGCTGCCTTCTCTGCTCAGGTCAAGCCCGAGACAGAGGTAATGAGTAACTGGGTTCTTTGAGATGAAGTTTGGGTAGCCAAACAAGCACAGGGTTAAGTCATCCAGTGACACTGGCTCCTCCTCAGGCTGCAATAGAAGTACCAGACCAGGCAGCCACATTTCCAGAGGACTGAGCTCTAGGCACCTTGATTCCACTGCTCGCTGCCCACTAGCAACATGTGACCTCTCGGAGCCTCTAATGAAGATGTGAATTTCTCTGTTAGGTTGCTGTCCCAAACTTTTTACTGGCTGACTCCATCTGAGAAATGAAAGCTAAGCCCCTCTAGACCTCTACTTGTCCCCAAACACACACAGGCTGAGAATACCCTAGGAAGGCAGGGAACCCCCAACTTTGTAGCCAGTGTTGTAATAAACACTAGCACACTTTCGTTTTTTATTTTAAAATTTCCCCCATACCCACCATTGCTCCCTCTCCTTCCCCCACCTTCATGTCCTCCCCCAGCCTCCCCTCACCCCATCCCCCATCATTCCCCAGGGAGGGCAAGGAGTCCTCAGGTGTCAGTTTGGTCTGGCCTATCCAGTTGAGGTAGGTCCGAGTCCTTCCCCCCAGTATCAAAGCTGAGTGAGGTGTTCCTCTGTAGGGAATGGGCTCTGAGAAGCCAGTTCATGCACCAGGAATAAACTCTGGTCCTACTGCAAGAGGGTCCACACACTGTCCACGCTGTTTGACTGCTGTCTGTATTTGGAGGATTTAGTTTCTTTCCATGAAGATTCCTCAGCTGTCATTTCAGAGTCAGTAGCTCCCAATAGCTCAGGTCAGCCCTCTCTATGGGTCTCCTCCTCATGATCCTGATCCCTTTGCTCATATGAAGTCCCTCCTCCCTCTCTTTGGCTGGACCAGGAGCTCAACCCAGTGCTTAGCTGTGGATCTCTGCATCTGCTCCCATCAGTTGCTGGATGGAGGGTCTATAATGGCAATTAGGGTGGTCATTCCTTTGATTATAAGGGGAGGCTGTTAGGATTCTGTTTTAGCCTCTGAAGCCACGTCCTGCCCTGAGTTCTGATGTCAAGCCCCATTTAAGAATTCCCACCACCGACTCTCTCTCTTGCTTCTTTCCAACCAGGAGAACTCTCTCTCTCCCTCCCCCACTCTGTTATTATAATAATAAAGACCTTATATGTAGAAGCAGTCTGTCTCCTGCTGTGCCACCTCTCATCCCCCATACTGTGTCCATGGAGCATGAGGCCTCTCTAGTCATAAACATCTGCCAGCTAACCGGGTAAAGCGTTATGGGACCATACCAGATCAAATATGATCTCAGCATTTGGTGCTATGACTCGCCAGGGATTCTCGTAGCGCTTTCTATGATTCCCCGAAAGAACCTTCAAAAACGGTAAGCAGCCCCTCCTAGGGAGATTTCATTACCATCCACATTTCATTGCTGGCAATAATTGAGATCTTGGTTGTTTGGGTCGCTGGACCCTCTGTTTTCCGGGTCGTGTACTGGTCGCAGACCTCCACTTTCAGTCCTTCCAAGCAATGCCCCTGACCACTTTGAGCTTTCCACTGATGAGCGTGACAACGTGGTCATTTCCATCAGACCACGCTTTTCTCTTCGGGACACAGGGAGATAAACCGTTTGGGCTATACCGAGACCTCACTTGGGAACATAGCTTCACCTAACTTGTTTTAGGCCTCTGCCCCCTGCCTGCCAGAGTCTTGTATTGGCCGCCCAGACTTCTGGACTCGACAGCTATTTTCAAGGCAGAGGCTGTCGACAGCTATTTTCAAGGCAGAGGCTGTCTACACAAAGTGGCAAGACAGAGAACACTTTTCTACTGGGGTGCACCGCTCAGCTGGGGCCTCTGTACTTTTGTGCTTCAAGACCCAGGGCTGCCAAGCTCCATGACCACCTGTCCCCTGATTTTTGCCAACTTTTGGCTTATTACTGATTTTAATGCTCCTGATTACAAAACAAACAAACAAAAGACCCCTCAGGTCATATGGTCAGAAGTCAGCTGATCACCATCTAATCATTTTGGTGGAAGTCAGACGACCTCCATCTTTTTTTTGGCCACTGCAGTCAGTCGGCCATGCCTCAAGGAAGGTTCATTTAGCTGGTGTCTATACAACATGCTCTGTCTCTGAATAGCAAGGTACCCCTTTTTATAACATTGATGACCAATTCCAGCTTGAAGCAGTTGTCCTTTGCCCCTGAGACAAGCTTTAAAAAGCCCAGAGCCATAGCCTGCACCATAGCTTGTTTTGACACACCAAAATATAAGCCTGTTCCAGCTGTTTTCAGATCTTTACAGATTCTGTGCAGTTCTGGTGCATCCTGCCTTCCCAGTCCATCCAAGAGATGGATACGGGATCTCCAAAATGACAGCTGCCTGGATGCCTCTTCACCCATACCTTTCCTCTGTCCCAAATCCGCAAAGACAGAATTCTGTGTCCTCATTCATCCCCATCAATAACCCACCCTTTTTTTTTTCTTAATAAAATCAAAGAATGAGGGATGCTACAATTCTGTTCCAGTCCCCGAAGCCTCACCTTGTTGTAAGTTCTAGTGTCAAGCCCCATTTAAGAATTCCCACTGCTGACTCTTGCTTCTTCCCTCCTGGGAGCGCTCTCTCTCTCTCTCTCTCTCTCTCTCTCTCTCTCTCTCTCTCTCTCTCTCTCTCTCTCTCTTCTACATAGAAGCGGTCTTAATCTAAGTGTCTCCTGCCATGCTGCCTGCCACCACCTCTTGCTGCACCTCTCATTCACCAGACATGAGGTCTCTATTCATAGACACCCGCCAGCTATACAGAGTAAATGTGTTATCATACCAGATCAAGCATGAATCTAACAAAGGCCAATTTAAGTACTCTCTCCACTACTACTTATCCTAGCTGGGGACATCTTGTAGGTTTTGGGGAGTTTCTCTAGTACCAGGTTTCTCTCTATCCCACAATGGCTCCCTTGATCAGGACATCCACTTCTTTGCTGTCCCTCTCTGTTGCTCCTCCTACCATCCCATTCTTTAGCGTTTTCTTATCTCCCCTTGCTCCCCCTCCCCCAATATGATCCCAATGTACTCAGGAGATCTCTATTTCCCCTTCCCAGGGGATCTATGGATGTCTCTCTTAAGTTCTTCCTGTTACCTAGCTGTTTAGGGCTTGTGGATTGAAGCCTGGTTATCCTTTGCTTTTTGTCTAAAATCCATTTATGAGTGAGTACATAGCATGTCTACCTTTCTGGGTCTGTGTTACCTCACTCAGGATGATACTTTCCAGATCCATCCATTTGTCTGCAAATTTCAAATTTCAGGATTTTTTTTTTTTTTTCTGCTGAGTAGTACGCAATTGTGTAAATGTACCACAATTTTTAAATCCATTCTTCAGTTAAGAGTCATCTAGGTTGTTTCCAGGTTCTGGCTCTTATGAATAATGCTGCCATGAATATAACTGAGCTAATACCCTTGGGGTAAGAATATGCATCCAATACCAATAGTGGCATTGTTGGATCATTGAGTAGATCTGATTTCCAGTTTTCTAAGGAATCGCCATTCTGCATTCCAGAGTGGCTGTACAAGTTTACACTCCCACCAGCAATGAAGGAGTGTTCCTTTGTTCTACATCCCCTCCAGCATAAGCTGTCATCTGTGTTTTTGATCTTAGCCATTCTGACAGGTATAAGGTGGTATCTCAGAGTTGTTTTGATTTGCATTTCTCTGATGGCTAAGGATGTTGAGCAATTCTGTAAGTGTCTTTCAGTCATTTGAAATTCTTTTGTTGAGAATTTCCTATTTAACTCTGTACCCCATTTTTAAATTGGATTATTTGGGGTTTTTTGCCTCTAGTTTCTTGAGTTCTCTATATATTTTAGAGATCAGTCTTCTGTTAGATAAAGGGTGGTGAAGATCTTTTCCCATTTTGTAGGCTATTGTTTTGCCTTATTGACTGTGTCCTTCACCTTATAAAAGTTTCTCAGTTACAGGAGGTCCCATTCATTAATTGTTGTTCTTAGTGTCTGACTAGCACACTTTTGAAGATCGGGATCTGGATGCTGAAGGGCATGGCTGGGAGCAGAGTGAAGCCAAAAGTAAACTAAGAGATTGAAAACCTTTGGAAAATCCTAGGGTGATACATGGTGAAGTCTAGCCTGTACACTATTGATTGGCCAGCAGCTTCTGTATTAGCTCTGGGGAAGGCTTTAAGTCAATAATCAGGAGGTTCCTAGTCCCCTAGTATGTTGGGGTCTGTTAGGCCACCCAGATCCCAGCAAGTCACTTGTCCCTCAACCTAGTCCACATTGCACACAGGCAGCTGGCAGTGTGTTTTATGAACATCCAAAATCCATAAGGAACCACAAAACCACACTGGGCTGTAGATAGCCAATTGCAAAGAAAACCAAGGTTGGGGATATTGCCTGGTCTCCTCCCATGGTGGGGCCCACCGAAAGTCTACCGTGTAAGAAGCAGTGGTGGGTATCTGCTTTCTCTTTGCCAGGCTTCACAGATTTCCCATCTCTGCGGAGCATGAACATCTGCTTTCTCCTGGGGTAGATTTGAGAATGGGAAAAGGTAGCTGCCAGTGTAGCTCAGGCAGTCAGTAAGTAATGGAGACTGCTTGGAACCTTCTCAAATACCTGTTATGCTGTCACTGCCTGTCACTAGCTTCTAATCAAGGGGAAGAAATCAGAAGCTTGGGGATCCTGGGAGCCAGAAGATGGTAGGAGGGAAGGTGACCTTATTTTCTGAGCTATTTTCTTAAAAAATTTTTTTTGTTGTTTAAAATTTTTATGTGTGCGGGTGCTTTTCTATCTGTATGTCTGAATAACACTTGCATTTTTAGTGCCCTTGGAGGCTAGAGGAGTGTGTCGGATCCTCTGGAACTGGAGTTTCCAACAGCTGTAAACCACCACGTTCAGGCTGGGAATCAAACTTGGATCCTTTGAAAGAGCCGTCAGTGTTCTCAATCACTGGGCTATTTCTTTAACCCTCAGAGACTCTTGGGTTTGTTTTGTTTTTGCTGACTACTCTTCTATGTGGATATCTTTGTGTGTGGAGAGATGGAGTTATACAGTGTTCATTTTAATACTGATGAAGAATATTTTAATGTGCCTTTTGCAGATCCGAGGTTTGGAGCTGGAAGATATGGCAGGTAGCTGAGTCACAGGAGCCAGGATTTCTTTCTACTCTTTTGTGCAAATCCCAAGGTCTTAGCTCAGGTGTTTCCTCTTCTGAGTGTAGCTTCTTCGGCACGTGGGTGGTCACATACCTCATGTTCTTCCTCTCATAAAGCTCACCCTTCGTTCAGAGTGCTTTTCCATAGTAGCAGCTAGATATTTTTGGCTTGTTCATCATCACTGTCCTCCACTGTCAAATGCTCCATTAGAACAGGTGTATTTGAGTGACTAGTGTAACTCCTGGCATGTCATGAGTATTCACTTAATATTTGCTGAATGAAAGAAGAAATGAATGAATGGGTGCTAAGTCCAGGAGTTTAATCATGGGGGAAGGGGCATGGCCTTCAATTAAACTTTACATAGTCTATTACAAAATTTAGCCTGAACCAAATCCTTAAGCTAAATGTAGAACATAGCTCAGCTGGCAGAGTTCTTGCCCAGCATATATGATAACTTGGATTAGAACCCCAGTACTGTGTAAACCAGGCAGTGTAGTGCATGCCTATAATCCCAGCACTCAGGAAGCCCAAGTGTCTTAATTTCTTTTCCTATTGCAGTAATGAAAATACTCTGACTAGCCAGGCATGGTGGCAAACACCTTTAATGGAAGTACTTGGGAGGCAGAGTCAGGCAGTTACTTTTAGGTTCAAGGCTAGTTTGGCCCACATAACCAGCTCCAAGTCATCCAGAGCTACATAGTGATATATGTTGGAAAATGTGCAAAGATGTGTAGTAGGAGGTTTCTGGCCCAGACTTTTGGGCCTAGCCTCTAGGTTTAGGCCCGCAGACCCACAGACCCACAGAGACACACAGATGCTTATAATAGTTTTAGGCTGATCGGCCTAAGGCTCAGGCATATCACTTGCTAACTCTGTACCTTTAATCTAACCTATAACTCTTATCCTGTTCAGCCATGCAGCTCAGTACCTTTTCTCAGAGCAGCATAGTTGTCCTCTGCTTCTTCTGGCTTCTCTTTGGCACTCTGCTCTGTTCTTCCTGTTCCTAGAGTCTTCTTAGTCTGGTAGCCCCACCCACACTTCCTGTCTGCCTTTGGCCAATCAGTGCTTTTTATTAAACCAGTGGGGTGGGACAATTATTTACAATGGAACAACATAATCCCCCTACAAAGATGTGTTGGATTTGTTTTTGTTGTGGAATATTTGTTTAACTGTGTAAAGATGTGTTGCTGCTTTGCTTTGCCTGCACCTGATTGGTCTAATAAAAAGCTAAAGAGCCAATAGCAAGGGAGGAGGTATAGGTAGGACTTCTGGGTAGGGAGAGTAAATAGGAGAAGGAATTTAGGCTCAGGCAGAAAGAAAAAGAGATGCCAGGGTGATGCCAGGGGCCAGCCAAACACACACAGAATGAAAGAAAGGAGGGGAAAAAAAAGAGGCAAAATATAGACTGCAGGTAAATGTTATTAAAATCAAACAAATGTAACACATCTTTCCATCATTAAACAAATATTCCAGAGCATAAACAAAAGTAAGACACCTTAAAATAATATTTTACAGCAGTTGGTAGTTGTCAGGTCCTTGAGGCTGCCTTAGTACTCCTAATCTAGCACTACCATCCCGGAAGATTCCTAGAGAGCAGTGCTGCTCTTCAGTCGACATTGGAATCCCAAAGAAGTTAGTTCTGATACCAGAAAAGGGATGTCTCAGGAGCACAATTGATGGACTTGTCCTTGAGAATGAGTGAAAACAGGCTAAAAGCAAAGTTGTCCCCCATATCCCTTTTTCTGGGCTGCCACCAATTGTGAGAGTGTGGTCCAGATTTAGAAAGTCCCTCCCAGTGGTGCCCAGAAGCTTGACTTTTGTTGATTCTAGATATAGTCACGTTGACAACTAAGATCATCTGTCACAGCTGTTTAAGGGACAATGGTTTACTCTGGCTCACAACTGAGGGTAGTCCTTCACAGAGGTAGGGTCTCAAGGGAACTGTTTGCATTCCAACAACAGCAATGAAACAGTGTAACTTTGGCAGTACCACACCAACCATACAGCTCTCCTTGCTGCAGTCCAGCAGACTCCTCTGGCACTGCCCAGCTTCAGGAGAGGGGCTTGAATCACATGCCCCTAGACTAAGAAAAGAACAAATCAAAATTCCAAACTTGGAGTCAGGTTTCCTGGCTCATTACTTTAATCCTAGCACTCCAGAGGCAGAGGCAGCAGATCTCTGAGTTCGAGGCCAGCCTGGTCTACAGAGCAAGTTCTAGCACAGCTAGGGCTACAAAGAAAGACCCGAGTTACAAACAAAGCTCCAAGCAGAGTTTCTGTGGGATGCTTACTTTTACATCATTGTAAAGTAGAGGGCTGCTGAGTTGAGGTGCTATAAATAGGGGACCATCTGTCTTATTAGTAAAGGAATTCTAGATGAACTTTTAGCTTTCTACTTTACAGAGCCCTGAAATACCAACTTCATAGCCTATTCTTGGAGGACAAAAACTGAGCCCCTCATCCAGAAGAAAAGCACTGCTGATCTGGGAAGAGACTAACAGAGAAGGGCATTTTCTTTCCTTCCGTTTTTAATGTTTACTTTCAATTGTTCTTAAATATAAATAAGCTCACAGTCCTCTTGACCCCCTTTCTCTGATTACCATCCCTCTCCTGTGGTAACCATAGGTGGTGTTTATCTCTCCAAGCTTGTCTTTGCATGCACATTCCTATGTGTATACAGATGGAACCGATTTTTATAGAAGCATGCTTCCAACACCACCCCCCCCCAAAGAAAAAAACACACTATGTCCTGGAAACCATCAGCACTCCTGGCTTAACAAGGCATCAGTTTAGGAAGTGCTGACTCCCATCTCCAGATGTCCCTTCCCTGTGTGAGCAAGCTCAAGTGTGCCTGCCCCCTTCAGGGGCTCCACCTGGCCAGCTATGGATGAAGTTTGGTGGTGAAGGCTGCCTGCCAGGCATGCATCCCAACTAGATGCAGCTGAGAAAGGAAGATGTGGAATGTCCGTGCTCCAGTTGGTTCTTGCCCTGTACTTTATATCCCCTTTCTTCACCAGGCCTGCAGTCCTCAAGTTCCAGCATCAAGTAAGCCAACACTACAGTGACTGGAGAACCGGGCCCCACTCCTTTGGGTCTTGGTAATAAAAGAATCTAAGACTGGACTCAGAAGGAAGGATCAAAGACCTTTTTTTTTTTTTTATTAGAGTTAAGGACAAGTGGGGGGGGGGGAGATAGTCAAGCCTTTTGAGTTGGGGGTCTACTGACACTGCCATGTTCCTCAACGGAGGCTGGCAAGCAGCTATGTGCTGAACTCGGGAGAAGAATGACTTCAGAGAAAGAGTAAGAAAGCCCAAAGTGTCAAAGAAAGCATTGCTTATGCTTGAGGTGGGTATTAGAGAGACAGAGGGAAGGTAACTTTTTTTTGAGTCAGAGCTCAGAAAAGTGGGTGGGCTAGCAGTGCTATTATGCCACACACTCTGTAACAGCACCGGGAAGGGACTTCTGGGAGGTACAGTATCTCACTAAAGGGCCAATTATTACTACCATCTCTTCAGTATATCCTCAAGTGAATTAGCTTTCCTGAGCGATGGTCTCCTGCCCAGGTGATTGATGGGCCCAGCTGGATAAGGGAGGCGACAGTATCATGTAATGTTCTAACCATTTTAGCCGATCAGAATGTTGGGTCTCCAACCAGGGTTATTGGTAGAAACTCAGATTCCCCTCTCTGATCAAAAGTACATAGTTTTGAGCTTCAACAAAGCCCTGATGTTTCCATAGAATATTTTAAATCCTAAAGAGAGGCAGTAGTAATGCCTCTTTCTAGTGTTACCAGGGAAACAGGTGGGAGCCGTAGCAGCCATGAAGAAGAGCTCATCTCAAATGGCTTTCAAGCCTTTCACATCACCATGGAGCAGAAACCTAATAAGCTGAGGCCTGTGGTATTCTTCCTCAATGGTTGAAATCCTAAAACCATTTAGGAGATGATCTGAATGGGTGTAAAGGCTTTAGGGTTTCCTTTTGCAACTTGGCGGGGGTGGGGGTGAAGGGGATAATGTGGGGGAACTTAGATAAATGGAGACGAATTGCAGCAGGAGCATCTGAGATTGACTGTGAACGGGCAGCAGTTGAACACACAAGATCCAGAGGCGAATAATATCTCTGCTCAGGATGTAATGGATAAATCCTGACCAGAATTCCCCTGGCATCTGTGGTGTCTGGTCCGGATAGAACAGAGGAGCGACTGCTTTCTCGGTCACCATTTCAAACTGCCAGATCAGCTTTTACTTCCTACTTTCCAGCCACATTCCCCCCATCCTTCACCCAGTGGTATGAGACACAATCACACACACACAGACTTAATATTATATTAATTGTGAAAGTTGGCTTTCTCTTAGGCTTTTCCCCAACTAGCTCTTATAACTCATAACTTGTAACCTTTATTATAACTTATAGCTTGTTTCTATTATTCTGCCACGTGGCTCAGCTGCCTCTGCTCTGTACCTCTCTTCAGACCCTCTCTGGTGCTCTCCGTCTTCCTCCCAGAGTTCTCTGCCCGGAAGTCCCTCCTATCCCTCCCGCCTAGCTATTGGCCATCCAGTTCTTTACTACACCAATTACAGAAACAGAGCTTCACACAGGGCACAAATGTCCTACAACAGTTTTCTTTTTCAATTCAGCAATAAGCAGCAAAAGCAGGACCTAAAAAAGGAGAGAGAGAGAGACCTGGTGGTGGTGCACACCTTTAATCCCAGCACACAGGAGGCAAAGGCAGGTGGATCTCTGAGTTCAAGCCCAGCCTGGTCTACAGAGTGAGTTCCAGGACTGCCGGGGCTACACAGAGAAACCCTGACTCGAAAACTAAAACAACAGCAAACAAACAAAAATCCCAGGACCTCACACGTACCGTCCCAGTCTGGGTCCCTGTTGCTGTGAGAAACACCATAACCAAGAGCAACTTGGGGAGAAAAGGAGTTATTTCAGCTTGTAGGTTTCAGTCCTTTGTTGCTGCTCAAAGCAGAAGCCAATAGAAAAGCCTTCTTACTGGTTTACTCCGCCTACTTCTTATGCAGCTTTCTGATACAACCCAGGCCCAGCTGCCCAGAGATGGCATCGCCCACTATGGGCTGAGTCCCCCGAATCAATCATCCTTAAGACAATACCTCACAGACTTACCCAAAGGCCAGTCTAATCCAGCGCGGATTCCTGCTTCCAATCTAGGCTGTGTCCACCTGACAGCTGGATCGAACTAGGCAGAACTACAGCCCCAACCTTACTTTCAGCCCTTCTGAAACACCATGGTGTGGCCCGTGAGGTGGCTCAGCAGGTAGGGATGCTGAGTTTGATTCCCCAGGATCCACATCACAGTAGACAGCCAACTCCTGCCTATTGTCCTCTGACCTCAGAATACCTGAATAATTGTATTAATGTTTTTGTTTGATGTTTTAAAGAAAGAAAGAAAGTCAAGCTGAAGAGGCAGCTCAGTAGCTAAGAGCCCTGCTGCTTTTGCAAGGGACCTGAGTTTGATTCCCAGAATCCACATTAAGTGGCCGGAAGCAACCTCTTCTGGCCTCTGTTAGCATCAGGCACACATGTAGTGTGATATACGTGCAAGTAAAACAGTCATACACATGAAAAGAAAGAAAAAAAGGGGAGGTAGGGAGGAAAGAAGAGAGGAAGGAAAGAGTGGAAGGAAGGAAGGGAGGAAGGAAAGAGTGGAAGGAAGGAAGGGAGGAAAGAAGGAGGGAAGGAAGGAAGGAGGGAGGAAGGAAAAGAAAGCAAGCCATTAAAGTCTCCACCCTGTCCTTATACACCATGCAGCAACACCTTGCTGGCTAGTTTTTTATGTCAATGTGACATAAGCCAGGGTCATGTAGGAAGAAGGGATCTTAATGGAGAAGATGTCTCGATAGGACTGGCCTGTAGGATTTTTTTGGTTGCTGGTCCTTGTGGGTGGTGCCAGCCCTGGGCAGGTGGTCCAGGTGGAAGAAAGCAGACTGAGAAAAGCTTGAGTGGGCAAGCTGATGAACAGCACTCCTCCATGGACGCATTTGTAAGCTATAAGGTGAATTAACTCTCTCTTCCTCAAGATGATTCTGGACATAGTGTTTCTCATAGTGTTAGAAACTCTAACTGAGGTAGTTAGTTCATATTCTTGTTCATATTTGCTTTTTGTTTTTTTTTTTTTTTTTCAAGACAGGGCCTCACTGTGTAGCTAGTTGTCCTGGAACTCACTCCGTATACTGCTGCCCTCAAACTCATGATCTTCCTGCTTCTACCTCCTGAGCATAGGGCACGTGCCACCACCACCCAACTTTATATTTCCTTTTAAGACTATCTCTGATTTTTTTTTTTTTAGTTGAGAAAAATAAAGCTGATAACTCAAAAAGTTTGCAAATTTTACATTTTAGTAGACAGGCCCACCTTAAGGGTCATCAGCTTTGCCTGGAACCAGTATCCATAGGGAATCACCCACACAGAACTTTTTGTCTTCTCCAGTGAGGATATGAGAACAGTCAGCAGCATCAGGGTAAGCACCTCCCTGAGGTTCACCAGAGTGGTCTGTACAAACACATTCAGCATGCATATCCTGGCTGCACAGTGTACCTAAGACATGTAAGCCATGTGTGGTGGCACAGGTCTGTCATGTCAACACTTGGGAGCCTGACACCAGACTGGACTACCTAACAGTACCTGCCATGCCCAGCTCAGTTCCACATATTGGACTGACTGTGGCAGCAAGAGAATCAATAAATGATAGACAAACAAACACAGAAAATCAGGGATTGGGTGAACAAGGCTCTCTGATGGAGAAGCTATTGTGAACAAATGCTTCCTATCTTGCCAGCCGATTCTCAAATAACCACTCAGAGGCTTTTATTACTTATAAATGCTTGGCTGATAGTTTAGGCTTATTACTAACTAGCTCTTACATTTAAACTAATACATTTTTATTAATTTATGTATTGCCACGTGGCTCGTGGCTTTACCTGTCCTCTAGCATCTTGCTTCTTGGTCAGCTCATTGGCCTCTCTCCCTTTCTCTCTCTCTCTCTGTCTCTCTCTCATCTCCACCCTTCTCCATCCCAGTCCTCAATCCTGCCTTGCTATTGGCCAAACAAGTTTATTATTAACCAATTAGAGTAATACATATTTACAGCATACAGAAGGATTATCCCACAGCAAGCCATAGTACCAGAAGCTCATCATGTTTATTTCGTATAGGACTCACCATGTTTATTACATACAGCTGGATAAAGAGGTATGGTTATTACACACAGTTGACTGAGGCAGGATTATTGAAATAGATAAGCAAAAAGGCAGGGTTATTTATAGTTGGGGTTGTGAGCCTGGCCTTCAACAGCTGAGCCATCACTCCAGCCCTTGGGGTTATTATATACAGTTGAATAAGGAGGCAGGTTATTACCTATAGATAAAGCAAGGAGGCAGAGTTACCATACACAGCTAAGCATGGAGGCAGATTTAGCTAATCTTGGTTAGAGCAGCCTCTGTAGGGGAACACTCTTAGGGTCTTAGCCTAAGTACTATCAACATTCACACTTGGACCTGGATGGACGGCTTTGTCATTTCATGACTGTGCCTCTGTCAACAACATACATTCACTCAGGACTTTCCTCACTCCCTACAAAGACCTTCTTTAAAAGAAAGAAAGGAAAAAAAAGAGGAAAAAAATGGCAGCGGGGGTGGTGGGGAGGGAGTGAAACCAAAGAAAGAAAAGGTATAGAGAACTCAGAAAGTATGGCCGATAACATTTCTGGTCTCATTTCTTCCATGCCTGTCATAACACAATTATATTTTCATCTCTTAGGCTTGACCTTGTGACTTGCTGTAGCTATTAGAATTCCCAGTGGTGAAGTGACCTGAACTTGAAACACAATTGCATAGCTGAAGTGGCTCTGCTTTTTTTTCCATGAAAACAATATGCCCAAGCCACTGGCTATCCAAGAACGATGAGAGACATGGCGTGCAGACTGAACTATACCTACATCCTGCAGCCAAGACCTAAGAGGCCAGCCTAGCTCCCTGGGCCAGGGCTGGCCAGACAGCTCAGCATTACATGCTGCATTTAATCCTAGTCTTTCTTTAGTCTCCTTCAATTTCAAACAGTTCTGTATCCTGTAAGACTCTGGCTCCTTTCAGTGTGAAGGGTCAGCAATTCCACAGAATGTCTTTCTATTGGGTCCTCTGATTGGATTCTGGCTGTGCATCATTCAAAAGCATTTCAGGAATGTGGTGCTGATTTTTGCTGCATCTGATTACTGGCATGTGCTTTCATTTTCTTCATTGCTAATTGAGTTCACGTTGATGGCTTGATTAATGTGAGGTCCATCCCACTCCATTGTAAAGTTACTCTTTTATCCTTGAATTTATTGGGCATATGTGGAGAGGAACAGGTACTTGAAACCATAAATATTCATTTATATTAGTGTGGAGTTATTACTTTATTTTTTATAGAAAATTTACTACTTAATGTATGTGTGTATATCTGAGACTATTTATGTTCAATGTGTGCAGTACCTGCAAAGGCCAGAAGAGGGCATCAGATCATATGAAAAAAAAAAGTAAATAAAAACTTTTCTTCCTGCTTACCGTAACTTTTTTAGTTTTATTAATTTATTTTAAGATTTTATTTGTTATGTATCCAGTGTTACGAGGGCACCTGTGGATGAAATGAAAATATTCGTTATAGATGGTGAGCCACCAGATGGTTACCAGGAATTGAACTCAGGATCTCTGGAAGAGCAGCCAGTGCTCTTAACCTCCTAGCCACCTCTCTAGACTTTTGCTTTGTTTTTTGAGATAAAGTTTCTCTGTGTGCCATTAACTCACTCTGTAGACCAGGCTGGCCTTGAATTCATAGAGATCTGTCTGCCTCTGCCTCTCAAGTGCTGGGATTAAAGGCATATGCCACCACTACCTGACAGATTTATTTACTTTTATTTTGTAAGTGTGGGTGTTGAGAATGCATGTATATGACATGATCACATGTATGCCTGGTGGCCATGTAAGCCAGAAGAGGACTTTAGATCCCCTGGAAGTGGAGTTACAGACTGTTGAGAGCTGCCATGTGGGTGCTGAGAACTGACCTCAGGTCCTTTGCAAAGGTAGAAAGTGCTCTTAACTGCTGAACCATCTCTCCAGCCTGGCACCTTTTATACACAAAGGGTTGATTAGCTGGGAAGTACTGAAGTACACAGAAAGAAGCAATCCAAAAACCATGTCCTCAAAGCTAATACATAACCTCTGGAACAGTAAGAAAAACCTCAAGACAATTGGACTATATGGCAGGAGCCTGGAGAGGTAAGTACCCACAACTTCCCTGAACACCGGAGCCCTCTACCCCAGGCTGTACTCAGCAGTGCTGGGTTCACAGGGTGGAGGCTGTGGGGGAAGGGTTTGTTTACTGTAATGGAAAAGGAAGGCCGGAGGATCTCTGTGTTCTGAGGCTAGCCTAGTCTCCAAAGCTAGTTTCAGGACACACAAGGCTACACACTTATTGGTCCAGCTCCTTTGGATCTAGCTTATGGTTATTTTTTTTTTCTTTCATGTATTTCTCCTTTTCTTTCTTTTTTTTTTTTTCTTTTCTTTTTTGAGACAGTATCTCTGTAGCCCTGGCTGTTTTGGAACTTGCTCTGTAGACCAGGCTGGCTTCAAACTCACAGAGATCCACCTGCCTCTGCAGGAAATCAGGACAGGACCTCAAGTGGGACAGGAACCTGGAGGCAGGAGCTGATGCAGGGGCCATGGAGAGGTGCTGCTCACTGGCTTCTTCCCCATGACTTGCTCAGCCTGCTCTCTTATAGCTGCAAGAGCATCAGTCCAGGGCTGGCCCCATCCACAACGAGCTGGGCCCTCCTCCATTGATCACTAACTGAGAAAATGCCCTACAGCTGGATCTTAGGGAGGTCTTTTCCCAATTGAGGTTCCCTCCTCTCAGATGACACTAGCCTGTGTCAACTTGACATAAAACCAGCTACCACAGTGGGCTTTGATTTCCCCCAGACCCTACTGGATATGAATTTTTTTTCTACCTCAACTTGTGATCTTGAGCTGTGAACTTACTATGTCTGAGGCCAAGTGCTTGATCTTAGACTAGGCCTAAGGAGACTGACAGGGCTCTTGGGAGAACAGAGTGGAGCTTGGAAGCCACAGGTACAGGCCCTGGTTCTGCACACAAGAGTGACCAGCTTGCTAGTGGGTCTATAAGGACTGTGACTATTAGCACCCCACTGCCTTCTTTTCGCTGCGCTGTAGTAAGACACATGACTGCACAGTGAATTTTATTTAAAAAAAAAAAAAAAAACTGGCAAAGTTGAACTTCTGTGTCTAAGGTCACCTTCAGAGTGCCGGCCCCACACTGTTCCAAGTGATAGCCCCACAGCAGTCCTGTACTCCTTGGGTAGCTAGCTGTGCTCTCATACTTTGTCATCCCCTGTCCCCAGATTCCAGCCTGAGGCTGCCTCCTGATGGCACTGTACTTTTGTTCACAGGGCTTCCTGGCCTCTTAGAGATGTCTTTAGGTTCAGAGCCTTGGTAGTGACAAGTCTTCAATTTTATTTTTGGAAACTGTTGGGCATTTGGAGCCTAGATAGGAAGAAAAAAAAAAAAAAAAAAAAAGCCAGGGCCAAGGAGAACATGTCAAATAATGCTGAGACCATTTTTGGTCAAAGCTACTAGGAGCAAACTGGGCCCCGTGAATGGAAAAGCCTGGCAGGAGTGAACACCCAAGTATATATAAATCCCTTGGAACTGGAGACTTATACCAGGTGAAAAAAATGCTTCCCTAACACCAGGGGCCTTTTAGTCATTGTAGTTAAAAAAAAAAAAAAAGTTAATCATTTTCTTTTTAAAATTAATTTAATTTTCTGTATGTGGGGATGTTGCTTTGCTTGCAAGCCTGGTGCCCTCAGGAGCACTGAATCCCCTGGAACTGGAGAACTGGAGTTACAGACAGTTGTGAGCAACCTTGTATGCTGGGAATTGAAACCTGGTCCTCGGAAGAGCAGCCAGTGCTCTTAGCCACAGAGCCATCTCTCCAGACCCTTAACCAAGAAGAAATAATGAAGAAGAAATAATTGTTAAGTGCTGTGTATGTTGTGCAGGGTTTTACGTGAATAGCCATGAGCTTTCGGGTAAGACTGGGGGATGGATATAGCATTTTGTGTCTTTCACATTTTGACTATTTTTGTACTATAATCTATTAAATTATTAACAGCAACAACACAGGAAAAGCAGGAGGAAACGGCAGCATTCCTTTCCTGTATAATAAATATTTAACCTGAGTTTTCACTTTTTTTTTTTTTTTTTAAAGGAGTAAGCCATAAAAGGATTAGCAGGAGGTTAATGATCCCGTTGGGCCTATTAGCACATCCAGGGTTGTTCCCTAGCTTGGCAAGGAGGTACATTTTGTATTCCCCAAATTATATAGGTTTGAGGTTGATGAAAATATATACCCCGACCTAAGCCCTCATGGATAATTTGCAACACTTTGTTTTACAAATATTATAATAATCCTGGAAATTAAATTTCCAAAGGAATCTGGCACCAGTCTCCTCCCCTCCTCGATTGCCTGGCCACCATTCAGACAGCTCCCCTTAATGCCACCAGAGATGAAGGAGCATGTGTACCTAGGAGGAGCCAGGGACAGCCATTTTGTCTGTGACATCCCTAGGGTCGTCCATCCTCTGCCATTATGAAAGGATTCCCAGGGGACTTTCTGTCTCCCGTCTCAAGTGAAACTCCAAAATAGAGTTGGGGAATGAGAAAGGAGCACATCCTGTATGCCTGTCACTGTGGCAGACTAGAAGGAAAGGGAACCAGAGGACACGGAGACACGTTCTGGGAAACAGCTAGACCCTTGGCTGGACTCAACCCAGAGAGGAAGGGATTCCGGTGCCACTGCCCTCTTCCTTCCTGGGGTGGTGGGTGAGGGATGGGAGAGATGAGTCCTGTGCTGACAAGGGGTTCCTGAAGGTCCTGAGGCCACTCACTCTATTCTGCACTCCCAGACAACCTGACAGGTAAAGCCAATAATGTCATCTTAAACCAGAGTCAATGACTTTGCTGTATCTTATAACAGATTAGCCCCTATCTACCGTGAGTGGGGGACAAACATTGGTAATCCCAGCATTTGAGCATCTGAGGCAGGAAGATTACAAGATTGAGCCAGTCTGATCTAGATTATATATGAGACACTGTCACCCCTGCCCTCAGAAGATTTTGGCTGACATGTTCTTGTGGGAGGTCTAGAATGAAGAGGCAAGGACCCAAAGCTTTCCAGAGGGACCTGATCTCAGCCGGGGAGTGTCTGAGCTAAGCCCTGGCCAGTTCCACCTGGGTCACCAGGGCCTACATCTTCTAACTGCCCTTCTCTTGGGGAAGTAAGAGATAGGGCAACCTGAAATGGGTATTAAACAGCTGCTTTCCTTCAGACCTACTACCAAGTGCCAATCCTGTCATGAGGCTTTCCTAGCCCAGCCCAGGCCTCACAGTGCCAAGCTGCCTCACAATTCCAAGAATCACAGAATCTTCTCTGGTTGGGCATTTCAGGGCACCCTGGACAGACATGCCTGGGTAAGAGATGAAGGATTCAGGGACAGGAGCTTAATGACTTGCCAGTCATGCTCTGAAACCTTCTACATGACACAGGTCATGGCAGCAGAAGCTCTGAATTGACGGCTATTTTCATCCTTCCTAGCCCCCCACCCCAAGACACACACACTCTCTCATCATCTTGTTCCTTTGATGTCACAGGAAATATATGGACTTATCCACAGACTGAATTCTCCATGTGAAGAATAATAAATTATATAAAAAGAAACTCCAACACTACCATAGGGACAGGTTACAATTATTCATCTATCAGATTGACAAAGATGGAAACACCTGGAAACGTCCAACCCTGCTGAGGGTGTGGAGGAACACTCTTGGGTCTGTCTTATGTAAGCAAGCACAGCTGGCTATAGCTTTGTAGAAGGTAGTTTGGCAGTGGCTGGCTCTCAACATGCAAACCTCACTGCCAATGAGTTGCTTTGAGGAACTGACCTACAAAGCCACTCCCATCTAGTTGTAGATACCTGAAGAACAAGGCCAGCCGCCATACACATTTGTGGCATCTAGTCCAAGTCAGCCTCTAGGTGTTCACCCTCTCTGCACACATGCAGTTCCTCATATCAAGAAACAGAGCTTAGATCCCAGGTCCTGAGAGTCTGGTCTGGACTTGCAACTGGGGGGGGGGGGGGTGGGGGGGCTACACTCTGGAACCTAGGCCCTTACTGTGAGAAACCTCAAATAGGTAACATGATAATAGATATTCTCATCTTGGATTAAGAACAGGAAAATTGGAAACAAAAAGCAAATAGGAAGATGGTTGAATACATGACAATCCGGACACCACAGCAGAGGCTGGAGCAAACCTGGAAGTTGTGATAGTAAAGGACAAAAAAGAAAAAACAAAATTTGGAATAATAAAGCCAGCATGATTCTGTTTATGTAAAAATGTTATTTATATGAGTGTATTTAAGGTTAGATGAGCCAGGACTAGAGGCACATGCCTTTAATCCCAGCACCCGGGAGGTAGAAGCAGGCACGTTTCTGTGAGTTCAAGGCCAGCCTGGCCTACAGAGAATGTTCTAGGACAGCCAGAGATACATAGTGAGTCCTGTATTAAAAGAACAAAACAAAATTGCTTGTTCTGGCAAGATGGCTCAGTGGGTAAAGGTACTTGCTACCGAGCCTGACTGCTGAATTATTTCCCTTGTTTGTTTTTTGAGACAGGCTTCTACTATGTACGTTTGGCTGGTGTGGAACTTGCTTACGTAGACTGGGCTGGCCTTGAATTTACAGAGATCCATCTGTCCTAAACTGTGCACTACCATGCCCAGCTTGACTACTGGGTGGGTTCATTCCCCAGATCTATGTGGGAGAGAGAAGAAACCACAGAGGTCTGCAAGTTGTACTGAGGAGCATACATATGCAGGTGTGTTAGTACACACATACACACACAGAAAGAGAAAGAGAGAAAGAGAGAGAAAGAGAGAATAAATAAAGCTTTAAAAATGTTTAAGGATTTATTTAAGTGGCTGAGTGGCTAGAACCCTGAACACACTAGCTTCAGAGTTACATCTGTCCTCAGGCATCTGCCTCTTGAGTTGCTGGGCTTATGATGATTTTTCCTTTATTTAGACAGAATCTCACTGTTTAGGTCACACTGGCCTTCCCTTGAAGGGCCTGGAATTTTACACACACACACACATACACACACATGGACACACACACACACGGACAGACCACATTTGACACCAGCCCCACTTCGATTCTGAATTTCTAATGTAATGAAAGATGGAGGATGGATCCTAAACCTTTTAACCCTGGTCCCTGACACCCTGAGAGCACAGAACCCATGGGTTTGTGCAAGCCCTCCACTAAAGCCCTTTGATAAACCAGGCAGTCCAGGAACTGTTTCTAGTTCTCAACAACCTAGCCAAGTGGGCATTATTTATTTTTTTCCTATTTTAGAAATGTGACCATTTAGGGTCAGAGATGTGTTCAGGCGTCACACATCTATGTAGTAGAAGTGGTGCTTGAATGGAGTCAGTCAGCCTCAATAACCACCTCACTCACCCCATGGGGAAGGAATTAGCACCCAGACAAGGAAGTGTTGAGTGCAGTGTCTGTTGGCCAGGTGTGCTGCCACAAAAAAAGACAGCATCCTGTCTCAGTAGGCCGTTGAACAAGCCTAGGGACCAGGTGTTGTTCCTGCTGGGTCCCTAGCCCCTTGGGAAGAAAATCCTTGGCCCCTTGGAGCTCATGATATGAGCCAGGAGCCAAATGTGAAACAGATGATGCTGATATGATGTGTGTACAAAGATGAAGGTTCAGGAGAGGGAATACAGGGGGATGGGTGTGACTCAGTTGGTAGAGTGCTTATTAGCATGCACAAAACCTTGTCTAGCACTGTGTCAACCAGGAGTGCTGGCGCGTGCCTGAATTCCCTGCATTTGGGAAGTAGAGACAGGAAGATCAGAAGTTCAAAGTCATCCTCTGCTAAATAACTAGTTGGAAGGTGGCCTAGGGCACATGAGACCCATTTTCCAAATAATAATAATCATAAGGTCTGAAGAGACAGTTCCGTAGTTAAGAGCATAGAAACTGCTCTTCTAGAAGGCCAGGGTTCAATTCCCATTTGTATGGTTAAGAACTCTCTGTAACTCCAGTTCCAGAAAACCTTAAACCCTCTCTAGTGTCTGTAGGCATGAGCAGATATGCAGACAAAAGTCCCATGCACCTGAAGTAAGAAGAAGAGGGGTAGGGGGAAGAATGCCTTAATTTCTTTGTCTGTAAACCAGGATAATAGTGGTTATCTTCATGAGACTCTGCTGAGTGCATAAAACCATTCCTGTGTGAGGCTTAGCACTGAGTGCACAGTCAATACCAATAATTGGGGATGATGTGCTAAACCCTGTCTGCACAGGCTGTAATAAAAGATTTTTAAAGGGTGCCCAACAAACACATGGTAGCTGAATGTAACTAAGAGACCACCATTTGGGCCAGACCAATCGCGAGGACTTCCTTGGGGACATAGCAGGAGCCGCACTGGAAGTTGGAACAAGTCCTCACCCTGCCCTGAAGGCTGTGCCGTGTCCCCACACCAGACAGAAGTACTGCCAAGCTCCTGCTAATGTGGTTAGCTGGGCCTTATCTCAGAGAGGAGCTGGGCCTTGATGCATGGCGGTTGGGCTGACCACAGGGAAAGCAGACTAATAAGCCTGGGGCTGCCCCCAGCAGGAGGGTGGATGGTGGCCCAGGCTTCATAGGAAAGCCACAGAGTGGGTTATTTGTTACAGGGTGAGGAGGAAGCTGTAAGTGGTCTTCTGTCCTCCATTAACAGCAGGCTGGAGTCAGGCTGGAGCCTCAGGCTTCCCAGTCAGCCTTGTTTTTAAACACACATGGCCAGCCCAGGCCTTTTAACCTGAAACACCCCAGGGTTCCCACAGGAAGAAAACAGTAGTCTTTGGTCTACAAACCCACAGCATTTCTTTTCAGCTCAGAAACAAACAGAAGATAAGAATATTGTGATTTAAAAAAGAAAAGAAAAAAGGAAGTATATTTTTTAAATGGATTATTCCAAGTCGGGAACTCTGACTACTTATAACTCGGTTTACTCTGTACTCATTGTACATACACAAAGCTAAGAGCATATAAAAAAATAGATGACTGTTGTCTGCAGAGAAAGACAAATTATTTACTTCTACCCCATACCCCTTTGGAGTAATTTTTTTCCTCCTCCCAGGCCCCTCTCACTTCTGAAAAATCACCCAAATGTTCTTGAAGGTTAGAGCCTGGGACCATGTAAAGGATCATAGAACCTGTTCTTTGAAAGATGTACACCCCAACACCCCACGATAGAGGATTTTTCTGGGTCATACTGATCTGTGTGCGGAACTCTCAGTCTATGATTAATTTGATCTTATTTAGAAGGAGGAAAAAACTCTTAAGGTGAGTGCCAGGCTGGAGGTCAGCATGCTGAGATGAAGAATTTTGAGCAGGTACCTGGAGTAGCACTGAGCCTTCTCCCTGACAAGGATGGCCCAGCAAGAGCCACCATTTAAACATACCCACAGATAGGTAAAGACTGCCAAGATCCTCTTAGGAAACATGGTACAAAGCCAGTCAGCTTCTAGACTCCCCCAGGGATCTATAGGACCCTGTCAATTAGCAGGGGCTACAGGGCTGAGAGGCTAGTTCAGATGGGTTCATGTCCCTCAAACCTTCGAGAAAAGAAAACTGTCATCTGAGGGGATTTTCGTTCCCAGAGCCTTACCAGATAGGAGCTCTGTGCTACCACCTCTTAACCTTCCCCGTTCTATAAGAACCCTCTCAAACCCTGCAGAAAGGTTGAGGCAGGAGAATGAGAATGCACTGCAGTTAGCCAGCCTCTATAAGGACAGGCCAGCTTTTGAGAGAGAGCCTGATGATGAATAGAGAGTCCACAGGGGTAAACTGGAAAAGAACAGTCAATTTAAATGTGAGAGAGGAAAGAGATAAAGTACAAGCTCATATACTCTTTTAGTTAGCATTGAGAAAGTGTGAAAGCCAAATTTACATTTTAAATTTTAATTACTATGCCTAAGAAATCCATTAAACAAAAATGCCTCTGAGCTACAAGCCCCTTGCTCAAGGACAGACAATTCCTGAAATGCTGGAGGCTATTGTTTATTGGAGATAACAAAGGCGCAGGTCTTCACTCCCCTAAACAAGTCTTACTGCTTCTGGGTTTTTTGTGGCCCAGTCTTGTCCAGGCGAGGGGCGTCGAGGTTAAATAATCTGCCCTCAGGAGTCATTTAGGTTCCATCATTCAGGATCACAATGAGAGACCCGAGCTTTATTCAGTACATCCTATGTCTTAGACCTATTTCTCCCCTGCCATGCTTCTCTCCTGCCATGCATCTCGCCTAGCCTTTTTCCACTCTAGCTTCCCGCCATGTTGGTTTCCTTCTGCCCATTCCACTCACACTGACTCTACTAACTCTACTCCATGCTTGTCTCTAGCTCCATGCTTGTCCCCTGCTTCTGCTAGAGTGTCCCTCCTCTCTACTACCTTCTAAACTCTCTCACACCCTGCCCCCTCATCCAGGCACACCCAAGGTCTTAGAGGATCCCAAAAGGCTAGCACTCAGCAGGTGGCAGCGTCTATAGCGCAGGAAAACATGTTTTTCCTTAATCCCCCTACTAACATAAGGTTTTAGTCCTTTGGGGAGGATGGGCCATAAAAGGCCAGAATGGCACTTATTCCGGGAGACAACATCTCACTCCCCTTTATTAAAAAAAAATATAGAGAAGGAAACCCCTGTCTTAGGATTGACCCCTAGCCCCTGCTACAGAACCCGTCATTGGATGTGCCAACTCCTGTCTTAGGTAGATATAGCAGGCAGGGAAGTTGCCCGTCTTTGGGAGAGTCCTTCTAGCATTGATATGCATATCTGAGCATCAGTCGGGGGTCGCAAGGCCAGAAGCCTGTTTTATTATTTCCTGCTGATGACCTTGCTGCTTTTGCAGCGTATTAGAATGAAAAGACAGCATGCCAACCCTTGAGGCAAAATATTAAAAAGGGATATAGATCCAGACCATTGGGTGATCTACCCAGCCACTTAGTCAGGGTATTCTATAAGCCATTAGTCTCAAGGGGTGTAATGGTGTATGCTAACTGCAAGGTGTAATTTAAAAAGATTGTATTCTAGGGGCCCCGAAAATACTGGTTTAATGTTGTCTCCCGAGTATGTGCCATTCTGGCCTTTAATGGCCCATCCTACTAAAACCCTATGTTTATAGAGGAAATAGGGAAAAACCTGTTTTCCTGCACTATAGACGCTGCCACCTGCTGAGTGCTAGCCTCTTGGGAGACTCCAGACCTTGGGTGTGCCGGATGAGGGGGCAGGGTGTGAAAGAGAGTTAAGGTGATAGCGGGAGACAAAAGGGGACACGAGGAGAGACACACAGGCAGAAGCGACAGAAGCGGGAGAAGAGGCAGAAGCTGGGGACAAGCATGGAGTAGAGTCAGTGTGAGTAGAAGGGGCAGAAGGAATCCAGCATGGCGGGAAGCAAGAAGGGAAAAAGCTAGGCGAGATGCAGTGGCAAGAGAGAAGCATGGCTAAGGGACAGACAGGTCTAAGAGATAAGATGTACTGAATGAAGCTCAGGTCTCTCAATGTCAGAGAGAGCCTGAATGATGGAACCTAAACGACTCCTGAGTGTAGACTTATTTAATCTTGACGCTCCTTGCCTGGGACAAAACTCGGACCACAAAGAAACCGGACGCGGTAAGTGGAGGTCATAACCGAGACCCACTCGGTAGTTTAACAATATGCAACTGCTGACTTAACATTTTCTATCTTACTTGAGGTAACACAAATATCAGAATATCCAAGGTTACACAATAGCCATTATTACATATGCAAAATGTCAATAGGGCAGTTTGTTGGTTGAGGGATAAATCTTAAAATGTATTTGTCCATTTAAAGTCTCTGGAATTTCAAAGGCAGTCACCACCCTGGCTGATAGTTGGTTCACCAGGGATGCAGCTCCGGCTGTCTGGCTCAATGCATTTTCCGAGGCTGTAGCTCCAAAAGCGGCAGAGTGACTGTGTAGTTATTCTGGAGTTTCTCTTTTGCACCTGGGAGATGGATCTTGGTCTGACAAAACGCCACCGGCATCACTGCAGCTGGAACTCGTACCAACAGGGCACTGGAATGTTCTTTACTCCAATCAGTTGCTTAAGCTGAAATTTAGAGCTGAACAGTTTAAGAGAAACCCTTCCCACCCTCCAGGGTCCAAATCTGGGTAAAGTGACCAAGAGGCATGGGGTAGAAAATTTTTTTTGCAAGAGTTATAATCACTGAATCTTCAAAATGAGTGCTGGCATTTCACTTAGCAGTGCTATTAAAAGCAACTGCCTCAATCATATGCTATAAAGGCTTTTTGTATGGGCACCATATTGGCAGCCATGTCAGTGGCCTAAATTGAAGGCAAAACCAGTAGGAAACAAAGGGCTTTCTTTTTTTTTTTTTTTTTTTTTTTTACTTACTGGCCTCATCAGAAGCTTCAGGAACCACAATCTTTTCATGTTGAACAGGACGTACACACCTCTCAGGTATCTAGATTGGCTTTTCAGCACCTGGTGGATAAACACAGACAGCCCACCCCCAACTCTGGCCAGCACAGGTGCTGGCGGTTGCCATTGTCCAGAGGATGCATTGTGTCTGATGCCTTAACGTTTGAGCATTGAGATGAAACTTTTTGTGTAATTGTAAAGCCCGGTCATATTTTAGAGAGGCAAAAATTATTCAGGTAGCTTCATCTGCTCGTGCATTGCCTTTGGCCAGTGGTCTAGGCAAGCCAGAATGTCCTCTAATATGTCCTACAAACACAGATTGCTTTCTGGACCATATCAAAATCTGTAAGCTTTGTAATTGGCTAACAATCTTTGATGATTCCCCCACATGAGGGGCCACTTCTAGTTGGGGCATAATATTGGCCACATACACACTATCAGTATAAATATTAAAGGGCTCTGCATCTCCCTTCAGAGGTTTAAAAAGAGGCTTAAGTTCTTTTAAAGGGACCGCGTCTCTATTCGCAGCCATTGACTTGCTCAATTCTCTTAAAGGGACCGCATCTCTATTCACAGCTAGCAAACAGAGCAGACCAAAGAAAATACTGCTACTAAGAACTGTCTTTGTTTCTTTTTTGTTTAAAATAAACAGAAACTTTAAATCAATCACATGTTACTGATTAGGCTTTCAGTGGATATTCAGCCCACATTGGGAAGCCATCTGTTATAAAGAGGTTTCTCGGTCCTGGGCGGCCAGAAGTCCGAGATCCACAGACCTGCCGCTTGAGACTGCTTAGGCACTCAGGCCCCCAGAAAATGACTTAGACGCTTACATTAAACTTATGCTGTTTGGCCTATGTCTCAGGCACATTGATAGCTAGGTCTTACATCTTAAATCAACCCATTTCTATTAATCTGTCTGCCGCATGGCACGTGGCTTATATATGTTTCTTGAACTTCTTTTCTTTTTTCTTTTTTTTTTTTTGGCTACTTCAGCTGGATCTCTCAATGTCTTTTGTAATTTTACTTTAACTTGTTCTCAATTGAGAACTTCAAGGCTCCCTCCTTTCAAGAACCATGTACTAATCTCCCTTATCCGAGTGCGGTCCGAGCTTTTATTTAAATTCCCTGTTTCCTTAGTAACGCTCGAAGTTCGGAAGCAGCCGAACTTGCAAGGTTGAGTTTCCCATATTTCCATATTTTTATATATATTTCTTATCTATTAGGCGCCTATTCCTGGGTACTTCCCAGATCCTCCCCCGGTCTCTTTACCGGTGAGCCTCGTCCGCTTATCCCTCTTTCCTGGATCTCGGTGGGACCTCCACTTACCGAGTCCAGTTTTTTGTGGCCGAGTCTTGTCCAGGCGAGGGGCGTCGAGGTTAAATAATCTGCATTCAGGAGTTGTTTAGGTTCCATCATTCAGGATCACAAGAAGGCAGCATCTATAGCGCAGGAAAACATGTTTTTCCTTAATCCCCCTATTAACATAAGGTTTTAGTCCTTTGGGGAGGATGGGCCATAAAAGGCCAAAATAACACTTATTCCAAGAGACAACAAAGTCTGTTTGACTCATCAGCACTGGATGATCACATGTGAGCAGAACATTGACCGGCAAGAAAAACATCAAGATATACATTTGACCATGACTGGATTTAGGCTGGAGGGACATCGGGATGTATGCTTGCCCCTTACTGGACCTGACGGGAAATAAAAGGAATTATGAGTTTTTCTTTTTACACTGCTGCAAACTATGACTTGGGGCCATTTACTAGGAACCTGGTCAGCCTATCCACCTGACAAGTCTTTAATTAAAGTTTGCTTCAAATTTAGCTTTCTACTGTGGTAGTGATCTTACTCTCGATTGGTGGGATTAACATTTTCTGGGAGCCCCGGCAAGATTCAAACCACTCATCTAAATTTTAAAACTGGACCTTTACTCTGGAACTCCAGGGCTGAGGGGCTGATTCAGGAGGCTTGTACCTTGAGATAGTCCAAGGCTCCGAGGATGCCTTCAGTTCATGGACTATCAGAGTGAACTGCCAGGCTGAGAAAAGCCACCTACAGAGGCCTCCTGGTGAGTAACAGTCTGGTTCTGTTTTGTGGGATCCCCATCTGGAATGTAGAAGAGATTTGATGGGACCCCAGTACTCTCCTTTCCAGGGCATATAGGCAAGATGTGACCTGCCCTTCTGGGTCTAGGTCTGTTTTGTTTCTCAGGGAAAGTTATATTTGTCTTGTTGGAAAGTTTTTTCTCTATGTGTTTTCTGGTGTGTCTCTAAGTTTTGTTACAAGCAGGTGTTAGAATTCTGTCCTAGCCTCTGAAGCCCTGAGTTCTGATGTCAAGCCTCATTTAAGAATTCCCACTGGCCGACTCTCTCTCTTGCTTCTGCCCTCCTGGGTGTGTTCTCTACATCCCTCTTTTCTCTTTCTCTTCTTCTCTCTCCCCTCTTCCTCTCTCTCCCCACTCTCTGTTACAAAGTCCTTTTATGTAGGAAGTCTAAGAGTCTCCTGCTGTGCTGCCTCTCATCCACCATCCTGTGTCCATGGGGCATGAGGCCTCTCTAGTCATAGACATCTGCCAGCTAACCAGGTAAAGTGTTATTGTATCATACCAGATCAAACATGATCCCAACAGTATGGAGCTGAAACAGAAATGGACTGTATATTTTTGTTGTCTCTGCTGCCACCAGCAGCCAGTCCGCATCACTGATGTGACTGCATTTATGGCTGGGGCTCAGAATTTATCTCCGATCTCTTTAGTCCCTGGATTTGGATCAGTAGAAGTTCAGATATCTTTTGGGTATGGATAACATTAAAGTTGTTTTATACTATTATATTTGAAGGCTGGCTCTACAGTTGGTTTAGGACTCTCCCTTTGCTAGACCCAAGCATATTTTAAAAGTTTCCTCTGTGTCCTGTGTCAGTCTGAACTACCTGACACAGTGATAGGAAAAATAAAGCAAAGCAGAACAGCCAAAATAATAATAAGAAATAATAAATAAACTTGGTTTATGTGAACATTCTGTACCTCAAGATTTGCTAGTTTGTTTTGGTGGATATCATTAAAAATCTGTAAAACCTGAAAACTAAAAGTTAAAATTAGTAACACTGGGAGTTGATAATTAAAAATCTGTGTATGGATAATTTTAAAGGAACCATAGGCATGAATCCATTTGGATTGCCATCATCTTTAGGCAGCTATATAGCTGGTTGCCATCTTTGCTAGGGTTGAAAGGGGGTGGATGTTATATAACTTCATCTTTGGGCAGATATTTATCTGGCAGCCATCTTAACTAGGGTTTGAGGGGGTATATGTCATATGGCTTCAGCATATTTGGGCAGCCACCTTTGCTAGGGTCAGAGAAGAAGCATGTCATATGATTTCACTGCTATATTAATTAAAGGTGACCACATTGAGTGTACCTACCAAGAAGGCAATAACAGGTCTCTAAAATATTTTTGTATGATAATTTCTGTCCTATTCTGAAAACAAGGTTTATAAAAGATAGGACTTTAAAACAATGATTGTTTAATAAAGTATTAAAGCTATATACCTTCATATTTTTACATGCAAGAATGTACTTTGCCTTGGCAGCTAAACTTTGTAATTAAAGAGTCACCCAGGTGAGGCCCAGCAGTGGTGGTACATGCCTTTAATCCTAACATTTGGGAGGCAAAGGCAGGCAGATCTCAGTGAGTTTGAGGCCAGCCTAATTTACCAAGCGAGTTCCAGGACAGCCAAGACTGTTAAACAGAAAAACCCTGTCTTGAAACTGTTGTACCTGTGTCAAGGGACCCCAAAGACCACCAGGGAGCTGGATTCCACTGCAAACACATGAGGGTCAGTTTATTCTTTTGGGAAGATTTGAAGTTTGAACCCAAGCTGAAACCCTGTTCCAACGCAGGGGGGTAAAAGGAATTCAGCCTCGAGCTGAGGGGTGGGAGTGTTTTTACAGAAAAAAAATATGTAAGTGGGGTGTTACACATCTTGGCATTTCAGAATTGGGTAAAGGGGTATGAGGTACAGTAATTCTTGGAAACTATTGGTTAAACTTTTGGCAAGAAACCAAGTTTTGAATCTGTTGGCTTCTTCTTAGATCTGGGTCCTGCTCTCAGGCACTAAAGTCTTTCCCTGAGATAAAGTTTTGTACTGGTAATTCTATGCCTTCACAGAAACAAACAAGCAAAAGCGTCACCCAGGTGATAATGGTTTTAAAGACATGAAGAATAGCTAAGGTTTGCAAATATATGTGGCAGGGCCAGAGTTCCTAAAGAGAGCCCAGTTGCAGTGGTGAACCTTAGCAGTTTTGAAATGCTGGTGCCATGTGATAGCCACCAGAAGCACCAGCCACAATGAAATGGAGCAGCCTGAGATCTAGAACTCGGGCTATGTATATACTGGCAAGGGTGGAGCCAAAGAGGTGACCCAAGCTTCTTGAGAAAACCAAAAGAATTGTGAGTTTGTTTGCATGACTGGAGCTTGGCTTTGCCTTAAGCAGATTGTATTTTTGCTGTTTTATCCCTCCTGAAGTAAAAAAAGAAGGTACTATATTTTTGATATTGCAGGAACCCACAATTGAGAGATTTTAAACATTTTTAAGAGGAAATTTTAGAGTTTTACAGACAAGTTAAAAACAGAAATTTATTTATTTACTTATTCATTTATTTATGAGACAGGGTTTCTCTGTGTAAGTTTGGAGCTTGTCCTGGGACTCATTCTGTAGACCAGGCTGGCCTCAAACTCACAGAGATCCACCTGCCTCTGCCTCTGGAGTACTGTGGTTAAAGCTGTGTGCCACCAACATTCAGCAAAACTGAATTTTTTAAGGAACAGTTTTTAAAATATTTAAATTTATAAGGCTATGGGACATTTTAAGTTTCTAAAATGTTTTATAGTGTTGTCTCCCGAATAAGTGCCATTCTGGCCTCTATGGCTCACCATTCTCCCCTAAGGACTAAAACCTTATGTTTACAGGGGGAAAAAAGGAAAAACAAGCTTTCCTGCACTATAGACGCTGCCACCTGCTGAGTGCTAGCCTCTTGGGAGACTCCAAGACCTTGAGTGTGCCCGGATGAGGGGGCAGGGTGTGAGAGAGTTAAGAAGGTAATAGAGAGCTGGGACAAAAGGAGACACGAGGAGGGACACTCTGGCAGAAGCTGGGGACACGCATGGAGTAGAGTCAGTGTGAGTGGAAGGAGCAGAAGGAATCCAGCATGGCGGGAAGCAAGAGGGGAAAAAGCTAGGCGAGATGCAGTGGCAGGAGAGAAGCATGGCTAAGGGACAGACAGGTCTAAGATATAAGATGTACTGAATAAAGCTCGGGTCTCTCAGTGTGTTGTGAGCCCCCGAATGATGGAACCTAAACGACTCCTGAGTGCAGATTATTTAATCTCGTCGCCCTCGCCTGGGAAAGACTCGGCCCACAAAGAAACCGGAAGCGGTAAGTGGAGGTCTCACCGAGGTCCAGGAAAGAGGGATAAGCGGGCTAGAGAGATGGCTCAGCCGTTAAAGGCTAGGCTCACCGGTACAGAGACCGGGGAGTATCTGGGAAAAACCCAGGAGTAGGCGCCTAAAGATAAAAATAGAAATATATATGAAAATATGGGAAACTCAACCTAGCAAGTTCCGCTGGTTCCGAACTTGGAGAGTTACTAAGGAAACAGGGAATTTAAATAAGCTCGGACCGCACTCGGATAAAGAGGGATAAGCGGACGAGGCTCACTGGTACAGAGACCGGGGAGGGTCTGGGGAAAACCCAGGGATAGGCCCCTAAAGATAAAAATAGAAATAGAAATATGGGAAACTCAAGTTCGGCTGGTTCTGAACTTCCAGAGTTACTAAGGTAACAAGGAATTTAAAATAAAGGTCGGACCGCACTCGGATAAGGGAGTTTAGTACATGGTTCTTGATAGGAGGGAGCCTTAAAGTTTTCATTTGAAAACAAGTTAAGGTAGAATTACAAAAGACATTGAGAGATCCAGCTGAAGTAAAAAAAGAAAAAAAAAACTTATAAAAAGCGCAGATAAGCCACGTGCTACGTGGCAGACAGATTAATAGAGATGGGTTGATTTAAGATGTAAGACCTAGCTAGCAATGTGCCTGAGACATAGGCCAAACGGCAAAAAGTTTAAGTCATTTTCTGGGGGCCTGAGCACCTAAACAGTCTCAAGCGACAGGTCTGTGGCTCTCGGACTTCTGGCGGCCCAGGGCCAAGAAACCTCTTTGTAGCAGATGGCTTCCCAGTGTGGACCGAGTGTCCACTGGGGGCCTAGTCAATAGCATTGTGATTGATTGAAGGTTTCTGTTTATTTTAAACAAAAAAGAAACAAAGACAGTTCTTAATAACAGTATTTTCTTTAGTCTGCTCTGTTTGCTAGCCGCGAATAAAGAGAACTTGTGACTGAGCAAGTCAATGGCTGCGTATAGAGACGCGGTCCCTTTAAGAGAACTTAAGCCTCTTTTTAAACTTCTGAAGGGAGATGCAGAGCCCCTTAATATTTATACTGACAATGTGTATGTGGCCAATATTATGCCCCAACTAGAAGTGGCCCCTCATGTGGGGGAGTCATCAAAGATTGTTAACGCTTACAGATTTTGATATGGTCCAGAAAGCAATCTGTGTTTGTAGGACGTATTAGAGAACATTCTGGCTTGCCTAGACCACTGGCCAAAGGCAATGCGCGGGCAGATTAAGCTACCCAAATAATTTTGGCTCTACAATTACACAAAAAGTTTCATCTCAATGCTCAAACGTTAAGGCATCAGCCACAATGCATCCTCTGGACAATGGCAACCGCCAGCACCCGCTGGCCAGAGTTGGGGTTGGGCTGTCTGTGTTTATCCACCAGGTGCTGAGAAGCCAATCTAGATACCTGAAAGGTGTGTATGTTCTGTTCAACATGAAAAGATTGTGGTTCCTGAAGCTTCTGATGAGGCCAGTAAGTAAGTTTAAAAAAAAAAAAAAGCCCTTTGTTTCCAACTGTTTTTGCCTTCAATTTAGGCCACTGACACGGCTGCCAATACGGTGCCCATATAAAAAGCCTTTATAGCATATGATTGAGGCAGTTGCTTTTAATAGCACTGCTAAGTAGAATGCCAGCACTCATTTTTAAGCTACCCCATACCTCTTGGTCACCTTACCCAGATTCTCCCCCGGTCTTTTACCGGTGAGCCTCGTCCGCTTATCCCTCTTTATCCGAGTGCGGTCCGAGCTTATTTAAATTCCCCCGGTCTCTTCACCGGTGAACCTTCTCCGCTTATCCCTCTTTACTGTGGTTAAAGCTGTGTGCCACCAGCACACAGCAAAACTGAATTTTTTTAAGGAACAGTTTTTAAAATATTTAAATTTATAAGGCTATGGGACATTTTAAGTTTCTAAAATGTTTTATAGTATTAATATTTGAACTTAAATAAAAGGCTAAAAATTAAGGCCACACCTATGAGCACCAAATATTAAACACCAGAAATTGGGATATTACTATATTATGATGCAGCAAGACAATGGCATAAATAGTCAAGCAAAAGTTTGGCATAGCTTTTCAACCTACATGTACAGATCCTTTGGAGGTTGAAAGACCTTTTTACAGGGGTAGCCTAGGACCACCTGCCTACTGAATGTTTGCATTGAGATTCATAACAGCAGCAAAATAGCAACAAAAATGATTTTTTGTGTGTGGGGTAATAATAACATGGAGAACTATATTTAAGGATCAAAGCATTGACAACGTTGAGAACCATTGGCTTAGAGAATGTCTCTCCTTACCTAAGGTCTGTTCATATTTAATGTCTATCTACCTATTACATGAATTCTATTTGGTATTATAATAAAAGCCCAGAGCCAGATATTGGGGAAAAGCTGAAATATCAGAGAGATAGAGAAACAAACCACAGCCACTTCTCACCAGTCAACTCCTGAGGTCTGTCTCTACAAATCCTCTGACTCCAAGCCTCCCCTAGCCTTATCTTTCTCCCTCCAGCTATCTCACTTCTTGGTCCAACTTTCCTAGGCTGAGATTAAAGGCATGTGTTTCCCAAGTTTTGGGAGCAGAGGCATGGGATCACAAATGCTGGAATTAAAGATATGTGCCACCACTGCTTGGCTCTGTTAGGCCTTGAACTTACAGTGGTCCAGAAAAATCTCTGTCTCCTGAGTGATGGGATTAAAGGTGTGGGTCATCTCAGCCTGACCTTCATGGCTTGGCTGTGTCCTCAATATTTCAGACTATTTTTCTTAAATAAACAACATAACACCATATCTAGCAGCTTTGTCCTTGCCAACTTTCTTAAGCTTAAGCTATTTTGATAAACTGAGTCATATAAGAACCTGCTATATTCTGTTATGGCTTAGAATAAAAGGATCAGGAAATTTCTAAGTTTCTCTGTGGACTATGTTTTGAATTAAAAGGTTTATTTTGATACTAAAGGAGCTACAGTTCCGAAATTGTTTTGTAAGGCTCAAACTTAACAGAGATAAAGCTATAAAGTCTTCTTCCCAAGTCAAGCATTTAGACAAAAGCCCCCATTCCCTTTGGGGGGGGGTGTGTTTCTAATCTCTTGCAAAAGAATTTGTAGCTCTCTCATTAACACATAGCTGTGGCACCTATAAACTTGTTCTCTCTAGGTTCCCCCATCCCTGCCTGCAAGCCCTACCTCAGCAAGTCCTAGTCTTATAAAAGCTAAGTTACTGTAAACTGTTAAGGATAATTAAGAAAACTCTGACTATATTTGGTGTCTAGCATGTGGCACAGCTACATGGATGGAGAAGTCATACCACCTGGAGCTGCCATAGTCACCACCTGGGCCTCTCTGTGAGCACTCACGACAGTTGGCTGCCACTCTCCGGGACTCAGGAAAGTGAGCCCAACAACAATCCAGAGCCAGAGTGGTAAACTTGACTCCTGCCAGTACCCGCCAACATGAGGCTAGACTCTCAGGGAACTGGGGTGGGGGGGGGCAGATTTAGCTGCCAGAGCCACCTAACAATTTTGGTTCATGGTCAGAGAACACTACAGGGTAGGGAAAAGTGAGGTCCAGGTCAAAAAAGCCTAAATAGGTTACAATGTGCTTAGGTGCTAAAGAAAGAAAAAGTGTGGACAGTCATAAAAATAAATAAAGTTTTTAAAGAAAGAGCATAACAGAGCCAAAATTTTTTTGATATATATATATATATATATATATATATATGCCACTTAAGGGTGGGAAAGACATGGGGCACCTGGATCCTGTATATTACTTTGTTGACTTTGAATTTTTTAAATGCTCTTGAGCAAATGGCAGCTGCTGTGAGACATGATTGTGGAAGGAACTGCTGAATTAAACCAGCCTATATACTTTAGGGATATGTTGGCTTCTGAATGGAAGTGTTGGGAAATATGTTGTGTTGGAAAATGTTGTGCTTTTGTTTCCACAGAAAACATAAAGCTATGGATTCCTTCAAAATTAATACATATCAGACTTGAATGGGGGAGACCTCTTGAGAATCTTGGCTGCAGACATGAGGGTGGAAGCCAAGAAACACTGCAGGACAATTGGTGTGTATGCTGATTGCTCTGCATGGAAACAGGTCTGAGAGTGGATAAAACATGATAATTCTTGTTGGCTACAGAGCCCTCATAGCAGTTTGGTTATACAGTCCAAACAGACTTATAAAGATGACAGATGTCTCTTAGTCGCAGAACATAAAACAAATTATCAAGCTGACTTGTGCACATTGTACATTCCATACTTTTGTTAATGCAGATATGTATGTTATCTTTAAAAGTTTAAATGCTTTTAGAACAAAAGGATTGAATGTGAATAAATTCAAGACAAATGGCCCAAATAATCCTGTCTCTCACAATGCCTTCATTACAGTTTCCTCAAAAATCTACAACCAGAACAACCTCAAAGCTGCTAGCTGACATGGTCCAGCCCTACAGACTACTCCATCCAAGACTTCAGATAAACACACAGTCTAAAAAAAAAAAAAATACAGCTAGCTCTCCCAAGACTTGACCATTATCCCAATTTTCTAAGAGTATCCTAGAGATGCTGTCACCCCAGGACAACAGGAAGCAGTCTGGAGAACACAACAGCTACATTCCCAAGAGGTGGGGCAGTTGGTTTCTGGTTATTTGGCAGATATTTATTATTGTTTGGGGGGCATTGGTTATGAGTCATTATTGGTCATGGTCAGGGAAGTAACTATACAAAGGAAGTTAGATTCAAGAATCTTTTTCCAAAAAGGGGGCAGCAATAGGAAAGGGTAGATTATTGAATCTGCTTTATAATAATAATAATAATAATAATAATAATAATAATAATAATAAACTACTAGTCTCATATATTTCACATTGTTATGGATTTTTGTATATTGACACAATTTTAAGGTTATTTTGTTATTTATATATATGTGTGTGTGTGTTTGCTCTTATTTAAGATATTGTACCTATACATCTCATTTAAGAATGTAATGTATAATTAAGAAATATAGGTTCATAACTACTCATCTATAATAATAAAACTTGTAGTCATGTTAGGTATGTTTTTGAGGTTATGCCTAGATTTGTTTACCTCAGATATACTTAATAGATAATGTTCCTCAAACTTGCCAGAGATCTGATGAATATGGCATTTAAAATGTTTAATGAAAAAAGTTTGCTATGACAGAGACTTTCAGCTTCTAGCACTGACCCCAAGGTCTCTAAAGAAGATGATGGGCATCACAATGACACCACCTGGATTGTGGTAATGATAACCTCTGGGCAAGACTGCGCCAATACTGCACGTGCTGCCAGGACAAACTGTGGACAAGTAGGACAGTAGAGAATCGATTGTCCCACTTTGTCTTGAGTCTTCCCCATGTTCCTCCTCTACAGGAAAACCTTTCACCCCCTGGGCCTGAGGGCCAAAGACTGACTGTCCTGGTACCTCTGCCTCCAATGCCATGGAGACCACAGGAGCCTGGGATGACCATTTAGGTAATGGACTAGTCTCTGTCATTTTAATTAATGATTTGGAATGACTGTTCTCAGTAATAACTGCTTGTGTCTCTTGTAAATGATTAGATGGAAAGAAAAAAATGTTAAAATCTAAGTTTTGAGGATCTAAGAAAATGTTCTAAGGTGTATAAAGGTCTGAGGAAATGAGAGTCTATGTAGGTTCTGAGGGGTTAAGATACATAAAGGTCAGAGGATATAAAAGCTTAAAGATGCTCTGAGGGTGTCAGGAATGACTTAAGCTATATAAATGCAAGTTGTAAAAGTATAAGGAAGTGATCTAAAGTCTATGAGAACTGTGATGTTTCTGATTTCTTTCCCCTCTGTGCTGTTGTTATACTAAGATTTCAAAAGGTCAGAGTTTTAACCTTGATAAAAGCTGATAGAGCAGTGACTACTTACTGCTTAGTCACACGCTCAAGATTTTAAATTTCCTTTGGTTGTATTCTAAACATAGACTTAAAAGTGCTTCTCATCAGGCCAAAGGCATCTCTGTCCAATCTATATCTAGCTCTCTGGACAGAGAAAATATGTTCATGCTTTTTAACCCAAATCTATAGCTGTTGCTACAATTCAAAGGTGTAAGTCTCTGGTGATAATTATACCTAAAACTTTTAAGTCTTTATGTAAACTAAAAATTTATGCAAGTTTCAGAGAATTGAGGAAGTCACAAGACTTGGATCTATCTCTCACAGGTCAAAGGGATTCCAGATAAGTACAGCCAAAGTTTCCTGACCTGTCTATTTTTAAGGATAGGATTTCTCTCTCTTTCTCTCCTGGTCATGGGTATTCTCTCTTCGCTCAACTACTCAGACTAATGATCCTAAAAGTCTCAAATGTAAAATTTTCCTTTAAGTTCATAAATTTTAACTTCTGTTCCTAGTCTATATCTGTCTCGCAGATTTCCACTTGGCTGACAGACACATCCAAGCATCAGATGATGACTACAACCTTGGACTTGCTGAAAGCTGATGTGGACCAATCCAGCTGATGTGAATACTCCCTGTCTCTTCAGCTGGGCCAGTGCACCAGATGCTTCTGCTGAATATGCCATTGCTTGAATTCTCTCCTTGCTTTTGACTAACATTCTAGCCTTCCTGGGCCCTGACAATAATGTCTTAGTCTCAGAAGAAAATAGTCTTCTTCTACAGAAGAGAGTATGTCACCTCTTGTCCCCCATCAGGCTGTAATATTATTTCAAAAGGAAATTCCCTATCACAGGGGACAAAATAGCTACCTATTGTGCCTATTGACATATCAGGAGAGGTTCTTGTTAAAACCAAACAGACCCAGATCTATCAACAGGTGGATTCATTAGCTGAAATAGTTCTACAATGTGATAGGGCACTCAACCCATTCTATGTAAAACAGAGAGGTCATTATATAGCTTTAAGAGAAATTTGTTTTTATTTAAACCACCCAGGAATCATTAGGAATAATTTGGCTCTACTCAGAAAGGAAAAAAATCATTGCAAAAAAGGGGAACCTGAGATAAATAGTCCCCATTCTCATTTCCAGGTTCCTTCTAGATAGAAACTTTGATGTCAGTCATCATAAGGCCTTTCACCCTTCTGCTTCTGCTGATTGCTGTTGGATTTTGCATCATTGATGCCTTAACTAAATGTAGTTCCTGCCTTTGTATCATTAAGCTGATGGTTATTAGATCCCAATATAAACAGGTACCCATCACAGAGTCAAGGATTTGACTCAGGATACAACTCTGGGGGGCAGGGAAGGGGAGAATGTGAGAACCAAAGTTACATTTTAAATTTGAATTACTATGCTGCTGTGGAATAATTCTCTTGTACACTGTAAAGATCTGTCACTCAAGTTGGTTTAATAAAATGCTGAATTGGCCAGTTACTAGCCAGGCAGGGTGATCAAACGGAGAATGTTGGAAAGAGAAAGGGGGGGGAGTCAGGAGTCACCAGCCAGATGCAGAGGAAGCAAGATGAAAATATACTGAGAAAAGGTATCAAGCCACGTGGCTGAACATAGATAAGAATTACAGGTTGATTTAAGTGTATGAGCTACTTAGTAATAAGCCTGAGCTACCAACTGAGCATTCATAAATAATATAAGCCTTTGTGTGGTAATTTGGGAAGTGGCTACCAGGTATTTGGGAGTTGCTATCAGGATGGAAATGTCCATTCATGCTATGCCTAAGGAATCTATCAAACAAAAATGTCCTGATCAGCAAGCCTCTTGCCCAAGGACAGACAGTTCCTGAAATGCTGGAAGATATTATTTATGGGAAATAATAAATCACATGTTTTTCATTCCCCTAAACAAGTTTGTTTGGCCCTTCAGTACTGGTTGTGTTTGATTACATGTGGGTAGGAGGTTCACAGGCAGGAAACACATCAGGATATACACTAGCCACTGATTGGATGTAGGCTGTATATTTGCCCTGATTGGACCTGATGGCAAACGCAATGAATTATGGATTTTCCTGTTTATAAAGCTGCAGACCATGACTTGGGGCCATTTCCCAGGAACTGGGTATGGACCTAGCCTTAGCCCATCCACCTGGTCAGTATTAATGAAAACTTGCTTCAAATTTGGCTTTCATTGGGTAGTGGCTTTATTCTCAATCCATGGGATTAACAGAAAAAGCCAGGGGTGGTGATTTTTAATTAAAGCGAAGGGAATTAAGAGCCTCCCGTGGGCAAAGCATTGAATGGCTTAACTCTTGCCACTGCAGGGTTTGGCCTTTATAGTAATGGCCTTGCTGTGGTAGAAAACAGAGGGTGGTATTTATTTAATTCCACTCAATTTTGGGTGTGTGGTGTTTATAGATGAGCAGGTGGGGGGAGATGTCTGAAGAGGACCTCTCTACCTTACTCTTCTCCACTTTAATTTCTGAGAGAGAAGCACAGTCTTTTGGACCACACTGGCTCCCAGAATCTGCCTTCCAGTGTTAGGGTTACAGGCACAGGTGACAGTGACCATGTGGAAATTTGTACTAGCCTCTTGTTTTCACATAAGCGTTCGTACCCTGGAGCCATCTTCTCAGCCCCAGGAGGCCGGAGTTTATAAGCCTTACTAACTGATGAATCATTAAGAAAGGGATAGGAAGGCTGGAGAGGAGGGAAGAGGAAGACAAGAGGGGAAAGGAGGGGAGGGGAGGAGCACAACCTTCAAAGCCCGACAGAGATGGGGCCCACTCCCAGCTCTGAATTCACAACTGTAGGCCTGTGCAGTCATTTTCTAACCTTACTCTCCTAGCCGGGACAAGGCTGTTGCCAAGATTAAAAGAGAAAAGAGAGAATTCATGAAAGGGGATGATTTTCTCCACCCACCCACAGCTTCCAGAAGTGGGGGTCACTCCCTGCCACTGTTAAATTAGCTTCTTACCTAGTGCCCTCCTTAGCATGTGTGGGCAGTCATTTCCTCTAGGGAAATGTAAGGAATCAGCTTTCTCCTGTTCATATTGGTTTCAGAGTGTGGGGTGCTGAGTGGAAGTAAGCAATGCCCATCCCACCTGCCCCACCCTGCCATGTTAGCTGAGAGTGAAATGTGGCCCCTGAATGGGAGAGTTCAGTCACTGTCCTCTAAGGAAGTAAGGACTTTCTACCACCAGGCTCCCTGACCCTCTGAACAGCATTGGACTCCATCTTAACTCGCTGCTAAGACAGTCCAGTGACACAGGTCCAGGTGTCCACATGGCCAAGTCTGTATGAGAAGGACAAGCAGGGAAAAACAAAACAAAACAAAAAGAACCAGATCCAATTCTTTCTAAAACAAAGATCAGTCATTTTAGAGATTGTTGTCACGACCCTGAAGCACTCTTCACACCTCAGCTAAACAGCTACTGCACAGCACTGTGGGAAGACTTGGTAGGTACATATCTGTCTAGTGCCTACAGGGATGGATGTGACCACACCTAGCACCTACACAGTGACTACTTACACTGATGTAAGAGACTCAAATGAATCTTTCTCCGTGCCACAAAGTTTCAAGCTATAGGGTCCTCAGAAGGCAGTTTAATTGTGACCTCCAAGAACATTTCCATCTTACAAAATTCATTTAGAAAAGATTTTGTTTAGTCCTTCTTCAGCTCTTCGTGTATCTCTACATTCTTACTAAGCCAGTGGCCTCAGCACCAGCCACACAGCAGGCTGTAATAAACAAGTGTAGAACAAAAAGTGATCAATAATCGCATTTACCGATGCCAAGAGCCACAGTTTACTGATACAATTGTCTGAAGGAGACTGCGGTGTCCCTAGCCAGGCAGCCGGGTATGCTTCCTTCCACCAGCTGCTTGCCCCAGATAGTATCTTCCTAAATGGGATCATAAGAGCAGACATGGCCTGAGATCACAGTGCACTGGTCACTCCAGGGACCTTAAGGAGTACAGTGTATAGTGATAGGGCCGATAACAGATGCTCAGCATTTATACGGCAGACACCATGCTGGCTGAATTACATCTGATATAGCCTTTTAAGGGGACCAAGGTCTTGCTGTGTCACCCAAGCTGAACTCGGACACCCAGGTGCAAGCACTTCTTCCATCTCTACCTCTGGAGTAGTTTTAATGACAGCATAGATATAGTCTTTAATTTTCACAGTTTTATAATATGGGTTATGGTATTCACATTATACAAAACACGGCTGAGAGACATGGAACAACATGCTTGGAGTTACATTACTTCTCTACTCTAGATGGCTTGTCACCTCTGCACTGCCAGTCCAGCCCCTGTCCCACTTTCCTTGGGCCCCCTTGTAAAGGCCTCCTTGTCCTTCAGAGCTCTGTTCAGAGGCTGCACCTTTCTGTAGTATTCCATAGGGCTTCTCATGGCCAAGGGTAGAATCATCTCTCAGGATACTGTGCTACCAGCCTACCACACTCATAGGCAGTGTAGTACTTGTGTTGAGGGACCCCCAAAGACCACAAGGGAGCTGGATTCTGATGCAAACACATGAGGGTCAGTTTATTCTTTTGGACAGAAGAATAAGCCCTATGTTCTGATGCAGTGGAGGGAATTCAGCCCTGAGCTCAGAGGTGAGAGAGTTTTTTTTAAAAGAAAAAAAAAAACATAAGTGGGATGTTATACATCTTGGCACTTCAGGATTGGGTAAAGGGATATGAGGTAGTGTAATTCTTGGAAACTATTGGTTAAACTTTTAGAGTGGAAACCAAGCTTTGAATCTATTGGCTGTCAGGCGCATTCCTGAGATTTTTTCCTAGATTCTTCTTAGGCCTGGGCCCTGCCCTCAGGCACTAGATGGTCCTTCCCTGAGATGAAGTTTTGTAAGGTAAATCTGTGACTTCACATTAGAAATCAGGACTTGTCTTTGGATCTTCAGTATCTCGCAGAGTGACCAGCTTGACTCTTGACAGGACCTGTAATTAGAAGTTTATGGCTCCCCGCAAAACAGGAAAAAATACACTCTGTGTTCCAATACATAGCCATCTGGCCCTGTCTGTTCCTTGGGAAGCAGCTGATGGGCAGCATGGGATGGAAACAGAAAGAAGAGAGTCACTCTGGGAGACTTCAGACAGCCCTGGGCAGGAAGACATCCAAGCAATCCAAAGCCATCAGTCCTGGGTAATCATGGCCCTCACTCCACAGACAGGCCAAGCAACCAGCACCACGTGTGCCCATCTAACATTCCTTTTTTGGTCCCTCAATCTCACTGGGTTCTTTCCCTGTGTATCTGGGAGGCCACCACAGATAGTAAAAGTTTTCTCTCAAGGGAGCCAGGAGTAGGTGCTTGACTTCCAGCCCCACAGGCTTTCTGGTAGTGGAAACAGAAGGTCATTTTCCCCAGCAAGTCCAACTGTTCCTGTTCTCTCATTTCTCATCAAGGGGCTTGAGCAAAGTGAGGAGGTAGATGAAGGGTATGGCACACAACTCCCTGGCTTGGACTGAAGCAGGTGTCAGATTCCCACCCACCCCCCAGCTGGCAGAGCTGGGGCCCTGCTTATCCAGTGACAGAACAGAAGGCCCCTTTTGCCCCCAGGTTCCAAGATATTTCTGGAGACAGATCACATGTGCCCACAGGCAGGGATGGCTGTCATTTATTGTTCAGACAGGGATCCTTATCAAATGAAAGCAGTTCCAGGCATACCTGGGCCTGCCCCAGGCCAACTGGGAAGTCAGATCCTCGCTCCTGTGGAGTTGAGGACAGAGGCCCTGCCCTAAGAGCCAGGATTACATAGAGCTGAGATTCATACCCAGGGCTGCTGTTCAAACTTTCCCAGAAGAAACAGTCACTTCTCTCAGAGTTTGGTAACAACAAGGGATGCATGATGTCATAGCATTAGATGAGCTTTGCCTGACATTCTCTGTCTCTGCTTCAGGCAGGCTGCACAAGGCACATGCCATGGGACGCTCTCTAGAGAAAGTAGCTCCTGAGTGGAGAAGCAGGAGATGGTGCAAGACACTGGATCTACAGAGCGGCTCCTGAGAGACTTTTAACAGCTTCTTCCCAGGTAGGACAGGTCAGGTGTCTTACCACTGGCCCTGATCTATGGAGTAGAGTCCCTCTGTATAGCATCCTCCAGGGAGACGAGAGCTGAAGGATGAAGAATAAAGACTGTGCTTCCTCAGGCTAGAGAGTGGGTTCAGGGTAGCAGGACTCAGGAACAGCCCACCACCATCTGGCATTGAGTGAATTGAGTAGATTGCTCCCCTGTATAGAATGAGGAATTGTCCTGTGGTGATGCTTCAGAAATCTTCTTCTGTATCATTTCTGCATCTCCCAAAGCCTGCGTGCCGGGTCACTGTTGACCAAAAATCCTTTACCTTGCAGGTTATTGGAGAGGACAAGGGGGATATAGAAAGCATATATGGCAGAGAGAAAGAGAGAGATCAGAGGACTGAATGGGTCTCTGAAGAGAATGGCTTTACCAGGCCTATGTACCACACTGTCTGTGAACCTAAGCCCTTCTAAAAAGTACTATTGAGGAGTATCCATACATGAGACCTGAAGCCAGTGCCTTCCTGATCTCCCTTTATTTTCTGATACAGGGTCTTTCCCTAAACTTGAAACTCACTGACTAGCTAGATTTTCTGACTACCAAATCCCATGAGTCCAGATCTACCTGTCCTCCCCAACACTGAGATGACAAGTGCATGCCACATCAGTATCTACACAGGTGCTGGGGATCCGAACTCAGGTCCTCATGCTTATATCACAAGCCCTTTACCTACCATGCCATAGCTCCGGTACCTAAGTCCTTTTTAAATGTAAGAACATGGCTTTAATCCTAAACAAGAACAACAAAAACAAACAAAACAAAACAACCCCCCCACACCCAAAAAAACCTCAACAATTGATTTTATGACACAGGGAAGAAACACATTTAGTAGATGTACATGCGGGGACTTTAAGCATGTCGGGAAAAAAAGCCTTTAGCTTTTTACTCCCTGCGATCACCTCACAACTGGGGAACCAGGTGTGTGTGGGGGGCATAGTTGGGCACCTGAGGAGAGGAGAAGGAGCAGGATGAGGGTGGGTGTCTACTGCTCAGGGAAAAACAATCCAAACTGTCAACAAGCTCCTTGATAACCAACAATACATCTATGAAGCCCTGTCAGGGACACAGGGCACCTATTCACAAGCAGAGAGCAACACTAAGGGCCAGACACCACCCAGCACTGACAGAGCCTTGGCCTCCTCCTGATGGTGTAATCCTTCCAGAGAGCAACTCAGCAACACATGTCAAGCACCATGAAATGTTCAGCTTTGAGTCAGGTAATTGACTCCTAGGAAAGTTTTCCTTAAGAACTCACAAGAGGTTCTGAAGAAAATTTCATAGAGAATCTCACTCCTCATCTTCCTCTCTCTCTTCCTTTTCCTCTTCTTGTTTTGTTTTGGGGGTTTTATTGTTGTTTTTCAAAATAAGGTTTCTCTGTGTAGCCCTGACTGTCCTGGAACTCACTCTGTAGACCAGGCTGGCCTCGAACTCAGAGATCCACCTGCCTCTGCCTCCTGAGTGCTGGGTTGGGATTAAAGTTGTGTGCTGTGCCTGCCCAGCTTATTTTTGTTTTATTTCTTTAAATAACAGAAATGTAAACCTGCTTAAATGAGTACCATAGGAGTCAGACTGGCTAAGTAAATAATACTTTATCCACTGGGTGGAGTAGTATCCAGTCTATAGCACTGAAAATTAAAGGCTTCATAAAATATTTATAACACATATAAAGTCAGACAAGAAAGCATGAAACATCATGCTGATCAGTACAATGCAGGAATACCAATGCCTAGGGCAAAGATCTGAAGGAGATTTTAAAAATAAAAGCACTTATTAAATTAAGGTGTTGTAGTTATAAGGCATATTTTTTCCTACAAAAATTTTCTTTACTATGTAATATATTTAATACACAGTTAACACAATATTGTTTCAATAGTTACATGCAAAAATGAGAGGGAAAATCCCAAAGTAACAAATTCCTTGTGTATAGTAACCATGAACAGCCTCATTTCTCTACACCCATAGAACACATGGCAAGAAAACGGTATGGTGTGCTAGAAGGAATGCAGGTGTGATCCAGACAGATCCTGAATTTAAGAGCTGTGTGGCTCTGGGTAAGGTACATAGTTTCTACATTTAAATTTAAAATATAGGATGATTATATCCATTTTCCAGAGGCTTTTAGGATAAGGGATCTATAAATGATAGGAGACCAATGAGTGATCAAGGGGTTAAGGGTTTGTTTCACACATCTACTTGGACTGAAGTGTACATTTCCTACATGTACATAGCTGTTGTCCCAAACTAAATAAACAGTGGGCTCCTTAAGGCTGCCTCTCCTGTGATTAGCCAGTAATAAACTGAACCCACAAATGATGCTTTGTTACCATTAGGTGAATGTTGTTGGACCAATAACCCTTAGGCCTGTTGTTATTCAGGGCAAAATGAAGACGTGGTCATTTGGAAAGAGCCTGATGAGGCTTGGCCCTTCATAGAAAAAGCCAGGGTAAGGAACCCTGGGCTGAGCGGTCTACTCCAAAGATTCTCTCCATCTATTCCAAGTCTCTGGGGAGGAAGTAGACTATTTACGGTTCCTTTGTGCTTGGGTGCCAGCCGCAGATGGGGGCACTCCTGAACTTGCAAGAACTCAAGGGCATGGGCACATATATGGCCCTTTGGCTGGTTTCCAAAAAATTGGGTTATCTCAGGGGAAAGTGGAGGTATGAGTTCCCTTCAGAGAACCTGACCTCTCAGTTACATTCATTCTTCAGCCTCCTAAAGAGATTCCCTGGCTCCTTCCTTGGAAAATCAGGAATCCAGCCTTTATTCCAATTTTCGAGGAGGGACTGAATTTCAGGGCAATAGGAGAGGGCCAGTCTTCTTTACAGATTCAAGATCACAGCACAGAAGGGCCAACAATTAAGAGGTCACCTTTGTGAAGCCCCAATTAAATAGATGATAATTCCCACAGTGATAATGAAGGACTCAAATGCGATTGATCGAATCTTGTCTTTGATAAACTGGATAGTCATGTGGTGCCAAAGCATTGGCCCTACACTGTGTCTTGATTGGAAGTAGAAGAAAAGGAGAAAGGTAATTTAACACTGATTGGATCTCCTTATCTAGACCAGCTTCTGTCCCGGATACAGTCTGAACCACAGGGACAAACAAGACAGTCCTCTTGATGGGAGGCTAGAGGAAGGGTGGGTGTGACCCTGCCAGAATGTAATCAAGCCCGCAACCCCCTAACTTCCGGTCTCAGTGCACACAGGTGATAGATGTGGAGGTGTCAACAGCGCTAACAAGAGACAATCAGACCCACCCCACAGAAGCAGGCAACCTGCCCAGCTTCTTAAAAAGGCGGTGTCTGATACCATGTAGAAGGAGGGAATGGGGCCCAGGAATGTTCTAGGATAAAAATATTTTAAAAGCCATAAACACCAGGCACGATATATCTGGTCCTGATTTGAATAAGCCCAATGTATGAGACATTTGGGCGACAAGTGAAGAATGCAGATGTGGATTTGGTATCTGATGCCATTAAAGGTGTTTATACATTGTGACAGAGTCATTGGGGAACGTTCTCAGACATGTGCATAAAATGTTCAGGGAAATTGTTCACTGCTTGTAACATACATTATGAGTTTGGCTTTAAAAAAAAAGTTTCCAGCAAACATGACCAAATATAACTGATTCCAGTGGTGAATGTACAAATGTGGTACCTAAGGGATCCTAGGCAAAGTAATAGGAACAGAAAACTGTATAGAGGCTGGCCATGGTGGCACTGGTCAGCCACCCTAACAGGAGGTAGAGTTGGAGAATCAAGATCCCTGGCAGCAAAGAACTGGCTTCCAAAAATTGTCCTCTGAACTCCACACTGATGCCTGCACATGCACATTCACACAATATTTAATGAATTAAGAGAGGGGAAGGAAGACAAAGCTTTTAAATGTTCTTCTGGAGGACTGGAAGGATGGCTCAGTGGTTGAGAGGACTTGTTGCACAACCATGCAGGCCTGAGTTCGAATCCCAACATCAATGTCACAAGCTGGAAGTAGTTTTTCATAGGCCTATAACTCTGGGTCTCTGGGAGTGGAGACAGGAGGATTGCTGTGAATTTCTAGCTGTCAGCCTAGCTGGAAAAATGCAAGCACCAGGCCCAGGGAGAGGCTTCTGTGACAGTCATACCCAATGTCCTCGTCTGGCCTCTGGCCTGGGTCTCCACAGACAAACACTATCCATACACCAAAAATTAAAATTAAATAAGGTGAAGAACACACACACACACACACACACACACACACACACACACACACACACGCACGCACGCACGCACGCATGCACGCACGCACGCACGCACATTCACCTACTTTGTGTATTATATCTCAGGATCAATCCTGTTCCTGGATTTCTTTTTATTTTATTTTAGTTTATGGGTATAGATGTGTGTCTGTCACATGTGTATGAGTGCCTGTGGAGGCCAGAGGAGGGTGGTGGATCTTGGATGTCTTGGAGCTGGAGTTTACAGGTGGTTGTGAACCATAAAGTAGCTATGGGAATGAACTCAGATCTTCTTAATTCAGTAAATGGTCTTAACACTGAGCCATCTCTCTAGCCTCCCATTCCTGAATTTCTATAGCATTTTGCAGAATGTAAGGGGATCTAAGAAGAGCCAGAATGGATAGAAGAACCCTGAGGCCTCTGGCCCTAAGTAGGCAGGCGAATATTTTGAGCATGTTATGAAGTTGAAGTTCTTCAGATCTTTAGAGGTCAGCACTGTTACCCACCCTCACGATTAAGAAACAGATTAGTGAGGGTAAATTACTGACCAAGGGTGGCTCAGCTTTTGGACAACGCTCAGTAAAGACAGAACTTCAGTTAACCAGTCCTTGAAAATGAAGTTTGTCTGTGCTGTGTCTTTGGGACACAGTCTTTGGGACTATAATCTTCAAAATATCTGTCACCCCCAACCTGACCATGGGATTCAAGGCTAGCTGGTCAGTTTAAAAGCACCGGTCACCACTGACCATACATTTTGAATCCTGTAAGACTTGTTGGGAGCCAGAATCCAAAATCACATTCCTGGATTAAAAAAGTGCTCACCACCCTTTGTGGAAAAAACTAAGACCAGAGGCACTCACTAGAGGGGACATCCTAGCTGCAGGCTGTGGTCACCATGGCTTCTCTTCAGCTGCCACACTCCTGGTGACAGCGGGTTCTTTCCCTGTCACAGATCACCACAGCCTGCAGCTCTGTTTAGGAGATCGTGGACTGTGCTGGGAGATACTGAATTTGCTGTGTCCTAGAGATTCCCCCCCACCCCCCTTCTCTGAGTGGGACTTGAAGACCCATCATGTGCCGGTCCTGCCCCTCTTCTTATCCTTCATGTACTCCAGTCACACTTGAGTGGGTGCACTAACTGAATTGTGTCCCCCTAAAATGCCTAAGTGAGAGCTGTAGCCACCTAGTGGGACACAGCATTTGGAGACAGCGCCTGTGAGGAGGTAACAGTTTTTTGTTTGTTTTGTTTTGTTTTTTTAGTGGTGTACACACTGAGTGACACCTTTATAAAGAGAAGAAGCTCGCTCTTTGCCAGGCAAGGGTCTGCCATTGACAATCCAGAAGGGAAGCTTTCACTGGGAACCAGAGGAACACCTTGAGCTGTGAGAAAATTACTTGTGTTGCTTAAGCCATGCTGGCCAGGTATGTTGCAACCGCTCGGCCTGGTAATAAAACAGCTCGGTCTCCAAGTTTGAAGAAACACTTTCCCACGCGAGTTTCCGAGTCCTGGCTATCTGCACACGCAGGCTCCCCGGAGAGTCTGCAGGGTTCCTCGCTGCCGTCCCAGTTCAGCAGTGGAAGGTTGGCGACACCTCTACCTTTGCCTGGGTGCCCAAGTCTAGTCTGGGAGGGGAAGACAATAAAGAGCTGGCTGGGGAGGCAGAGGCGGGGACCGCTGCTCCCCTTGTCGCTGTCCCAGAGCTAGTACGCGCCTGGCGGGAGTCGCTTTGCAACACGTCCCAACATGTGTTTCCAGTAACGCGGTTTGTGGCCGCTTTCTTGTTCTTATCGCTCCTCCCGTGACCTTTGCTGGTTACAGACTTACTGACTGGAGCCAGGTGGATTTGTTTGATTTCTGTTGATGGTTATTAGGAAGAGGAAGTGCCAGAAGGGATTACCTCAAGTTTAAACCTATTTCCAGCAGAGTCCCGGGGCCTTTAATTACACATCTTGGGTCTGTTTGGTAAAGAAGTGGTCAAAAGATGTGCTTTTTTATCTCCCTCGGGATCTCCTGCGACTGGCAGCATTCCACGTGTGCCTGGCAGAGGGGAGGGGAGGGGAGGCGGGCGCTGTTCAGAGCTGCTCAGGAGCCTTTTGAAAAGCAGTGCTGGGGTATCCTTGGCCAGACCACGACATTTTGGGGTGGAGACAGTAAAGGAAGACTAAAAAGTAGACCCGAAGAGAACTGGGAATTTTGTTGGGAGGAGTAGGGGTAGATAACGGGTGGGGGAGGGGTGGTGTTGAGCGTGGGGATGGAAGGGTAAGAACACTGGTCAGTTACTGCTGAACCACAAGTACAAACGTGAGCCAGATCCAAAAGCACCCTTCCCCCCCACACACACACACATACACACTCTTCTTAATCGTCTAGTATATAAAAGGCAACTTTATTTGTAGGCTGGGGGTGGTGGCTCATAATCACTGTTATCATTTTGATGAGGAATTTGGCCCACAGACTCATGTGTCTGACATTTGGTCCCCAGCTGGTGCTCTCTTCCGGGAGGTTGTACACCCTCTAGAACTGTAGCCTAACTAGCTGAATGGGATGTTGGGAGCGGGGGCTTGAGGATGACATCATCTTCAGGTTCAGGCCTGAGAGCTACACTTCTTGAGCCTCCAAGTCTTGAAAAGCCAGATCCCAGGCTGCCCAAGACAAAGCCTGGTGTGCCCCCAGGTCTGTCTCTGTGAGCTGACATCCATTCTTCCTTTAAGTAGCTTCTTTTGGTTATTCTGTTACCCTGAGGAGAAAGTCATGGAGGGCCTTTGCATATTTTGGAACAGGGAAGGCAGGGAATTAGGAGTTATTTTCTCCTGTCTGTATTAAAGACAGCCGGGCAGTTAAATGTGCACACAATTTCAGATAACAGCACTCTACATTTCCCTTAAGTGTTTGCCTAAGTGGAGACAGGATTTAGTTAGGAAGAAATACAGGGAAGGAACGGGAATGGAACAGAGGAAATCTAGCCAGAGGTTCCTTTCATCCTAGGCAGGGACCCCCTTTTTGCTTTTTGTCCAAATTCTACCTCTCACCCCCACAAGACTACTCTCTACATTTCTCCACCCCACTCTGGGACCCATCTGTCCCTAAGCTAGAGCATACAGCCAAAGCACCAAGAGTCTTGCCTGTTCCTGGAATTTACTCTCCCCCCCCCCCCATCCCATTGCCTCGGAATAATTTAAGCAGGTCCTAAAAGACACAAGCATAGTCTCCCTCAGAAGAGGTGCCTCTCTGAGGTCAGCTCAGTCACTGGGCTGACTATGGGCATCACCACCGCATTCCTGGGCTACTTCTGATAATCAAGAGGTACTGCCTGGGGTGGGTGGTGTGAAGGTGATTTTAGTTTGCTCTTATCTGTGTATTTATCTATATAGACATATAGCCTTTTTTGGTTTTTTTTTTGGGGGGGGGATTGATTTGTTTTTGGTTTTTTATTTTTTGTTTTGGAGACAGGGTTTCTCTGTATAGCCCTGGTTGTCCTAGAACTCTCTTCTGAGATCTGCCCTCCTCTGCCTCCTGAATGCTGAAATTAAAAGCACACACCTCCATCATTCATCCACCACCACCACTCTGCTAGACACATGGCCTTTAAATTTTGCTAGGTGTTTCTCCAAGGCTAATACGAACACAATGCTGGAGTGCAGAGGCTGTTCTCACAGGGTAATACCAACTCAATGATGGCATGCTAAAAGATGTTTCATGGTATTGCAGTAACATAATGTTTTTGTGCTAAAGGATGTTCTCATTTTAAAGTTTTAGCACATCAGTGGCTAAGTTCATGGATATTATTTAGGATGAGGCTGAGTAATGACCATCCTAATTAGATAATTTAAATAATAAGCTAATGGTGTAATGATATACAAGTAGCACAAAATTCAGGAAAAGGAATTTTCCCACTGTGTGCCAACTAGGTAATTTAACCAGTGTGCTTGAAAACACAAGAGTCTAGAGATGGCTTTACCCCAAGAGCTGTGAGTTTAGAACACCAGAAGTCAGAGCTGGCCGTAGTCGCTCATGCCTGTAATATCAGCACCAAGGATGCTTCCAAAAAATGATCAGGAGTTTGAGGCTAGACTCTCTCAAACCAAACCAAAGGAAATGTACCAGAAAGGTTCATACTCTAGACATATTATTTACCTTGCTCTGTGACCTAGGGCAAATCATCTCTCTGTGTCCCTCTGTGGAAAGTCTTGTGTACCCCAGGCTAGCCTCAAATTCTCTACATAGCTGAAGCTGACCTTGACTCCTACCCTTCTGTCTCTGTCTCTCAAGTGCTGGGTTTTCAGCTAAGTCACAACTCTTTAAGCTTCAGCTTCATCTGTAAGATAGAATTTAAAAATTCTGCCCCCAAAGATTGCTCTGATAATTGAATACTCATAAGGCTATTAGCAGCAACTGGCATATAGCAAGGGCTTGGAAAGTATGGGTAATTATAAGTGTAAGATGAATACCACCCAATTAATACTGCCTTTGGTTTTAGTCAAAGGCTGGGGACAGGGGTCTAGGAGCTATGGCTAAGAGCACTTGTTCTTGCAGAGAAATGGGGTTCAGTCCCCAGCACCAACACAGTGCTTCATAATCATCCGTAACTCCATTTCTAGGGAACGTCCTGTTCTAACCTCTGCAGACACCAGGCATGCGCAAGGTGCACTTACATGCAGACAGGCAACCTTTTATACACATAAAAATAAAATAAATGAATCTAAAAAACCTTCAAATAAATGCAAAGAATGTTCTTCTGTTTTAAGAACCTTTTATTTTAAATTGATTTTGTGTGTGTGTGTGCGCACCCTAGTAGGCAGGATGGACAAACATGAAATCAGAGGACAATCCCAGGGAATTGCTTCTTTCCCTCCATCAGCAGGTCCCAGGTATTGAACTCAGGTCCTCAGGCATGCCAGTAGCCTGTACCCAATGAGCCTTCTCACTCGTGTGGCTTGTTCTTTTGCTTTTGGTTTTTAATGAGATTAAAAAAACTCATTCCTTTTTTGCTTTCACTAGGTAGTCCAAACTCACCTCAAACTCACAGAAAACCTCCTGCCTTTGCTTCTTGAAGAGTGGGACAACAGGCCTGTGATACCAAGCCTGACCTCACAGGATTCATTTGTAAAATAAGCTATTTCCTTCTCTACACGGAGATAATTGTCCAGGAAGATAGGACCCATACTGTCCAGGATCATCTTTGCCAAGAACTGTCCCTGAGAAATAACCATAGAGATATCTTCAAATATTACCTGTGTCAGAGAGCTCACAAACCTCCAGTCCTTGTTAGTACCCCTTAACCTATTCTAGGACACTACAGAGCTGGTGAACAAGGGCCATCTCCATCTACCCACACTCCTAAGGCTTGGAGTCACCTTGCCTCTAGGTGCACTCCTGATCAGACTGCAGTTGCCCATGGGAGCCTCTTAACACCCAGGCCATGGCACCTTTAGTCTCTACATTGGGAGAAAGCCTGTTGTGTCTGCTCTGTATCAGTACGGTACAGTCTGCCCATGCACTGAATGGTTGATCAATTCAGGTGATTGGTGATTCTTTAGGGAAAAAGCCTGGGCCAGATGAACTGCTGATAGCGTGGGCCTGGGCTTCTCCCATTTCTGTTTAAACACCGAGAGACTCTTGGGCTCTCAGCGATGGAAATACGGTGAGAGAGGTGGTGTTCAGATATCACCAGATAAACATATTATAGAGAAGCCCCAGCTGTCTTTAGTCCCTGAGGCTCCATACCTTCCACATCACAGATTCTCAACAATCAAAACTTAGAAAAAGTTTTCTAAAGAATTCTCAACAGAGTATTCAACCAGGACATGTGGCCAGTTCAAAGCATGGGCTTTCCTAGAGGGTTCACTCAGTTCACAGGAGGTGTGTGTGGCAGAGGAGGGGGGCCCTTCAGGACCTGGTGAGTTTACCTGCTCTTCTTTCCTGTGTTCCCAAAAGGAAGTCAAGATTAGGCCTAGAAATCAGATTAGGCCTGCTGGTTAGGACAGTCACAACTGCAATCTCACCAGGCCCAGGCTATTCCCGTCAAGTTCAAGTCAGGAAGCCCAGGACTGGACGTCCGTTCATGAAGCTGATGGAAGATATGTGAAATAGAGTGGATTGGTGTCTTTTGGTTTTGCTGTAGAAATCCACTTAAATATTGACTGTAAAAAATAATGTTCAAGCCAAAGGTAGGCTGATCTCTTTGAGTTCTGGGCCAGCCTGGTCTACAGAACAAATTCCACACTGAGACCCCATCTAGAAGAGAAAAATAGTTCAAGTAGGAAGAGACTAATTACCACAAGCTCTCTAAATGTCAACAGATTGTTTCCTGTAAACATCTCAGCGTATCGAGTCATTTCAGCAGCTTCAATCCTCTCTGATGTGGAAAACTGGAGGATCCTCGGAGGTCTGAAGACTATGATCTTCACATGAAGAGTTCCCGAGTACATCAACATGAGTGGCACATTGAGACATTAAAGAAATCAGCTGGTAAAGTGCTTGTGGGTATGAGGTCCGAGTCTGCACCACGAAGCCAAAGTAAATGGTGGGGTACACTAGAAACAACAGCAGGCTGCTGGGGAGGGAGAGGCAGGCAGATTCCTGGGGCTTGCTGGCTACCCAGCCTAGCCTACTTGGTGAGCTCCAGGTTAGAAAGAAACACTGTCTCAAAACAAACTCCTAGATCTGGCTGGTGGATGACTCTGCAAAATGGCATTTGTAACCTGAAGATGCAAGCCTGAGAATGTAGGGTTCAGAACCTGGAACCCACATAAAGGTAGGAGAGAACCAACTCTACAAACTCAGTCTCACCTCTATAAAGGGGCATGGTGTGCAACACCCCTAGACCTATCACACACACATGCACACACGCACATATACACACACATAGACACGCACATATGCACATACACACACACTCATTCACACACATACACACACATATACATATACACACACAAATACACATCACACATACACACCTCATATACACACACTCATACAATAATGACAAATAAAAAATTTGAAAATTAATAAAAAGAGAAAGTAGATAGCATCTAAGGAACAACACAGATAGGGCTGGCAGTATAGTTCAGAGGTAGAGCATTTGTTACCATAACAAGCATCTGTGACAGTCATTACATATTTACCAAAGGTTTAAGACTTCACATGAAGTCATTTGGTGTGAATTTCTAACCAACAGAGAAACTGGGTCTCTTGTACTCTGTATGGTCAAAGACCTAAACCCAGCAAAGATCATCGATGAACAATCTTGTCTTGTGATAAACTAACAGCTTAAAAAGGGCGTTGCAGTTTCTGCCTCTAGAACTCAGCAAATGAGTGCTTACCAAATTGAGTATTTTGATGAGATTGGGTGTTGAAAATTATTTGCTGGGGCTTTGCTTGCTTGGTGGTAAAGAATGAAAAATAATCCCTTTCTTAGTAATCTTTGTGGATCAAGTGAGCTCCTACACAAATACTTGATGACATTCCTAGAAAAGCAGTGTTCCCCACACTCTCAACGGGGCTTTGGGAATGTAGGAGGGAAAGAATGGCTCGATTAATCAGGGATTGTCTAATGACAACCTTTGGGGCTGAGGAATGAGGGCGTGGGGTATGAAACTTCAGTTCTGAGTAGAAAGTGAATGGTCTAGGTTTGAATGACAGGCTCAGACCTTTAGTGTCCTGTCTCTAGATTTGAGACTGGAGCTGGATGGAGGCCTGCAAAGAGCAATACTGTGGACAGGCCACCTTAACCTACTCCCCCCAAACCCCCCACCCCCGCCCAAGATACCAAGTTTCTCTGTGTAGCGCTGCCTTCCTGGAGCTAATAGCTCTGTAGATCAGACTGGCCATGAAATCAGAGATCTGCCTGCCTCTGCTTCCTCAAATGCTGGGATTAAAGGTGTGGCCACCACTGTTCAGCTCCTACTTTAATTTTTTTTTCCAAATATGTGTCTCAGTATGAATATATGCATGTATGTACAGATGCCCATGTAAGCCAGAGAAGATGCTAGATTCCCTGGATCTGAAGTTACAGGTTGTGAACCATATGACATGGATGCTAGAAACGGAATCTGTGTCCCCTGCAAGAGCAGCAAGTGCTCTTAATTGCTGAGCCATCATGCTGGTGGCCTCTACTTACAGTATCTTATTTAGAACTAAAAGAAGTCCTGGGCCGAGGATGCAGCTCTATTAATTCAGCCACAAAGCCCCAGGTTCAATCCCCAGAACCTCATAAACCCAGGGTGGTATTGTGTGCCTGTAATCTGAGAACTCAGGTGGAGGCAGGAGAATCATAAGTTCAAGGCCATCCTCTACTATATAGAGAGTCTGAAGCCAGACTACATGAGACCCTCACAAAAGAAAAATAACTAAATAAAAATAGTCCAAGAGAAGTCACGGACAGGAACACCAAAACATAGGCAGGGTGAGCAAATGAGCTGGCAGGGGCTGTGGGGTCAAGCCATAGGCCAACAACTTCCCTCTGCAACTAACTAGACGGCCTAGGCCCAAAGTCCCAGGGTGTTGCCCTCTGCATCCTTACGGGGAAGCCAGTAAGCAGTTGTCACCTTCTGGGTGAACAGCTGTCACCTTTCTCTCTTTTGAAGCATTTGGCTTTATGATGAACTTTGGTAGATTTCTAGACAAAAAAATTAGCAGATGATAATCACAGCTTGAAAGGTGAAAAAGCCTCCAGTGTTACTCAAAGTATTACTTTTCTGTTGCTGTCATAAAGTATCCGGACAAAGCCACAGAAGAGTTTATTTGGGCTCACAGTCCAAACTATAGTCCACCATAGCTGAGAAAGTTAAAGCAGTCACAGTAGGAAGAGGACCACAAACACTTTTGTTTAGCTCACCTTTTCCCGTTTACACAGTTCAGGACTGCACCCTAGGGAATGGTGCCGCCCAGAGTAGAAGAATCTCCCATCTCAACTAGCCTAATCAATATGCTCCTCCACAGGCATCTCCAGAAACCATTTCCCAGCTGATCTTATCAACAGTTGGGATTAACCATTACATCAAGTCAGGTAGAAGAACTCAGTGTTAATTGTAAAAATTAGTGTTTACTGGGTTGGAAGTATAGCTCCGTAAGAAGTCCTTCCTGGTAACAACATAAAAGGTCATGAGGCTGATTTCTAGTATCACAAATTCACAATTGCACAGAGTTAGTATTTATCAAACAGAGGCCCAAACAACACTACAAGAAACCATGTACAGCCAGGCCTGGTGGTTTATGCTTGTAATCCCAGCACTAGGGAGGCTGGAGCAGGAAGATTGCTCAGTTTGAGGCTAGGACTTGGATAACAGTAAGTTCCAAAGGGCTGAGATATACAGTATGATACTGTTGTAAGCAAGCAAATGGCTTTAGTTCACTTTACATCTAATAGTTCCTAATCACTGTATGAACAAAACAAACCACACTTAAGAAGTATGGAAGTGAATTTCAAGAAAAAAAGAATCTCTATTAGTTGAGATGATGCTTCTCTTTAATCTCAGAACCCAGGAGATAGAAGCAGAAGGATCTCTGAGTTTGAGGCTAGCCTGGTCTACAAACCAAGCTCTAGGCTAGCCAGGGATACATAGCGAGACCTTGTCTCAAAAACACAACAGCAATGCCAAAGTGCAGTTATGTATAATATATAGAAACTGTTAGTTTGGTTGGTTGGTTGATTTTACAAGACAGGGTTTCTCTGTGTAATAGCTCTGGCTGTTTTGGAACTCACTCTGAGATCCACCTGCCTCTGGGATCAAAGGTGTGCACCACTACAGCCTGACCTTCACTTTTTATTAGAAATTGGGCCTCATGGCTCAGGAGCTCTAACTACTCTCACAAAGGACCCATACTCCATTCTTAGCACCCACATAGTGGCACACAACTTAGAACTCAAATTCTAAGGGGGTCTCACACCCTCTCCTGGCCTGCACAGGCACTGCATGCACAGTCCGTTTACATACATGCAGGCAAAACACTCACACAAAGAAAAAACAAAGGTCTTTTAAAATTGCTTGCTGCTCTCCTACAAGAGCCCTTTGGTTTCCAGCACCCATGTCCAGCAGCTCACAACCACCTATAACTGGAGCTACAGGGGGTTTTCTGGCTTCATGGGTACCAGCACTCATGTGCTCACACGGCACACCCACACCAGTAAAATCTTTTCAAAAAAAAAAAAAAACAATAAAGAACTTGGTCGCTGCTAACACAAGGCATTACCCACCTCTCATTTGTATTGTTTCTGAGGGGCATAAAGGACCATACATGGAGGGGATGCTTCCGTGACTTGGAATTTAAAAATGTGGGCAACATTTCTTGGCTTCTTTTCAGCTGTCTGATGTCACCCAAGAAGTGCTCCAGAGAGAAGACTTGGATAAACTTATGACCTCTGTCTGCCCTGGATCCTAAAACTTTTATGGGAAGGTCACTAATAAACCAAGTGTGTAAATATTCCACCATCCAGTTAAAAAGTAGTGGCTACCGGTGCTCACATTATATAGTATTTTTTGCAAAATGTTTTTCTTTTTAAACCTTTCCTTCTAATAAAATACACTCACTGATACATAAAAGGTAATAAAAATATCCACAGCCTGCTATTAAACTTGATGTTTTTACCGACAGGTTTTAATGTACTGTTTTGGAAGGATCGGGCATTACTTGAGAAAAAGCACAGTGAGGACATTGCTGAGATTAACTCGAGGCACGAGCTCAGGCATCTGTCCAAGTGCAGTCTGCCCGGAGAGTTTCAATGTCTCCGTCTAAAAGATCAGATTGCCTGTGAAAATGACCAATATACTTCTAGCAATGAGTCACTTGTGTAAAAATGCCACCATAAAACACATTAGACTTTTGGGTTTTGTTTATTTAACTTTAAACTGCAGTCTGGTGAATTTAATTCATCACATTCTCCCAAAAGGACTACGGGGGGGGGGGGGGGCAGTGAAGGAGAACCTCCAAGTAGGCATCCAGCCACTTGGAGACATATGCTTATGTAAAGAAAAATGACCCGAAAAAAGGGACTTCTTAAAAGTCCTCTGTCTTTAACTTTGCTGACTTCCTTTTACAGAGGGTCAGAGACTCCAGCTATCAGCAGGCAGTGCACATAGGGGGTCTGGTTGATCATGTGGGGCAAAAATCATAAGGTGTTCATCTGCTTCCTCCACCCACCCTCAGTCTCTTCCTTTCTGGGCGAAACAGGGTTCAGTTCCTAGGTTATCTTCCTTGCCAGTATGCCTCACCTTCTCCACCTACAGTCCTTTAGTGGAGGTATTCTAATGGTAACATTAGGACGGTCAACACAATTCCTTCAGAATCAGCAGATGCTTAAGATCTAGACAGTGATTTTGTTTCCTTGGCTAAGAATTCTGGATAAAGGGCTGGTAAGAGGCAGGGATAGTTCAGGGTGTGAAGGTGCCTGTCCTAAAAACCTAAGGACCTGGATCCCAACACAGAGATTAAAGTCCTCTGCCCTCCACATGTGTAGTCACACTCATACACACTTCTAACACAAAAATAATAAATCCTGGGCAAACCAAACCTTTCTGAATCATTGGAGCTTTAAAGATGAGTAGCAATAGGGATAAGCTGACCCAGAGTTTATCAAGAGCTTGATTCATTCATTCCTCTCCCTCTTGCAAGATGATCTAGGGCAATACTCATAGGAGGCCCCATGAAAGAAAGCACAGGCAGAGAGCAGAACATCTGATGGATGTACTGTCACCAACATGGGCCCTTACAAACCTCCAGAACTTAAGAGGCCCTGCAGAGGGTTTCTGATTCCTCATCCTTGAACCATTCCAAGCATAGGAGCATCTACCATGATTCTGTTATTACATTTTTTTTGTGTGCCCTGTGTGTACATGCACAAATAAAGTGAGATGCTTCCTCAAGAGTGACTTGTGTGACAATCATTGCCAAGGGTGATGATGGTTGGCTGTGGTACTTAGCCCTCTCCACTGGCTCTGGGACCCACCTCATGTAGAAGTGATTCTTAGAAGGGACACAAATACAAACAGCCACAAGCTGCACAGCTCTATGCAGGCCAAGCTTTGTTCCTCTTTCCTCTTGAGACAGGGTCTCATTGTGTATGTAGCTCTGGTTGGCCTGGAATTTGCTATGTAGACCAGACTGGCCTCGAACACAGAGATCCACCAAGGCAGCGGTTTTTTTGTTTTTTTGGGTTTTTTTTGTTTTGTTTTGTTTTGTTTTGTTTTTGCACACAATACTGGGATTTATTTTGAAAAAAAAAATTCAATATATTCTGATCAGCTTCTCTCCTGAGTCCTCCCAGAACCACCTCCCCAAACTCTATGCCCTTCTTTCTCTCTTTCTTTATAAAGCCAACAGGCAAACAAAAACCAACAAAACATTAAAAAAAAAAGAACAAAAGATATATGAAGCACATACACACACACACACACAGGAATGGGGAGAGGGAGAGAGATATAAACCCAAACAATAAAAATGCACAAATAAAGTAATATGAGAAAGTCTAAAAAAATACCAGGGAATTAAAAAGTGTTGACCATCTAATGCTGAGCATAGGGCCTAACCTAAGTGTGGTTAATATGCCCAGTGAGACTCCATCGGAGAAAACTAACTTTCCTTTGCAATTAAGTGATAGCTTCTTGGTTAGGGAGTTCATGTCCACTTCCCCTCAGTCCTGGGGCCTTGTCTGGCTTGAGCCTAAGCAAGTACTGATTATGCAAGAGAACAATTCCCACCCCAAGGTTTCTCTGTGTAAAAGCCCTAACTGTTCTATAACTCAATTTGTAGACCAGGCTGGCCTTGAACTCACAGAATCACTAAATGCTGGGATAAAGGTTGTTTCATCACTGTACAGCAGGCAGCCCCACTCCCACCAGGGTCTCTTTACACTGTAGCTTTGAGCCTGTCCTGGAACTGGCTCTGTAGGCCAGGCTGGCCTCAACTGACAGAGATCTGCCTGCCCCTGCAGGAATCAAAGGTGTGAGCATCACCACTGCCTGGCTGAGGCAGCACTTCTTAACCAGAAGGTAACATCTAGACTCTGGTTTTTCTAATATTGATGTGTCAGAGATTTTTTTTTTTTTTTTTAATTTCCTTTAGATTTTGTTCTATCCCCCACTCCCAGGCTGTGTCATTCTTCAGAGGTAACGGTCATCTCCTTTGCTGGATTTAGAATCCTTTGGCCATGCCTAAAAGGCTGTTTCCAGACCAGATTCCTATGAGGGAAGACATATCCTGAATGAGGGTGGCAGGCACTCTGGCATTGCCTGGGTACTGGACTCTATAGTAAAGGAAATGGCAGAAAGCGGAGGGCAGTGCCATGGACCAAGCCTCTCCTACCACCATGCCTTCCCCTCCATGTTGCTCTGTTTCTCTTAAGTCTGCAGCCAAAGGAAATCCTTCTTTCCTTTGGTCACAGCGAAGATAAAATTAAGCAATACATCAGACAACTAAGAAAAACAGCGAACACTGTCTTCTTCCTAGACCTCCAGGACACATCTTCTAAGATTTCACGGAAACCACTCTCCTCAGTTTGGATATCTATCAGCACATGATCATTAACAGATGGGAAATATCTTTTCATTTCCCACATAAATGGCTGGGCTATGCTTGTGGTGTGGAGTAGTGGTCGCCAGGCTTTGCAAATACTAAGCACATGCTCTACCACTGAGCTGTACCCCAGTCTGTAAGTGATTTTAATTAATTGCTTTTGAAGAATTAAAGATACTCAAAGCAAGTTGGGTGGTGTGGATTTCACATAATTCCCAGGCCAACTTCGAACCTGTGTAGCATCCGCAAGAATGCATGGCCACCCTTCCTCTTCCACAGTACTCTGCACTTAGGCTTAAGAGATTTCCATTGAGTGAGGTGTTAACAGTACACACTGTTCTTACAAGAATTTTGTTCTTAGCACCCATATCAGGCAGCTCACAACTGCCTGTGACTGCAGCTCCATAGGTACCTGTACACACACACATACACAAACACACAGCAACCCACATGCACATCAATAAAACAGAGTAAAAATCAAGGTATGGTAGCACATGCCTTTAGTTTCAGCACCCTGGGAAGCAAAGGCAGGTGGATTGGATCTCTGAGATTGAGGCAAGTTTGGGGTCGGAGTTAAGTGGTGAGGCCACCTCAAAAGCCAATAAACAAAAACAAATCTTTAAAGGTTTACACTGAAATTACTAATGTGTGCTACAGAATACACGTCTAGATGGCAGAGGACAACCCTGGATTTTTGCCTTCTACCTTGACTCTGAGCCTCATTCCCCCCTACTGAGAATGAGAAGCTAATTGGCTCATAGAGGGATGCTCCTGTCTCCTCCCATCTTCCTGTAGAAGCACTGGGTCATAGACACCCACTGTTGCATCCCACTTAACATGGGTCCCAAGGACTTAAAACTCAGGCCCTCAAGCTTGCCGAACCCACTGAACCATCTCTTCAGCCCATCTGACTGCTGCTGGTGGGAAGGGGGTTGTGCCAGTGATATGCCCAGGTCCCTGTGCATGCTAGCCAGGTACTATCTATATCGCATCCCCACTACTTTGCCAACTGATGAATTTAGGATTAAAACTCAAAATCAGAAGACAATGCTTTTTGGAAAAATAAAAAAATAAAAACAAAACCCCCCTTAAGTAAGATTGAGGATCAAATTAAAGTGGAAGCCCTGAGCCACACACTTACCCACCGGGTGGCAAACTGTGACAAGGATGCAGGAGGGACTAAAACAGTAGGCCACAGGGCTGAGTGCGCTGGCCAAGGTTTTATTCAGATAGGCAAAACTATGAGTTCAAGGCCAGCCTGATCTACATAGCCTGGGCTACAAGGTGAGATCCTGCTTCAAAATATGAAACAAGGGTTAGAGAGATAGCTCAGATTAAGAGCACACTGGCTGCTCTTCCAAAGGTCCTGAGTTCAATTCCCAGAAACTACATGGTGACTCACAACCATCCACACTGAGATCTGGTGCCCTCTTCTGGTGTGCAGAAATACATGCAGGCAGAACACTGTATATGCACATAATAAAGAAATCTTTAAAAACTATGAAAAAAACAAAAATATCTTACCAAGTGGGAAATCAGCTCTCTATTTTATACAAAAGTAGCTCTTTCATAACCATGAAGTTATAGGTGATACAATGAGCTAGCTAAAAAACAGCTTCTTGCTGGAATGGGTGTACTGGCAAACACCTAGAATCCTGAGGGCCTTAAGGCAGAAAGATACTGTTGAGTTTGAGGCCACCTTAGGCTATATATACTACATGTTCTAGCCAAGCAGGGGAAAAACAATTTTGTCTCAGACAAACAAAAAATAGGGCTGGAGAGTCTTTGCTGATCAATAAAGAGAACCTGAGTTCAAATCCCAGAAGTTTATGGTCACGGCACCTCAATTCCAATACCTTCTTTTGGTTTCCATGGGCACCTGCACACGAGCACATACACTCAGAGACATACACATATTTAAATAAATAAAATCAATCAACAAAGAACGTGGGCTATAAACTGTCAGGTTCATAACCATCTCTCTTCTCTCTTAGCCTATTAACTTCCTTTAACTCCCCTTTCCTTCTGGAAATTCCCAGTGAGCTTTTGTTCTGAAGTATCTTTTCCCCAATGGCTTATGAATACCTAGCACCCTCTTGCTGCAAAGTACTTCATGTGGGTGACTTCAGTGAGAACTACTGTGCATAGTACGAGTGTGCACTCAGACTGAATCCTTCAGTCCTGGCTTAGTAAATGATCCCTGCAAACCCATCACACCAACTGCAGTAGATGCAAATACTATATAGGTTCCAAAATAGGCAAAACAAAACTAATTCATCACCACCAAAAAATAAAGTAAAAGTGCTATCCATGTTTTATATTTTCCATCTTGTTACAGCTTCATTATTTCCCAAATCATTTTTACTTAAAGGTATCTTCCAACTAGCTGAAAATAGACCAATTAGACACCCACAAAGGAGGCAAATCTTACCAGCTCCGTGTTTACTATGTTTCCTTTTTTAAAAAAAAATTCATTTTATGTACATTGTTTTGTTATCATGTATGTCTGTGTGTAGTTGTCAGAACTGGTGGAATAGGAGTTACTGTTGTCAGCTGCTGTGTGAGTCCTGGGGTTTGACAGCAGTTGCTTTGGAATAGCAATCAGTGCTCTTAACCACTGAGCTATCCCTCCAGCCAGTGTTTACTATTTCTTAATAAGAAAATCTACTGATGCCTTTTATTGCCACACAGATAATCTGGAGCTTTCTAGAAAAAGAAATGATAATTACGTAATCCTTTAAGCATAAGCATGCCTACTTCAGATGGCAATCAGAAATACGTAGCTTTGTGGCCATGAATGGGCCCCAGTGTTGATCTAAGCCAATGTATCCTAAAACCTTCAGCAGTGTTTCCTTCCTTTCTTCCAACATAACTTACTCCAATTCTCTACTCTTACCTATTTGACTTAGATATGTAAGCCAATTTTAATAGTACTCTGCTGCATTTCTATATTTATTTATTCAGATTGTTTTTGTTCAGGAATTTAGACATAAGAAGTCATAAAAAAGTCTAAAGTCTCTTGTTGGTACAATCTAGTGAAGGGTGATTTCAGAGATTATAATCACTAAATAAAAACTCACAGTTGGACATGGTAGTAGACCCTCTACGAGGCTTGGGCAAGAGGGCTGTAAATTCAATGCCAGCCTGTGCTCTGCAGAAAGCCCCACAAAACAAAAACAGAAGAATACACCATAATAACCAATAACCTGGTTGCAACTATTGGCACACCAATTAGGCAGGGTACAGTGATATACACCTGTAATGCCAGCCTTCAGGAAGCAGAGGCTCAAGAGCTCATTCAGGTCCAAGACAACTTGGTCTACCTTACGCTTACATAACCAGCCAAAGTTATGTAAGTGAGCATCTGTCTCAACTAAACAAAAACAAAAACCAAGTAAAATAACACAATACACACACAAAGTAATTCCAGGAGGCTCTAATGTTTGTTTGGTTTTCAGACAACTTAATGTTTCTGTGAATTGTATGCTGACAACTCCAAACACTTCCTATGTTGTTTCCAGGCAGCAAGCAAATGAGCACTTATAAGACACGCTGTGCTCACTTCTTGTGGCATTGTTTTCCAAGCAGGTTTGTATGGTTGCAGCTACAGAATAAAGCCCACTGGGAGTTCCACAGCAGCTTCTGCAGGCTGTTCACTTTGGTCCACCGTCTTTTGTGGAGGCCATGTTCACATAAAGAGCAGACTTCTCCAATTTGTGAAAGCACAAAATGAATTGTGTGCAGAATTGCCATCAGTGTGCCAGCCAGTTTTATGTCCACTTGACACGAGTTTGAGTCAGGAAGAAGGAACCTCATTTGAGAAGACTGGCTTGTGTGCAAGCCTGTAGTGCATTTTCTTGATCGATACTTGATGCGGGAGGGCCCAGCTCACTGTAGGTTATGCCATCCCTGGGCAGATGGTCCCCAGGTATAAAATAGCAAGCCATGAGAAACAACACTCCTCCCTTGCCTCTGCTTCAGTCCCCACCCGCAGGCCCTACCTGACTTCCCTCAGTGATGGACTCTACTGTGGAACTACAGCCCTTTCCTCTCTCTCCATGCTGCTTTCAGTCATAGTGATTTTTTTCTTGGAGACAGGGTTTCTCTGTGTAGGCCTGGCTGTCCTGGAGCTCACTCTGTAGACCAGGCTCGGTTGTGGTGGTTCTCACAACAATAAAACCATAACTAAGACACAAAGTTTTAATTTTTAGAATATACCTGGATTTTGGTGTAAGATTAGAAAATGTGGTCACAATCAACAACATTAAACTCCAAAATTAAACACTGATTACAGTAAAAGGTGCTACACAAGAGACATTTATTAATGTTCTACTGTATTTACAGTTCAATATAGCAACCAAAGTGAGCTAGCACTTGGGCAGCAAGCACATCATTCCACAATTATAACAGTTGTAAAAGCAAGGAGTACAGAATGCTAGGGATCCTCTCAAAAGTTCCAGGCTAATTCTTGGTTCCTGACCCTCTGGGATTCTAGCCAGTTTCCAGAATAACATTTAGTATTTAATCTGAATCTGTCTTTGCCCTTTCCATTTTATACAATAACGAACACCTTTAGAATTCCTTTATACACAGACTACAGAATGAAAAGGTAATTTTTGAATATAGACTATGAAAAATTAATGCTTATTTACCAATTGAAAACATTTTTTGTTAACACTACAATGAACTTTGCACTATGGTTTTGCTTCCAGGTGTTCACACACAGTACAATTAAACATATTTCTAGATTAATTTGAACAGGAAATATGGATTATGTGCAGAAATGTAGTCATAACCAAAGTTTTGACTTTTGAGAAAATCCCCTTTTCAAACAGCGTATGCATAGTTTACACTAATCTGTAATTTCAAATCTGCTTTGAGATGGAGAATGAATAAAGCAAGGTTGCCCCCTACTGACTACAGGGACATGGCTCATGCTATTTAAAATGACTACAAACAATACATAAGGCATTATTAATAATACATCACAGACTTGATTGCAAGAGCTTTTTCAAACATTAACCACTAATGATTCGATGATTACAGGATTCTGCATTAACTATTAACATTTTACACCTAGGAACAAATAGAGAGAAATGATCTTTTTCAACAGTACTTTATTCTTTAAAGCAGGTGACTGTTTCTCTGTTCTGGTGGTTACTCCCTTCCTGCAGGTGCTCCCACTTCTTGAGGGACTTCATCAGTGCAGGAAGGCCTTTGCCAGAAAGCATCTGCCAGAGAAGGACACTGATGGTCAATCCCTAGTTAGCTGTTATTTTGGCTAAGAGCAGGATGTAGCCACTAAAGACATTCATAATGTATTTCAACTTGAATATCACTATACATGGACATCATAGTGGCCAGTAAACAGTCAACTTTCAGTTTTTAACATCAGGCCCTCCTCCCCCGCACTCTCTCTAAAGATTTATGTGTATGGGTGTTTTGTCTGCATGTTTATCTGTGCACATGTGTGTAGTGCCCTCAGAGGTCAGAAGAGAGTACTGTATCCTCTAGAACTGGAGTTAAAGATGGGTTTGAGCACCAGGTGGGTGCTGAGAATTGAACTCCAGGCCTCTGGAAGAAAAGGGAGTGCTCTTAACTGCTGAGCCACCTCTCCAGTCCTCTTAAAATGTTTTCTCTTAAAAATGAGGTCAGGAGTTCCCGGTTCTTTCTCTCCTAACAATGAAGTGGCAACTCTTCATCCAACAGTTACTCTCATTAGGACAGACTCAAATGGAATTGTTTCCTAATACACCTGTTGTTACCATTCACTTGACAATTCTGTCAGAGTTCACACAGGAATTCAGTGAGGATACCAACAACGTAGTGAAAAGGTGAACATGAACTCACCTGTCCTATCCCACAAATTTTCGAGGACAGATGCATTTGAGAAGCCTGTTTCAGAATATATGCAGTCCCTAATCAACTTTTAAAACCTTTAAAATGGTGTCTGTGTCTATGTGTCCCTGCCCTCCTGTCCTGTGCTGGGCCCTGAACTCAGGGCCTTGAACGCTAAGCAGCCACACTCCCAGCCCTGGACACATACACTGCTTTAGCCCTCATGGAAGCAGCATGGGGAAACCCATCACGTAGCTGCTCACTGTAACACCTGAAGGAGGAGTAATGAGGCACACCAACAACCTGAACAAGCATAAGGAACTACTTGGGGCACAACAGGATGAGCTGTTGTCACTAAAAGTATTTAGTGTCCTTTTTCTATCCCTCTGGATTACAGAAAAAAAAAAAACAAAAAACAAAAACATAAAACCTCATTGTTCACCTTTGCCTCCCCTTAGACTATATAAATTTAAAAGGCACCAAGATGCAAACACTATTCAATAGTGGAGAAAATTAACATATTCTTTTACAGCTGTCAATATTTCCCACAACTTGAAATTCATCTGTCTGGCAGAACACTACTGATTGATACCAGCACCTGTCTTTCACACTAAGAAGACAGTGACAGACCACAGCTCACCATTGATATCACAGAGGACTGTCATAGCTGGAAAAGTGAGCAGAAACAGAAGACCTATTGCTACCGCCTTGAGCCTGTTCTAACAAAGCCTAACCAACTTAAGTCATTTCAACTTTATCAGCTTTTGTAGAGAGATGAAAATCAAGAATCAACGACTACTAAGTCAAAATGCAGGACACACTGCAAGACAGGGAACTTCCCTGGCCACTTAGTTCATACTGCTTTATATGTGGCTTTTAACAGGATTCACAAAGTCAAAACCTGCCGCTCAGCAGTCATTTAAAATCCTGCTGGAGGACACAGACTGAAGAAAGGAGAAAGCTGAGTGCCAGTGTCCATTCTTGCTTCTCAAAGGCAGAAGGCAATGACCAGTGGCTCCTATTCGTGCTGCCATGCTTCCCCCAACTATCTCTTCAGACTCCTTCTTCACGTTGTTTGTCCACTGCTTTGACACAGCAAACAGTAACGTAACTATTATAGTGGGTTTGGTGGCAGGCTGTGATCATAGTGGCACTCAAGCTCAGTAAGGAGGAGTTCAAGGCCAGTCTGAGTCAATGTAAGCAAGGCCTTAAAAATAAAAAAAAGTTGCTGGTTGGTGGTAGTGTACACTTTTAATATCAGCAGGTGGGAGGCAGAGGCAGACAGATCTCTGAGTTTAAAGCCAACTTGTCTACAGAGTGAGATTCAGGATAGCCAGGACCACACAGAGAAACCATGACTCGAAACAAAAAAGCAAAGCAAACAAACAAAAAAATAATAGAAAACAATTTTGCTTAAAAAAAAAAAAATCAGACCAACATTAAATAAACTCAGCAAGTTGTGTGTGTGTGTGTATGGACAATAACAATAATTAGAGATGAGAGCTGTGAGATAGTGGAGGGACAGAAGAGATGGAGACATAAATACAGTGCTTATGCATGAAATTCTCAAAAAAAAAAGCAATAAACTTTCCTCCTTCAAGTTCAGAAGAAAAAGGGGTTAATACAGTTTAAAAAAAAAAAACAGACTGTCAAATCCATCATGCCTCAGTGTGCAAGCACCTCTGACGTGCCTCTAGCTACAGCAGAATTCACCACCTGCAGCAAAGGCAGCTCTCCTTTGCTTTCCTGTCGCATTTTCCATTACAGCACACATTTCAGTGACAGAAACAATCACTTCTGAGTGATACAAAAGGTGCACAAAACTGATGCCGCTGTGCCATCCAGAGACTCTTCCTGACTTTTTTATAGGGGGAGGTGTTGACTAAGCTACTTGGACTGTTTTATTTGTTTTTGAGACACATTCAAAGCTGGCCCATAACTCACTACTAAAGGGCTCAAACTTGCCCTCCTGTCTCACTCTCCCCAGTACCGGCACTAAGGCTGACCGTCTATCAGTGTATTGTTTCCCCCCCAAGGCCTGAGGGAGCTGTAACAGCGTGTTTGAGTACTGCTCTACCATAGTCAGAAACTCTAATTCCTGCTTCAGTTGGTTAAAATGGGGACCTTTAATGTCAGATACTTAGGGATCAGGTGTTGGTGGTGCACACCTCTAATCCCAGCACTTGAGAGGCAGAGAGGAGCGAAATCTCTGAGTTTAAGGGAAGCCTGGTCTACAGAGTTCCAGGACAGCTGGCACCCAAAGCCCTGTCCTCTGGAAGGGCAAGTACTCTTAACTGCAGAGCCATGGCTCTAGCCCCACAGGGAGTCTACTGGGATCACTTTAGAGTTGTTTTTGTTTGTCCTATATTTTGGATAGCCTAAAGAAGTCTCTATTCTTTTTGTTTTGTGTTTTTAGACAGTCTCTCTACATATAGCCCTGGCTATCCTGGAACAATTATGCAGACCATGCTGGTCTCATATTCACAGAGATCTGCCTGATTTCCAGCACAGCCAGTGACAGAAGCCTGTATTCTAACACCCTCTATAAACACCACACTGAGTCCAGAATGAAAGGTGTGTTACTGTCTGCCAGGGAGCTACTTCTGAAATTACCTACCTGTGATCTTTCTGGCACAGGTAAGCCGACAGTAGCTAGCTTTCAATGAAGGATATTACCCCCAAAGAAAGTCAGACACAATGAACTGGTGCTGTGTAACACTTCACATGATTAAGTTTTGCTGTATCTTCTAACCACAAGCTCTGCTGACTAAAGTCTTGTCACTCCTGACTACAGAACCTTGTCGTCTTCCTCCAGGAGCTAGTTGGTAAGGAAGCACCAGCCCCGCTCCCAATCCCTTCACCTGGCCCTTTACTCTCTGGACACATCTAAATGATCTCACACCAACCAGTACACTGACACTAGCAGAAGGCCCTCAGACAGGGCCTCTCATCTTGCTGTGTAGGGGGTGGGGGTGGGGGTGAGGGCATGATGTTTCTTTTTTCTGACCAACTCTAAAACACATTGAAGCCCTGCTCAAACCAGTTCTGACCAGCTTTTACAGCACTGTCCTAAAGAATGGTGATGCAGATTGTGGCTCCACGGATTCATCACTTTCAATCTAGACCACTCAAAAATATCTCAAAAAATTTAAATCAAAGCTGTAGAGTAACACAATTCCTATCTAAATTCCTAACATAGGAAAATGGGGTGTTGGGCAGTCCCTTGTCCTGAAAAGATGAAGAAAGTACAGAGTCCCTCAGCATGCCCAAACCTTCCCTGCCTCTCCTTCCTTTCTTCCCCTTCCAAGGGGGAATCAAACTTTGTACAACACTGAGCTATAACCAAGCCTGTCAAATGTCATTGTAAATGACAAGAGAAGACAAGGCAGTGGGGTGACCTCTGTCCACAGGGAAGTCCTGTAGACTGTAGGTGACTTCAGCACTGTTTACAAAGGAAACCCACAGCCACCCTGAAGTCTGAGCTGAGCTGCAGTCTGTTCCTGTTCTTCACTATGCCTCAGGAGACCCAAGTTCTCTCACATGAGCCATACTCCACAAGCTGAAATCTACCTATTGTTTTAAGACTTGTGACAACTGCTATACACAGGTATCACAAGGCCTTTTCAAGTGAACTGGCTTTAAATAGTGCCTAAGGTTTTATTCTATCAAACACACAAATCCTAAAAGCCCAAGGTGCGAAGAATCAAGTCCACAAAGGCACAGCCCACCTTGTGAGAGGGCCCTATATTCTTCACCCTTTGGGCAGCTGCTGGTGGACGATGGGAGCCAGCCACGGGGGAAACTAAGTGACTCAAACACAGTTCAGGGTTTAGATCTGTTCCAGTAAAGGAAAGGTCCTTTTCCTTCCCTTGGATTTGAGCTTCCTCTTCACTAGAGGGATAAAATCTGGGCACGATCCTGAAAACAGGCAGCAGGAAGGACTCAAGGACTAATTTTAAGAAATAGATGCCTTAGTGGGCTTGTCAGTTAACTCAAGCAGAAGGACCTGCCGCCTTCCTTCAGGGCATTCTGGGGCTCTGTGAGATTAGGGCAGAGAGAGGAGGCCCAGATAGGTTCAACCATTAATACCCTGCTCGTCCCCTTACTACTGCACCCTTGTCTTTATGTTGCCAAAACACTTCCCTACTCCCGCCCTCAGACGCCACCCTCCAATAAAAAGGGAAAGGCGAGGACTTCTGTATGCCCTCCTTACCGGTTATGTTCCCCTAGCTGAGTCTCACTTGAAGCTGACTGGAACTCTGCAATACACCACACAATCACAATGGAACTAGAAAATGCCTCCGCCCCTCCTCCAATACCTTTAATAAATAAAGAGAACTCTGGTCCTGGGGAGATTTGAGAAAGTTTCTGGCATCTTCCGAACTTTTGCATAATTGATAAATCCTCTGAGAAACAGGAGAAAGCCTAATTAAAAAAAAAAAAAAAGTCAAGAATGAACTTCTAATTTCTACATTAAGTCCCTTCCCCAGAACCACCCCCTTGAAACAGGAATATGTCATTTTCCTGCTGAAGCCTATTAACATGGGTGTCTCCAAGGGGCTTTCCAATCAAATTATTCACTTTTCAATGGGAAACATGATTTGGAATGTAAACACCTCTTTTGCATAGGCTCTAATTGGTCTTAAAAGGAACCCAGAATTTAAAATGGGCCAAATATTTGCATGTGGAGGCCTCATTGGGAAGCCTACAGAATCTCCTGCTCAGTTCCCAAACCATATCCACACAATTGACTCCAAAAGGAGAGATTACAAATGGGTTTTTTGTTTTGTTTTCTGAAATGTGGTCTCAGTACACAGCCTGTTTTTTTTTTTAATTTATTTATTTATTATGTATACAGTATACAGAAAAGGGCACCAGATCTCACTGCAGGTGGCTGTGAGCCATCATGTGGTTGCTGGGAATTGAACTCAGGACCTTTGGAAGAACAGTCAGTGCTCTTAACCTCTGAGCTATCTCTCCAGCCCCACAAGGCTGGTCTTTCAACTCCTAATTTTCCTGCCTCCGTCTCTGGAATGTTCTGGGATTACAGACATACACAATAACTTTACTTTTCTTAAGCATAATCCTAATCTTTTCTGTTATTTTTTTCTGCCAACAGTACATATTATTGTCCACTAGATGTCAGCATCTACTTATGTAAACTCCAGTGTTTTGACACACCAGACTTGCACATTCACCCCCTCAGGTGGCTGATGTACCCTCCTTCAGAGACACTCTGAACAAGACATTTGTTGAACAGGATTTTAATACTTGTATTGAAACACAATTTGCACCTTATAAAATTCACTGAATAAAATACACTGGGCTTTAATGCATTTACTGACTTGTACAACAACAATCTAACTTTTTTTTAAAATTTTGGTTTTGTTTTAGATTTTCAACAAGGTTTCTCCGTGCAACAGTTCTCCTAACTATTCTGGAACTTCCTAGACCAGGCTGGCCTCAAACTCACAGAGTTCCACCTCTCCACCTCCCAAGTGCTGGGATTAAAGGTGTGCCACACCACACCAGGCTCACAATCTACTTTCCCAATCCCTGCACCTTAGTACTTGCTGCTCATTCACTGTTCTCTCTTCTTCTTTCCCACCCTCAAGTGGGAACCTATTTTGTTTGAAGAATTTAAAAACCAATTCAGTGGTGAAAACTTCCTTTTTGTCCTCTTTGGTTACAAACTGAGATTTATTTGTGTTGAAACTAATGAATATAATTGTTTGACACATGCTCTTATGCTCATTCTTCTGAAATGGAAGTTCCATCATTGGAGGGGCCACTTGGGAATGCAGGTGAATTTTTGCTAGATATTTCAACTGCTAAGAAGAACTTTAAAAATTCAAGATATTTATATTGAGTATCTTGATTTTTAAATTCTGCCAAAGTGATAACTTTAAAAATAAATGGTATAAACTGGAAGATAGATTGATATTTTATTATTGATTATTCTTGCAATGTTCTATTTCTATGTTATAAGCAAAGGGGGGAGGGGTTGCCCAGGTGGTGGTGGTGATGGTACATACCTTTAGTCTCAGCACCCAAGAGGCAGAGACAGGCAGATCTCTGTGAGTTCAAAGAAAGCCTGATAGACATGAGTTTCAGGATAGCCAGAGATACACAAAAATATGAAAAACCCAAATAATAACAACAATAATAACAAGTGGGGCAAATAAACTACTAGTATAGGTTAGCTATAACTCCTAAGCCACCAACTTCGGTTTGCTCTGCACAGGTCCCTACAGAAGCTCCCAAAGAGAGGATGCAAACACACACTTCAAAGAGAGGGTAAAACACAGAGGTACCCAAAGCCCCACCCCATCCCACCTTTTATTTCCCCAACAGGGTTCTTTCTCTGTATAGCCCTGGCTGCCCTGGAACTCACTCTGTAGACCAGACTGCCCTGAACTCAGAGATCCATCTGCCTTGCCTCTACCTCCCAAGTACTGGGACTAAAGGCATGTGCCACCAATGCCCCTTCCCCTTGCTGATAATACAGAAATAGAACATAGCAAGAATAATCAAATATCATCCTACTTCCAAAAACACTAATCTAGAATCCTTTAAATTACATTGCAAACAATCCATCTGAAAATGTTTGCTGTCTCTCCTCTGATCCAGAGCTCCAAGGCCACTAAGTTCAACATCCTATCCAGCCTTTCTCTCAGAGGCCATCAGATAGAATGACTCTTCCTGAGCTACTCGCCTGCCACTCTGTTTACTAAACTTGTGGAACTCAAGGGAGAGGAAATTTACCCTTTCTCTTTCTAGAATCTTTAGATTTCAGTGAGCAAGAGTAGATAATGCTTCAGTGGAGGAGGCAGGGAATAACACCATGACTTTTGCAGATCTGCTGGCTTTGGCTAAGAAAGGGAGGTCTCGACTCAAGTTCCTGCTGGGCTTAGGTGTTAGGTTGAACAGCCAGATTCATGAGCAACAGTAGACCTACAGCTTTAACAGAGGATTTGAGGTGTGTAAAACAGGAACTAGATATGGTGGTGAACACATGGAAGGCAGAGGCAGGGAGATTAAAGCAAGTTTAAAAACATTCTGATCTACACAGCGAGTGCTAGTCCAGGTGACAGGATTCATAGCAAGACCGTGTCTCAAAAAACTGGGCAGTCAAATTATCAATCTGAATACCAGGCATGGTGCTGCATACACATAATCCAGTACTAGAGAGATATAGGCTACATGATCAGTAGTTCAAGGTCACCCTCAGCTACATGGTATAGTAAATTCAAGGCCAGCATGACCTACACTGAGACTCAAACAAACAAACCCAACCCACAAAGAAGGCCAGGTATAGCTGCACAAGCTTTTAATCCCAGCACTTGGGAGGCAGAGGCAGAAAGACCTCTGATATCGAGGTCAGCCTGGTTTAGAGTGGAGTTCCAGGATAACCAAGGCCACACAGAGAAACTCAAAAAACCATAGAACAGTAACAAAAACCAAACCCTAAAACAAAACCAAAAAATAAAGTTGAAACCAGAAAGGAAACATTTTTGCAATAACCAAGAGTCTTATGAAGGCTGAGCTTTCAGTAGGACGACAGACTGATGATATCACAGATGTCTGGTGTGCTGATTTTACTTTAAAGTGTGTATCTGTCTGTACTGGGGTATGTGCAGGTGAGTGCAGGTGAGTACAGGTGCTCTCTCAGTCAGACATGGATGCTGGGAATCAAACTCGGGTCCTCTGCAAAACAGTATAAACTCTTAACCACTGAGCCATCTCTCCAGCCCCATCATCTTAAAAAGCTACTGGGTGGCTACTGCTTTGTAGATGCAACAGTAATGAGGTGGTTCCTGTTAGTCTATCACATATATTTAGCAACAACAAAGCCACACTTAAAAAAAAAATTCACCCCAATACTAATTTCTTTGCTTTAATGATTTAGGAATAAAATAATTTAAAATAAACAAGAAAAAGTCATTGTAATCTGCAGATTAATAGCCAGACTGTCTTCATGTGTGCATGTACACAAATGTATATATGTATGTGTGTATGTATATGTGTGCATATAGTTTTAAACACCCTTTCCCTATAAAGTAAATCTTTTTATCAATGGTGAACTACAGAATTCTGGAAATCTCATAATTTCAGAAGTTATGTGTATTAGAGCTATGTGTTTTCTGTGGTCTACTGACAGGTATAACTGAGGGTGGTTAGCAAATATATATGAATTAATTCAATTGGTTACAGCACACTTATAATCACCTATAGGCTGAGTTTGCAAATCCTCTGTGGAAATAACTCGTAAGTAGAAAAAAAAAACTACATTGTCTGTCATTAGTATACCCCACTGTTCACACATAAATGGACTAGAAAAGTACTTCACAGACTATTTTAACATGCAATTCTAGAGGCGGAAACTAATCTTTAGGGAAGAAACATCTAAAAATGGCATTTTAAATTGATGGTAAATACAGTAAGTGAGATGGGGTTTTACTGAAGTAATTTTAGCTGTCTAATTTAAGACTTAAAAAAAAAAAAAAAAAAGACTTTTTTTTCTTTTTTGGCTGTTGTTAAAAGCACTTACCTAAAACCAAGAACACCCACCAGAGCCAGTACTGGCCATCAAAGTATCCAGGGAAGTAGGTGGAAAACTGGAAGGAAAAAACAAAGAGACTCCATTACAGCCTATCAGAACAAATTCATTTACTAATTTAGGGGCACATAAAACACAACTGTCACTTAGGGCATATATATAATTTATTAAATATGTGCATGTTTTGCCTATATACTATATGCACCACATGCAATAAGCTTGGTGCCTGAAGAATTTGGAAGAGAGCACCAGATCCCCTGCAACTGGAATCATATATATGAATGATTATGAACCACCATGTAGTACTGGGAATCAAACCCACATTCCCTGCTAGAGCAATAAGTGCGCTTAACCACCGAACCAAAGTCTAGTTACTTCTAATGTGAAACTGTTTCAACATTTCAAATCAACTTTTTCAAATTGGGGAAGGGGGCTCTCTTACAGACTTCTTATTTTACAAGTACACAAAAGAACGTGTTGTTGACAGGCTTGGTATAGCTCAGGCTGGATATGGTCATGGTCCTTCTTCAGGCTCCCAAGCGCTGGAATAACTACACCTGTGCCTCTATATTCAACTCTTCATCTTGAGGTTTTTTTTTTTCTTTAATATTTATTTATTTATTATGTATATAGTATACATAAGAGGGCACCACATCTCATTATAGATAGTTGTGAGCCACCATGTAGTTGCTAGGAATTGAACTCAGGACCTCTGGAAGAGTAGCCAGCGTTCTTAACCTCTGAGCTATCTCTCCAGCCCCAACTCGTCATCTTGTTAGAAAATCTTTTGAACTCTCTGGCATGGTGCGGCAGGCCTGTAATCTTGCAATGTTCCACAGAGTCTTTCCCGACTAAGCATGTCTCTAGTTTCACGGTATGCACTCAGTACCAGTCTCCTTGCCAATGAGGTCCAATTGGTTCCTGGTACCTCATGGTCTCTTAAAAAGGAAAAGTACAGATGGTCCTTAAGACAAGTGATTACAGAATAAAAGCAATATGCGTTCAGTAAAAACCATCTTTTACATTTGGGTCTTTCTGCAGTCTTGTGAAAGACAGGATGAAATAGTCTCTCAGGATGCTGGGTGGCAGTAGCCAACCTCAGCTCTCTGTCAGCCATGAGATAATAGGGTGACCAACCAGTACACTAGCATACTATGACACCAGGCCGTGCCATTCAGCAGGGTAAACATATTAGCTGCATGAGCAGTTAGTTCATGCTCTTCTGTGAAGTCCTGCTGTGTTTTGGTGTGATACCTGGACTAGCAACCTTTAACCCCAAAGGCAGCAAGAACTACAGCAGCGGCTGAAATTTAAGCTCTCCCTGCCAGTGCTGACTTGCTGATCTAATGAGCCTCAATGGTAGGACTCGTTTTTGTGAGGAACGAAAACTTCCCATTTTTTTTCTGACTAAAATCATTTGATGTTGGCTTTCATACAGAGCCCAAAGATATCAAATAATGTCAATTCAGTCTTTTTATATATATATATATAATAGGCTCTAATAACAATGTTTAAAAGGTTTGTAACTAATGTTACTTCTCTTTGAAGGCTCTGGTGTCCAAAGTCTGAGAATTAAAATGTAGTATTCCCTTTTTGTTCTTGGGAGAAAGCTTCCAAGACCCTCATGAATGCTTTAATTTAGCAGACAGTTCCAAAGCCTATGTGTATATACAGTCTTTCCTTATGAATTGAGTAAACAAGAGATTAATGATAAAAGCTATTGAAGTATATACTGTGACAAGATATACAAACATGGTTTTTCAAAACAAAATTTTGCTGCCATAAAGATCTTAGAAACTTCAACATGGATTTTTTTTCCTTCATTATGTGAAAACTTTAAACTTTACTAAAGGTATGTGGCTTCTCTTTGGCATGTCCACACTGCCAACATTGCTACTTCTCCATGGAACCACTGTGATACCAAGAAGGTCTGCTAACAGGGTGACTCCCAAGCAAAGCAAGTTCTGAACAGGATGGTTTGAGAAGTTATTCTGTTCTGCATGCATGCCATTTAGAACTTGCGAATTAGGACCAGGCATAGTGGTGCATTCCTTTGATCACTGCACACGGAAGGCAGAGGCAGGTAGATCTTGTGAGTTCAAGCCAGCTTTGTCTATATAGAAAGTCTCAGTCCAGCCAGGGCTAAATATTGAGATACTACCTCAAAACAAAACAATGAAACAAACAAAAACCTTTCAACTGTTTCTAAGAAATTTAGTCTTTGACCAGCGATAACTTAGCTGAGAAGCAGAGATACAGAAGGCTCCAATGCATACTTACTTTCTATTCTCTGTGTGTTTGTGTGCATGCTGTGAAAAACATGTGTATGTGTGGGCACCTTTGTGTAAGCATGTCTTGGTAAGCATGTGGAAGTCATAGAAGAAACTAGGTGCTGGTCTCCTAGCTTTGCAGGCTGTATCCTTTGCTCCTTACCTCCCACAGGAACACTGCTAATACAAAGCACACACTACCTACGTTTTACTTGGATTTTAAGGAACCAAGAATTAGGACATCATGCTTTCAGTAAGCACTTTCCCACTGAGTCATCTCCCCAGCTCCTAATATTTTATTTCTTAATAAGAAAAAAATTAAAATTTAAAAAATAAAGGGCAACTTCTCTTGAATTTGAGTCTTAAAAGTCCATTGGTTTTGACTGTTTGTTTTTCCTAAAGACCATGTTTTTCGATAAACATAAATTAACTTCATACACATCAAAACAACTGTAAGTCAGGTAACTCCTAGACCTGAACATGAAACAAGGAGACAGGATTGTATGCAACTGATTTTAGCTCACTTTATCAAGGGATGAGACAGGACTGTATGCAACTGATTTTAGCTCACTTTATCAAGGGATCAGAACAAAGACATACCAGATTATCACTTTAAATATCAAGATAGCAAAAAATGAAAATGAAAATTCAGAGTCATTCTAATTACTGCCTCTCTACACAGTCTATGTTCTCTGTTATGCAACTTACCCTGACAATAAGGATCCACTTAATTAGAGAAAGACCAAATCCTGAGATGGCCCCATACCTTCCCGCAGCTGAGGTGGTCAGGCAAAAAGACAAGAAAAACCCAATCCAGTTGAAGAGGAATGCCACTGTAAGAGTGGAGGGGAAAAGATGTGTTAGCCAAGGAACAGGAGCGTTCTCCCACAGCCTTTGCTTACATGGTTTTCCCAAGGATATAAAAGTCAGTGTGCCCTTGACAAACCACCTGTCATCCCAAACACATTCCTTCTTTTATCTCTCTCATGCTGGACCCTCTGTGTGCAGCTGTCAGTGCCCACTCTGCTCCTGTCTCTGCTGCCATGTAGTTTAGCAGGTAAACTAAACACTTTGGATAGTAAACTGGCGCCCTCAGATATATATGATTCAAGTTACTCATCCTCCTGCTCTGTCACAGTTCATAGCCGCTTCTTTTGCGCTATGTTTTGTGTTTTTAGTAGAGTAAATAAACAGGTGCTCACTGTTGAGTGAGGTGCATAAGAAGGTAAATAAAAAACATTTGGAAGGGGAAAAGTCAGACTGACTTTGATCTATCAGAAAAAATAAAAAATAAGTTTACAGAACAAAATCCATCAAAACTGTTGCATTCCTATTGTGGGTGTGATTAGCAATAATAGCAATGGACCCTGTAGGCATGGAAGATGAGACTGACATGCATTAAAAATGTGGGCATCCATAGTTGCTTTAATTATAGTTCCATCGATGAATTCAGAGCACCTGGGTTTGTAGGAAGTGACTGCGGTGTAGATACTCACTGAAAAAAGTTAACATAAAAACCCCATCGTTTCCTATCCTCAGCTGGTCAGTATCATCAAAGTCATCCCGACCCACAAAATCTTCATCCTAATGAGGAAAAAAGAATAAGACAGTCATGATGAATTATTTCCAGACAAAAGAATAACATCATGAAAAATACAAGGAAGGAATAAAAGTATCTACGAGTACATACTTTCTTATTATATGTGCTGGAGACTGAACCTAGAACCTCATAAATGCTAAGCAGGAACTCCACCATTAAGCTACATTTCTAGCTCCATACCAAATTCTTTCAAGAAAATCTCTCAGCTGGGCATGATAACACACAACTTTAAGCCTAGCACTCAGGAGGCAAAAGCAGATAGATCTCTGTAACTTCCAAGTTAGTCTGGTCTACATAGCAAGTTCTAGCCCACTAAGGAATACATAGTGAGACCCTATCTCAAACAAGAAAAATTATCTATACATGTGACTTAAACTCTAGAGTATCAGCTACCCAAGGTCTGTTAGAGGCCTATAATATCAAAAATCTAGAGCCTACTGAAGTGGTAACATTGGCAGCCCACGTGTTTCCTGAGGCTAACCCATGAAGAACACATGCAAGACTTGGCAGCATAAGCACTTACTTGTACTGGAATATGGACCTGAAAGCTCACCTCCCTACGGACAGACGGGATCTGTCCATACTAATCTGAAAAGACAATTATTATAGTCTAGAAGGAACATGATCCTGGCCAACATCAGGGTATGTAGCCTACCTTTTCAAATGATATAGACTATACACTGGTTGATTTGAAAGAAACTGGGTATGCCAGAAGGTGCACACCTTTAATCCCAGCAGAGACTGGCAGATTTCCATGAGTTCAAGGCTAAGCTGAATCATTTAGTAGAAAGACAGTTCTAGATGTCCACAGCTCTTGTGAAGAAGTATAGATAAGAGTATCTGGGTGTCATTCAACTAAGCTGGATGTTTAAACTGCGTGTACTGCTGCAAACAATCTCCTTAAGCTCTGCAAAAAATATTATACTCTCTATTAAAATACCTCTTTATATCTACCTGTAATAAGAGGTTTCTGGCCTAGACTTTCAGGCCTAGCCTCAACGTTGGAACCCGCAGACCCACAGTCCCACAGAGACACACAGACGCTTACATTAATTTTAGGCTGATCGGTCTAAGGCCCAGGAATATAACTTGCTAACTCTTTACCCTTAAACTAACCCATGACTCTTATCCTGTTCAGCCATGGGGCTCAGTACCTTTTCTCAGAGCAGCATAGTTGTCCTCTGTATCTTCTGGCTTCTCTGTGACATTTCTGTTCTGTTCTTCCTGTTCTCAAAGTTTTCTTAGTCTGGTAGCCCCGCCCACACGTCCTGTCTGCCTTTGGCCAATCATCGTGCTTTTCATTAAACTCATAGGCGGGACAATTATTTACAATGGAACATCATAAATCCACTACATCTACCTTTAAGAATTTTTTAAGTATGTATACCGTCTAATGTTAAGTGCTCTGTAATCAATCAGAAAGAATTTCTACACTGGTCTATTCACCATGAATTCCAACAGGTCTGTAGAGTACAGTACATATACAGAGTACATGAAACACACGAAGGAGACCCACCTCTCATTGGAACACTGGGCAGAAGTTAAGCTCTATTTTTTTTTTTTTAAAAGTTTATGCATGTTTTGAGGCACAAATATCCTGCCTGCAGGCCAGAAGAGGGCACCAGATCGCATTACAGATGGTTGTGAGCCACCATGTGGTTGCTGGGAACTCAGGACCTCTGGAGAAGCAGCCAGTGCTCTTAACTGATGGGCCATCTCTCCAGCCCCAAGTTAAACACTATTAAAAGTGCTAGAGCAGAGGAGAAGCTCTGGGGGTCTAGCAGAGGCATTGCTGTGGCTGGTGAGATGCATAACTGGTATAAACACAAACCTTCCCTTGCATGAAAAATCTGCTGTTATTGGTGCGAACACCCCTTCACTATTGAGGCTGTCTGAGTCTGCTTGGAAAGTTTGGCTAAGAGACAACTTTCCTTGTTGCCTCCTCTGCAGCAATGTTAGACCCAATACAAGATTCTCCTGTGGTCTTTACTTGCCTACTTTCTTCTTCCTTTCCAAGACAGGGTTTCTCTGTGTGGCCTTGGCTGTCCCCAAAGTCACTTTGCAGACCAGCTGGCCTCGAACTCACAGAGATAGGCCTTCCAAGTGCTGGGATTAAAGACATGTACCACCACTCTCAGTTTATTTTTAGTAGAGCTAGGGGGTCCCAAGGCTGCACAAGAGCTGGCACACTAGAAGGCACTGTCTGCTGCTCCATTTTGCTGAGTGTTTGCTTATTTTTGATTTCTTCCTTCCAGCATCCCATGTATGATAGGCTGGCTATGCAGCTGAAGATGACCTTGAACTGATCCTCCTGAGTGCTGGGATTACAATATGTGCCATCATATTTGGTGGACCCAGGGCTTTGCACATGCCAGGCAAGCACCCTAACCACCCTCTCTCGTCTCCAGCCGGCTAGATGACATCTGAGCTTACAAATGGCATGATCTGGAATACTGGAGGCACAAGGTTTATCTAGATGATGCTAGGCCTCTTATGAGCTTAGTTCAATGATGTCATTTGCATTTCCCTTACAGTTATGAGCTAAGGACAAAATATTAAGTGTGTAAATCAAAGCAAACCCAGCGGATTTTCTAAGTCCTCTCCTCCCACCCCAGGACACTTAAAAGGGAAGTAGTAGTCTCTTTAGAGATACAGAAGAATAAATTGGTAGGTGATTTTTCTGTTCATTGCATCATTTTTAGAAAAAGATGCTATTATTCCAAAATAAAATATATGTGCTTAAAATCAGCTGTGTAACCAAGACAATTCTAATAACTCGTATTGGATAATGAAAATAACTTAATTCCAACTAAGCAGCCCAAAACAACACAGATAAAACAAAAACCAAACCAAACAAATTGCTTACTCTTCCAGGAACCAAAGGGATGGTGGCTTCAGTCTTGGTTCTTTCGGCCTCATCATAAGTGGGCAGAGTTGTAGCCACGTTATAAGAAGGGGGCTTTGGAAACCCAGACTCATCTTTGTAGTCAAAATATGCTGCAGGAAAGAAAAGAAAGTAACAAAATCTATCTGAAGCAAAAGATTTATTTATACATGAATGTGACACTCAAGATGATTTTGAAGTGTATACTTAAAAACCAGATTCACCACATCTTTAATCCTAGCATTAAGAGGCAAAGGCAGGTGGCTCTCTATGAGTTCAAGGCCAGCTTGTTTTACATAGATGTTCTAATCTTGTTGAGGCTATATTGTGAGACCCTGCCTCAAAATACATACATACATAAAAAACAAATTAATTAATTAAAAACTTACTTTATATCCTTATTTCCAATTATTTTGGGCCACTCTAAATCTAACAGGCATTTATTCTATGGTACTTGGAATCAAACCCAGGGCCTTGTGTGCAAGCACTCTACCACTAAGATAAATCTTCAACCCTTTTACTTTTTATTTTGCCCAGGCTGCCCTTGAACTTACAATCTTCCTGTTCCAGACCCGGTTATTTAAACAATCATGACAAATACTAACACTTTACATGAGCCAGGCATGGTGGCACATGCCCATGATCTCAGATACTTGGGAGATGGGAGTTACAGGGCCACAAACTTGAGCCCAGTCTAGAAAACAGCAAGATCTCCTGTCAAGGGATTAAAAAACCTCACATGTGTATTAAGATCTATACTGGTTTCCTCTTATTAAAAAAAGGTGAAAATCAAGCTTAAGAAGAAGAAGTCTTTATATTCATGTGCTCCTGTACTTGGACTCATGTTTTACTTCACTGTGTTCTCTGATGTGCTGAAAATAGTCCCTTCTTTGAAGTCTTCCACCTCCTCTTCTGAAGACTGCACTTCACGCTCACTGACTCCATTACAGAAGATGTAGCATGAGAAGATGTACTTATGAGTCTAAACTTTCTGAACGCTCTAAGTGTCAAACAAAGAAAATCCTATAGCCACCTAACATTTGTCTTTCTTTCTCTAGGTACAAATTAACTTTTCCATAGCATTTTTAGTTGATGTATAGCCCCAGCTAGCCTGGAACTACCACTGCCCTGCCTTGACCTCCACGGTACTGATATTAGAAGTGTGAACTACTATACCAGCTAACTTTAACATTTTACTATAAGCCATTATTGAAATTCAATCATCAATGCCCCTCCCCAAAAGAAATAAAAGAGAATAATCATCTCCCTCGGCCTTCTCCTCCTCTTCTCTAATAGGACCTAGCCATATAAAACTCAGTTTGGGGGACTAGAGAGATGGGTCAGTGGTTAACAGCACTGGCTGCCCTTCCAGAGGTCCTGAGTTCAATTCCCAGCAACAACATGGCGGGTCACAACCATCTCTGATGAGATCTGATGCCCTCTTCTGTCATGCAGGCAGACATGCAAGTAGAACGGAGTACTCATATACATAAAATACATAAAAACATCTTAAAGATTATATACTCAGTCTGTACTCAAACTGTCTCCAGTCTCAGCCTTCCAAGACCCATCATGCCCAGTATTCAGGTATTGGGTGTGGTGGTACAAGCCTATAATCCTAACTTCCCAGGGAGAGGCAAGAAAACCAGGAGTTCAATCAAGGTCAGTCTCCCTGTACATAATATTTGAGAACAACCTGGTGTCTGGAGATCCTTTCTCAAAATAAAGAAACAAAAATTCAATATCCCTTTCTTAATTTGGTCACAAATGTCTAAAAAATACTCACTAGTGTGACCTGGGCTCTAATACCTCAGTGTCAGAGCACTTGTCTCATGTATCCAGTGGTGCCAAGAAATAAACACCCAAAGAAAACGTTAAGTACTGGCACATTATTACTAGCTTTCTTCCCTAGGATTAGAGGACAAGGGCTGGAGAGGAAGCCTGGTTCTCAGTGTTTTCTACCAGCCGCTCCAGAGGGCCCAGCTTAGCTCCCGAACCCGCACCACACAGTTCACACCCTCCTCTAACTCCTGTCTTCTGTTGACACCACCAACATGGCATACATATACAAACACATGAATGTATACACTTAAAAAGACAGTAAAAGTTAACCTTATAAGTATTAGAGAACACAACAAAAATGTCTCCTATCATCACCTCTAACCAAATCTTAGAACTCTCAGTTGGTGCAATATGTAAGAATATGGGGGGACGACCAGACAGCAACATATAACTGGTAATTGGCAATCGCTGATGATAGTGCATACACAGAAAACCCAAAATAATCAAAGACTAGTCAAATGCATGAACAGCAATGTTTCTCCTCCCCCACCTTGTTTGGGGGAGGTGTGGGAGGTGTCTGAGAGTATGGTGTATGCTTGTACACACTCTTAATTTTTTAAAACAAGGTCTCTCACTAAACTTGGAGCTCACCAATTGGCTAAATTGGCTGGCCAGAAACACACACACAAAATCCACAACTTCAACTGATAAACATGGCCCTACTGTCTAATGAGGTTTATCTACCATAAATTACTTCAGGTCATGATCCCTATCTCTAAGAAGAATCTTTAGAAATAAAATGTAGATGTAGATAAATAAGTGCTGCATGATAATTTGTTTGGTGTTCTCACAAATAAAGCTTGCCTGGAAATCAGAGGAGGGAGCAAACCACTAGTGGCTAGTAGCGGTGGCACCCCCTTTAATCCTAGCACTTGGAGGGAAGGAAGGAAATGGGAAAATCAAGAGTTCAAGGCCACCCTGAGCCGCATGAGATTGGAATTTGGGTGATAGTGCATGCCTTTAGTCCCAGCACTAAGGAGGTAGAGACAGGATCTTGGCTCCCCATTCAATCTGAGGATCCAGAGAGGTAAGAAGTCACTGGTGACTGCCCCTTTGCTTCTCTGATCTTTCACATTATTACTCAGATATTTGATTCCTGGTTTTTATAAGATTAACTAGGTTCCCGATTCAAATAAGGCAGAAGTATTTAAAAAGAATATTTAAAATGGTAAAAGTTGGAGGCAAGAGGGTCAGGAGTTCAAGGCCAGCCTCAGCCACACAGAGTTGCTTATATGGGCTATGAGATCCTTGCCTCAAGAAACACAACAAAACCAATCCCCCCAAAACAAACAAACAAACAAAAAAATTACAACTACAGAGGGTGGATATTCAAATACTAGTCAGAAAGGGATGATTCCGGGTAGCAAATCATAATGGACTTTTGAACATGAAACAATCCAAAGTCTTATTAATGAGTTGTGCATATTTACAATCATGGGTTGAATTTGGTAGCAAACACCTGTAATTCCAGCATTGTGGAGCAAAAGGGCTACACAGTATAAAAGGCATGAATTGTGATTTCTTTTCCAAGTTTTGGTGTTCTACTCCTTAAAAACTGTATTGCCTACAAGACTGGGGAGCAAACCCAGGACCTTGCACATGACAGGCAAACTCTCTGCCCCTGAGCTATACTCCATCTCTCGGTGTCCTAGTCTTAGGCTGACTCCATGAGATAACTTAAGAGTTCTTCCAAAGTTTAAAATTTAGCAGAGTGTTTCAGGAGCTCACAAACAGAAGAACCATATCTACTACAAGGGAACGAAAACAAAAGAACAATAAAGACTATAGGAGCTAGAAATGCAGAAAGACAAGGAAAAGAAACTAAAGCAGACAAGAGGTGACCAAACACTTGACCTCTATGTTCCACACAATTAAAACAGTGGCTTCAGAGCCCCAGATCCCAAAGGAACCAACCTCATAGCAACTGTCAACAGCTTCTCAGAGTGCCATAATAAATGGATGTCTGTCAAGGCTTTACAAGGATGAATGTCTTTAATTTTCCTATGATGAAACAGAGGCTAGGGCTCGGCAGTGACACATGACTCTTTATTTGCCACTCTGCCACAATCCTGTTTTATAGACTATGAAGCAGCTCTAACAAACTGGTAAACTAGGGCTGAAGAAATGGCTCAGTGGCTAAGAGGACCTTGTTCTTGCAGAGGACCTGGGTTCGATTCCCAGCACCTCCTTGGTGGCACACAGCCATCTGTTGCTCCATTTCCAGCAATCCTATGGCCTCCATGGAAGTAAAACACTCTCACATAAAATAAAAGGTATAAATCTGATTTAAAAAAACCAAAAACCAAAAAACTGGTGAACTTTTAAGAAGTAAGGTAGAAAAGATGATCAGAAACACTAGTTATCAAAAGTCAGAGACATCGTTTTATCTCTCCTATATAGAAAGAGGCTTCTATAATGAAGAAACTATGAAAACCAAGTGATCACTGAAGTTCCTCACCCCTTCATTCCTTGTGTCTTTGTTCATTTGTTGTTTTAAGACAAGGTCTCATGCAATCCAGGTTTCCCTCCAAGTTGCTAAGCACCTCTCAGTGCTGAGGCTGCAGAACACATCAAGCCTGTTCCTCAGTTTCCCCTTCCTTTATGAGTCAAGTGGAATGAAAATGAGCTCTTGGGGGGGCGGGGAGAAGAGGGGTGCTAAACTGGTTTTTAGAGTCAGATAACAATAACTTGAGTTTTCACCTTGGGCTACAAATTAAAACTCAAGCCAAAGACAACTTGTGGAAAGCTGGTGAGAAGACAACAGCAAACAGCACCTACTAGATAAATCTATGTGTAAGTGCTATCCCTGGCCTCGGTACTCACCTGTACCCTCTGTAGAAATGCTGCTGTATGGTGGAGGAGCATCACCTGCAGTCTGCTCAGGTTCTGCAGGCTCCTCTTCATTCTGCAACTGAATAAAAACATCAGATAGTAACACACATAAGACAAATTCAAAAGATGCAAAGCTAAAAACTAGAATAGCCTATGTGAAGGCTATTTGGCATTGTGCTGGTTTCCTAAGCCTTAAAATATGCAAAACCTCTTTTAAAGTATCATAATCCCAGGAAGTTAATTTGTGGAAATAATGAGACAGAAAGAGAAGGTCACGTAAGAATCACACTCCGAGTACACATGGTGCACACACTCCTGTAGTCCCAGCTCCTGAAAGGCTGAGGCAGGAGTACCAAGAGTCGTAGACAAGCCTGGGCTACATAAATGAGGCCTATCTAGAAAGAACACAGAAAAAGCCAAATGTAGCTCAAGCCTGCCTCAAACTTGTCAAGTAGCTGAGGAAGGCCTTGAACTCCTCATCTTCCCACTTCTACTTCCCAAGTTTCAGATATGCACCACCATGTCCAGGTATCAAAAAATAAGATTAAGGGGAAAAAAATCAAAAATACAAAGAAAACTTGACAACTTAGATGCTTAGAACTATTACATGAAAAATTTGATTTTTAGCAAATAATATGCATTGTGTAATTGTAAAAAGATAATTACATAATGGAAGGAGGATCTAGAATGACAGACATCTACAACAGCACTTTCGGTAATGAAGTATAAAGGGCTTCTCTTTGTTTACATTTAGGCTCTAATTTCAGACTGAGCATTCATTGCTTGTGTAATTTTTTTTAAGTTAGGAAAGCAATCTGGTAGGACAAAGACTGAATATGAGCAAACCAAGCCCTACTGTTTTATTCAGTGTGTGCACGGAATTTGAACATTAGGTAAATGAGACTTCTAACCTCTGTCTTTCCATCTCAACCTCGTTCTGGGTGGCTAATTCTTCAGTTATCTTATTCAGTATTTTAGAGCTGGGAATCAAACCCTGGGTTTTAAATCCCAGGCAAGTGTACTACAGCAGAGGTGACTCTCCAGCTCCTGCAGTATTTTCAATAGGTCACACTAAACGTGTGTCTGTCTATTGCTGCTGCCATGTATAACCCACCCAAGACACTGTCACGAAACAAAGATGTCTCACTTTTGAAATGAGCTGGTTTACACTGGCATTGAACTATAAAGGGAACTTACCAGCAATAAGAGGCTGGTCCTGTTTTCAACATTAACACACGAGAAGTCTACTGAGGGACTTGTAAGACATATCAGCATCTAAGCACTCTTTTCAAAGAAGTCCACGGTAAGCTGAGATGGAACAGAGCCTGGGGTTCTGACATGAAAGTAGAGCCTGCCATCAATTGTCAATCCTGTGCTATCCACTAGATTACAACAAATACAGATTTATCTATAAATTAGGTAACTAATCTATCTATAAATTAGATTGCTACAAAGAATTCAATTTGACATTAGTTCTTGGGCCATATTCTTAGTAGCCATCTATCATCTGAATACTTTTTGTCTCCCAGTGCTGGGTATGAAACCTAGTATAAACATTTTACTACTGACTTTCATTTCTTGGCCTTGATTTAAAACAAAACAAACAAACAAACAAAAAACCAAACAGCAACAACAACAAAAAAATCCAGGGTTTTCCTTTGTACCTGGGCTGGCTGGAACCCTACTCCCCTGTCTCAAATACTGGGATTATAGGTATGTGCCACTATTTCTGACTTGAGCACATTTTTTAGCCTAACAATCTAAACGTAAACTTAAGGCACTTCCGAAACAACTGTATTGCAACCTAAGGCATTTTTTCCCTTGGAAAAGAAAGCAGACAAGCAAAATAGCTATAGGAAAGTAAATGACTCAGTGACATCAAACAGTGACTTACTTGAAGAGCTCCTGGGAGCAGGAGTCTCCTCAATCAATGATCTTAACATTATCTGAAGCTTATATTCTTAATCTCCTCACAACTAATCACCATTGTCCCAGAGAAGATAGCATTAAGAGACAGACAGCAACAAGAAAGAAAATAAATGGTTACTGGAGAACCAATCTTATCTGTAGCAGCTGGTACCATTCTGTATTTCAACCTAGCTTAACATTTCTAACCTGCTTTGTACTTCTGGAGTTTGGTCAAAACAAGCATGTTTCCTCTACACAATTTTGTTTCAGAAAGGAAACCTGGCAATTCTAAGAAACACAGACATTCAAAAAACTCAGGAGGTAAAAAGGTCTGCCATGCCAATAGCTCAAAGATAGGTTGCCTGTCTCCTAGCAACCTAGAGATGTGAAATGTGATCACTCCCAAGCACAGTAACAGATAACAGCAGAGAAATTCCAGCCTTCTCAGAAATGCTATCTTTTGGTTAGGAAGAGAAACATTATCAGGTCAAGATTTTTTTTTTTCCCCTTAAAATTCAGTATTTTAAAACCATACATTTCCAACTAAAATGAGGAAAACCAAAAGCAACCTCCCCAAAACACCATTCATTATTATGACTATGGAGGCTCCACATCTTGGGGTGACACCCCTCCCTACCCCAAAACAGCTCCTCCTCACATAGAAACCTAATTACTTCCACACTGCTTGAGTTAGTTAAGGTTAGGCTCAAGAAAAGCTGCTCTACAACAAAACACTATGGGGAGAGGGAATGAAGGTACTCACATTCCAAAGGCCACATATGCTGATGACCACCACCTATGCTTAGTAATGTCTTGCTAAACAATGGAACCTTAAGCATCTATATTCTTACACTTCGGGGCTTCAATTGCACCACTCACCAATGAAGAAGTAAATCCACGCATCACAACTAGAGTGCAGACTGTTTAGGAAACAGTTTACTTGGTTCCTTGATGAGGTTTGTCTATTTTCCTGTTCTGTTCCTGAGAACCTTTTTGGTGCAGCCTACCCAGCCATGTCCCTTCAACCTGGAGACCCTGTCTGGATGCTCATAGAGAATGAGCATGTTACTTCTGGGTCAACACTGGAAAGGCTCCCACTCTTCCATCAGCTAGGTAAAGTGAGCCCAGGTTCGGCTTAACTGTCACAGTATGGGCCTCACTGTAGCTGGTCCTTGAGGCAGGTCTGAAAGACAGGCTGAGCTTAACTCAGCACTCACAGTGCCACCGAGGAGGACAGGAATAGTCTCTGATGGTGACTTTGAAGATTAATAAATACGATTGGAGCTAGATCTTTTCACCCTATTACATTACTTTTGTTAAATTTTGAACCAATTTTATCTTTATTGTGCTCAACAAATCTCTTTTTTCTAAACAAACAGAACTATATAAAATTCCTCACAAATGACACAGAAAAAGGCAGGTGTAGGGGTTCACACTTGTAATCTCAATATTTGGGAGGCTAAAGCTGGGACATTAAGGTAGGCTCCCAGTTAGCCTGGGTTGCTACATAGTAAGACCCTGCCTGCCCACCAAAGGAGCCATGCAAAGGGCTGAGTTTAATATAGAACTACCTATGTTTCTTCCAAGATAAAATAAGACAATCATCCAATAACCTGAAATTTCAAGTGGCATTTTGCTTTATCACACTCTTACACTGTATTCTGACTTGACTTCCCTTCCTATATTCCCTCTTGGTACATGATCCCACTCTGCCATGTTACTCCTTGGCCTTAATAACCTTTGATTTTAAAAATTTGTATCTAGGGGGCTAGAGACACAGCTTGTCAGCTAAGAGCACAGACTGCTCTTCCAGAGGACCCAGGTTCAATTCTCAGCACCCACATGGTGGCTCACAACCATCTGTTAACTATGCATATGGTACCCAAGATATGCTAGCTAAACACACATACATAACATTCTTTTAAAAATTTAAATATATGTATCTTGGGACTAGAGAGACAGCTCAGTAGTTAAGAATGTTTGCTCTTCTTCAGAGGACCTGAGTTCAATTTCCAGTGCTCATGGTCAAATGGCTCACAACTCCAGCTTCAAGAACTTCAATGCCCTATCCTGGCCTCCTCAGGTACCTGCACACACTTGGCATACAAACAGACACACACACACACACAGACACATAAATAAAAATGATCAAAAGCTTAGAAAAATAATTCTTAAACCAGGTAGTGACAGCCTTTAATCCTAGCACTCAAGAAGCAGAGGCAGGTTGAACTGAGTTTGAGGTCATCCTGGTCTATAGCGCAAATTCCATGATAGCCAGGGCTACAAAGAGAAACCTTGTCTCTCAAGAAACCAAAAATAAACCAACAAATAAATCTTTTTTAAAAATCTACCAAATGGTGCTATTGTTTTGTTTTTAAGGTTAAGTCTATAAAATATAGTACATCTGAAATAAAGGGATCATCCTCCTTTGAAGCCTAGCTGACTGAGGCTGAGCTGGGGAACATGGAGACCAAACATATCCCTAGCTTAAAAACAGGCAAACACCGCCAGGTATGAAATGTAGCACAAGCCTAAAAAGTCCCAAACTGTGGGAGACTGAGGTGGGAGAGTCCAGAATCCAGGCTATCCTTGGCTGCATAGTTAGCAGAAGCCAAAAATTCTCACTACTGAAATCATGTTCTTTTTGTTTTGTTTTTCAAGACAGGGCTTCTTTGTGTAGCTTTGGCTGTCCTGAAACTAGCTCTGAACACCAGGCTGACCTCAAACTCAGAGACCCAGCCACCTCTGTCTTCCAAGTACTGGTATTAAAGTGGTGTGCCACCACCACCCAGTGATACTTAGTTCTAATAGAAGCAATTTTGAATTTAACTAGTTTAAAGACACTTACAGGGCTGGAGAGACAGGTGCTTGCCACAAACCTGAAATCCAAAGTAAGCCAGATTCAGTGATCCCCAGCCATCATCCTACAGTATTCGTGAGGCAGACAAAAAACTTCCCGAGAAACTCTTGGGCCATACAGCCCGGAGTGTGTCGAGGGGCAGGAATTAGGAGCCTTACTGAAAAACAAAGTGTAAGGGAACCTCCGCAGTCACTGACAGCATGTAAAGAAAAGGGACCTGATCTCTAACAATGAACAGAGGAGGCCTGGAGAATCTGTTCAGTCAGTACAGTGTTCGCCATACAAGTGGATACAAGATCTGTGGTGAAGCCACACAATGAAACACTATTCAGCAACAAAGAAGGATAAATTGCTGCAATATAAATAAGCTTTGAAAGCCTTATACTAAGGGTAAAGCCACTAACAAAACACCATATGTTGTATGCTTCCATTTATATAAAATGTTCCAAAGTGCAGTTTCATAGAGAAAAAAAGATTGATGGTGCTGTCAACTTGGATAACGGGAGGGAAGACAGCAGCTTATTGCTGCTGTGTCTACCTTTCCTGTAGCGTCAGGGATAGCAACAAAAACTGTCTAAAGATCTGGTGGGGCTAATGGTTACACAGCCTAATGAAAATGGTTTTTGTTTTGTTTTGTTTTTTGGGTTTTTTTTTTTTTTAAGCTACTCTATACTTTAAAAGAATACATTTGGACTGGAGAGATGGCTTGGAGGTTAAGGGTACTTGTTGCTCTTGCAGAAAACCTGGGTTCACCTTCTTGTGCCCACATGGTGGTTCATAGCCATGCATAACCTCAGTTCCAAGGAGTCTGGACCCTCTTCTGATCTCCAAAAGTACCAGACACATACAAGGTGAGTATACATAAATGCAGACAGAACATTCACACATGTAAACATAAAAATAAATCTAAAATGATTTTTAAGAAAATAAATTTTAAGGAAGTAAATTTTAATCTCAAAAGAATAAGGTAATAGTGTTTGTCTTTGAAAAGCCAAATATAACTTAAATAAAACTTCAAACAAACTATTCTACATCACTGTTCCCTTGTTAAGCCAGTATCTGTCACCCCCAATAAAAAAGATCCCATCAACAGCCCCACAAATGACCACAGAACATGTCTGTGAATGGGTGAAAATGACAAGCACGGTGAATCATTGTGCTAAATGGGACTGGAGAAAATGAGAGCACTGGCCAGTCTCCAGAGGACATGGGGTTCAATCCCCAGCACCTATACTGTAGTTCTCAGCCATCTGTAACTCAAGGTCCAGGAGGGACAACACCCACTTCTGACCTCTACAGACACTAAACACATGTGGTATACAAGCACCCATATATATAAAACAATAATTTTTAAAGCTTACATATATATCACACAACTGGGTTTAGAATATCCAAGACAAAATAACCTAAGTGTATCTTCTAATACCAAAATGAAAACATAAAAATGCACCAAAGCAAAAGAAAATCAAGTGAGAATAATGACTTAAAAGTGCCTAACAGACAGAATGCTTCCTCTTAAGAGATTTTAGTTAAAGGCCTGTGTGGATGTCTCAGGCTGGTACCATAAATAAAACAGATGAACACTTGGTCTTACAGGGGAAATATCTGCAGTATCTATTGAAGTCCTCAGAAATGAGATCACCAACTTCATTTCCTTCAACTCCCCATCTCCATGTTAGGTTAGATTGACAAGAGATACAAGAAAGTCGACACACAGTAGGCACTCATCTCCAATTCAACTCACCTAAAAAGTCAAAGTTCTGAACAAAGTCAGTGCTCATCTGCAAAAGCACTAAATAGCTCCAACTACAGTCAGTCCTTTGTCACCTAGTCTACTGACCTATGGAATCAGTGTCTTAAGTCCAAACTATTTCCAGAACTGACAGCTCTATCAACACACCTTTGTAAATGTCACCTAGCTTCAGTAAAACCTGAAGCCAAGAGTCTTCCAGGCTAATGGCTGCCCTCAGTGGGCTAGGATCTCACAAAAACAGGAAGGAGATGTGTCAGGTCTAAAGGAAACTCCATTTCCCCAAATTCTAAAATGCAAAAGAGACAAATGGTTAGCTGTGATGCCTACTGGCACACCAAGCATCCACTAGCGTCCAGGCCCCTCAGTATCCCAGACACCTGTTACACATTTCAAAGTCCACCCTAGCATTCTAGTTCTTCTCAGGCCCCCTTCCTAAACTCCCTCAACTCAAGGTTTCCCTCCTCCAGATACACATTCTCCATATAACCCTGCTATTTCAAGTCAGTAAGTCTCTCTCCCTCCCTCCACCCACCCTCATCACTCTGCTTTGCTCCTGCTTCTCTCATGGACAGGTCCAGTCTGCTGGCTATATTCAGTCTGCTATTTTCTTTCTCAGCCCTGTATACCATCCGTTGCCTCTGCGTATTCTTCACATATCTACAACAAAAACCGTCCCTTAATCATGCTATGAAGCAGTCACCAGTTTATACAGTAAGGAGGGACAACTGCCCAAACTCAGATAGTTAATACCAGGCCTGTCCCCAAAAGACAAACAACACCCCCCCATCAAATCCATATAGTAATGCTCAAAGCAATTATTCATAAAATGATAAATTACAGGGGCCAGGGAGACAGCTCAGTAAGTCACATGTTATTGAACATGTGTGAGAACTCCCCTCCCCACATATACAAGCTAGGGCTTCCCATGCAGCTCACTAGTAGAACACTTGCCTAACATACAAGGTTCTGGGTTCAATCCCTAGCACTGCAAAAAAATTTTTTTAGTTACCTGGCTGTATGGTGCCACCTTTAATCCCAGCTCTCAGGAGGTAGAAGCAGTCAGTCAGATCTCTGTGAGTTTGAGGCCAGCCTAGTCTACATAGTAAACACCAGCTCAGCCAGTGTTATACAATGAAACCCTATCTCAAAAAAATATTTACTAAAATTTAATAAAGACAGGCAGTAATCTGTACCTTGTAATATTCAATACTTTTCCTTTATTTTTTTTTAAAAGGTAAGTGAAAATTTTAGCTTACAAATGAATGCTACAACCAAGGAAGGGACACTGACAAAGGCTTCAGGAGTGATGTATAGGCAGGTAGTATCCGCATCACTACAGTCCACAGGAAATGTGTTAACACAAACTGACACTACGGAAAGGGGCCTTATGAAGCATGGAAGGCTTGCTGTTACCATGTAGTATAAAAGCAAATTTGTTTGAGAAACAAACCTTGAAAAAAAAAAAATGCTATGCTCTAGGATGTAAAGCCACAAGTGCTTGATTTATTATCACTCCTCATAGGGACAGATATCCACCCCCCCACACACACATACACAGTATGTTCCTTTCCTGTGTATCAAATTAGCAACATAAGGGAAGAGACAGTAGTTATATAGTTAATGGTTTTTAAAAAGAAACAGAAACAAGATGTCTTTAAATTTTTTCTCTTTAAAAATAAGCAATATTGTATGGGGATAGCAGGATTACAGGATGGTTCTGAGGGTAAGAGCCTTAGAACCTAAATTCAGTCCCAAGAACCCACATGGTAGGACAGAAAGGAAACCTGTAAGCTGTCTTCTGACCTCCAGTATGTTACCATGGTGTCAACATCCACATGTGTATGCACAAGCACACACACTGACACACTCTACATTAAAAAAAAAAAAGGCTCCTTGAATGTTCATTATTCAATTTATAACACATACTAAAGCCTGCTGAATGCAAACAAGTATTTAATAGATGCTTATGGTATTTTTATCACATGTAATTCCTAAAATGTTTTTCCTTCTAAAAACAACCAATTGGAATATTCAGTAAATGCAATATTCTCCCTTGTCAAAACAGCACAATTATATGGACAGACTCAAAGTCAACAGCCATGTTGTTACGCACATTACATTGCTAAATTATTGTGTGCTGTCTGAGCTGACTAGGAACTCCCCTTCCCTTCAGAACCAGGTATGTTTAGTTCAAAATGTGCTTCAGGGTCCCTTGTCCAGAGATGGGCTGCCCCTCTTCCCTGCTAACTCCAACAGGAGAAAGGGAACAACAAAACAGCTCAAGAGTAGAACTGTTGTGCCCTCGAGGACAACTAAAAGGTGAGTGAACCATTTAACAGAGGTTACTGTTGTTTATCTCAAAATATAAAAAAATGCCATGGAGCAAAAGCTCAGTCAGGACTCCCAGCTGACTGCCTCAATTTCCCTAGTAAGTTTCTGCTGGATGCAGATATCTACCTACCTACCTACCTACCTACCTACCTACCTACCTACCTACCTACCTACCTGTGTTATTTGTTTTTTCACTTGGGAGCCTCACTGGAGGAGGCTCTGCTCTGCCTAAGTGTCTCTCAATCTGGAACTCCAACTGGCTGCCTTCACTGGTTTTCCCAGTAATTTCTGGTCAGTGTTTATAAACCCCCAATTTGACGGTGTTTTGCTATTTGTATCACTTGCTATTTGGGTTTTGTTTTTTTTTTTAACTTTTGCTTGCTGTATACTTAGTAAACTCACTCATTAAAACAACAACAACAACAAACAAAAAAACAGGCATGGTGCACACTTTAATCTTAAAATGTAGGGAGACAGAGGCAGGTGTGTTCCATGGTGGCCTGGTCTATACACTGAGTTCTAGGCCAGCCAGGGCTTCATAGGGAGATCCTAATAAAACACAAACAAATCAGGGCTGGAGAATGGCTTTGTGGTTAAGAGCACTGGCTACTCTTCCAGAAGATCTAGGTTCAAGGACCCACATGGCTGCTCACAATATCTATAACTCTGGTTCAAAGAACTCCAACACCTTCACACACACATACACACACACACACACACACACACACACACACACAGAGGCAAAACACCACTGCACATAAAATAAATATTTTTAAGAATCATAAAAACCACAAACAAAACAAAAAAGAGAAAAGCCTTTAAAGCTGAGCAACAAGACAGAAATTAACAACAAACTCTGACAGCTAAAAGTGAGATTAACAAGGGGACTGGACTGGTTCAGCAGATGGAGAAGGTTGAATCCTAAACCAGAATACAAACAAGCGACTTGTTTTACAGGTCCCAAAAGCTCAGAAACTGATGGCACTAGGTACTTACTGATAAGCTGAGTTGAAAAGGAGTTAAAATCAGAAAGGAAAGTTGCAGAACGGTTAAACATCATCTCCTCCCAGGTAGCAGGTATGAGCTTCTATCCCCAGTACAAGAAAAAAGATATTATCAGGAGAGTATTAAGATAGGGAGGGAGGAGTTTGGGGGAGATATCAGTTTTATTTTGTTTGTTTGTTTGTTTCAAGAAAGAGTTTCTCTGTGCAGCCCTGGCTGCCTTAGAGCTCACTATGCAGACCAGGCTGTTCAGGAACTCAAGAGATTTAGCTTCAAATAGGCCTGCCTCTGCCTCCTAAATGCTGGGATTAAAAGTGCATGCCACCAACACACAGATAAAAATGGGTGTGTATGTGAAAATGGAGACATCTAGGGGGGAAATGGTTGAAAGATCTGTATGCTAAATGCTGAGCTCAATCATTTCTGAGGATACTAGCAGACAGGTTTATTCTGGGAAAACTGGTCAGACCAAAAGAAAAGACTCAAAGACAGTGACACCCAAACAAGCAATAATACCAAACAAGCCCTCAAGACTGGTAAGCAAGTAACATCTGACCTGAGTTCAATTCCTGGAGCCCACAGCTGTCATCTGACCTGCACGCTGGCAAATAAAGATGCAGAACTGAATTCGTTCAACATTTCTACGTTTCACATTAACAAACACTGAATGCAGGCAATCTATTGTGCATAGGAACACAATTCTTGGCATGCACAAAGCCCGCAGTTCCCCAGTTAGGATAAGAGTAACCCTGTCTTGGAAAACAAACAAAAATATAAGAAATCACTTTTCTTAAGAAACTGGGGGCAGAGGTGCTATTTAAGTTAACTCTAGAACCTAGCAGAACAATTTTGTTTGTGCCTTATCTTCTGGCGATTAAGACAGTTTCCTATATGCATATAAGTTGATAATTCTGATACCACTTTATGTATGCATACTAAAACTGAAGAATTAAGTAAATAGATGCTATATTATGATGGGAGCCAAATTTCTCATTGTTCAAGAGGGAGTTTATAGATTAGAGGAATAAGCTAGTATGGTCCACATGATTGGATTAAAGTTGGAGACACTGTGAATATGGCTTTGGATAATTTATTTATATAAATATTATTTATGGGGCTGAAGATGTGAGTGATAAAGCATAAGTTCAGGACATGGAAGAGCCTGGGTTCAGCGTTCAGCATTTAAAGAAATAACAAGTACACAGGCATTTCCTGTTCCTGCCACCTTAGAAGGCCTAGAACTAACAACCAGGAAAAGGACACACACCTGTTTCTAGTGTCATTCTCCAAGGAAAGAAAGCAAGACTTCTTGGGGGATATGAATCATTCTAAGATGGTAAGAAATATTCTAGATGACACTGGTCCAAAAAGGAAGTACTCAAACACAAAACAAAGATTCAGGTGTGCCAAAGGGAACCAGGTATAGGTCATAGGACCAACTGAGAGTTCCCAAAGGTTAAAGGCAGCACTACACAGTGGGAAACTAGAATTATATACCCAAATAAGTATTTGTGAGTCCATACAGACGTAAATGACTAAATAAGTTAATAGAGAAGAAAATCTCCGCATATAAAAGCACCAAACGATGTATGCATGAGTCCTTTCACATGCTGGGGGGGGGGGCACACGGACACCACACCTTCACACAGGGGAACCTGGCAAACACTGCTTCAGCCACACACACTAAGTCATGCCAACAATATACATTTCTTGTATGTGCATATCTATGAGCAGATGTGTTCTGGCATGTGTGGTAGCCAAAGGTGTTTTCCTCTATCATTTTCCATTTGTCATTTTACTTTTTGAGACAGCATCTCTCACTGAACCTGGATTCAGCAAGGATGATTGGCCAGGAAGCCCTAGGGATCCTCCTGTCTCCACACCCTACCCTGGAGTTAAAGCCAGATACATACTACCAGTCTGCACTTTATGTGGGTACTGGCAATTACAACTCTGATCCTCAAGACTGCAGATGTTTTTACTGAGCAATACTTCCAAATTGTTGGTAGAATAAGAAATCAGCACATAATCTGGTATACATCTTTACTCCCAGCATTCCAGAGGCAGGTGGAGTCTATGAATTAGATGCTAGCCTGGCCTACAAACTAGGTCCCAGGGATGCCAGGTTTAGAGGAGATCCTATCTCAACAAAGAAAAAAAAAGAAAATAATGTACTCAGAAAACCGAGAGCCTAATTTACAGGCAGGGTGTACTAGGTGATATCACACTTTGTTTTAATACTACACTTGAAATTAATAATAGAAACTGTGCTTCTACCTGCCAGCCACCAGAAGCAACTGTAACTAAAATGTCTGTAACCATGTATAAAAATCTGTACATGTTTACCACTTGTCTAGTTTATTTGCAACAATTACTTGAAGGGGAAAAGATCTGACTTCATTTTCAGCATTAATCTGCAATTAAAAGTAAATTTCTTCATCTAAATAGGTATGGCCTTCTACAAGAATATGCTTCTCACTAAGCAATTATATTATCAAAAAATATCATCAAAATAAAGAAATTTAGCGATTTATTTTAAAGCCTTTGCAATCCCAGAACTGTGAAGGCTGAAGCACAAGAGTCCCAAAATCAAAGCCAGTCTGTGCTACACAGTGAAACCCAATCTAAAACAAAATGTAACAACAAAGTTATTCTCATGGTAAGATTTATTTTTATAACTTAATATAGTACAGTGTATTGTAACTGATTTTTGAAATAAACATGTATGTATGTACAGGACCGGTGGTGACCAGTCCTTAGAACAGGATTCCTTGGGGCAACTCAATTGAGTCTTGGTCCAAACCAGGAAGTTCTGTTCTGTTTACAGAGCAGAGTGATGAAGCTAATAAATATCTTCTAACCAGTGGACCCAGCCAGAAAGCAAGAATGGATCAAGAATCTACCAGTCTCCCTCACCCTCACCCCCCCCCCACACACACACACAAAGCAACACAGAGAACAAGGCTTGCCAAGAGTGAGCCAATTCAAAAACAAAGGACAGTCACAGTTGTGTGGTTCCTGACAGTTACAAATCCCATTTCCATATTTCTAACAGATTCAAAGAGAGCTCAAGGCTGGCAAGTAGACTTAATGTGTAAAAGGCACCAGTCACCAAGCCTGACAAGCTGAATTCTATCTCCTGAAACTGCACAGAAGAAAACCAGATCCTAAAAGTTGTCCTCTAACCTACCTACACCCACAAATAAAAAAATAAGCATAATAAATGTTTTTTAAAAAGCTCTCCATGATCCTGACCTCATGGAAAAATATCCACTTGAAATATTGTATTTTTCATATAAAATATTTGTGAATGAAATTGCTGGATTACAGTCAGGCATAGTGACATATGTCTGTAACCTCAGCACTTTGGAGACTAAGGCAGGAAGATTGCTGTAAGTTCAAGGTTAACCTGAACTACACAGAGTTCCAAGTTCCAGGTCAGCCTTAACTACAGTGTAAGATTCTATTGTCTCCAAACATTAAAATTATATGACTGATCCAATATAAATTTTGGATCCAGGAATATAAATAAGATTAGCTATTGCTAGGTATTTACTGAGTGCGAGTGATGGATTCCATAAGGTTTATCATACTATCTTATTTTATTATGTATTTGAAATACTAAAAAATAGTTGAGTCAGGCATGGTGGTACACTCCTTTTAATCACAGCACTTGAGAGGCTGAGGTAGACAGTTCTGTATCTGTGAGTTCAAGGCCAGTCTGGTCTACATTGCAAGTTCCAGGACAGCCACAACTATACACTGAGACCCAGTTTCAAAAAGAAAAAGAAAAAAAAAAGTTGAAAATACAAATACCATTAAGAAATAATTACAGGGGAAGAGAGAAATGGTTCAGCAGTTAAAAGCACTGGGGACATGGGTTCAATTCCCAGCACCCACAGCTCTCAACTGTCTGTAACTCCAGTTCCAGGGGATCTGACAACCCTCACACAGACATACATGTAGGCAAAACACTAATGCATATAAAATAAATATATCTAAAAATAATAGTAATTACAGGCCAGGTGTACACATCTTTAATCCTAATTTACAGGGGGCAGAGGCAGTCAGAGCTTTCTAAGTTCAAAGCTAACTGGATCTACACAGAGAGTTCTATGACAGCCTTTCTCAAATAATTATAATAGCCATCTCTCCAAAGACAATATACAAACAGCCAACACACTGAAAAAAGAATACTGCACACAAAAAATCCCTTAAGAAACAAAAATCAATACACTAAGCAGATGCCTTTACAACCAACCAACAGACAACCAACCAACAGATGTCCACTATCAAGAAACCAGAATGGGGCTGTTGGAATTCAAGAGAACAGTGATTACCAGCCAGGAACAAAGCCTGGCATCTATAGCTAGCCCAAAACCAACCAATAAAACCTAAACAAACAAGTAAAACCCAGAAACTGTTGTTGAGAATATGGAGAAACTGGAATCTTTGTACAATGCTGGCAACAATTCAAGATGGTATGGCTGCTATGGGTAAGAAAACCTAAAAATAAAACTGCCAAACCATCCAGGAATTCCACGTCTGAATATATTCTCATAAAACTCAAAAGGACCAAGAGATTCTCAATGGTACACCCATGTTCCCACTGCTAAGCAAAAGACCAAATGTCCATCAGCAAATGAATTTATTTTTTCTAAATGTACCACAGGCAGGCCTGGAGCCATCAATGATGGAAGCAAGAGGATAAGGAGTTCAAGTGGAGCCTTAAAGTTTATGTGTGTGCGCATGTGTGCACACACATACACACAAACACACACTAAACTCAGGCCTTAATAATCTAAAACAAAATATTGTTCAGCCTTAAGAAATTCTGACACCTACTATATGGATAAATAAACCTTAGCAACATGCCACATGAAAAAAAAACAGTCACAAAAAGATAAATAGCTGATTGCTCTTACATTGGTATCTAGTCACACAGGCTGGAATAAGCAAGGTGGAGTACTGTTTAATGGGTCCTAGACACAGGACTGGTTTCATGCATATGTGAATACACACGTAAGCAGACTTTCTACTTAAAAATGCTTAGGGCGGGGGCTGGAGAGCTGTATCAGTAGTTAAGAACACTGGCTGTTTAATTCCCAGAACCCATATGACAGCTTACAACTGTCATTAACTCCAAGATCTAACACCCTCACACAGACATACATGCAGGTAAAACACCAAAAATAATAAAAATGGTTAAGGTGTGAGGCGCTCAAGGGCAGAGCAGAAGGTTACGATTTGTAAAGCTCTAGGTTCAATCCCTAGCACCAAAAGAGGCAAGGTGATGAAACTAATTGGTATACCTATGTGTATTTTACACAATTCTAAATCACTTCAAAGAAACAATATATCTATCTTCCATAAACAACCTACCCATGTTTGTTTCAAACAGGATCTCACTATGTAGTCCAGCAGGCCTAGAGGCCACTGCAGCACCGAAGAGTGCACCAACCACTGTGCCCTGCTTCAAAGACTTTTACAAGTTTTCTTTGATAAACTAACCATTTGGCCAGCAAATAATCTTTAAAAACCAACAAGACCCAAAAGAGATAACCTGTGATGTAACTGTTAACTTCTGAAACTTTATAACAAACATGCAAAAAATAAATAAATAATAGTCCTTCCAAGAAGATCCTAACTTCATATACGGTTTCACCTGTTAAAGTAGTGACACTTTCCCTAATCTATCAAAATGCCTTTCTAGAATACTCAGGAAACTTAACCCAAAAAGTCTGCAAATAGGCAGGTTCCTCAGCAGGCAATGAGTTATGAGGTAGCAAAATTCATGATACAGAGGCAAAGATCCATCACAGTAAGAAAAATGGATGACCAGTAACCAATGTCCTCTTTAAGTTAGCCATGGCTGGGTATGAACCACCTAAACCTTTCTGAAACACTGTTCCATATATTTGGATAGTCTCGGGGAAGGATCATCTTCAGGGTAACTTGGCCCAGCCTGTCTATAAATTGTCATTATACTAAATTCAAGTTGTGTACGAATGTGCACACATTAATAAAAACCTATAAAAGCAAAGGAAGGCAGCAGTGTTAGCGTTTCTGAATGAATCATAAAGCTTCTATTACAGTCAATTAGCTGGAGGACCACCTCAGATAAACCAGATCAAAAGAAGTCAGAAGAGCCTTTGTGACAGCCTAAAGAGTAGCATGTTCCTATCAAGTGGCCTGGACAATTCACCAGCATTCTATAATTCAAAAGCCTTTTAAATATGTATAGTCTCTGATCACACACTACAAAGGAACAGTTACAGGTGTGTGGAAAACAAACTTCAATAAATGAAAAAAAATTATAAATCTTCTTAGAGACTACCAAGAGGTAATTATGTTATGGCTCAGCCACACAGGCACTAAAAATGGCTGAGAGAGGGACTAGAGATATAGTCCAGTGGCACAGGGTTTATCTAGAAAGTGTAAGGCCCTAGTTTGTAGGTCCTACTTTCAGCACTGATAAAAGTAAAAAAAGGGGGGGGGTGGGAGAGAGAGAACTAGGAGATATAAAAATCCAATTTTATTAATCATTGTGTATCTTTGTACACACATTTGTGCAAGACCATACACATGAACATGAATACACATGTGCTATGGACACACCAAAATGTAATTAGGAGATCACGGAATTGCATGAATGTATAAAGATGTGTCTGTATAGACAGGCATGAGCACATAATATACATGTACATATACTTATCTGCTAATGGACACAGCCTGTCTTTGGACCATAAGCCATTTACTTAAACTAAGTAAATTCTCTTGTAATCACAATTTAGCAGCTTTGTGAACTTGAGCAAGTCATTAGGCCCCTTAGATACTTGACTTTTATAAAATGTCATCTATAAAATGAGAACAAACCTTGACTCATAAAGGCGTAGTAAGGTTCAATGAAGATGGACTTACACTGAGTCTGTTGACTGGTACACAGTAAATCAGCACTAGAACTCCTTCCTTATCAGTACACACAGGCACTGACCCACTTTTGTATATGTGCACAGCTTTAATCCACAAAAATAGGTACCCATACACTGACTTTGCTTATCTATGCGAACAGATTTGTGTCTGCCTGGACTTTTTTGCTTTCACATTTTCTCATTTTTTTCTAGAAATTCTTTTCATGTTTTATTGAAGATTATTTCTTCAAATTTATTATACTGTTGAGGCAGGGTCTTCCTGTAGCTCAGGCTGCTTGCAACTTATTTGGCAGCTCATGCTAGCCTTTTGATTTACCTGCCTGAGCCTCCCAAATGCTAGGATTATAGACATACATGAACCACCACACCCAGCAAAAGAATTACTTTTAGAGTACTGATGTAAAGATGGCCCATCTCTAACATACCTAAATTCTGCATGATCAAAAAGCTACAAAAACACTTAAGCCAAAAAAGCCTAATTTTAATACTCTAATAAGTGTTCTGTATATTCTAGCCGTAAACCAGCATTACCCCATAGCTCAGTAAGATGGCAGTACAAAGAAAATCCACAGCTCTTCTGCTTGTTCGCCTATCCAAATCGGGATGAAGAGATTGGCACTTAAGGGTCAGGGGATTTGTAAAGAGGTTGATGAAAAAAGTCTGTGCCTCCAATTTATCAAAGCAGGGAAGCACCCGGAGACTCATCCAAGGTCATAGAAAATAAAGGCTGTGAACACATAAAGATTGAACTGCATGGCCACAACTTGGGGTGTTTATGAAACAGCGTTCTAAATCTTTAACCAGTCATTTCAGGAGTCCAGGCGGGGGCGGGAAGGAGGGCGGATTACAACACATCGCTGAAGACAGCAAAACAAACCAGTAACTGACCGCGCCAGGGTTAATTTGCAACACGCTTTAATCGTACTGGTTTTATTTCTACAACGTAGGAAACGTAGATCACTCAAATCACGCCATTTTATGTCGAAAAGGAAGGACTGACGTTTTTGTATGCAAGTTATACTGAAAACATTTGAAATTTGACAAAACAGAAGCAGTTGTAGTCAACAACTCTGGCTCAACTCCCACAACTGCGAGATGTTTTAGGTTAATATCATCCCCCCCCCCCCAGTCTCTAAATTCCCGAGGAAACCCAACCACAGACCAGGAAGGGAAAAAAAAAATCTCTCTTCCCTGGGGGCCTCAATTTGCAGAATCACACAGCAGATAATAATCCAATCATATGGATACATTTCCTCCCTAGATATGCTATTAAATCTCTTAAAACGTCATTTCCAAGCGTGCAAAATACACCCGGGCACACGCCCTGCAGCCTCACCGTAGCCTACATTTTTGGGGCCTCTCTCCAATCATCGCCTCTTCCAAATCGATTGAAAGCTGCGGGCTTGTCTCTCGTTTCATTTTTTGACTGGAGTCTTAAAAGGGAGCGAGGGGGATGGGTTTGGACAGAAACGAGGCTCTGAAACCCTGAGTAATCGCACCTCGCTGCGGACAGCCACCGGCGGCAGCACAGGCGATTACGATCTTTGCTTCGGAACCCATTTCCTTTCCCTTTTTGGCGTAATTTTTTTTTTTCTCTCCCCCTGATTTTCCAATGACATCAAACCAACGCTGAGAAGAGGGGGAACGGATGATGCCTCCGGGTCGGAGCCCCCAGAGAGCCACGAGTTCGGCCTCCCGGCCCCGCCCGACCTGGGAAGCAGAGTTAACCAGGTCCCTGCCGGGCTGGCCAAAGTCTCAACAGGCCCAGGTCCCAGGGTCCGGCCTAGGCCGGACAAGGCCTGTAGAGCCCCGGCGTCGAGTGGCCGGAGGAGGGCGGGGCGGGCCCGGCCCAGGGCCGCTCACCTGCTGGTACCCGCTGCCGCAGGCCGGCTCCACTGCCGCCAGCGCTGCCAACGCCAAGGCCATGGCGCAGCGGGCCTAAGGGAAGGAGGACGAACGAGCGAGCTGAAGAGACGCGGGCGCCGCGGCCGAGGGTCGCCGGGAGGCCGGGAGGTACGTGCCGCGGCTTGCGGAAAGAGGCTGCTAACCCTGGGACGCTGTCTTCAGGCAGTGAGTGTGGCCGCCAAGGCTCCGCCGTGGCCCCTGGAGAGGAGGCGGGGACGACGACGAACGACGCTGCGCCGCCGCCCCGCCCCCTCCGCCCCGCCCCGCCCCCTCCGCCCCGCCCCGCCCCTCTGGGCCCGGCCGCGCCCTTGCCCCCCACTGTCGCCCCTCCACCGTCCGGGCTCCGACCTCAGGAGACACAGAAGTCGCCTTTTTGCAGGGTTGAGGTCCCTGTTAGGTCCCTCCTGATTGCCACCCTCAGAAGTAAGACGTCAGCCAGCAGGAGAGCAGGGGCCTCATCCCTCCAGGCCTCATCCCTCCAGTCAAGACCCTTCGGATGTATGCAAATTCGAGGGTTTATGTAAATTTATATTTAAATATCCTCATAAAGTTTTATTGTAACCCGCCTCTCTTCAGTCTAGTGTAGCCTGCAAACTCTTAAAAAAAAAAAAAAAATACTGCTTGACCCTTTATAGGAAAATAAATGCTGGCCCTAAGTCTTAGACTGGGTTATTTATAAGAGAGCCTAATGTATGTGGCCCTAAACTAGATTTCTGTTGATATAGAAACCTTATTATAAGTTATAAGTTTTGTGTAGACAAGAGTGTCTCTCAGGTGTGAGAGCCAGTTATGTTTTAAGTCTTAATTACTGTGCCTAAGAGATCCAAGAAACAAACAAATAAACAAACAAACAAACAAAAATGTCGCTGATCTGCAAGCCCCTGGCCCAAGGACAGATAGTTCCTGAAATGCTGGAGGCTATTGTTTATGAGAGATAACACGTCACAAGTTTTCACTCTCCTAAACAAATTTGACCCACCTGTACCAAATATGGTCGAAGGCTCATGGGCAGGAAATATATCAGGATGTATGTTTGTCCTTGATTGGACCCCATGGAAAATACTTTAAGCCCCTGCAAACTATGACTAGAGACTATTTTCTGGGAAACCAGAGATGGACCTGGCCACCAGTATTTAATTAAAGCTTGCTTCAAATTTGACTTTGAACTATGGTAGTGGTCTTATTCTCAACCCGTGGGATTAACACAAGCTTTCCATTTTCTGCAGTGAATGAACAGTACTGTTGCATAGCAAGCAGTTCAGGGCTCTCTCTCTCTCTCATCCAGCCATCTAGAATCACGCTAAGCACAAGTCTAACAAAGAGGGCAATAGGAGAGAATCCTTCACTCCTTATAGCATGTTGCAGTTCCTGATTCTTTTTTATTGTCTTTCCAAGTTAGTACTCTGCAGCTGGTTATAATAGTAGAGCTATCTCAGTTTCTAAGTTTGAAGTTTAGATATATTTTCATGTGTTGATTATATTTTAAAAACATAGCTGTTTTGAACTACCCTAAGATTTCCATATATAAGAATAGGAGTGCATTATAATCAAATAAAAATTCTCAAGGCAGTGGTAGCTCACTCCTTTAATCACAGGATTCTAGAAGCAGAGGCAGGTAGATCTCTGAGTTTGAGGCCGGTCTGGTCTACAGAGCAAATTCCAAGACAACTAAGAGCTACACGGAGAAACCTTATCTCAAAAAAAAAAAAAAAAATCTATAGAGAGGGAGAGATGGTGGAATCTGTAAGAACACTGGCTGCTCTTTCAAGGGACCCAGGTTCAATCCCCAGCATCCATATAGTAGAAACATCTGTAACTCCAGAGTTCCAGGAGATCTGAATCATCTTTTAGCCTCTGTGGGCACTGCAGGCACATGGTGGGTGCATAGACATACGTGCAGGGAAAACACCTATACACACAAAATAATTTTTAAATTTGAGTAATAACTAGATATGTATATTTTTCACTCTGGGTCTTTCCACACCTAAGCCCCTATACAGCCCTTAAAAATAGCTCCCTATTTCTAAGTATTAGCATTGGATATATATTTATATGCTGAGAAAGGAGATACTTAGCCACATGCTAAGCTTGGAGGTCTGCTAAGTTGCTCCCCCCCCCTCCCCTTTTCCTCTTCAGTACTGGGAACTGAAGCCAGTGCCTTGAACACACAAGGTAAGTGCTCTCTACCTCTGAGCAGCATGTCAAATCCAGATTTGCTACAATGAACGAGACAAACACAATGTCCTTCCATGTAGTCTTACATAAGGAAGGGGGAAAGTCTGATTTGAAATTTAAACGCACATATCATCAGTGGAAAATAGAAATCAGGTCACTTTGTCTAAATTTATGAGTAGGAAGGAATAAAAAAGCATATGTCTGTCCTGTCACATATGGTTACTGCAGCAAGTGCCATCATCTGGAAGGCTTTCTCTGGAGGAGGAGGTGCTGTTCTTCATCTTTTATTTCCCCCTTAATATCTATATACTGCTGCATGTGAACCCAGATAATAGCATTCTATAAATAGCCTTTCTCACAGGAATCCTTCTCAAAAGCCAAAGAAAATCTCTCCCTTCTAATGTTCCCTTCCAACTTTGAGATCTCCAACCAATAGTGTTTTGAGTAACAAATATCTCTCTCTCTCTCATATGTATATGTATGTGTGTGTGTGTGTGTGTGTGTGTGTGTGTGTGTGTAATAGGCACATGTGAATATTAGAGCACTTTAGATGCCTTAGTCTGTTTTGACTATATCTGTTTGTTGTTCTCTCTCTCTCTCTCTCTCTCTCTCTCTCTCTCTCTCTCTCTCTCTGTGTGTGTGTGTGTGTGTGTGTGTGTGTGTGTGTGTGTGTGTGTGTGTGTGTGTTTTGTTTTCAAGACAGGGTTTCTCTGTACAGCTCTGGCTGTTTTGGAACTTGCTGTGTAGACGAGGCTGGCCTCAAACGCACCAAGATCCAACTGCCTCTGCCTCCTGAGTGCTGGGATTAAAAGCCTGTGCCACCATATTGAGCTATCCCTGAACGTTTAATACACAAATTAAGATTATTTGTCTTGATTCAGTGAGTGACTACACTGAAAGCTGAAACACTTTTTTTCTCTCTCCCTAATTTTCCAATGACATAAAACCAACCCTGAGAGAAAGAACAGATGCCTCCAGGTTAGAGCCCAAAGTGCCCCAGGTCACTGCTGAATGAGGCCTTCAGTTGAAGAGTTGACTGCAGGGGAAAGAAGGAGGCTGTGCTGCATGCCCAGTGGATCTATGCCTGCTACATGCCAAGCAAACAGGAGGATAATCCAAGGCAGTGGAAATTGCACCCGACTTCATCTCCAGATGTCAACAGAACTTCCCTAAGAAAGTTATTAATTGCAGACTGCTGCACTTAGAAACTTATTTCCCCAGAGAGCCACAGTCATGCATTCCATGTGAAATACTCTTTATGTGACTTTAGGAGAGAAAGGAGACATTATGGAGAAGTGTCATCATTGTTCTCCTCAAACAAACTTAGATTAAAAAAATATCAGGAATAGACATGGTCCTCTGTCTTCCATATGCACAGGATGCTTTGCTTAGGCAGTGCTCAGCCAAGTGTCTGTTCAAAGCCCCACTCGTCTAACATCTCATTTGAGGCATTAGCTGCTGCAGCTAGTCTTACAGGCTCCTGGCTGGGTGTTTTCTTTTAGTCACACTACCATGCTGTGGGTTTCCTTAAGGGCAAGGATAATTTTTTCATATTCCAGGAAAAAAAATGTTAATCACTGGTGACTGATGCTGCTATAGAGCAATTCTTGGGTCTTGGAAGCTAACATACACCATCTCTCTAATCCTCATAATGTACTCAGTAGATGACGAGATTCAAGAAATTCATGACACTTGTTCAGCTAGGGATATATAGGGCCAAAGTGAAGATTCAGGTCTACCCAACTTAGAGCATGAGCACTGCTCAGTGCATACAAAGAAATATAGGATGTTGAAGGGCCAAGCTTTGGATCTTCACAGTGAAATAAAATAGGTAGCAAGCACACTATCTCTCTCTCCTCTGGCTTTTCAACACAGGGTTTCTCTGTGTATCCCTGGCTGTCCTGGAATTCACGTTGTACACCAGGCTGTCCTCGAACTCACAGAAATCCACCTGCCTCTACCTCCTGAATGCCGGGGTTAAAATGTGCACCATCCTGCTCTGCTTAGTGAGCACACATTTAAAATTATTTTTAATGCAAAAATTTCAAGTCGAAGCTAAGGTTACAGCTCAGTAATAGAGTGCTTGTGTTGCATTAGCAAGAGCTGAATACTTAGGAACACACACAGTACTACTTAACTGCAGTTCTGTTGAGCTGAGGAATACTGAAGGAAATTATGTGACCAGGAGGGATAGTTAAGTAAGGACTGGAGAAAAAAAGTTTGAAATGAGAAGCGGGCTTTGGTGTAGTGATAAAGGGGAGAGAATACACCAAGTCATGGGTGTGCTTGCTTAGTTCAGCACAGAGCTTAGTGACCCTGTATGTAAAGGGACAAGTAGCAAATACTTGTGCCTCTGTGGATCATAAACTGACTCTCACGGATATTCTGTCACCACTGAATCACAAACACAGCCATGGATGTTACCAAACAAACTGCCATGGCCGTGGCTATGGTTTAAGTGTTGCCCCAAAGTCATAACCAGTGCAGCTGTTTTGATACAAGTATGGTGGCATATGCCTGTAATCCCAGAACTTGAAGAGCTGACGCAGAGGATCACCCAAAGACAGTGCAAGCGACATAACCAAAGCCTGTCTCAGAAACCAAACCAAAGGTTATAAATGTTACAAATACACCATAGGTTCGACATAGTGTCAGCTAGGTTAGAGGTGTGGTTGGTTGCATAGTTGATAATGACCCTAAGATTAATGAAACAAGAGAAAATACCAAAACCAATGGAAAACTTTCCTCCATGAGTGATCACTAGTATTCAATTACAAATACCAAAAAAGGGGAGAATATTATTAATATGCTAGAACTAATCTTTTATCTTAAGCAAGGTATATGCTTTAGAGTCATCTATTCGTGTTTATGAGTGTTTTGCTCACATGTATGTCTGTGGTGTCCAGGCAGGTCAGAAGAGTGCCACAAATCCCCTGGAACTAAAGATATATATGCTACTGCTCTGAGCCAACATGTGGTTTCTAGAAATCTAATCCAGGTCTTCTGCAAGAGCAAGTGTAAGCAGGGTGTGGTGGTGTATGCCTTTTACCCCAGCGCTTGGAAAGGAGTGGGGGGGGGGATTTTTGTGAGTTCGAGGCCATCCTGGTCTACAAAGTGAGTTCTAGGACAGCCAGGAATGGAATTGTCCAGAAAAAAACAAAACAACAACAAAATCATGTGATCTTAACCATTGAACCATCTCTCCAGCCCTATCAAATTTGGGTGTTCTTTGATCCAGGAATGATACTACAACTAAACCATGATTGCCAAATTTGATTGTAGAAATGTACACCGTCTATCTCTGTGGAGATATATTTAATATCTTGTGTATTTATAAATATTTTGTGTATTTAATAAAGTCTGCCTGAGAATTAGAGGACAGAGCCAGGCTGCAGATTTAGCCAGGAAGGTTGGGGAGTGGTGACCCAGCCTTTAATTCCAGCATTTAGGAGGTAGAGATCTGTCTGGATCTCAGTGAGTTCTGGGCCAAAGAGAGCCAGGTGGTGGTGGCACACACCTTTAATCCCAGCACTAGGAGAGTTGAGTTGGAAAGTGGGATAGCTGGGCAGAGAAAGACAAGGAAGAGACAAGTTGAGTCCAAGGTCTCTGATGCCCTTCCCTTTCAGCTGAGGACTGAGAGGCTTTAGTCTGAGGGTTCTTGAGGAGGTGGCTCAGTGAGAAATGGCTGTGGCTTGTTTCTCTGAAAGATCCATAACTCTCTGATCTTTCAGCTTTTTCCCAATATCTGGCTCCAGGTTTTTTTTATTATAAGACCAAGGAGAATCCCTGCAAATATTCTGCATTTGGACAGAATACAGCCTGTGCAGCCAGAGGAGCTTACCCCATAAAAAGCTTGAGCTTCCTCCTTCTGGGATCGCCTTCCTCCTCTTTTTATTCTTTTTTGTTTGGTTGGGTTTTTTTTTTTTTTGGTGTTTTTATGGTTTTTTTTGTTTTTGAGACAGTATCTTTCTGTGTCAATTTGGCTGGCCTAGAACTCACTGTATAGCCCAGGCTGGCATTGAACTCACAGAAATCCTCCTGCCTCCACTCTGGGGTGCTGACATTACAGGTATGCACTGTCATACCTGCCTCTGAGTGATCCCTCTCCTAGAAAAATGGCTTACTAGTTACTATATAGCTAGGGGTTTTAAGAAACTAAAATATGTCACCTCAAAATATGCTTCTTTATGTTTTTGCTTTTTTATTCTCTGAGAAGGGAGGGTATTATTAAGATATGTTACATTTGTTTTATGCTGTAGAATACTTGTTTAATGATACAATGATGAGTTACTTTCTTATGTTGCATTTGTTTAATTCTGTCTAAAACACCAGATGGTCTAATAAAGAGCGGAATGCCCAAAAGGTAGGCAGGAGAAAGAGATATACAGAGCTGGCAGGCAGAGAGAAAAAATAGAAGAGAAGGAGAAGAGAGAATGCCAGAGGCCAGCCACATGGCCACACAGCCACACAGCCACACAGCCACACGGCCACACGGCCACACGGTCACATGGCCACACGGCTACACAGCCACACGGCCACATAGCCACACAGCCAGCTACAAGGTAAGAAGTAAAGAAAGGTATACAGAACAAGAGAAAAGTAAAACCCAGAGGCAGAAGGTAAATGGAATAATTCAAGTTAAGGAAAGCTGGCTAAAAATAAGCCAAGCTAAATCCAGACAGTCATAAAAAGGAATAAGTATCCAGGTATTTATTTGAGAGCTGGGTGATGGGCTCCTAAAGAGTGAAGAGTTAAACACCCCCCCCCTCTGTGTGTGTATGTGTGTGTGTGTGTGTGTGTGTGTGTGTGTGTGTGTGTGTGTGTGTGTGTGTGTACATAAAAATTTGAACTTGCCCCTGTGCATATGGAGGCCAGAGTTTGTCTTTGGGTGTCTTCCTCTACTGCTCATCACCATGTTTTTTGAGAAAGAATCTTTCACTGAACCTAAAGCTTCCCATTTTGACTAGATTGGCTGGCCAGCAAGCCACAGGAATCCACCTGTTTCCACCTACCTTCCTTGCCAGTGCTAGGGTTACAGATGCCACCTCCATGCCCAGCCTTTCCAGAGGTGCTGGGGATCTGGTCCTTTGTAAGACCTAAAAGACCAGATCTGTGAGCATCTTACCAGCTGAACAATGTCCCCAGCTCCAAATAATGACTCTTTAAGCAAGGATTGTGTGGGGGATCAGACTGTGCCCTGCCCAAAGATATTCTATATTGTATAAAACAGTGATTTTTTTTTCCAGAACTCTGTCTTGCCCTGAGAGATTCCATTTTGAAAGCAGAAATTGGCTCTATTTTGAAGGTGTGGGATGATTGCACCTGAATGGACATGTGACCAGCACCATCTGCTGGCATTGCCCACATGGCAGAGACCAATAAACGAATGACTTATTGCTGAGAGTAGGATTATGATTAGATTAAAAGGGGTCAGTGAGATGGCTCAGCAAGTGCTGCCAACCCTGAGGGCCTGCCTGGGTTAGATCCCTGGGACCCACATGGAGGAAGGAGAGAATCCACTTCTGCAAGTTTGCTGCTGACCTGTAAGCATATATGAGCAAGTATACAGGACACACGTGCATGCATATGCACAAACATAATATTTAAATAAGATGTAATGAAAAATTTTAAACATAATGGAATAAAAGAATCTGTGTTCATGCTATTCAGGACTATTGAAGAATGTGGGATTTTCTGGCACATTACTGCCATTGCGACCACCATACCTTGTTCATTTATTGTTAATCAAGAAATTTTGATATTGTATAGACTCTTCTTTTCTTCTGACATGTGGTGCTCACCATTATTTCAAGCTGATTATACCATGAAATAGCAGACACTAGCCACCATAAAAGCAGAAGTGAGTCTTTCGTAAGAGGAAATCATGTTTATAGGTGAGGAGATCTGGCTGTATTTTGCTCTAAGTTACCCCTCACTGCAGTGCACATAGGGAAGCAGCTGGTTTGTGAATGTGAACAATCACCATCTGCCCACACAAACCATGACACATAGACTGATACTTATTGACTGATACTTATCAATTCAACATCACCTATGAACTCACCTGTTTAAATCAGGCACACACGAGCACAAGAAGAACAGTGTCAGAAGAAGCAGACCTGTGAGCTCACCAGTAGACCAACAAATAATGTAACACCCTCATGTGGGTCACACAAAAGGAAAAGTGCCCAGCACAAGTAAAGAACACTGCCTCCCCACAGATGTGCGATTTGGTGCATGCATCATGCGAGTCACAGATCACAAACTCCCAACCTAGACCCTGGGGCTTCAGGAGAGCCTCTCTGGTCCACTGGCTTGGACAGTCCTTCCTTTGAAGAGTATGTGACTGGATTCATCATGTGGTGGCTAACCTCATGCAGTAACTCCCCCTTTCCATCTACATCAGCTCTCCATCACCTTCAGTGAGGTCCCTTTGGACCCCACAGCCACTTAACTCCTCAATCATTCTGTAATCTACATATCATGGTGTGACATGCAATGTAGGAACTGAGAGCTAATATTCAAAATCAAGACTGGAACAGGAGAGAACCCATGTTTGCCAGTGGTCACAAGTGACAGGTGAGATTAAAGACAAAAAAATGGCATAGTTTGTGAATGTATTGTTTTCAATAAATCCTGACACCATGGAAAGACACAAGCATATCATCTACATGACTGATATAGCTTCCTTGAGACAAAGTGAAATCTCTATTTGTACATATGTTTTCATTCCCTGCCAGGAAAATATAGTTCTAAATCTTCTTTATCAATGAAGGCTCCAATTTAAATTTGTAATAATCCTGTGTTTACCTTTTCTATCTGCTCTCCTAATTTACCTACTATCTTAGTCTCTGTTCTATTGCTATGAGGAGACACCTTCCCAAGGCAACTTTTAAAAGAAAGCATCTAATTGAGGGCTTGCTTATAGTTTCAGAAGTTTAGTTCATTATGATTATGGTGGGAAGCATGACAGCACACAGTCAGACCCGGTGCTGGAAAATGTGCTGTGAGCTCTATATCCTTACTCGAAGGCAGCATCTCCTTCTACGAGGCTACAGCTATTCCAACAAGGCCACACCTCCTAATCCTTCCCAAACAGTTCTACTAATGCTGTAGGGACTAAGCATTCAAACACACAAACCTAAGGGGGACATTCTCATACAAACCTCCTCATCTGCTAAACTACTACCTACCTAACTAATCTACTTTTTGAGCTATGGTTTAGATGAGAATGTTAATTCAAACTGAACTCCAGGCTGCCTCTATGAAAGTTCATCATTCCCTGGGGATCTCTCATGTATGCATGACATGTGCATGTTAGCCACCTTTCATTTGCTCTGCCCTTTAATCTGTCTTTCGCTGTAGGAGTTTCAGCCACAACCTTGGAAAAATATGGAGTAAATTATTTCCAGGTTCCTACAAACTCTAGTGGGTGACCAAGAGTGAGGGAGAACCAACTGGGACCGGAGGAAGTCAAGGCTGATCCCTCTCTTTGGATACAATGTTGCAAGCAGCTGAATTTCAAGTACCTTGAAAAAGGAAGAAGAACTTGGGGAGGATGCTTGGCTGCTCCAAGCCCCCAGGCTGACTGGGAGAGTCAAACAATGGCACCTCACACTTCCCAGGAGGGTAGTTTGCTTGCTGTGTTTAGGGAGTTATCACAAGAAACACAATTTCACAAGGGAAATTGCTAAAGCTTGGAGCTCTTGTGTTTCCTGAGATGTGTCAGGGGAGAAGTGGCATGTGCTCATTATGACAAAAAAGGAGCCACCTGCCAGGCTCCCAGGCTCCCAGGCTCCCAGGCTCCCAGTGGAAGGGAGCCCATGTTGGTTACAGTTGGACTGCAGCTTGAAGCCATGCAGGCTGTGTGCTACTGGCATCCTTAAGAGGACACCAGGGCTACAAATGATGCCTGGGTTTTTAAAATAGGATTGAAGTTCTGGCTAAATAACTCAGGACTTCCTTTTTAACATTATCCATAAGAAAGCAACATCTTCAATAGCCAAATCCTAGGGACAAAAATAAAGATAGGCCCCTTCCATTTCTCCCTGGGAGACAGCAACGAGTAATAGATAGGGCTGTGCTATTATTTGGCCCTTAAATGGTCTCCAGACACCACATGGTAAAGGCTTGTCATTGAATGTATTACAAACTAGTGGAACTTTTCAAGATAGGAAAAAAAAATTATTTTTTTTAAAAGACAGGCACCTGCCAGGCAGCACACACCTTTAAGACCAGCACTTAAGAGGCAGAGACAGGCAGCTCTCTGAGTTCAAGGCCAGCCTGGTCTACAGAGAGGGTTTGAGGACTGCCATGGGCTACACAGAGAAACCCTGTCTCAGGGTAGAAAAAAATTGATAATGGAAGTTATTAGGTCACTGTGTGTCCTCAACAGGAATTGTGGAATATTTGTTTCTTCCTGTTTCTCATCTTGAGCCCCAGCCACAAGGTAAGGAGAATCATCACCACGTGCACTCAGTACAGTGTGCTGCCTTGCCACATACTTGAAGGCACTGGAGCTAAAACAGGCTAAACTCATTAAAGCTGTAAATCAAAATCAACATTTTCTTCTCCTAAGTTGATTATCTCAACTATCTATTATCTAAGGAAAGCCAGCTTACGTGAGCGGTAGCACAGGGTATAGCCTCCTGGAAATGAGGCAGGTCTAGAGTCAATTGTAATGGGACAAAGCATGAATCCTCCAAATCATCTCCAGATGGACACATGCTCAGAGGATGAGTTAAGGCTATATTATTGTCTCTTGAAACACTAACCCATCTCTGATGTTGACTCTCCCTGACACCAGTGTTAACCCATAAACAACATGGTCAGAAGACTGGCTTATGGCTCCTTCAGAACACTAGATTCCCTCCCAGCAAACAGCCCACCATACAAAGTTTTTAGACACAGTGTTTATTATTTAGTGCTTTACCGAAGGTGTCTCTGATGCCACTGGCCCCAAGATGTCTTCCTTAGTACACCTGCACACGACACTTACTTAATGTCCCGGACTCTGCTGGGCAATGGACATTTATCCTTTCTACCATTCATAGTAAACACAAAGAGCAGGGTCTATTTCTAGCTCATTCTGTGAATGAGGAAACAGGAAGCAGAAGAATTAATTGTGTGGAATGGGGTGTGTGTGTGTGTGTGTGTACATGCTAGAAGATTAAGACCATTGTATATAAGTGACAGGAGAGAACTATAACCCTATCATGTAGGAGGCAGAGGAAGAGAGGTCTCATGCCCATGATTATACAGTCAGGAAGTGGCTAAGTCAATAGACATAACTGAAGCTTCCTGTTCTGAGTCTAAGAGCTTTTCATGATCTGAAGATATGTGCCATCCTTGGGTATCCTAGTACAACCAAATACGACTTTAAAGTTCTTATAAAAGGTGTGTTTTGTCTGCCTCAGGCTGTTGAGGTCAAACACTGGCTTCACCAGCTCAAGATACCTGCCAGACACTTAGTTATCTTTGCAGTTCTCTACGGACTTCAGAAAATACATCTGAATATAGATTTGTTAACAGCTCTCGCAGAGAAGCTTGTAACTCCCATACCTTTCTCCTTTCAGAAACACAGCTCTTCATACCTGTCTGAGGACTGTACATGGTTCATTCCTTCTTGCCAGAGGAGAGTACTTCCTTCTTGGGGTAGAGAAGAGTATCTCTTGCCAGGCAAGAAAGCTCTTTTCTAGGAACCTGAACAAAAACTGCTTTCTCTAAATCAGGATGACATTCAGGAGGAGGAGTTGATCTCTCAGTGCCTTTACTTCCTAAGCATGAACTAAATGGAACAATGTATAAAATCCCCCAGAACAATCACACACCTCTCTGCCTCTTCAAAATGATATCAAGTGGGCTGGGGTTGTGGTTCAGCAGTAGCATACTTGCCTATTGTGTATAAGGCCCTGTGTCCCCAACACCTGCACACACACACACACACACACACACACACACACACACACACACACACACACACACACACACTCCCAGTGAGTGGGAGATGGCATTAGTAATACCATTAATGATATAGGTTTTTCCAGACACAAAACCCAGGGAGTTTCCCTGGCCTAGGCCTCTTTGTGAGTAAGTCTTTGTATGCTGAGCTTAAGGCCATTGCCAGCTCAGCTGGACTTTGAAGCAGGCCATAGTACTTCTAAGAACTGAGGAGACTGGGAAAAAAACTACATTTACCATGGAAGGATCCTGCATCCTGCAAGCCTGGTCTTGACCTGAAGACTTGCCTATTGGCTTCTTGCCAAAGCTGTGAAGCAGTTAAGCTCCATAGACACTTCTTAGAGGTGTTTTCAGTCTTTTTAAAATTGTATTCATGTGTTCAGTCATTCAATAGGGATTTTAAATTCTTACTCATTCATTTTAAAGGCAAGGTATGTAGGTCAGTGGTGGAACACATGCATAGCAAGTACAGGCCTTGGATCATTCTCCAGGACCCCTCTATCATATATATATGAGTATATAGTATACATAAAAGAGTACAGTGCTGTTTGAAAATAGTGCTTTTTCAAGAGCAAATGGTTCCCAGAAACAGAAATATCCCCAAAGAGACATGTGATTTTGATTGGAGGCAGAGACAGTGGCAGTGCATGGATGACAGAATAGACATATCTGCTCTGTGTACAAGTTTGCTTCAGCCTTTACATGTGATATGATGGCATAGACATATCCTGGGGGGACATAAAAGTCATTACAGCAGGAATACATTCCTCTAAATGGAACATGATCTGTATTACTTGCTTCCTTAGCAAAAACAAGCAAATAAACAAACAAATGCAAGGTGTAGATGAGACGATGCCTGCCTTTTCAAGACTTACGCAGTACCAGTACAGGAAGTGGTGCTTTCTAAACCACACAAAGAGTGCATGCAATTCCCCTTTCAACCATAACAGATAACAGTAATCCATCTAGGCTCTCCTGTCAAGGTCAGAGGCGGTTGAAGGCCTCCCCAGCACTGTGTTCTGTTCCATTCTGTGAGGAGTCTCAGGTTGTCTGGAGGTGTCGGATAAAATGTAGCCAACCGCGCGTGACTTCCTCTTTCCATGTACGAGTTCTTGATAGAGTTCTACCAAACTTCAAATAAGGATGCTGAAGTGGCTGTGAATGAAGCCACAGAGGAGAGCAGTTCTAGCTGGCTCCTGATGGACACTGGGGTGGAGTGGGTAACCACAGGTCAGAGGCTTGCTGGGGAGAAAGCAGCCCGCTCACAGTAGATGCTCTTCAAAAGCCACTAAAAAAGCATTTCTCTGTCTTCCACTCATTTAATATACTTTTTAATGCAGATTTTTAGAGCCATTACAAACAGTTGTTCAGATAGAAAGTACCCAACTGAAGAGTAAGATTCTAATCAGTTCAAACCTTGGGCTGTGGTGCAGTCCCTGTAACACTGAAGACCCTAAGAACAGGATCTACATCTCAGTTAAGACACGTCATTGTCTCTTCCCTTCATGGTTAAATCCAGTCAGGTGGGTTAATGGCTTGTCTTTAGGGTACATTCACCTAGCACCATGCTAAAGAGGTAGAAGTAATATTCTTTTAAGAACTATATCTTTTTTGAGATTATAATGTTATTGCATCATTTCCCTTTCCTTTCCCTCCCCCAAAGCCTCCCACATATGTTTCTGTCTTTCAAATCTACCCCACAGATTAAGAAAACATTCTCTACTTTTTTTCTCTCTCTCTCTCTTTCTCTCTTAAAGATGGTTTCATATAGCCCAGGCTGGCCTCAAACTCACGATGTGAACAAGAATGACCCTGAATCTCTGATCCTTCTTGCCTCCACCTCTCAGCTTCAGGATAACTATTTCTACCACCACATCCAGTTTGTGTGGTGCTGGGGATGCAACCCAGGCTTTCTGGATGGACACTGGCCTTGAGAGTGACTGGTTCTCACTGGTTCTCACGATTCATGTCAGACAAGGGAATGGGAAAGGACATCTACTTATTGGGAAAACATCTTAACACCTCATTTTATTGCAGTTGGTTTTCCCCCAACAGGGTCTCATATAGTCTAAATTGGCCTCCCACTCATTCTTCTCAGCTAAGCCTAGCATTCAACTTCTGATTCTCCTGACTTTACTTTCCAAATGCTGTGATTACAAGTATGGATCACCATGCCCAGGACCTTGTACATGCTAGGCAAGTGTTTGCCTGCCCCTCCCTTACTAGGTTCTCTGGTTGCGTTACAAATTAAATGGACATAAGGCATATTAACAGGCAACTTTAAAACATCTTAATGACCTGCACACACATAAAAGTCCCTATAAACACGGGACTCCAGGAAGGTCAGGCGATTAAAGCTTATATAGCATCCTGATCTACAGAGAAGACTGGGGCTGCTGGCCTGGAACCCCAGAATGAGAGAGACAGGGGCGGGAGAATTACAATTCATTGCCTGCTGGAGCCTGAGGAGCAGAGGTGTCACGTTATGAGAGAGCATGGAGAAGACCTCTATGGTAAGCTTGCCTTGTGAGGATAAGACAGCAATTGTCTGAGAACAGTCTTTAGAACTAGTGGCTAGGCACTAGGTCAACATCTTGTCTCCTCTCTTGTGACCTAGTTAATCTCTTCCGGTTTATGTGATTCCTGGGCAGGGGGCTCATGGTTGAGTGCCTTTCTGAGGGTCCTCTTTAGATATGTAAAGAGAGCTCAGAGAGAGCCAGTAACCAGCTCCTCAAGTGTCTTGCATATAAAGCAATAAGCTTTAGAAGTGTCACACTTTAGGCAGCATTTATGCCCATTTGCTATTTCCTCTCCCCTTGTATGTGTCCAAAAGGTTGCATGTTGGCTACAGGCTGTACCGCTGAACTACACTCCCAGCCTGAAGTTAGCCACTTTAAAACATACAATTCAGTGGTATTGCACAAATCCCGATTGGTCTTATAATAATAATAATAAACAAACAGAGCCAGATATTGGGGTAAATGCTGTAAGATCAAAGAAGCAGAGGAACAAGGCACTAGAGCGACTTCTCTCCACTACCGAATCCTCAGGCTGAAAAGGGTAGATCCTGTCTCCACAAATCCTCAGACTGAAGACTCTAACTCCTCAGCTGAAAGGAGGGGAAAGGGAAGGTCAACTCCTGTCTCCTCCCACCTTTTATTCCTTCCTCCGCCCAGCCGTATCACTTCCTGTCTCAACCTCCCCAGTACTGGGATTAAAGGTGTGTGCCATAGCTGCCTGGCCTCTATGGCTAACTCTGTAGCTGGCTCTACCCTCCACAAGCTTTATTTCTTAGATTACAATGTATCGCTGCAGAATGGCTTTTTTAAAAAAGGATTTTTTGTTTTTATATCATGTGCATTGGTGTTTTGCCTGCATGCGTGTCTATGTACTAAGTGCATGTGGTGCCTGATTAATCTGAGAGAGGGGATTAAATGCCCTGGAACTGGAATTACAACAGGTTGTTAGCCTTCATGTGGGTGTTGGGAATTGAACACAAGTCGTCTGGAAGAACAGTTAGTGTTCTTAAACATCGAGCCATCTCTCTAGCCCATGGAGGTGTTTTCTCTTTTCTTGAGGTTATAAAACCTCTATCTAGATTCAAAACATTTCATTACCCCAAAAGGTAATTGTGTACTAATCAGACAGTCATTCTTCACACCATCTTCCAGCCCCTGCTACACTAATCAACTTTCTGTCTCTGTCACTTTGTGACTGGCTTCTTTCTCTTAGCGTACTGTTTTTAAGGTTCATCCATGATATAGCAGACTTCTGGATTGGGTTGTTCTCCGTTGTCAGATATTCCATAGTGCGGATGCTGCAGTTGGTGTATTGATGTGTCAGCTGATGAACATTTGGCCATTTCCACTTCTTGCTTAGGAACAATGCTGCTATGAATATTCATGAGCAAGTTTCTGTGTGAACTATACATTTCCTTTCAAAGAAGCATTAGCTTCTATCTGAACCCATATACTTTATACAACTACCAGTTCTGTGAGGCAGCTAATTAGAAAGTCTATTTGCTCACAGCCTCCTTTCATGAAAGCCCAAACCAATTTTATTGTGAAGATCCAAATCTTATCAGTCTATACTATTTATAACAGCATTAAATTAAGAAATTACTTAAGGTGAGCAGGGTGATACCTTTAATTCAAGCACTTGAGAAATGGAGGCAGGTAGATCTCTGTGAGTTCTGGATCAGCCTGAGACATAACAAGTTCTAGGTTAGCCAGTGATACAGAGTGAAATCCTCCTCTACCCTTCATAAATATTACAGGGTTGGATTGATGGCTCTGTGATTCCAGAGGATCCAGATTCGATCCCCAGCACCCACACAGCAGCTGAAAACTGCCTTTGGTAATTCCAGTCCCAAAAGATCCAACTCCCTCCTCCAGCTTCCAAGGGCACTGCCAGCACATAAAATTCACGTTAGCAAAACACACATAAAATAACTTTTTTAAAAGTTTTAAATAGCTGCTAAAGGGTTAGGAATGTGGCTCAGTCCTTAGAATTGCTAAACCTTTCAGAACCATCTGCCCAGGGGTGGCACTGCCCAGAATGAGCTGTGCCTCCCACATCGATTTTTAATGCGTCACAGAGACATGTCCACAAGACAGTCTGATGGAGGCATTTTCTCAGTTGAGGGTTCTTCTTTCCAGATGACTCCAGCTGATGTCACGTTGACAAAAACTAGTTATGGCAGGAGGCCTAAAAAACATGAAACTCAGAAAAAGGGATTTGACTCAGTGGTAGAGTAATATGCATGTATGTAGTCCTGAATTTAAGTCCCAGAACCACAAAAATACAAAAAGGTCACATGGTTGAATCTCAAACAGCTTTTCATACCTGAAAGAGGAGAAGGCAATGTGGAGTTCTAGACAGTTTGAGGTCTAGAGGGCTCTGACCTCATGAACGATTTAATTTGTTTATGAATTCATAGCTTAATAGGTTTTATGCGAAGGGCTTTGATATTAAGACATGCTCTCTCTGCTCCCTGACTTCCATGATCCAAGCAGCTTTTCTCTGCTGCTTTACCACTGATCTCAAAGCAACCAAGAAGTAACCATGGACTATAACCATGAGCCAGATTCATGTTTATTTCTTCTCATTAGTTTTTCCCAGGGAGTTTACCACAGTGACCAAAGAAAGCTGACTAACACAGAAAGGTAGCACATGCCCTTTGGAGAAAGCATTGAGCCTGGGGATGATATTCCTATGGGCTTTAGCTGAGACGTTTGATTTGCAGATTCTTTCCTGTGACATGAGTCTAGTCTTCTGTGGCGATGACATCATAGTTCAGAGACAGTTTCTCCAGCTCAACACATCAAAGTACCATACTTTGGGATGTCATAGGCTGATCCCTCAACAATCACAGTTGTGTGGAGGTAAAGTCATTCATATATTTAAGGACTCAAGATTCAATTTTTTCCTTTTAATTTAATTTTTGAGGCAATTTAATAGAACATTTCTCCCTTTCCCTTCCTCCCTTCAAACCCTCCCATTACCCCCCCCCACTCTCCTTCAAATTCATGGCCTCTTTTCATTATTTTTTGCCTATATACATGTATATTCCTAAATAACCTGCTCTGTCTGTATAATGCTACCTGTATGTATGTTTTGAGGACTGATTGGCACTAGAAAACCAGTTGATGTGGTCTTCCTTGTCACATTTTAATTTTATTTCTTGTTGGGAGCATAGCACAAAGGTCCTTGTGCCCACAGATCTCCAGGGAGACCAGGAATGTTAAGCACCCAAAATTGTCTTTCCAAGGGAAAAGATGCAAAGACTTTTCTTCTATCCAGAAAGCTGAGATCTGGAGGTGACTAATGGCCCAGTGATCTGTTGGGCCAGGCCATATCAAGGTCTACAACCAGGACCAGAGGTGGCTAACAGCCTAAATGACCTCTATACTATATGATCAAGACCAGACCAGATCCTTCCCTAGGCCCTTAAGCTAGTACAGGTAGCCTATCTCTAGAACCCATCTTCTTGGAAGAAAAGACATGTACCCTGAGTTAAATTTTGATGTAATTACATTTCCTTGTACAAAAAGGATTATATTGCACCAGGAAATTTTTTTTATTTATTCTGTGTTTAATTGTTTTGGAAATAAAGCACCTGGTATAAAAATACTCCCCAAAGTCTTGATCCAGGTTGAAGAACCCCATCTCTTTCTCACCTCTTTGGGGTTTGCTTTCTTGACTGCTGTGACCACCTAAATAGTCCCCTTCATTGTATTTGTTAGTTGGATGTTTTTTGTTTTTTGTTTTTTCCTTTGAGGCAGGAATTTTTTTTGTGTATTTCTGGCTGTCCTGGAGCTCGCTCTACAGACCAGGTTGGCCCCAAACTCAGAGATCTGTCTGCTTCTTCTTCCTGAGTGCTGGGATTAAAGGTGTGTACTACCACCACCTTGCAATTTCATTTATTTTTAATGAAGTTTTTATTTGTTGTGTGTGCATGTTTGGGGGCACATGCACAATGACATTCATGTAGAAGTCAGAAGATAGCTTGAGGGAATCAGTTCTTCCCTCTCACCATGAAGATCCGGGGGATTGAATTCAGATTGTCAGACTTGGCAGCAGGTACCTTTACCCCCTGAGTCATATTTCCAATGAAGGCTCAATTTTTAAACTGTCATAAACATTTATTATACTTGCTGATTAATCTTGCTATTAACAGGATCACCACAAATAAGGTTTATTAAGGCCAAAGAAGGGAAGCAGAGGCAGACAGATTTTTAATAACCTGACTTCCTCCTGAAGTCATAAGTCCATGTCTTGTTTGTAGTTGGGCAGTAGGCACATCAGAAATGCACTGTACTTGTTAAAAGAATGAGAGAAGATCCATGGACAGTGAGTTTTTTTAGCACTTGCCTGTCCTTAGCCCCCAGCCCCACTTACTTCCGAAGCACACAGTGGGTGATGGATTTTAGCACTAGAGCCACCACCTGAAAGGGTAGAGGCAGTCCTTGTGATCTATTGACACTCGGGCCTTTTCTGCTTTGAGTCTCTAGCCTGATGAAATCATTGCAATCACCACCTTGTCCCAGAACAGACAGGACTGCATGATATCTCCCAGCACTCACTGTTAATGTCATGCACTGTTAGGTTTCCGTTCCTTCCCATTTCCATTAGACGCTGTGTCCCCCACTGAGGAACACAGTGTGCTCTGATGGCATGCTTAGGTGGAGGAGGCCATAAGTGACTCCAGAGAGAACCCATCCATTAGCAACTTCCACCCACACTAAGCTTGCTTGCTCTTCAGATAAGGGAAATCCACTCACTCTGGTATCCACTGTCACCCATGGCATTATGGATGCATTCACCAGCCACCACTAAGCACAAGATGGCCACTGTATTCTCGATGCAGAATTTCAGGCAGCAGCTGGTGAATTTTCATGTCATTGCTTGGCAATCTTACATGATTTATCACAAACATTATAAAAGGAAAGATGGTCTATCCCCAGACTGGATTCAGTTACATTGTGGCTCAGATCCTTTCTATCATATGGAAATTCAAAAAGATAATGCTGTTTTCTTCTAATATCAAAAGTCTGCAAGGTGACTCTTGTTTTCCAAAGAGGAGGAAAATCTTTACAAAGACACCTCTTAAAAATAAAATTTGGTTAAGGAGATAGGTTAAAAAAAAAAAAAAACTTTCTGAGCAAGAGTGAAGCTCCCCAGCACCCACATATATGACAGGTGGGTGTGGCAGCCTGCTTGCAATCCCAACATGTGGGAGGGGAAACAGGAGACCCCAGGATCAAGCTGGATAGCTAGATCTGGATTCAAGTGCAGGATCCTATCTCAATACAAAAGGTAGACAGTGATCTAAGAAGATTCTCAAGGTCAACCTTGGGTCTATACATATTCACATGGGTACATATACACGTGGACACATATGTGCACCCACATACAGTAAATAGAAACACACACATACACAAATAAAATCTGTCAGGTATAGTGAGCAATGGTTATACTTCCAGATTCAGGAGGCTCAAGACTGTCCTAGGCTGGGCTAGGACAACCTGAACTACAAAGTGATACCCTTGCCTTTAAAACAAGCTAACTAAATAAATAAGATTTACATTCAGGAAATAAGATTTACATTCAGGGGCTTATCTTAGTGCCAGAACATGTGTTTAGTATGCACTAGGGCTTTCACTTAATATCCAACACAAAAAATTAAAAAATCATATTTAGGGCCAGGTAGTTATGGCACATTCCTTTAATCCTAGGACTGGGGAGGCAGGCAGATCTCTGTGAGTTTGACGTCAGCCTGGGCTACGAAGTGAGTTCCAGGACAGACGTGGGTACACAGAGAAACCCTATCTTGGAAAACCACAATACCAATACTAATCCTACTAATAATAAATATTTAGTGCTTCTGAAGCATAAAGAGAATGAAACATTAAATGGTGCATTCTCACTGATTCTGTCCTTATCAGTACTAGATAACAATTACATGAGATAACTAGTACTGGATAATAACTACATTAGGTAACTAGTAGTAGATGACTAATTGCACTCATGATAATGAGAAGTTAGAAATGTTAAGCTTCCTACACACCTTTAATCCCAACACTCAAGAGGCAGCAGAAGCAAGTGGATCTCTGAGTTGGAAGTCAGCCTGATCTACAGAGCAAGTTCCAGGGCTACACAGAAAAACCTGTTTCAAAAAAGAAGAGGAGGATGAAGATGAGGAAGAAGAGGAGTTAGAGCTTAGAGGGAGCCGACAGCTTTAGCCTCTGTGCTTTCTAATCGAATCATTTATTAAATTATTCACAGTTTTTATGGGTTCCTCTAGAAAATGCAAGTGCGTTAAGTGAAAAATACAGGAGACCAGTGTTTTGGATGGGCTTCTGGGCTAGATCCCAGCAGATTAGACTGAAGATCAAAATGGAGTTCCCCATCTTGAGCCTTCACATCACGAAGTCAAAACTGAACTGTTCAACCTTAAAAAACCCAGAGGCAATGAAACTGTCAAGATAGGCCACTTTCTACGGGGGAGGGGGGGGAGTTGACTTTCACGCTGCCTTAGTCCTCACACACCAAAAGATAACCTCAAGTAACCTGATGTCAGCCAATCAATTACTGCCCCAGTGTTCTGTCCCTGGTCTCCTTCAGTAACTGCTATCTGTGGCCTCTCTCTGACTCCACAACAGACCTCGGGGCCACTTGGCTCACTGAAATGCTTGTCTTATTCTTTACAGTGAAGCAACTACCCATCTATAAAATAAATAAAACAGACAACTGAGATGAAAGCCAACTGGTCTTATTTTATCCTTTAATGGATTACCTATATCCTTTTAAAACTTTTACCAAAAAGAAGGGGATAACCTCCAAGTTTGATGGGAAAAGTTAAAAAACAAAACACAACCGAGAACGTAGTTCAATAGTAGAGCACGCGATTCAGGACTGAAAGAAAGGGAGGAAGTGAAGGAGGGAGAAGAGGGGAGAAGGAGAGGAAGAAGAAGAAGCAACAGGGTCTCCCTGGCTGGTCCAGGCTTGGCTCCAGCTTACAATCCTCCTGCCTCAGCCTCCCAAGTGCTGGCATGAGGCACCACATCCACCTGTGGCACTGCTTTCTGCTGTACCCCACTCATCCATTCACATGGTTTTCTAACATGTGTGTGTGTCCTTACCAGCGCCAAGGTACCTCTTAAAGAATCCAGTGAGTCCTTTAATGCACTTGAAACACTACTTATCAGTAAGAGGGAATCTAAGGACCACACTGCACTGAAAGTGTCTGATCGCTTCTAATCAGTGTTTTATCCATTCACTCAAAATCCAGCAGTTTTACCTCATCAGGCAAATAACTACAAGGAGGAACGTCTGGGGGGTGGGCACCAGGATGTGGGAGAGGGAGGGAGGGAGGAAGGGAGGAGGAGATACCAGCAAAAGGAATAAATGTTGCAATGCACCTGAATGAAGACCATTTGCAATGAGTCGGCGCCAGCGCTGTCACGTGACGGGCCTAAGGGCCATTGCTCTGCCCATCAATGCAGCATTGCTTCATGCAGAGGCTTCAGGTTAGTAGTGTTGCCCCAAACATTCTTTTATTATATTCCTGGTGGACATATTCCTATATCTGCTGAATCCAATGAGCTGCTGTGTATTCCTCCAAGATGTCTGGACAGTATTTGTGTGTGTGTGTGTGTGTGTGTGTGTGTGTGTGTGTGTGTGTGTGTGTGTGTGTGTGTTTTCGGTCTTGTGCAGGTGCGCGTGGGGACCAGAGGTGTCAATTTCAGCGATTATTTCTCAGGTGGCATGACATACAGTTATTTATTTTTGTTGTTGTTTAGAGACAGGATCTCTCACTAGCCTGAACTCACTCAGAAGCAGTCCTGACTGGTCAGAGATCTCCCTATCTCTCTCAGCTTATAATCAAGAGCCACCATGCTTGGCTTTTTTATGTGGAATCTGGGGAAGTTGAACTCAGGTGTCAAGCTTGTTCAGCAAGCGCTCTACCAGCTGAGCTATCATACCAGCTCAACAGATGTACTTTAAAAGTTGTCCAATTGAAAGGACCCTGACTCTGTCAGATTCTATTCTACCTGGAAATTGAGGTGATCCATTCACATAAAATTGAAAGGTGCCCATTTGGCTACTTAATAAATGCAAGTCTTGGAGCACAGTCTTAAAGGATTCTAAGTTCATCCAATGGAGATAATGATGCCCCCTACATAGGGCAGCTGGAATCATGTTCTATCTTAAAATACATAAAAATAAATAAATGGTACGCTCACACTTGTATACCTAAATCTATAAGTACATGTGTCTTAGTTAAAGCTCTATTGCTATGAAGAGACTCCATGACCATGACAACTCTTATAAAAGAAAACATATAATTGGAGGTGGCTTACAATTCAAAGATTTAGTCCATTACCATCATGGTAGGAAGCATGGTGTCTGGTGTCATGATGGCAGACATAGTATTAGAGGGGTAGCTGAGAGTTTTACATCTAGATCTGCAGGCATAGGAAGAAAGAGTGACATTGGGATTCCTTTGAGCTTCTGAAACCTAAAGCCCACCCCCAGTGATGCACTTCCTCCAACAGGGCCACACCTCTTCCAACGAGGCCACACCTCCTAACAGTGCCACTCGCTATGAGCCTATGGGGGAGATTTTCATTCAAACCACCACAACATGTTTATCTACAAAGAGATGTTTAAAAATACGTTCGCTTAAACGTTAACCTTGGCTTTCTCTAGAAGTGAGATTTGTGGAAATTCTTTTGTTTTAATTGTTGTTGCTTATGTTTTGAGACAGAGTGTCAGTCACTACATAGCCCTGGCTAGTTGGAATGCATAGAGATCCACCTGCCTTAACAGTGTGCAGCACCCCATCAGGTCATGAGACTCCTTAGGATAGGACCAAACAAAATCTTACATAAGTAAACTGCAGCTCTCAGGATTCAGTTGTATACAGTCCTGAGTGAATATGCAACCTTCAAGTCCCCGTGAAAATTTAAATGTAGTGATGGTTGTTCTTTGTTTGGTTTGGTTTGGGTTTGGATGCTGGGGATTGAACCAAACGTCTTTCAAATGCTAAGCATGTGCTCTACCATTGTACTACCCTGCCAGTGGCAGTATTGATGTTTGTCCAGAGCCTGAAACATGGAGGTAGCTAATTGTTAGTTGATGAATTTCCAGGCTTCCTCTTCATAAAGGGAAATTAAAAATTGACAACGCATCACAGAGTGTCAGCTAAAATAAATCTTCGTCAATTTTATTGTGAAAGGCATCACAGGAGTTGTGATAGATTGTATCCCAAGTCCTGAGCAAAAAACAAATCCTTCTTTCCTTAAGTCACTTTTTGATTACATCAAGAAGAAAAGCAGAAAGTAGAGTCAGGCTTAGAGTAGCTAGTATCCCTTCTGAATAGACAGCATGGAGGGGCAAGTTGACATTTATGATAATGACCAGGCTCTCTCACAAAATCCAGGGATGGCCCAGTAGTGGAGGTACGTGCCTTTAATCCCAGTACCTGGAGGTAGAGGAAGGTGGATGTCTGTGGGTTCGAGGCCAGCCTGGTCTACAGCGCAAGTTCCAGGACAGCCAGGGCTACACAGAGAAACAGTATCTTGAAAAGACAAAAAATAAAATAAAATGAAAAGATTCAGGGATGAAAATTTAACTGGACCAAGTATATATTGCAGGCAGAGACTCAGGCATCAGCACCACTGTCTGCCCTTTTCTCCGAACCTCCACAGAGGTTGTCTTCTTGTCTTTCCCGTTGCAGATCTGCTCTCACCCTGTTCAGAACTCCAATTATCACTTCCTGGAGAACATTCCCAGAGTAGCATGCTGATTGGCAGGCTTCAGTCACATGTCCAGCACCTGGCAACTCTGAGACCAGTCACAAAAGAGTACAAAACCCTCTCAGCTTCTGAGAATAGATGAGTCAACTCTAAAAGAAATACCATACAAGCCATTTGTACTATTTTAAATATTTGAGAGCTGGAGAAATGGTTCAGTGGTAAAGAGCTCTTTCAAAAGAATGAAGTTTGGGTCACAGTACTCATGTCGGGCTGCTCACAACCATTTATAACTCCAGCTCCAGGTTAGGGCACTCCATACTCTCCATTCTCTCTCTCTCTCTCTCTCTCTCTCTCTCTCTCTCTCTCTCTCTCTCTCTCTCTCTCTCTCTCACACACACACACACACACACACACACACACACACACACACACACACACAAATGTAAAGAAGCAGGTCAGATCAATTTTTTTAAACAATTTATCATAGTAACCCCGGCACATGTAAAGTATTAATGATTTAATGTGCACACAATTTAAAAAGGGATATTTTATGTTTTGGGTGTGAGAGAGTGACAGAGTCTTCTCACATTGCCTAGACTGTCCTCAAATTCATAATCCTCTTGCCTCTGCCTCCCTGGAAACTAGAATTGCAGGCATGCATCATCATGGAGATAAAATGATATTTTACACTCTTTACTACACACTTTGTTAATTTTTGCATTATGTCTCAATTTGGACTTGTCACATTCCAAGTGCTCAGTAGTCACATGTAACAGTAAACCAACAGATCTAGATTTCTTAACTGAGATCAGCTTGCTGCTGCTCCCAGCATGCATCTGTAAAACCTGGGTCTGCAGTGTTCCAACATAGCAATTCTCTTGCCTGGTTCAGTTGTCATTATTGTGGGTCTGCTCCTGGGCTCAGATAATTGTGCAGGATAAATCATCGTTGGCTCTCACAGCACACATAGGTTGCTAAATTACAATTACAGTGTTCTTTCTTTGATGGAGTCAGAGTTAATGTCTTTGTGTGTTTCCTTTAGTGCAGAAGTGAAATTAGACACACACACACACACACACACACACACACAGCTCACAGAAAACCCAGAGCTCCATCAGCAGATTGTTCAGGCTTGAAGGGAAGGTCATTAGACTATTTATATGAAGGCCAGAAAGCTTTAGAAAACAGATAAATGTCAGGGTACTGATTGCTCAGCTGTAGTACATCTCTGCTTCCCAAATGTAATAAATACGTTTCTCTAAAGTGTGCCATATATCTGTGTGTGTATATATACATATATATACATGCACATATATATATTCATATGACATTTATATGGGTCCAACATTGGGCTTTATTAAATATTATACACAAAACACACACACAGGAATAGTGACACATGCCTATAATCTTAGCACTAGGTGGGCAGAAGAAGGAAGATCAGGAGTCCATGATCATCCTCAGCTACATAGTACGTTCCAGTTTGAGCTGATATGAAACCAAAGCAGGAGCCACACTGTTGCTAAGGAGCCACATCATCCTACATTGCTATTAAGTCTCCATACCGTACGAAAATAAGTATCGGCTTCCTAAGCCTAATGTAGCCTGCAAACCATGTTTTTAAACCTACACTGACCGTGTGACCCCCATGACGCATGCCCACCCTTTTGACTTGCTAAACTCCTGTGTTTCATGAATAAATGAAACTCAGGGATAGATCTTTGAGAAATTCAGAGATATTAGAGAGAATAAACACCTCAGTCAGATCTTATCCAGCTGCTTTCCAGCTTCCTCAGCCTGGCTTCTCTTGGCCTCTTCTAGCCCTCTGTCTTTCTACACTTGCCTTAAATATTCTCTTCACTTAGTTAAGGCGTAGCCCCACCACTGCCTACCTGGGAGCCTGGAACTCCTTCTGTAAACTAAAATGACCTCAAACTCAGTTTGGATTAAGGGCGTAGATCACCACTCCCGGGATACTTCCTGTGTTGGGATTAAAGGTGTGAATCACCACTCTCTGATCCTCCTAGACTGACCGTGGGTTGATCCCTCTTATGTCTCCGAAACTTTTGGAGCTTTTATTAAATCCCCACACTCCTGCACCTGTGATCTACGATCGCCCTTTTGCTTTACTAAAATGTGTCTTCCCGGATACCTTGATACCTTCCACCTGATATATAATTGCACTTATCTGCCCCACAGGCAGCCATGAGCCCTGAGTTCCCCACTCTTCTGTCCAGGTGCTAACAGCCAATTATTTCCAGAGCTGTTTCTATCAACCATACCCTTCCCCATAGAAGGGACCTTTAAGGCCAATGAGCAGCTGCTCTCTGAAATGCCGACTTTAGGAGAGGCAGTTGGCTAGCCAGCTCTAAATACAGCTTGCTTTAATCAGACACTGGTGGGGTTAGTTTTTTTTCCCTCAGATCTAATACTGCAGGAGGACTTGTCTCAAAAACACAAAACTAGGGGTGTGACATGACTCAGAGGGTAACATCACTATCAAGTCTGATGACCTGACATTGACACCTCCAGGACCCACACTGTGGAAGGTGAGACCTGAAGCCCACAAGTTAACCTCTGATCCACATGTTCACTTACAAACTAAATAAATAAAATATGAAAAAAATCAAAACTCCACACCAATGTATATGTATATACAAGTCTGATGGCATGGATGTTTACAAGTCAGAGCTACCCATTGCAATTTTAAGAACCTATATGTAGTGAACACAGCAAAAAAAAAAAAATGCCTTTTAGATATGTAAACACAGCTTAGCCAGGAACCCCACTACACCCAAGGTTGCACCTGATAGCCAGAACCCAGTGACTTCATTCACTCAAGATAACCAGGCACAGTCCTTACGCCCCATGATGCTAATTGGGCAGTATAAAAGCAGAGACCAAGAACAATGTTCTACTTTGAACATCTGGAAATATACCACCTTGATCTGCCCTGTGGCTGGAGAGTCTCTCCAGGATCAGAGACTTGTGTTTTGAAATTGGACCTGACCTTCAGCTAAGATAGAGCATACAGGTGAGAAGTCTTGGGAAGACAGGTTTAGGACTGTAGTTAGGAATTTAGAGTGTGAACGTAGTGTTGCTCCCAACACTATCTTTTGTCTATAATTTTGTCTTTTTTTTTTTTTTTTTTAACAAAGTAAAGACTATCAATTTCTTTAGAAGTCTCTCTTTGTTTCCTTCAGGAGGCAACTTACAACAGTTGCCTAGTAATATATATATATATATATATATATATATATATATATATATATATATATATATTGGAGGGGGCAGTACTGGAACTTGACCTAAGGCCTCATGCACTTACCTAATAATTTGAGCTACTATGCTGATGTGAGGACATTTTATTTTATTTTATTTTGACAGGTCTCATATGTCCCAGGCTGATCTTGAACTCACTATATATCTAGGGAAAATCTTAAACTCCTGATCTTAAACGGCTCTACCTCTTGAATACAGGGATTACAGGTGCATACCACAATGCTCAGTTTATGTAGTGCTGCCGATTAAACTCTGAACTTTGTGCTTGCTAGGCAAAATCTTTACCAATGGAGTTATATTTCCAGTATGTATTGAGCACATACTGTATGCCAGTTTGGAACCAAGTGATAACAAAAATGTCATTTACTGTTACAACAATGCCATCTTAACATATCCACTTCACAAAGAAGACAACTAAGACATGAGAAAGATTAAGTGACAGGCTTAAAGTCTCATGGCCACTAAGAAATGAACCCAAGGTTTGAACCCAAGGCTTGCCATATTCCAAAGCTTTACTTGCTGAAGTTTGCATGTAATATAGAATAATATTTGAAGTAGAAGGCATCCCACATTGCCAGCACTTCCTTTAGTGGGTTTTTGGGGGAGGGAAGGCAGGGTATATGCCAAGAGAGGGAAACACAGGGCTAAAAAGTTGTAAAGTGGAGCTCCTCTTATGAGAGAAAATAAAGACAGGTGTGTAAGTGCCTGGGTGTGGGAAGCAGCCATCAGCCCCAGCACAGAAGTGCTGAACTCCAGCTCACTCTAAACCTCATCTGATCTCGTGGCTTCAAACAAGCCACTTGGCTTCCAGCATTATAGAGATTATGGCTCTGCCCAGCCTCCTTGAGGAACCATTTGTATTAACTAGTTAATGGTTGTATATTATCTTGAATAAGCAAAGAACCCACTAAAATCCTTACATAAACCTGGCTAGTGCAGAACTAAGATCTTGCTCTTTGTATGTCATAAAGGAAGATCAAACTATCTTCTGTTTTATTGTTTTAATCAGATCATTTGGCAATGCTTGGCCAGACAAGAAAACCATAGCACGCCACATTCATTAGCCAGTGATATTTTAGGACCTGAATACAATCTCAACCACCTGAGGTAGAGAGGGTAAGCATTAAATAAATATTTGTTGAATGATTAAGTACAAGAGAATTGATGCTTGTTCACAAACATGTTATTAGATAGTGTATAGGTAGTTTGCCTACATGTCTGTCTGCGATTTCCTGACTTTGCACTGTGAGTGGCCATGTGGGTTCTGGGAATTGTACCTGGGTCCTGTGGAAGAACAGCCAGTGTTCTTAACCCCTGAACCATCTCTAGACCTATAAATTAGGCTTTAAAAGCTTCCTGTATGGTATCAACAGTTGTTCTAAGAATTTGGACTGTTCTCCCACAGTGTGAGTATGAGATTCTTCATCAGCAAGTATACAAGGAGTGGGAAGGCCAGCTCCCAAGTTACTGACCATCCTAAAGCAACCATCAAGCTATTCCTCACAGCAAAGGACATGACAGAGTTCACAACTGTTTTTGTGACAGAATGATTATGGAAGAAAGAAATCTTCATTTGGGTAAAGCACAAAAAGCAGAATCCAGGAATTATTTGTATAACAAATACAAATAGGAAGAGAATGAAGAACAGCTTCATCTTTAAAAAATGACATCTAGTAAAATAAATGTCCAGTTACAGACCAAATCCACACCTCAGTCATAGTCCCTCAAGCCTTAACTATTTGAAAAAGTGTGAAGTATTGGGCTGGGACGATGGCTAAGAAAGTAAAAGAGATGGTTTTGCAAACACAAGAACCTGGGTTCAAATCCCTAGAAGTCCAGTAAAAAGATTGAGGGGGTAGGGTAGAGACAGAGGTCACTGGGGCTTGATGGTCACCCACCCATCTCCAGGTTCAGCGAAAGATCTTGCCTCAAGGGAATACGGTGGAATGTGATAGACATCTGATGTTCTTCTCTGGTCTCTGAGCATCTATACACACAATGCACCCCCATGTACACATAACACACACACACATTCTCTCTCTCTCTCTCCCCCCCTCACACACACACACAGACACACACACACACATACACGTGACACATGAAGATTTCCACAGAAATCTCCAGTCAATTGTTTAGCTGGCTTCAAAACTGTCTAGAGCCTGTGAATTATTTAATACCTGAGCTTACACACATTTCATGCCAAGTCAGTCATTTATCCAAGCTACTATATTTCTCAAGCCGTGACTCACCCATTTGGTAATGACAGTCCATCTTATGTGCCGTCCCTGTGAAGATTAGAGCTCTTAATTGCCTCAGGAGAAATGTTCTCTAACAGTGGCTTTCGGATTCTTTTAGGGGCGGAATCATTTGTTCACAAGGGATGGCACTCAGAAACTCCATCTATTATGAAATGGAGCTGTCCTTGTTGAACCAGAAGCCTGGAATCCCATTCCTGGCCCCTCCTCACTTAGCACAGGACACTCAGCCAGAGAGATCACTGCTTTGTGAGATTGTTGCTTTCCACATAACAAAGGCAGTTTATTGGTCAGGGTTCTCTTGAGAAACAGAATTGATAGAATGAACCTGGTTTGGCGGCACATGCTTTAGTCCCAGCATTTGGGAGGCAGAGGCTGAGTTCGAGGTCAGCCTGGTGTACAAAGCTAGTTCCAGGAGAGCCAGAGCTACCCAGAGGGAAAATTTTTAAAATGTATATGCATATATTTATTTATATATCTTGGAGTCCTGAAGAAGCAGACTCTAATGCCCATGAAGGAATAAATTTGCTATCACAAGCAAGGGCAAGCAGGCAAAGAAGAAGAGCCTTTTTCTTTCATGTCCTTTTATACAGGCTGCCTCATAAGATCTGGATTTAGAGTGGGTCCTTCAACTTCAAGTAATTCAAGAAAGAAAAATCCCTCACAGGTGTACCTACACATTTTGGTTTTAGTTAATTCCAGATATAGTCCAGTAGACAACCAGGGAACACCATCAGGCAACATGGGACCTTGCTGTTCATATTGAATGGCACATAAGGAATGATGTTTAGCATCTTACATCTTACAGCTGTAGGAAGGACAGAGAGGTCTGAAGAGGGTCAGTGGCAAACCGCAGCTCATGCTAGATGGTGATGAACTGGGTCAGAACTGGGAGTCAGGAGTCTCTTCCTTTTACTTAAGCCAGGATGCAGCTAGTTCAAGCTCTAGAGAGCTTGGTATTGGGTTGAGGGATCAGTTAAGTTTGGGGTCAGGAATTGCAAAGGACTGGGAAAGTCTGCCCATCATGATGAAATTCTGCCTACCTCTTGCTTCCCTAGCATACACTTCCAACGTTTCTTTTATCCTTGACACATAAGAGAGCTGTAGCTCACAGCAGCTCAGGGCTCAAATTTCCTAGTCACTCCATGCCACTTACAGAAGGTGTGACAATCCTCAAGTGATCCTATTGTTTTTTATTCCCAGCTTCCAGAAAGTGTGTATTCAATGCTGGGACAGGAAGACAGCAAAAGGCTACCCTGGAAGAGGGGTGGTCTCGGTGAATGCCTCAAGTGCACAAGGCACTGTACACCCTCAAGACCTCTGCTGTGGAGAATTCGTTCTCATCCTTGTCATCATCACCCAGCGTCATATCTGCCCTGGTTCTCATCCCTCCTGCCTCACAAAGATGCGACACTTCAGGGACATAGTTATTTATTTTGAGACAGGTTTCACTCACTATGATGCCTGAGTTTGCCGAGTTCCAATCCACCTGCCTCAGCTTCTTGAGTGCTGGGATTACAGAAGTAGGTCGCATGCCCAGTCTCTAAGACTTTTTGGTTTTTCTTTGTTCTATTCTGAGACAGGGTCTCATGCGACCTACTCTGACCTCTGTTGCAGAATATTATTTTAAGGTGTGCTTCTTTTGTTTGGCTTGTGCTGCATTTCCTTAACTCTGTGAAGTTGTGTTACTATGCCTGTCTAAAACACCTGATGGTCTAATAAAGAACTGAAAAGACAATAGCAAGGTAGGAGAGAGAGAGATAGGTGAGGCTGGAAGGCAGAGAGAATAAATAGAAAGAGAAATCTGGGAGAAAGTAGCCAGAGAAGGAAGAAGACTCCAAGGATCAGCCACCCAGCTACACAGCAAGCTATGGAATAACAGTGCGAGTAAGATGTACAGGAAAAGACAAAGAAAAGTGTCCCGCGCCTTCTTTGCCCGCAAACAAGACACAGTACAACAGGATCCTTCTGCAGCAGGTTTATTGAAGCTTCACACACTAGGGCAAAGAACGGAAGACCCCGAGCCTCCCAGGCAGGCCGCTTTTATAGGCAACATTGTTTATCTCTGACGTGGGCCTTTCCCATTGGTCAGCACACCCTCACCCGATATGATGTATCTATCTGGGGGCCAGGCTTCTTGCTGGAAAATTACAAGGTGTCATGCGCAGTGACTTGTTTACTAAGGAGCTTCCTTAAACCGCTTAGTCATGGGCCGGATACAAGCGCCATCTTTAGGGTGCGGCTGGCTCCCTACATCTCCCCCTTTTCTTATATTTAAAAAGAGGGAGGCTATCCAGTGGATGGAAACAGAGGTTTGTCCTCCCAAAACTTCTGGGAACTATGTACAAAGGAGACGTTCTTGATGCGTCCACCAGATACACCTCCTGACCAGCCCTGCACCTTTGTGGGAGATGGGATTTGTGTGCCTTGCCCATATGCAGACAAACATGTTCCATGGATCCCCTCAAACTCTAAGGTGGAACCATTGCAGTGCTTAGCCTTACAATCCACATGGAAACTATAACAGGTATGCTCTAATGAGGTGCAATGGCAATTAAGCCTCTCAGTGCAAGAGCCATACCTATACAGTATACACAATCAACCATGCTCAATTCCAAGCAATAGGCCAAAGCCTGCCCAAACTTCCTCACCAATCAGGGAGAGGCATACCTTCCGCAAGGTTAGGTGACCACAATCAGTCAAGCTTAAAATTTTTGCTCATACAGAGCTGCCAGCCAAATCGTAGGGGATTGTCCATCTTCAATAGCCATTAAGGCTTGGGTCAAAATTGTCCTTTCTCTCTTTCTGGACGCTCGCATCTGGCAAATCAGCCAAAGACTGCCTCCGAATCCCACGACCATGAGGATCCCAAGGGTTCCCATGCCAGCCCATTCTTTCAGGTACGAGACGACTGAGGAAATCTATGTGGAAAGGCCCTCCGTTAAGGACAGGTCCAGACAGGTGGAATTAATCTGAACGATGGCAACGCAGAGCTCTCGTAGCGTCTGCTCAAACTCTGAAGACCAATTCTGTAAGATAAACTGAGAAAGGCTTTTCGACAAGTTAGCTGCCCTAGAAAATTTTTCATACTGAATGGAGGTAACACAAAGTCCAGGGAGCTTTTGTTCACATCCCAATTGGGCCATTTGCCATAAAATGTCTAATTGTTCTTGTATTAAATCAATATGCTGGTTAACCAACATAAGTCCTCCTTGAATTTGGGTATCAACAGATGCTTGCCTATCTAAGGCCATTGTTACCAAGGCTGATAAATTATTAATAGCCAGAGCAGTTTGCACAGTGTTGGAAAGGGCGAGGGCTGAAGCGGTTGCTGTGGCCCCTACAGCCGTGACCGTAACAATCCCAACAATTATAGCAGAAATGCCAAAATCCCTTTTAGGTCGAAACAAACTCATGCTGCTAGGAGCCTCAACCGGCATAGGCACAAATCGTGGCATGCGAGTCACCATCGCAAAGGAATACTTCTGAGCATCCCAACAAAGGGTATAAAAGCAGGTGCTCTGGGCACACTCTAAAACATCTTTATCTATAGAAACATTACTTACAATCCAAATAAAGGGTGGCCATACACACACGGGGGCAGCCGATATTGCTTGTTCAAAGACAAGTTGCTCTATAAAAGGAGCGACGGAGTCAGGGTCTCCAAAGATCCTTCCTGCTGCCTCCGTCATGCGTGCCACAAAGTCTGCAAATGGTTCATTTAGTCCCTGGATAATCTTAGTAAGCTGATTGCTGCCCTCTCCTTTTTTAGAGAGTGCTTTCCAAGCACGAATGGCCATGGCTGAAATTTGAGGGTAAATCCCCCAAGGAAATTGGGTCTGCTGTGTAGCATACTGTCCTTGCCCAGTCAGCATTTCAAAGGTCCATTCCCTCTGTTCAGGGGTTATGGCCGCAGCATTTACTCTAGCCTGTTCTTGAGCTATCTCATGCCATAGAGCCTTCCATTCTAGATACTGACCCATGCTTGACAGGGAAGCTTTAGCCACCGTCTGCCAGTCTGATGGAGTCAGGTTCCACAAGGCAAGCCGATCAAGTTGTGTAACAGTGAAGTTGGCATTTACACCAAACTTGCAGACAGATTCTGCAAGCTCTTTAATCTGACTAAATTCTACTGGGGCATAAACCCGATCATTATTTTGGCCCTCATATACCGGAAATGCTAAACTAAGTTGTTGCCTCGTGGCCTCCGGCCGGAAAGAAAAGTTTGTAGCACCGCTCACACCATAAGGAGGAGGAGCTGTAGGCGGAGGTCTGTGCATTCGCTGGCTTTCTGCCTTGTGCCTGTTCTTTCTGATTTGGTTACGAGGAGGATCATCAGGGGAGTATCTCTCTGCCTCATATTTGGCTGCCTCCTCTTCCAAATCAAATTCATCTCCTGGGTCTAGTGGGTCTTCCTCATCTACATGGCTGGATTTAGAGGAAGAAATGGAAGATTCTATTTCATCCCTGATCTCTAAATTAGCCAATTCTTTCCAGGGGAAGGTAAGTTTGGTCTCTTTCCTTCTTCTAACCTCTGAATTTTTCTCTGAATTTTTCTCATAATTTTTCTCGAAACTTTTCTCCCCCATACCAGTACCGGGGGGGTCCTTTTTCCTTTTTCTCCCCCATACCGGTACTGGGGGGTCCTTTTTCCTTATGTACAGTTTCCTTGGGGCGCGCTCCCAATCTCTCATCCCACTCGGTTTCTGATAGGCTATCCTGAACCTCTCTCAACATTATCTGTCCCTCCATGACCACTGGCAAGCAGGACTCATCCTTTAAACAATTCTTGATCATCTTCCATATAGCTTTGGTGCCCATCCTTAAATCCGAGATCATCGACTGCGAAGTACCCATGATACCGTTAGCAGCGCGGCTTATCCGCGTCCGGCTTATCCGCAAAACGAAACCAAAGAGCGCTGCCGCTTACCTACGTCGGTCTTAGGCACTCAGCACCGAAATCAATGAAAAAGAAAGGCAACCACAAGAAAGATGATCAGGGTGACTAGAACCAAACCTAATCCTGCCAAAACCTTCTGCCAGTAAGCACTAAAAACCAAACCTCAGTCAGGGACCATACCTCTCCGAGCGAACACTCTGCAGTTCTGAATCCTCCTCGTCACCGAGGGGTCTCCGCTGGTGCAGCTGATGTTGTCTTTCCCGGGTTTTCGGCACCACTTGTCCCGCGCCTTCTTTGCCCGCAAACAAGACGCAGTACAACAGGATCCTTCTGCAGCAGGTTTATTGAAGCTTCACACACTAGGGCAAAGAACGGAAGACCCCGAGCCTCCCAGGCAGGCCGCTTTTATAGGCAACATTGTTTATCTCTGACGTGGGCCTTTCCCATTGGTCAGCACACCCTCACCCGATATGATGTATCTATCTGGGGGCCAGGCTTCTTGCTGGAAAATTACAAGGTGTCATGCGCAGTGACTTGTTTACTAAGGAGCTTCCTTAAACCGCTTAGTCATGGGCCGGATACAAGCGCCATCTTTAGGGTGCGGCTGGCTCCCTACAGAAAAGCCCAAAGGCAAAAGGATAATTTAAGTTAAAGAAAGCTGGCTAGAAACAAGCCAAGCCAAGACCAGGCACTTATAAAGACTAAGCCTCTGTGTGTGATTTATTTGGGAGCTGGGTAGCGGGCTTCCCAAAGAGTAAAGACAAGCAACAGACTTGGATCTCACTATGTAGACAAGGATGACCTTGAATTCCTGATCCTTCTGCCTCCATTTTCCATGTACTGAGATTACAGGCATGTACCACCACATCTGTTTTATGTAGTGCTGGGGATTGAACCCAGGACTGTGCATGCATAGGCAAGCACTCTACCAACTGATGTGGGAATGTCTTTGTGTATGCTGTGTGTATCAATCTTTACATAAAGGACTGTTTTGTCCATGGCAGGCACCAATGAAGAAGTAGGTGGGGAATCAGAATAGGTAGAGTCAGAGACAGATTGAGCCAGCCGCCCAAGAAGAAACATATAAGGAACACAGGTGAGCCACGGGCCATGTGGCAGACAGATTTTTGGAAATGGGTTGAGTTAAGATGAAAGAGCAAGCTAGCAATGTGCCTGATCCATAGGCCAAACAACATGAACTTAATATAAGTGTCTGAATCATTTTGGGGGGACCTAAGCAGTGGCAGGCAGCTAAGGGGTCTGGGACTGCAGGTCTGTGGGTCCAGATCTCTGGCTGCCCGGGGCCAAGGAAACCTTATTGTAACAACCAACTGTCCCAATCCCCCCCCCCCCTGTGTGTGTGTGTGTGTGTGTGTGTGTGTGTGTGTGTGTGTGTGTGAACCATGGCACAAAGCACATATGTGGAAGCCAGAGGACAAGTTTTGGAGTGAATAGCCTGTTCTTTCCCTCCACCTTTACATGGGCTCCAGAGATTAAATTCAGGTCATTCGGATTATTATCTGGACATTCTTACCAACTCTGAGGGAGCTTTTAATAATTCAAAACCTACCATCCTCACTTAAAACCCTTCAAGAGTTCCCCACTGTCTGCACTAGTATAGGAGGGAAGACCTCTCAAGAAAAGTGTGTATGTGCACATGAGATATCTGTGTCCTCTCAGCAGAGAGTGGTTTGCAGATTTAAACTGGAATATGTGGCTTTGAGAGATGGGCTCCATCTTACATCTAGGAGCATTTATTTATTCATGTACATTTATTTAGGGTTTGGCTTATCCAAACCAGTTATCTTATCCACAGAGGAACTGGTACGGCTGAGTATGTAACAGCTTGTTTCTTGAGCAACAACAGGAAATTTCTCAGCTCCATTTCAGAAACATCAGTCCTGTGATAGGAACCAACTACAAAGCCAACTGATAATGAACTGCTATTCCATTTGTCCTAAAAATCTTGGAAGAAAAGCAAGATGAGATGCCTGCCAAGGAGCCCAGTGCAGTAGAAGGAGGATTCTGGGTCAGCAAAAGGGCAGTTCCACATGCTTTAGAAGAAACTGAGTCACTACTTAGGATGGCAATTTTTGCTGTGGCTCACCCTAGCAGGTCCTCAGATCACCCCAACTCCCTGTAAATTGTAAATATCACAATTTACAGGGCACTGTCTGACAATTTCTCTCTGGTGATCTACTTTTTTTATTATTTTAAAATTATGGAGCTAGAGAGAGATAGCTCAACAGTTAAGATCATGCATACCTGTGTTTGTTCCCAGCACCCACATGGTGACTCACAATCAATCAGAATTCCAATTTCAGGTGATCCAACTCCCCACTTCTAACTTCAGATATGCAGGCAAAAGAGTCATACACATAAGAAGAAAAAAAATTAACCCAAATATTTCATTTTAAAGTCAACTTATTTTGAAAATAACAAAAGATAAAATCTGTGCACATTGACAAATCCCTGTAATTCCAGCACTCAGAGGCAGGCAAAAGAATAAGCAGTTCAAAGCCAGCCTAGGCAGCTTGAGACCTTGTTACAAATTTAAACAAGGGCCAGGGAAATGCCTCAGATGATAAAGGTGGTTGCCACCTCCCCTGGATACCTGACCTATATGCTGGAAGAAGGCTGACTCCCACATAACACTCTCTCTCTCTCTCTCTCTCTCTCTCTCTCTCTCTCTCTCTCTCTCTCTCTCTCTCTCTCTCTCTCTCCCCAAATACACAAATGCACACAAACATTCAAAATAAATAAAAATACAACTCTAAAGCAAATCAGTTTTTTTTTTAATTAGATAACACAAAACATTTCATGATTCTAAAGACACTCGTGTTAAAGGCTTTGGCCACCCACAGCTTTCCAGAGCAATCCCAGTTAGTTCTTTCTCAAAGTTTGTGCATCCACCGGTTCATATGTTTGTGGTTTTTATTTTTATCCATTGTGGGATTCCATTTGCAACACCCTGAACCTGATATTCCCCAACACAAACCTAGATTTTTCACTTAACAGTTTATTTCAGGGCCCGGCTTTTTTGTCTGTGACTGTAACCACTTCAGTAAGGCTCTGTGACGCCGCCCCCCTCACCCCCCCACGCACACATAAAGAGATTTGGCTTTGACTCAATTGAAACTGCCTATTATGGGCTACAGAACCCACCCCAGATCTACACGGATGGGAAAACCCGGGGTGACCCTGACACTTGCTTATTTGAAATATTTCTGATTCCACAATTAATATGCATCTACATCGTTTTGTTGTGCTTTGCTTTTTTTTTTTTTTTTTTTGAGATAAGATTTTACCATGTAGCTCTGCCTGTTCTACAGCTCACTCTGTAGAACAGGCTGGTCCCACTCTCAATGAGCCTCCTGCCTCTGCCTCCAGAGTGCCACCATGCCTAAACACCTATATTCTTTTTGAATATATATATTTTATTTTTGTGTATGCGAGCACATGGAGAGTGCATGCTTGTGCACATGCACACATGCACACACTCTTGTGAAGGCCCAAAATGGGCATTGGATACCCTGAAGCTGAAATTACAGGCAGCTGTAAGCTGACTGACATGGGTACTGGGATCCAAATTCAGGTCTTCTGCAAAGAGCAGCAAACACTCTTAACCACTGAACCATCTCTTTAGCCTTTAACCTATATAATTTCTAAGGAGAAAAAAAAATCAAATAATTCAGTTAAAGTAACAGCGTATTCAAGTCCCTATATACACACTGACTATTGCTACTCAGAGCAACAACTAACTAACTTGGTATTTGAGCCTTTTATTTTGTGTGTGTGGGGGGGGTGGGGGGGTGGGTGTTTCTCTACATGGTATCCTACTCTATTCTCTACAACTTACTTGAATTTCTTTTTCTTTCTTTTTCTTTTTCTTTTTCTTTTTTTTTTTTTTTTTTGAAACGGGCTTTTGTTATGTAGCCCTGGATAGCCCTCCTGGTTCAGCTTACAAGTGCTAAGATTACAGGTGTGTGCCATCATCTCTGGCTCTACAATTTATCTTTTTCACTTAACATTTTGTCTCAGCTTTATTCTGGTCAATACACATAGTTCATAGTTCACTGTAACCATTATTTACTATTTTACTGTATAGATATTCTATAGTATAAAGCTTTTCCTCACGTGTGATAGATGTACGTGTTGATGGTGTGTACACCTGTGAATGCATGTGCATGTGGAAGCCAGCGGTCAATGTCACGGATTGTGGTGGTTTGAATGAGGATAACTTGATAGAGACGGGAATGGTAGCATGTGCCTTTAATCCCAGCAATCAGAGAGGTAGAGGCAGATGGATCCCTGTGAGTTCAAGGATAGCCTGGTCTATCAACTGAGTTCCAGAACAGTCAGGGAACCCCTGTCTCAAAAAAGAAGAAAAAAGGGCAAAGAATCACTCAGTAGGCACAGAGTTTTGAATGCTTGGTCACCAGAGAGTGGCACTGTTAGAAGGAGTGGCCTTGTTGGAGTAGATGTGGTCTTGTTGGAGGAACTACAGCCAGGCTCTCTCTCTCTCTCTCTCTCTCTCTCTCTCTCTCTCTCTCTCTCTCTCTCTCTCTCTCTCTCTCTCTCTCTCTCATCCTGCTGCCTGCCAATCTGGATGTAGAATTTCAACTATGTCTCTAGCATCATGTCTGCCTGCATACAGTTATACTTCTTACCATAAAGTAATGAACATGGACTAAACCTCAGAAGCTGTAAACCATTTTCAACTAAATGTTTTCCTTTATAAGAATTACCACGGTCATGGTATCTCCTCACAATAATCGAATACAACCTATGTAGGTGTCTTCAATCTCCTTCTTCCTTATTTTCCTGAGTCAGGATGTCTTACTCATTCACCTAGACTGGCTGGCCAATGAGATCTCAACTCCACCCCACCGTACACACTGCATTACAGATGTTCATTGCTGTGCTGGGTTTGACAGAAGTATTAGGAATGAAAACTTGAGTCCTGATGCTATATAACAGACACTTTACCAACTGAGCCATCAACTCCCGAGTCACAGTATATTCCTTTTAATAAATATTAGGTTGTCATATATATATATATATATATATATTTGCCATCAACAATGTTATATATATAATAACTATGCAAAGATAAAATAGTTTCTATAAAGTAGAAGAGGAATATCTGAGGTAAGAGGTATGTATATTTGTTTTATAAAACTATTTCTATGCGTGTCTGTCTGTCTGATTCCCTAGAGTTGGAATCACTGGTAGTCACTGGTAGCAGTGAGCCTTCTGACATAGACTTAGGAGCTGAACCCAGGTCTTCTGGAAGAGCAATACCATCTCTCCAGCCTAATATTTAATATTTAATTTTCTTCTCTTTGTGTTAAATTTTTTCTAGAATATATTTTGATTGTGTTTTCCTCCCCCTAACTCCTGTCAGATCCTCCCCACCCCTCCCAACTTTATGCAGCCCCCCCCCCCACACACACACACACACACTCCGAGAAACTTCTCAGTTATCCTCTAGAAGGCAAGTTCTGGAGTCTTTTCTAAACAGGAACATAGAGCCTGAGCTAGGGCTATGTTTTTTCCTTTAGACACGTGACAAGAAACTGTTGTCAGTGTTCACAAGCAAAATACAGCCTCAGTAGGCAGGACAGTGTGACACCTCACAACAAACAGGGCTCTATCTACACAGAAGGATTTAGCAGAGAAGGGAGCAGAGAGAGGTTTTGTTTTCATCCGGGCCTCCTGCCGACTGGCTGTTCCACCCCCACTCCTCCCAGGCCGCTTTAACAGCATGAAGACATAGCACAGAGACAGGAGGACCTGAAGTGAGGGGCAGCACTGTGCACAATGGCTGCTTGTTTCCCTAAAGACCTCAGGACACTACCATTGAAGGGCCCTTTGGGGCAAATAGATGATAGTTAATTGCATGACTCAGACACACTCATCCCACAGAACTTCTTTTTGAGGGTTCTGCTCCTCAGTTTGTGATGTATGGAAGCCAGGAGTGACCCGTTTTCTTCACATCCTCCAGCCTGCAAGCACTAACTATCCTTTCTACTCCAAATAAAAAATTAAGCCGGATATGGTCCCAGAGTTTCAGTGAACTCCAGGGTTGTTGCTGATGTGTCCTGGTCACCCCCTGTCCCTACTTCCTGCTCCAGAATCCACTATCCTCCCATGTTCTCTCACTGCCTTCATTATTGCCCTGGCTGCCAGTGCTTCTTCTGGGGTGTGTGGTAAGGAATGAGGCTAGAACACTGCCCAGTCAGGCAACATTACAAGGAAAGACAAGCATCACCCTTCTGGAAAACTCTTTAGTCTCTAAACCCTGGAGGATCAGCTGACTGAACTTCTCAACCCCCAGCCTTTTGGCAGTTTGCTGGATCACTGCCTGTCTCAACAGTCCTCTGCCAACTCCTCCCCCCCAAACCTCTTCCTGCTCAAATCTCTAGCATACAACTTCTACTTTCCTGTTGCTTTAGTTGGTACAGTAATTAACTGTCTTAGAATTACAGAGAATTTAACAAACTCCATGTTTAAGTGTTGGCTCTTCTGCTTACTGTCTATGTTGCTAAACTTCCATGAGTTACTCAGTTTCTTACCAAAAAACAGGAGTTAAATTCAAATGTATTTCAAACAGTAGCATCATATCTAGCAAGTGGGAACTTTATAAGTGTCCTAAACTCATGGGCTGTCTCCTTCTAACCTGAGAAATCATCCATCCTCAAGATGTCTTCCTTAGCTGTGTATGGTGCCCATGCATGTTACCCCAGCACTCCAGAGGCTGAGGCAGAACTGTCTTGAGTTGTAGGCAAGCCAGAACTATTCACGGAATGGTGGTACCTGCCACCACCTTAGGACAGCCAGTAGTTTACTGTTTATAGAATAATTTTCTTTTCTGTTTATGTGCTGTTAAGAAACCTGTGAAATGCTTCCAAGGTTTCCTGATAAATATGAGGAGGCTCTTGGACAACTTGAACTTTGAGTGTTTCTTGCAATCCAAAGCCAAGATGTGGTGTAACTGTTCCTGGGGCACTTTTCATGTATGCACACACACCCCCCACACACACACACACAAACACACAAGCCTTTCACAAATGGCTCTCTTAGGGTACTTTTCATGTATGTGCACATGCATGCATACACACACACAGATTCACAAGCCCTTCACAGATGGCTCTCTTGGGGCACTTTTCATGTATGCATACATGCATACACACACACAAGCCTTTCACAGATGGCTATCTTAGATTGGACACTTTCATATAGCAGGCTTTCTTGGACCACCAGTCCCAAATCATGACACAGAGACTTATTGTTAATTATCAATACTTAACCTTACCTTATGTTTATCCCACTAACTCTTGTAATCTAATTTAACCTGTTTTACTTCGCCTACATTTCACCTAGGGCTTTTTATCCTTCTTTGATTCTGTTTGTCTATTCTGTTTCCCCACTTCCTCCGTGTTTGCCTGGCTGGTAGCTGCCTGGCCCTGGGCATCTCCCTCTCTCTCTCCACTGTCAAACCTAGATTCCTCCCCCTACTTATTCACGATGCCCGCCAGCACTGCCAGGCCCTCCTCTGCCTAGCTATTGGCCGTTCAGCTTTTCCCCAATCAGGCGCCTTAGGCAGGCAAAGCAAAACATCTTTGCATTGTTAAGCAGATGCACATAAACAAATGAAACACATCCTTACACAGTTCGGTAATATTCCACAACACTTCTGAGTCATCCTTTCTCTACCCTCAGTGCCCAGCGCCCTCCCTGGGGCTCCCTGCACGTCCTCTATCTTCACTTCTATTGCCTGGTCCTGGCTGTCAGCTTTCAGGGGGGCCATTGTAGGGGTCACCTAATGTAACGGTCTTTCTATTTCAACTCCTGCCTTCTTCTGTGGTGATACTTTGTGTATCCTCTAAGAATAAAGCTTGCTGAAGCTCAGAGGGCAGAGGCAGCCACAGAGTTAGCCAGAGAGGACAAGCAAGGTGGCACACACCTCAGTCCTAGCCTGCCAGGATCTCCGTAAATTCAAGGCCATCCTGGACTACACGAGATTAATCCAGTCTAAAATTAGAGGTCAGGAAGTGGTGGCTCACACATTTAATCCCAGCACTAGGAAGGTTGAGACAGGAAGTGATATGGCTGGGCGGAGAAAGGAATATAAGGTGGGAGGAGACAGGAATTTGGCCCTTCCCTTCCACCTGATGACTCAGAGGCATCCAGTGTGAGGACTCCTGGAGACACGATCTCCCACTTTCAGCTGAGAAGTTGGCAAAGAGAGAAGTGGCTGTGGTTTGTTTTTCTCTGATCTTATAGCATTTACCCCAATATCTGGCTCCAGGTTTTTATTAAGACTAATTAAGACTCCTGCAACATTCTTCTATGTATACACTTGCCATAGCACATGTGGGCATTGGTCCTTTGCCTTCTAGTTTGTTTAAAAATAGGGTTTCTTGTTTTCCTACTGTAATCCAGGCTCATGAGCATCTGGGATTCTCCTGTCTTCACCTCCGGTTTGTATGAAGGTTCTGGAGATTTGAACTCAGGTTGTCAGGCTTATACAGCTAGCATTTTGACTGTATAGAGTTCACTGAGATACATACACTTTGGGCCTGGTTAATTTGGGTGTATGTCCTTTTTTGCAAGTGTTTTATAATAAAGCTTACTAAAATAATAAACTTGAAAAATTGAGGTTAGAATATTACAGAGTGGACAAGCATTTGCCTTGATATTCTAGATTTAGTCCCTAGAGCGTGCACAGGCGCGCGCGCACACACACACACCCACACACTCATTTTTTTTCTCCCTGTGACTTAAAAGTACCCATTACTTCTATCACCTTCTGGGCAAAAGCATGGCCTTATTGTCCAGGCTTTTCCCACCCCTTCCTCAGATGTCCAGACTTTTCCCACCCCTTCCTCAGATGTCCAGGCTTTTCCCACCCCTTCCTCAGATGTCCGGGCTCCAACCTTTGCTGCTCTCTGTGTGCCTGCCTTTGTGCCTTTGTGATTCCTGAAAACACTATGATGGTATCTGGCTTCTCCTCACACCTATAGCTCTTTCAGCCTCAGATGGTAGCATATTCGGTCACTATTTCCAAACCTGATCACCTCTCAATTTCTCAGGCTCCTATCACTGAATGCATTTTTTTTTCAGCCTCTTTTCTACATAAACCATAACCCCCATAAAGACAGGAGCCTCTTTTATCTTGTCACTGCTCTGGCCCATCCTTTTGCACCTCATATACCTTGAATAAGTGAACAGACAAGTGATTGATTAAATCTATAAAGGAAATGAAGCTGAATCTCTTAGGTAACCACGTGGTCTGAGAAAATATGCCTAGAGATCCTCAGGGAGCTACTCCCCTGCAGAGGTACCTGGCTCCCATCTGTGAGCCAGGTTAGATCTGAGACAGGATTGAAGGCCCTGTGACAGCAAATGAAGACCTCCTTTGCTCTTACCCTGTCATGCATGTTACATCTGTGCCAGTGAAAGGGCAGAGTTACAGCCCCCAGTGCTGATCTCCACCAGCTGCTGCCTTCTTCCACCCACCAGAGAGCCCACCAAGTTGCTATAGCAACAGATGACTGTTCCAGAGTCCAAATAGGGATGCTTGCATCTCTTGATTCTTCTGGATGAGAAGGGAGGATGTGGGCAGCCCAGTGTCCTTGTTCAAGATGCTTCTGGCCTGTCCTGGTCACTAAGCAAAGTGCCTACTCTTACCCCTCTATCTTCATCTCATACCTTCCTGTGACACTCCTTGGAAGTATCTGCTTTAGACCCTTCTCTTGCTTGAGGCAGGAGAGAAGATGAGCTCAGAGGCATCTGGGCTAGGACTATGAATTGGTCAGAAGTGGAGTCTCTTATGTCTCACAGCCCACTAGACTGCCTTGAGAATATTTTCTTTCTAAACACCACTTTGTTAATCTAACTACTCTCTCTTGGACTTTTGAGTCTCCTGGACAACCTTTTTGGTACCCTCCCCCCCCCCAAAAGAAACAAAACCTGACTTTCACTTCCCTAAAACCCTTTGGTGAAACTGCTATTCCATGTCAAAATCACGACCATAGCATCTGAACTCCCTAGGTGAATGTGAAACAGGCTTCTTTTCAGTTCTTATAACCTCCCCTCCCTGAAAAACAAGCATTAGAAATGCACCCTTCAAGCCAGGCATGGTAATACATGCCTTCAATCCTAGCACTTGAGAAAAAGAGGCAGTAGGATCTCTGGGAATTGAGGCCAGACTAATCTATATAGCAAGCTTCAAGACAGCCAGGGTGTGGTGATTTTAAAGAAAATGTCTCCTAAAGAGAATGGCACTATTTGGAGGTTGTGGCCTTGTTGGAGGAAGTGTGGCTCTGAAGCCACACCCAGTGAGGGAGAACACTTCCTGCGCATCAAGATGTAAGACACTCAGCTCTGTGTCCAGCACCATGTCTGCCTGCACACCACCATGTTTTTCACCATGATGATAATGGACCAAACCTCTGAAAATGTAAGCCGCCCTGATGACATGTTTTTCTTTGCTGTGGTCATGATGTCTCTTCACAGCAATAGAAACCCTAACTAAGACACAGGGCTACACAGATAAACCCTGTCTCAAACAAACAAAAGAATACATTATATTATGAAAGGAAACTAAGGCATGATCATTCCCAGGTCACACAGCCTCCTAATGGGCCAGCTGTAATGGGAGCCCTGCATGCTCATAGCTTAAACCCACGCATTGGCCACCACCCTCCAGGGAGGCACAAATAGTTCCATGGAACATATTTAACTTCTCCATCTCCATCTCCAGCTGGTTTCCTGGGCCTTCATGTGGTTCCCTCCCAAGCACAGTGGCCAGCAGCTGTTGGCTATGTCTGGGAGGCATCGCATCACCCTCGCGGGGACTGATAGCAACTTACTCAAAGTGGGAACAAAGGAAGCATTTTTAGTCCCTTCTTTAGAAACCTTGACTCCTCGCCATAGGCACAGCACCTCGGATTGGCTGTTACCATGGTGACTGGCTGCTGATCTCTGTTCAATTATGTCAGCCCTGAACTGCAGGACCTCTGTGCCCATTTCCTGCTCAGCACCACCACAGCCCACTAGCCCCGCCCCCTCGGATCCTTAGGCAGTCCTGAATACCCATGCTTTCTAATTACAGCTTTCCTGCTCCCTTCGGAAACCTCTGTGATCTGCATTGAACTTCTCCCAACAGCCCATTTATCATGCCCTGCTTCTGCCTCTTTATTTGTATTTTAAGAAGCACTGATTATGCATCCAGCCATGCCCTCAGCACACCCATATGCCCCAGTGGGCAGACAGCTCGGACATACAAACTTCACTGAGTGTCTGGTGTTGAGATGATTCTGAGGCCAGAGTGAACCTTGATCTTTCCCTGCCAGTGAAAATAAACAACCAAAACAAATACAGACTGCAATAACCATGGGGAGTGCAGAAAAGCAGGGGTTCAGCTGTATATAGATATATACCAGGTGTATAAAGTGAGGGCAGGACTGCTCCAAGATACAGTTGAGGGGAAGGTTTTTATTGCAGATATGAGATTATAGCTGGAGGCATCCGGAAGAGCCCAGAGCAGAGAGATAAAGTAGTAGACTAAACAGGACCAACATAATGGACTGGGCTCGGAGAGAAGAGATGGGGGGCGGGGTGAGGAAGGGATGGAATAAAAATGAGGTCATGATCAATCCTAGGTATAATTGAGGAGAAAGGCTTTATTGTGGATAGAGGCAGAGTTCACCAGAAGGGTCCAGACCAAACCAGGCCATGAGGTGGGGGGAAGGATCGAGAGAGGAAGAGATAAAGGGCAAAGTAGGAGAGGACTAAGAAAGGCGTCTTGGACCAGAGGCCAAGAGTGGACCAGGAGAATACATGACCGAAATGGTAGGTTTACATAGAAAAGGGAAGCTGGGGGAAGAGAAGCGAAGCCCAGCCTCTGGACAGGAAAGGGTAAGAAGTGCTGGGAGAGAGACTCAGGTACTGAGGCTCATCCTCTTGTTTCTTAGGAACCCCACAGAAAGAAGGCCAAGAGGGAGACCAAGAAGAGCCAAGAGCACGTGGCAGAAATGGCAGGGTTATCTAGGGATGACAAGCTGCGGGACGGGAAGCCTGAGAGCTGGAGACATTTAGGGTAGGAGGCAGCAGCTGGGTGAGAAGAAGCAGAATGCCTGCCTGCATAGACCCTGTGAGAGCCAGGACTGCAGCATGTGCTTTGGTGTGCTAATAGGCCATTTGTCCCCAGTTTCTTTTGGACTTGACAGTGAGGGACAGAAGCTGAGGGGCTCAGACCCTTAGCTCTAATCTCTATCTCTTTGGCATGACTTAAAGTGAGCCTCACTTCTTAGGGGTGGCCCTTGGGCATCTTTAACTGTACCTAGTTGCCTGCTTGCTGTCAACAGGATATTGAAAGGTTTCTGCACCCTGATCTGCCTCTCCGATGACAAGACAATCCAAATCAACAAAGCCCAAGTTTAATGGGTAAAATGTTCCCAGGTGATTCCTACCCACCCACCCAGGTGAAGGAAAGGGAGACCCAAAACCACATCTTTGTTTTCTGGGGTATAGTTTTAATATCCTATGGGAGTGGTCTTGCTCATCTCTTGGGGAGGAGTCATGCTTGGATGGACTTTCTGAGGGGCAGGGTCTTTGCAGAGAGGTGGGGTTTCCACCAGAACATTCTAGACTTTTTTGGTATATGGATGCCAGGGGTTGAGGTGGAGCTTCCACCAGAACAGATATACCTTATGAAGGGTGTGAAGGAGTTGCTTGGTTTCCCTTGGGCATGTTTAGATACATGCGGCAGAGACCAAACTGTCATCTGCTTAGATAAAATGTGTGGTGATGCAACTGGAGCTTTTAGGGCTGAAAATCATCAGGGTTCCATCACTGTTTGATCTGGTTCTCTCAGATGCCAACATCCTCCCTTCCCTTCAGAAGGGCTTTTCCCACAATATAGAAGTGTGTTATGATTACTGGCAGATACTGTGACCTTATCAGTCATGAGAGAGAGCTGACCTCAAATATTTTCCATCCCAAGATCAAAACTTCAAGGGAAGAGACTCACTGGGCTAGCCCAGAGGTTCTCAGGCCTGGACTAGTGAGCCAGGGCCAAGGACGGGGTCACAGAGCCCGGAAAAGGAGTCTCCCTGCTTCTCAGTTCTCTGGTTGAGGAGGGCCAGGAGTCCCAAGGTGTAGAACACATTGCAAAGTGAAATCCACTCTAGAGAGTGGCTTCTGACCTCCCACCTCACCTGGCCTCACACCCGCTCTGACTTTCTCGTTTTGACAGTCTCTTGCTTCTGTTCTTGAGAGACAAGATTGTGGTCTATGCCCCAGCTCAGCTCAGTTCTGAAGATCACCCCCTGGCTTATGTCACCTGTGTCATCCTTCTGGAAAGTCCCACCCAAAGCCCAAGCCACCACCCACACTAGGCTGTCGGCAGATTTTACTCAAGTCCTGTTATAATAGCAATGAAGGCCCATTATTGAAGAACCCCAGGCCAAAAGAATAAAATCTCTCCCTGAGAACGAAGACCTAACATTCCCGTTGGGATGTGTCAATCACCTAGCCAAGGGGCCACATCTAGGAAGGCAGGCTCACCATAAGTCATGCCAAAGAGACAGGTGAACTAATTAGTCCTTTAATGAGACACTGTTACTTTTCTCCCTGAACCCCCTGCCTAGCACACGCAGTAGCTTCCTGGACCACAGCCATCTAACCTTGGGAACACGCCTTCTTTTTCTTTTTCTATCTCATTTCTAAGCATGCTTTTCTTAACATCTTGGGTTTCCCCAACACCTGGAGCATCTCTACTCTTTCCCTAAAGCCTCCTTGCCTGCCACGTGCCTGCTTTGTCCTCCAGTGACTGACCTCCATGCTGGCTTAAATGGCATGGCTTTTTTCTGTCTCTCTTCCATTTTCTTCCTCTGAGCTACTGCTGGGGTCTATAGCTTGTCTGCCTCAGGGCGTTTTCTGATAAACTGTGATAAAATTTTTCTTGAGCTTCCATTTGAGTCCACTCCTACTAAAAGCTCCAAGAAGGGACCCTAATTTCTCCTGGATTGGTCTAGGGGTGACAGATGGAGTGAGTACTCCGTAGCTCACAGGAGCAACTTTGGCTCTGCCCACAAAGCAATTTTCCCTGGCTTCTACTGATACTGCTCCGACAGGATGTTGCAGCTGTTCTGTGACCTCTCCCCCAGTACTCCCAGCAGCACCCCCCCTCCCCCAGTTGTTATGCTTTCTAGCTCAGAAGAATTCAGATGTCAGGCTCCAGCCAAATCAAATTCCTGGGTTGATGTTTGCATATCCTAAAAACACAGTAAGGCACTTGGCTAAGCTAAACACTCTTCATTTGGAGCCTCCCGAGAATGCAAGAAGCTTTGGGAAGCTGCTTATTTAACTCATCTCCCATTCAATTCCTAGTGGTCTCATTTCCAACGACCTGGGCCCGGCCTGAGGTGGGTGGGGAGTGGGGGGTAGGGGTCATCCACCGAGTCTAATTTGGGTCCAGGATGAACTGTCTCTGTCTGGGCTGGGTGAATTCTTGTAAGGTTGATTAGGAAAACTCGTATGTTATTATTCCCTGTTGTTTCCTTTGAGGTCAGAATGGGGTCACATTCAGATTCCTTATGCTTCTTTTAAAGGTCCTATAAGCCCATACTAGCCTAAGGCTAGGGGTGCAGCTCAGTGGTAGGGTGTGTGTGCATAATATGTTTGATGCTGCGAGCATTTCAAAAATAAAACAATAGAAAATTAGCCCAGCCACCTAATAACGACATAGAAAGAGTGAGTGGCCTCCTAACTATGGATGCTGGTGACACCTCAACCATAGAGGCAAGGGTCCCAGTAAGAAGAGGGAAGGCCAACTCTCTGGTCATTTTTGTCTTTGCATTTCTAATGCCTGCCCTTCTTACTCTCTCTCTGTGGGGGTTCAGTCAAGTCTAAAATCCAAAGTCTCCATGCCAGAATTTTAAGGATTTAAATGTGACAGCCACCTGAGAAGCTATGCCCTTACAGGCAGGGTTCCAGCTACCTGAAGCAATTTCTAATGAACAATCACGGCCCTTTTTGTGGCCTCTGAAGACCTGTGCAGGGTTGGATAGCCCAGGTGGGCACTCACTCGCAGGCTTAGAGCTTTGACTGGGAGCTACCTGTTACCTCCAGAGAGGTGGGGGTGGTACACCATCCCGATCCTCTTCTCCCTCTAAAATGTTATGTGAAGAGCACCCAAGATATTGCTATTGTTCATTTCCTGAAAATTTCATTTCCTTTCTTCAACTACTTTATTATTATTGCTGGATTGAAGCCAGGGTCTCAGGCTAGTCAAGCACTCCACCCCTGAACCATTTCACTGGCCCTACCTTCTTATTAACTCAGATTTCTCAAAGGCCGACCTTGAACTCCTAATCCTCTTGTCTCCATCTCCCAAGTACAGGCATTATGGCACATTTGACTGACACTGTCACACCTTTTCAGTGCTGGGATGGAACCCAGGGCCTCATGCATTCGAAGCAAGCTTTCCATGGAGTGACACCTGTCACTAAACCCATTCATACTTCTGTCAGCTCTGTACATCACCTACACTGTTACATATGCATCATTTCTGAAAATAGATTTCTCTTTTTATCTTGACTTTGTGCCAAACACTGTCTAGGAAATCACATATTTAATGTGTAAATTTTATTTTTCATACAGTCCATTAAAACACACATGCGTATGTGTTTATTTATTTATTTGTTTGTTTGTTTGTTTATTATCTTATTAATCCTTATGGCCCTTGAAAGCAAGCTGAGTTCAATGCATGTGAGCTGCTTTTTGGGAAACTCTGAATTAGAGGATTACTTCAGTTTCTAAATGTCTTCACTTCTCCTGTGGATTTTAATACTGTCAACAAGGACGAGCAATGATTTCATAACATATGCTCACATACAATGTCCTGAACCAACCATTAACATGACCCTTGGAACAAATGGCTGTTCTTGGACACCTTCTCTTTCTTTTTTTATCACAACCACAGAACAGTTCCCATGCTCTGAGCATGAAGAAGTCCCTCCCACGGAGCTTTTCTGGGAGAACCACTGGTGTCTACCAATTAGCCTATTCAAGGCCCTGTCCCCAATTTCCCCAAGGTCTAATTGCTGTGTAATGGGATTGCTGCTTGTCCTGTGAGAACTGTCTTCTCCAGCCTCAACCCAGTGACTGGGGGGCTAGCTTCTTCCATCCTACCAAAGCAATCCCTGGGCTAGAGCAAATGAGTGACAGGTTAGCTGCCTCCACGGGGTCCCTTCACCACCACCGATTCGAAACCTATCTGAAGAATGCAACCTAACATACTTGTGGGAACCTTGACTGAATCTGCTTCTGGTACAATGACTGGCACGCAAGAGGGGACAGGTGGATTTCTCTGCTAGAGACAGAGAGAGCAGAGGGAATTTCTCTTGCCTCTTACACCTGTACTGTGAAACAGCCACCAAGCCAATAATTCATCAGATTATTGAAGCTGCTCTTTCATTTCCTACTGTCTTAGTTGCAATGCAGTTGCTATGACAAAAATAACCTGACAGAAACAGCTTAAGGGAGAAAGGGCTTGTTGTAGTTCATAGTTCAAAGTTATAGTCCTTCAAAGCAAGGAGGTCCCAATACTGAGAGCTTAAAGCAGCTGGTCACATTGTGTCATTAGCCAAGAAGCAGAGAGCAATGCTCAGCTTCCTTCTTCCTTTTATTCAGTCCAGGACCTCAGGAAATGGTGCCACCCATTATGTTATGATAACCCACATAGCCATGTGGCTGGTGGCCCCTTGCCCCATGCAAGCAGTGGAGACATACAGTCTGGACTCAAGTAGAGATACTTTATTGCTATGGAGAAAGAGAGAGAGGAGATAGATGGAGGGGGGGGTCAAGGATTGAGACCCATGCCTTAGGCAAGGTGAGGGGAGGGAAGAACAAAAGAGAGGAGCTTGATGTCAGAGCCCTCATTGGGCCTAGCTAATTGCCATTGCCTGAGCTTCAGGGGCTAGGATAGAATCTTAACACTGCCCGCAGTGGACAAGTTTTTCCACCCAATTAACTGAATCCAGGCAGTTACACACAAGTATGACCAGAGGCCAACCTTCTAGGTGTCTCATCAAATTGATAATTTAAGTATCACACTCAGGAATCCCTGAATATGGCTGATCCCTAAGTACAGTGGTTTGCTCTACAGTCACAGCTACTCCAGAAACGGAATCAGGACAATTGCTTGAGTTCAGTAGATGGGACCCATTTAGACAGCATAAAGAGATTCCCATCTCCAAATAAAATACAACAGGAAGGTAATATTAACATACCCCTATGTTATCAGCCACCATTCTATCCCTAAGTCCTTGCTTATTTTAAATGAAAACATGTTGTCTTAGTTAGGGCTACTATTGCTAAGACAAAACACTATGACCAAAAGCAACTTGGGAAGGAATGGGATTATCTGGCTTAATCTTCTCCATCACCGTTCATCATCAAAATAAATCAGGACAGGAACTCAAGAAGGGCAAGAACTTGAAGGCAGGAGCTGATGCAGAGGCCATTGAGGAGTGCTGCTTACTGGCTTGCTCCACCTGGCTTGCTCAGCCTGCTTTTTATAGAATCCAGGACCACCATCCTAGGGATGGTACCATACACAATGGGCTGGGTCCTCCCCATCAATCACTAGTTAAGCAAAGACTTGCCTACAATCCCATCTTAAGGAGACATTTTCTCAGTTGAGATTCCCTCCTCTCAGATGTCTTTCGCTTGTCTCAAGTTGAAATAAAACCAACTAGCCCACATGTCTATAGCAGCTTTATTCATAATTGCAACCCTCAATGGCTTATATAGGCAAACAAATTTAGGAATAGTCACATGGTATAATACTACTAAGCAACAAGGGACTGTTTGTTAACGATACATTTAGCAATGTGGATGAACCCCAAGATAGCATGAGAACTACAGGAGCCCAGAAAGCGCATGCATAACCACGTAGACTAAATGTTCGTGAGTGATAGACACCAATCTATGTGACAGATACCGACAAAAGCAATTTAAGGGGTTAGGAGTTTATTCTGGCTGGTTAGCGGGTTACATTCCATTGTAGCAGGGAAAGATTAGTAGTTGAAAACTAGTTGGTTCACAGTAAGAAAGCAGAAAGTAAACAGGAAGTGGGGGTCAGGCTATAAAACCTCAAGCTCCACCCCCATGATCTACTTCCTCTATCAAGGCTCCACCTCCTAAGATCCACAACCTGTCCAAACAGCCTGTTGTGATAAATCGCCACAACTGAAGGCACTTTAAGAGTTTGTTTTGGTTAACAGTTCCAGAAGGCTACACTTCCGGGGGGGGGGGGGGGGGAAGGCATAGCTGCAGGAACAGGAAGCTGAGGTATCACATTTCAGCTGCGCACAAGAAGCAGAAAGCAAGGCTGCAAACCCCTAAAGCCTTGTCTCCCCCGCCCCCCAGACTTCCTCCCACAAGGCTGCACCCTGTAAAACTCCTGTAACTTCTCCAAACAGTGCCATTGAAAAAGCAGAACCAGCGCCATCTTGGAAAACAGGCCACCATCCCGAGACAACTGCTGACCGAGCCCTGAACTCAAGCCCCAAGAAAAAATAGGATCTGAAAAATACATCCTGGAATCGCAGAAGCAGGATACAGGCAGTAAACATTTTTACAAAGACCAGATGTTCTTATAGATATCCTGCTAGAACCTTATAGTTCCCCTACAGACATCTTGACAAGCTGTTAACAGTCACATACACTGACTTCTCCAATGATTACCTAGTCTTTAGCTTCCCTGTCCAATCACGCAACCAAAACACATAATCTACTGTTTGTAGCTCTGTCCTACATAAACCCCTCGTAAAAAGAGCTTGGGACCTTCCTCTCAGCAAAAGGAGTGTCGGACAAGATCCCTGCCTTCGCTTGAGTAAAGAAACCTTTTGCCTTTGTATCAAAAGTCGGCTCCATGGTGGTTTTGTCGGGGGTCCCAAGACTCTAGTATAGCACCACCAAGTGTTCAAACACATGAGCTTCTGGATACACGCCACACCCAGACCACAACAGTGCCTGGCGCGGGATGATTCCCTTGCAGAATAGGATTAGTAAGAAAAGGAAATGTTCTAGGACCCCGGAAATAACTGTTTCCTGTCTTGATTTGAGTTTTGGATGTTTGTGTACTTGACAAAACCTGGAGCAATCTGAGAAGAGGGAACCTCAACTGAGAAGATGTTCCCATCAGATTGGCCTGTGGCAAGTCTCTGAGGCATTTCCTTGATTGATGACTGATGTAGAAGAGACCATCCCATCCGGGGTGGTGCCACCATAGGGCAGGTCCTGAACTCAATAGGAAAGCAAATGGTGTGAAGCAGGGGAGCTGTCCTCTGTCTCAGTTCCTGACACCAGCTCCTGCCCTTAGTTTCCATTTACAATGGGCCTAAGCTATCAGATGACATAAACCCTTTCTTCCCCAAGTTTCTTTCAGACATGGTGTTTATCTCAACAATAGAAAACAATCTATTATAGATAGATGTATATGTGGATACATTTGTCAAAATTCATCTCACTGCAGGTGAACTTAAAATACCTTTGAAAGTATTTTTTGAAAAAAAAAACCAACTATGTTCTCTGGCTTCCTACTGAGTCAGAATCTCTAGAGCTAAAATATTTCTGTTTTGATTTTTTAAAAGCAGGATCTCACTGTGTAGCTCTGGCTATCCTGGACACACAACATAGGCCAGGCTGGCCTTGATTCACAAAGGCCTATCTGCTTCTGCCTCTGGAGTGCTGGCTGCCCCACTATGCTCAGCAAATTCATATTTCAAGATCTTCCCAGGACCTTAATCTATGTGGCCCTCTTTAGAGGCTTCAACTCCCAAGCAAGCTTTGGCTGGATCCCTCAGCCAACCAGCCTGAGCAAGTTTTATAGCTGCTACTAAAGACCATCTGAGAGCAGCTATTGCTTCTTGAGTTCTTATCATGTCCTCAAATTCTCCCAGCCACCCAGCAAAGCAACAGACAGTCTGTTTCACAGAGAAACAGAGACCGTGACACTTGGAACCAGTCAGTCACATAGCCAAGACGGTTCGGCTAGCTCATTCCTGCCACCATCCACTAGTTCATCCATTAACAATAAAGATAAGTAAATGCTGAGTGATATGCTGTCTGTTTCCTCTCTCCCATCCCCCCACACACGCCTCTGCAGACTGTACTGAGAACTGATAGATAAATTAGTTTCTACCTTGGCCTGGCCTTGGGGAAGAATGCAGATCCAGGGCTCTTTTGATTTTAGTTATCTAAGTGGTTAGCAACACAGGCAGGAGGTTTCTGGTTATATAAGCACAGATAAAGGAAATCTCTGTGTTGTTTACTTTGGGAACTTTCCAGAAACTAACACCAATAGCATGTCATGTGAAAAATGGGTTAAAATCATTATCAGATTATGAATAATTCACCAGGCACCCCTGCTACCCATTACATTTTGTTCTACATAATTGCTTCCTGAAAGTCTATTCCCAGAGCAGGGAATTGGGAGTATCCATGAAATTGAATATTTCTGCCTTTGACAAGTAAATTTAAACAAAATTGTAAATTAGTTTCAGTTCACTGCTGCCCGTCCTCTTTGGGTTGATAAGACTAATTTTTTAGTAAAGTAAATGAGTGAATATATATACACACATATGTATTCAATATATATTCAATTATATATTTATATGTGTGTGTGTATATATATATATATATATATATATATAATTTGAAAGGGAAATTAGTCTCCTATAGAGTTCAAGGCTTCCAAGTATTATGCAAGACTCAGGATGTGATGAGGCAAAGACAAAATAAAACAAAACACAACAACAACAAAAATGCCTAAAGGGAACCAAATTAAAAAATATTCTCTGCATCTTGCAAAAACGGAACTACGTGGATAGGACAATCATGACTTTTGAAAAAAAATGATATGTAGTTCACACTAAAACTAAAGAAATTTAATTAAAAGTGTTAAAAACCAGTGTGTGTGTGTGTGTGTGTGTGTGTGTGTGGTGTGTGTATGTGTGTGAGGTGTGTATATGTGTGCATGTGTGTGTGTAATTTTTTCACAAGATCAGGCCTACAGGCACACGGTTGTAGATCTAGCTGCTCAGAGGTTGGTCAAAATCCCTTGCCCTGGGAGCTCAACACCAGCCTGGGCAACATTGTGAGTTATCATGTCTTTCTTTTTAAAACAAGTTGATAGTCTTATATATATGAGTGTCTTGCCTGCATGTGTACATGTGTACCAGGTACATGTCCTGTACCTGAGGTCAGAAGAGGGTATTGGATTCCCAGGAACTGGAATTACAAATGGTTGTGAGCCACTGTGTGAGTGCTGGGAATGGAAGCCTGGTCTTCTTCAAGAGCAACAAGTGCTCTTAACCACTGTGCTCTCTCTCCATTCCCAAGACACAATTTCTCCAAAATACAGTGTGAGTAGGTATGGTGATTCAAGCCTTTAATCCAGCACTCAAGATCTCTGTAAGTTTGAGATGGTCTGATCTACTAGTAAGTCCTAGGCCAGACAGTGAGGCCCTGTCTCCCAAAAATTGATTAGTTAAAATTAAATAAAACATTATCTGGGGCCAGTTGTGGTGCATGCCTTTAATCCCAGTGCTTGAGAGGCAGAGACAGGCAGATCTCTGTGAGTTGGAGCCCAGTGTGGTCTACAGAAAGAAAAAAAAAAAAAGAAAAAAGAGGGATATTTGCATCTTCATTTCTTCCCTCTGCTAGACCTTGGCAATCAATACTCTTTCTGTCTATAAATTTTAGACGTTTCATACAAACGGGAGCATTTAATGTGTTCTCTATTCTTACTGTCTCCTTTTATCTAGATAACATTAGTAGGGGCTGGAGAGATGGCTCAGTGGTTAAGAACACTTGCTGCTCTTCCAGAGGACAGAGGTTTGATTTCAAACACCCCCGTGGCAGCTCACAACTGTCTCTAACTCCAGTACATCCTATTCAATACCTTATTCTGACTTCACTAGGCTCCACATACATGTGGTACATAGACATACATGCAGGCAAAATGCCTGTGTGTGTGTGTGTGTGTGTATAAAATATAATTTTTTTAAAAAGGTAGCATTGGCAAAGCTCATCCATGTTTAGCATGAGTCAGTATCTCACTCCATCTTATTGCAGATTCATCTTCCATTCTATGGACATACCATATATTTTTTATTCATTCATCAGTTGTTGGACAGTTGGACGACTCTGATTGCTTGGCTAATATGAATTATATTGCTACAAACATGGATGCACAGATTTTTAGGGAAACATATGATTTCTTTCTTCTTGGGTCTTATCCTAAGATGTGGAATTGTCAGGTCAGACAGAAACATCTGTACTATTTTTGAGGTGAATATTTTCTACTGTGGTTGTACCATTTTACATACTCATCAGCAGTGTACAGGGGCTCTGCATTTCTCTAGAAATGTCTTCTTTCTAGTAACACCCTCACCTTATCATCTGTAGCAGCATCTGTCTGTTCTAGGTGCCCATCATAGCTTATGTGGAAATTCTAGTCAATGCTATTGCCTCCCTGAGTTTTTTTCTTTTGTGTAACATATTGAAATTTAAGAGTTGTAAAAATACAATCAAGATGCTCCCAGATGCAAAGGCCTGAAGTGAACACCCTGTACAACTTCCATGGTGCCTTAGTAATTTTTCTATTGCTATAATAAGACACCAAGAACAGACAACTTACAGAAGAAAGAGTTGATTATGGGCTTATAGTTTTCAAACAGGCTGGAGTCTGTCTTAGAGTTTCTAATGACCGTGGCAACTCTTATAAAGAAAAATGTTTAACTGGAACTTGCTTAAAGTGATCAGGCCGGTGAGCATGGTGGCACACAGACAAACTTGGTGTTGGAGAGGTAACTGAGAATTCTATATCTGATAACAGACAGCAGCAAGAGAGAGACTGGGCCTGGTTTGAGCTTCTGAAACCTCAAGCACCACTCCTCTACCCCCCTACTTCCTCCAACAAGGCCACACCTCCAATAATGGCACTCCCTGTGAGTCTGTGGAGTTTATTTTCATTCAAACCACCACAGAGTCTATGACCATCCTGGCAGTAGGTAGGCAGGCTGGTGCTGGAGTAGTAGCTGAGAGCTTACACCTTGTTCCACAGGCATGAAATGGAAAGAGTTAACACCTCCTCCAACAAGACCACACCTCCTAATCCTTCCCAAACAGTTCCACTAATTGGGAACCAACTATTCAAACATATAAGCCTATGAGGGCCATTCACATTCCGATCACCACACACAGTCAATTTCTTCCACACGCAGAATGAGGCCTAGTAGAAACTCAGTCCCACCCAGTTTGCAACCTCAGGAACAGACCTTCTCTCTCTCAGTATTGCATATACCATGCCTATGCTTGGACCAAGCACATATCCAGGAAAATGCTTTGCCCTTACCGGCTCCAATGCCAAGATCTGCAGTTAGATCAGAAGAGAGGGAGAAATGGATGTGTCAGGCTGTGTGGTGGGAGGTGCATGCTGAACTGTAAAAAATAATTGCTTCCCAGGCCTCGGTTCAGAGGAAAGACATGTTAGGAACATCATATTCCATGGCAGATGGATGGGAGGATATTTTAGGTTAGGAGAGAGCTAAAATCAACCCATCAGCTTCCTGGGTTGTGGTGCCTGGCCTGCCCTGAGCAGCCTGGGGTGGAAGGGGAGGACATGGTGGAGGGAGCAGGAATTACTTAATCTGATTACGGACTCAGGCTCCATTTCTCTATGTGTAGTACTTTTTCCAAATGAGCAAAGCAGAGTCTGCTTCAGAAGATGGAGGAATACCTTCTGCAACTGAACACACTCTTTTTATTCTTGTGGGTTTCAAAATCTGAGTTCTCACAGGGCTTGAAAACAATTCAAATAAGGTTATATGAGTCCATAGTTTCAAAAGAAGAAATGAGCAGAGTCCTGTGATGTTAGCACTGGTGGGTCTTTGGGAGCTCTTGTTTTGCAGGAGAAATGAGGCCTAATGAGTGGTGGATGGGGGGAGGGTGTCAATGTGCACGCAGGCGCCAGGTGTGCGGGTTCTCATTCAGCTCTCCAGACTTGTCTGATCCCCCTGAGTACAGACAGAAAGGGGAAAACAATCAATCCCAGGTAGGTCAAAAAGGCCTAAGGACACCCTGAGTTTACAGAGACTTTCCTATTTGAATTTCCTGTTCCTGCTTAGCAGCGGTCTGTGCCTAGGGGAAGGCTCCTAGCTGAGCTCAGCACCACGCTGTTCTGAGCCCACACAGTTCAGTGAATCACCCCAGCACAGGAAATGTCTTCATGGAATGCTCGCTGTGAGAGAACAGAGTACACAGGGTTGGGGGGAGGGAGTGTTTGAGCTACCAAGAGAAGCATGCCTGTTTCAATGAAGTCTAAAATCTGCAGCCTCAGTCAGAGCCACAGTAGCAGGATCTTCTGTGGTCAGCATTGACGTTGCATATGAAATCCCGTCTGCATTTGCTACCCAGGAAGAGGTATTTACTCTGCTGGGACATGTTGGAGAGTCTCTCTCTCTCCTCTTTCTCCTTTCTTATTTTTGATTTGTTTTGGAGGTAGGGATAACCTGGAACTCAGTAGACCAGGTTGGCCTCAACTCAAGAGTTCTGCCTGCCTGCCTCTGCTTCCCAGGTGCTGTGATTAAAAGCATGTGCCACAGCCGCGGGGCCTTCCTTCTTTTTGATCTGGTCACAGAGCAGAACTTCTTGTGCACCTTGAACGTCTGTGCACTGCCATGCCTGGTTTATACTGAGGGAGTCCAGCGCAAGGCTTCCTCCTCAGTGGCTGAGCACTGGACCAACTGATCTCCACCCTGGGTACTCCAGACCATCGTTCAGGTCCCAAGCATTTCTCTCCTGTTCTTCTTCGTCTTTTGATTTGTTTTGCCCTCCCAGAGAGCCCTTCACTACAGTGCTAGGGATGGAAACGGGTGGCCCTGGACACCTTAGGCAAGCAAACACTAGCGTGAGAAACTTCCTTCAAACAGATGATCCTCCTGCCTCAGTCTGCTGAGCAGCTGGAGTTTCTGGTACGGTATTTAAGTTTCAAATATGATTACATCTGGCAATCCTTTCTTCTCTGTTGCTTCGCGGGTGTCATAATTACACTGTTGTACATTCCACCTAAAACACAGCTTCCTTTACTACTTCGAATTTACTTTCTTTTGTTTCCTGAGACAAGATCCTACAGCAGGCAGGTCCTAAACTCCAGCTTTTCCTGCATCAACCTCACAAGTGCTGCAATTACAAGCACATGTAGCTCGAAGAAAAGCAGAAAAGTATATTCTCACCGGAAGTGCCTAACTTCCAAGTGAGGCACTCTATTAGTAAATGGAAGACGGTGAGATGGGTCTTGTCTACAGGTTCTGCCTGTCTTCATTGTGTTCCTCATGGGCCAATGTGCCCCTGTTTCTTCCTGCAATTGACTTGATGATGGACTCCATAGCCCACACGGTGCCATAGCAGGAACTCTTATAGAGCTCTCCTTCTCTCTGTGAGAGCGGAGAGCTCTATCCTCATGGTCACCAGGCAGTCCCACTGATCTCCAGCCCTACATCATCTTGTCAGTGTTGGTAAATTTCTTCGGAAGAGGTTGCCTCTGTCTCATCCTTTATGAGGGGCCAGTGGCTCTTCTCAGTCTCATGAAGAGGCTGGATTGGCTTCTTCTGAGCTATATTGGGTCACCTGGGCCCTTGAGCATCTCGATTTTGTCCCAAATCCTGGGCAGTCCATCTTGATTTGTCCCATCAACTTCTTGCTTCTGAGGGAGTGCTTAAGCACAGTACAGATGAGTCGGAAGGGGTTGTAATAGTCACCACTCTTACCACTGTGACGAACTTTGACATGCAGCAGCTTAGAGGAAGGATTTATGATGAATGTCATGCTGGGAAAGCATGGCAGTGGAAAGAGCTGGGGCAGCAGGAACGGGAGGCTGCTTGTTCACATTCCCTGGGATTGAGTAAGCAGGAAAAGGAGAAGACGCAGGGCCAGGCTGTAAACATCAAGGGCCAACTCCAGCTTCTTCCCCCAGCCAGGCTCTGTCATGTAGAGGTTCTTTGACACTTCTGTCTAGATTAGGATTTTTTATTGCTGAGAAGAGATACCATGACCAAGGCAACTCTTATAAAGGGAAACATTCAATTGGGGCTGGCATACAGTTCAGAGGTTTAGTCCATTATGGTCATGGCAGGTGGAGTACAGACAGACATGGTGCTGGAGGAGGAGCTAAGAGCTATACATCTTGATCCACAGACCGCTGAAAGTGAACTGACACACACTTCCTCCAACAAAGCCACACCTCCTCCAACAAAGCCACACCTACTCCAACAAGGCCACACCTCCTCCAACAAAGCCACACTTCCTCCAACAAAACCACACTTCCTCCAACAAAGCCACACCTCCTCCAACAAGGCCACACCCACTCCAGCAAGGCCACACCTCCTCCAACAAGGCCACACCTACTCCAACAAGGCCACATCTCCTAAGAGTACCAATAGGGGCCAATTATTCAAACTACCACAGTCCCCAAAGAGCACCAGCATCTGGGGATCCAAATGTTCAGACACAGGAGCCCATGGTGTTAAGATTTTGTGCGTATTTTGTTATGGTTCGCATTTACCAGGTTATCTAGTGGCAGATTTCTATGGATGCACATGGGAAGACAGCAGAAGACGTGCTGAATCACCCAGCTTTGATAAAGTGTTTAAAATATTTTAATTATACTTAGTTATTAATCAGTACATTTGAAATTTCATACAATGTATTTTGATCATATTTACCTGTGCTAGATATTTTTCTGTCCGCTGGACACAAGGAAGGAACCTCAGTTGAGAAAATGCCTCCATAAGATCTGGATTTAGAGAATTTTCTTAATGATTAATGGGGGAAGGCCAGGCCCATCGTGGGTGGTACCCTCCCTAGGCTGGTGGGCCTGCTTTCTGGTGAGCAAATCATTAGGAGCAAGCCAGTAACCAGCACTTCTCCATAGCCTCTGTATCAGTTCCTGCCTCCAGGTTCCTGTCCTGACTTCCTTTGGTGATGAACTGTGATGTGGAAGTATAAGCAGCAATAGACCCTTTCCTCCCAGGTTGCTCTTATCATGGTGTTTCACCATAGCAATAGAAACCTAATTAAGACATCGCTCCTCTCAATGCCTCCAGGTCCTTACTGCCCTCTCAACCCTCCATCCCTTCCCATCCAATTTGAGATTCCTTTTTTCCTTTCCCCATGGGGTCCACCCTGTGCTGTCCAGCTAGTCTTGATATTCTCTGGTGTGTAGTTGGCCTACCAAGAGCCACACCATTAAAGAAAATGGACTCGCCCTCTCCTAGCCACTATCCTATGCCAATAGCTCCCCAGCTAGTGGTGGGATAACACGTCCACCTTCCCCAGCGCTTACTGGGATTTTTCTCTGCCTGGAGTTTATACAGGTCTTACGCATGCTGTTATCACTGTGATTTCATGTGTGCATCACCTTGTTTGTGTCTACAAAATAGTTTCCTCGATGTTATCCACCATCTCAAGCATTTAAAAAACTTTCCATTCTCTCTTTCACAAAGATCCCGAGCCTTGAGGAGAGGGGTTGTTATGAGTGTCCAACTTAGGGCTGGAGCACTCTGCACATTAAGCAGTTGCCGAGGAGGACCATCTGGGTTCATTGGCATCTACTACCAGGAGAGACTTCTCCGATGAAGATTGAAAAGTGCTGTGATCTATGGTTATAGCCATTTATTACTATGTCCATTTAGCAGAATAATAGTATTAGGTTCTTTCCTGAGGCCTATGGCCTATGTAACTACAGGGTCTTGGCTCCTTTAGTATGGTCAGGTATTAGTTCCATATCATGGAGCAGGCCTTTAATCCGAACAGAATGTCACTTTGGTGCTTTGAAAGAAAATGGCTCCCTCTGTTAGGAGGTGTGATTTTGCTGGAGTAGGTGTGGCCTTGCTGGAACTTTGAGGTCTCCTATGCTCAAGCTATGCACAGCATGGCACTCAGTCCACTTCCTGTTGACTGCAGCTCAAGATGTAGAACTTGCAGTTCTTTCTCCAACACCATGTCTGCCTGCATGTCATCTGTCACGACAGTATGGAATGAACCTCTGAACATTAATCTAGCCCCAATTAAATGTTTTCCTTCATAAGAGTTGCCTTGGTCACAGTGTCGCTTAATAGCAATAGAAACCCTAAGACATTTACTCCCATAAATTTCATGCTACTACTGCATGAGTAGATCTGTCTTGTCAGAGCATCCATTGTTGTGGCTTACAGGGGTTGGGGTCCACAGCTGGATGAGATTGAGGTTTATATTTTTTCTCGACAGCATGTATAGCCTCTTTCACTGTAAGTGCTAGTCAGTAGTGATGAGTTTTGCAGGTGCGTACTGGTTTGAAGTCTCCATGCTCTGTGACTCAGATACATCAAGCCTTCGACAATAGAGTCTTATCCCTAAGCTGTGAAGGGTATCCAGGAGTATTGGCAATAACCTGCAAAGCTTAGGATTCTGTGTGTCCTCATTGGCCAACAACTCAAAAAGAGGTAACCCATGCCTGTCAAATGAACTTTGAACAAGCAACTCTATTCTTATAATTTTTAAATGTATTTTTATTTTCTTGAGGCAGAATCTCATTATGTAGCCCTAGATGGCCTAAAAATCACTGAGATCTGCTTTCTTCGGCTTCCCAAGTGCTGGAGTGAAAGGTGTCCTCCAGCACAACCAGCCCCACTGTTGGAAAATTTTAAGAACGTGATTAAAGATTCATGCTGTTTATTATAACATTGTAATAGGAAAAAATTGGCTGCTGCTCCATAGCAAGGGAATTGATTCAACTATGACACATCTACCTAATGGAACATTATGCCGCTTTTAAAACTATGCTATCATGAATATTCATAGACATAGAAAGATGGTTATAGTAAATTGTTGAAAAAATAATTTACTATAATACTGTTTCTGTCAGTAAAGACACAGAGTGATGTAGTGTGTCTGTGTGTGTATGTGTGTGTGTGTGAGTGAGTGTATGTGTGTTACCATAACCTGACCTTCCTGAAATGACTGGAATTTTCACTTTTCCATTGCTTATATTTTTGTTCTAGTTTCTTTTCTGTTACTGTGATAAAATCACTCTGACCAAAAGCAATTTAGGGGAGGGAAGGATTTGTTTCACTTTATAGGTTATATTTGTAACTAAGGGAAGTCAAGGCAGAAACTCAAATGGGAACTTGAAGCAGAAACCATAGAAGACTGCTGCTTGCTGGCTCCCTTCGAGGCTTATGCTTAGATAGCTTTCTTATACACCCCGGGATGGTGCCACCCAAAGTGGACTGAATCAGCCAATACCAGGACAATCTCCCACAGATAATGCCTGGAAGGATTCATGGCACATAGTAGCCACGTGGTAAACCCAACATGGTGCCCTCAGAACACCGCATATGGAGGGCACACCCTAGGCGTGACTATGTAAATCTGTGCCCACCTGCTCTCTTAAAAGGAGCCGCCATGTGAAAGCCCCCCTCCCTCTCCCCCCTCTTTCTTTCTCTCTTACCTACTCAGCAACTCCCCTGAATAAACTCTCCTGTGGCATCTAGTAGTGTCTGTCTGCTCTCACTCATGAAACCAACACACCAAAAGCTAATTGGTGACCTCCTTTGTAGGTGACTCCAGCTGTGCCTGGTTGAGAATTAAAGATAACTAACCATAACTATCCCTTATAGATGAATATCTATTTCCTTCTAAAGAGAAGAAAACACTAAGAATAAATTTCAGTTTGAAACTAGATTATGTTGTGTACTAACTAGACTGACTCAAAAAGCAAAAGAATTGATAATACCAGATTGGTGAGGATGTGAAGGACATGGGCTTTTTTTTTTTTTTTTTTTTTTTGACAGGGTCTCCCTCTACCTAGCTCTGGCTGTTCTAGAACTCAGTACATAGACCAGGCTGGCTTCAAACTCACAGAGATCCACTTGCCTCTGCCTCCCAAGTACTGGGATTAAAGGCATGTGCCACTTCTGCCTGGCTTCCAAACACCAACAGTAATCAGTAATGGAACATTTTTTTTTAATTGCGTACTCATGGCATAGAATACTACAAAACAGACAAAATGGATGAATTTCATAGTTTAAATGTTGAGGAGAAAAAGGTTAGTTCAAAAGAGAACATGCCATAAGACTCCAATTTTATGAAGGTCATGTATAAACTAACTGAATGGAGGGTGACATCAAATAAGGTTTATCTTCAGAGATGGCATCAATGAGGAAGGAACTTTAATCCACGGCGGCTAGTACTGTTCTCCATCAAGCTGTCTCAAAGAAATACAAGCATCATATCTTTAAAAAATATCCACTATCCATGTTTAAAGAGATTTTCTTGAATTTAGAGACAATAGAAACTTTACTTGGTAGAATATATGCAAAGCTCTTATTTGTCTATTAATAGCAAATACATCACTGATCTATGTTACTTTTCTGCTCCTGTGTTGCCTGCCAGCGGTGCATCTTAACTATAACAAACCCTCAGCAGCTGCACACAGCTGGTGACTGCTATACTAAACAGTGTGAGACTTTGTCTTCAGCTATTTATGGCTTCATCAAGGTATAGTTAAATTAAAAAAAAAAATTAGGACTGAGAAGTTAGGCAAGTTGGTAGAGTGCTTGCCCTGGGATCGGTTCCCAGTATCATAGGAAACTTGGCATCTAGTCATAAGCCTGTCATCCTAACATTCAGGAAATTGAGGCAGAAGGGTCAAAGATTCAAGGTCATCCTAGCTTTTAAAGCAAGTTAGGAGACTAACCTAGCTTACATCATATCTCATCTCAAAAAACAAAGTTAACAAAACAAACAAACCTACTAGATGAAACTGAGTTGTACATTTAATTTAATATATAAAAATTATACTTCAAAAACAAAAAGTTTAGCAAGGTGGTAGTGGCACACTCTTTTAATCCCGACACTCAGGAGGCAGAGTCAGGTTGATCTACAGAGTTCCAGAACAGCCAGGAAAAGAGATCTAGGTTCAGAAAGAAGAATGGGAAGAACAGGATGAGGAGAGAATGAGGGAGACACCTGGGGCCAGAAGCCAAGCAACTGCCAGCCAGCCACAGGTAGAGACAGCTCAAAAGTAAAAAGAGGGGAAAGCCTCAAGGTGAATGGTAGATAAAGAGAAACAGGATAATTTAAGTCAAAAGAGCTAGCCAGAAATGTATCTAAACTAGCAGAGCATTCAAAACTAATGATAAGTCTCTGTATCGTGATTTAGAAGCTAAAAGAAAAAGTCTGGTACAGAATGCCCAGCACTCTGGAGGCAGAGGCAGATGGACATGTATATGTTCTAGGCCAGCCTGGTCTACAGAGTGAGTTCCAGGACAATCAGCACTACACAGAGAAACACTATCTCCAAAAGCAAAACAGACAAAGTAACAAAGTGTGATACATGTCTGAGTGTCAACCTAAAAACAGGACGCTAATCTCAAAGAGAAGAGATAGTATATTCTGGAACCAAACGATGGTGTGAAAATGCATATTCTAGTTACTTCAAATACTATGTTCCAACATGGCAATGGTTTTATGATGTTATTATCATGACGGAACAAAAGGAAGTTACAAATCAAGGTGCTTTTTGAATCAGTCAGTGGGAACATTGGGTTACAGTAGAGTGTGTTAGGTTACATGCAGAGGGGGTTAATAATGACTGTTTCTAGGACTGAAGTTAGCAGAAAATAAGATCTTTTAAAAATGATTAAAATGTTCATTATGTTATATATACACTTTACTGCTAAATTGTCTTTAGCAGTAAAATGGTTCCAGAGGCTACCATGGCATACTGGAAGACCAACTATCCCCCATGAGTCTTTACCTAATCCTGGGGAACACACAGGTTTCCCAGTGAAGGTTTGATGGCTTTTCACTGTTTCTAAGGCAATGCTGCTGGCAGGATTAGAATACATAAAGCCTGGGCATAGACCCTTGGGCCAGCCACTGACTATCAAGGTGATTTTGAGTGACCTTATGTGCCTATCTATGTATGACTTCTTGAGGGTAAAATTGGAGTAGATAGTTAAGGCCTAAGGTTGTTCAAAGTGAAAACGCCATACATGCAAACTACCCGAAACCATCCCAGGGCACAGTGAACACTCAGGGGCTCAGGGAAGATGCTCTGCAGGCTTCACAGCTCTCCAGCCTTTCTTCCCTGCCTTGCCATCACAGATATTGCACTGCAGAGATCTGGTTCTGGTAGGAAAGGCGACTCCCAAGCCTGGTGGTGAAATTCCTAGCAAGCTTGAGAGATTTCCTCTTGATTTTTGCCTCCATCAGCAGAGGAGAGCTGCCAGGAAATGATCATTCCACACAATAATTAAAAATGGTTCCCACTTCTCTGCCTGTAGGTCGATTCAGCACATTCTTGGTGAACATGGCACTGTGCCCTGCCCTGAGCAAGAGAGATCTTTCTTGCCCAGGCTCTTTCTTGTGCTCTGTGCTATCTACATAAGAAACTATGACCTGGACAACACTTCCACCTGCCAGCTGCCTCGACTCTCCACCCTCCAATGCTGCTCCTTCATTTCCTGGCCAGACGGCCACAGGATGGCTCATGGGATCACACAATTACAGAGCAGCCACAAAGCACCAAATAGAATCTATACCTCCTGCCCAGGCAGTACATTTTATTTTTACAATTGTTCGTTTTTCAGGATGAGGATATAGCTCAGTTAGTGGAGTGCTTGCCTCTCAGGCAAGAGGCGCTGGATTCATTTTTCAGCATTGCAGAAAAAATTTCAACATTCATGAGGCAGAGGCAGAAGAATCAGGAGTTCAAGATTATCCTCAGATATTCTGAAGATAAATTTGAGGCTATTGATGCAGAAACCACTGCTCCCACCTCAGAAAGTAAGAGCTTATTCTGGAGCCAAATACAAGTGACTATGACCTGGAAACTGAGATTTAGGCCACACCAAATATCATATTTCAACATGGCAACAGTTTCATGAAGTTTTTAGAGTAAGAAGAGAAAAAAATAGTAAGTCATAAAAACTGGGTATAGTGGCACATGATTTTAATCCCAGCACTTGGAAAGCAGAGGCAAGAGGAAAAATCTGTGGCAGATCTCTGTGAGTTTGAGGCCAGCTTGCTCTACAGGATGAGCTCCAGGACAGTCAGAGATTCATAATGTTGTCTCAAAACAACATCCAGAAGAAGGAGGAGGAGAAGGAAGAGGAGGAGGAGGAAGAGGAGGAGGAGGAAGAGGAGGAGGAAGAGGAGGAGGAAGAGGAGGAGGAGGAGGGGAGCAGGGAAGGAAGGGAGAGAAAGGAAAATGAAAAAGAAGTGATAAGAGTTGTAGGTCAAGGCATTTTTCAAATACATTGGTGCAAATGCCAGGTGAGTGAGTTAGAGCATATCTAGGAAATCTTTGATCTAGGCCTCAGAAGCTTTCTCTTAGCCACTGGCAGAAGCTAGGGGTCTATTTGTACATTCCCAAAAGATTTACCCAATAGCCACAGGATGTTAGGTCACACACAGAGGCTGGCAATAAATGTCTGTTAAGGGAACTGAAGAGAGATCCAAAGACAATTTGTCTCCCAACTTCTACTACCCCAGCTCTCCACAATCACAAAGTTTGAGTCAACCAATCAGCCTACAGAGTGTTTCACACAGGGTAGATTGTGTCTGGAACTTCAGTTCACCATGCCAGAGTGACACACTTAAGACTTAAAGTAACAGCATGTCACAAAGCATGAAGAGGGCAAACACCATCAACAGGAGGGAAGGAAGCGCTCTTCCTTCAAGGGCTGCTTCAGCCCTCTCCTCCACACATTCAATATCTTTTCAGAGACCATATGTGTATCCTGGAGCATCGGGGTCCTCTTACCTCTGACCTTACACATATTTTAGAGTAAATAATGTCACATGTGCTCTAGAGCTTACTTTTCCTGGACTGAACTTCTGATCACCCTCACAGAGGTTTATAATTATTTATTTATTTATTTATTTTTGCAATATTACAGATTGAACCCAGGGACTCAGGCATATTAGGCAAATGTTCTTCCACTGAATTGTATCCCCAGCCCATTTTGCATGGTATTTATGTGTATGAATGTTTTGCTTGAATGTATGTATGTATTATGTATGTATGCCACATGTATGTCTGGTGCAATGGATCCCCTGGAACTGGAATTACCAATGGCCATGAGCCATCAAGTGGCTGCTAGAACCCAGGTCCTCTGTAAGAGCAACAAGTCCTCTTAACTTCTGAGCCATCTTTACAGCCCCAACTTTGTATGTCTGGGTTTTTGTTTTGTTTTCTGGGGGGAGGGTTGTTGTTTGTTTGTTTGTTTGTTTGTTTTTTTCAAGAAAGGGTCCCTCTGCATAGCCTTGGCTGTCCGAGAACTCAATTTGTAGTCAAGGCTGGCCTTGAACAAACTATGTAGCTCAGACAAGCCTTTTATTTACAATTTTCCTTCTTCAGCCTCTAAGTCATTGGAATTGTATGTCTGTGCCTCTGTACCCACCTACTTCTGTCCTTCTGTGTGTTCACATAGGTGCACATGTGTGTATGCATGTTGAGGTCAGAGGACCACCTCTGCTGTCTTTCCTTAGGTGTTATCTTATTTAGCACTATGATTACAAGCATGTGCCACCACATCCAGTGTTATAATAGGGTTTTTTGGCCTTGGGCAGTCAGAGGTCTAGACCCACAGACCTGCCGCCTTAGATTTTTTAGCCACCCACTGTTGTTCAGTCTTACAAAAATGACTCAGATGCTCATATTAACTTTATGCTGTTTAGCCTATGGCTCAGGTACATTGTTAGTTTTGGGTTTTTTTTTTTTTTTTTAATCTTAACTTATTTTCATTAATCTGTCTGCCACTGGCCGGTGGCCAGAGGACCACCCTGTTATCATTCCTTAAGCGTTATCTTGTTTAGCGCTGTGATTACAAGCACGTGCCACCACATCCAGCTTTTTTTTTTTTTTTTTTAAATTAAACATGTGTGTAGGGGGCTCGAACCCAAATCTTCAAGCTTATAAAGTAACCACTGTATGGAGTGAGCTATCCTGCCAGCCTAATCGTGACCTCTCAATCGCTGTGTTTTATTCTAAATGATAGCTGCACCGAACTGTTCAGCTTCTGATAGACATTGTCGGCTCTTCCAATGTTCCTTGAACAAGCCAAGGACTTTTAAAAGGAGGTAAGAATTTTATTTCCCTCTCATGGGGTGGGCTTCCTCTACCTACCCCGCTCCTTCTCCACACAATTGCTTGCATTTACCGGGTATGTCTAGTACTTTGTCCTATAACTTGCATTGACTTTGTCGAGACGCCCCCCCCCCCGAATGCCTCGTTTTTCTTCTTCCAAAACATTCTAAATTTCTTGCCAACGCTAATTTTCTACCACAGCAACAGGCATTTCGATCACTTTAGTGGCTGCGCTTTGCTGAAAAGCTAATTTTCTCCACAAAGAGCTGAAAGGGCCCTTCTGCTCTGAAGACGATTGGGCCGAGGAAGAACGGACGGGAAGACCTAGAATTAAATCCATATTCAGGAAGGAAAGCGCTGTTCTCAGCAGAAATCCCAACAGTAGCCACCGTTAATTAAAGAAGACAACAGTCAGCACAGGCGTCCTCAGCCACAGCCAGTCAGAGCCAGCCTCGCTCCGGTAACTACGCTTCAGCGCCAGAGTCCAAAAAAACAGCCAATCAGGGAGGCCACTCTAGGTCTCAGCCAATAGGCGAGGGCCTCTGGTGACGTCAAAGACGGCCGTGCCCCGATGAGCTAACTCAGTCCTGAGATGCCTTGACACTTCCTCTTTTGAAAGCCGGCCAGGCTCTGAATGCCAAGTTCCCAAAAGCCTCACAAAACCAGTTCTGGGCTGTTGAGGAGACTTTGTGAGCATGCGCAGATGTCTTTTCCTGGCAAACAGGAAGTTCTTTTTTTTCCCCCCATCGGATGCCAAGTTCAGTTTTATGAAACTCTTAACCGCTGGACACCTTCACCCTTCCACCATCCCTGTTAGTGGTTTACTTGTGGGTGACCAATGAAAGAAAGCGCTCTGTATTTAGCAAGTCCACTATATTTTATTCTTGTTGCTTCTATTATCCTTTATTTGTTCATATAGAAACCCACAAATGCCAGGGGAAGCATATTATTTTCTTAGTTATGGATATTTATCAAGAGAGGAAAGAGCCATCTTATGCTTCTTATTTATTATGTACTTCATTTAATATAAAAACAGACTAAAATAAACTAGCATATATCAACAGACATAAAGAAAATGCATGAGCAGGGGGCTTGATGGTTCATGCCTTTAATCCCAGCACTGGAGTCAGAAGCAGAATGATCTCTGTGAGTTCAAGGCCAGCCAGGTCTACATAGCAAATTCCAGGCCATCGTGTGCTACTCAGTGAGTCTACAATAACACACCAAGAACAAGAAATGTATGATTTCCTCATTTTTACTAAGAGAACTGCAAAGCAGGTAAAGTATGAGGTTTCTGGCCCAGAATTTCCGGTCTAGTCTTGTGGCCCAGATTTTCAGACCCACAGTCCCATAGTCCCACTGAAACACATAGCTGCTTATTTTAATTGTAGACTGATTGACTTGGGGCCCAGGCATATAACTTGCTAGCTCTTGCTCTTAAACTAACCCATGATTCTTATCCTGTTCAGCCATGAGGCTTGGTACCTTTTGTCAGAGCAGCATAGCTGTGTCTTTGGCATCTCTGCCCTGATCTTCTTGTTCCAGAGTTTTTTCAATTTGGTAGCCCCACCCACACTTCCTGTCTGCCTTTGGCCAATCAGCATTTTTATCAAACCAGTAGGCGGGACAATTATTTACAATTTACAAAAATATTACAACATAATATCTCCCCCCCCCCCACACGCAGGGTAAAATCTTAGGGAAGAGGAATCCAGGTTAAAACAATATAGAGCATGGTTGGCTCCAGCCTTCAATCCCAGTTTTCAGAAGTCAGGAGCAAGACTACTGTAAATTTGAAGGTTTCCTGAGTGTATATTGAGATAATCTGAGGAGGAGGAAAGAGGTGAAGCTATGGGAGATGTAAGGGGGGAAGGGGAATCCGGTTGTAAGGGCTTTCCACCTCAACTTTAGGCTAGTGAAAGCATTTTCTAGCTTGAGGGGGTTTTGTTTTTGCTTTGTGTCTCATCTGCCTGTGTCTGTACACAACGTGTATGGCTGGCACCCTGTGACTGGATACAGAGTTATAAACTGACGTGCATATATGAGTGTTAGGAATCAAATGGGTCCTTAGGGAGAGCAGGCACTGCTCTTAACCATTGAGCCATCTTGCCAGCCCAGCACTTTCTGGTCTAAATTGGAACTTGGAGCACATTTCAAATGCTAAAATAACATCTGTTGCCAAAATAAAAGCAGCAGTGGTTCCATTTCTTATCACAATATCAAAATGCCCAATTGGTATGCTGTAGCCACAACACAAGTGATCCCACCCGGGGACAGCTTGTCTTTTGTGCTGCATTTTTCTCACAGAGAAGGTTTGCTTATGAACTCTTTCCAGATGAGACTTGAGAAACTTAACAAATTTCAGTCTTTATTGAGTTAGCAGTTAAAGGGATAAACTTTCACTGCTTTTGTTAGCGATAATACAAATAAAACTTTGGGCAAATGTTATTCATAGTGTAGGCAAAGCATGGCTGATTTCATGGAAGGTGTCAGCTGTCTCTCTATATTCTCTGTGATGCTGCACGAATAAGATGTGGTGTCTTCCATCAAGACTAGTTAATTGTTGAGAAACTGCAAGAGTGTCAGCGTTTCCAGTTTCTAACTGAGTGATTCTGGGATTTTAGTGATGTCTTTGGCATACAGAAATTTTCATTTCTCTTACATTCTAAGACGGAGGAGATCTGTAACAAATGCCAGCAAGAGAGTCCTTCATTTTATTTGAAGCACTGTTAATTCTAAATAAAAGAACCCCCAAATTCTTGACCTTTTAAATAATCCTTTGAATGAAGTCTACTCACTTGTTCAGTTTTTGATGTCAATTTAGCAACAGGATTCTGCAAATAGAAGAGCAAAGAGTGTCTCCGGAGTACCTTTGTTACTAAGGGTGACAAAGCTCTTTTTTGTCATGGAGCAGAATTTTTACACAGCCATTGAGCAGGAAAGTTCCTGTAGCCCTAGAGCATGGAAGAAAGTTATGTTCCACAAAATGTGTCATGTGATTAAGATAATAAAATCTGGACCACTTTCTTAGTTGGTACATGTGCAGTGTTATGGCTCAGGTGATGGTATTGAGTTTGGGTTCTCATTAATGAATGTATAGTGACTGTAATGACCACAGGAACTAAGTTGAGTCTGGGTGGATAAAAATGATTGTACTGAAAATACGAGGATCTGAGTTCAAATCTCTAAGAGCTGCAAAGCAAAACAAAAACCCCACATTCGTCTGTAATCCCCAGATTCTTAGGGGAAGATGACAGTCAGAATCTTTCAAAGCTCATGGGCCAGCTAGCCTGATCTATTCACTAGACTATCAAAGAGACCCTGAACATAATCCAAGGTTGTCCTGACCTCCTTGCAGGAGCCCACATGAATGCATACACACACACACACACACACACACACACACACACAGATAGAGAGAAAGAGAGAGAGAGAGAAATAGAGAGAGACACACAGACACATGCACACACACATACACACAGACATATACAGGCATACACACATACATGCACACACATACGGACATACACACAGACACACACACGTACACACACACATATACACACTCTCACACACACATACACACGCACAAAGTCTGAGAGTCTGATGTGGCACTGGGAAGCCCTGGTAAATTGTTAGTGAAACAGACTTTGACTGCAAAAACTTTTCAAGAAAATTCTGCAAAATTATCTAGAATTAAGATTAACCAAGTCATTAAAGAAATAGAGGTGTACACCTAGGACACATAATTTATTTCAGATGAATAGTCTATTCGATTGTTTGGGTATAGCAATATCTTTCTTTTATCTTAATGCACACATGCATAAGAATTAGAAATAATTCAAATGTGCCACTGTATCTCGTGTTTTTATATATTAAGTCTGGATCCTGCTTCCGCAGTGGATGGACCTCTGTATCTTTGCTCATGTCTGGCTTCATGCCTCCCTGTACAAAATCAAGTTCTATTTATTTTTCAAACTAACTCAAAATAGTAATAGCTGTAACAAAGAGATTTCTTGGTCCCAGGTGGCCAGAGGTCCAGACCCACAGACCTGCAGCCCCAGACCCCTTAGCCGCCCACAGCTGATCAGGCCCCCAAAAATGACTCAGACGCTTATATTAACTTCATGCTGTCTGGCCTATGGCTCAGGCACATTGCTAGCTTGCTCTCTTGCTCTTACATCTTAAATCAACCCATTTCTATTAATCTGTCCTGCCACGTGGCCTGTGGTTCACCTGTGTTCCTTACATGTTGCTCCTTTGGGCTTCTGGCTCTATCTGTCTGACTCCACCCTGCTTCTCCTACCTATGCTCTGATTTCTCCTCCTACTTTTTCTATGGTGCCTGTCATGGGCCAAAACAGCTCCTTTATTTAAAGATTGATATTCACAGCCTACAGAAAGGCATTCCCACATCAGAAAGACATTCTCACATCAAATAGCAATAGAAATTTCTTAATGTTTTAAGTATGCTAAAGCATTTGCCTCTCTCTAGGTTATCATTCTCAATACTAATAGCTCATACCACACAGTAAAGAGCTGTTTTCTATTTTCCAGATAAAGCAATTAGGGCACCATAAAATCAGGTAGCTTATCAGAAGTTTGACATTCTCCAGTGGTAGCTCTGGGGCTTAGAACAAGACTGAATGTTGCCAGAAGTGGGGGCATATGCCACAGTCTCAGCATTGGGTAGCATTTGTAGAGCCACATGATCAACAAAGTAAGGCTATCGGAAACAACAGCCTCTTATGTATTGTAGCAATGATGATCCTTCCTCAAGTCATCACTTGAACCTGCCCCACCATCAACACTGGCATTTGACCTGCTTTCCCATGTTTGAGCCCAACCATCAACAATCCCTTCACTTGTCCTTCCTTTGTGATGGAGTCCTCAATAACCATGTTTGTTCTCAGGTTTCCTTTCCTTTTCTTTCTTTCTTTTGTTTGGTTTGGTTTGGTTGGTTTGGTTTGGTTTTTCAAGACAGGGTTTTTCTTTGTAGCCCTGGCTGTCCTGGAACTCACTCTATAGAACTCAGCAACAATCCACCTACCTTGGCCTCCTGAATGCTGAGATGAAAGGTGAACTCCACCACTGCCTGGTTCATTTTTCCTTTGAAAGGGAATTCTGCAATAGCCAAGGGGTGGAGCCAGCCAGGTGTCCATCTTCAGATGAAGAGTACATAGGTGAGAAAAGGCAAAAACTCTGTGGCAGTAGAAAGCTGAGCCGCTTCCAAGAGTTTGGAATATTGAATAGGTGAAGCAGAGGCTCCTCTGTTCTCACTTGGTTCTCTGCAGTGAAGCTGCTCTATATGATACAATAGCTGTATATTATACAACTGGCCCTGAGTATTTGCCAAACCTTGCAGGATTGTAGCACAAAAGAGTGACTCTTGCTATACGTAAGGTTTTAGAAGTCATTTAGGATGGGTTGGAGAGATAACTCAGCAGCTGAGAGCCCTTGATGCTCTTGCAGAGGACCCAGCTTCACTTTCTAGCATCCACATGGTGCTCACAACTGGAACTCCAGTTCTGGGGAATCTAACATCTTCTGACTTCCTTGGGCACACACATGGTTCACACACATACACACAGTTTTGGACCAGCAAACACCCATACAAATGGCATGAAAATTAATAAGTCTTTTAAAAAAGTCACTTAGGAGCCTGGGAGATGCTTGGATGGTTGTATGGTTTGGATTCTTTTTTCCATGCTGGAGATTCAGCACAGGGCCATGGGCATCCCATGAGCTGTATCACCAGTCTTGGTTTGGACACTTATCCCCAAATGATCATGTACAGAAAGTCTGTTGCCAGCTTGGTCCTAGTAGGAGGTGGTAGAGACTTGAAGAGGTGGAATCCAGTGTGAACGTGTCTTAGTGATGAAGAAACACCATGACCAAAAGCAACTTGGGGAAGAAAGGGTTTATTTGGCTTACACTTCTGAACTGTAACCCATCACTGAAAGAGGTCAGAATCGGAACTCAAATAGGGTGAGAACCTGGAGGAAGAAGCTGATGCAGAGGCCAGGTCACAGTGTGCGGCCTGCTTTCCTCCTTTCTTTCCTTCTGTCTTCCTGTTTTTTGTTTGTTTGTTTAGAGACAGGGTTTCTCTGTCTAGCTCTGGCCGACCTAGAACTCGCTCTGTAGGTCAAGCTGGCCTCAGAGATCTGCCTGCCTCTGCCTCCTGAGTGCTGGGATTAAAGGTGTATTAAAGGTGTGCCTACCACATCCCGCTCAGCCTGCTTTCTTATAGACTCCACCCTGTGTTGACCCCACTCAAAATGAACTGGGTCTACCCTTATCCATCACTAATTAAGAAAGTCTTCCAGAGCTACATAGAGAAACTCTGTCTTGAACCTCTCCCTCCCCCCTCTCAAAAAGAGAATTAGTTGCACTTGGTGGTACATGTCTTTGATCCCAGCATGTGAGAGGTAGAGGCAGGTGGATCGCTGAGTTCAAGGTCAGCCTGCTCTACAGAGCTAGTTCCAGGGTAGCCAGGGCTACACAGAGAAACCTTGACTCTAACACACCCTCTGCATGCAAAAAAGAAGGAAGGAGGAAAACAGCAACCTTTTATTTATTTATTTTTTGAGGCAGGTTATTACTCTAACACTGGTGGCTAGCTCAGAACTCAACTTAGCCTTGAACTCACAGTGACACTGCTTTCCAAGCATGTCACCAGCTTGGTGCAGACCTCCTCCTCCTCCTTCTCCTCCTCCCTCCTCTTCCTCCTCCTCCCTCCTCTTCCTCCTCCTCCTCTGTTGGGAGCTGTGCAGGCTAGTTTTGGACCAGTATGTGAGTACTTGTCCAGTGGGTTTCCAGATAAGACAAAAGCCCACGGGGACAGTCCCACTCAGCAAGGACCAGTGGTGGACTTTGGGACAGGGCAGATTACTGCTGGGACCACAAAGCCTTCGTGCTTTCTTCTCTCACGTAATATTGATGATTCTCCTTGTGGTTTTAGTGTCATTTGTCAATCATGTGTGGGACAGATGTGATCATTCCTGGAAACCCTATTTTTTTTCTTGAATATTTTCTTCTAAAATTCTTTGGGAGCTGATGATTCTCAGGTTTCTTGTGTGGGGATGCCAGCTGTCACTTCAGACCCGGGAGCCGTTCTGACTGAGTGCTGACAGGATTGGAGGAAGATCACCCTCATTTCTGTAAATATGCTTTGAATGAGATTACTGTTCTTGAAAAGGTATGCCTATGTCAATCAGCTTTTAGCGTTATAAAGACAGGATGTCCCTGGCTCCATATTTGGCCAAGCTAACAAAATGATAAGTGTTTTGGTTTAAAGATGTTTTGATGTAAAAGTTGAGAGAAAACTTATTTGATATATTTGTTTTCTAGAGGCTGACATTGGAAGATAAGGAAAACTTGTTAGTATGGAAAGACATGTTTGTTTTTGGTGTATAAATAAAGATGGCTGGAGCTATTCAGGGCTGGCCACTTGTTTGAGACTCATCTGGTGGTCATTTCTTCACACCAATGCCCCTTCTTCATCTCAAGACTTGAATCCAAACTGTGGAGGGATGGAGGTATTTCTCGTCTGCTTCCTCCTCTTCTCCCTCCCTCCCTCCTTTCTTTCCTGGGTGTTTAACTTAGGACCTCACATATGCTAGGCAAGAACTCTACTATTGAATCACATCTGCAATCAAACCCTTTTCTTCATATAAGCCGATTATCTTGGGGCTGTAGAAATGACTTAGTTGTTAAAACTTTATGCTACTTTTGCAGAGGACCCAAGCTCACTCCTGGCATTCAAGTCGGGTGGCTTCCAACTGCATGTAACTCCAGCTCCAGAGGATCTGATTGATGCCCTCTTCCAGACTTTGAGGGCACTTGAATTCATACATAAGCATGCACACACAGGCACACTGTCTTTTATTTTAAAGAAGTTGGTTATACCAGGCATTTGTTAGAGTGATACAAAGCTGAGGCATAGAGCTAGCATGTGTGTGAACATTATAACTTAGCACATGTGTAAGCATTACAGCTTAGATGGAAAGGTATCCTGGCAGTGGAGAGCCATGAAATGTCACAAAGTCACACCACACAACAAACTTCACACAGATTTTTTTGGGAGGGAGAAAACCAGGAGGGAGGCTGCTTCCTCTCAGTCAAAAAACAGCAGCACACTGAAGAGGATACAGGGCTTGTATAGTTTCTTGGAAAGGGCTTGGAACTTTCCAGGTTGGAGATTGGTGGGATTTCAAGTATCTGGAGATTGGTTTTTTTTTGTTTTGTTTTGTTTTGTTTTGTTTTTTTTTTTTGTTTTTTTTTTTACCTCTGTAGGGTAGGGTCAGAATCCAGCAGAGTCCAGTTAGGGCAGTTAACAGTGTTCTGTGGGTGGAACCTGGCAGTTAAGAGGTCCTTGGGGGAGGGGCCTGCCTTGAGGGGCTTACAATATTACTATAGTAAAATGTTGAAACAACCATACAAAAAGAAGTACAGAGAAAGCGCTTACTTAAATATTTTTGGAAACGAGTGGCATTTATCACCATCTTAAAGACTAGAGCAGTTGCACATAGCCCTATACTCTATGATAAAACTGTTCTCCCAGGGGTTGTATGGATTAGCAATTCTGATACTGTTACACATATACTAGAATCGAGCAGTTAAACTGATTGATGGCAGACATCATCTAAAAGTGTGTTTAGAAAATGAAATATTGTCTTAGGAGGAAATTCTGACCCACACAAGTGAACCGTGTAGACACCGTTATATAAAACAAGCTGAGACTAGCCTTCTGTATCCCAGCCAGGGTGACTCCATTTTGTTGCAAGCTGCAATTTATCCGATCTTCTTTCTAGACTGCTATGAAACAAGACATTCTTCCCACAGCCAAACAGCGTCTGCTGAAATCAACAGAATCCTTGATAAGAAAGGGCAGAGCACGTGTGAACAGATACTTTTGCCAGAGTCTGGCCCTGTCTGTGTCGCTCTAACACTGGGTGGTGCTCAAAGCTCAGCTTGCACTTGACTCATGGAAAACAGAGGCATAGTAGGTGTGTGTGTATGTGTGTGTGTCGAGGGTTGGAAATCAGTTCACCACTCTGTAAGGAACCCCAATAAACTCATTTTACTCAGCAGGTAAGCTTGTATAAGTCACTCTTTGGGCTGTTGGCGCCATCTCCGTTTGGAGGCAGGTATTCATTTTACATTTCCCCTGGAGAGTCACCCAGCAGCACAGCACAAAAGGACACGTTATGCTTTGTTTACTTATGTGAGCAATCTAGAATAGCCTAAGACTAAAGACAGAGAGTAGAAAAGTAGCGGTCAGGGACTGGGGATGGGTGGGTAGGGCTGAGCAAAGAGGACATGGGAAGCTATTCTTGGTCAGTATACCCTTCCAGTTTAGCCAGATGAAAAGATGTAGGGTTGGAGCATGGAGGTACAGGCCTGTAATCCCAGCACTTAGGGGGCTGAGTTGGGAGGAACAAAGGTATAAGACCCTGAGTTGGAAAGGGGGGTGCTCTGTGGGAGAGCACTTGCCAAGCAAGCATGAAGTCCTAGGTTCCATCTCCAGGACCTCAAAAAAGGTAATGAGTGTGTGTGTGTGTGTGTGTGTGTGTGTGTGTGTGTGTGTGTGTGTGTGTGTGTGTTCAAGGCTAGCCTGGGCTATGTAGGAAGACCCTACACTTAAAAAAAAAAGTTATAGAGATTGGCTGTACAGCATTGTGAATATATTTAATGCTACTGTAAATGATAAATGACCATTTGCTTGAGTTACTACCTCAAGAGCATGAGACATTTCTAATTATTCACCTGGCTGGCTGGCTCCAAGGCTTCCAGACATAGCAAAAGCCAGATATTGGTTCCTTCCAGAAGAGATAACTCAAGGGAGACTGGGTTAGCTACAGAGTCACCCTCTTTTGATGGTGACCTGGATGTAAATGCTGCACTTCAGGCCTGTGCTTCTGATGCTTTTGAAGATTGGCACTGGACCCCCCCTTGAGAGACATCAGCAGTCCTCATGTTGGGATGCAATTTCTGATTAAATTCAAAAGCAGTTAAAAATAATGACTTTAAAGAGGTAAACAAAACAAAACAAACAAGGCTTTCAGATTGTAAAGGTATCTGCTCCAAGGACTCCACCAGCCCTGGTCTCGGCACACAAGCGAGTCAGGCAAACAGCCAGTGGAAGAGGCAAATGAACCTCTAGGTCTGTCCACAGTATTGTTATGAATAAATTATCACACATTTGATATGTGACCCTGTGAAAGGGTCATACAACCCCCAAAGGGCTGCTACTCACAGGCTAAGAACTGCTGGTCTAGACTGTCCAAGACTGTGAGGCCACATATAAGTATGTACATCTATACTGTGTTACAGTCACATCTGAGTCTTGAAAGGGTTAACTTGAAACCATGGTTTTTGTTTGTGAAATGTTTTATATTGTGATGTCTGTATTAGTGTGTGTTCTCAGAGATGAACAAGAAAGGAAAGGTAGCTTAACAGTGATGTGTTTTGCAGCCAGTTGAGAAGGGGTCAATTGTGCTGGCTATTTAGTGTCAACTGGACATAAGCTATAGCCATCTGAGAAGAGGGAGCCTCAATGGAGAAAATTCCTCCATAAGATCAGGCTGCAGGCAAGCCTAGAGGGCATTTTCTTAATTAGTGATTGGTGTGGGAGAGCCTGGTACATCGCGGATGGAGCCACACCTGAGCTAGTGGTACTGGGTTCTATAAGAAAGCAGGCTGGGCAAACATGGAGAGCAATCCAATAAGGAGTACCCTCCATGGCCTTTGCATCTGATCCTGCCCTGCTTGAGTTCTTGTTCTTCCCAAGTTGCTTTTAGTCAAGGTATTTCATTACTAACCCTAAGTTACTAGTTACCCAGCAATAGGAACCTTAAGACTCATGGCTACCAAAGGTCTTGGCAAAGCCATTTATAGTACAAGGGGTTTCTGGTGCCCACACAAGTCCTTCCTTATAACCTAAGGGTGGGCATTTCTTGAATGCCCTCAGAAGTTCAATATACTCCAGTGTTGATCTGAAAGAATAGGCTGGGGAAATGACTGTCAGTAAAAAATTTGCTGAGCAAGTATGAAAACCCAAGTTTGATCCCTAGCATCTACGTAAAAAAGCTGGGCAAGAATTGTAATCCCAATATGGAGGTGGAGAAATGAAGATGTCTGGGACTTGCTGACTAGCCAGCCTAGCTGAGTCAGTGAACCCCCAACTCCTACTGATATACCCTGTCTCAAAAATAAGGTGGACAGGGGCTGGAGAGATGGCTCAGCCGTTAAAGAGTGCTAGATGCTTCTACAAAGGATCTGAATTCAGTTCCCAGCACCTACATCAGGCAGCTCCCAATGGCCTGGGACCTGCTACTCTAGGGAGTTTGTTGCCTGTGACCTCTGTAGTCACAGACGTGTGTGCACATACCCACAAAGACACATAATTAAAAATACAATAAATCTTTTAAAAATAAAACAAGGTAGAATGTATGGGAGATTGTGTTGTTTCATTGTAAATAATTATCCCACCCACTGGTTTAATAAAAAGTGCTGATTGGCCAAAGGCAGGCAGGAAGTGTGGGTGGTGCTACCAGACTAAGAAAACTCTTGAGAACAGGAAGCACAGAGCAGAATGCCAGAGAGAAGCTAGAAGAAGCAGAGGACAACCATGCTGCTCTAAGGAAAGGTACCGAGCCACATGGCTGAACAGGAAGAGTCATGGGTTAGATGAAGGGTAAAGAGTCAGCAAGTGATATGCCTGGGCCTTAGACCGATCAGACTAAAACTATTGTAAACATCTGTGTGTCTCTGCGCGTCTGGGGGTCTGCGGGTCTAAACCATGAGGCAAGGCTCAAAAGTCCGGAACAGAAACCTCTTACTACAGTAGACAGTTGGAAAGATGTCTTAGCAGTTAAGAAAGCTCGTTGCTCTTGAAGAGGCTCTGAGTTCAGTTCCTAGCACCCAGGGAACCTTATAACCTCAGCACCAGGGGATTCAATGCCCTCTTCTGGCCTCTGTGGGTACCTACACACAAATGTCAGATACACAGAAGCACAACTTTACACATAAATACAAAAATCTTAAAAGGGCAGGGGGTGGGCAGCTCCAGAGAAATGATACTTAAGGCTGTTCTCCAACACATGTGAACACCCACATAAGCACTCACTAGAAGAGTAAATGGATTATTTGTTGATACATAGTGTCCAAAATATGCTGTCACAGCAGGTAGTTTGCAGTGTAGGCTAGTAAGAACTATGGCTTTGAAACTCAAACAGACGTTCATGACTTGAAGTCTTAGGGAAGCTATTTGTGCCCTTAGCAAAGTAGATTTTTCTCACTAAGCTTCTGTTTCTCCACCTATAGTGTAACAGCAAACTTACCTTATTGGATATAGTCAACATTAACACATTAATATAGGACAGATATTCGACTTTTGATCTACTATAGTTTATTACCACACAGGTAAAATCACAATATAAGTATATTCTTAGAAAAACAATTTAGAGGTCAGGTTGTGTGTGTGTGGCGGGGGTGGTGGACGATTTCCATGATTGATTAAAGCAAGCTGTATTTAGAACTGGCCAGTGGGTGTCACTCCCAAAATTGGGATTTCAGAAAGCAGCTGCTCACTGGCCTTAGAGGTCCCTTTTATATGAGAAAGGGTATGGTTGATAGAAACAGCTCTGGAGATAATTGGCTGTTAGCACCTGGACAGAAGAGTGGGGAACTCAGGGCTCACGGCTGCCTGTGGGGCAGATAAATGCAATAGTAGCCCCTGGACAGTAGAGTAAGGGACCAAGGGATCAAAGCTTAGGAAACAGAAGCTTATTCTTGTAAACTATGGAGACTTAATAATTAAGTATAAGCATGTGGTTCCTTAACAACAATGTGGGTCCTGTTTTGATTTCCCATATGGGAAACCAAAGTTTAAACACAGACAGATAGACAGACAGACATAGGATAGACATAGAATGTCAAGGGCCCCCCTTACACTACTTGTTCTAATTTCCATTTCTTGCTGGCTAACGCCCAGAATTTCGACATAAGAAAAGTCAACCTGACTACTTGCAAGGGAACAATAGTTTCCTTCCGAGAGGCATCACGAATGAGATTATTGAAACGGCAGAGAATATGTCCTTTGCCCAGCTTCCTTGTGACTTGAGCATATGAAGGGAGCCCTTTGCTGTTGTATCTGTTCACTGAGCAATCATGAGTCTACACAACTATACCTTTAAAAAGTCTCCTTTCCAAGGACAGAATTCTGTGGATAAGGAAAAAAAGCACATAATTTATAACCAAATTTAGTTTCAAATTAAGCTGTGTCAAAGGCCCCCACATTAAGTGCTCAGTAAGATAGAATGCACCTCTCCTAAGGCCTGCACCAGGACACCGCTGCTGTGTCTGTGTGCACCCCACTCCAGGTTGAGGGGGGCCACGGCCGCACAGTCAGCAGCCAGAGTCGCTGTCCACTTTGCACTTAACATCTAAGCTCACCCCCCACCCTACTCTCACGAGTGCATCCACCCCCCAGGTCAGGAGGCCGCAAGCTGAGCAGAGGGGCAGGGCAGGGCCAACCTGAGTCAGCTGGCGGCGCGCGCACCGCGTGACCCGTGGCCACGTGACACGCGCGGGCCCAGCCGCCGGTGCTGTAATCTCCGCAGCCGCGGGAAGCGTGTGTGTAAGTGGGAGCGTCCAGCGGGAGCCCCGATCCCCGGGCCTGGGTCACTGGCGGCCCCGGGGGACAACGAGAGCACAGTCTGGGTGGGGGACGTTGAACTGCGGGGATGGACGGCGAGCCGCTGGCCCTCCCTCCGCAGGGTTGCCTGTATCCCTCGGTGGCACCCCACCCCTCTCCAGGACCCTCCACCTCCTCCTCTGGTACCCCACGGTGACCCGCGGCCCATCTGGTAGCGAAGGGAGCCCAAGGCCGAGGACCGGGCTTGGGTGAGGATGAGGATGTGGGCCGGAAAGGTGACCGTGGCCCTCAGACTCTCATAGACTGTGTCCTATTGTGAGACTGGGGAGGCACTGACCGACTCCGTTTTCCTCAAGAAGGAATGGGCCCCCAAAATGTTAGGGCTTTGCAAGGTCCTCCCCAGCCAAGGACTGACCCCACCGTACCGCCTCCTGGTGGTCGGCGGCGGCACCGGGCCCAGCCTGTTCACCTGTAAACTGGAAGAAGGCTCTGGCTAGAGGGACTCTGCCCCCCCTCCCGAGCCTTCTCTGTCCCCTGCCCTTCCCTTAATTCAACTTGTTATCTCCATGCTGCAGGACGAGATGAAGCTCATTATCCTGGAACACTATTCACAGGCCAGTGAATGGGCGGCCAAGTACATAAGGAACCGCATCATCCAGTTTAACCCAGGGCCTGACAAGTACTTCACCATGGGGCTCCCCACCGGTATGCTGTGGAAGAGAGGGTGGTGTGCCTAGGAGGGGACAGAGAGGTCGTTGGAGTCCTTTAAGGGATCAGGATCATGGGCACACTTAGCCCAGAGATATTAAAAATGGATTAAAGTATTGTTTCGGTGGTGCCCTCCACATGAGAGAAAAGGCACCTACCTGGCTTCCTGTTTACTGACTGCCTTTTCCTGTAAAATCCTGAACAGAGGGATTCTTGGTGAGGCAATGTTAGACCCGAGAAAAACCAATTCCACAACTGTCTAATTAAAGCAAGCCTTATTTAGATGTGCACAGGAACTGAACAACTGGCTGTCTTTCCAAAACTGGGATTTCAGAGGGCAGCATTGGATGTGAGGAAGACAAGGATTTCATAGAGCTCGGTGTAGGGGATTTCCAAATTGGGGGGGGGGGGGGGGGAGAAGATAGGTTGGGGTTATGGGAGAAGAATATAGCAGGTGGGCAAAACAAGGTAATCAGACATAGGGGGTCATATAAACCTTTGAAACAAAAAGAGGGTTTCATAAATAACTTTTTGAAACAAAGGCATGATTGCCATTCCTGGAACAGGCAGGCAGTACAGAACCATTTGCAGTTAAGGGCACAGGTGGGTCATGGCACAGTCTTTGAGAAACAGAGGTTTAATCATAAACAGGAATGAACCTAGTTTGTCTTTACTTATAAGATAACTTTTAAGCCTAGGATGAGGCAGGCTAACTCTTCAGCATGAGTTACACCCTAACTAAACCCTGGTACCCTGGGATGCTTGTTTTATGAGATTACTTCTCTTCATATAGGGTACTAGCTGAGAGTCGATCATGAGAGAATTGAGAAGTTAGTCATTCGAATAATTTTACATAAAGCATAAGTGATTATAAAAGCCAATACCTTCTTTAAAATGTCAGAATATTACTTTATAGGGAGATATTTTGGTCTGTTGCCTCAAATAAGTATCCTAAATATTTCTTTCATAAGTGGGGAGACTGGTCTTTGTGGTTTTGTCTGACACATCCACTAAAAAGAGGCCTTCAAACTTTTTCAATAAATAACCTAGCAACAAATATTTCAGGCTTCAATATTATAACTTCACATCTGCCAAGTAGGAAAACAGCCACAGACAATATGTACCTGAATGTATGGCTATGCCAATACAACTTCATTTGTAGATACTTAAGTTGGAACTTACATAATTTTCATATATTATGAATTACTCTTTTGATTTTTAAAACTATATTAAAAGTTGAAGACCATTCTTAGGACTGGAGAGATGGCTCAGCAGTCAAGAGCATCACTGTTCTTGCAGAGGACTTGAGTTTAGTTCCCAGCACCTATCAGTATGCACACAACCATCTGTAACTCCAGCTCCATGAGATGCTTCATGAGTCTGTACGTGCCTGCACTCAAATGTATATTCTCACACATACACATAGTTAACATTTTGAGACAAGGTCTTAGTGGATAGCCTTGGCTGGCTTAGAGCTGCCTATATAGACCAGGCTGGGTTTAAACTCAGAGATCTGCCTGCCTCTCTCCCCATTGTCGGGAGTAAAGGCGTATACTACCATGCCTGGTCAGTAAATCTTTTTAGCTCCAGCCCTACTCAGTAGATAAGTTTTGGAGTGCCTGCTGTAACTGCTTAGTTAAAGTTCTAGGGATATAGCAACAACATTTTTAAAAGGAAGATAAATTCCCACTTTTTAAAGCTTAAATACAGTGGAGAAAGAGAGAGCAAACAAGTTAATTAGCAAAATGTAGAGTATTTTAGAAGATCACAGGAGAAGAGAGAAGGAACACAGAAAAAAGCCTGAGAAAGGTGCTTGGTGGGGAATTATGTCAGATGTGGTGGCAGAGAAAATTTCTGAGAAAGCAGCATCGGGGGAAAGCCTGAGGAAGTGAGTTAGCCATGAAGTTATCTGAAGGAAGGCAGTGGGTACAGAGGCCCTGAGGTGAAGCCCAGAACAGGCTTGAGCAGCTTTGTGAGGTTAGTTATTATGAGGCAGAAAGAAGACATTGCTGGGTTTTGGAAAGGAGCATGATGATCTTGGCTGGATGGGGTTGAGTTTTTTCCTTTTACATCTTTTTATTTTGAACTTTTTCAAATATTCAAAAGAATTGAAATCAACAGTATAGTACCATTTGCCTAGATTCACCAATTAATGTCTTGGCTCATTTGCTTTCCCTGCCTACCCTTGTAATTTGATGTAGGAGCCACATGAAAGTAAGTTGCAGACATTGTGACACTTTCCCCTAATCGTTCAGCCTTTACCTCCCAAGAATGAGGGAATTTGTTCATAACCCCACCATCACTGCAGACCTAGGGACAAGTCTGCTTAGCATTCTGCAACATCGTCTAATATGCAGCCTACGGTCAGAACCTCTCCCCAGTAGTCTACATTAATTTCTTCTGGATGCTTAGCTTTTATTTACTTTTCCTTGTTTGTAGGCCTGGCTAGGGACTAATCCTGGATCTTCAATTCTCCCCCTTGACCACACCCCCATCTTGGATGGTTAGTTTTAAATTAACCCAATATCCAGTCAGGATTCTTGTATCTTTTCTTTTTTCTACAGTGTAGCTGGTGATGAGGCTCAGCTCTTCAGTCCTTTACTCTCTTGTGGTCCTCCAGTGCTTTGTTTGCTTACCTTTGCGCACTCTGGAGCACTGGGTGACCCTGTCACAGCTTGCATCTCTGCTGTGTCCACATTTGTACACAGGGGCCTCTTCTAAGGGCTGTTACCTCTGTTTTTCCACCGAAGCCCTGTAGCTTGCACATGGCTGATGTTCCTAGAACATTGTATCAATAATCAAGTCTGGAAGTCACCCAGACACTAATTAGCGACTTCAGTGGCTGCATGGCTGTCCCCAGAAGACCCTCACTGTCCTGTCCCCTGGAACAGAACAGTCTAGTGGGCATTAGACATCGAACATGGAGTAGATGGATGGTAGGTGGGACTGCAGATGGGACATTATTTGTGCTTGTGGTGACATTCCTAATTGCCTCTCTCAGGGAGCACCCCACTTGGCTGCTACAAGAAGCTAATTGAGTACTATAAGAACGGAGACCTTTCCTTTAAATATGTGAAAACCTTCAACATGGACGAGTATGTGGGTGAGCATCTTTCATGTTCTTTCCCAATTCTAGGGGAATCATGCCCCTTCTCTCACGGGCTCATCCTGGGACAGGAATGGCTTAGTGGTGCTTGCCTCTTGCAGCCTTACTTTACCCAGCTGTAAAATGGGGCTTACCTTAGTAGTTGTATGAAAAGAGACCATGATTGGTGTAGAGGTTTGTTGTGCATAGCAGACATTTTAGAAAATACTTAAATATGAAGGTGCTTTCCTTCTCTGCTTGGTCCCCAACTCCATGTCATTTCTCTTGAAACACCCACAGATGAGATCCTGGGACCCAGGTTTTGTGTCCAGACTGTTTTCTCATGTGTGTCCTTCAGCTCCTCTTTCTGTCAAGAGCCTTGGTGGAGGCTGAGGCTTGTGCCTTTGGTCTTCCATCATCTCCTTCTGTCACCCAATGGTTTCATTTTAAACGTTAGAAAACATCAAACCTGGTAAAATAAACATTTACCATCTTCAAAGCTTGGTGTTTTGAAGCAGCCCAACTACTGATGTTAGAGAAAGGGTGGATAAGGCAGGGGATTGCTTTAGCCCAAGGGAGTGAGGGCAGCTTGGGAAACATTTATGGCTAAAAACACAAAACCAAGGCTGGAGAGATGACTCAGTGGTTAGGAGCACACACCAGCTTTAATCCCAGCACTCGGAAGTCAAGTAGTGGGATCTTGGTGAGTTTAAGGCCAGCCTGGTCTACATAGCAACTTCCGGGATAGCCAGGATGACAGAGATCCAGTCTCAATCCCCCTTCCTACTAGAAAAAGAACACACCCTGCTCTTGCAGAAAACCCAAGTTCAGATCCCAGCACCCACCTCAGGTGGCTTACAATCACCTGTAACTGCAGCTCCAAAGGTTCCAGCCCTGTCGTCTGGGCCCCATGGTACTGCACTGTCTTCGTGGTTACTGCACTGTCTTCATGGTCACTGCACTGTCTTCATGGTCACTGCACTGTCTTTGTGGTCAGTGCACTGTCTTCGTGGTCACTGCACTGTCTTCGTGGTCACTGCACTGTCTTCGTGGTCACTGCACTGTCTTCGTGGTCACTGCACTGTCTTCGTGGTCACTGCACTGTCTTCGTGGTCACTGCACTGTCTTCGTGGTCACTGCACTGTCTTCGTGGTCACTGCACTGTCTTCGTGGGCACTGCACTGTCTTCGTGGGCACTGCACTGTCTTCGTGGTCACTGCACTGTCTTCGTGGTCACTGCACTGTCTTCGTGGGCACTGCACTGTCTTCGTGGTCACTGCACTGTCTTCGTGGGCACTGCACTGTCTTCGTGGTCACTGCACTGTCTTCGTGGTCACTGCACTGTCTTCGTGGTCACTGCACTGTCTTCGTGGTCACTGCACTGTCTTCGTGGGCACTGCACTGTCTTCGTGGGCACTGCACTGTCTTCATGGGTACCTCACTCATGCCCTTACCCAACCACCACAAACATTTCTGTGAACACTTTTTCATGTACAGTTCAGAAGTCTCAAGTGTATTCACACCACTGTGAGACTCCGTCAGAACTTTCACCTGCAGAACTGAGACTTTCCGTCAAACTGTTCCCCAGTTTTCCTTCTTTCAAGATGTTGGAAACCCTGTTTCACTCTGTTTCCCAGGATCTGACTTCTTTGGGTACCTCATATGAGTCAGGTCATGAATGCATTGACTGTTTGTGCTGGGCTTCTTCATATAGCATTCACCCGTTTATGGGATGTACCCAGATTTTTTCATTTTTATTTTTTGAAGTAGGATCTTGCTGTGTAGACCAAGTTGGCCTGGAACTTCCCACTTTTCTCTTGAGTGCAAGGATTACAAATGTGTTTTACTGTGTACAGCAATTTCTTTCATTTTAAAGACATCTCCCTCCCCCTCCTTTGTGTGTGTGTGTGTGTGTGTGTGTGTGTGTGTGTGTGTGTGTGTGTGTGTGTGTGTAGATCAGAGGATCACTTATTGGAGTTTTTTCTGTCCTTCTACCATGTCATTCCTGGAGATCAGGCTTGGTGGCAAATGCCTGTAACCCACTGAGCCATCTTACCATTTGTATTTTATTTTGTTTTCTGAGATAGAATTTCACTATGTGTCCCGGTTGTCCTCTAACCCATTCTGTAGACTAGCTGACCTTGAATTCAAAGATCCATCTGCCTTTGCCTCTCCAGTGCTGGGATTAAAGGCATTTGCCACAAAAGCATTTGCCACCACCACTTTGACATCCCTACTTTTAAATATGTTCTGAGACAAATTTTCCTTTGATTTTTGGCATAGCTGAAGATTGAGCCCAACACTTGGGGTGCGCATGGCAAGTGCTCTACCACTGATCAACATGCTCTGATTTAAAATATTTCAAGTGTTTTGAGACAGGGTCTTACTGTACAGCCTTGGCTCTCTTGGAACTTACTGTGTAGATCAGGCTGGCCTTGAACTCCTAGAGATCACCTACCCGCCTTAGTCTGCTGGGTGTTGATATATATTTAAGACACGGCTTTAAATATTCTTCACATTGAAATTGTTTTTAAACATCTTTCAGTTTTGAGAAGCTCTGATATTCTCTCTAATCACTTAATGTTTAAGCTGGAGTTTAGGTTTAGTGGGGAATGATGGAAAGAGGGGTAGGATAGGAGGCCCAGGGGAAAGGATGGAAGTCCTCATGGACACAGTCTTAACACCCAGGTGGCAAGTTACCCCTAGCTGCCCAGTGTTCCTAGACTCTAGCTTGTGATTAGTGTGTGTCTCCCAACCCCAAGCCTATGTGAAAGGTCCAACTGAGAGTCTCACACATGCTAGGCAAACGCTCTATCACTGAGCTACAGTAGGGATCAGAATGAGGTTTCCGGTTCCCAGCCCTCCCTCCCAATATGATTACACAGCAGCTCAGCCTGTCCTACATGGTCAGGGGTCAGATGGGCAGTCTCCCAAGTGACCCTACAGCCACTGTGATCTCCCAGCATTGTCCTTTGGTCTGATTGTCTCCTGGCTCCCCAGGTCTTCCTCAAGAACACCCAGAGAGCTACCACTCCTTCATGTGGAATAATTTCTTCAAGCACATTGACATCCACCCCGAAAACACCCACATTCTGGATGGGAATGCGGCTGACCTGCAGGCCGAGTGCGATGCCTTTGAGGAGAAGATCCAGGCTGCGGGCGGGATTGAACTCTTTGTTGGAGGTGAGCATGGCTACGTAAGAGAGGCTCTGTGTTTAGTTGAGAAAGAGAGGAAAGGAAAGGAATAGTAGAGGGGAGGGCAGGAGTTTGCAGGTCCTATGCACTTAGAAGATCAGCCACCCAGGTCGAGTTTGGTTTGCCGGATTCCAGCTCTGGGCACAGGGAGGGAGAAGTTGCAAGTCCCACAGTTTGGAGTGGGAGGGAAGCTATTTTACACAGTTCTGAGCTAGCAGGGTGGAAGCAAGTTACCAGAGTCAGTGTGTGCTTCAAGTAGGAGAGGTAGGGAGGGAGGTCACATGATTGAGGTAGACCTGACTCCAGGTACAAATGAGAGGAAAAAAAAATGTAGTTTCAAAGATTTTTTTCAAAGCGAGAGAGACTATTGTTTTTGAAGTTCTTGGTCCCTGGGATTCACAGGGCTGCTCTGCTGTCTCCACAGGCATCGGCCCTGATGGACACATCGCTTTCAATGAGCCAGGTTCCAGTCTGGTGTCCAAGACCCGTGTGAAGACCCTGGCCATGGATACCATCCTGGCCAATGCTAGATTCTTTGATGGTGATCTTGCCAAGGTGCCCACCATGGCCCTGACGGTGGGTGTAGGCACTGTGATGAATGCTAGAGAGGTAAGGGACCAAGGGTCTTGTCTGCCAGCCTTGGCTAACGTTGGGGAGAGAGGTTATTTTATTGTTTATTTTAAGCTATACAGGCACCAGGTACACATTCTTACTAACTGAACTCTTAAGCTAAAATCCCAGCTGGTCTTGACACTGCTTCTGTTCTGCCTTTGGAGATGAGGTCATTCCTGGGGTGAGGGCAATCATCTGAGCATTTTGTCTGTGCCTTAGGGATCAGAGACTGGGCTGACTCTCTCTGTTTATGTTTCTCTTTCATATAGCTTGTGGGCAGAGGCTTCTAGCACCACTAATGGGGAATAAAGATTTGTACCTGTCTGGGTACCAAGTGGACACTTGATCCCTGTGGTTGATGACTGTTTGAAAGGACTCTGCAACCCAAGGACGCTGTGTCTATAGCCTGTGCTTAAGGGAAATAAATAGTTAAATATGATTAGAATGTTTTGGACTGAATTTAGTGCATTTTTCTCTTAGAAAAATAGATATTTTTATTTTATTTTTGTGGTTTCAATTTTCTTACCGTGTCTGAATTATACTTTATTTTTCAAAATCATATTTTTCTCTCCTTTTTTCTTGAGAAAGAGTTTCTTTTGTGTAGCCCTGGCTGTCCTAGAACTTTCTTTATAGACCAGGTTGGCCTTGAACTCACAGATAGGCCTGCCTCTGTCTCCCGAGTGCTGGGATTAAAGGCTTGTGCCACCAACACCTCAACATCATCTATCTCATTGTGAGTGTCCGTGTGCGATTGCATGTCACCATAGTCGTGGAGCTCATAGGATAGCTCTGTGACTCAGTTCTTCTCTTCCATGTGGGACCCAGGGACAGACCTCGGGTTGTGCACTTGCTAAGCTGTTCACTGACTCACGTGTTTGAATTTTAGAAGCATTTTCTTTTTCTTTCCCAGATATTATACTCAGTGGGAAATGGCTGTACATAGGTACTTTTAGTTTTTTTGTCAAGTCTGTGAGCAAGTATCTAAATCAATGGAAAAGTAAACTTTAGCGGATTACGGTACCTGGATTTCCACTGGGTGATCTGAAGCAACCCTCAGGTTCTGTTTGCCTCTTGGATGTACAAAGGTTTGATTCTGATCTGGAAAATGGACCAAGGATGCGATGTATGTTAGATGCCTCTCTGTTCAGTTCTTTAAGAGAGATGCAGTAGCAGTGCACACCTTTAATCTCAGCACTAGGGAGTCAGGGGAAGACAGATCTCTTGAGTTCAAGGCCAGCCTGGTCTACAGTGTGAGTTCTATGCCAGCCAGGGCTACACATAGTAAGACCCTGTCCTAAATTTTTCAAAAAAGTAAAGGAGCAATGATCCTGTCGGCAATTCCATGGTGGGGGTGGAGGACCTCAGATGAAGGGAGTCTGTAGAGCTGAGTTCTTTAGGTCATTCACCTTCCAGCATCTTGGTATCTTACCTATGGAGTATGGCCACATCTTTGCTTCCTGTAAACAGAAAACACCACACCGAGTCACACTAGCACTTTGAATGCTCTGAACTGGAAAGAGAGTAGATATAGGGACAGCCTTTGTGAGGTTCAACCTTAGGGGCCAGCATGACCCCAGCCATGGCTTTCCAAGATGGCGCATCTCCATCACTCCTGTTTTCTTGTCCTCAGGTGATGATCCTCATCACAGGTGCTCACAAGGCTTTTGCTCTGTACAAAGCCATTGAGGAGGGTGTGAACCATATGTGGACAGTGTCTGCCTTTCAACAGCATCCTCGAACCGTGTTTGTGTGTGATGAGGATGCCACCTTGGAGCTGAAAGTGAAGACGGTCAAGTATTTCAAAGGTGAGGCTCAGACAGTGGAGAAAGCCCCAGGCAGGCTAGGGTAGGAGGGAGGGAGGTGTGAATCTGGCTTTCATTCTGGGTTTTGCTTTGCTTTATTTATTTGAATCAGGGTTTCTGTGTGTAGCTCTGGCTGACCTAGAACTAGCTCTGTAGTCCAAGCTGGCCTTGAACTCACAGAGATCTGCTTCTTGAGTGTTGTTGGGATTAGAGGCATTACTACTACACCCAACTTATTTAGCACCTCTTTTTTTAAAACTTGTGTTTGTGCCTGTGAGTGTGTGTGTGTGTGTGTGTGTGTGTGTGTGTGTGTGTGTGTGTGATGTATACGTGGGTGCATACCATGTGAAACTCAGAGGGCAGTTTTTGAGTTGGTTCTTTCCATCCAACCTCATGTGGGTTCTGGGGATGGAAATTAGGTGGCAAGGCTTGTGCAGAAAGCACCTTTACCCACTGAGCCATCTTGCTGGCCAACCACCTACAATCTCAGTACAATCAGACTCTATAGTTCCATCCCCTTTTCTGTCCATGACTGGAAGGGTCTGTCTCTAGAGATTGTGACCGAGGAGACAAGGAGATGTAGGTATAGACCATAGGGCTGTGGTAACCTTGCAAGACGTAGAGTCTCCGGTTTTCTCTGTCAGACATTGCACAGACATTTCTTCTGTAGCTGGGGCACTACACCAGCTCTCTTGTGATCTTTGTCTCCGTTGCTTTGAGGATGCCTACCAGGATAGTTGAGAGTATAGCTTTTCTAGAGTGCCTGCCCAGTAATTGTAAAACCCCATTTGTAAGCATACTTACGTGACAGTGTTCATTCATTAAGTGGCTAAATTAGAATTTGCTCTTTGCTAAAAAGAATACTCTTTAAATATCCCACTCCTACAGTGATAGGGCTGACACAGGTGTGAACTTTGTCACTCCCCAGAATCAGCTGTATTTAGTGTTGGAGATCACAGAGGTCAAGGTCTGCTCCGAGTTCCTCTTAACAATGTGGAACTTTTGCCTCTGCCTACATTGACGACTGTTTGCTTTAAATTTGTTACAGGTTTAATGCTTGTTCATAACAAGTTGGTGGATCCCCTGTACAGTATCAAGGAGAAGGACATTCAGAAAAGCCAGTCTGCTAAGAAGCCATATAGTGACTAGCCTGTGCCATGTCACTGAGTACCTCAGAGGGAGACAGGCAGGTATTTCTGGAAATTGTCTGTAAGAGAATAGAATTACTTTGCTTTAGTCTACTATGGCTGCTACAGACCCTTGGCTAGGCACAATCTAGCTGGGAAGTTTAGCTATGTTTGTAACTTTTACCCTTCTTTTTTCAGTACTGGGGTTTGAACCTAGGGCCTTGCAAAGGCCAGGCAAGCGCTCTACTAACTGGGTTATGTCCCTAACCTTCTGCCCCTTTTCATCATTTTTTTTTTTTTTTGTAACAGTAGAGAAGCACTCCATTGTTGACTGTCATTTACCCAAGTGAGGACTCTCAGCTCTCCTGTCCCTATCTATACCTATGGCCAGCACGCTCCCATCAAGAAGTTCTGTCTGTATGTTAGCTTGCTCTTGAGTGGGCAGGGATTTATTAGAGCTTGTGTACCTTAGACACAACCTTTTGGAGTCTTGAGAGCCCCTTTTTCCACTGGCCTGCCCATTGAGAATCTTTGTTCAAAGAACACAACTTCCAGAGCCGGAATTATATACAAGGAAGCCGCTCTTCCTGTAGGAACCAAGCCCCTCAGGGAGAAGCCTATCCCTTGTTCCCTTGTGGGATCTTTTCCTGTTATCAGCAGCCTTTCTGTAAATGAGCTTTTGGGTAGGTTTGGGCTTGGGGGTTTTCACAGATAAAACCAAAGCTTCCAAAGGCTGGCCATATCTTGTTCTTCTTAAGATTCCAACAGGAGGAAGTGGAAGCCCTTTATCTGCCAGAGCTGTTTTTCTCAAAGGATTCTTACACACTCCTTAGTCAGGAGGTGCACTTAAGTGGTAGACATGCCATTATTTCAGTGTTTTTTCCCCAAGTTGGAGAGCTGCACCTAACATACACGTCCTGTCCGCTTCTGCTCCCTCAGAGCTGAGTGACAAGATTATTTACATGCTGGTACTTTCTCCTCACTTAAAGCACCTTGTTGTTCCCACCCTCAGGTTTTCCAGATTTTCTCTGATGGTCTCAGAGCATCAGAGACATAACCTTTGCCCACTTGTTCTTGAAGCCCTTTTCCCAGGCTCCTCTGCTTGGCCTGTGGAGTGGTCACTGCCTCCTCTGTCTTTGTGCCTGTTTGAAGCCTGCCTTGTTGCCTATTCCCAGGAGAGGCTCAGGCCCCTCCGAGTACTGTATTTAGTACAGCATTTTGTTTAGTTTTTATGTGATTGTGCTATCATTCTTTGTTAAGCTAATGGATCAATAGACTTGTTTACACTGTGGTATTTTCTATTAAATCTAATATTTTCAAATAAGATGTGTCATTTGTAAATTTTGACATTCTCTTGAGTTACTGTTCCATTGCTATGAAGGCAACTTATAGAAGAAAGAACATAAACTGGGAATATGGTTACAATTTCAGAGGGTTAGTTTATCATCATCATGATGGAGTGTGGCAGCAGGCGTGAGGCTGGAGTAGTAGCTGGGAGCTTACATCTTATCTGCAAGAAGGAGGCAAACAATGAGAGAGACTAGGTCTGCTGTGGACTTATGAAACCTCAGAGCCCATCCCAGATGACACACCTCCAATGAGGCCACACCTCCTAATCCTTCCTAAACAGTTTAACTGGGAACCACAACATTCAAACATATGAGCCTATGGTGGCCATTGTTACTCAAACCTTCCCAGAGTACAGAAAGTCACCTTCTGAAAATGTATTTGGGCAAGCCCTGCTAACATGGTGTTTTAAGAGAAGAGTGTGGGTCATAGCCTGCAGTCTGCAGCCTGGCTCTGGCCCTGGGGGCTGAGGATGGGTGCTGTCTAGATGCTGCACACAGGACCCACTCTGCTCTCAAGTGCCTACATTTGGAAAAACCTAAGTGAATAACAAAATGGTACTAGAACAATGAGAAGCAATAAATTGTATAGGAAGCTTTTGTGGGGGAGGGGATGTTTACTGGAGTCTGAGGATGGACAAAACTGAAAAAGTAAAATGAGTTTAGAGCTTTGGGACATGTAAGAGCTGCCACCAAACTCTAGTCACTGCCCGTGCTTGGCTGCATGCCACCATGCTCCCCACCATAACAGACTAACCTCCAAGACTAAGAAAGCCTCAGCTAAATGCTTTCTTTATAAGGGTTGCCTTCATTGTTATGTCTTCACACTCTAGTCTTACAAGCACAACAGTTGTCTGCTGAGCTCTTCAATCTAATTGGCTGCTTGTGTTTTGTTGTTTTCAAGACAGGGTTTCTCTGTTTAAGTCTAGATGTCCTGAAACTCACTCTGTAGACCAGGGTGGCCTCGAACTCAGAGGTCCACCTGCCTCTGCCTCCTGAGTACTGGGATTAAAGACATGCACCATCATTGCCCAGCTTGATCTCTTCAATATTAAAGGTGAAGAGAGACTAAAAATTAAGTACCTATGTGAGAAACAATTGGAATGAACAGATGAGCAATACATTGTAATGTTCTGGCAGAATCTGGGATCTACACGGGTGTCCAGCTGTTAGATAGAAGTCAAGTTGTAGACATTTCTCAGTAGTGAATGCCCCCTAGACCCACGAAGCTCTGGAGTTACCCCAGCACACTAATGGCTGCATGGTATGATGAAATGAAGTCAGCAGCCTTGAAGCTGTTCTGGATGTAGAAATCAGAGGAAGAAGCTGCAGCAGAGGCGCTCTGAGATGTTGGATCACCTGGGCCACCTGTTTTCATTGGTGTCCACTCCCCTTGCTCTGAAAACAGATACACTTTCAAAGGTAACATATATATTTGCATTAACACAAGTATAGACTGTGAGTTGAACACAAGCCAGCCAAAGATGATTTTTATTTTATGTTTGAGCAGGTAAAATATATGTCACATATCTTGTAGTTCTAGGTTTATTTCTTTATGTCTAGTCAGGATTTTCAAGAGGTCTTCCCTGATCAAATCTGATCTTTGTCAATCTTGAATGAATCCACAGCCTTTTGTTTTCTGTGGAAACAAAAGCATAATCTCTTCCCCAATATAACATTTTTTGACTTGCATTTGAAGTTAAGACATTTTAAATATATGTGGGTTGGTTTAATTTAGTAGATTTTAGAATCCAATGTCTATTGTTTGCTTATCAGCCATCAAAAAATTTAAAGTCAATACAAGACCATACAGGATCCAGACTCCTTGTGTATTTCCCATTTCTCTGGGCTTCTTTTTTTTTTTTTTAATTATTTATAAACAATCTACTTTTTTGATGACTGTCTATACCCATTTTTTTCTTCCTTAAGTCTATGTACATTTTAAACACACTGTAACCTGTTTAGATGTTTCATATGGACCTGCATTATAGTGTATCTATATTTTTTCTGTCTGCAGGAGCAAAATCTTAAACCTCTGCACAGCTTAGGTCTTGGCTTGCTGGTGGCTCAAGCCCACAGGCAGTAGTTGAGAGACCTGTCTCTGTACCTCAGCCCTCATGAGAAACTGTGGGACTAGGAAGCTGTGTTTGGTTCCATTTTTGTGTGTTTGAAACTTTTTTTTAAAGTTTTCTTGGGTCTTATATATGAAAATATGTGCCTCCACATTGGATGCCATTTGTAGACAGATTTTTCTTTGAGCCACCAGCTCACAAAAAATGACAGGGAGACTTATTATTGTGAAAGCTCAGCTGATAGCCTAGCCTTATTTTTAACTAGTTCTTATAACCTGAATTAGCCCATTTCTATTAATTTATGTGCTGCCATGTAGCTCTTGGCTTGCTACCCCGTCTCCTACCTGTCATGCTTTCTCTGCATCTCCTCAAGACTCCCCTCTTCTTTCCAGTATCATCTGTGCCTGGAAATCCTACCTAGCTATTGACCAGTCAGTGTTTTATTAAGCCAATCAGAGTGACACATCTTCACAGTGTACAAGGATTATTCCACAATACACCAGTCAGTGCTTTTGTAGGTCAAGTGGGACATGTACCCCTGTGCAAATTTGAACTCCCTGGAGAAGAACACATTAATTGGGGCAGAGATCATACTGGGCCTGTAATAATCTTAGAGAATAAAGATGCTTTCAAGATGTATCAGTGTTGAGAGTACAAAGCAGCCAGCTGAATGGGATTCCCCCCCCCCCCCTGCTCACTGGCCAGACCAAGCTTAATTAGAAAGGTTTAATGGCTGGGTATATAATTCCAGCCTTCCTAAGTCAGGAGGATCAGCCTGTGCCACACAGCAAGACTCTATCTCAATAACACAATTGGAAAGGACACGATGATCTATACAACAGCAAGCTGAATAGCCAAAAGGGGAAAAGATAGATATTTCAGTAGGAATGGATTGAATGCTTAAGTTTCACTTTGTCTAATAAAAAATGGTAGCATGGACATAAATGTGTATCATCATTTACCAAGTACCTCTGCTCAATAGAGATGGAAGCAGAGCCGAGCCCACTGTTTCCCCCCACTCAACTGCCATTTCTCAGAGTTATCCTCCCACCTCTTACATAGATAAACCCTATTCCCTAGACTCTGCCAACTCTCCTCTCAGAACTCTTACAGGCTCACAGGTGTTTTATTTCCTACCAAAGAGAAGCCTCGGGAGGACACAGTTTAGACTGACCCTTCACCAAGCTCTCAAATTCCTCCCTGGCTGTGTCCAGTCTACTGGGGAGCCCACTAAAGAATATCTGTGGCCATTTACAATGTTTAACTTTTGAATTTTGGGGGTTCTAGTTTCTGTCTTGCTAACATTCTACCCTTTCGTGTATTTTGTTGTTGAAGACTTTGTTCATATAGTTACTCCTCAGCCAACTCCAGAATCTGTACCATATCCAAGTCTGGGTCTGGTGCTTCCCACCGGCATTGTTTTACATTGGAAACTGGACCTGCTGGGTTGGGAATAGGAACTAAAGCCAGAAAGCCTTTCATGTAATTGTGTTACTTACATTAGCCAGCGTCTAATGTTTGCTGGAGATGTGCTGGAGGCTTCAATTCCCAGGTTCTGTTTTGTTTTCTCCCTTTGTCTTCAGGTTTCCTTTGAAAAAATATTTATAGTGTCTGAATCTTCCTACTCTCTCAGTGGTCACCTAGCTTCTCAAACCTCTGCTCTGCCTCCCAGAATTCTCTTAGTCTGGTAGCCTCGCCTATACATTCTGCCTGCCTCCTGACTAATCAGCATTTTATTAAACCAATACAAATAACAAATCTTTCAGTGTACAAGAGTATTATCCCAAATAGTGCATGTACATCCACATAAAACCTGAGAAAGCTTAAAAGGGGTTCTAGAACACAGAAATGGAGCCAAAAACAGCTTCCTAGTTGTCTCTCTACAGACTGGCATACAGCCTGAGCTGCAGCATGTTGGGTTCCCACAGTCTCACAGGAGCCTTGGTACAAGCATGAGCTGTATATGAAAAATTTCAGGTTACTGCTTATACAGACAAAAAGGGAACAGTCAACCATGGCTTCTTGATAGCATTTTCTCAGGTGGGCTCTGTTTACTGGCAGCAAGCAGAGGCATGGCTTCTTTAAGAGAGGCTTCCTGACTCAGCATTAGCAGCAAAAACCCAGATGCTCTATTAAGAGGCCCTGCTGCTAAACACTTAAATGAAGTTTATGAGCAGCAGGTGGTGGTGCTCTACTAGATGGCATTGTGAACCCTAAAATTCTCCAGAGTTGGGGTGGTAAACCTGGCTCCTACCAGTACCTCTGCCTTGAAGCTAAGCTCTCACAGACCAAGGAACTGGGTGGAGCCAACTGTTATAGCCAAGGCTTTAATCTTAGCCATGCCTTTTAGCATATTAAAAGCTCCTGTGATAGGGAAAAGATAGAGATATACAGTAAAGACAGGTTCAGAGGGGGAAAAACACCCCTCTAAATGGTTTACAGTGTGTTCAAAACTATACATAGGCTTGGGAGAGAAAAGAAAGAAAATAGAGAAAGTCCTTAAAAAAGAAATAGAATAAAAAATTAAGCCATGTAAAAATGGAATACACAGTCTGGATACTGTGTGTTATTGTGTTGTCTGAGTTTTTTGAATGTAGAGGAAGGAGCAAGAGCTGCTAAGAGACAGCTGATAATAAATGCTATTGGATCAATCCAATCTGTATTTTGAAAATATCTTGACTTCAAAATTTAAGTCAAAAGATGTTACATTGGAGAAGAGTTATATGCTTTTATATCCACAGGAAACAAAAGGCTGTGGTTCATTCCAAGTTAAATAAGATTTGATTGAGGAAGACCCCCTGAAAAATTTCTTATGGGAACAGATGGCCCAGATGATCCAACATTTCAGAGCACCTCTGTTGCATTTCCTCTGATCTCTGCATCCAAAGCAGCTTCAAGGCTGCTGGCTGAGATTATCCAACCTCACAGACTACTCCACTCAGGACTTTCCATAATCTTAAATTTTCTTTGGGTCCCCATAAGATTAACAGTGCCCCCAATTAGCAGGAAGTAGTCTTGAGAACTACGCCCACATTCCAAAAGAATGGATTATGGATGTTTGTTTTTGTTTAGAGTTGTTTATGGATATGGTCAGGGAAAAAAACTAAGCAAAGGAGATTAGATTGGGGTTCTTGTTTTAAAAAGAAAAAGGGGAAAATGTGGGATAATGCTCTTGTATACTGTAAAGATTTGTTATTCGTATTGGTTTAATAACACGTTGATTGGCCAGTAGGCAGGCAGGAAGTATAGGTGGGGCTACCAGACTCAGAGAATTCTGGGAAGCCAAAAGGCAGAGCAGGAGATGGCAGCCAGAAGCAGAGGAAGCAAGATGAGAACGATGCACTGAAGCAAAGTTATCAAACCACAAGGGTAAACATAGATAAGAGTTATGGGTTAAGTGTAAGAGTTAGAGTAATATGTGTGAACTACTGGCCTAACACTTACTAAAATATTAAGCCTCTGAGTAATTATTTTATAAGCAGCTGTGGAACTGTGGGTGAAAGAGATTTGTCTGGACCTTGGGGCTAGGCAGATCCAGAAATATAGGACTACACACTCCCAGAGGTGAATTCCAGGCCTCTTTCTCTACTCCTTCCTACCTTTGTGAGACAGGAAGGCCCCAGGGGCCTTGACATGTCCAGTTGCCCTTGCAGCAGTGGGTCAAAGAAGAGACAGAAAAACAATCATCCCTGAGGTTAGGCTTCTGTCTGAGAACAAAGTGTGGACCTGCTTTAAGTGTATTTCAGTGATTCCCTTCCCTTCTCTGCTCAAAGCACAACAGGGTCCACGCTGTGCTGTGCTGCACTGCGCTGCATTGTGCTGTGCTGTGCTGTGCTGTACTGTGCGGTGCTGTGCGGTGCTGTGCTGTACTGTGCTGTGCGGTGCTGCGCTGTGCTGTGTGTGTATATGTGTGTTGTCATGGTCCTATGGTGAGTTACCCCCCTCCCAGCACTGTTTCAGTGATAGCTGTAGGTGCCTAAAACTAAGTCACAGAGGTATGAGGGGCCACTTACAACAAGGACAGATGTGTATTACTTATTTATTTATTTATTGGTAACCTGTGATCTCAGTTCTCTGAATGACCTAAGAAGAACCCTTGGTTTTCACTTTAAACTTATTTTCCTGTTATGACACCCCATTTTAATACACTTCAAATTTCACACACACACACAGTCTCTAGTGCTTTAAACATGATCAATCATTAGAGTTCATGTTACTGACTTACGTGCATGCTACAAGGTTCATCAGTTGATCACATATCCCTTAGGATATGGCATGTCTTCCTCGTCACACATCTGGTGTTTTGAGCTGACTGGTCATTCCCTGTCTCCTTTGGTGGCTTATCCTCTTTGGCTTCTTAGCATTTGGGTTATCCCAACAGTCCACAGTAGGACTTTTCTCTATGTACAGAGCTACACAGTGAGATGCTATCTCAAAACAAAACACTCTCCATCAAAAAAGTACACCATGGTTTTCTTGCCATAACCCCTCAGTAGGCTGAGTTTAGATAACTCAGTGGGTACCACAGTGTTTTTCATCTTCTTTGGGGGCTTCATATAGCTTAATACTTAATAGCTTACGTCAATGGTTGAAGCTAATTACGATTGTCAGGTGTGGCACTTTGCTACATAGCAATTGTATAAGACACCAAATAGAGCTAAGAATTTTGAGTGTCCTTAAAAGATTTTACCAACACTGCCATTTCTGCTGCTATCAAATTGTATCTACAAGGAAAGACAAAATCTTAGAAATTAAAACTGTTTTCACCCTAAAATGCTACCCGTGGTCTACCAGTTACTGTTGTCTGTTTCTTGAGTCAGTCTTGCTAAGTCACCCAGACTGAACTGTTCAAATCAACTTGAGTAGCTGTTGGCTCAGTCTGCCCAGGTGTGTGATCAGGATTAGCACCTTCTTTTTAGTGACAGTAACTGCTGCCACCTGCTGGCTATGTTCCTAACAGTACTGGGGAGCTGTGACTTCCAGTCAAATTTTTGACATTCATTTTCAAAGCAAGTAGCCTATGAATGGCATTAAGTTTCTTGCCTAAGTACTGTTGGCAGAAACATACACAAATAAGGATGTGTATGTTTTGGGATGTTAACTAGAACCTTCTACTAAAAATGACCCTACTTAAGCTGGGCGTGGTGGAGTACTCCTTTGATCCCAGCACTTGGGAGGCAGCCTGGTCTACAGAGTAAAGTTCCAGGTCAGTTAGGGCTAGCCAGGGCTATGTAGAGAGACTATCTCAAAAAAAAAAAAAAAAAAAAAAGGAGAAAAACAGCTGACCATGATCTATAGATCTTAGTTTGAGGTTTTTCTGCTTGTAGTATCTCAGGACAGGAAAAGATGTGCCCTGCACATCCTGGTGCAGTCAGATGGCAGGCTTGCCCTTTCACAGCAATTCAGGACACAAATGGGTTGACACTCTCCTCTCTCCATCCATCCACCCATGTATTCTGTGTCCAGTGTTTTAAGTGCTTTTTCTTTCTTCGGATAGCTGAGCAGGGAACTAACCATAACAGGGAAACCACCTAAGGCTGTACAGAACCAGTGAAATGTCCTGAGTGGGAGGTAGTTTCTTAAAGCTACAAATAAAAATAATTTCATTGACTTGCTAAGCTTGTGAGGAGTTTTCAGCCTTCAGTAGATACAAATGCATCAAGATATAATGGATAGTTATCTATACAACTAGGAAAAATGGGGGAGACAAGAATCACAGCCCAGAGACAGCTAAGGGAGATGGTGACTAAATGTGGTGATATGTGGAGATGAGTTCCTGGAACAGAAAACATACACAAGGGAAAAAATGTAGAAAAATCTGTGTTAGGCATGGCCAGTAACAGTGTTGGTTATTGATGGTGTCACATTACTAACACATGGTATTAACATTGGAAATCAACATGAGGCATAAAGTGACCTGAATCCCACCTCTGCAGTTTGGGGTGAGCTCCCACCCTGTTTTTGAGATAGGGTCTCAAGCTGCCCAGCCCAGCAACTTGATATAGCTTGACCTCTTGATCTCCCAGTGCTGAGATTACAAGCTTGCACACCATCCTTTGCTTCTCTGCAGCTTATCTATGAATCTAAAATTAAGTTTCTTTTAAAAAGTAAATTAAACAAGACTCACACTGAATGGGCCCCCGAGGCCTGGGGTGGCCAGAAGTCACCCAAGTGAGCCTGGGCCCAGGGCAGCAGTCACCACTACAATGAATGAATATATGATGAAGAGGTGGGAAATATAGAAAAAAAGTGGATCAGTGTGTGTGCTAGGCAGAGAGGCAGAACTGAAGGCGTGATGGTGGTGACAGGTGAGAGGGCCGAGGTCTATGTTGTCAATTTCTGGTAAGGTAAACTCGATGCTGTTCAACAGCCTGGAGCTTATGCACACGCAGACTCACTTCCACCCTTCCTCTGCCCCCCACATCCCAGGATCCCTCAGGCTCTGGGCAATGATGGAAGCCAGAGATGCGGAAAGGCTCACTGTTGGTGTCAGAGGTCTATGCTGCTGCCCAGACTGTGATGAAACCCGAGATCCTTGTGGACATACACAGTCTGTGATGCTGCCCAGACTGATGAAACCCGAGATCCTTGTGGACATACACAGTCTATGATGCCCACTGCCTTGGTGATGTCCTCCGGCTTTGCTGCTCAGAACGCCATGCTGATGTGAGTGGCATGTGTAGCCATCTGAGGCCATGTTGAGGCTCATAGTCTGTGCAGCTGCTGAGGGCCAAAGTGGGTCATGGTCCTGATATGCTAAGAGCTGTGTTGATGTCCCCAACCTGTGTTACCACTGAAGCCCATGAGAATGTCCCTGAGGGGCACTGCCACCTGAAGCTATGTTAATGCCCATGGGCACTGGAGAGCTGGTCCCAACTGTCACCAGTCTACAGCACTGTAATGTAGTTGTGGGGGGGGGGGGGGACCTGGGAGAGCCAGTCTCACGCTGCTCCAGCCACACATCAGCACAGCTCTCCTTAGCTGATGGCTTCTGGCATAGATGCAGGTTGGGAAACGCATCCTCCCTTGGAGGGCTGGCCACTAGGAACCTGACCATGCTCCAGTGAAGAGATAAACAGCACAAAATGGACCTGGAGTTTTTAAGGGGGAGAGAAGCTCACAGGAGAGAGCCAGACATGGGAAGACTGGGAGGTGAGCACAATAGGGACAATGTGAGATTAATCACAAATTATCAATAAAAAAATTAATTGAAATAAAATGAAAAGCATAAAAAAAATAGATTAAACTAGATGCATCTCAGTTGACAAAGGCAGTCCAAAATCACAAAATCTTGCAACAATATGTGACTACAGTTCCGGGGCATCTGAGACTCTCTTCTGACCTCTAGCACCAGCACACAAGGTGTATAGAGGCATACGTGCAGGCAAAACACCCAAACACATGAAAGTCAATTTAAAAGATAGAATTCTACTAAAACTATACCATCTCAAAATTAGATGCCTCAAAAATAGCATTTTAAAACCCAATTGTCTGTTTTAAAATTGTGTGAGATTTTGGATCTACAGTCAGGTGAGAGCAGTCGAGTGTCCTGCTGCCTCTTCGGTGAGGGCTTCACACTCACCAACAAATGCACAACAGCTAAAACTGAATGATGATATGGCCCATGGACCAGAGCACACATGTGGACTGAATTCCTACTGACACTTTCTTTCAGAGATTTACTCAACGGTCATTTGATTTACATTTCTTACCTTTAACTAGTTTTTAACTCCAGGGATTACATAAAATGTGCTGAATGGAAGCCCATGAAAAGAACATGTTCAAACAAAATATGAATTAAAAAACCACAGGCCCAAGAAAAAAGGATATGTTGCTCTGAGATTCTTCCTTCTCGATTTAAGATGTTTATGTGTGTGTGTGTGGGGGGGGGTGTCACTCAGTGGCAGGGCTCAGGCTCAACTTGCTTGAAGCCTTGGATCAGTCTCCAGAACAAAATCAAACACACACACACACACACACACACACAACAAAATCAAACACACACACACACACACACACACACACACACACACACACACACACACACACACACACACACACACACACACACACACACACACACACACACACACACCCACCCAATGGATCAGTCTCCAGAACAAAACCAAACAACCATTACACACACACACACACACCCAACAGAACAGAAACATGAGTCAGTTTAAATCTGATCAGTGCTTTGGCAACAGAAGCAACAGGACATCTCTGCTTCAACTGTAGAATAAATTTTTAATTATTTTTATTTTTAAGATTAAGCATCCTCACTGACAATCCAGAAGCAGTCTGTGCCGACAGTTAAGAAATTCCTTAATTTTCAGTGTCAAAGTAGAAAACACATGTTCACAAGATGCAGGTAAATTACTTTCCTTTTCAAAATATCCATCAAGTGGCTATCAAAGCCACTTACCAGATCATGAGGAAGACAGTTTTCCAAAAGTCATAAATCCCAGAAACAGTAATCCAGATATCAAGCTGTAATATCACTCCAAACATTGCTAAGGGGGGGGGAGGTAAGAAGCCCAATCCTGTGTGATTGGAAAAGACCCGAATATTCAGAAGGCTGGGGCCAGAACCATGGTGCTGTCTTTACACAGGTTCAGAGAACAGTCATCTGAGAATAAACTGGGGTCTTTCCTATTCCAGCAGAGGAGATAACTGTCCTTGCCAACAGAAGGCAGGAGAACCAAGTGGAGAAGCAGAGCACAAAATGAGGCAAACAGCTCTGATGCTGAATCTTCTCCCCGGGTGAGCAGGAGGGGAGCTCTGAACCAGAGTCACTCAGTTCTGCATTCGGCTCTAAACCAGTCGATTCAATACCCCATTCATAAATATCAAGCAACCCACAGGGCCTGTGGTATTAAAATTATTTTTTTTAATTTATTGTAAACTTCTATCCTGAAAAGTGGTAAATGAGAACCTCGCTAGGACATCTGGTCAGTTAAAGTAGCAGCTCCCTCCAAAGGGGGCGAAGGAAGAGTGAGCAGTGCACGGCAAATGAATTGGCTCTCAGTACAGTGATGGGGCTGTGACTGTCCCCAGCAGCAAGGGACAGTACTGAGAGGGCTCAACAATGTAAAGTTTAACTTTTGACCTTCTCCCTAACCTACAGCTTGGGAAGACAATAAATATTGATGTACAACTATCCACAGTTTGGGTATATTTAATCTCCTATAGTTTGCATTTCTGAACCTTTGGCATATAATTTTATCAGAATTATGCTACATGGAAAAAAATGTGCCTTAATCAGTAGTACCAATGAAAAATATAAACCCTGTTCTTCCCTCTACACAGGAAGAGTGGATATATGGCACCCTAAATTGTGTACTTGACAGAAGACTGGGACAAACCATTCCATTTCTGTATGCTGAGCAGAGGAATGAGCTAGTCTTCTATTTCATTTTCCCAAACATCTCCATTAACATCCACAGCATGGAACAGTCTGAAAGCATAAAACAAGATGCATATTTATGCAGTTGGACAAAACCAAGCATAATCTCTTTCCATTTTCAAAAACACACTATTCTTCTGATAACATCTCTGCGTAAGATTTCTTCTTTAATCATTTCTTTAAGGAGGGTTGAAACTGTAGGTCCTTCTGAACAAGCTGCAAGATTTTTATGAGAACAATACTGACCAGCTGAGCATGGTGGTACTTGTCTTTAAACCCAGAACTTGGGAGGCAGAGACAAGAAAATATGAGTTCAAGACCAGCCTGGTATACATAGGGCATTCCAGGCCAACCAGGGCTATATAGAAAGATCCCCATTCAAACAAAACAAAACAAAAAACAGAAACAAGAAGTCAAGAGCAAACAAACAACAACAAACCAGTATTGGCCACTGAACCTATAGCCTCTTGCAGGCCAGGAAACTGCCACCAAGCTGTACCCCATCCCTCTTTTTTACTCTATTTGTAAAATATGGAAAATGGGCATCACCAAACTAGTAATGTATATGGTTTGCGAATTAGGCAAGAGTCATGCAGTCTGGAAGGAACTGAACTCTTTCAGTAAATGAGCCAGGCCTGTGCTAATTTTTCAGTGTTCTTGTGTCCCCCTTTGGTGGCCCGCTGTGTAGAGACCCTTTGGCTTCTTCCCCTTACAGTCTCTAAAGCTGGTGTCATTTCCAGCACTAGCTTGCAACAGTTCACAGCAGGACTGAGTGCTTCAGTCTCTCTTAGACTTCTACAACACTGGTGAGTGTGGGTTCTCTATAGGAACCCCTGGAGAACAACACTGGTAACAATGATCCACAGTGTGTCAAAGAATAATCTGAGATTCTTTTCTAATAACAAAAGGGAAAACATACCTCTGTACGCACTAAATAATAGCACACTGATAGAGAGACAGTCTGAACATGGTTCTCCCAATAGTAATATTGCTGGGTGGTGGTGGTGCACACCTTTAATCCCAGCACTTGGGAGACAAAGATAGGGAGATCTCTGAGTTCGAGGCCAGCCTGGTCTACAGAGTGAGTTCCAGGACAGCAGGGACTACACAGAGAAATCCTGTCTTGAAAAACAAAACAAAAAAAGTAAAAAATAAAATTTTTTCAAGAGGTGTATACTCTGATCATAAACACATTTTCAAGAAGACTTAAAATCACACGTAGGAAAGGAGTTAGTTCTTCAAATCTAGCTACTTTACGGAAAGAAGGTTGGTAATTAGAAAATAAACTAGCCTGTTTAATGGTATCAAAACATTGATAGAAAGATGGTTTGGAATGCCTGCTGCATGTCATGAGGACCAGAGTTTGGATCCCAGCAGGCATTCTGCAAATATCTGTGCTTTTAGGTCCAACTTAGAAAGATTTGACACCCTCTGGGGCCTCACGCACGCACATGAACACCCATGCACACCCATGTGTACCCATGCGCCATATAACTTTCTAACCACTAATCTAGGGAACCCTGTGTATACAAACCTGTTAAAGCACGGAGACTCGGGGTCAGTGAAGTGTTTGTAAGGGTTGGCTCTGGAGAGAGAACCCATGCAGATCCAGCAGAAGTACTGCATACAGCCGGTACAGGTCATCTTGTTACAGCCATCCAGCTTCTGGTGGAAGGAGACACAACAGTGGTGGTGAAAGCTGAAGATGATGCAAGAACCAACAACACACACAACACTCCCTCGTCTTTTGTTCTTTCTCAGGGAGGTGTGACTGAGACACCGATAACAGACACTGACAGCCACCTATGCTTACAAGTTTGCATGGAAAGTAAAATACAGAAACATCGAGGAGAACCAGAAACTTAACACAGTCTCTTCTCATAAACAGACACAGGTGAGAGGAGCACGGAACTAGATAAATATTAACATGCTAGTTTATCCTCAGTACTAAAAGTAGAATCGAGGCTCTTTTACATGCTGGGTAGATAGAGCACTCATATATATATATTAAATAAATAATTAGGAGTAACTCTAGTGTGGCTCTGTTCTAACCTGCTACTGTCCCTTTCAGAACTCATGTTGGGAATTTAATCTCCACTGTGAGGTATTAAAAGATGGGATGTAGCCGGGTGGTGGAAGCACAAACCTTTAGTCCCAGCATTCAGGAGGCAGAAGCAGGCAGATCTTTGTGAGTTCGAGACCAGCAGATGTACAGCTAGTTCTAGGATAACCAAGGCTACACAATGAAATCCTGTCTTGAAAAACCAAACTCCCCTTCCCCCAAGAGAAAAGAAAAAAAGTGGGGATATTTTATTGGAAGTAGGGCCCTTGGGAGAAGATGGGGGTGGGGGGGGTCATCAGGCTGGAGTCCCATCGTGGGATACTGGTATCTTTCTATGACCGAGCACTACCAGTGTTGACACCATTTCTCACTACAAGATGCTCTGTACTGTCTCAGGACAGACCCAGAACATAATCCAAAATAAGCTTTATGATTTACCTAGCCTTGGTATTGTTATTAGCAGAAGAAAGTGGAATGCAGCAACATCTACTCAGTTTTGGACACAATATGAGATAAACTGTCTTTCTATAAAAGCACTTTGAATAGAGAAGCCTATGTGCACTTAAAGTCAGTAACAATATTTACTAGTGACATTTTATTTTCCAGGTAAGAAGGCTGAGTAGGTACCCAAAAGTATTTTCTCCATAGCATAACTATTACAATTAATTAGTGGGCTTCTAAGGGTAACTGTGTGTTCAAAATCTGTCCTGTGGTAGTCACCTGTATGGGTGTCCCGCAGCAGGGGCAGCTCTTAGAGTTCTTTTCCAGCCAGTCCTTACTTTCCATCTCTTCCAGGGCCTTCTGGATCACCCTCTTGCCATACCTCTGTTCCAAGAACCTTTTGGTAGCTTCATCTGCTTGTAGGTATTCATTTCGTAGGTCTATTAATTTCTCTAGAAAGTACAATGAAAAATTAACTTACTTTGCAATGTTGACTAAAAACACTAAAAATAGTGATAATGGATATCGTGGTGCATAGCTTTAGCTCCAGCACTTAGGAGGCAGAGGCAGGCAGATCTCACTGAGTGAACTTGAAAGGCCAGCATGGTCTACATAGAGAGTTCCAGGTCAGCCAAAACTACATAGTGAGACCCTGTCTTGGGGGAAAAAAGCTCAGAGGTTAAGAGCACTGGCTTCTTCTGAGTACTGGTCCTGAGTTCGGTGCCCAACAATCACATGTAGTTCACAACTATCTATAGTGGGATCTGGTGCCCTCTTCTGACATAAAGAAGTACATGCAGATAGAGCACTCATATACATTAAATAAATACATAAATAATTAGGAGATTGGGGGCAGAGAGAGACAACGGAGTGACTATGACCAAAACATATGCATGCATAAAAATTTCATAAAGAAATCATTACTGTGTATAATTAATATGTCAATAAAAACCATAAATGTATTGTGTGTGAAAATGCGAACAATCTTCTGTAGTTTAGATCTGCATATCAGATTAGACTTTCAACATGCTGGGGAAAAAAAAAAACAACACACACAAAGACTTTTAACTAGTGTGGCTACTATTCAATCCAAATACTCATAGGATCCAAAAACAGTGTATTTCCATGACAACCAGGTAAAGGTTATGTATGCAAACAACAGAGGTAAGTGGGATCCACCCAGTAGGAGAGTCAGGGTTCCCCTTTGACTTTAGTCTCTCAATATGGCATGCTGAAGAGAACAAAGAGCCTATGGAGTTTAGTGGCAGAGTGCTGCCAAGGTCCTGAGATTAATCGCCAGTACCATACCATACCAAAAATCTGTAAGTTGTAGACACTGATTCTACACTATATAAACATCAACTCTACATGCTGATGGTTTGACATAAAAAATAGTGACTAAATCCCCTTTGTTGCAGGTGCTGAAAAGCTCATCCTGGGGTAGTTGAGATGGCTCAGCAGATAAAGAAGCTAAATCTGATGCCCAGAGTTCAATAGTTAGGTCCACATGGTGGAAGAACCAACTTCCACAAGCTGTCTTCTGACTGCCACGTTCTCACCAAGGTGTGCATGTGCTTCCCACCACCAAAAGTAAAGTAATTAATGTGATTTTTAAAGCAGTTCATACTTGGGGCTGGAGAGAAGGTTCAGCAGGTAAGAACATTGGCTGCTCTTCCAGAGGACCTGGGTTCTGTTTCTAGCACCCATATCACAAGGCTCAAACAACCTGTAACAGCAGCTCTGGGGAAATCTAATGTCATCTTCTGGCCTCCATAGGCACTGTATTTACATATATATATACCCCCCACACAAATAAAAAGGAATTTTAAAAACAGTTCTTTTTGCCTTTCCTCCCCAATATTCTTAGCCCTGTTCTTGTTATTCCATTAATCTGCTCTCCTCACATTACATAGAGGTCTGTTCCTTTAAAGCAACAGACACCTTCTGAGGCAGACTATATATACCTTTCTCTTTTGAACCTAGATTCCTAAGTGTATTGTACATTCCTGAGGCACCAGGCATCTTTCCTATCTCTCTAATAATTCAAAGCAATTTTGTGTCCTTAAAAATCTTAAAGATAAAAATTTATTGTTCAGTATTCTCAAAATAACCCCTATTTCATGGATGTTCATGCATGCGTGCACATACACAGACAGATTCCTAATTCTGCTGAGCCCCCAAGCCTACTCGAACATCTCCAAATTCATGAAACATTGCCCTTCTCTCATCAACAGGACTAGAGAATACTAACATTATACTTGAGAATAGATACCTTAAAAGTACCAGAATAACCACCCTTATACGGCAGGCTACAAGACTGCCCGGAACAACAGAAGGAATTTCTAGAAAGATTGACAACAACTACAGACTTAAGTCTGTGTTAGATCTGAGTCATTCTGAAATTGCTATAATTTTTAACTCTGGCTTTTAGTTTCTGTATTTACCTTGTCGCAGACTCAAAGGACAAGGTAACAACCACTCTGGGTGGCACTTTCCCTAGTTCTCTCCGTCTTCAAACTCCTCTCGGGCACTCTTGTCATCTTAGGACACCAACCACCCGTCAGATTAACAAAAGGGCCTGATCCCCAGACCACCTGCACAAAAACTGCCAAGCCTGTCTCACCTCCTACATTCACTCCAGCTCAGGTGGCTCAGAGAGAAAGCATCTGAGGACAATCAGATGAGCCAAAGAGCAGCAGTTTGGATGCCTGCGTCTGCCTCCCAGGACCTGTGCTACTCCACAGGCACAGGCCAACCCCACTAGTCCTCTGCCTGCTTCCGGTAAAGCTGCCCTGGTCTCCTAAGCAAACACTAAATCTTCTCCCTCAGAACACTGCCTTGCTCTTACCTTCTTCCCCCCTAAGCACTTACCCTTTGTACTCTGTTGTTTCCACTAGACTGTGGTCCATGAAAGGATTGTCTCTAGGTCATCCTATGCCCTAGAACCAAGACAATAACTGGCAAAAGCAACTGCTAAATGAGTACTTCACCCAGCATTCAGCGAGATGTGTCAGTACGCCACACCTGCCATGAGGCTCAGGGTACACTGGAGCGAAAGTTGGTCCTAACTGACATGCAACCCTACTGCTAGTAACTCTTATTAGAAGACAGACATAAACACTGCACGTGTGAGAGCTCTAAAGGTATGAACAGAAGTCAGGGCCTTTGTCTGGGAGGGCTACTGGATGGAGACTGGGCTCACAGTTACAACATACCTGCAGTTACCTTACATGGAGAGACCCCGTGATAGGTCAGTCTGCACAAGGTACAGAAAGCAAAATTGCAGCTGGAGCAGATAGCCATGGTACCGCCAGGCTCCTGCATCACAGGGAGCTGGCAGCAGGGACGGGGGCAGTATACCACATCTGCCATTAGATCCAAGGTAGACTGGAGGAGAAGGCGGTCATAACGAACAAATAAGTCTGCTTCCACCAGCTCTTTGACCTGAGAGGAAATAGAGAGCACCACAGATCTGATCATTTCCCAACTAGTTCTGATCCTGAGAAGAATCTTAGGTTACTGATATAAAATAGATAGGTGCAAAATTCAAACCTCTATTCTCATTTCAGAATCAAATCAGCTTTGGCAATAATTTATACCCTTTTCATTTTTTAAGGAGGGCATGGTTGAGATAGGCTTTCCTATGTAATGCACTGCTTTGAATTTTCAGCAGTCTACCTGCCTTAGCCTCCCATGTCTTGCTCTAACAGTCTATATCCCAACTGAGGTTGTGGTTGCATGGGTCCACACATTGATTAAAACTGAGGCTGGGCATGGTAGTGAATGCTTTCAGTCCCAGCACTTGGGAGGCAGAGGCAGGCAGACCTCTGAGTTCAAGGATAACCTAGTCTACAGAAAGTTCCAGGACAGCCAGAGCCACAGAGTGAAATCTTGTCTCAAAAAAAAAAAAAAAAAAAACCAAAAAACAAAATAAGAGCTGGAGAGATGGCTCCGCAGTTAAGAGCAATAGCTGCTCTTCCAGGGGACTTGGGTTCAAATCCTAGCACCCACATGGCAGATCACAGCTGTTTGAAACTCCAACTCTAGGGGATCTGACACCCTTATATAGACATACATGTAGGCAAAACACTAACGCATGTGAAATGAAATTTAAAAATTTGGAGAGGAAAAACCAAAATATGCCTGTACATGTATATGTGTGTCCCCACAGACGTTTGTGCAGGTTAAAAGACAACCCGAGGAAGTGAAGTCGGTTCTCCTCTTCTACCTAGAGGTCAAAGTCAGGTCATCAGGTTTTGTGGCAGGTAATGAGCTGTCTCATTGACCCTAGTTTTGATTTTTAAGATAGTTCTCATGCAGCTCAATAAGCTTGGACCTGAACTTGCTACATAGTCAAGGATGACACTGAATACCTGATCCTCCTGCCTCTACCACTAAAGTACTGGGATTACAGATGGCTGGGCACTATACCCATTTAATAGCATTCTTAATGGATACAACGAAATGACTTGTGGACTGCACCCACGACTTAGTTTATACCATGAGTACTATCAAGAAAATTTATGAGGGTGGGGGTATGGCTTAGTGGGAGAGGGCTTTCCTAGCATGTGTAAGGCCTTGGGCTGATCCTCAACACTGCAAAACACATTAATTATTAATTAATTGGAATTCCTGTGGCAAGTGTGGTGGCATATACCTACAATTCCAGGATTTGGGAAGTTGAGGCAGGACTATACAGGAAGATGTTGTCTCAAAAAGAAACAAAAGAGAAGTTCCCAGGAGGTTTCCCTTTGTGAAAGGACTTGGAGGCCATTGGCATGGACAGAGTGATGTTACCTGGCCAGGAGTAGCCACTGAAGAGCACTTTGGTTCTGGACAATTGAGGCATTTAACTTGGCCATCTTTGATCTGGATTTCAAAGTAGTCCTTCAGACAGGCTTTGCAGTACACATGTCTACACTCCAAGAAGTACATGCACTCACTACCCAGCTTCTCACAGAAACAGATATTGCACAGAAACAATTTACTATTGAAGCTCTTCATCTGCTGAGCTTGATTGAAGTCCAAGATTTCCTGGATCAGACTTGACAATGATTCCACATCCTGCACAGCTCTCTTATCCACAATTTCTTCTTGGTCTACATCAGATCCAGCAGCTCCTCCAAAACCAAGCTCTGTACTGGAAGAGGCCTGAGCTGTCGTCCTTCTCTGAACGTTTTTCTGAGATCCTATCTTGAGCTCAAAAGGAGAGACAATATTCAGGTAGGTGAGGGTCTCCTCCTTAAGAAACTGCATCCAGGCAAACAGCACCACGCTGCCTCGGTGTTCTTCCCACAGGTTGTCTAGGTGCTTGCAGAGAGCAGAGAGCTAGGAGAAAGCAAATGAGGATGCTGAGCTTGGAAAGAGGATGATGATGTACTAACTCTGGATCTCCCTGAAGCTCTTCTATGTTAGTCTAACTTCCTGACACTACTTTTTCTAACTACCAACACTCATTCAGTAACAGTGGAAACAAAGTAGTTGGAATCTAGAAGTAGTAGCTCACATACAACAGAAATACAAAATGCTGTAGGATACAGAACCAGATTGCTACCTAAGCTACTGAAACATGACGTATGGTATCACTCTGTAGTGTGTTAGAAAGGAATGTAGTTCTAACAAGAACTGTCTCTCTCCGGTAGTGCAAGCCTTTAATTCCAGCACTCAGGAGGCAGAGGCAGGCAGATCTTTGTGAGTTTGAGGACAGTGTGATCTACAGAGTGAATTCCAGGACAGCCAGGGCTGCACAGGGCTGCACAGAGAAATCCTGCCTTGAAAAACAAACAAAAGGGTCCTGTTTCTTTTTGGGAGCCCTACCCTTTTCTGTAGGTGGCCTAGAATTATAATTGGAAAAACGATAGTGTATAGAGGCCATCCAGGCCCTGAAAGAGTTTCACAGCCCTTGTTTCTGGGTAGTAAAATTTGATGATTACCTGTGTTCTCTTCTCCCATACCCTTTCTGTTCCTCTTTTGAATTAACTCTACTTCCTATAACAAATCTGTCCAACAGAAATTTGTGAGGCACATAAGAAATAGTAAATGGGCTGAAACAAAAAGAAAAATATATAAAAGTATCATTCAGAGCTGGGACACATCTCAGTGGTAAAGTGCTTGCTTACTTCATCCACGAGAGAAACAAAACAACAATCCAAGGAAGGACAGCATCTCCAATACAGGTGCTGGAAAAATTGGATATTCACACTCAAAAGAGCCAAACTAAAGGCACACCCCCACACATACAAAGTCACCTCAAAACTGACGAAGCTTGTTATCAAACTGAAGAGCAGAGCAGAGGAAAACTGAATGCAGGGGGGATCTACCAGGTGGGCAAAGAGTTGTAGAGCATTCAACACTCGACAAAGGATTAATGCTTAGCATATATGACAAACCTCAAAAAGCACAAATCTTTTTTCCTTTTGGCAGTACTGGGGATGGAACTCAAGACAGATGCTCTATCATGAGCTGGAGTTCTTATGTCCTTTTACTCTTTATTCTGAGAATCTTGATAAGTTGCTCAGGTTTGCCTTTATATATATGCACACACACACACATACACACACACCCAACACACATTTATGGCTGAGCATGGTGGCACATGCCTTTAGTTCCAGCATTCAGCAGGCAGATCTCTGAGTTCGAGGCGAGTCTATTCTACAAAGCAAGCTCCGGGCAGCCAGGGCTACCCAGGAACACTGCCTTGAAAATAACAAAAAATATATATGTATTTATTTTGTATGTAGTTCTGTATGGGCATGCACATGCCATGGCCTATATGTGGAGTCAAAGAACAACAACCCACCACATGGTTCCAGGGATCAAACTCAGTCAGGCTTGGTGGCAAGTGTCCCTGTCCACTGGGCTTTTCTCCAGGTCCAGCCCTTGAACTTATGTTCCTGCCTCAACTTCTGAAGAGGTGAGATCAAAGGCTACTGCTGGTTCAAACAATTTGATATTTAAGTAGACAAATGAAGGCCCAGGGTATCGCTCAATGGCAGAACACATACATAGCATGTACAAGGCCCTGAGTTTAATCTCCAGTACCATTCAATACAAACACAAGGGCAAGACCTAACAGACAGTTCTTAAAAGACATGCAGTGTCAGGCAAAGCTCATGCAAAAATGCTCAGTGTCATCAATCAGGTTGATGTGAAACCCAGACACAGTAAAGTGTCACCTCACTCTAATACAAATGGTTATTGTTAATTCAAGTTTTGGCAAGGATGTCAAAAAAGGGAGCTAACTCTTGGCATACCGTTGGTAGGAACATAAATTAGTGCAGCCACTATGGAAAACAGTACAAAGGATCCTCAAAGGAATCAAAACCAGAACTACGACATGGTCCAGCAATCCCACTACCTGGTATACATCTACAGAAAATGAGATTAAGTATATCTTATACACTCGTGTATTGCAGATTTATTCATTATTGTCAAAGAAGGAAATGAGTTAAATATGTGTCAAGAGCTGAGTGGATAACAATGAAATACTGTCTATCTATAAAGAGGAAAAAAAATCCTCTTTTTTTGTAACAACATGGATGAAATTGGGAATCACCATGTTAAGTGAAATGAGCCAGGCTCAAAAATACAAGCACTGAGTCATTTTGTTCAGATACAGAATATTAAAAAAGTTAGCTGGGTGGTGATGGTGGTGGTACACATCTTTAACCCCAGCACTCAGGAGAGGCAAACAGATCTCTAAATTTGAGGCCCAGTTTGGTCTACACAGTGAGTTCCAAGATAGCTGAGGCTACATTGAGAAATCTGGTCTTGGAAAAAAAAAGTCAACCTCAGCTAGGCAAGGTGGGGCACACCTGTAAGCAGAGGCTGAGGTCAACTTCAACTACAAGAAATTCTTTTTTCTTTTCTTTATAAAAAAAAAAAAAAAAAAAAAAAAAAAAAAAAGTTTTGGGACCTGGAGAGATGGCTAGGCAGTTAAGAATACTGGCTGCTCTTCCAGAGCACCCAGGTTTGTCTTAGTGTGATAGTGATGAGCATAGCTGCCTTCTGGAAGGACCAGGTTTAGTTCCCAAAACCCACATCGTGACCCATAATCATCTGTAACTCCAGTTCCAGGGGATCACAATGCCCTCTTCTGGCCTCTGTGGGCACTGCATGCATGTAGTACACAGACATTACTGCAGGCAAAACACATATATACATAAAATAAAAATTTTAAATGAGAAAAAAAGTAAACATAAAACAGTTCCTTTTACAGAATTTGCAAGCAGGGATGGGAAGGAAGTGAGGGACGGAGGAAAACTGACCAGTGATGACTAAGTCACAGTTATGGGGCTGAGAAGTCCCATGTGCACATAGTAAAGAGACACTGATAATAATGTACAGGCTCAAATCCTAATACTTGAGAGGCAATTGTGAGTTTATGGCCAATCTCAGCTACAGAATGTGAGGACAATCTAGACTACATGAATCCCTGACTAAAAACACCAACCAAAACCACTGTATATTTCAAGGGGGGGGGGAGCCAGAAGAAAGGATTTTGAGGGTTTTCACTATAAATAATAGTGCCAAGAGAAGACAAACACATTTATCATAACTGTAAAAACATTGGTGGTCCAGTCTTAAATATTACACATGTACATATGCATCAAAATATCATACAGCCTCATAAACATATACAATTTAATGATCTACTAAGTTGAAATAAATTTAAATAAACTAAGTATGTCAGTGCACACTTATAAGCCCAGCACTTGGAGACAGAGCAAGAAGATCAAACGTTCATGGTCATCTTCAATCTTCTGATGTGTTGAAGATCAGCCTGAACTATGGGAGACCTTGTCTCAAAAATTCTTTTAAAATTGTTAAAATGAAAATACCATTCCAAGTTTTAAAATTAATTCTAACTTTCAGTCCTATCAAAGAGCCAAGTCAGCCGAAACAGCCACTTGTACAATCAAGCCCCCCTCCTTTTTTTCACATTCACAATAAACTTTTTTTCTTTTGGTCAGGGGATAGGATCCAGGGCTCCATGCTTGGCACGAAAACTCTAGCACTCTGCAGATCCCAGTCGACAGGCTCACAATCATTTTTTTTACTAAGAAATCTGGATCTGCATCAAATCTGGCTAACAGAGCAGAACAGACTGACACTGGGCCAGAGCATTGATCACAGGCCTCCAGGAATGTGGAGAGCGGTCACTTCTAAACTAAGCCATCAAGGTAAAGCTCTGACCCTTCTATTTGATGGTGTTCATTAGAGAGTCATGTTTATAAGAGAATTTCCCATTAGAAATGTAAAATATTTGTAAGTGGAGGTCAGGAATTATCAGTTGCTTTTCTTTGTTCAGGTAAACACCTAACAACAAGCCTTCCAGATGGCAAGCACATTTTGAAAATTAAATCCCAATGGGGGGAAAAAAATCACTTTATGTTCCTTGCTCTGTGTGGTGTTGCTGACAAATCTGCATAAGCACTTACCTGAACACTGACAACCAAAGCTTTTCTGGATTTTCGTGGAGTTTATAATGTGAACTGTGCTTTTAGAGAAACCTACTAAAATGTGTAAAATGCAACAAATATTTATTTGGAGGGGTTGCTTTTATTTGTTTTATGTGTATGATTGCTTTGTCTGCAGGTATGTATGTTCTGGTGCCCACTGAGTTCAGAAAGGGGCACCAGATTCCTTGAAGCTAGAGTTTCAGATGTGGGTCTGGGAATTGAACTTAGGTTCTCTGCAAGAGCAACAATGTTCTTAACCACTGAGCTACCTCCAGCCCCAAAGTGGGTAACTACTTAAGGAGAAGTTCTGCGCTGCATCAGTGGAGTCTGATGAAGACACCTTCTCTTCCTCCCTTCTCCAGCCCTGTTTCAGAAGAGGCATCATATAAATGTTAAGTAGAGAACAGAGGCAAGAAAGAGACATGTGTACACTGGGGAGTACAGAAAAAAAAAAACCTAAATGATCAGAACCACTTTCTATCTACACACCCCAATTCAAAGAATGACAGGTCCACATGCCAATTCCATTGATTAGCAGGTGAAATTCACAATGCCATGAGTCAGAGTACAGCAAGAGATTGAACTAAGAAACACAACCAATTAAAGCATCAGTTCTCTGCATGAGAATTTATTTGATAAAGAATTCTACTATAGACTGGGCAGTGGTAGTGCACGCCTTTAATCCCAGCACTCAGGAGGCAGAGGCAGGAGGATCTCTTTGAGTTCAAAGCCAGTCTGGTCTACTGAGCTAGTTCCAGGACAACTAGGGCTGTTACACAGAGAAACCTATGGGGGGGGGGGGGATTCTACTATAATTTTATCTAAAGACAAAAGGTAATGAACCCTTCCTTCCCTGTAGCTCCCAAGGCTAGCATTAAGTAGACACTAGAATCTGAAAGTACATCATGCATCCAATTAATCCATCCTTTTTTGTGCATGTGTGTGTGCAAGCACATGAAGGTATGCAGAGTACCAATAACACTATGGAACCATATGAGGCTCTAAATACCTAAAGAACTTACCAACTAACAGGGATCTAAACATCACACATGGTAGCCTCAAAAAATAATGAGGTGCCTCACACCTACTGCTTCAGCACATTACTACAACATCTTTCCTATTCTACAACCATTATCCCCTTTAACATTTAACTTCCTTTTTAAACTGAATCCTTAATTCTTGTAAAGATACCTTTATGCAAAGAGATTAGATGGGGGAACGAAAACTATGTGATAAAACCAAGTGGGCTATTGCACCATATAATCCTAGCCCTCAGAATGCTGAGGAAGGTTCATGAGATTTAGCTCAGCCAGGGCTATGTAGCAAAACTATCTCCAGAAATAAACATATCAAAACTATAGACTAAAGGGAAAAACTAATGAGCTATTTTCTTGAAGTCAACAACTGACAGCTTTTGTCTTAATATCAGCTTATCAATCTTCATAACTTCTAGAAAAGTGGCTATTGATCCGTCACATCTCAGAACACTGAACTAGCTTCAAGTCATATTTATGTCTTAATCAAACACTGACGTTGAAGAGAGGCGCTTGAAAGCTCCAGACATAAATAATACAGAGACAGATATGCTAATTACCCTGTCTTGATCAATACATGATGCACACAATATCAAACTGAAATATAACAATGTGCCCCATCATAAATACATACAATTATACCTGTTAATAAAAAGAGCTGAGGTTATTGGAAAGGGATAAATAGCACAGAGAAAGAAAGGCTTTCCATATAAGGTCTCAAGCCCTAGAAAGTATCTCATTTCTATTTGTGTGCATTTACAGCTAAGTGATACTAAGTCACAATTATCCATTATTAATACATAGATTTTTATGAAGAAACATTTATCACATTTACTCAAGAAATTTGCTTATTATAGCTATTTATCTCAATTTCCCTTATAATTACAATTAAATATTTCATTTAAGGAATGAATAAGAAACTGAAAAAATAAAATCAGCATCTACGGAAAATGAGGACAACCTCGTCTCTAGGAAAGGAAATAATACATCTGATTAAAAATCATTGTTGTTGCAATTCATAAGGATTAATTAAGTTTGTTTACTGCCATTTCTTTTTTTTTTCCAATTCTGAGGCTAGAACCCAGGGCTTTGCACACATGAGGTAAGAACTCTACCACTGAGCCCTATTTCAGCCCTGACATTCTTTCTAAAAACAACAAGCATTTTCAATTCATCAGCTTTAGGATTCATGAATACTAGGGGGAAAATTTACAAAATCAAATCCGTTTGTTCCTTATGCACTGAATTAAAGATCACTAAGGCAGTCTTTGATTAAAGATGATTTTGAAAGTTTCTAAAAATGGATAGGAGAAATTAAGTTTTGGGTCTACCTGAGTTGGTGACAGCCATTTGCCACTAAGTGTGAATGAAGGTGGGGAGGAGGATGGATAATCTGGTGGCAGTTCAAAGTTCAGCACAAGTGGTGGCAGAAAGCAAATGGTGTATTCAAAGCCACTATTCTGGAGACACTCATTTGAATTGCCTGAACCAAAAACAAAAACCAGAAAGGATCAGTTGATCAACACCGGAGTGTCCAAAACTACTGAGCAGTGCTCAGTCCTAAGGCTTTGTTAGAGGGGATTAAAAGCCCTCCCCCAGAGCACCTTCTATGCCTTAATGTTAATTTCCTAGTCTTGCCTTCAAGAACAAAACAACACAACACTTTACAAGCACTTGAAAAATCTACTTAGGTACCATGTAATATATGAAGTCACACAACTCATTCTTGTAAACACTTCCTAGTACAATTAATTCCACTAATGACAAAGTAATACACAATGTTTTGTTTCATTGTTGGTTTGTGGTAGACAATTAAAGACACAATTTGGAGAAAAAAACTTTTATTTCTATGAAATAACCACGACTTACTATGACCAGAATAGTCATGAATTGGTTGGGGAAGTTTGTGCCAACAAAATGTCAGGCTCGAGGACATTAACACGGCACACTCTGGGGTCATCTAAGTGATCACAGGTTCTAGGAGAAACATTGTGAGAAAATGTGCATCAAACCAGTTTTGGTTTTCTCCAACAAAAGGCGGCAGAGTAACAGCATGCCCCATACCTGTCCATGGCAGCTGCATGGATTTTAGAAACTATGCAGACTCAACCATGTGGCACTCTACAGTGCTCCAAGAATCTTCACAGCTGCAAGTTATTATCTATTTTGTTTGATTACTTCTAATTATCAACGACTGGGCTGATCAATTACTGATTAGAAGACTAGACTGCACAAAATATGGAAGCTATCTCAATTCAGTGGTCAAAAGGCAGAAGCAAATCAAAAACTGTTTTACATCCTCACACACATTTTCTTTAAAAACTAGCATGCATTAAACCTGTGCCTCCCACACGTGTCAATGATCCCTTAGGCTATATACACAAATGACAACTACAATATAGTAAGAACCAAGGGTAATTTTTATTTAGAAAATCTCAAGATATTATTTACTGACCGCTCACAAATATCTTGAAATTCTGTGGCAGATCTAGATGGATCCTGGTTTCTCCACCTTGGACGGACTCTGCTTTCCTAAACTCATCCGCATCATAAATACTCGCCAGGGCCAGTAGTTCATCCTCCTGTGCTTCCTGGTCTTCTGACGACATTGAGTTTTCTGAGGACTGAAGACAATCATTCAAATTAGCTCGGAAATGTATGTGTATATATATATATATATATATATAACCAGGAGAAGTTTCGTGGTGTATAAAAGTTCCTCCCAAGTGCAAAGGACTATGGACCCTCTCTCTTCTGCTCAACACCTGGCACTCCTTGCTGTCTTCACTCAGGTGGCTGTGGTGCTCCTCAAGACTAGTCCAGGAAAACAACTCCTTTGCCCTCTCACAGCTCCATCTTTTGAAACTGAAATGGGGGCCTAGTCTCACACAAAAGCAAGAGTGTATTTTGTACATTCTAAAAGATGATGCTACAAAACCTGAACATTCATTTAAATGACTTCATTTTCTTATCATTTTTTTCTAAATGTTCCTTCCTTATCTGAAACAATTCCATTTTCAAAAAATATTGCTTTTCTTCAGTAGTTGTTACACCATCTGAAACAGTGACATGTTCCATTTTAGGTCACTTAGTACCTGTTAGTAATAACCAGAAGAAAAGGATATTAACGCCACAGTTGGGATTTCAGTTTGGCTTGAAATTTGTGCACATCCCATTTATTTTTTTTAGCCAATGGAGCAGAGACTGAAGACAGGTAAGTCCCACCAAGATGTGGGACTTAGATATACTACAGAAATTCTGCCATCTGCAAAAAAACATAGGAAAGATGTGTGAGGACACTCTTTAGATTCAATTCCCCATCTGTGCTACCATCACTTAAGTCAAATACTAACCAACACACAACAACCTTAATCCACCCAGCAGTTATTACTCTCCAAGGGCAGACTGAGTCACGTAGTTAAAAGGCAGACACCTTATCAGACTTCCCTCAGCCTTGTAACTGAGGTGGTTTTATGAGCTCACAGGACACCACACCCAAAAAGCATCATCCTAAATTTGTTTTTTGCTTTCTCTTTCTCTGCTTCTTCTGCTCCTTCATTTCCCATCCCTCTGGCTTTTATTCTCATCTGCTCATAAATTAGCCTTGCAGGTGACACAGTTAACCCTGAAGGTGGGATAGCATTTTACAACAAAATAAGGGCATACGTGTACACATGAGTTTGTAAGATTTACTCCAATATTTAGAGCCAGAATTCCAGGTCTAGCTCAGTGAGGGGAGTGGCCTCTAAACTGGAGCTCATTTTTAGATAAGTGTGGTCTATAGATAGGTTATGGAGCATGCGGAACATCTTGAAATTATATGCAAAGATGTTACATAAGACTAACTTTAAAAGCATATTCTCAGAAGTGATTCCCCAATAAACTAGTATCATAACTAGTTTACAATTACAGAGCACCAACTGTGTACAGTACTAGTTCCAATCATATTACCTTACTGAATCTTCAACAAATTGACCAGGGTGAGGATAGGATTACGTAAGCCTTTTGCTTCTTTGTAAAAAAAAAGGATTTTCAGACATGAGAGACGATTTACTGACTTCACAGTTCTAGGCTAGCATTCTCCATCTTGTCTGCATATCAGAATCTCCTGGAGAAACTGCCTCTTAAAATTCCAATAGCCAGGCAGTAGCGGTTCAAGCCTTCAATCCCAGCACTTGGGACACAGAGGCAGGAGGATCTCAATGAGTTGGAGGCCAGCCTGGTCTACAAATTGAGTCCAGAACAGCCAGGACTGTTATATAGAGAAACCCTGTCTTGGCAACCCCTGCCAAAAAAAATTCCAATACCCAGGCCATATTCAAGAACAGTTAAGCCAGAACTCTATAGTTGTGCTGTCCCAACTCTTTAGAAGTCAGACTTCAAGTAGGTTGAGTTGTAGCATTTTCATACATAGAGTGATTTGTTGAATCCCTCCCCACTCCTCAACCCCTTGTACCCCTCCCTTTAGTAGCCTTCTCCTTACAGCACTCAAGTCATGTGTTCTATTAACCCCTTCCTTTCTGAAAACCTCTATTTCCCCTTGCATAATCTTGTCAGTTTCATAACCTATCCCGACCATCCCTCTCATACACACGAAACACAGACCACTTCATGAATTTGCATGTCATTCTGTTATATAGGCCATGATAATCTCTGCGTCATTTCAATTTCAATTTATGGAGTGCCAAAGGAAGCTCACTCCTAGTTTTCCGAGAAGTATGGATAACTCCAAAAGGCAGTTTGTGCTGATAATCTTACTCCAAGTAACACCTCTCTTTGAAAGTCCTTTATAACCTATACCACCTGACCCCAGCTCAATCAGAAGGCTAGATCCAGGTGACCTTTAATCCAGGTCGGTAGCTTTCTCTTCCTCCCTTTGATTCCACCCACTCAGCCTTTGAGGGCAACATCTAAAGGCCCAACTCTACATCGTAGTTTCCCAACAGACGCTGTATTCCTTAAAATCGAAACTAGCACTTCCTTGCATTAGTTCTCTAAGAAACAGGCCCAAGTCTTCTCCATCTATCTACTGTTCCCAGCCTGGGCACTGAAAAAATACCTGGAGTAAAATGCAGTGCTGGAATGGGGAGAACCAGGGACATAGGATTCGGTGACCACGTTGTCACATTCCACTAGAAGCAGGAGGTTGGGTCCGTTGTCACAGTAACACTGGTCAGAACAGTAACAATTAGTGAGTTCTTACCGGGTGTCAGGCATTATGCTAAGCCCTTTCAATGCACCAACTGACGCTAGACGCCACAATCACATGAAGCAAGCCCAAATGCTATCTTCATTAACCAAAATTAGACAAATGACAGGTTGGGCTCTTTCCTGGACCATCTCTGGGCATAAAATTCGTAATTTCTTCATCTGTAAGACGGGAACAAGAAAAAACCCTGGCAGCACCAAACATAAAAGTTTAATAATACTACTGTTGCAAACCGGAAGCCACTCTAGCAGGGTGCGGAGCCCCTCCTCCTCCAGGTTTCCCTCGCTTGGGAAAATCCTACTTTTCCCGACCACTCCCTGCAGGTTCTGGAACCAGGGTCAAGCCGAGTCTCTCTCCGACGCCAGCCAATGGCCATGCACACGTGTTTGTGTGACTCCCCAGCAACCCGGGGCAGGACCAGGCAGGGCCACAGGCCCAGCGCTGGCAACGGCGCAGAGGAGCCGGTCCCAGGGCGTGCCGGTAGCGCAGAGCCCATCCGCCCCGCCCTGTCCCCTTGACGTCCACGGAACCGGCCGCCCGTCCCGGACCAGGGAGCCCGGTGTCAACAGAGCAAGCTCGGCCGGCCACCTGGCTCTGCCTAGCGCACTCACAGCGTGTCCCAGCCGTACCTTCCGGCCGCCCTGCCGAGCCCGGCCCGAAAGTTCCGCACTACGCCCTCGCCCGGGGTCTAGCGACACGCTAGCGGCTAGGCCTGGAGACACCCGGCTCCACCTGAGCACCGCCTCTTCCGTCTCCAGAGCTGTCAGCTGAGAGGGGCGGATGTCAGCGTGGGGAGGGCTCTGCGCAGCCGCTGTGAGAGCCGCTGGCTCCTGGGCGCCCTCCACAGGCCGGGGACAACTCTGCAGGCTCCGCCGCCGACCGTACCCGTTAGCTTAAAATACTGAATTTGGTACAAATGCAGATTCTGACCTGGGAATTCGAGTTTTTTTTAACCAATCCTAAGACGTGAACCTGGAGTAACGGTCTACCTAGGGGCAGAGTTTCCCTTAACAACCAATCCCAGACCTGCCCCTTGAGGTAAATTGCTGCATCTATCCTCCAAAGAATGCATTAACTCACTGTGTATGATAATAGTTACTACTACGTTTGTTGAGCAGTTACAGGCTTTACACTATATTTTCCCACTCTTTTCTAAACCTTATGATTTGGGAATTGAGACTCAGGTTACTAAAAGCCACATGTATTGAGATTTAAAATTACATGCCTCCTACCTCACAGCTTAATGCAAACATTAATTAAAATGAACTGAACATTTAAAGGAGAGGCAAAACCATAAAACTCTAGAAAGAAAATATGGGGGGTATCTTTAAGAACTCGAAGAAGGCAATAGTTTATATGTGTGTATATATACATACAAATATATATGTAAAAGAAACAAATTAGATTTATCAAAATTAGAAACATTTGTGCTTTAATAAACTAAGGAAGTGAAAAGACAACCCATACTATAGAAAATATTTTCAAACTACTCATCTAATAAAGATGTATTACCTAAACTATATAACTTGCATGAGCCTGAGTATGGTAGTACACATCTCTAATCCCAGCACTACACAATCCCAGACCTGCACTTGAGCGGCTAAGACAAAGGACGGAGTGTCCTAGGCCAGCTTGGGCTACGTGTGAAAACACTGCCAAACACAGTGGGACCAATGGAAATAAAAAGAATTGATGCGGATATAAACAGAAGCTTTCCCACACTGTGATTAGAATGAAAGAGAACACAGATGCTGGGAAAATTTGGCTGGTCCTCAGAAAAGTTACATATAGGATTATAATAACACTCAGCAATTCTACTACTAGGTATAATACTTAGAGCAAAGAAAAAAGAAACTAGCTATGTTTGCATAGGCACTTGATCACAAATGTTCACGGCAATAATATATATAAGAACCCAAAAGTGAAAATCAAAACTTCAGAAATGAATAAACAGAATGTGGCATATCCAACAATGGAATATTATCCAGCAACTAAAAATAATATGCTGATACATGTTCCAACACAGATGAGCCTGGAAAATATTAAGCCAGTGAAATAAATCAGATATAAGGGGCCATGTTTTATATTTTTCCATTTGTATGAAAAGTCTGTAGAAAGCAAAGTGGTAGCGGGTAAGTCAGTGGTTAGCCAGATGGACTGTAGGAGGATGTAACTTGTAATTAGTATTTTTTGAGGATGAGAACAATGTAGAATTAGCAGTGACCACTGCAACTTGGTAGATGTGTTAGACACCACCAATTGTATATATTTTTTTAAGTTTTATTATGTACATTTTATTATGTATATACTGTTCTGCCTGCATGCATGCCTTAAGGCCAGAAGAGGGCACCAGATATCATTACAGATGGTTGTGAGCCATCATGTGGGTGTTGGGAATTGAACTCAGGACCTTTGGAAGAGCAGCCAGTGTTCTTAACCTCTGAGCAATCTCTCCAGCCCAATTGTATATATTTTTAAAGGGTTACTTTTTAGTACAGGTGAATTATATCTCAATTAAACAAGAGGGGACTTACATAGCACTATTTCTGACATTTAAACAGAGCCCGGAATTGTTGTTCTACTTCTGGAAACCATCAAGCTAATGTGCTTCAAATGATCAAATAAGCCTCTATGTTCTCATTCTGTATCAATCCTCCACCCAAGAAAAAAAGTAGATTACAGATATGGGACTCTAACCCAGGCATACAGGAGTCTGAAGGTCTTACTCAAGTGAACCCCGCCCTGGAAGAGATACCAGATGAGATACCTTTAAAGATGTCCAGTGAGACAGAGTACCTCAAGATCTCTCAGATGTAAAGAGCAAAGTGGTTCAAGAATCAGCTCAAGACAGTCTCAAAGTTGGAGCCAGGGGTAGATTGTGACATCATGCCATGACCTCACACCAAAGGTCGTAGTACTGTGAGGAAGGAAGTGTTTCAAAGCAGACCCAGTAATTTTGTGGAAGTTAAAAGCAAATTGAAGATTTAGAGTATAGTTTTGAGGGGAAAAAAATGGATAGATTTTTTAAAATAAATTTTGTCATTACTCCATGAAAATAGCAGGCTTTTCTCCTTGGTTTCGGCACTTGGTTAGTTTTTCAGATTGAACTTTTCCCTTGTGTCCAACTCTCTGCTCTACTAAGCATTTTATATGCATTACCTCATTTAAAAGCCCAGGACCCCGTGACTTGGGAAATTTTGTCTCCCTATTTTGTAGAGGAGGAAATCGTGTTAATACAAATGAGATGCTGTGTGTGACACAGCCATGGTGAGGAGAGATTCCTTATGGCCTGGCGCCTGTAGCCTGTGAGAGAATTAGAATTTGCTGCAATAAATAATGCAGAGAAAGAAATATTTTTAGTCCAATGTTGTAAAATAGAAGGCCCTATACAAGTTAGCTTCATATTTGATGACACAGTGAAGCCAGGCATAGTGGCACATGCCTGTAGTCTCAGCATTGAGGAGACTCAGGCAAGAGGCTTGCTATGAGTCTGAGGCTAGCCTGTGCTACACAGTGAAGTGAATTCCAGTTTGTCTAGGCTATAGAATAAGACCCTATCTCAATGTATATACATATAAAGCTTACGGCATAGCAATAGATACGAATAATAATTCCAAGAGTAGAAGAGACAAACTCCATACTCTGTCTGCAGATGAGGGGCCCAAGCTGTCAGAGAATGGGCTGGGAGAGAGCTTGATCAGATGAGCAGACTCCGGGCCACGAGCAGAGAGTGGGCATGAGTCACACAGTGGGACAGTCACTACACAGGTCACAGGTCAGCAGACCTTCCACCAGGCCCCACACTCATTAACTTCTAGTAGGTGTTCAGAAACTCACTTGAGTACACAGCCTTCTCTAGGGGCCATGATTCACAAGCCTCCCTGAACCAGGCCCTTCACACTTGGACAACACAGTGTGAAAAGAAAAGTTCTGCCCAGTCCTAGAAGACTGGATGCTGGTGAGGCCTGCCCAGTACAGAAGTTCCATTGACCTTTGAATTTTTAAATTTTCCAGTTCTGGGCATTGAACCAAGGAACTTGCATATATTAGGCCAGCATTCTATTACAGCACTATCCTACTGGGAGTGGTTTAAATAAGAAATATCCCTCATAGTTTCAGGCATTTGAACACTTGGTCGCCAGTTGGTGGCACTGTTTGGGGAAGTTTAGGAGGCAGCCTGACTGCAGGAAGTGTGTCACTGGGGGTGGGCTTTAAGATTAAAGAATTTTGCCTGTTTTCAGTTTATTGTCTCTGACCCAGACTCACAGCAGGAGATGTAAAGCCCCAGCTTTCTGTCTCTGCCACTTGCTGCCATACTCCTAGATGTGATGGACTCTCCTTCCTCTGAGATCATAAGCCCAAACAAACTTTTCTTCTGTAAGTTGCCTTGGTATGGTGTTTCATAACAGCAATAGAAAGTAGTAAAGATAGATGTTGGTGCCAGAGAGTGGGCTGTTGCTGTAAAGAACCTGACCCTGGTTTTGTGTTTGTTCCTTTTTTTTTTGTTCTGTTTTTGTTTGGAGGACTGTGGAAGACTATCAAAGAGGTTGGATGCTGTGAGCAGAATGTGGTGGGCTATTCTGGGATCTTGGAAGACGGTACTGAGGCACTAAGGACTGTAGAGATTCAGCTCAAGAGGTTTCAGAGGGGAATGTTAGCTGCTGAGCTAGAGGCCATTCCTGTGATACAAAGTGGCCGCCTTCTGCTCTTGTCCTAAGAACTTGCCCAAGGCTCAATTAAATAACAATGGACTAATTGGTGGAGTCAAGTTCAAGACAGTATAATATTGAAATCTGTGGTATGGATATTATTAATGGCTGCTCTACAGGCCTACAATTAAAAAAAAAGAGTAAGTGGGTAGAGAGAAATAAAAAATGTGTAGCTTGAAGAGAGAACACTGGGGAGACAGTGTTACAGCAAAGGCTTCTACAAAAAGAGGTAGAAGGTTTGGGAGAAGCCTCAAGCTCTGTACTGGAATAAAGGACGGAGACTGTACACAGCTAAGCTTCCAACTTGCAAAAGAACAGACACTGTTTTCTGTTCCTAAAATATAGCTGAAAAAAAGCTCTGCCCATGTGACTCAAGGGGGTAAGGTCCATCCAATCTGGCAGCTGACCTTGGCAGTGTCCTTTATATGGCAGTGGCTTTAGAGGCATACAGCATGCTGAGTGAAGGGTTTGTGTTTTCCCACAGCAGTAGGAGGCAAACGAAGACACCCAGTGGCTCTTACCCTTGATTCTTGGGGTCCCTTGTCACTGTGTATTTGTTTACTATATAGATATTAAGGAATCTGAAAATTTTTTTAATGTAAGTTTCATCCTAACAACAAAATAAAACAAGCAAATGATAAGTAGAAATATACAAATAACTCTGCTATAAAAAATTAACAGAATCCTAGCCATGCACCAGGCTCTGCTGGAAATGCTGGATACTGACTGAGCTCAACATATAATAACTCAACATACCCTCATTGTCATGCTCATCATCATCCTAGTTGTCACCATCCCTATTTTTTAAATTTTAATTGTGTGTGTGTGTGTGTGTGTGTGTGTATGTGTGTGTGCGCATACGTATAGGCACATAACTATAGGTGTTCACTAATGCCAGAGTCATTGGATCCTCTAGAACTGCAGTTACAAGTAATTGTAAGATAACCAACATGGATGCTGGGAGTCAAACTCAGTTCCTCTCCAAGAGCAATACATGCTCCTAACCACTGAGACACTACTCCAACCCTTCCAGCCCTGTTTTAAAGCTGAGGAATTGATCATATTTGTCATTGTCTCTGACAGGGTAAATGACAGAGCCAAGCTATGAACCTGGAAAGTAGGAACCCTGAGCCCACATCATTTCCCCCAGAGTCATGCTTAGAGCATCTTGACAATTTTATCAAATGAACTGGTCAATTGTGTGGGTAAGGAAAACTAGTCCAATGGCTGATGTGACCAGCTTCTTGGATCAGCACAGTCCAAACAACTTTATGGTCATCCCAGGATGCTATAAAGATAGATCCCTGCAGGGCTTCAGGTATCTGATAGCATGGAGTATTTCCTATACTTCTGATTCAAGGTAGAACCTGATTACAATAATGGACACAGAATGAATGTGTTTATACTTACAGCCTGGCATTTTATTATTATTCCCCTGAATTAGGGTAAAAAGAGTTTTGTAACCCCAAGGTAACATGGTTCTATGAGGAGGAAAGAGGGTGAGGTTTAGCAACAGCTGCCATCATAAATCAGTGTGTGGCAGTTTCTCTCAGAGCTCCAGGCTCAACTCCTAGCTGTCAAGACACTTGTAAAGGGAAGCCCCGTGAGAATTTATGTAACAATGGGAAGGCTTATTTTTCCTCCTGCCAGAGCCTTTCTAGAGCAAGAAGAGGATTAGGCTGATTAGATTCTATACAAAGGAAAAAAAATCCAAACTCAAGGTTCAGAGGGAGGGAGAATGTGGGTCAACTTGAGCTATTTCCCTTGCCCCCTAAAAATTGACCTTGTAAACAGAGAAGAACATGCTGAATTCCACCAAATAAATGAATGATGGAGTGACTGAAAGATTTAATGACTGAGTGTGATCCAGGCTTCCTCTAGGCTGGTTCTTTCAGTGTGAGAACAGTTCGATCCCAGACTGACCCAGAAATGCTGAGTGCAGAGCAAGGCCAATCAACAGAGTCAGCTTCTGAATATTCATGTGCAGATGATGCTCCCAGTCAATGCGTGTGGTTTTTGTGTTTACTGATACATTTTCAAATTCACTGTGTAGACCAAAATTGTTGGGTGTTGGGGGATGGGAAGAAACTTGTGCTGAAGTGAATATTATTTCTGGGCAGGGCTGTTGGGCGAAATTACTTAGAGCAAAAAAATGCATTCACTGTTTATGTAAAATTCAGATCTCACTGGGCATCCTTTATTTTTATATCCAAATCTGGCAATCTGTTTCTAAGCCAATAATGCTCAGGAGAGGGTTGAGGACAGTAGCTGAGGACATACTGTACCTGGGAGCCATAAGGAAGGAAAACCACAAGTGGGGGTCTAAGAAACAGAGAACTGTGCAGAATGTGGAGACAGAACCAGGTGACTACAGAGGTCAGGTATACACAGTGAGACACAGGAATCTGGAGAGAAGGTAACCTGGAGGATGCAGGGTATGGAAGCATCCTCATTTTCTGGTGATGTTATAGAGTTGGTTGTATAATTTGGCTTTATAAGGCTGCTAGTGCTTCTTAGAAACTCTGCTTAGAGACCATAGAGATCAGGTGTAGGTCAGAATCACCTGTAGAATATTAGAGTTTCAGTCTATATGCCAGGAGCAGAGAAACATACCTGTAACCCCAAGACTTGACAGATGAGGCAGGAAGAACAGGGAGGGGTTTAAAGCCAGCCTGAACTACTGAGATCCTGCCTCAAACAATAATAATAACAATATAAACAAACAAACACAAACAGAATTGAAATAAGTAAATTAGGACAGGCAGTGGTGGCGCACACCTTTAACCCCAGCACTCAGGAAGCAGAGGCAGGTGAATCTCTGAGTTCAGAGCCAGCCTGCTCTACAGAGTGAGTTCAAGGACAGCCAGGGCTACACAGAGAGATCCTGTCTTGAAAATTCAAAAAAGAAAAAAGAAAGAAGCAAGTAAATTAGTGCCCCTCCCTGAGAGAGAGAGAGAGAGAGAGAGAGAGAGAGAGAGAGAGAGAGAGAGAGAGAGATTGAAACTACTATCAATTTTGCCTGAAAATCAAGAATAAGGTCCATAGTTTGCTACAACTTCTTCAAACGTCCTCTCACCTCCCTCTTCCTTTATGGCCTGTTTCTCTAGTTTTGACCATAACTTTAAATTTCATAGCTATTTTTTTCATCTTATTGTGTAGCTCAATGTATTTGCTCCAGAAAAGAAATCTGACCAATCTGAAAGTAGAGGCCTGCTAGAAGAAGTGATAATTGAGCTAAAAATTGAAGAATCATCCTTGGCAGACTGGGAAAGGAGAAATATGAAGCTTTTTACCCTGCCTGTAGCATTTTGCAAGCTTTCCAAGTCATTCCCTTGTGTGGCCCCTTCAAAGACTGCCACTCTTTTCTAAGACAGAACACCTTTTCATTTCTTGAGAAGTCCTATATCTTGGCAAGTTCCTCCTTGCAAAGTCCATTTTTCTTTCTGTACTTGTCTAGAAAGAGATGCCATGGTGTGAGATTTGACATTTGTCACCTGTCCTAATAAAGCCTTAAAGTGCCATTCCTGGAGCAAGTGACCCAGAATAACTAGTTGAGTCCCCTGGTCAAGACTCCTATCTCTCAAAGGAAGATGACCTTGGATGACCTAGCAACCTTCTGAGTGAAATGATCCTGAAGGCAATGCTTCCAGGTCTCCTTAGAGCTATCTTAGTAGGCAGTCTCAGGAGAGTCAATCTGGAAGGCCAAATCAGAAAGTCTATACTGAGTGGGTGGGCTTAGCCTTTATCTAGCTGTCCAATCAATGCCCCCAAGAGACAGTGCTATGTCTTACTAGCGTGAGCCCTGAGGGTTCCAAGTGTTCTGAAAAGATATACTGGTTCTTACCCTTTTCTTTTCACACCTCAGTTTCTTGCTATCCCCAAGGAGTCACCTCAAGGCTCTGGGTGAGCAAAGATGTCAAGCAGTATCTCCCCAATCTACCGCGCTGTCTTAAAATCTCCAGGACCTGAGGGAGGCCATGTTCAGCTGTTTCAAACCTATTTCAAATACTTCCTCTGCTACTTTCAAACTTCTTTCAAAATTCAAAGGAGTAAAATCTTTCTAAACAAACTCCAGTGATGTTCGCCTCCCCCTCTGACAGACTGTTGTTAAAGCTTAGCTTCCCCCAGAAAGAGAACAAAATGAAGGCCTCCTTCCCAGAGGCAACCATCTGTGGACAGAGTAATGTCTTGTTTCATAAACCTTTGGACTTTCAAGGAGGCGGCTCAACTTCAATTCACCAGTGCCAACGAAACAAGCACATAGCAACAGTTTAAAAAACAAACAAAAACAAAAATTCCCATACCTAGCAAGCTGTGAATGGTAGAATGCACCTGTATTGGAAATTCAAGGTCATCCTTTGCTTCTTGAAGAGTTCAAGGTCAACCTGAGCTGTACAAGAACCTGTCTCAAAAAAAATAAAAGATCTTCAAACCAAAAACCAAAACAAAGCAATAACAAAACACATGTGAAATACAAATTCCAAGTTTTGTGATGTGAGCACATCTTTGGTATTCATTGTCCTAACACACATATGCATACATAAGCACATATATTGTTTTGTTGTATATAATTATATAGCATTGCTAAATATGCATAGCAACTTCTTTTCAAGAATATAAATAACACATATAAATCATGAACTCCCTTCTTTCTGAGCTCTGGTTATCTTTTGATGTTGCTGTTTTGAGACAGGCTCACATGTAGCCCAGGCTGGCCTCCAATTTGCTATATAGCCAAGAATAACCTTGAACTCCTGATCAGTACTGGCTTTAAATGCATGTACCACCACACCCAGGTTTGGTCATCTATTAAGACTATACTTCTCAGCCTGTAGGTAGAGACCCCTTTAGGGGGGTCACATATTAGCTATTTACATTATGATTCATGACCATAGGAAAATTACAGTTATGAAGTAGCAATGAAATAATTTTCTGGCTGGGAGATCACCACAACATGAGGAACTGTATTAAAGGGTCACAGCATTAGGGAGGTTGAGAACTGCTGTGTTGAGATGTGTATTATTTGTGGTATCTTTTCTTTCTCTGTACGTCCATGCAGCATAGCTCTGTGAATACTTCCACCTTGGTGTCTGTCCCTTCTGTGCCTCTGTGCTTTGTTCTGGTGCCTTTGGCCACCAGATGGCATTCTGGAAACATTCCCATTCTGGAAACATTTTCTGCATCCAGGCTCTCCTGCAGACTCTCAGCTGGCCTCCCCTCTCCTACCTTCCCGGGTACAGCTGAAGAAGCTTTTGGGAAGGCAAACCTGTAGGATCTTGGACAACTTTGGCGTGCTCAGTTTCCTTAGCCTGATGACTTGGCCATGGTGGGGGGTGGGGTAGCAACAAAGGGAGGACACTCAGGACAGAAGCTGGCAAGTCATTGTTGATCTCACCGTCCTGCTGTGAGCCCCTCAAAGCTCCTCTGGCCTCCAGAATAAGTGTTTGGTCCTTCCTGTGGGAACCCAGGCCTTTCATCATGCAGTGATCACGGTCCCATCTTTCTTCTGTACCACATAGAACCCCCTCCCAGCCCCACCACCCCACCAGATGCAGCACAGGGAACCAGCTTGTCCACACTGGAGTATCTGGCCTGCTTTGTCTTTCTCTGCTCTTCTCCTTGCCCTAGTGAACTACTCCTGTCCATCAGGAATCACTGAGCACCTGCCCTGAGGCACTGCCGCTAACTCTCAGGCCACAGTCCACAGTGTGTGCCCTGTGCTCACTTTTTCATTTTCCCTACATCCGCAGTGATCATAAGCCCTTTGGGGTGGATGTCTTTTTGCTGCATGGTGAGTAGTAGGATGAATAAGGGTCAGATAGTAGGTCATCATGTAGGGTGTTGTCAGAGGACAATGAGCATCCACTGTGTTCCTGTGCTCTGAGGGGAACCACATGGCTCCCCTTGGAGTATAGGCTGGATCTTGCCCACCAGACAAAGGAAGAAAACATGAGCAAACAATTGAAAGCAGGAAGGCAGATGCATGATTGACTTCAATTTGCATATGAGCCATAAGACCCGCAAGATGAGAAAGAGAAAATGGTGGTCCCTACCTGCTAAATGATTTCTGCCAGACCTCACACTTGGGCCTCCACGTGGATCACTTTTTCCATCCTTACTGTAAACGCATAAGATAGATGACAGCCACACGCTCAGAGAAGGAAGCATAGGTTCAGAGACTCAGTCATTTGTGCTCTAAGTCTGTGAGGATCTGGTGCTCCCCAAAGCTGTGCCATAGGAAATGGCCCCACAGACCAGGACTCTTACCATGGCTCAGTGGGCTCCGAGAGATGGCCAAGCAAACTCCAGGAAGGGGAGGAAGTGCATGTGGCTAACCCTCTGCCACCCCAAGCCTGACTGCCATGGATCTCCATGCCAGCATGCCCTGAGTGGTGTCACTGTGTCCAAGTGGAGCATCTCTGGCCCCAAGGACTCAGCAGTAGACACCCATCTTTGGGAAGCTGACCTTAATTTCCACCATTGTGAATGCTTTACAAACCTCCAGAATAAACCTACACACGGTTGGGTCAAAAGGCTAGAAGAATATTGGAGGCAAGAGAAGGAGGAAAATGCAGCACGAGGCCACACCAGAATCCTGCCCACTCTTCTGCCTTCCTGCGCCTCGCCTAAGTGAGAAGGTAGGTGGGAGGCAGATCTCACCTTGAGTCCAGAGGTAGGACTGGAGGCCAGGCGGCTGTTGTTCACAGGACTCTCATAAACAAATTGGGGTGAGAAGAATTGGAGGAAGGGAGGGGAAGACAGATGAGAGAGGAAAGTGTGGGAGAAGGAAACATGAAAAGTTTGAGACAGAGGAAGGGAGGCCGGGGGTTCCCCAGACAGGGACTCTGAGTTGGACCAGATGCAGAGAACAATGGATCCCAGGGATCTCAGGAAGGGAAGCGGGGAGGGAGCTTTCAGTCAGATCAGACAGGTCCTTTGTTACAGCTTCTAGTAGAGCCATTGGCACCCTCAGGGTCAGTGTGAGCACAAACTATCCCATGGCCAAAGTGAGAACTCCAGCCACAGGCGGAATGAGCTGTGTTAACTACAGTGCCCTTATCCAATCAACACTATTGTTTGTGATTTGGGAGCAGGACCGGGCCAAAGGGTTTTATACATCATTCCATACAAGCCTCACAATGTTCTGCAGGGAGGATAACTATTCTGCTCCTCACCCCACTTTGAAGATGAAGGGATAGAGGCCCAGGGAGGTTAAGGCATTGGTTTCAGAAATCCCAGATGGTGAGTGACAAAGTCAGCATTTGAACCCAGGCTCCTGTGGCTTTTCTACTACTAATAGCTGCTTTTCAGAGAGACAAACATGGGGGCAAAGTTGAAGTGGAGAGTCCAATAAGAAAAAGACGGGGCAGAAAATAGAAGAATGGAGGAAGAAGGCAGAGAGAGAGAGAGAGAGAGAGAGAGAGAGAGAGAGAGAGAGAGAGAGAGATGTAGAGCCTGATGTGCCCTTGAGGTACATCATATAGGTCATATAGGTCAAGTTCTTTGCTCACTTGTCTACACAGTGGTTCCCTGTCCTTCATTGGCTGTCTTGCATCGTGGACAGCACCTTCCCATCCAGCCCATCCCAGGAGCCTTGTGGCCACATCCTCTTTAGCAACAGGCCTCTCAGCCTCACAGGAAATGCTCTTTCTCTAATTGCCATTGAAACTCACAGCCCTCCCTTTTCCTGTAGGTGGGGTTTCCATAGGAAAAAGCTGCTTCTCTGTTTCCCCGGTCTAGTGACTATTTGGAAATCATATCCCTACATCCCGCTTTACTAGGTCAAGTCTCTCTCAGGCTGGTTCCTGCCCATCACTGCTAAGTGGACCAGCTGGTGCTGTTGTGGAGCAGGAATCTCCTCTAGCAACTCATTGGTTTGGGGACCTCTCAGATCACTTTTCACTAAGATGGCCCTGCTTGGAAATTCTGCTTCTTCCAGCATCTTCTAACTATGGAAGAAAGTTGTACTGGCAGGTCTGAAGTGGGAGATCCAGGCTGATCAAGCCTTTCAGGAACCACTGGGGGTCGTGACCTGACTTTGAAGCAGCCTTCTCTGCGGTAAGCATGATGCTACTTCTGCCATTCCTGCTAGGACTCTTGGGGCCAGGAAACTACTTATTCCTTTCAGGGAATTGTCAGGAGGTGGCCACTCTGCTGGTGAAATTCCAAGTGACAGAGGAAGTGCCATCCGGCACAGTGATAGGGAAACTGTCCCAAGAACCCGGAGTGGAGGAGAGGCGTGGGAAGGCAGGAGATGCCTTCCAGATTCTGCATCTGCCTCAGGCACTGCCTATTCAGATGAACTCTGAGGATGGCCTGCTCAGCACTTCGGGCCGGCTGGATCGGGAGCAGCTGTGCCGGCAGGAAGATCCTTGCCTAGTGTCCTTTGATGTGCTTGCCACAGGGGCTTCGGCTCTGATCCATGTGGAGATTCAGGTACTGGACATCAATGACCACCAGCCACAGTTTCCCAAGGGTGAACAGGAGCTGGAAATCTCCGAGAGTGCCTCTCTGTCCACACGAATCCCCTTGGACAGAGCGCTTGACCCAGACACTGGTCTTAACAGTTTGTATTCCTATTCCTTGTCACCCAGTGAACACTTTGCCCTGGATGTTATTGTGGGGCCTGATGATACCAAGCATGCAGAACTTGTGGTGGTTAAGGAGTTGGACAGGGAAGTCCACTCATTTTTTGATCTGGTGCTGACTGCCTATGACAATGGGAATCCCCCGAAGTCAGGCACCAGTGTGGTCAAGGTCAATGTCCTGGATTCCAATGACAATAGTCCGGTGTTTGCTGAGAGTTCACTAGCTCTAGAAATCCCAGAAGACACTGCCCCTGGCACTCTTCTCATAAACCTGACTGCTACAGACCCAGACCAAGGACCCAATGGGGAGATAGAGTTCTTCTTTGGCAAGCATGTGTCCCTAGAGGTGATGAGTACCTTTGGTGTAGATGCCAAGACAGGCCAAATCATTTTGCGCCAAGCCCTAGACTATGAGAAGAATTCTGCCTATGAGGTGGATGTCCAGGCAAGAGATCTGGGTCCTAATTCCATCCCAGGCCATTGCAAAGTTCTCATCAAAGTTCTGGATGTCAATGATAATGCTCCAAGCATTCACATCACATGGGCCTCACAAATGTCACTGGTGTCAGAAGATCTTCCCAGGGACAGTTTCATTGCGCTTGTAAGTGCCAATGACTTGGACTCAGGAAACAATGGTTTGGTCCACTGTTGGCTGAACCAAGATCTTGGCCACTTCAGGCTGAAAAGGACCAATGGCAACACGTACATGCTACTCACCAATGCCACACTGGACAGAGAGCAGTGGTCCATATATACCCTCACTGTGTTTGCCCAAGATCAAGGACCCCAGCCCTTATCAGCTGAGAAGGAGCTCCAAATTCAGGTCAGTGATGTCAATGATAATGCCCCTGTGTTTGAGAAGAGCCGGTATGAAGTCTTCACTTGGGAAAACAACTCACCCTCTATTCATCTCATCACTATCAAAGCTCATGATGCAGACTTGGGCATTAATGGAGAAGTGTCATACCATATCAAGGACTCCCCCGTTTCTCATCTAGTAGCTATTGACTCTGAAACAGGAGAAGTCACTGCTCAGAAGTCACTGGACTATGAACAGATGGCAGGCTTTGAGTTCCAGGTGATAGCACAGGATACAGGGCAACCCCAGCTTGCATCCGGCATCTCTGTGTGGGTTAGCCTCTTGGATGTCAATGATAATGCCCCAGAAGTGATTCAGCCTGTGCTCAGTGAAGGCAAAGCCGTACTTTCAGTGCTTGTAAATGCCTCTACGGGCCACCTTCTGTTGCCCATTGAGAATCCCAATGGCCTGGATCCAGCAGTTACTGGTGTAGTACCAATGGCTAGCCACAACCCCTGGTCTTTCCTTTTGGTGACAATTGTGGCAAGAGATGCAGACTCAGGGGTCAATGGGGAGCTCCTCTATAGCATTCAAAGTGGGAATGAGGCTCATCTCTTTGTCCTTAGCCCCTCCTTGGGGCAGCTGTTCATTAATGTCACCAATGCCAGCAACCTCATTGGGAGTCAGTGGGACCTGGGGATAGTGGTAGAGGACCGGGGCAGCCCCTCCTTACAGACTCAGGTTCTGTTGAGGGTTGTGTTTGTCACCAGTGTGGACCACCTAAGGGACTCTGCTCATGAGCCTGGGGTTCTCAGCACACCAGTGCTGGCAATGATCTGCCTGGCTGTACTGCTGGTCATCTTTGGGTTGATCTTGGCTCTATTCGTGTCCATCTGCCGGACAGAGAAAAGGGATCAGAGAGCCTACAACTGTCGAGAAGCCGAGTCCACGTACCGCCACCAGCCCAAGAGACCCCAGAAACACATTCAGAAGGCAGATATCCACCTGGTGCCTATGCTCAGGGCCCAGGAGGATGAGGCTAATGAAGTTACAGCATCTCACAAGGATACCAGTAAGGAGGCATTGATGGAGGCAGGTTGGGACTCCTGCCTGCAGGCCCCCTTCCACCTCACACCAACCCTTTACAGGACCCTGCGTAACCAAGGCAACCAGGGAGCACTGGCAGAGAGCCAGGAGGTACTGCAGGACACCTTCAACTTTCTTTTCAATCATCCCAGGCAGAGAAATGCCTCCCGAGAGAACCTGAACCTTCCTGAGTCCCCACCTGCCCTAGGCCAGCCACACTTAAGGCCCCTGAAGGTGCCTGGCAGCCCCATAGGGAGGCTAGCTGGAGACCGGGGCAGTGAGGAGGCCCCACAGAGCCCACCAACCTCCTCTGCAACCCTGAGACGGCAGCGGAATCTCAATGGCAAGGTGTCTCCCGAGGGAGAGTCCGGTCCTCACCAGATTCTGAGGAGCTTGGTCCGGTTATCAGTGGCTGCTTTTGCAGAACGAAACCCTGTGGAGGAATTTGCTGGGGATTCTCCTCCTGTTCAGGTATGTCTGGCATGGGCAGCTCTTTTTCTGGTCAACCCCCCCCCCAAAAAAAAAAACATCACCAAGAGCATTAGACACCCTCAATTTCCCATATTCACCCTAAGACTCACCTAGCACATTGTGATATAGAACTTAAGGGCACAATAGCCGGGGTCAACAGATTTTAGCTGTGTGATCCTGAATTAATTACGTGTTTCCTCAGTTTCCCTGATGGTGAGCCAGGAATGGCAGGGAGAAGTATGTACCTCCCAAAATTGTCCTGAGGATCAGACCAGTTAACTCCTATAAAGTACTTATGCATGCCTGGCATAGGTAAACACATGGCAAAGATAGTGATTAGGCTTAAAAACTTTGGAGTAAGGATACCTGAGTTCAAATCCCGGCTTTACCTCTTTTCACCTGTGGCTCATAGAGAAGCTACTCAGCTTATAGTCGGAGGAGGTACCCACTTTAGCAGCATGCTCCTCCCAAGAATGCAGAAAAACGAAGTGAATCAATCATTGGCAGCCGTGCCTGGACAGCAGTGTCTGCCTGGGCTGTAGTATATGCTCAGCAGATGATTATTGCCACCTCTACAAAGTATGTCTTCAACCCTGCTCTCAATGTGCTCCTCTTGTCTAGGCAACCGCCCTGTGAAACAGTCAGGTGACAGCCCCCCCCCCAAGAGACTTGCTTGAGATCCCCAAGTTTACCATCTGGGCCCACAGAAGAAGACAGTGGAAACAACCCTTCTAGTTAGACAGACACAGCAATTTAGAACCGGAGAATTCAGGGAATGACCTTTAACAGTGGAGTCTCATTTTCTTCAACTACAAAATGGAAATTACAAAGTCAAACTCGCTTGGTCCCTACTGCCCTGCAGGGGTGTGTGTGTGTGTGTGTGGGGTTTAATGGGATGATGAGTGGTAATCTGTTTCATGTCTCAAGATTTACTAAACATAAACAGGAGGCCTTTTCATGGGTGGTGCTTAACATATCCCTAACTGCTTCTCTGCCGTCCAGAGATCTTTCACTAAGCAAGGCTGTGTGTCAGACATATTTCTGCTGGACCAGACAATCAGCTCAGGTTTCCTATGGATCAGGAACACAGCTTCCTTCCCAAACTCCTTCCTAGGAAGCTCCTAGGAGGTGGTTTAGCTATTCTCTTAGGAATCTTACCCTGGGCTCACTGCAAACTCAGAGGGAATTACAGCCAATTATTTCCTATTCATTCATCCGCCAGCTGCTTTTAGAATGAACTCTTATGCCATGCCACTGGACATGACAGTAGAGAGAAGACACTTCATGACACACTGAAGTGATAGAAAGAAAGGCACCCATTTGGAATCAGCTGGAGGTTGAGAGTGAGGTGTTCAACACCCAGGTCTTTGTGACAATAAAGTCAGACCTGAGTTTAAGTTCCAGGCCTTATCGCTGTGAGGACTGTGAGTCTCAGGTTCCATATCTGCAGAACGCATGGGATGGTACCACCTTCCTGCAGCCATTGTGCAGCATAAACACGATTGTCACCAGGTAATTACTAAGTACTACCTGGGGCTCTATCAATAAGTGATTCATGCACTTCAGTTCATTTAAATGTCACAACCACCACATGACCTCAGTCTCATTATTATTCCTTTACTGCTGAGGAAACTGAGGCTCAGACTCCATTAATAATTTTCTAGGGCCATGAAGATGGGAGATAAGGTGGGAATGGATTTAGAATGTGAACCTGAATCCAGCTCCGGAGTTTGGGTTCCATCTATGAAGTGACTCTGAATGCCAGAAAGCAGCACCGCACCAGGCTTGGCCTTTGGGTTGTATTTAGGTCTCAAAATCTGCCTGAACATTCACAAGCTAGTGACCACAAAGAGAACTGAGTCTGCTAGACTAGATCTGCTTTCTTCCTCCTCCAGACCTTGGCTTGTGGGGCTAATATCGACACAATCACCATTTCCGCTATCTTTCTGAAACCCCACCGTTCTTCCAGTCTTTGAGAACCCTTAATAGAAACTGTCCTCACTTAATATCCAGACCGTCCAGTATCTGGAGGAATTCCTGTGGAGCCTTGGGTCTCAGCAGGAGTTCCTGGCACACAGCCAGAATTTAAAAAAAAAAAAAAAAGGTTTGTGGAATTGTCTGAAAGCCAGGTGTGATGGCATGTTCCTGGAGTTCCAGCCCCTCAGGGGGCTAAGGTATGAGTTCAAGGGTAGCCTACACAGCATAGTAAGATCCTATCTCAAAAGACAAGAAAGTAAATGGATAGTTGTGACTCTGGTGCAGTCTCTGTTACCCATTTCCCTGCCTTCCTTGTTAACCACGAACTTCCAAAGACAACAGGGGCTCCCTTTCCCATTCTTACAAGACCCATAGAAACACTATGCCTGGCATGAAGAAAAGCTTTTAAATACATGTCCACTGAGTGACAAGATGAGTAAGTGAATTCGTTAAACGATACCACTTCTGCCCTGTACAATGCAGTCTTGCATATCTCCTCCCCACACATACACAACTTCAAGCTAGAATCTTTGAATAGTGCTCAAAGAGGAAAATAACTCTTCAAGACAATCCTTATCAAAGTACCAACTCTATGATCCGGAAATGCCTTTTTCTCTCCAACCCTCCAAGGCCACCAGTCACTCTAGGGAATGAGTTTATGGGGATGGTTCCAAGGGTCTCCATGCTGTCGCCTTTAGTTTCCCAGGGGCTGCAGTAACATCCCCAAGGTCCCTGTGTCAGTCACACAGGTCCATTCTCCCAACCCCCTATCTGATCGCAGAAGCATCTGAAGCCAGAGGAAAAACTATAAAAAGAAAGCACCGGCATTGAGGGAAACATCCGGCGAGGAAGCGTTCTGGGTCGGAATTGTGTGGAGTCAACAGATTTTTCCTGTCTTGTAGCAAATCTCCCAGCTGCTGTCCTTGCTGCATCGAGGCCAATTCCAGCCCAAACCAAACCACCGAGGAAATAAATACTTGGCCAAGCCAGGAGGCAGCAGGTAAGCAGCATGTAGCATCCACAGCACAGTCTCCTTCAGGCCCCTAGGTCACTCTCACTGCAGCCTTGGGGAGTGTAAAGAGATGGTCACCCTGTGAACCCAGCCCAGGGGGTACATGCAACAGACAGCACCCATCCTCCACTCTGGAGGCTCCATCCTGGGGCCACTGTATTTATATTTGCAGATTCCAGCGTCGCTAAGGAAATTACTTCATCTTTTTAGCTCGGATGATCTCCCCTGATTACTTGATTGGCTTGAAATCTGTAACTTTCACCTTTCTATATAAGGATGTCGATGTGAGGGTGTGTGGGCAATCCTGGAACTGAAGAGACCTCAGGAGGAGATCAAACCTTATTCTTCCACATGGATGGAGAAGCAGATTTTCTTTCTGCAGGCTCAATGTTTGAGTCTGTAGAAGTAATAGACAAATGAACAGGAGGAAAGCCATAGTAAATTTTAAAAATTATTTTATATTTACTTATTTTGCATATGAGTTGGAAGAGGTGTGTGTGTGTGTGAATATGTGTCTGTGTGTATCTATGTGTGTGTGTCTGTGTGGGTGTGTATGTGTCTGTGTGTATGTGTCTGTGTGTATCTGTGTGTGTGTGTGTGTGTGTGTGTGTAGGATAAAGGACAGCATATGGATATCTGCTCTTTTTCATCACATAGGTACCAGGGATTGAACTCAGGTCATTTGGATTTGGTGGCAGGTGCCCTTAGCCACTGAGGCAGCTATGTCACTGGCCTCGTTACAGTATTTTAAATCATTGTTTTAAGTAATACAGAAGAAGCCTTTAGATTGAAGATCGAAAGATCTATTTTTAAAATTGGGTTCAGCATTTGGGGGATGCCTGTGAAAATATAATTGGACAAAAAGGGTTTGAGCAAATTGAAATTTAGACCAAGGAGGGAGTCCCAGCAAGGATTATCTGTGTATGACTTCTTGGCTGCTCTACCAAGCATTTCTTGCTTCTGAGTGTGGGCTAGGAGCTTCTTTAGAATGAGGGATTTAGGAATTGCAACCAAGCTAGGCAAGTCAGAGAATTTCTTTATTGCCAACTCTTACACAGACAGTAAGGGGGGAATTCTAGTGTGTTTTAGGTTTTATAGTTGGCTTTGGGGAAAGTTCTAGTTTCTATGACCTACTTTGGGAAAGGAATTCTAGATTGCTATCCATTCGCTGGGGGTGGGAGCTTGGGGTAGGTCAGAGGGACAGCTTTAAAAGCCTTCACATTTTGACATGCTTTCCTGAGCCCTAACATTTCAGAGTCATGGGTCTGGATTTGAATTCTTCCTTAATTACTTACGCCACGGGGTCCTTAGGCATGCTGCAAGCATCTTCACGGAGGTAAAATGGGAATGGCTCTTCTGTATATGCCTGAAAAGCTCCAGTGAGTCAGTGCCTTGTGTGACAAGAGACCTGACTTAGGGTAGCTGTCACCAGTACCCCAGCTTCTACCTCCTGGCTGGTCCCTTAACAGCAGCAGAAATGGTCACAGCACAAAAAGAGAACAGCAAAAATCACACAGGAGTCAGTCATGGCCTTCAAGCTTTCAGGGAGACTCTTCACCTGGAGCCATGGGCTTCTTCCACAGTGGCTTTCAGAGGTCTTGAGGGTCAGTGAGATATAGGGGCCCCAGGTTAAGCCAGGAATCTGGGTGCAGGTGTAGATATGGGTTATTTAAGGATGCCCCATCCAGATGCGTCCCCCACAGACCTGTTCCTTTGCTCTGAGATGTGGCTTTAGTAGGAAGAAAGTCACAGTCACCCCTATCACAGCATTTTGTCACACATACTGCGTATACCAGGCCACGTTCTGAGCACTAGCCAAGAGGACAAGGAATAAAAAGAGAAAAACCACCCTGCCTGGCTGGTGTTGGGTAGATTACCAAGTTCATAAAGATGTTTGCTAAATGCTACCCTGTACCATACTCATTGAGGATGTGAAGGGGACAATAGTGAGCTCCACCACCAATGGCTTCATTTCTCTTCTGAGTGCCTACTGTTTACACTGTTGCAGGGCACTGTGCCAAACTTTTTACTATGAAGTCCCATTTACACAACCCCATGAGAATTACTCCCATTCCATGGGAGAGGAAACAGTCAACAGGAAGGTTGGGAATGTAAGACCCAGTCACCCAAACTCTGTGAGCCAGGCTGTGCACCAGTTCCCTATACAGCTAACAAATGCTGTCCTGAACAAATATGTGAGAATTCCTTCATTGAAACCCAGTTGGCTTCTTCACAGGGCTACCATCCCAGACACAGATGGCCCAGGTGTCAGACCTGGTGGCCAAGCAGAACCTGATTTGGAAGAAGGACCCCTGGGCCCTGAGGAGGAGGACCTTTCTGTGAAGCGACTTCTGGAAGAAGAGCTTTCTAGCCTGCTGGACCCCCATACAGGTAGGGATGCCTGAGGTCACTCCTATTCTGTCTCTGTGCCCATCATCTGCCCATACATCCAAGCTCCAGAGTTGTCCAATCCACTGTGGAGAGGTACGTGGGAAGCATTTTATTTCTCTGCAGTCTCAGAAATTGGTCTGTTTATTTAGCTATGTAGTTGTGGTGGTTGGTGGGTTTGGTTGTTTATGACAAGGTTTCACTCAGTCAATACGTAGCCCAGGCTGACCTTGAAATCCTCTGCCGAGTAAACAATTACTTAGTTCTTAGTCTGTGTGCCAAGCACCAGGAAAGCCTACAGACAGTCCAATGGGGTAGATAATCCCAAGTGCAATGGACAGGTGAACACAGGTTCAGGAAGTAAGCTGGCCTGCCCACAGTCTCCTCAATCCTGGCTGGGAGCCCAAACCTGAGCAGCATAAACTCAACTCCACCATTGCGCTTGGCATATTTAAATAACTTTTCACTCCAGAAAAGAGACAACTCCTTAATGTGCTATTTGAGCTAATTGAAAATAAAGAGATGTTTTGTTTTTTTTTCCTCCCCCCACACCAAAAAAAAATAGTTTTGGGTTAGAATGTAGCTTAATTGGTAGAGTGCTTGCCTGTTCCTAAGTTCATTCTCAAGCACTGCATTAAATGGCCCTTTAATCCCAGTTCATGGGGAAAGAGGGTGTGGAGGCAGGAAGGTCAGAAGCTCAAGGTCATCCTTGTTGAATTCTGGACTAGTGTGGGCTACGTAAGGACTTATTTTTTTAAAAAATGAACAAAGATGAGGAAGAGGGGAGGAAGAGGAGAAAAGCAAAGCTTTTATAGTTATTAGTCTTAACTATAAACATAATATGAATTTTAATGCGAGACTCTGCCAGCCAAGTACCTTCAGCTGGAAGTGTTCTACCTCCTTTAGGTGATACACCCTACCCCTGGCCACCCATCCTTTGTTTCTGTAGTTAATTTATTTCTCACATGTTCTGCCTGGCTGCAAGGCATGGCAGATTTTGCCCTTTCTGGGGCTAAAAACCATAACCAGCACTGGCAAAGTGTTTTCGGTGCAAGTCACCTATTGTTAGTTTCTCTGGAGAAAATATGAAGATAAGGGGGTTACTCAGTAACTCCATTTCATAAAGGAAAAAAAAAGCTGAGGGTCAAAAATGTTTTAATAGTTTGCACAGGGTCATGCAGCTAATGGCTATTAATATAGGCAACGTGGCTCTAAAGTTTAAAACTGGGATATTCAATATGGCAGCCACCAACCACATGTGGCTATTTAAGTCTAAGTGAAGTGAAATTAAATAAAAAGACATATTGAGTCCCTAGTCATATCTGCCGCAGTTCACAGGCTCGGTACCCACGCTTGGTGGCTACAGTTCTGAATTCTCCCATTAGCCAGCTGTGGGCTCAATCCTTGGCCTGTCCTGCCTCCCCACTGCCCAGAAGGCATGGGCATTGTGAGTTGAAAAGACAAGGAAAGAGTGGAAAATCTTTTCAAAAACTGGATGCCCTGAGGCTAATGAGACAAGTGTATAGCACTGGGGACTTGGGGATCAGATTTAAAAAAAAAAAAAAAAAATCTGAAGATTTGATAATGATGATTCAGTGGATGAGATGTTTACCACAAAAGTTGGAGGACCTAAGTTTGGACTACCTAAAATCCATGTAAAGGCGGGCATGACAGGGTATATCTGTAATCTCAGGACTGGGGATGCAGAGACTGGAGGGTCCCTGTGGCTTGTTGACTGGCCAGCCTAACTGAATTGTGAGCATCTGGTTCAGGGAGAGAGAATCTGTCTCAAAAAATAACTTGGAAGTCAGGTTGCATGCCTTTAATCCCAGTACTCAGAGGGCAGAGGTAGGTGGTTATTTGTGAGTTTGAGACCAGCTTGGTCTATATAAAGGAGTTCTGGGCCAATCAGGGCTACAAAGTAAGAACTCATTTCAGGAAAGGGAAAAAAGGAAATGGAATCAGACATCTGATATTGACTTCTGGGAGCCTACACACACTGTGTTGTGGGGGGGGGTGACATATTATTAGTTTCATGAACTCACTGAATTTGTAATGAAGGTTACACAGTGAACTCATCACCACTTTCCAGCTGTTCTCCTATGCCTCATAATTTCCCATTCGTCTCTGACGCTGACCATGGATAGGGAAAGGCTGGAGTCTGTACCTCTAAGAGTTCCGACTCTTACATCTTGGAGTCTCAGGGAACTAATGTTTATAGTTTCCCAATGTCAAGGGTCAATCATCGTGTCCATTAATCATACAATAGACATTCACCAAACCCCAGGCAGGGGGCCAGCCCGGTCCTGTACAGACCAGAACTAAAGACAAGAACCAAGGGATCATTCACGGATCCAAACAAATGATTAGCTGCACATTGGAATGACCTTTTCAAGTTGCAAAAGTAGCATTCTGGTAATGTAGAAAATATAGGCAAACAAACAAAGAACAAATCATTTATGTCCAGAGAATTTCAGTTAACATTTTGCCCTATTTCCTTTCAGCATCTGCTTCGTGCACAGACTTACAAAATACTAACCTGAAACAAGCCATCAAATACCTGCTAACATTAAAACATGTTATCTCTGTGTGTGTGTGTGTATGTATGTATGTATGTGGGTGTGTGTGCGCGCGCGCGTGTGCACACATACACACACACACACACACACACACACACACACACACACGCATGAGAGCACTTTTTATAAGCAAGGAACTTTTTCCCTTTAGAGGCTGGAATTCATGTTTGTTCGGTTGGCCTTATTTCAGAAGAGTCTTATGTAGCCCTAGTGCTCTGTGCAGCCTATTCTATTCTAGAACACCCAGTAACCCTCCTGTTTCAGCCTCCGGAATGCTGAGATTACAGGCATGCGCCACCACATCCAGCTTCTAGAAATATTATTTTGAGACAGGATTTTCTGACGGAGGAATGAGAAAAGCAGCATGACAGTGACATAAAAATCTAGGGGACAATTTTTCAAGCTTAAAACACTAGGCTGTCCCTGCCAGTGCCCCCTAGTCCTTTCTCGGGACAACCTCAAACAGGTAGCTGCTCTCAGCTGGATGGTAGGCTGGGAAAATAACAGTGAGAGGAGGAGGGGCCAGGTAGTGACAATGCAGGCCCTGTCAACCCTGGGAATTCCAGAGATGATCCAGATCTGAGGAGCACCCAGGAGCATCCAGGAGCACCCAGGAGCACCCAGGAGCACCCAGGAGCAAGAAGGACATGCTTTCTAGAGAGTGGGTAGGGATGGGGAATACCCGGAGAATACCAGGGCCTTTGAAATCATCAGACTAAGTCCAACCCAGTTTTGGTTGCCTAGAGAACAAGGCTTCTTTGAGGACCAATTTCCCCATCCTTAAAATGGAGATGCAACTCTTGACCTCAAACACCTGAGTAGGTGAAATGAGATAATTATACAATTTCTTGGCATATGAGCAGTTAATAAGTAGCTATTATTATTTCTTTAATTTTATTTTTGTTGTTTGTTTTTGAGATAGGGTCCCCTGGATGGCCTGGAACTTGATGAGGTGTAGATAAGGTTGGCCTCCAATTTGCTGTGACTCTCTTGCCTCAGTTTCTCAAGTGCTGCATCATCAGATGTGTTCCTCCATGCCAGGCTGAGAAAGGCTAATCCTATTTATCCTCATGCCTCCTCCAAACTAAACTCTTCCGGCTTCCGTCAGCAGTTTTCCTGCCCAGAGAGCTTGCCTGTCAAGGCCTCTTCCTTCCGGTCCCACTCACCCTAGTGTGTCCCCCACCATTTCCCGTTCCTTCTTTGTGCCCTTCTCTTGTCCTGCTTACAGCCCCACCCCACCTGGCTTCCCTGCCCTTGCCTGCATCTGGCCCTCACCGTGTCCCTTCTTCCTCTGCAGGTCTGGCTCTGGACAAGCTGAGCCCCCCTGACCCGGCCTGGATGGCAAGACTGTCATTGCCCCTCACCACAAATTACCGAGACAACTTGTCTTCCCCTGATGTTGCAGCTTCTGAAGAACCCAGAACCTTCCAGACATTCGGCAAGACAGCTGGACCAGGACCTGAGCTAAGCCCAACAGGCACGCGCCTGGCCAGCACTTTTGTCTCAGAGATGAGCTCGCTCCTGGAGATGTTGTTGGAGCAGCGCACGGTGCCAGTGGAGGCTGCATCCGCGGCTTTGCGGCGACTCTCAGTGTGTGGCAGGACCCTCAGTCTGGACCTGGCCACCAGTGGGGCCTCCTCGGGCTCAGAAGCACAACTGGGCAGAAAGAAGGCAGCTGAGGGCAGACTCGGCTGTGACAGGAATCTATGAACATGCTTGGTTGGGAAACCTTTGGATCCAGGGACCAGGTTCCCTGGGAGATGTTAGGGTACTCAGGCCTTGAAGATCTCTGGGAATGAGCTGGTTTCTAAAATTGTGGACCTCACTTGCCAGAGACACCTCTAACTTTAGGGTGACCGATGCTGTTTCCCACAGAGGAGGAACAGGTAAACTAGCCAGAGCAGACCTTGTATGGACCCTGTGGCTGAGCTTTATGGAGGACAGGGGCAGCTTATTTCTCGCTGAGGAGTTTGTGAGTTGGCCCTCAGGAGGAACAGATGTCACAGAGTGTAGTGCCATAAGCAGGGGGATGGCCTCACTGGATACTGAAAGCAGAGGGTTAGCTCCTGGGGGATCCAGGCAATGCTCTCTGACCTACAAAAGCAGTTCATTCTCCTGTTTGCCAGAGTACCAGAGAGAGGGCTGTTTGTCATCTGATTCTGGGCATGAAACTCCTGTTGGGTCATAGCAGGAGTGGGTCACACTGGTTCACAGTGACAGGTACGCAGATGATGGACATGTGTGTCCTTGACCCTACTCCACTGTTATCCAACAATATGCTTCCCAGATGGAAAATCAGGACTAAGTAAAGCAAGACTGTAAATAGACTATTTATGAGAGCCAGGCACTAGGTTTTAATTTGATTTTTCCCACAATGCTAGGTTGGGGGTATTATTATACCCATTTCACAGATAAGAAGCTTGAAAAAGTTGAATGGCTTTCCCAGGAGTGAACAGGGAGTAGAGGCAGAGCCAGGATTTGTGCTCAGGCTGACCCAACACCAAAGTCTATGCCATCAACCATGGCACTAGATTGTCAACCAAAAACCAGAAAAGTCCCTGATGAAGATTTGCAGATAGAAGGCATTCAGGCTCATACTATTGCCTGCTTATAAGCACTGATTAATAGGAACTTACATCTGCCCAATGCCTGTCCATCCTTTCCCAGGGAATAGCTCTGCAGATGCAGAAATCATCTTATCTGACACCTTAGTTGGAGAAGTCCTCTATCACAGTCTTGGGCCTGGGAATTGAAACCCCAGAGGGCAGGATGTGACCTGAGGCTATAAAATCCATGCTGACAGCAGCCAGCCTTCCAGGGGTGGGAAGTGTGAAGAAATAGCTATGTTCCCACAGCTTTTCATTCCTCTACATTCCCAAGCAGTCACAGCTAGTTTAGGTTGGTAGGGGGCTCTCCTGGACACTGAAGGCACAAGATAGTGTCTACTTCCCTGTGCTCCCACCGAGGGTCAGTGACAGTCACACATACTTGGAAAGCAGTGATGTTAATCCATCTTACAGATGAGCAGTATGAGACCCAAAGAAGTTAAGAATTTCAGAGGCAGGTCTGGGTCTCTCATTGCCTCATTTAAGGTCAGGGTGATCTCATGAGACCTGTAATTTTCAAGCTGATCCCAGGCCACTGAGAGGCTATGAACACCAAGAAAGCAGGAGCTCCAGCTTGACCAGCCATATTCCTGGCACAGTTGACACTAGAGATAGTTGTTGAATGGATATGTGAATGAATAAATGGGTAAACAAATGCTTCAGAGTCTCCTTTTATTTATGATGTTTATGTTGAAGTCCAAGTAAGTACTTCATTGGGTAGAAATAATTTTTCTATGTAAAAGCAAAGTCTAAAAACCATAGTACAAAAGCAGACCATGCTCTCACAAGTTGTTAGTGGATTTGCAGGTGGAAGTGAGATAAAGTGGGGAGGGTGCTGGAACCATGGCTGAGACTTGGTCATTAGTGACACTAAATCAAGCTGGGCAGTGGTGGCACAGGCCTTGAATCTCAGCACTCAGGAGGCAGAGGCAGGTGGGTCTCTGAGTTTGAGGCCAGCCTGGTCTACAGAGTGAGGTCCACAACAGCCAACGCTACACAAAGAAACCCTGTCTTGGAAGGAAGGGAGGGAGGGAGGGAGGGAGGGAGGGAGGGAAAGAAAGAAAAAGGAAGGAAGGAAGGAAGGAAGGAAGAAAAAACCATTACATCACTCTAGTCCTAAAACGTCAGTCTTGGGAATTCTGTATACCAGACAAAACTTTGCACATATATATTTTTATCTGAGCAGAAGATAGAAAGTTCTCATCAGATTCCCAAGGAAATATGACCTGTAAAAGTTTATGCAGCATGGCTTGAAGACAGTAAAGCGTTTGCAGATATACACTGAATTTTTCACTGTCAACTCTTCGTTAGAGCTGAGCATGAGCTGATCCTGCTGACTCTATCTCCCAGGTGCTGGGATTAGCAGTGTGTGACTATCATTGTTCATTATATAGCCAAGTACATGGAAAGATAAAACAACTGGTGACCTGCACCAGTCCATACAGCAGTCTGCTTGCTGGAAAGCTGGGATCTGGGTCCAGGAATTAGGGATTTACTATATTCTATGTTACAGTGGGGGTTTGTTTTGTTTTTTGGAACAAGGTTTCACTGTGTAGCCCTGATGACCTGATGGACCAGACTGAGATCTCACTGAGATCTGCTGGGATTAAGGGCATGTATCACTATGCCTAGCCACTTAAATTTTGATTACCATTAGCAGGGGTGGGGTGGGTGGGTAGCACATGCACCACAGGACATGTGTGTGCACGTCGGGGGACAACTTGTAGGGGATCGATTCTCCCCTTCTACTGTACTGGTTCCAAGGATCAGTATCAGGTTGTCATTTGAAAACTTGCTTTCTCCCTCCCTCCCTCCCTCCCTCCCTCCCTCCCTCCCTCCTTTTCTTCCTCTCTCCTTTTCTATCCATCTGATAGTCTCATAGTGTAACCTAGGCCAACTTGGAACTTACTGTGTAGCCATAGACTTGAACACTTGGCAATTCTGCTTCAGCATCCTGAGAAGCATTATAAGGCATGTCAGCCACTATACTTGGCTTCTATCTCAGGTTCTTAACCTATGGTGTCTGGGCTTCAGGATCTATGAGCAGCTAAACTACATGCTGAGCAGGGATGGGATGTACTCTCCTTCGGGCTGGAATGGTGCTTTCATCTGATTTTCAAAGTTGACTTTGACTTCACTAGGATTGAGGGCCACTGCAGTCCTCTACGTCTGTCCTTAGCCCCTCTCTGCAGAATTCCTGGGCAATGCTGTTGTCAGAGAGCAGGAGAGGTATGAGCACTGGTGTTGTGTCCCTTCCTAGCACGCTGACACCAGCACTTTCCCCACGCAATGGGCTCAGAGTGAGCCAGTTCATATGGTGACAGAACTGGATGTGCTGAACAGGAAGGTTATAGAAATTTCTTGACATCAGCCAAGATGTCAAAACTAAGACTTTGGACATACTTGAAACAGTTTCCACCAAGATGGGCTTTGTCCCCTGGGAGACAGAGAGCGGGTGAGCCAGCAAGCACTCAGTTAAATGTCATCTTAATTTGGAAAGCACAGAGGGACATTTTTTTTTAAATCAATAGTTAGCCGTTCTTCAGCACTAAGAGTGCAATGCAGTGTTCACTCAGCCCGGGGGCAGCTCAGAGATTGACAGGCAGCCTTCCCGTCTGTCACCCAGCTTGAGCTTGGCAGCTCACTGACCCTACCTCTCCTCCAGCTGAAACAAGAATGAGACGGCAATGGTACCCTTGGGACTCCGGAGGGAACCAAATTCCCCCCTCCCCCCAAAAAAGGATGGAAGGGGAAGGAGGCAGCATAGGATCAGCTTGGCACATCATATTTACCTGCCAAATAGGCCAGGATTTTCTAGCTCCTCCAAGAATGGTGTTTACTATGAGGACAATATAAACATCACTCAATAAACTTGAGTCAGTCTTTCACTGTAGGCCTTGAACTCAAGGCAATCCTCCTGCCTCAGCCTCTCAAGTGCTAAGATTAAACATAAATAAGGCATTAGCACACTTGGCTATATTTTTTTATTTCTTGAGCAATTTCTAAGTGTCAGAAGTCCCATAATGATCAGAGAGGAGAAAGGCGTAATCATTCATGCACAAAACAATTATTTAAAGCACCTACTATGTGTAGGCTTGTTGCTGGGCGGAGCAGATGTATTGAATAAGTATCTAAGTGCCTGGCACTGTTTGAGCAACAATGATCTAATGATCTGAATGGTTGTGGTCTTGCCACAGCATCATGGCTTCCCAGGTAGAACACCAGCACAGCTTTGCTCAAAGATCTCATGGCCAAGGAATTGGCTCAATGGCTAGGCCTGGAACCCAGCATCCCGCAGTATACAAGCCAAGCTGGCCGTGCTGTGGGGCTGCCTCCTGGCCCTCTTCTCCTATTTTCTCTTGGGCACCGATGAGTCACTAATAGAATTTTAATGGCAGAAGTACAGTGGTTTGGGGTCCGTCCATGAAGCCTGTCCCCTGGGGCTATACTGAGACCGGCAGTGACTGATCTAAGACCACAATGTCCCACAATGTCTGTAGTCTCAGTTCAGGCCCGATAACATCTTTTGACTTCTACTCTTCTCTCTCTGCAGGGAGAGGCTCTTCTGAGGCTTGAGAGTTTAGAAATATCCCACCCCAAATTGGGTATGAGACAGTTTAGTTCAGCGAGGACCGAGTGGGAGGAGTGGACCTCACAGCACTGTCGCAGCAAGTCACCCGGATCCGCTGTCTGACCTACATGGTCGGGTAAGCAAGTGGGGCTCAAGGGACCCAAATGACTTAAAGCTGCTTAGTGAGACTCCTGAGACTCCTGGTGCTGACATTTCCCAGGGCACCCAGGAAGGCTCAGTCCTCCTGCAGGGCTTCCGGCAGCTCACAGTGCTGATGTGTGCTGTGAATCTATAAAAAGGGGCCTTCGAGGGCAGTGCTTCCCAAACCTACTCAACCATAGAAACCTTCCTATTTATTTATTTTTGCTATAGTGGTTAGTGTACTTTAAGACTTCAAATGCCAAACATTGAGACCTCACACTGCTTAGGACACTGCTCTAAGTGCTGTGACATGACCAGGTTACCATGTCTAAGGAGCGTGGTCTGCAGAAGGCGTCATATAAGGTGCCAAAAAGAGGTGAGGATGGTGTTGAGGCAAATCTTAGAAGGAAGGAGGGAGCAGGGGAGGCACTGGGGCTTCAGGGGAAGGAAGGTTCTAGAACCATACAGCTAAGAACACAAAGTTAGGAAAGGCAGAGGTGGGTAGCAGAAGAAAATGTGAACGCATACCCCTCCCATATTTTAACTGTCCATGCTGGCTGGGCAAAGAAACAGTCACAGGTGCCGAGGGTGTGGAGGATAGGGTGGGAGGGAGGGCTGGTCCTCAGTTCCTCCCACCCCCTGCCCACAGCCACATTTCTGCTATTGAACTTGGGCTAATTTCCAGAAGCCAGGGAACAGCTATTCACAAATTCAGTAATTGGAGTCATTAGCGTTGACTCAGAAGTCATTTTTTTTCTTAGTCTCTCTCTTGGAGAGCTTTTGAAACCCTTTAAATCGGCTAATGGAGAGTTTAGAGGATGGAGCCTCAGCTTTCCGCTCCCCCTGCCCATCTCCTGGGCTCTCCCCAACACACAAGGCCAGAATGAGGAGATAATCCACCGTTGGTTTTATTAAGCACTGTATTTCCCCACCGGACCTTTCCCCAAAAGGACTCACAGTCTCTACTCTCTGACTCCAAGATTCCAGACACCTAATCTTTTCTGATACCCCAACACCTGCAGGGTGATGATAATGTTTTCAAATAATTCTGCACTGTGAACTGGTAGACCAGAAGTCTGGGCTGGAGTATGATGTCAGCTTTGATCATCATCCAGGTCTTTTTTTTTTTTTTTGCTTTTTGAGACAGGGTTTCTCTGTGTGGCTTTGGCTGTCCTGGAGCTCACTCTATAGACCAGGATGGCTTCAAACTCAAAGAGCTCTAAGTGCTAGGATTAAAGGCACTCACACCACACCTGGTGGCCTGGTGACTCTTAAGGCCATATTACTATGGGCATCACTCTACCTTTGGGAACCTAAGCAAGGACTAAGATCCTTGCTGTACCTCACTCCTTTAAGGCAGGAGGGTACATGATACTATCCTTGGTCTACAACTGAGAAAATGTTAGAAAGCTAGGTCACTGTCTCCAGGAGGCACAGCCAGGCTAGTGGCAGAGCCAGAACCCAGTTCTTTATAGGCATTCCTCTTCTCCATGGTCCTGGGGAGGTGCTGAAGGTTTCTGAGAAGGTGAGGAGGTAACTGGCCTCTTCTTTGGAATTCAAGTTATGATGTCTCTGAGAACTCTCAGGCTCCATGTTTAGGAGGTCTGAAGAAAAGTCCAACAGACACATGTTAGGATTCAGGTAACCTCTCCTTTCCATATCAAAAATAAAAATGACCATGAGTCCATTGCAGATGAACAAAAAGAATGGTTTTCTACACTCAGGATTTCCCAAGCATCAGCCACTCATGGGAACACCTCCACAGTTCTGTCACCTTCTGGATCTGTGTTCCATTTGACAGGATGCTTTGTTTTAAGTTGATTCTTTGGATTTTTTTTTTTTAAGGTTAGCTTTGTACATAAGTGTAAAAGAATTATAGGCCAATCTGTTCATTATATTTGGCATTATATATTAAACATATTACTAAAGGCATCTTGATTCACATGCCACATAAAATCTTGTCAACTACCAGGAGTATGTACACATCAGGCAAACTATGATATGATATAAGGGTAGAGAAACTGAGGCACGGGAACAGAAGGTTAATTATTTGTTCAAAAAAAAAAAAGGGAAAAGTGACAAACAGGGTTTCTGGGGACACTGAATAACTGAACGAATACTTTTGCTGCTACATGGGAAAACAGGACAAAGTCACTGCCTAGCCTGAGTACCAACTGGGATTGCTACTCTGGGAAGGGTTAGTAATATCCAATTTTTGCCAACCTCCAGGCTACCTTCTTCCTAGCCAGGGTTGTATTTTATCTCACCTTATCCAAAACCCAGTCTCACGAGACTCCTTTCCAAGGATGGTATAGGCCTGCTGGGGGCTCTGTGGCTGGCTCCAAGGTGGCTACTTCTGCAGAGAAGGCCAAGGTTCCCAGTGCTTGAGGCATGAGGGAGGCCTGAGGTGCCTGCCAACAGTGAGTTCAGGCTACAGAGGGAGGGACTGGAAAAAGACTTGGGTCCTGTCATAGCCAGGTTGCTGGGCTCTGGAGCTACAAAAAGAGGTGGCAGCAATGTTTATTCATGCAGTTCCCCTAGCATGACCTTTGTTTAAGACAGGGTCTCTCTTCATGCTGACTATAGTGGTCTCAAACTCAGAGATCCACTTGCCTTCTGCCTTGAGTGCTGGGATTAAAGGTATACACCATCATATCTGGTAGGGCAGGAACTTCTTAAAGGATATAACTAGCCTGGCATTGCTAATGGGGCCATTGACTCAGAAGTGAATGGGGCTCTCATAGCCCTAGAAAGGTACCTCAGTGAGCCTTGGTACTCTCTTGGTACTCTTGGCTCTCCTGACAGCAACCATCATTTACTGGTTTATAGAATACTTACTGTGTGCTAGACTATGCTATGCTTTAAAGCCAGTGTCGTGTTATGTTACTCAAGCCAACCTGGGAATGTATGCTTCAGCATCCCAAACGTTTATGACTCCTGGCATGCACCTCCATGACTGGCTGTACATTTCCTGAAATGTAGTGCTTACAACAAGCTAAGGACTTAAGTTCTTCTGTTCCTCTGACTGTCAGAGAAGAAGCTAAGGCTGAGAGGCATGGAATCCAGTTCAGTGACAGCAGAGGTCAAAACACAAGATTACCTCATTCTGAAAGCTGGGCTTCTAACTAACGCTGAGGCCAGGACTGACAAGGGGACCTGGAGCTACCACTCTTTGTGGGAGCCAGGCCTTGCTTGCATTACCTGCTGCTTCCATGTTAAAGAAGGTCCGAAGCCTCTCCTGGGCGGGTTCATTCCCCATGGCTGCGGACTGCTGGTAGCACTTCATGGCCTCGACCAGATTTCTCTGAACACCAAGGCCCCTCTCATAGCAGACTCCTAAGTGGAATCTGCTATGAGAGTCCTAGAGGAGAACAGACAAACTAAAGAACTGGAATGCTTAGTCAGGGGTGAGGTGAGTTGATCAGGAATGCTGAGCCTTCACCCATGTAGCCTGCCACATTCCAGGCTCCTCAACCATGAAATGAGGAAGACCAGAGCTTGCCCAAGGACTTAGGTCCCTCTGCTCAGGTAGATTCCACCCGCCAGTATGAAGGCTTCTCTTGCTGAGACTGGCTGAAAAAAGACTGCAGAAGGGTTGGGCCTTAGATGAGAAGAACAGTAGGAGGCAAGCTTTGACCTCTGACAGAGCAGAAGGCCAGTGTACAGAGAGGATTCCCAAAGCCAGGTCCACCTTCCTGACTCCACCTGAGAGGACTACTAAACAGAAACAAGCATATCTTCTTCAGAGGCTCTGCTCCCTGCCTGTGGCTCTGGGCTCTGTCGCCTCACTGACGCAGCACTCCTCTGTGAGACAGAGCAAGTAGGCCTGGCTTGCATAGCTAGCTTTCCTGGCTTCCAAGCTAGGTGCCATGCCTCAGCTTCCTCACCTATGGAACAGGGGAAACTTAGGCTGTCTGTGTAAAAAGTGCTCAGCTCAGTGCAGCTAGAATCATACCCTCCTCCAGCTTCTCATGCCACTGAGCTCTCCTCCCTTACTAGAGACTTCTTACCATATTTAATCTCTCAATTAAAAAGAATTCTATAGACTCCAACCATGGTCCCATTGCTCCTTTATGCACCACAAGTTTCTGCTACACACTCTGTTCCCATTTATGCAACATGAAGGCAAAAGTCTGTACCAATACAGTAGATTTGTAGCCGCAGGAGAAGGCAGAAAATAGTAACAGGCATACTTAAGACCTAAGCCCTACCCCTTCAATATCACTCATTATAGGTCCTGAGTGACCTTTAGGCCCAGTACCTCAGTGGCCCTGTCCAAGGTCACACAGTGGGTCAGTGGGAGCCATGGCTTGGCTAGCCCAAGGCTCCCAGAAAATATATCATAAGCCCAGAGCTAGAACCAGTCCCCAAATCCCTTTTCTTATCAGACTTGATCCCCAACATGCAGAGACTGGAGCTCTCATACGCACCCCATTGCTGGCTGCCAACCAAAGGTATTTCACGGCTCTCTGCTCATCCAAGTGTGGCTCCTTGGTAAAAAGCACCCCAAGGAAAGCTTGGGCCTGTTGAGGAGGAAGGAAATGGGCATCTCAGTCACTTTCAGGTTCTGCATACCTCACTTAGAACAGACCTCACTGGTGGCACTCACCTCTGTCAAGCCAGAGTCTGCAGCCTGTTTCAGCATAGACACAGCCCTCTGTCGCTCAGGGGCAGACAAAGAGGCTGAACTGTGTAGCAAGCACCGAGCGTAGCGGTACTGAGCCAGGTGGTGGCCCTGGACGGCGGCCAGGTGGTAAAAGAGGATAGCCTGGGGTAACAAGAGAAATAATCAGACTCTAGGTGATTTGCCTCTTTAAATAAAATTTTAAAAATCATTCAAACAAACACATACTCATTATAGATTAGTCAGGTAAATGCTGTTAAGTCAAAATTTAAAAATAGAAACCCAAAATATAAACACAAAACCCCAAGACACCCTGCCTCCTAAGAGCACTAAGGCTTTTTGTTGGTGTTTTGATCTGCTGTCTTTTTGAGAGGGAGTCTTGATTTAGTTCCTACAGCCTGTTACTACCTATATAGCCCAGATTGGCCTCAAATGTGTAGAAATCTTCCTGCCTCAGTCTCTTGAGTGATGAAATTATAGGTGTATGTTACCATGTTCAACTAAGATCATTCTTTGTTAAAATTTTAGTGTACAGGCTTCTAAGTTTCCCCTCATTGATATGTTACACACACTGTATATAAATTTACTCATGTATGCTTGTACACGTGTAAACATTATATATATTTTTATATGTGTATATATATTTATACACATATATATACACACATATATAAATTTGTATGCATGGGTGCATGGGTGTTTTGTTTGGGTGTATGTCTGTGCACCATATGTGTGCAGTGCTTGAGGAAACCCATTAGGATGTCAGATCCCCTGGAACTGGAGTTATAGGAGGTTGCGAGCCACCATATAGGTACTGGGAATCGAGCCCAGATCTTCTGAAAGAGAAGCTAGTCAGCTTAACCACTGAGCCATTTCTCCAGCCCTATACGTTATATTTATGTATGAATATATACTCATTCAGAGAAAGACGTAACAGTACACTATGAATGTCTTCCCTGTCGACAGAGATCTATCACTAAGGTCCCATAGACATAAAAGGACATTAAGTTGATTTTCCCTTTTCCTTAACAAAATATGTTACATATGACATCCTTGAATAACCCTTCTATCTGAAAATAAACCTATTTATCAAGGTATAATCTAGGCTCTAAGAGTACAGTTGCAAAGAAAGGCAAGATGCTTGCCCTCCTTGAGTTTGGAGTACATTTCTATAATTTAGGAATGCTTACTTTAGAACCACAGCGAGGCTGCAATGGAGTCAGGGGGAGCAGTAGAACCATTAGCCACCTCTGTTTACTACACATTTTGTGAGCTCACTGGTCCGGAGATGGGACAGTACCTTGCTGAGGTCCCTAGGGGTGCCTCTGCCATGCTCGAGACACAAGCCCACATTGTACTGCGCTTTGCTGTAGCTGCGGTCCGCAGCTTTCTGGAAGTAAGAGAAGGCTGCTGTGTAGTTCCTTGCCTTCGAGCTCTCCGTCCCTGTAGGAGGGCATGGAGCACAAACACATTTCCCACTGTGATCTTCCACATGCTTGACCAGACCCTCAGGTTGCTCATCACCTCCCAGAATCCCTCTTTTCTAATTATGCTGGATACAGGTGTGCAGTATTTACTTCTCCAGCTGGCTCACTGGTGCTGGAGACAGGGGAGTGGAGGCCGGAGGCTTGGTGCCAGAGATGAGGTGGCTGTGCTTGTTTATCTGGCCAATATTTCTGGTTGCCCATTGGGAACAAACCCTCCCCTGGGCTATCAGTCATATGCCTATGTTCTTTCCCACCAAGTCGAGAAGATTCTCAAAAAAAACCAAAACCAAAAACAAAAAACAAAAACAAACAAAAAAAACCAAACAACCAAACAAAAAAACCCAAAAACTCTTAAGTGTTCTGACAGCAGCATCCTTGAGACACTATCAGTGCTGCCCTCGGTCTCTGGAGTTTCAGGATTCCCATTGCTCCTGAAGCTCTGCAGGTCAAGAGCTCCCAGAGACTCTTGGGCTTATGTCAGCTAGAGAGGGTTTCCAATGCACACTTGCACCGAACAGGTGATCTTGCTCAGCTAGTCTTATGGGAGCAAGGAGACAGCCAATGCTGACGTCACACTCAAAGCCAGAGCCCTTTGCTTTGCCCAGGCTTTAAGGAAACAGGAAGTGCACAGGCAGGGTTTAACTTTGCCAGTTTTCATCTTTGCTCACACTGGCTCCTGCCAGAGCCCATGTTCTGCCTCTATCCCCAGGCCCATTGTTCCTACTCTAGAACCTTCAGACCACACTCGGGATTTAAACGCTTTTTAGCACTTTCCTAATATACTAAACCTTTGTCTACAGACACAGCTGGTACAAAAGAATAAGCCCCGTCTCCTCAATTAGACTGTAAAATCCTCAAGGCAGGCAGAACAAGGATGGAGAAGTAATTTTGCATGGGATGAAAATTCTACATAAATGCAAAATATGATTATAGCTTGTGCTGCCTTTGTGCTCTGGCACAGGGCTCAGCACTTGCTGAATAAATGAATATATGAATGGGAGAAATGGGCAAGAGGGTTCTGAGAGGAACTGGCCCTCAAGATCATAAAAAAGACAACCAGGAAAAAGCTGGCTCCATTCAGCAAGCAGAGTTAAACTCATTTCCCTCCTCCTGAAAATCCACTGTCCAGAGTTCACTCTGTCCTTGGGAAGGAGACTTGAGGGGTAGAAGACCCCACGTGCTCATCGGTAACTGTGATTCCTCCTCTGGTCTCTGCTGCCTCTAGCCATGGCTAAGCCCTCATCACATCCTGCCTAGCTTCTCAGCAAGTCTTCCTGCCTGATCTCACATTTCCCTTCCAGCCCACCTCAAACCATGTTCCTCTGTAAACAACTACATAGATCTTTGGAGGAATAAGTCAGATCACATGACCATCCTTCTTCCTGCTCCGGTGTCTTCCTGTCTCACACAGGAAATCCTTACTCTCTTCCTGGGTTCAGAAGACCTTACCTGAGCTGGCTCCTGGCTGCTTCTCTGACTTCACCCTTTCTGTGACTGCCAAGTTCCAGCCATAGTCACCTCTCCTTTGTCCTACAGCACCTCAGCTCTTACTTCTCCCTCTGCTGGAGAGCTCTTTCTCCAGACAGGAACAAAGGTAGCTGGCCTTTGTCAGCCAGGTTTAGGTCAACGGTCTCCCTTCCAACACATTTCTACATGAAAAGTTGTTCCTTGCCCAACCTGTGAAATGTCCCCTTGTTCAATTTCTTTATAACATTTATCATTTGAAATTCTTTTTTGTTTTTGTTTACACAGATGGGGTTTCTCTGTGTAGTCCTGGCCATCCTGAACTTGCTCTGTAGACCAGGATGGCCTTGAACTCAGAGATCTGCCTGCCTCTGTCTCCTGAGTGCTGGGATTAAAGGCATGTACCATCATACCTGGCTAGTTTACTGTTTACTATCTTTTAATTCACAGTGACCACTGTGAGAGTAAAGAATCACCATATCTCTAGGACACACAGTAGGGGCTAGCAAAGATGAATAGTGAGTATGCTCTGAACGAGCCCCACCTCGCACACATCCAACAGGTGGTTCTGGGAATCCAGGGTTCCACCTTAGACAGCTTGAGACAAGAGCCCAGTCACCACAGAACGAGGACCAACAGCCAAGTCATGTGGAGTTTCCAGATTTGATAAGGGATCATTCCCATCATGCACTTGGGGTCTGCTACAAATGACAGGAGCCTGCTCTGTTCTAAGCATGGCAGAGAATGCTGGGTGTCCTCTAAAATGTTCTACTGTCTACACAGGACAGAATTTTCAAGAAAGCACATGGCTCTTTGGCTGAAGACTACATTTCTCAGCCTCCTGTATAGCAGATGGCCATAAGCCTACTTTGTGGCTGCATACCTCTATAAAGGGCAGTTTCAAGGTCATGCCCTTAAAAGAAAGGTGTGGTCCTCTATCTTACTGCCCCGTCTCTCCTCCCAGCTGCCAAGAATATATACAGGAGAGCAGGGGCTGGAATGACTAACACCCGCCTCAAGATGAGAGCCAGTTTTAGGACTGAATGAACACACACAAGCATAAGGATAAGTCCTTGACCCCAATAAACCACCATGCCACATAGGTCTACCCACTCAAGAGAAGAGAAACCTCTTTTGTTTAAACCCCTCTCTCCTCTGACTGTACCCACCCCCCATTTCCTCATCCTCCAGCCTTGGGGAGGGGAAACAGGTACCCAGGAAGTTGAAGGTGATGGCAACACTGAGCTCAAAGAGTTGCTGGATGGAAGTCACAGCCTCCTCTAGGGAAAGAGCCTTGGACCTGTTTTGTTCCTGAGGAAGAAAAAGGCAGCATCAAGGTATGCTTCACTTGGATCTCCACCAGCCCCAAGACTGGAAAGGCATCCAGGGTACCAAACCTGGACCATACATTTTTTTCTCCAGGGGGACAGGTTTCGGTTGCCTTTGCTTGGGATGGGAAGTCCTCGTTAGCATACAGGAAGTCAAAGTCACTGAGCTCTGCAAGGGAAAAGCACACAGGCGGTCAGAGAAAGGAGAAAGGTATGACTTCTTCCTTCCTTTCCCTCCCAGTTTCCCATCTACGTCCAGTAACTCTCAGTCACCCTGAGGCCTCACAGGTGACAGCTCATTACCTGGGCACACAGAGCACCAAAGGCCCACCCACCAGCCCCACCCCCTCCCCACTCTGTAGGTATCAGGGGAGGTCGCACCTTCTTCAGGTAGGTTCAGAAGGCCAGCTCTCAGGGAGCTGTCTGAAGGACAGCACTGGGTCTGAGCTGACGGTTCTTCCTGTCCCAGCCTTGGTTCCCCAAGGCCAGTGTGCGTGGGGGCCGGGTGGTTGGGCCTGGGAAGAACATGCCTCCGAAGTGCTGGAGGAAGCCAGCAAGAAGGTCAGGTGAGAAAGGGGTCAGCTGTTTGGGGGCTGGGGGCCTTGGGGCAGTCTTCCCTGATGTTTGTGAGGCCAGAGGAAGAACGGTGACACTCCTGAGCCACCTCCCTCCCCCACTTTTCCTTTTCCCTCGTTCATTCCTTTGTTGGCCCTTCCTCTACAGCAGATTCTCAACCTGTGGGTCATTTATGACCAGGGTGGAAAACTCAGAGATTTACATTACGACTCATAACATTAGCAAAATTACAGTTATGAAGCAGCAACAAAAATAATTTTATGGTTGGCAGACACAACATGAGGAATGATATTAAGGAGTTGTAGCATTAGGAAGGTTGAGAAACACTGCTCTACAGGGAGCCATACTTATGCTGACTTCCCATCCCAGGCACAAATCACTTGAATTCTCCTAGTGACAGGAAGTGCCTACCTCATCCACTACTGTAGCCTAGTACCCAGCTCTCTGCTTAATGCTACCACAAGTACTACAGCCATAATGACCATGTGCAGACTATGTGCTAGGAACTGTGCTAAGTCCTTTACACGTACTAACTCATTTAGTCTTCCCAAGGAACCCCATTTATTATTACCCTATTTTACAGATGAAAAAACTGAGGCATGGGGAGACTAAAACTGATTTCTTCAGGGACACAAGAGAAGTTAGTAAGCAGTAGTTGGGTGGGATAGAATTCTTAAAATCTGACTCCCGAGCTTCAGTCATGTGGCTCTGTGCTTTCTGTACACAACCCCAAATGCTCAATAGTTTCAGTCACTGCTAAGTGACTGCAGGTCGGAGGCTAACTGGTTGAGGATTGGGGAGGAAGCCACACCCAGGGTTTAAAGTAGCTGAGGTGTGGGGGCTTCCTCTTTGGGAGGTGACAGAAGGACACTGAGGAGCACTGAGGGGCAAGCGTGGCCCACACCCAGAGTGGTCAGCACCTCCTCACACTCCTCTTCCTGACTTCAGATAGGAAAGGCAAGGAGCTGCTGATGGCTCTTTTCCTGAGGTGTGGCCAGAGATATTTCCTGGCCCAGAGAAGCTCCCAGCCTGCCCCAGGTGCCCGTTGAGGGAAGAGAACTCACAGGAGTTCGGGTGCTGCCAGGAAGAGGAGAGGAAGTGGTACAGGGGACTGTGCCAAGAGCAGTGCTCAGCCGGCCGAGGTCCTACTACCAGGGGTGCATGGAAGTGGATCTGCCTGGCCAGGTGCAAGGCCAGCACGGTCAGAGTGCCCTGGGAAAGAAAGCAGCATGTGAGCAACACAGCCCCCACCTGCCAATCATCACCTGCTGGGAGCCTTTCCTGACTAACTGGGGCAGCTCCACACCATGGACTTGCACAACATTTGAACCTGGCCCTTGCTGTTCTGAAGTCCTTTTCAATCATTCACTTAAGGTCCGTCACTCCCTTTCACTCTGTAAGCCCATCAGAGGCAGGACCCATGGACCATACACATTCTGGTTTCCCTGGAGCCCAGAGCAGCGTTGAGTGAGAGTAGGTGTCTAAAAGAAAAGGCAAGTGGTGGAATAAGAGTCCAGGTTCGCAAAAAGATGCTGTGGTAAGTTGGAGCTTAGCCTAAAATACAACTTATCCCAGGAGCTGCCTCCAGTCCACCGAAACCCAGACAGCTGTGTCTACGTCACGGAGACATCCCATATTCAGCTCTGCTGATGACACCAAATTACAGGGTTTTTTGTTTTTGTTTTTTTTTAAAGTAGCTGGGTGGTGGTGGCACGTGCCTTTAATCCCAGTACTCGGGAGGCAGAAGCAAGTGGATCTCTGTGAGTTCGAGGCTATCTGGGTCTACAAAGTGAGTTCCAAGACAGCCATAGCTGTACAGAGAAAAGCTACTTTGAAAACAAAGTAACAACAAAGAAGGCTCAGAGAGGTCAGGTCACAGCCTACAGTACAAAGCATAAAGTAGCAGCATAGGATGTGGCAAATCTGAGAGTGATATATGTGTCCATTTCGTTCAGAATACTGTATAGCTAGACATTCTACAGTACCACTGCCTGTAGGGTCAAGATCCTGCCCTGTAAGACTTAATGTCTGTGATGCATTCCCGACCTTAGAGATCGGTTCAACAAATGTTTACTGAGCAAATATGCATTAGGCTCTGAATTAGGTGATTCTACAAGATACACTAAGTAAAGCAACCATGTGGTAGAGCTTGAATGTCAAGCCAGCAAAATCTGGTTCTTCTACTTAAGAGCCATGTGACTTCAGGTATATTCTAAAGCCTGAGTGTCCTTGTGTATGGAATGAAGGTTAAATTTTCCTTGCAAGATTTTTGTTAATATTAAATAAGATAATGTGTGCATAATAGTTCATGTTGGTAAGTCATACTGTCTACCAGCTATTATCATTTATGCTAAACTCCATGAAGGCAAGAATTATGTCTTCCTTGTTTTCTGCTCTATACCTAGTGCTTAGCTCAAATGTGTTAAATAAATGTCTACCAAATGGGGAAGAATAAATGCATGGCAGAGGCTGGAGGGACAGCAATGTTTCCATGAACGTGCCCAGGGTAGAAGGCTTCACCACGTGGATAAGATCTTGCCCTTGTTTCTAGACTAAAATGTTCTCCTCTGCAAGATCATTCTCCTCTATGCTGGAAGGTGCAAGACAGGGCTGGGGAAGCCTTACCCATGAGATAGCATCCCGCACAGTATTTGGGGAGACACACGCAGACATCCAATGGAAGGCATCTTTCCAGCCATGGCACTTTGGGTCTCTGTTCCTCTTTGGACCATAGGAACCTGACCTAAATGGTACAATTAGAGGCTACTAAGTACTGTACAAAATGGAGGCAGGAGGCCACATGTGACAGAATGTCAGTCTCTCACCTGTCAAGGCTGGGCTTAGGAAGCAGTGGAGGGCTGAAGGTTGTCTGAGGCCCATCCGAACTGGTGGGCCTGGGTGTTACCCCTCGGAAGCTAGGTCCCAGCAGGCGAGGAAGAGCTGTGTAAGCAACAAGGGCCAGTCACAGCAACATCGATGGGCTGAGATAAAGATGTCTTCAGCAATCTTCCTTCTGGTCTGTGAGGGAGCCTTACCCCAGCAACCCAGGAATCCCTGCATCTATCTGTGCGGTGTTTTTGTCTGCCTTTCTTTTTCTGGTGCTGGGGATGTAACCCAGGACCTCCAGCATTCTAGGCAAGCCCTCTATTGAGACCTGGCAGAGGTTCTTACACCAGGGACTGACGGAAATCTTTAGCCTGTAGGGATCCTGAGGTACCACCACCCCAGAACTAATAAACTAGAGACCCCTCAGAATGGAGTATGTTTATTTTGAAATAAATTCGCAGAGTTCCGACATTCTCCTATGCAACTTCTGTTCTAGAATTGTAAGAGACACACATTCTCACTCTACTCAGCACATGTCTCTAAATCCCCCCCTTCCACTGGCTTTCTTTTATTGACTCCTCCCCTTCTTGAGCTCTACCCACCTCCTTGGACCTAAGCTCCACCTTCTCCCCATTTTGCCCTACCACGTCTCAACTTCTAAGGGCTCAGACTCTTCGAATAGAACCTCGCCCCCTATGCTCCTCCTCCCCTGCACCTAACCCCACCTACTGCCGCTGTGACCGTCTTCCCGCGGAGCGCGGCTCACTGCAGTTCTGAAGCCACGGCCTGCTGGAATACGCCTTGTAGAAGACCCTTACCTCGCCCCAGGAACCCTGCCAGGCGCCACATGTCGTGACCAGCACCATAGGGAGTTCGCAACCGAGAGATCAAGGCCAAAGGACCGGACAGGGACCCGCGCTGCTGCTGCGCAGTCCCCAGCGGCCAAGTCCCCCAGCCAGCCAATCAGCAAGGAGCCCTGCCGGAAGGATGGTGCTCTCGGGAGGAAGTGGTGGATGGGGCGGGCTTGGCGCTGGCGAGGTGAGAGCAATTGGGACATGTTGTGGGCTCAGAGCCCGGTGTCCTCTGTCGCAATCGCAGGAGCCTCGGATGTGTGCGGATCCTTATGGCCGCTGATTGGTGGACCCAAGTACCCAGGGCAGGGTTTGCCCCCGGCTCCTAGCCCGGTTTTGTCGTTTGACATTTAGGCTGGGCACTTTCGGAGGCGGGATAGAAAGGCCAAAGAGATCTTCGCCAGCGGCCTGGCAAGAATTCCAGCGCAGCACAGTTAACAGTTGTTACGGGCCCTTTTCTCCCCTCTCAGAGATAAGCAATTCTTTATCTAGTAATCTTACCAGAAACCCAGTTTACGGGCAAAGGACAAGTACCAAACCCCTGTGCAACCCTTAGTGGCATCTGATTTTACTTTAGCAGATTATAATTCCGTCTAAGGAACCCCCTATAAATTCACTTAAAGGAAGAGGGTGGTTCTTAGCAGCCCTTTTAGTTGTAACTTAACCATCAACCATGTATGGCTAATACGTAGATAGTTGCCACTCCCCTGAGGAGTCCATACTTAGACTTTGGTATTGCCTTACTTTATTTCCCTGTGGGCCTTCTTAGCCTCACGTTTATGCCCATGTTAAAATTATCTTTAATACAATCTTCAGCTCTTCATCATAGGGGCTAGTCCTGAAATTCTTTTCATCCCCAGGAATCCTAGTTTGGCCCGAGTCAAGGTCCCTAGAATATTAGAGCTCTGGCTGTGGATGGTAACTGTAGTGCTGTTTGCCTATCTCCTTCTGTTGTCTGGGCCCCTGTGTAATGAGAGGCTGAAGCTAAGGATCCGAAGGCCCCGTTCTGTCAGAGCTCTCCAGTTCAGTTTCAGCCAATGTTAGCTTTTTGTAGACTGGCCCCACTTTCACCACTCTGGAGACCTATTAAAAAAAATTTAAAAAGTATTCAGACTTCCTCCTGCTTCCCCCAAATATGTGACTTTTAGGTGGGTGAAAGTCTCTGGGATATGAGTACTGGGTGTACCTACCATTAGACTAAGGCATGTGGTATGAAAGTTGTGTTTATCTGTTAAAGAATCTTGAGCCATATGTCAGCCACCATTCTAGGATCTGAGGAGACAGATTGATAAAGAGCATTTGTGGCCTCCAGAAATACATGGCTCCAGTACATTAAGAGTAGACTGAAGTAAGGTCAGGTGACATAGGCTGTGAGGATCAGTAGTTCAAAGGCATCATTATTTACATAGGTCTAGGCAAGCCTGGACTACATAAGACCTGGTCTCAAAATATAAATGAGTAAGTAGGAGTAGACTCAGAGATAGGCTTGAGGAGATAGGCCTATAATGCTAGTAATGTGGAGTCTGACCTATGATTATAGGTTCAAGATATAATGAGTTCCGGCCATACTGGGATATATAGGGAGACCTGGTCTCAAAGAGACAAGGAGCAGAGTCTGTGGGGCTGAAGTTCTGGCTCATTGTCAGAGGCCAGGCCTATCCTGCACAAAGCCAAGTTCAATCTCTCGAACTGACACAAAGCAGATGGGCCCCAGTCCCACAGCTACCAATTTGGATACCAGCTTTCTCATTTCCTACCTTTGTTATCTTTGCAGGGTATAGTTTGTTTGGTTTGGTTTTTTTTAAAGACAGGTTTCTCTGTGTAGCCCTGGCTGTCCTAAAACTAGCTTTGTAGACAATTTAATATTTACTATTTTATATTGTTATTATTATTGATTTTTTTTGAGACAGGGTTTCTCTGTGTGGCCCTTGGTGTCCTGGAACTTGCTCTGAAGACCAGACAGACCTCAAACTCATAGAGATCTGCCTGCCTCTGAGATTAAAGGCTTTCACTACTACCACTCCTTTGCAGGGTTCTTACACGCACTTAGCCTGTTAGCTGTAAAATAGGGAAAACAATACCCTGTGTAATTATGAGATTCAAAGCAGGATAAATGTTTAGCATGGGTATTGGCACATAGAAAGGGCCCAAGAAATATAAATTAGTATTAATTATATTAGTATAGGAGGTCAGCAGGGAGCTGTGTATTTTAATAGAAGCATGGGGATAGATCATGGAAAGATTTGTCCCTGTGATTTATATTTTGAGTTGGGCCTTTAAACACAAGTAAGTTTATCGGGTGGAGAAGGGCAAAGGGTATTTAAGGCCCAGGAGCCTGAATGTGGGGAACTATTCAGAAGTGTTCTTACTTGGGGAGCTGGGACAGCCACCTTTCATAGCCCATGTGCTGCCTGAAATAAAACCTCAAGTGTGCTGGCTTGGCTCTGTTCCTCCCAGGACTTCTGGGCCCTCCTTCCTCTCAGCCTGTCTCGTTGGCTTTCTTCCTGAAGGCTCAGCCTGATTTCAGGGCCGCACTGAAGACTCCCCGGCTGATGGAGCCCACACCACTTACTTCTTTTCCCTATCCCTGTATTGCTAAATTTAGCAGTGATTATATGTTGTCCTGTTATTTAATTATCTATGTAAGTATACACAGATGTCTTTCCCTTGGAGCAGGGTGGCCTCATCCCATTTTGTGTCCCACATGGGGCTTAACACATACCATCAGTCCACAAAATATGCTTCCATAGTGTCTCTTCGCTGCATACAGCCAGGAACACCAGACCCTTATCATGGGAAGACTGATTTGAGCAAAAAGTTGGTCATTCCACGTACATTCATTGAGGTCCTGACCTGTTGGAAGTTAGTTGAAGGGTTTGAAAGAGAGAATCAGATGTCTATGAAGATGCTGTCTAGAAGGAGGGACATCCCCCACCCCCCAGAGTCTTGGGAATATCAAGAGACTACTTGAGTGAGAAACAGAAGAAGTAGCTCGAATCCTCACATCCATTCCGTTGCTGGTGCAACCGCAGAAATGCCGTTGGAATGACACTGACTTTCAACTTTACTAGCAATGCCACAGCCTGAAGCCGCCAGCCACTTTCTTCTGCTGCTCTCACAGTCTGTTTTTGGATTGTGGCCCAAAGTTGAGTTGATTCAATCCTTTTACAAAGGCCAGCTGTTTTCATTAAGAACCTATTGTCTAGGTACCTACTAAATCACTTCTTGTAATGTGTATACAAGCCATTCTGTTCTTACAACAGAGAGTATTGTAGACATTTGTTACTGCCTTTATTTTTGTAGACATTTTAAATTTATACTAATCAAGTTTATGAGAGTTTGTTCACTGCTAGAGAATGCCTAGAGTAAAAACAACTTTAAAAAACGAATGTGGCTCAGTATATGGCACATGCCTATAATCCCAGCACTCAAGTACTTGAGGTAGGAGGAGTGTCCTGAGTTTGGGGGCAGCCTAGAAGAGCCTGTCTCAAACAGCAAAAGGGTCCAAGCAGCTCATTTTTGTAGTGGGCAGCAGTCAATGCAGAGATAAATGACGATCAAAGTGTTGAGAAGTGATTGAGTGCTCAGCCCTAAATGATCATCTTCCAACCAAGGCTTAGGGAAGATTTCCCAAGAGGAGGCAGAGAGAATGTCAGAGAGGGAGGATGGTTAGGGCTGCTGTGAAAGCTGTCTTCAGGACATGACATGGCTATCACACTATGAACTTGGGGCAGCTGCGGTTACCCGCACAAAATCAAGCCAGCTAAGAGTCTGATATAGTTGAGAGGTAATCTCCAGGCCCCACACATTATTTGAGGAGCCGCTGGGATTTGATATCTTCTGGGAGAGGGAAAATTGTTTTTTGAGGATGTGGCTGCTGGTGGGTTTCCCATGCTCCAGGGGATGGCTCCACATTCATGCACATATGTGCAGTGCTGATTTAACTTTATGGGCTATCAGAGTTTCCTTGATAAGGGAAGACTTGAAGTTGAGGAGATGTATTGGAGAGATACAGAGGAAGTAGGAGAGGGAAGTGGGGAGTGAGTTAAGTGTACACAATCATATTTCATTGTTTATAGGTATAAAATTCCCAAGAATAAAGAAAAATTCTCAAAACAGAGCCCTGCCCTCACTGAGGAAGCGATATAGTAGGTTAACCAAAGCCAGTGGGTAATTAAATACAGAATGGCATTTAGTTATTTATTGCAGCATGACAAACACTCCAGATCTTGGTGGCTTCAGACCGTCACTATTCCCTTTAGTTCTGCAAATTGATGGGGCTCAGCTGGGCAATACTGCTGGTCTCGCTTGAGTCTCTCATGAGGTTACAGTTAAATGGCAGCTGGGACAGGAGTCATGTGAAGACAGTGGGGGCGACAGAAAGGCTGAGCATCTTCTGCATGTAGTCTTGGGGCCTCTGGATGCCACACAGCCTCTCTATTTGGGTAGCTGAGCTTCTTACATAGTGGCTCAGAGTGTACAAATGTAGAGCTGGCAGGTGCCTCACAAACTAGGCCTGGAATCTGCACTGCTTCCCTTATGTACTGTTAGTTAGAGCAAGTTGGAAGGCCAGCCCCAAATTAATATGGAAGGGGAAGACCCCAGACCATGAGTGTGGGAAAGTGTGGTTGTTAAAAAGTGGTTTTTTGGTCCCAGGCAGCCAGAGGCCCAGATCCACAGACCTGCAGCCCCAGACCCCTTAGCTGCCCGCTGCTGTTCAGGCCCCCAGAAATGACTCAGACGCTTATATTAACTTTATGCTGTTTGGTTTATGGCTCAGGCACATTGCTAGCTCTTACATCTTAAATCAACCCATTTCTATTAATCTGTCTGCCACATGGCCCATGGCTCACCTGTGTTCCTTACATGTTGCTCCTTTGGGCTTCTGGTTCAGTCTCTCTCTGACTCCACCCTGCTCCTCCTACCTATTTTGATTCCTCCTCCTACTTTTTCTATGGTGCCTGTCAAGGGTCAAAACAGCTCCTTTACTTAAAGCTTGCTATTCACAGCATACAAAAAGGCATTCCCACATCATGTGGTTCTTTGGAGACAAGCAGGTTCTACAGTGCAGGAGGCCCATGTAGGATGACAATGGCAACAGTAACAATTCCTCCTCTTCCTCCTCTTCTGTGTGTATATATGCAGGTGTGTGTGTTCCTAGGAACGTGCATCTAAAGGCCGAAGAAAGACATCAAGTGTCTTCCCATATCACACCCTGCCTTATTCCTTTAAGACAGGGTCTTTCACTAGTCCAGAAGCTTTCCATTTGGGTAGGTTGGCAGGCCAACAAGCAAGTAGGATCTGCTTGTCTCTGTCACCACTCCCCACACTGGAACTGTTATATGCAGGCACAGCTATTTACATGGGTACTGGAGATTTGAATTCAGATCCTCATGCTAGCATAGCACACTCTCTTGTGTACTAAACCATGTCTGCAGTGTCCAGTCTCCATGGGTTGACTTCTTTCTTTCAAAACTGAATGAAGGGCTAGAGATACAGCTGGGGTGAGGGAATGTAGCTTAGTTGGAAGAGTGCTTGCCTAGAATGCAAGAAAACCTGTGCTCAGTTCCCCAGGACTTCATAAACAAGGCATGATGGCACAAGCTTGTTAGCCCAGCACTTAGTGGGATCAAGAGGATCAGAAATTCAAGGTCAATTTCAGATACATAGCAGATTGGAGGTCAGTTTAGGATACATGTGAACCTATCTTAAAACAAAAAAAAATGATAAGATCTAGCGACTGCTCTCCACCTCCACCCCTTTGTGTGTTTGTAGCTGCTGTGTGGGATAGATTGGATCCAGCAAAGAGGTCAAGTCCTCATTGTCACCTTATCCTTTCTCGGCCAGCAACCTCCCATTTGTCCCTGAGAAGACTGAATCATTACCTCGACATTGATATCAGTTCTTACTGCTTTTTAGTTGGGGCATTTTTTTTTTTTTAATGCAAACTCCTTCTTACAAATGTTCTGTTTTGTTTCATTTATTTTTAAAAGAACATTTTGCAGGAAACCTGCTGCTTGGTAGGATTCTGGACATGGGGTTGGTCAGGTGGTCAAACAATTTATACTTGGGTGTGAAGTGTGCTGAGGAAGAACCTGCTGGCAAGGAGCAGGGAGCATGCCATTGACCTCTCAGATAAAAAGATATATGAAATTGAAATTATCTTTTCATTACCAATGAAAAGGTAATGTAGAAGAGGGCAAAGAAGGTCGTTAAAAGAGTTTCTACTCCAGTAAAAAGTCAAATAGTCCTAAAGGGTTATATCAGAAGCAGCAAACCTCTGCTACATGCTCTCTACCCTCCAGTCCGGCTCCCTGGAGGCAGCCATTTTCAACTCTTTGAAGTGTTGGAAAGCAGTGCAGAAGAGCAAGGATTGTGTGACATCCCACACAGTGCTCCCACTGACCGCCTGGTTATCCTGGTCAGGTAAATTATTATCTTTTCCCTCAGTTCTCTTATCTGTGTCATGGGACTAACAAAAGTAGTACCTGTCTCATGAGAAAACACAATCATTGAGTGGTGACTACATATGATGATGATTATGGCTAATGAGTGGCGACTGTAGATGATGACGGAGGAGGAGGGAGAACTTGAGAGCCACTGTGAGCCTACTTGTATGTTAGTCACACACCATACAAAGACATACAGGGCACGGTGGTGACTTGGAGGACATGACAGGAACCCAGACTCAGTTGGAGAAGTTTGAGCTTCTCCTTTGTTCAGAGCCAAACTGTTCAGAGTCCCATTCTTTTCCTGTCTCTTCTGCAACCTTGGCACTGTAATTATCCTGATCCTCATATCAAAGCATCCATCTCCTCACTAAGTCTTTGCTTCCTGACTTGGCCAAGTCTTTCAGCCTCCTGTTTCTTTGGTTATCAGTCTGTTTTTTTGTTTCCATTGCCAAATTTCTCAACACGAATGCTTCCTCTTGTTTCTGTGTGAATCCCTGGCTTTTCAGCCTTGTCATCCACATCCATCTCTGTCTTTCTGCTACACTGGGAACTAGGGCCATCAGAGCCCACCTCATTAAGGTACATCAGACCCAGAGTATTTGACTGGGTTGGCCACATTACTCCTTTGTAGTATCATCTACAAAGACTCACCACCCCACTTTCCTATTTCTGTCTGTGTTTCTTCAAGTGATCAGGAAAGTGACCCTAAACTCTGGGTTGGTTCAGCTCCCCTCTCTGTCCTCTCCATGTTAGTTTCCACTGCCATTGTAAATACTAAGACTCACTGAAGCTAGCATCTGTGAAAGTTGCATTAGAATCTGGAGGGGTGGGGGATCTATGAAATACCAAGAACGGATTCAGCCTGAGCCTGAGAAAGATCAGAAATGTAGATTCAGGAGTCAACTGAGTGAGCCCCTCCACAGAAACCTTATGGGATTCTTGTGATCTATACAGACACCCTAAAGGTGTCAGATGCTCCCACACCTACCTGATCCCCAGTCCTGTTTGAATATGTCTCTTGTCTAGCTTCCCAAGATGTCTCCACCTTGTTAGTCTACCTCTGTTGTCTGTTTGTTTCTGTGAAATGGGGTTAGTACAGTGTGTGGCACACAGAAAGGCCCCAATGAATGGTGACAATGGCTCATCTTGCATTTATTCTCTTTCCAGCCTGTCAGGCCTATCTCACCTTCTAGCTACTTCTGATATTGTTCTGCTGTAACCTCAGGGCCACCTGCCAGAGTTCTCCAGATACTTGAGCCTGGGGGCATGTAGCTTAGTTGATAGAGTGCTTGTTAGCATGCACAGAGCCCTGAGTTCATTCCTCAGCACTGGTAAAATCGAATGAGGTATCACCCACCTACGAATGAGGTATCACCTACCTACGAATGAGGTATCACCCACCTACGAATGAGGTATCACCTACCTGCGGTGTGAGAACTTGGGAGGTGGGAGTAGAAGGGTCAGAAAGAAGTTCTAGCTTGTACTCAAGTACATAGCAAACTAAGGCTAGCCTGGCTACATGAGACTCTAGATTCATTTTAAATGGGGAGGAGAGCTGGAGAGATGGCTTAGCAGTTAAGCCCACTCATTTCTACAGAGAACCCAGGTCAGTACTCGGAACCCACATGGCAGCTCACAACCATCCATAACACTGTGATGCATAGACATACGTAGGAGCAAAGTACTCATATATGTAGAATCTAATTTTTAAACACTTTTGGTTAATTTATTTTTATTTTATGTACATTAGTGTTTTACCTGCATGATGTACTGAGCCATGTCGTGAGTCTCTAAAAAAATCTTTTAAAAGTAAGAAATAAAGGCTGGTGAGATGGCTTAGCACTTGCCACTAAAACCAACAACCAGAGTCCTATTCCTGAGAGCCATGTAATAGGAAGAGAGAAGATAATTCTATAAGCTACCCCTGACCTTGATGCATGTGTTATGGCATACACACTCTCCCAATAAATGTAGTTTAAGACAAGGAAGAAATTTTAGATATTGGGGAGGATGTAGGCTTCTGAGTGCTGGAGGATGAGGAAACTTAAAAAAACATAGGTTGGGGGTGGGGAGGGGCTAGAGAGATGGCTCAGAGGTTTAGAGCACTGGCTGTTCTCCAAGAGATCCTGAGTTCAATTCCCAGCAACCACATGGTGGCTCACAACCATCTAGAATGAGATCTGGTGCCCTCCTCTGGTGTGCAGGCAGAACTCTGTATAAAAAAGTAAATAAATCTTAAAAAAATAAAATAAAAAGGGGAAAGATAGGTGGTCTCATCAGCCCCTTGAAGGAACCCTGTGCTGCTTCAGTTAGGCCTCAGCTCAGAAGACCTTGAAGCAAGATTCCCCTCCCTGCTCCCAAAGCCTGTGCTGCTAAACTAACTCTGAGGATCTAGGTGTGGCTGCCATTGAAGAGAAATACAGAGGATGCCAATCCTGCCTTTAGCAAGATGGGGATGGTGAGAGATGTAGCAAGATCACTAGCAAGAGATGAGAGGTGAGAGCAGCATCCTCAAGGCATTGTGCCAGGCTCAGACTGGGGCCTTCCCCAAGGGCTGGCAGCCAGAAGCCAGAGGTACTCCAGTTTCTGCTGAGCATTTGCAGGTCCCCTCTGCACCCTTGAGAGTATTTCTCATTATACTCTGTGTGGCTTCCTCGGGTCCAGTACCCCTTCTGCCCCTGTCTGCTCCTGGGAGGTGGCTCTCCTGCCTCTGGACTGCAGCTCCCACTCCTGCTAGCACAAAACTGGGGGTGGAGCAGCTTCACAGCTGTCTGCTCCCAGCAGCATGGCTAAGTGGTTCACAGCTCTGGCTCTGAGTCAGAACCCACCCATTTCAATCCCTCTGCTGCCATCACTATCCTTGTGGCCCTGGGCATGTTAACTCCTTTATGCTTCCTTCTATGCAGCAGGGATGCAGAGATAATGATAGGCCTTCATACTAGCTCTGAGTTTTACTGTGATATGCGGAGAAAGCACTCAGCTTGGTCCACCTTTACCTCTTGGAGCCAAGGATCCTGATCTCTCTCTCTCTCAAACATACATTTGTGTGAGGGTGTCAGATCCCCTGGAACTGGAGTTACAGTTTGCCATGTGCATGCTGGAAATTGAATCCAAGTCCTCTGGAAAAGCAGCCATTCTTCCAGCTGCTGGGCATCCCTCCTACCCCAACATTCTGCTGTGTGTCTCTTTCCCATCTGTGTTGCCCTTTGTTCACACGTCCATCTCCACCTCTGGGCCAGAGCACCACTAACTCAGAGATAAAATTGTATGTGTTTCGTTCTTGTTGCCCAGGAACAACAGGAATATGAATTTACTGTTGGAATGAACTGGTAAGGCATTATAGAAGACCCAAAATACAGAGGCCGGAGAGATGGCTCAGCAGTCGGGAGTACTGGCTGCCTTTGCAGAGGACCTGGGTTTGGTTCCAAGCTCTCACATAGTGATTCACAACTCCAGGATATCTGACACATTCTTTTGACCTTCATGTGTTAGTCCCTAAGAGCCAGGCCTTCTGAACTCTGACCTCAGGCCCTCACCTTGCATCTGCCTCTCTTCCTTAATTCTCTCTTTCTTCTTTCCTTCCATTTCTCCTTCTTCTTAGTTTCTCTGCCATTATAACCATAGCCCCCCTGTCAATCATAATCATATGCAATAAAGCTCTTTTCTACACAGAAACAGCTGTTTAGAGTCTCCTGCTATCTGCCGCCGCCTTCTGCCATGTTCCCGTGTTCCTACCTGCATCCACAGAAACCTGCCGCCAGATAACTGGGTAAATGCGAACCATGCCAACATATGCTCCAAATCATCTATGCACATGCACACAAGCAAAACGCTCGTGTGTATAAGTGAAAAAAAAAAAAAATAAGCCAGCTGTGGTGATGTGCACATCTAATCCCAGCATTCTGGAGGCAGAGGCAGGCAGATCTCTATAAATTCTAGGCCAGCCTAGTTAACACAGTGAGAGCCAGTCTCTCGGAGAGGAGAGGAGGAGGAGGAGGGAGCTAGAAGAGGGTGGGGTAGGAGGGGAGTCATCTTGTCCTCAGAATTCCATCTGGCTTTAGTGGCTCACCTTCCACTCTGGTCATTTACTGCACTTGAAGAAGCTGCTGTCACTGGCTTGGTCTCGGGGCCAAGAATACTTCAAGGACCACAATGGATTGAGCTACTGACATTGTGGAGCAAAGTATCAGATTTATGGACATTAAACATATAAGCAAGCTAAGGATACATTTCATCCAGGAACCTTCCAAGGAAGGAGAAGCCCAGGCTAGAACAGAGCATATTTTGGGGAGGAAAGAGGCAGAAAAAGTTTCCTGGATGATGTGAAGGGAGGCAGAAGATGAAAAAGAACCTTCCACAGAAGACCTCAGGCAGAAGGGAGTGGGGCTGCTGGGCAAAAGACAAGGTTAGCACAGCTATGGCTGGGGTGGGTCAAGACCTCTACAAGGCTGCAGAGCTGGGAGAACACATCCTGCAGAGTGACAGTGAGAGGTGTGAGCCTCTGTTCTAATGATAATAGCTCACATTTATTCAATTTTGTGTATATGTACACTGTGCTAAGCACCTTGTGTGCTTTTGTCATTTACCATCCACAATCCTCTAGGAGCCTGTTAGCTATTCCCACGCTGCCTCGGGAAGGTAAATCTTCTCAAAGGCGATCAGTGGGCTGTAGTAGCTACAATCTGAGGACCCAGCACCTTGCCTCTTAACTCTTGGGTGGTCCAGCCAAAGAGCTAAATACAGGCAAGCATCTCCACTACACATTGTTCCTTAGCAGCCCTGTTTCGGGTAGGTCAGACATGAGCTCCCTGGCTGCGAGGTTGACCGACCAGAGAAGCTGTTACAGAACCACCGACCTGGACTTCCACCGGTGTGGGACGCGACCGCAGTGCGGAGGGCGTTAGAGCGTGTGCACGCATTTTTGCTGCAGCTGTTCGGGCTGCAGCCACCAGCTGCCCCGGTCGGGTGGTAGGGGCGTTCTGCAGAGGACCCTCGGGTCCCAGGCAGCCAGCCCCCACACAGCCGAGTCGCCCCCACACAGCCGAGTCGCCTGCATCACATCCCCTCTGGCCTGGGGGGTGGGGTGGGGTGGGGTGGTAGTGGTAGGGAGTGGGTGGGAAGCGGGGCTTTTGTTTCTGATTTAAAACGACTATTTTAAAATGGGTTTCTAGTCTTTTTATTTATTTATTTTTCTTCTGCTTTCTCTCACAGCCAGAAAGAGGGAGAAAACGACACCAAGAATCCATTCCAAGCGAACAACCAAGAGGAGCCGAGGCAGCTCCCAGATGTTGATGTTTTGTTTTTTGACATAAATCTTCGCACTCATACGGGAGTTTTCATTGATTCATGTTCCCATCTGCTGAATTTCCTTTTATTTATTTAATATGGCTTTTTGGGGAAATCTTGCTTCAAAGCTCTGGAGAAGCATAAACCGTGGCGATAGCTGCTGCAGTCCTTTCTCTTCCAAGCCTTGGCTGCTGGGGGGGGGGGGGGGGGCAGGGAGATGCGGTGGCGTCCCGCACAGGGGGTGCTGGGCATCCTCCATAGGGGTCGGCGCGGCAGACCAGCGCTCACGAGGCAGTTCTGCCTCTTCCAAGCCTTCCAGAGGCAAGGAGATGGGGAGAGGGAGGAAGGGAGGAAACTGGCTGACTTCCTTGTGCTTCCTGCTAACTAACCCCTCAATACTATGTTTCATTTCTTTCGTACTAACATAGTTTCCTTTTGACACACTGGGTACCAGGAAACATCTAATAGTGGCCACCAGTATGAATATGGTGCATTTTCCTCTCCGTCCTCTATACCCTTCCACCCCAATAGTGATCCATCAGTAATTACAAATTCCAGCTCTGGAATCAGACTGAATCTTGACGGTCTTTCCAGGGGGAATTCCTGAACAAATTAACTTTTTAGAGCTGTGGGTTTCCAACATATAAGAACAATTACTGTATCCTTGATACAAGTATGTTATACAGATAAGGAAACCGATGCAGAGACAAATGAGAACATTGTCCATCTTTTCTCCACCCACACCCACATCTCTACAGACAGGCCTGACCACTCCAGCTACTCCCAAGAATTCAATTCTGAAACCATTTGCCTGCCAAAGATTAGAACCTTTTTTTTTCCCCACAAGGCAGAAAAAAAGGTAGACATTAGTGATTCAAAATGATGGCTGATTGAGAACAGTATTTATTGAACTTGGTAAATAGGCTCAAACTTGAGGGAAATCTAGAAGTTATCCTATTGGGTCACTTACCTAATCCATACTGGCCTCTTTGACAAGCAGGGAGACTTCACCTTTACCTTTTCTATTGGAAGATACCTATGAGACATTAAGAGTCCTACAGATGTGGTGGCATGCCTTTAATTCCAACACTGAAGAGGCAGAGGCAGATGGATCTCTGAGTTTGAGACCAGCCTGATCTACAGACTGTTCCAGGGCAACAGGCTACATAGTGAGACCCTCTCTCACCCCACCCCAAAAATAACCCTAGAGATAGGTTAGGATAGGAGTATTTGAATGTTAAGAGCCACCGTTTCCGTAGATCACACCCCTTAAGATCTATCATTGTTTTTATCTATAGCTGCTCAGATCAGTCCTGAGGAGAATGGCATTTCCCATGTTGATTCCTGAGAAGATCAACAAATATCTTTATCCTAGACAGGACATCAACCACAGACTGAAGAAACAATTTTATCCAGGTCTAGTGTGGTGAAACAGTGAATTTAATCGGGATCATGGGTGATGGTTTATCTATAGGAACGCTATCAACTTATGGTCAGCTATACCAATAAAGAAAAGCTTCTCCCCCAGCAACCAGCATCTGCCTACGTACTTATCCTTGGGGAGGGGCAGAGCCTTATGAAGCCCTCCTCTCTCTGTTATTGATGTTAATGGGCCCAATCTTGTGTGAATCTCATATTCTCACAGCTGCCAAGAGTACATACAATTGGACAACAGCCATGCCATGCCAGGAGGACAGTGTTCTACAACACTTGCTGTCACTTGAAGTATGGCACTGGACTGTAGTACCATCTTCTGGGGGTCGACACTCCTTCCCTATGAATATCTCACACAGCTCAATCTTCTCTACATGTTCTGGGGGGAACCTCTCCTGGCTGGGCACTTGCAACTAGATGTCTAAGACTGATTTGATCCTATGCTTATTGAGTCTTTGTACACATCTATAACCTTCTTCCATGCAGTCTGCTTTCTGGAACCCCTTTGAATGGTAAACTACACAATACTGGTATATGAGCTTATAGCTGCACAGAAAGTGGATGCTCAAAAATATGGTCAGTGAAAAAATTAGATCATAGAAAAGAATGTTCCTTGCCACTTTGCCCGAAAGTCTGAAACCTAGGCTGAAACCATGATTTCATTGGTAAATTAAAGTGTACTCATCTAATCCATTGTTTGTCCTTGAGATTGCTGAAATAAAGCCTACACCTCAGATAAAAATCCAAAAATAGAAAAACATGAGATTGTAGATCTATAGCTTCATGGTAGAGTGCTTGCTTAGCATGAGTGATATCCTAGTTTGATTTCAAGATCACACAGAAAAAAGATAATGTCCATCCCAGACAGGTATACTAGATAACCATATGGTAATATGGGGGATAATTAGTTAATTGTTCATGTACACATTTTAGGTATCTTCTGGATTTGTTAACATTTCACAATAAAGTTGTTTAAACATAACTTACCTGGTAAGTTGTGTGTGAATTGAAGGAGACAATGCACTTAAAGTTCTAACCAATTCTGCCTGGTATAGTAGGCACTCAATGGAAGTGAGTATTTCATGTTGAGGGAATGATTTGAAGCCTTGGAGAAGGCCACTAATTAGTCACTAATAAAATTAAGAAAGTCCTTTTGCCCCAAAGCACTGGCTGCCTATTTATGTGTGTATGTGTATATGAGAGTAGGAGGTGTTTACTGATTTAGTGAAACAGGCAGCTACAAACTCAATGCAGAGCTGAAAAACATTGCTTTGAAGCCACAGAGAAGACACAGAGGGAAGGGACAGGAAAATTGGTTGACTCCAGAGGATCTAGGTGAGAAGAATAAGAGCCGAAAGGAGAAAATTCCACTTGTGTTGGCTCATAGGAAAGGCCTGGGATTCCAGTAGACCCTGGATGTCTCACCTAGATTCACTTGGCTGTATCACACTTCCTGCAGTGTGGATGTGACTTCAGAAGCCAGCCCAGGCGACAGTGGGTTGGCCCAGGCCCAGCTCATTGATGGTGAGGGAAGCCATTCTGCTGACTGTGCTCTAAAGGTATCATGGAAGCGGCCAAGAGTAGGAGTGCTCACCCAGCCAAAAGGCACTGAAATCAGCCAAGGGGGCCAGGAAAATCTGGCCCGAGTCTTCTAGCCAGGAGCTGCCAGCAGAACTGTGCACCTCTGGATGCAGTCTTTTTGAGGGTCTTAAAGCCAAGACTGCTCTAGCCAAGCTAGCCATAAGCTCCAAGATAGGCCTCCTCAGACAGAGCCTCGGGCATGGTCTCTTTCCCCAAGTGTCTCTGTCTACTTTGTGTTGTTATAACGCAATGGCACAGACGGGCCACAAACAATGACTAAGTGTTCTGGTCTTGGTATTGGAGGCTAGAGAATTCAAGATCAAGGAGCCATATTTGACAAGGACCTTCCTGCTGCATGGGAAGGCATTGCAAACATGCCAGACAGAAAGACAGAACAAGAGAGTGATCGGGCCTCTGTCAGAGCCTTCCTGACTTAGCCATTTCTTGAAGGCCTTCCACTTAAGATAGTATAAGGACAAATTCCAAATTAAGTTTTGGGACAGGCATTTGAGACCACAGCACCACCTGTTTCCACACACCTCTGGTCAGTGAAAGGACCAGAGACAAGATGTTGAAAGCTTAAACCCACACCTGACACCATGGATGCTTGGGTGCTTGACCCTTCAGGACTCAGTCTAGTTGGCCTAGTCCAGTTATTCAATTCTGAAGGGGCCCCAGAACTTAGCACAACTGATACCGTGTTGGAAGTACCATTCAGGCCATAAAACTCAGCATGTAGACAGTACCACCTGTCAAAGTAAAAACAAAGACCTAGTCCATCAAAACCCATCATTCTGGGAAAGTCTCTAAACCTCCTTCTTTCTGACTTCTGTAGACCTGCTTCCAGCTAACTGTTCTTGTCAACTGAAGTATGTTAACCCAGAATATAGTTGTCTGGGTTTTTGTGTTTGTGCACTTAAAAGTTCACCCTGAGAAAGGCTACTGAAGATTTGGGATCTTGAGCGATCAGTGTAGTTGCCAACCAACTAATAAAAACTTTCTATTGGATTAAACCCATGTGCAAGCAATCTTCTCTAATGGATACTGCACAAGGTTTCACCCTATGTCTACTGACCCTATGTAATATCCAGTTGTATTTTTTTAAGATACTATAGATACTGGGGTCATTATGATAAACAAACAAAGCATATATAATATCTTTAGGGGCATGTTTTAATTAGGGTTTCTGCTGCTGTGATAAAACACCATGACCAAAAGCATCTTGGGAAGTAAGGGTTTATTTCATCACAGCTGTAGCTCATCATAGAGAGAACTCAGGGCAGGAACTTGGAGGCAGGAGCTAATGCAGAGGACATGGAGGGGTATTGCTTACTGGCTCGCTTCTAATGGTTTTCTTTTTTATTTTTATCTTGTAATTTTTTTTGATACAGGATCTCACTATGTCGCTCTGGCTGTCCTAAAACTCACCATATAGGCAAGCAAGGCTAGCTAGCATCTAATTCACAGAGATCTACTGGCCTCTGCCTGATTAAAGGCATGCACCACTATGCCTGGCTTCAGCCTGATTTCTTATAGCATTCAGGGTCAGGGACTCAGGGGTAGGTGGCACTTCCAACAGTGAGATGGACCCTCCCACATCAATCACTAATTAAGACTATGCTCCATAGACTTGTCTACAGGCCTATCTAATAATGACATTTCCTCCACTGAGATTCCCTCTTTTCAAATGGCTCTAGTCTGGGTCAAGCTGGCATAAAGCTAGCCATTACTGGAGGAAAGAGGTACAGAAAGTTTATAATTATGACTTGTGTTAGCAAAGAGAAGCTCAAGTATCATTAATAGGAGGTGGGAGGGTTTTTTACAGTTTGCTTGAGGCAAGGTTTTGCTATGCAGCCCAGGTTGGGCTCAATCTTCTGGTCCTCCCTCCTGAATGTTAGAGTTATAGTCTGTACCCCTGTGCCCAGCAGATAGGAGGCTTAACATAGTTTAATGATGCTTCTCCCTGGACCACCTATCAAAAGTTTGAGCTCCTTGTCAAAAAATTCACATCCTGGACCTCATGCAATATGTATCAAGTGAAAATATGTATCTCTGAAAATATAGCTCAACCAGAGAGATGGCTAGGCAGATGAAAGCATTTCCTAAGCAAGCATGTCAACCTGAGCTGGATTCCTGGAACCCAGGGAGGAAGGCAAACATCCATCCAGACAAATACCTTGGCTTGCAGGAGCCTGCACTCTCAGTCACACAATATTAGTGAATAAAATAAAATTGAAAGCGGGGCACAAGTGATCTACTTTTAAAAAACAGATAAAAAAAAATCAGTGCATACACACTCCAGCACCCTTTAGTGTTTCTACAATCACACCTTTATCTAGTTCTAAAACACTTTTGTCAGCCATCAAAGACACTCTACCCTCAAGACCCAGGCACTCTGGCTCTCTCCTCTGGTAGCCTGTAGTCTATTGCTGTGGATTTGTGGATCCTGGACATTTCATGTAATTAAAATGACACAGTGTGTGACTTTTTGCATCTGGCTTCTTTCACTTCATATGTTTTTGAGGCCTATCTGTATGGGAAGTCAAGATTTTATTTCCTTTGATTGTTGAATTATTTTAGCCCTTCATCCACACTGATGGACGTTCACGTAGGTTCCACCCTCTGGCTTTGTTAACACATCATTGCTATGAACATTCTCATATATGAGTCTCATTGGGTAGATGATCTGCAGTAACTCTATAATACAATTTGCTTGATTAAATGTTTTTAATTTTCTTGGATCCACACTCAGTAATGTAATTGTTGGGTTGTACAGTAACTCTCTATTTAACTGTTTGGGAATTTTATTTGTCTTATTTGTTTATTTGGAGACAGGGTCTCAAGTAACCCAGGCTGGTCTTGAACTCTTGAATGCCCCTGACCCTCTGCCTCCACTTTTCAAGTGTCAGGATTACAGGTGTGCATTATCACACCCAGCTCTACATTAACTTCTTGAAGAGTCACCAAACTACTTTGATTGTTGACTCTGGCTGTTCCACTTTGGTTTCCATAGGAGTGCACAAAGAACTGTCATCTATGCATTCTTCCCAACACTGTGATACCCATTAACTGTAACTGTCATCATGGATGTGAGGTGATATCTCCTTTATCTTTTATCTTCATCTGGATAGTGACCAATGCTGATGGACATCTTTTCATGTACTTATTATTTATATGTCTTATTTGGAGAGATACTGTACTGATTTGAATAAGAATGGCCCACATAGGCTCACATATTTGAATATTTGGTTCTCAGTTGGTGGACTGTTTTGGAAGGGCTAGGAAGTTAGAAGGTGGATAGGGAGGTAGAACATCCACACTCTCTCCAGAGGTTGTCCAGGTACCTGGGAGCTCCTAGTGAATTTTTCAACATGTTATCAGATGGTGTGTATTAGTTATTTCTTGAAACAGTGCTGAGTCAAAAGCTACTCAAGAAAGAGCTTTTCTGGGCTCACACTATGTAATATCAGGGATGACACTGCAGGACTGTGGGGTGGCTGGTCATAAGTTGCCTACAGTTAGGAGTCAGAGACTCTGCCTGTGGAATGGTGTGGATCACATCCAGGGTGGACATTTCCTTTTCCTCCAAGCCTCTCTGAATACCTTCATGGACACATCCAGAAGTGTGTCTCTTAGGTGCTCCTACAGTCAATTAACCTGACAATCAAAATTAACCATCACAATAAAGGCAATGTTTTCTGGGATTTTTGTTATGTATTTGTTTTGAAATAAGGTCCTAAGATATAGCCTAGGGTACCCTTGAACTGAGACCTTTTTACCCCAGCCCATCAACTGCCATGATTGTGGTTTTACTATCATGCCCAACCTCCAACTAATTTACTTTTTGTAATTAGATATCCAGTTCTTCTGCACCATAGGAGATTCATCTGCTGATCACAGTTATATGAGCTTTTTTCTGTGCCCCTCAATTTTTATTATCTTAAAAACAAAATAAAACAAAACAAAACAAAACAAACAGAAAGAAAAAAAAAACTTGCCATGTAGACCAGGCTGGTCTCAAACTCATAGAGATTCACCTGTTTCTGCCTCTCACGTGTTGGGATTAAAGGCATGCACCACCATGCTGGACTCCAATTCTGTCATCTCTAAGTAAATTTATATTTAATCCAGTATCAGACTATTTTGGTAATTGTACCTTTGAAATGAGAAAGTGTAAGCCCTTCAACTTTATTAATTTTGAAAGTTGTTTTGGCTTTTCAGGACTCCTGAAATTCCACATGGACTTTGGGATCAGCTTTTCCATCTCTGCACTGTATCAAAAGATATAAAGACAGAGTCCAGGAGTGATTGAAAAATAAACACATAGGTTATGGGTAAAATACACCGAACTTAAAGTTGACTGTTTTAACTTTAAAAATTGATTCACTTACTATGTGTGTGCATCCTGGTGCGTGTGTGGAGATAGAGGACAGTCTCCAAGGTGGTTATCTTCTCTTGCCTATATGAGGGCTCCAGGGACCAAATTCAGATCCCCAGGCTTGTGTGGAAAGTGCCCATCTTGCCCATCCTATTTTTCATTTTTTGAGAGACTACCATGCTATGTTTTCAAAGAAACCATACCATTTAACATTCCCGTCAACTATGCAGTTTCCAATTTCTTTACATCCTCACTAACACTTATTATTTTCTGAGATTTTTTTTTCCATCTCTCCTTCCATTCTCTTTCTTTCTGATACTGTGAAATGGCATGTCACTATGGTTTGGCACAGGATCTTCATTTTAAAATAACTTTTTTGGGGAAATAATTTTAGACGTGTGAAGAAGTTGTAGATAGTAAGAAAAGTCCCTGCACATCTCATTTACTTTCAATTTCTCCAAATATTATCATTTTGACTATGGTACTTTATCAAGTCTCAACAGCTGCTTTATGATCACATGAGTATATACTTATGCATATGCATGAACACACACATATGCACACACACATACACAAAAATTCTTCCTTTTAAATTTTGTTTATTTGTGTAAAGGGGGGATATTGTAGGGGTATTGTGTTGTTTCATGGTAAAATAATTGTCCCACCCATTGGTTTAATAAAAAGCGCTGATGGGCCAAAGGCAGGCAGGAAGTGTGGGCGGGGCTACCAGACTAAAAACTCTGAGAACAGGAAGAACAGAGCAGAGTGCCAGAGTGAATGCCAGAGAGAAGCCGGAAGAAGCAGAGGACAACTATGCTGCTCTAAAGAAAGGTACCGAGCCACATGGCTGAACAGGAAGAGTCATGGGTTAGATGAAGGGTAGAGAGTTAGCAAGTTACATGCCTGGGCCTGAGGCTGATCAGCTTAAAACTATTGAAAGTGTCTCTGTAGGTCTGCGGGTCTGCGGGTCCTAAACCTTGATGTTAGGCCCGAAAGTCCAGGCCAGAAACCTCTTACTACAGGGTATAAATCCAGGGACCTCACACATGCTAGGCAAAAGCTCTACTAACAAGCTATATCTTCTGTCTCATACAGTAATTTTAAATTGTTGTTATTTATTATATGTGTGAGAGTGTGTGTTTTAGTGAACTTTCTACTACCAAGACAAAACATCATAACCAAGGTAACTTATAAAAGAAAGCATTAAATTTGGGACTCACAGTTCTAGAGGATCAGAGTCCATGACCATCATGGTGGGAAGCATTACAGGAGGCAGGCTTGGTCTTGGAGCAGTAGCTGAGACCTCACATCTGATTCATAAGCATGAGGCAGTGAGAGGAGAGACAGACAGAGACAGAAAGAGTCACAGACACAAGAGTTAACAGAGAGTTAACTTGAAATGGTGAGGCTTTTGAAACCTTAAAACCCACCTCCAGTAAAACATCTCCAACAAGGCCATGTCTCCTAATCCTTCCCAAGCAGTTCCATCAACTGTGACAAGTATTCAAATATATGCGCATATGGGGGTCGTCCTCATTCAAACCACCAAATGTGTTTAAATACATTAGTATATTGCAAAAATTGTATTTAGTATTATAATAAAAACCTGGAGACAGATATTGGGGGCAAGGCTGGAATATCAGAGAGGGGGAACAAACCACAGCCAATCCTCACCTAGCCAACTTCTCAGGCCAAACAGGGTAAGTCCTATCTTCATGGGACCTAAGTCTGACTGGTTGCACAGACAGATGGCTGAATTTCTGTCATCTCCTGCCTAATATATCTTTCCCCACCAAGCTATTTTACTTCATGGTTCAACTCCCCTAGAGCTAGAATTAAAGATGTGTGCTACCACTGCCTGTCTGTTAGATCTTGAACTCACAGAGATCCAGATGAATCTGTCTCCCAAGTGAGAGGATTAAAGGTGTGGGTCACCACCCCTACCTTCATGGTTTGGCTGTGGGTGATTCTGTCCTCTGATATTCCAGACTAATTTTATTAACTCTACAACATATCATCACATTAGTGTGCATGCACCACAGCAAGTGTATAGCAATCAGAAGGAGTTTGTTGCAGAGGCTAGAGGACAACTTTGTGGACTCAGTTTTTCCCTTCCACCTTTACATGGCTTCTAGAGATTGACTTTAGGTTGCTAGGCTTGTGTGACCAGAGCTCTGCCCCCTGAGCTGCCTTAAAGAACTTCACATGGTGCTTTTCTCATGTGCTCCAGAGCTACTTATCCAGAGGCTAGAAATGTTTTTCCAGAGAAATACATCTCAGGTGTTACTTGAAAGACAACTGTGAATGAATACAGGAAAGGGTATGATCCAGGCAGATGGAACAAACTGTGTCAAAGCCTGGGGGTAATAAAGACACTTGAGGATAATCATAATAGCAATAACAGTGATTTATTGACACTTACCATATGCCAAGCATTGGTAAGCACTTTAGAGTGTTATTTCACTTAATTTTTCACAAGTCTATAAAGCAAGAGATGTTATTATTTCTGTTTTTTAGATGGGGCAACTGAGACTTGAAAGAAATAAGTTGTCCAAGGTCAACCAACCGTTTTAGAAATGGCAGAGGCAAGATTTGAACTTGCTCCCCCCCTTCACACTCTCACACACTCCTAATTCCTTTTCTCCCACCATCTCCAGCAAAATTTATTCACTTACCTACAGGAAGAAGTAAAGCACTAGATACATAGTTTTCTTTGCCTGAGTCTACTCTACCTCTGCCCTTCCCCAGTCATTCACTTTTCAGGGTGCAGAGAGGCATTGCCATTCCAAACTGCTGCTCACTGTTATTTTTTCTCTTGTATGGATTGATAGGTGAATGGCTGAATGAATAAATAAATAGAAACAAAAATCATTGGTAATAATTTGCAGGTATTTATTCATCCACGTGTTTATCTATTTGATGTCTGCCTCTTCCACTGAGCTCCTAACCCTCCAATGGCCTTAAGGATCCAGTCTGTTCACTGAATCTGATACCAATAGATGCTGAGTTTCCTGGGGGAGTTTTGGTGGTGCTATGTACTGAACTAGGGGCCTTGTGCATAGTAGGCAAGCACTCTACTACTCAGCTACATCCCTAGCCCCTTCCATAGTTTTTAAATAATTGGAAATAAGAATTCTGGGCTGGAGAGATGTCTCAGAGGTGAAGAGCACTGGTTATTCTTCCAAAGGTCCTGAGTTCAATTCCCAACAAACACATGGTGGCTCACGACCACCTGTAATGAGATCTGGTGCCCTCTTATGGACTGCAGGCATATATGCAGACAGAACACTCTATACATAATAAAGAAATACATCTTTTTTTTAAAAAGAAAAAAAAAAGAATTCCAGCATCTCTATGATGTCAAATGAGTGGTTTTTATTTAATTTTTTGTGATGCTAGGAATTGAATCTGGGGCCTTTAATGCATTCTAGGCAATTGTTCTGCTACTGAGTATAACCCCAGACAGGATGTTATTTTTGAAGAAAAAGAAATGGATTGTTGGACATCATTTGCAAAGTCAGTCATAGTTCCCTTTGACTTTAGCCTCTCCTGTCCATTTTTCATATCCCTTAGAAAATGCTGGGGGATTTTAGTCCGTAGGAAGAGATAAAGGAAATACTTCAATCTATCTAACATGAGAAACATCTCTTGGGGTGTTTCAGATGATTCAGTGAGTAAAAGTACTTGTCCCAACCTGGTAACTTGAGTGAGTTTAATCCCCAGGATCCGCATAGTAGAAAGAGATAGCTGACTCACTCCTGCATTATGCTACACACACACACACACACACACACACACAGAGAGAGAGAGAGAGAGAGAGAGAGAGAGAGAGAGAGAGAGAGAGAGAGAGAGCGCCTAATGTACAGATCAAGTTCCAGGACAACCAGGACTACACAGAGAAATCCTGTCTCAAGAGAGAAAGAAAGAAAAAGAAATTTTGAAAAAACATTTCTTCTGACTACTGAGAAGTCCAGAGACAGAGGTGGTCAGTCTCTGTTCAAGAATACTGTCAATGGGGCTGGAGAAATAGCTCAGCCATTAAGAGCACTGGCTGCTCTTCCAGAGGACCTGAGTTCAATTTCACATGGTTGCTCACAGCCATGTATAGTGGGATCTAATGCCCTTTTCTGGTATGTAGGCATACATGCAGACAGAATGCTTATTGCTTATATATGTAAGGCAAGACAGCCCCTAACCTATTTACAATGAATAACATCTATAACAAATAGAACCACATAAATATTTATTTAATTACAAATATAATAGCTTTGGGGGGGGGGGTGTACTGTCAACATGCCAGGAGTGATGGCACAAGCCTGCAATACCACCAGCACCTGGGAGGTAGAGACAAGAGGATCAAAATTCAGAGATAAGGCTGGGGAGATTGCCTAATTAATAGAGTACTTGCTGTGCAAGCATGAAGGCAGGAGTTCAGATCCCCAGAATTCATGTAAACACTGAGCAGGCATGACCATCTGCCTGTAATATCAGCTCTTGGGAGGCTGTTGGGAGATTATGTTGTTCCATTGTCAATAATTGTCCCTGCCTATGAGTTTAATAAAAAGAGCTGATTGGTCAAAGGCAGACAGGAAGTGTGGGTGGGGCTACCAGACTAAGAAAACTCTAGGAACAGGCAGAACAGAGCAGAATGCCAGAGAGAAGCCAGAGACAGCAGGGGACAACTATGCTTCTCTAAGAAAAGGTACTGAGCCCCATAGCTGAACAGGATAAGAGTCATGGGTTAGATTAAGGGTGAAGAGTTAGCAAGTTATGTGCCTGGGCCTTAGGCCAATCAACCTAAAACTATTGTAAGCATCTGTGTGTCTCTGTGGATCTGTGGGTCTGTGGACCTAAACCTTGAGGCTAGGCCCAAAAGTCCTGGCCAGAAACCTAATATTACAGGAGGCAAAGACAGAGAATCACAGGACAAGCGAGGTAGATTACTGAGGAATTGGTGAGCTCTGGGTTCAGCAAGAGACTTTGCCTTATTAAATAAAGTGGAGAGTGGTCAAGGAAGGCATCTTCCACCAACTTTGGGTGTCTACATATATGTACCTGCACATGCATGTACTTATATATACATGTATACACACACACACACACACACACACACACACACACACACACACGCACTCAGACACAACACTCACACACATGCATCTGCATGCACTTATATACATGTATACGCACGCACACATACACAGACACACACGTAGTCTGATACAACACTCACATGCATAAACAATCGATGAGTTATTTGAGATATTGTCTTAAAAAAATGCCAGAGGAAGAAGAAAGATAATATGTCAGTAAAGTGTTTGCCTTGCAAGCATGGGACCTGAGTTTGATTCCAAAATGCACATAAAACAATCTGGGTGTGGTGACATGTACTTATAATCCCAGAGCTGGGAAGGCAAAGATAGTAGGTTCCTATTCATTTCATTGGCCAGTTTAGCTTATTTACCAAGCTCCAGGTCAAACCCTATCTCAAAAAACCTCAAATGGACAGCTCCTGGGGAATGACCTATGAAGTCAACCTCTGTCTTCCACGTGTGCATACGAATGCATGTGCGTGCACACACATGGACTATGAGCAAGGTAAAACTGAACACATCTTCAGAAAGTCAACTGTATTTAAGAGAGAAGGGGGCCAATGACCTCCCCTGCACTTTTCCTATTTTGAGAGTTGGCTTCCGGCGCAGCACCAGAGAGAGCTAGCTGAAGACCATGCCGCAGGTGAAGGCATAATTGCTCCTTACTTTCCCTGGCTCCTCCAGTGTTAAATTAGCTTTATGTCAATACCACATCAGCAGCTGGGATGAATTATTGAAGCTCATTCACTGCAATGGGCCCAGGTTCCACTTGCTTTATGGGGTGGAGGTGGATGTGAGCATATTATTCCTTTCTGTCTTGTTGCGGTCAGTACCTTTTCAGCCTGTCGCTAATATGAAGGGACTCAGGTCTGATGTGCAGATCATTCTAGCCTCTATTTTTCATAAGAGCAGTGGGGATGGGCATAGGGGGAGGGCTGAGCCCTTGGATGGAACAGAGAAGCAAGGGAATGTTAGTGTTGGCCCTTAGCTCACAGGAGTTCTTACCACTGTACACAATGTACACACCTGAACATGTACTGCCTGCACACATATGTGCATGTGTATATGCAGAAATATAGTACACATATATGCATGTGTACATTTAGACAAAAAATATAGGCGAGAACAACATTTTAAAAGAGTGATTTTCCAGATGATTACACATTTTAAAACCTTCTTTCTTCCTCTGCCTTTGATACTAATGCTAGAAGTTCTGGCTAGTTTGTGTTCTACTCTTGGCCAGGATGGATGGCCTGAAATGTGCAGTGTCAAGGACATGGAACCCAGCTGGAGGTTTCTGTGTAGGGGGAAGAATTGTCTCCCTTCTCTGTCCTCCTCCATTCAGGAACTGGTGTGCTCCTGAATTTCAATGTATGTTTCTGCTGCTTGCTCCAGATGCCAAAATTATTATCTATAACTCTGCATATACACAAACACACCTAAACTGATGTTTACTGCCACAAAGAAACGTCTACACTTCTGCTTTTATGCACACACACACACACACACACACACACACACACACACACACACACACACACAGCATTCCCAGAGATAGAGCTCCTTAGCCATGTGGTTTAGTTGGAAATCCAATGAGAAGATCTCCTGATTCTATCAGCAGGTCACATGCTTTCACAAACCCCACTATTAAATATTTATTCTCTTGGGAGTTCCCAGTTGAGAATCAAATACCTCTGGTCAAGGCAACATACCAAAAAGTTATCATCTGACATTTTGGCAGGAACTCCCTTCTGCTCAGGGAACTTCCTTCTCCTTGTCGGGCTGATGCTTTAATCATTCTTCAAATCTGATCCTGTTTGCACTTAACTGGCGGGGAGGGCAAGTTTTCCCATTATTCACCTTTATTACTCCTATCATTTTCCTTGGGTGAAGCTATTATATTTGTAATTAAATAAATGCTTGTATGGTTCTATTTGTTATAGGTGTTATTCAGTGTAAATAGGTTGGGGGCTGCCTTGCCTTCTATTCTGTACCCTCACTACGAGCATAATGCTTGCTAAAGAGTAGCTATTCCATAAATGTAGATGAAATCAGAGGGTTTTGGGAAAGGAGAACAGAGCAAGAAATTCGGGACATAAAGGTCAGAGATGATGGCTCTAAATCCTGCTGATCTCCCAACTCTTAATATCACACCTCCTTTCCTTACTACTAGATGTTGGCATGCCATCCCCCAGGTTGTGGGGATATTTTCAAATATAATAAAAGCATTCAGAGATATTAGGGGGATCTACCCACAGTTAGTCTAGGAGGATCAGACAATGGTAACTCACACCTTTAATCCCAGCACAGGGAATATCCTGGGAGTGGTGACCTACGCCCTTAATCCAACCTGAGTTTGAGGTCATCTTAGTTTTCAGGAGTTCCAGGATTCCAGACAGGCAGTGGTGGTGCCATGCCTTGACTGAGCAAAGAAAGTATTTAAGGCAGGCATAGAAGGACAGAGGGGGCAGAAGAAGCCAGGAGGAGCAAGGATGAGGAAGCTGGAAGACAGATGGATGAGATCTGACTGTGGCGTTTCTTCTCAAATATCTCCGCCTTTCCCAGAGATTTGGCCCTGAGTTTCCTTTATTCGTGCAACACCAAGTGGCATGTTAATAGCCTATTAGAACCACAGGAGACTGAGCTAGGGATAAAAATGGAAGAGTGTTGTGGGATTCAGGTGTCAGCTGACAAGGTCAAGGGACATTTATACAGAGCACCGCCCCCCCCCCCCCCCCCGACCTGAAGGGGGCGGGGGAAAAGCCCCATTGAAAAGGGTCTGCGGGATACGAGACGCTCGCTTCCTGGTTCCTGGCTGCTGGAGGGAGGATCCCATCGTCCGTCCGTCTGCAGACTCCGGTTCCTATTCAGGTGCCACTGTAATCTGTTACCTGTATCGTGAGTGTTGGTTTATATTTTAATAAATATCTATCTGATATTGGTGTCCTTGTGGGTAAACTCCGCCTACAGAAGAGTATTCAGAGGGAGAGGAAACAGGTTCCAAGGAACTTCTTCACCTGGCCTGGATCCCCACTTCTCCAGAAAGTGACTGAGCATGTGCAGGGTAAGCCTCAGAGAGATGAAGAACACCCTCTTTCACTTGTTTCCTGATTGTTAATATGAAAGGTATCTGTTCTGAGAATGTATGTGCTGTTAATCATTGCAAAAGTACTAGCAGATACCATCTATCAAAAGTTCAGGATATGTCAGGCACTGGCCAAGTATTTTGTATCCATCACGTATCATCACCTCAGCCAACCCTCATAACCACCTTGTGACATAAGGACACAATTATTCCCATTTTATAGCTGGAAGAATAAGCTCTGGGACAAGAAATAATTGGCCTAAGGTCACAGAACAGAAATGATAGAGTACTTACATCAGGACTGTGAGTCCAGGCTTTTAAACCCAGGATATGCTGTCCATCCCTAAGCTCTTTAGGAGACCAGGGAGCCAGGCCACCCATGTCTTTATATTTTATAGTCACTCAACAGACACACGGATGCTGTTTAATGGACTTGTGATAATAATAGGAATGTCGGCAGATACCACTGTTTCCTTACAACCCCTATGACCTGTCTCCTGGACTCAGAGAAGAAGAGGGATGCCAAAATATTTGTTATCTCAGAAGGAAGCAGATACCAGCAGCAGAGAAACATCAATTCCTTGGTGTTTTCCAGCAAACATTCCTAGACTCCTGGCCTTCCTGCTTGAAAGATGAGTCTTTGAAAATGCTTTAAGTGTTTTCCCTCTATGCTTCCCAGGGGAATTCTAGACCTTGTTATAAGGTAGGTGGCAGATGGATTGCACAGAGCCACACAGACCCAAACCAGATAGTGTAGGAGAGAAACTGCCATTGTTTCCAGGGAGCTGTGCTCAAGGCCCTGGATTACTATGTGCAGCTAGCTCCTTTGGGAAGCAAGAGCATCTTATATTTGACTTTGAGGCCACCATCTTATCACCTCCCTTCTCTCCCCAGTGTACTGCCTTTAGCTTTGCTCTCCCAGCAGTCCCCAGAGCCTGCTGTCCTTAGTTCCAAATTAGAACCAGGACCAGTTTAAGATGATTATGGTTCTAGATTTGTACTGCTTAAACCTGGTCTCAGACAAATACTTCTTGTCTCATTCTTTTACTCTATCCCGACCCTCACACTACCCACTTAGTTACAGACAGTCCAATGGCAGGCGGCCCAGTTCCTGCTTCCTTCCCTGGGGTATACATGTGTCTGTGTGTGCTGGAGGTTAAGCCTAGAGCCTTAAGCAAGTACTATACCATTGAAATAGGTCTCCAGAATTCTTTCTACTTTTGATTTGAAATTGGTCTTGCACTCAGTCAGGCAAACCTGGATCTCACAGTCCTCTACTTAAGTAAGACTTAACTCAGGCCATCCACTCCCGCTCCCTGGCTCTTTGCTGATGAGTAGACCCCTAGAGATGTGGGATCCTCTTATAAGAGTTATTGTAGCTTGTGGACCTCTGCTTCCTAATTCCTGGAGAGCAAATCTCTGGCAAAGTGTTCTCTAAATCAATAGTTCCACCACCGTGGCCTTTTGATTTCTTATTTTGCCAGTCATGGCAAACATACTAGCTCTCCTGGTGTAGCTTCCAGGAGTCCATTCCACAAGTCTTTTCAATTATTTTGGAATTACTGAGTCCCTGAATTAACTCCCTCCAGTTTAAAATAGCTCGAATGGTTTCTGTCTCCTGTACTGAACTGAACCCTCACGTAGTTATAAAAGTGAAACAAACCGGAATAAAACAAGCAAAAGCCAGTGCTGAAGGAAAGAAAAACGTGTTTTAATCCATTGCTTAAGTCTACAACTCAGATGGTTATAACAGAAGACAGAATGACAGAAGAAAACTGGATATAATTATTTAGTGTTTTGTCTCATACGGGAGCCTTCATAAAGAAATGAAGACACACGGAAACAGGAAAAACTGTCTAATGGAAATTAAATTTAGATAATTTCAATATACATCATTAGCTAGGGCTGACAATGTAGTTCAGTGAAACTGTCCTTAACATAAACTAGTCCACAAAACAAAAAGTTACCATAAATCATCTTCTCTCATTAGTAAAGTGTAAGCTTTCTCCTAAGAGAAGACAGGGACATCAGAACTCCTCAAATTGTTTGAACTACATGTGTGAAATTTGGGTCAGCAAAATAGCTTGGTGGGGAAAGGAGCCTGCTGCCAAATCTGATGATATGAGTTCAGTTCCCGGAACCCACATGGTGGAAGGGAAGAACTGACTCCCCCAAGTCATTCTCTAACTTCCACATGTGTACTGTGGTACATGTACACACACACACACGCACACACACACACACACACACACACACACACACACATGGGGGCGTGCATAGGGGGAATAGAATAATTTTAAACTGGGCATGACGGCACATGCCTTTAATACTAGCACTCAGAAAACAGAAGCAGTCAGATCTCTAAGTTCAATGCCAGCCTGGTCTACAGAGTTCCAGGACAACTATGACTACAACAAGGAACCCTGTCTCAAAAAAATTAACTATCAGAATTCTTATCTCAGTTACATCTCAATAAAGATAATTAATATAGGGACTGGATAGATGGCTCAGCAGTTAAGAGCACTGGCTGCTTTTCTAGATTCAATTCCCAGCACCTATAACTCTAGTTCCAGGTGATACCACACCGTCACATCAACACAAATAAAAATAAAATTAAATACTTTTTAAAAATGTGATTAATATAACAGTAACACATTTTTAGAGGATAGAGGTAGAGACAGACTAGATAGACAGGTAGCCAAATAAACAGACATATTTTGGAGGCTTATGGCTCCTATGGTGGTTTGAAAGAAAATAACCCCCAAAGGGAATAGCTTTTGTTCGAGGAAGTGATTCACTATAGAGGTGGGCTTTGAGGTCTCACATATGCTTAAGCCACACCCAGTGTCAGTTCACTTCCTGTTGCCTTCAAGATGTAGAACTCTCAACTCCTTCTCCAGCACCATGTCTGCCTGCATGCCCCCTTGTCCCACTATGATGATAATGGACGAAAACTCTGAAACTGTAAGCCACCCAGTTAAATGTTTTCCTTCCTAAGAGTTGCTGTGATCATGGTGTTCCTTCACAGCAATAGAAACCCTGACTAAAACAGTTACTGTAGGAGATAAGCAGACAAATAAAGCTTACAGTTCAGATGTTAACATTTAGAAGTCTGCTATACATCCAACATTCACTGTCGAACGTATAGTACAATGCAGACTTACACATATACACACACAAATCATGGCTTAAGGTTCTCCCCCTTCCTTTGAAATCTCACCTTCTTCCCATGTTTTTACACTGATGGCTTCAGTGACATGAATAATGATGGGGAAGACAAAAGAAGCATGTACGTAAGAAGGATAAAAATACAGGTGACAGCTGAATGTCATGGCCCACGTCTTTAAACCCAGAAGTCAGGAAGCAGAGGCAGGTGGACCTCTGAGTTGGAGGCCAGCCTGCTCCAGGCCAACCAGAGAAACACAGAAAAATCCTATCCAGAGAGAGAGGGGAGGGGGGAGAGGGGAGGGAGGGAGGGAAGGATGGAGGGAGGGAGGGAGGGAGGGAGGGAAGAATTGAGAAAAACAACGAGAATCTTGATGGCTGAGCAGGAGGTAGACAGGATGCAATGCGACAAGATAAGCTGAGGTGAGGGAAGAGGGTGGTGAAGGGGTATTTGAGGGACATAAAGGTCACTTAATGTCAATTGCATAATGCCTGGAAAATAGAAGGCATTTTATAAACATTTACTGAATCAAAGAACAAACTCAGGGAGGTTCCAGGAACAGGGCAACACAAATGGGCTGTACTACCAACACATATGAATTTTACCAAGCATGCTACTGAACATTTTAAATCTTTGCCAACACTCCATGAGCCCATTTAAGAGATGAAGAAACCGGGGCTCAGATGGTTGAACTTAATCACGCGGGCAGTTAAGTGACCAAGACACGGGTTGATGCCCAGCTTGTCTGACTTCTTTACAATACACTGTACAAACTACTCCTTGAGTCAAGGATCATTCTACGCCCCTCACTTCCCTTAACGCCTTGAATACCCAAAAGTCCAACTAGAGGGGACTCCAAAAGGTATGGTCCTGAAAAAAAGTGTCAAAAGAGGAGAGATGGGATGCTTTCCCCCACTGAAGAGGGACCATATTAAAGCCTCATCTTCCACAACAGAAAGAAAAACAATTTGAAACTTAATCATCTCCCAGAATTATGATCCCTCCCCACAGCAGGGAGCACATTAGCAGAACTGAGAAATGATAATTCAGCAGCCCCCAACCCAGCAGGGATGGAAAGTGGAGGGGAGGGAGGAGAGAGAGAGGAAAGGAGGCACAAGCAGAGATGGGGAGGGGAGGCAAGGCCTGAGCTCCAAGGGTTCTTTTTTCCTGCTTAGGTCTGAGACAGGGTTCAGTGAAGCAGTCTCGGTTCTTCAATTCTGCTCAGATAGGGTAAGGAACATATTGCTCCCTAGGTCAGTTCTGAGCATCGAGGGACCCTCCCCCCAGCAAAGCATCCAAGCCCATTAGGACAGATGTAGCCTGGTCTTAGCTTAGGCGGGGAAGGCTTTCTGAGCTACCAGGGCTGACTCGGGGCGCTTTAATTTAATGGCACTTAGGCGAATTAGCAGTCTTTCAAACCTGAAGTGCTGGACAGCTCCCGACACTGCACTGGTTCTCCCCAGTGAAGAGAGGTGGGGCCAGACTTCGCCCGCCCCTTCTCTGACACCGCAACAGTCCCCACCCTCAAGGGATGCGCGAAGGCTGCTGGGAACTACTGGGGACCCAACTTGGGGTCACGAAAGGGTCCCGACTGAGATTTGGTGGGGACCTTGAGACTGGAGCCCCCCCCGGTGGGGGGAGGCGGGCAATTTCTCCAGACACATTCCTTCCTTCTGAGTCGAGACCCCACTCAATCCCCATGCTACATCCCCCCCGCGGGGGGTTGCTGGTGGTGAGGGGACGACAATGGTGCCTTCAGCCCCCAGACATGAATGAGGCCTTTGATAGCTGCACGCCATGGGGTCAGTAGAGGCCACCGTGTCCCCTGAGGCTGCCCAGCCTTCTGATTCCAAAGTTACTGGGCTAGGGAGGGTGAGGAACTGGTGAGGAAGAGAAGGTGGGTCCCATGGTCCCTGTCTTAGAGATTAATGGGCCTTGGAAAGAAAGTCATTCCCACTCAGGCAGTCTCTGGTAAACAAGGATCTTAAAGAGGTGAAGATGGGAGGGGGGTGTCTGTCTGTGATCCCCTTTTTCTGTACCAGGAGAAGACAGTTCTGTGACCCCCTTCTCCGAAGACAGTAAGGGAAACTGCATGCAAGTAACATCTAGCAGGCGTTTCCTTCTTCGCATCTCCCCTCCCCACATCAAGGCCCCACTCTGGAGGAGCAGATCCCCATGTTTTCTCAGTACCATGTTCCTCCATCTAGGGCTGCCCTTGAGGCCTGGTCCCTCTTTCCTTCTGTCTCCCCTCCCACTCCTGCACTGCACAACCTACCAGGTTTCTATGGAAACAGGCTAGGAAGGCTCTGCCAGGAGGCCAAGGCCACTGCTGCTCTTGACAGGAGGAGAGAAAAGAAATTGAGAGTGAAGATCGGGAGACAAGTTCTAGTCACTCCCAGAGGAGAGGCAGATGTGTTGGGAGTGGGGCTTTCTCCAAGGACTGAGGCACAGGAACAGAGATGTAACTGAATGATTGAAGGGCTCCTTCTCATGCCCCTAATTCTCAGTGCTCCAGACACTTAGACAAGTTCCCTCAGAGGGAATATTAGTGAGGGATAGAGGAAGGGGGCAGGTACCCAGAGTTCCTATCCTTCCTCCCTTCATGAGGCTCTCTCCCTTTTAGAACATCCTCTTTGAGAGGTTGTCTCTAGGGAACTAAGAAATGAGAGAGGAAACGGGAGTGAGGTGAGAGTATTTGAAGCCTCCCTTAGGCAAGCAACGCTAGAGGTGGTCAGAGACCTAGACTGTCAGGTCCATTTGTGGCATCCTTCTCTACTCAGGCACCTTCACTTAGGAGTTGGGGGCGGGTGGGGTAGTCTGGAGGGAGGCGATTTTCTCTTCTCGGTCTATTCCATCAGAGAGTTGGGCTCTAAAAAGAAGTGGAGATGACCAAGGATGGATGAAGAGGAAGATAAATAAGCTTAAGATAGGGCAGGGGAGGGTGGGCTGGTGCAGAAGTATTCCACTGGGGAAGGTGGAGACAGATCTACTTTCTCCTCCATACACTAACCTCAGGGAACACTCTCACTTGACCAAGGACTGCTTAAAATCTCAGAGTCCTAGGAAAGTATGCTATAAGATCCCTTGGGAAGCAAGCTCCCAGGTCATCAGAAGGTTCAGAGAGCTTCCCTAGGGAAGAGGGGAGTGAGAAAGCTCTCCCAAGAACCCAGGGTTTCCAGCATCTTACCTATCAACACTTCTTTGGCCATAGACCCCAGTATAGCCACCCTAGTGTTTGCTTATTTTGGTTATTTTTTGATCAGATATTTTGGCACTATGCACACTGCCTCCTGTTGCCATGGCAGCCGTGACAGGGGCTGAGGCACCGTGAGAAAAATACCAAAATTAATGAGTGAGCGAAAGTGCAGCCGAGAGAAAAACAAGGTTAAAAAAAGAGTTAAAACAGTAATGAAAACAGGTTTCTGAGCTCCACAGCAGAGCAGCTGCAGAGGTCTCCCCAGAGCAGCAGCTCCAGCCTGACCTTAGATTGCTGGCATCTCCCAGACCTCTCTCTAGACAGGACTCACCTGCTCTTCCCCACCTAGTCCATCCCAGACCCAGCAACAGCCACCGGAGAACCATTCTAAACCCATCAGCTCCCCTCTCCAGTAGCATGCTACCTCCGGGAACAGCATCTTGGGGGAACAGCTTCTCATCTCCTAGACAACGAACAGAATCTTAGCTACAGCCCCCACACAACAGTCGTCCAGCTATATTACCAAGAAATGGCGTCCTAGCTACACTGGAGCTTCAGAGCTTTAGCTGCAGGCAAAACAGCATCCCAGTGAGAGCCTTGCACACAAGAACAGCCCAGTCACAATCCTGGGCAATAGCATCTTAGCTATAGCCAATCCTCAATATGCTGTCATCACAGCTATAGCTTCAGGACCAATAGCATGCCAGCTACAGTCCTATATACAACAGTAGCTTTGCTCTTATCACAGGTAACAGCCTGCTTCTCAGGTACAGGCTCCTAGCAACAGCTTTTTTATCTCCTAAGACCTACACAGTAGATTCAGCTACAGCCCTAACCACATCAAATTAACACACAACAGCCTAACTTTAGCCAGTTTCAAGTGTACCAGCCTCACGCCTTCAGCTTCCAGACCAGTAGCTTTTCGGTTACAGCCCCCTTTCAAACTGCACACATGAATATACACACATTATTTCACCACAGCTTCTTGGATCATCTGATTATCTGGCTACAGCCTAGAACACAGCAAATAGGGGCAACAGCCTGTCTATTAGTTTCATATTCTAATGTATCCCAGTCTTCTTAGCTACAGCGCATCCCAGGTAAACACGTATTAGCAAGCATCCCAGCCATTTTCCTACCTAGCATCACCCAGGCTCCATTCTCTGGACACAGTCCCAGATGGACTCTCAGTCACTGTCAGTTTGAGGAGCCTCCCCCAACGCTTCCCTTGCCAACTGGTCCTCCTCCCAGTTTGGGACTGGGCCAAGAGCCTGGCTTCTCTTCTTCAGACGCTACCCCCTCTACTCCCCAACCATTCTCTCCTTGAAGTCTCAGCTCTGCCTGCCTTCCCAGGGGAAAACAAACCCCAATATTCATACCTACATCGTTTCAACTCAAGTCCCCACAGACACAGTCTGGCATCTGGAGTAGGGACATAAAGCAGAAAGAATAATAAGCATACCCTACTATTGCTGCCTTGGCCCAGTTCTATCCCAACCACTTGGTGCAGGATTTTGGGTTGATGGTGGTGGAGCAGGGAGGACCGAGGGGAACATCTGGGAGATTAGCATTTCCTGCCCAGCTCTGAGGCTGCTGATCCCGCTCAGCCCTGAGCAAAGGAGGAAACAGAAGAGCCTTTGAATGGCTCCCAGCAAGCAGCCTGGGGAGGGTTTGCTGCAGTGGGCAGCAGGCACATGCTGGGGGCAGGGAGGCTGGGGCAGCTCCTCTGTTGAAGATTTCTTCTCTCCGGCCCACTGATTTGCTTCTCGGTGCTGTGCTCAATGATGGGGCGAGTTTTGCAAGGGACAGAGAAAAGCCACTTAAAGAACAGAGCCTCCTCCCACCAGCTTTCTGCATCTCCTGTTGGGCACCTCGGTTGGGCTCCTGGGGCTGAAGGAGAGGGCTAAGGGTGAGCAGAGGGTCCAGATCAGAAAGAGAGATAAGTGGAGCTTAGGGGTGCTCTGGCAGAATCCTTTGCTTTTTCAACCAGCTACGGCTCTCACCCCTACCTCGAAGAATGTCCCACATAAGGAGGTCCAGAGGCTAGACAGATGAGAGAGCAGAAGAAAAAAAAAAAATGAGACAGAAGAAAGGTGGGGAAAATGAGGGAACGGAAGGACAGAGATGGGGTGGGGGAGGTCAGCGGCTGTGGCAGAGATCTAGTGAACAGCCTTGCTACAGATAATCTTCCCCATTTCTCTGACCTGGAACATGGGGCCTTGGCTTATAAAGCAGCACTAGGCAGGAGGTCCTACTGAATTGGGGCACTTGGCAGCCGGTGTACCAAAGCCTGAGCAAGAGGGAGTGTCCAAGCTGCTCAAACACCTCCAGATGGCGCCAGAGAGCCAGAGCTGAGCGCTAGAAACCAAGTATTGGAGTGTGAGATACTGCGTGTGACACGGTGTGTGACTCGCCGAGTGTGTGACAGGGAGCTTGTGGCACTGAGGGCGTGTGGCATAAGTCGTGACACTGGGAGGCTTCACGGGGTAGGGATCCATTTGACTCTATGAGGTGTGTTAAGTCACCGCCTCAAGTGGATGGCAGCAGCTCTACACCGCCCAGAGGGCAGGTGATGGGGGACCCTCGAACAGACTAAATTCAGGAGTGTCATTTCATCCTCACACTTGAACATCTTCCTCGCCCTCACTCTAGGGCTCCAAGATCCCATCCCCTAACCTTTCTACGGTCCCCTTTAGAGTCACACCCCCACTGCAGCTCGGTTCGAAGGGGGAGGGGCGGATTTCCCCTGAGCGCAAAAAGAAGGGAGCGCCACTTGGGGGTGTCTCGGGGGGTCTGACTGGGAAAAGGGTGGACACCTGGCTGGGCAGCTGCCCAGGGAAGATGCTGGGGAAGAAAGAACTAGAGGAGACACTTCCCCTGTCTTGACTTCCCAAGAGGCAGAGTGGGGGACAGGTGTTTGAGACCGGAGAGAGAGCAATTTCGAAGGGGTCCTGGATGGAGGTTTGGGTGCTGTGAGTGCAAGGTGAAGAGCCGAAAAGGAAACCCGTGCGCCCGGCCTTGGGCAGTAGTGGGGGGGGGGGTGCAGCGTAAGAGGAGGGGGGTCTCGTTTGGGGGCGCGGTGCTCAGGATCCCCTCCCAGCGGGACCAGAGCGGTCCCGGCTCCACCTCCCGGCCTGAAGGGGTGGGGGAGGGCGGGCAGGCCGGGAGGGAGGGGGAGGGAGGGGGCGGGCCGGCTGTGCGCTCCGCTCGCTGCTGGCTCCGCCGCCGCCGCCGCCGCCGCTGCCGCCTCACACACTAGCGGAGCGGGAGCGCGGCGCGGACGCCAAGCCGCCTGGCTGCTGCGCCCACAGCCTGCCGGAGCCGGAGCCTGAACCGCAGCGCCAGCCCCAGCCGAGTAGAGCCGCAGCCCGTGCCGGGCCCGGCGGCGGCTCACGGACAGCGGGGCGGCCGGCGGGTGCTGCCCCGAGGCGGGTAAGGATCTAGCGGCGGCGGCAGCGGCGGATCGGGGCCCAGAGCGGCCATGGCCGGAGGGAGCTGAGGGAGGGGCGCTCGGTGGAGCGAGGCGAGCGGGGCCCAGCCGGTGTCCAGCGCGCCGGGGTTGAGGTGGAGGCTTGTTGGGACACTGAGTGGGGAGATTGTGGTCGGGGCTCCCCGGCCTCCAAGGTCCACTGCAGAAAGCCGAGAGAAGGGAGGGGGTGCTGAGTTGGACCCCGGCCCCGGCGTCCGCACCCGAGCGCGCTCCAAGCCGAGGGGATGAGAGACTCCAGGAGCGCGCGGAATGGAGAAGGTTTGGGGGAAGCGCAAGGCCCTCAGTTCAGCCGGGGGCTGCCGGAGGATCAGGCGAGCTAGGAACATTAGCTGCCACACACACACTTGTTGGGCGATCTGCTCGGCTCACTCTGGCGCTTCTAGCTGGTCGCGGACACCTGGGAGAGCCACATCACAGACACATATACACATACATTCATCCTACATATGTGAACACAGACATACCTCCCCGCACACCAGCGCCCACTGGCCACACAGTCACCAGCACAGAATCTGCTTCGGCGCCTGCACGACCAGCGGCGGGGACACACAAACCGTGGCCGTAGATAACTACAACACAATCGGGTGTGATACCGGGCAGTGCCAAACACACAAACACAACCTCGTGCCTTCATAACTGCCTCGGTTTGCCAGACGAACGCTCAAAACCTAGCTGCCTGCACACATCGCCGAAAGAACACACCCTAACATAAATGATTGCCCACTCTTTGGTCAGGACATAGGTATACAGCACAGGTCTTGCTTGGCCCCCCAACTGCACCCACACACACACAACCCAGTGTCTCATAGCACGCCTTGATAGCACACACCCTAGCACAGAGGTACCTACAGCGGAGACTCATAAACAGAATCCACTGCTCAAAGCATCTTAACACTGGTTGTCACACATACCTTACACCAACAGTGTCACATTACACTCCGCAGCGCGCGCGCGCGCAGGCACGCGCACAGACACACACCACACACTCCACTCTGCCTGGTCAGATCCCCTTGGGAGAAGCCTCCAGGTTCTCCTAGAGAGCTCCCAGAGCCCTGTCACCTCAATCGGGACTTTGTTATTGTAAATATCGGCACAACTGGAGACCCGGGGCCGGCCAAACCGGCTTCCTGGCGGCACCTCCCCCCACTTACACTCCCGGGCCTGACCGGCTGGGTATTCCGAGAACAAGCTGGACAGGGCAGGCCGCGCCATGCCGCCACCCTGGGGCTGTGTGACCCTAGGTCCTAATGCAAAAGGTACAACATTGAAGAAGGTGTTTGAGAGCTTCTCCCGGCCATTCAGCTGAGTTCTCCGAGCCACCTGAGTCCCTAGCACACCTGGGTCCCGCACACCTGAGTGCCCCTCTACCAAGGCCCGGTTGCATGCCGGTCCTGGGTGCTGACAAGGCCCGGGGGCCGGATCGGAGACCGCAGCATGCGCAGAAGAAAAACTGGTAGGCGAATAGGATTCTCGTCCTTTCCTTTGGCTACTCTCTGGTAGTTCAGGCTTCTGGCCTCAGTTTCCCCAGCAGTAGGGGGCGACTAATCTTTCAGCAGGAAAAACGGATGACGCTGAGGCCATCGAGGTCTGAGTGCAGGGCAAGTACCCCGTTTCTGCTTCCGTGAGAGGATCGGTTTTATGGGAATGTCCCCGCCCGGCCAGGCTCGTGGCTTTGTGATTCCGGCGCCGGCTTCCTCCCTGCCCCCCTCCCGGCGCCCGCTGTGCTGCTTTCGCCGGCGCCGGCATGTGGGGGACCTAGGCGGAGGCTGGAGATGCGGGAGAGGAGGGATTCCCCGCGGCGGTCCTGGAGGCGAGGGACACGAGTGGCCGCTTGGCCTAAGAGAGTTCTCACTGTGCTGCGCCTCACCTAGCCTCACCTTGGGCTCCAGAAGGCCAGGCGTCACCCTGTTGGTGGGCGGGGGTGGGGTGACTAGAACCTTAGGAGCGGCCGCCATCCCCCACCACACACACACACACACACACAAGAGGCGTCCTCTGGGTGGAGGCGCTCGGGCGTGCTGGGTGTGTGCTGAGAGCGCTCACTGACCGAAACGGTGAGGACTGGGACTGCCCATGCTGGCTAAGCCCAGGACTTAGTACCGGAAGGTGCAGGGTTCTTCCCAGCACTTGCTCTCCGTCAGATGGTTGGACAGGGACAATCCAGAAGGTGGTTGTGGTACCCTTAGAGGTCTAGATACGTGTGAGAGCGCCTGGATGTTACTTTCTTGAGTGTGTGCGGGGGTAAGGGGGGGGGTCTGCGATGAGATGAGGTTGAGACCTGCAACAGCTAGGCTAGAGCAGAGGATGGGTTCAGGAGAGAACCTAAGAAACCCTGAAAAGGGTAAGAGGCAGGATAGGGAAAATAGGCCTAGGTTCTGGTGGTTCTTCTAGTTGTCTTCCTTCGTCCGTCTTTCGTTCCATGTTACAGGGGACCAGCTCTAACTGGGTATCTTGCAGCTCTGGCTACTTCAGCAGAGAGCTGGGCAAGAGTAGGTGACACTGCTTGGAATGGGCCTCTGCATGGTGGGGAGGAGCTAAGAGGAAATCTGGATTCTTATGTGGAGTGAGAGGTGTCACTGCCCGGGAACAAAGCTAGTAGGTGTTGCAGAGAGGGATTTTGTTAAACAATTGAGCAGATATTGTTTGCCAGTGCCCATTGTGAGTAGTAGTAGATCACACACTATCTTTTCTTTCATAGGCTAGCAGATTCTTTGTTCCTTCTTTGATCCAGAAAGCTCCTACTATGTGCCTGGTGGTGGAATAAAATGCTCTGTTTAAATTTCTAATTTTTCTTGCAATGTAATAGTCCTTAGATGCATTGAATCTCATTTGATTCTCCCAAGTAACTTTAAGAGGCAGGATCTTTAAAAATATATATTACCTTTATTTATTTAGTTTATCTGTGCATGTACGCACACACACATTTGCAGGTCAGAAAATGACTTTTAATGGTCAGTTCTCTCCCTCCCACTATGTAGGTCTCAGGAATCACACTGCAAATTCCTTTATCCACTGAGCTATCTTACTTGCCTGAGAATCAGGACCCCTCCCCCTCATTTAATAACACAGAATGGATACAGGAAAGTGAATCACCTGGATAAGGTCACACAACTAGGAAGTGATGATGGGTGAGGGTTTGAACTCAGCAATCTGGCTTGGGAATGCAGGTGCCTGGAAGCCTGCAGAGGCTAATAGAGGGTTCTGGAAGATGGGAAAGGAACGAGTGCTGCTCGCTGTGGGAAGCCTCTGAACAGCTCCACCCCATACAGCTCTACTTGCTTACCCTCCGCCCAGGCTCTCAGATGGTTCCTTTGTCCTTTGGTGTTTTGTGTGTGCAGCTCTGGTGGCTGTTGTGTAATGGTGCTGGGGCAGGTGTGGGGCCATAGGCTTCAGAGCTGACCTGGTCCCGGAAACTGTGAAAGCTCCTCTCACAGCATCCAGCAAGAAGTGGACCTTGGTCCCAAAGTTGTGTGCAAATGAAGGTTCCTAGTGAGACTTCACCCGGCCTCAGACCTTCTCAGATGTTGACACAGATAGTCTCCTCTGACCAATGGGACTCTTGTCCCTTTGTTCCTCACTTCTAGGCTTTGATGGGCTTTGTTGTCTGTTTGTTCCTTCTCAGTCCTTGTGGAGATGGGTCACTGTGCCTTTCCCTACTTAGGGTCTGTCTTACCAGGATCCTGGGCACCCACGTCACTGGGTGGAGAGGCACCCTTGCCTAGAAAAGTATCCTGGGCAGATAAGACAGCTTCAAAGCTGCCGCCTGAGACTAATAACTCCCAACACCAACAGCCTGGGACAAAGTTCAACAGTGTTGGGGTAGGGATGTGGAAAGGTCACTTTACTGCTTCTCCCAGCCCCTTCCTGGTAGGCCACATGACTCCACAGCTGCACATGGCTGAGAGGCTTGCCTTCCCTCCTGGCCAGGCCAGGTTGGTAATCTAGGGTTGGATGAGAGGTAATAAATATAGTAAATACCATGTATCAGCCTCCGGTTTCTGCTGTTTTCCCTACATTTTGTCTTTAATAGATCCTGCCTGTTCATAACTGTTTCTGTGACTTAGACTGTTTTACATATTTTTGAGTCTTAGAACATCAGTGATTGCTTGGGGGGGCATGGTGGATACACCTTTAATCTCAGCACTCTTGAGGGAGGCAGAGACAGATGGATCTCTGAGGTCAGCCTGGTCTACAGAGTGAGTTCCAGGATAGCCAGGACTAGACAGAAAAATCCCTGCCTCAACACCCCAAGAAAAGATTTGGAAAGGGTGCCATTATAATAAGTAATATCTATTTCAAATGATTAAATATTGAACAATTCACTAGTAGAACCCTACAGTTTATTGAGTGGTGATGGTTGTTGCTGGTGGTGATGATATAGTCTGCAGGGCTTAAACTCCATTCTACTCTGAAACTATTTTCTTTCAGTGTATCAACCTTTGTATCACAGTTGCCTAGGGGGTTTTTCCAGGTCCCACCTTCAAATTAAAATTCCTAAGGGTAGAGCCAGATAATGCTTATTTTAATAGAACTCTCAAAGTACTTCAAGTACCTAAACCAACCCCCTTTAACATTTGTTCCCATTTTGGGCCATCTTCCCTCCAGACTCATCCCCATCCCTATAACTTCCTTGGCTTGTACTTTATCCTGTGGTAAGCCTTTCTTGACTGCTGATGGCTGGAGGTAAAGCAAGCTCTTAAAGGGAGGTGGGGCTGAGAGGCCTGAGGGGTTTGTGTCTCAGGCTGTGATTCCTAAATAAGAGGAGAGTGTCAACTATCAGAGTGACCGTGGAGCAACACCATCCTGACTTTGTTAGGCCACAGACCCTTTGATTTGTTGCCAAATTTTATGAACAGACATTTTCCTAGAAAAATCCTGCTGGATAATGTACAATTCCCAAAGGGAGTGTGATCCCCAGACATAAACCTTTGATCTGGGAATGGGGCAAAAAAAGTGAGGAAGTCCTTTGGAAAGTCCTCTGGAGATATATTTTGGGTTGGAGCTTGAGGTATGATAGAGGATAAATCCAAATGGGGCGTCATAAAGTCCCTTCCTTTTAAGAGAGCGGGCTTGTGGCTAAGAATAAGCATGTGTACTTATCTGGTGAAGGTCTTGCAGGTTGAGGAGTGGCCAAGAGGGGCATATATTTGGGGAAGGCTCCCGACAGGAGCTTGAACTGTTGGAGGAATCTGTACATTTGGTGAACATTTGCTGAGCACTGCAGCAGAGCAGATTCTAAATGGATATTTGCATTTGTCCCAGTAGATTCCTAGGAAATTGGCAGATAGGCAAAGTGAGTAAACCATTTACCATACAGCCGAGGCCAGCAGGAGTTAAAGCCTGGGAATCATGTGAGAACTGTTTATTTCAGGCCTACTGTGTGTCTGGGTTCAATTCTGGATGACACAGTAAACAATTAGAGGCTTATAACTGTAATTCAGTTCTAAAGAGGCTTGAATTTAAGGCCAGCCTAGACTACATCTTGAATTCCAGGACAGCCTGGGTTACAGTGTATGAGACCCTGCCTCAAGAAATGCTCTCTAATTTCAGTTTGGAATTAGCCAATTTTCCAAACAGGCCTGAAACTATAATTGTGCTAAGTGCTTTGAAAGAAAGACAATTTGTTGAGTGACTACATTGTTATAAACACCTACCCTACATTAACTCAAACCTACTAGTAAATAGATAGTATTGTCTCCATTTGACAGATGAAGAAACTGAGGCTTTCAATTGTTTACTCCAGGAAATAGACGTCTGGGGCTTGCCTCATATTATCTAAGGTCACAACCCAGGTTCATCTCCACCACCCTTACATGTGCCAAATGGGTACACAGAGGTAACCCAGCAAACTGACAGTCACTGAGCTAGAGATGGTGTTAAAGCAGATGGCAGTCTTCCTTGCTGTGTTCCTACACTCAGGGCACAGCCTTTTAAGTGACTAAAAAGCTTTCATTGAGTATGTGAATGAGCATTTGCCATATACCCATATCAGTTGGGGCAGGAGGGATGAGTGAGTATATGAACTCTTGCCTCTTTGGAATGTCTGGCGTCTTCCTGGGGAGACAGAGAACACAGGAGTAGGTGCCCAATACGATAGTTGAACAACAGGGCTGGGTGGTGTCCGGGGCAGCCCAGTGATTCACTGCCTTAGGATTGGAGTAGACAGTAAGTGGCTGAGAGTTGGGGGAAAGAGAGGTCACTGTGGGCTGGAGAGGCCTGGGAAGGCATTGTAGGGTTGCGAGCAGTGGCAAAACCTGTCTTCAGTGGGATGGGCCTGGGATAGAGATTCTAGAAGTAAGGAAAATGAATAAGCCTGAAACCATCCTTCCTCCCCATAGAAAATGCTGGGCCAGAAACTTGGGTTTTGAATAGAGGAAGGGTTTGCCATGGTTGTTTTTTCAGAGATGAGAGACCAGTGACTGGGACAGTACTGGCAGGTCTGATAACATGGGCAGGTGGGCAGCCTCAGAATGGAGTGATGAAAGAGTCAGGCTGTCTTGATGGTAATGCACACCAGAGCCCGTCCTGGAGGGTCTGGGGGTGGCAGAAAGAGGAGGATATGAGATACACTAGATCAGTTAAAGATGGTGGAAGGGATGGGTATACAGCAGGTTCTGGATGGAGGCAAGGATACAGGTCAGACTGGAGCCAAAACCAGGTGTGGTAGTGCGCATCTGTAGTCCCAGCATTAGGGTTTTGTTGTTTTGTTTTGAGACAGGATTTTAATCCCCGCATTCCGGAAACTGAGTCAGGAGGAGTTCAAGGCTAGTATGGGATACCTAGTGGGAATTTATCTTAAAAAAAAAAAAAAAAAAAAAAAAAAAAAAAAAAAAAAAAAGGTATGGGAAGGTAACTCAGTGGTAGATTATTTATCTAGCTTGTATTTCATTCTCAGCACTGTGGAAAAAATTAAATGAATGAATAAGGAAATAAATAAATAAACTGGGAGGCTGTTGATCATCTGGAGGGGAGAGACAGTGGACCAGTGAAGGCAGATGGTATCATCGCAGCTCTGTGCCAGTTAGACCTGCTGGGCTTTCTGTTGCTAAGACAGGCCAGGGCAGCTCCCAGTGTCAATTTGAGGGCTAGTCAGTTCTAACCCCAATCTTGACCTCTACTCCTTTTTTTCTACACACCTACCCGTGACAACAGGCAGCAAGGAGTACTAAGAACTGTTTGTTGCATGGGCCCACACAATACTTTGAGACACATTTCTGGGGAAGTCAGGGAAGGGTTACACTTACTCAGCTTCAGCATTTTCCTTAAATTTGTGTGTGTGCTGGGGAGCCGGGGGGTGCCTGTCACAGAATGTATGGAGGTCAGAGGATAACATACACGAGGGTCAGTTCCCTCCTTCTGATGTAGGTCCTGGGATTGAATATGGGTCATCAGGCTTGGCAGCAGGCACCTTCACCCACTGAGCCATCTCACTGGCCTTGCTACTAGCCATTTTCAGAAGATATTGCCATTCAGTTGTGGGAGTGGGGAACATTGGGTGCTGTGGATGCTGTTTGTCAAAAAAGGATCTGAGAGGCAATAACTCATACATGTAACCTTATTTGGTATCTCAGGAGAAAGAAAAATGAAATACTCTTCCCCTTTCTCTACTAACATGAATGGGAAGTATGGTCAATAATGACTCTCAGGGTCTGGCACCTGAGCGGGTGGGTACACGTTGTTTTTGTCCTAAAGATGTGAGGAGTAGTGTTCCAACTGGAGGTGTCCCAGGCCTTTAGCTCCCTATCTCAGTATCAGGGTAATTACCATGGGTGACTAAGGCAGGATGCTGGTGAGAAGGAGGTGTTGTGCAAAGCACAGAGCTGAAAGCAGGGTGGGGGGGCGGTACCCAGGGAACGTCAGCTGGGTAAGGGCGTGCCATGAGCAGGAGCTGCTGTAGACCTGCCTGTTGTCTTACTGACTTCTCCAGCTGGGTCAGATGCAGCTGCTACATCCCACCGTGGGTGAGGCTCTGGATTCTGGAATCACATTTCTGGTCTGGCCTTGACTCTCTGTGGGGGAATAGTGAATCATTGGGAGAGGGAGAATGGGGGTTGTCTCTGTCGGCTTTTGGGGTCAACTTCTTTGTAGCTAATGGCCTCTACTTTGTGTCTTCTTGTAGTTCTCCTGATTCTGGAACCTGCCAGGATGGGGCCTCTGAGGCCCAGCCCAGGGCCTGGGGGGCAGCGGTTGCTGCTGCCCCCCTTACTTCTGGCACTGCTGCTTCTGTTGGCTCCATCTGCAGGCCATACCACCCAGGTAGTATACAAGGTGCCAGAGGAACAGCCGCCCAACACCCTCATTGGGAGCCTTGCTGCCGACTATGGTTTTCCAGACGTGGCTCATCTGTATAAACTAGAGGTAGGTGCTCCATATCTTCGAGTGGATGGCAAGACTGGTGACATTTTCACCACAGAGACCTCCATTGACCGAGAGGGGCTCCGTGAATGCCAGAACCAGATCCCTGGGAATCCTTGTATCCTGGAGTTTGAGGTGTCTATCACGGACCTCATGCAGAATGGCAGCCCCCGGCTGGTAGAGGGCCAGATAGAGGTGCAAGACATCAATGACAACACACCCAACTTTGCTTCACCGGTCATCACCCTGGCCATCCCTGAGAACACCAACATCGGCTCTCTCTTCCCCATCCCATTGGCCACAGACCGTGATGCTGGCCCCAATGGTGTAGCATCCTATGAGCTGCAGGCTGGGCCTGAAGCCCAGGAGCTATTTGGACTGCAGGTGGCCGAGGACCAGGAAGAGAAGCAACCACAGCTCATTGTCATGGGCAACCTGGACCGTGAGCGTTGGGACTCCTATGACCTCACCATCAAGGTACAGGATGGTGGCAGTCCTCCACGTGCCAGCAGCGCCCTGCTGCGTGTCACTGTGCTTGATACAAATGACAACGCACCCAAGTTCGAGCGGCCAACTTACGAAGCTGAGCTGTCCGAGAATAGCCCCATTGGCCACTCGGTCATCCAGGTGAGAGACTTCTTCCATCTAACTTGTCAGGGTGACCCACTTCTAGAAATGGGACCCACCAAAACCAGGTGGGAGGTTCCTTCAGTTAGGGAAAAAACAAAAAAGTCTCTTGTGGGAAGCTCCCTCTTCCCAACCCAGCCAAAGGAGAATTTCTCATCAACGTACTTTCCTCCATCTGAACAAGTGACAGTGACATAGCATCTAAATATCATCATACCTCACCATCAGATTCAACTTAGGGAAACTTCTGGGAAGTGAAATTGCTCTAAGCTCAGGGAGTGCCATCTCCTTATCCCGGGCTGAATCAAGGAACACACCTTTTACTCAGTAGACCCTCTTCTGCCATGAGACTTTTAGCCAGGTGAGAATTTTTGCTTCAGCTAGGGATGAAGCCTTATTGTGTCCTCTCTCAACAAAGTCATGAGATTGTGTCAGCCAGGAGCATTCCCAGTTTTGACAACTCACACTGGACTATATTTATACATTTGCTTCTTTTCCCAGCCACTGGGAAAAGACAGTTGTGGAGGGGTCAGTAACTGAAAGTTCTCAGCACCTGTCTTCATGGGAACTGCCCCAGGGCCTGGGCAGCAGCTTGGCGGGGCTAGGGCCTGGGAGGGAGCAGAGAAGCGTCCTTACAGACAGGTGGGTGTATCTTCCGCTGTCATCTCAGCCCTGGCCTCCTGCCAGCCCTATCTTCTTTCTTCTTCCCCATGGGCTGAGACTATCTCTGTCCATGATGTGAGCAAGCTAAAGAGAATTCAGCTGCCCGGACACCGTTACCCAACCTGAGAGACCCTTCCTTCTAGGTCCTAGAGCTGAAGTGAGTGGGTGGTAGTTTTTATCTTTTCTAGAGGCTGGTGGACTAGAATATAGAAATGAGGCTAAGAAAGAATAGAAGGACAGCCGTGCGGGATGATGAACAATAATAGCCCAGGTGCCAGGCACTGTTCTAAATGCACTATGTGTATTATATAATTTAATCTTACAGTACAAAGGTAAGTAAGCATTATCCCATTTTACAGAAGGGAAGTTGAGCCCATAGAGATTTCTTAATTTGCCTGAGGTCAGAACCCACCCTGACTTAGCTCATGTCCTATAGTCTTGCTTTACATGCTCTAAGTGAGGTGAAACAGAACACACAAAGTCCTTAGAGGCTGGCAGTACTGAAAAGCGGCAAAGTTAGGACCCAGCATGGGAGAAATCTGGGAGTTAGAGACGGAAACAAAGATGGGATGGGTGAGGAGATACCTAAGAGGTAGATCTAGAGACAAGGAGGATGTGGGAACCTAGACATAGAGCCGGTGATGGACAGACTGGGGTTAGGTGGGAAAAATAGTTAGAGGTTTACTACCTTCAAAGGTGTGAAGGGACCTCAGGGCAGCTGGAAGCCCTTGTCCAGGTGTCTGTCTTCTCTGTAGAAAAGCCTTGATAGGTATGTATGGAGTTCCCTTCCTAAGGAGGACAGAAGTCCCACGGTGACATTGGATTTTTTAGAAACAGATGGATGGGTGAATGAATGAATGAATGAATGACAGATCGAAAGAAAGGGGGAATTAATTTAAGAATCACTTGCCATGTTCTAGGTAGCACTGGGTTTTTATTTATACACACCATTTAACCTTCACTACAATCTTATGAAGTCAGTTCTATTATCCATCCCCATTTTATACAGTTGTAGAGTGAGGCTTGGAAAAATTAAAATAATTGGCCCAAAGCCACATATAGTTGGAAAGCAGTAGAGCTGGGATTTGAACCTAAGACTGATTTTGCTCCCTAGTGACTGCCAAGGTATGCTTACTACTCCTTTCCATCATCTCCCCCAAGACAGACAGACAGACAGACAGACACACACACACACACACACACACACACACACACACACACACACACACATACTTCAATACATTCTGTTTGGCTGTAAATACTTTCAACCCCTCACCAGTGGTACCTCATAGCCACCCCACCTGGCTTCTGTTGCCCCATTACCACCCATGTTTGAATAGACTTGGTCCCAGTGCAGGGCGTCATTGGTGTGGGAGGGCGTGCCCACTGCAAAGGGACAGGCAGTTCATTGTTTAGTGCTAGAAGCCCAGCCCGCTGCCAGCAGGCTCTGTGGCCTGCACCAACCCCTCCCTTTTGGCCCCAGGCTCAGGCTGGATTCCTCACACTGGTGCCTTGCCAGCAACAGACAACAGTCAAGAAGCTACAGAAACAGGTTTCCCCAGTTTGACAGCAGTGGCTGGGTTGGGCCTACTGGGTCCTTTCTGACCTGTATCTCTATCTGGCTGCTTTCAACAGAAATCCCCTCACCTGGGGCCTCTAGCTGGGCATGGGGGTCTCCACTGATGCATGCACACACATGAACAAAAACACTTTCTCTACTCAAATATCACAGCTTACATTCACATACTCGGGTGTGCATCACCTGCCTGCATATAAGGTGTGTACATAAGTACATGCATTCCCACCATCTCTGCTGCTCAAATACTTTCTCATCCAATCAGAAGGCATGTGTGTGTGTGGGGGGGGGACAGTTCATTTGGCTGAAAGGGTTTGCTCAATGCATGTTGGCTCATCTCTGTTTAGGTGGACTGGTTCAGATAAAGAGTGGAATATAATTCTGCCTGGTCCTAGTGATGTAACTGTCACTTGGAAGGATTTGCAAGCTGCATCTGGGCTCTTTAGGAAAACAGGTTAGCAGCATCTACCAGGATGCCAGGCCTAGGTGAAAGACTGTGGAGTTAGCTTCATTGAGTCTGGTGTGCTTGTGGGAAAGGACATTAGCAACACATGCACCTTAACTTACTGACCTGTCCCTGTTCCCTATAGGTGAAAGCCAATGACTCGGACCAAGGTGCCAATGCAGAGATTGACTATACCTTCCACCAGGCACCTGAAGTTGTCAGGCGCCTTTTGCGACTAGACAGGAACACCGGGCTTATCACTGTTCAGGGTCCTGTGGACCGTGAGGATCTAAGCACTCTTCGTTTCTCAGTGCTCGCCAAGGACCGTGGCGCCAATCCAAAGAGTGCCCGTGCCCAGGTAGTTGTGACTGTGAAAGACATGAACGACAATGCACCCACCATTGAGATCCGAGGCATAGGGCTGGTGACTCACCAAGATGGCATGGCTAACATATCGGAGGATGTGGCAGAGGAGACGGCTGTGGCCTTGGTGCAGGTGTCTGATCGAGATGAGGGAGAGAATGCGGCGGTCACCTGTGTAGTAGCCGGTGATGTGCCCTTTCAGCTACGGCAGGCCAGCGAGACAGGCAGTGACAGCAAGAAAAAGTACTTTCTGCAGACCACCACACCTCTCGACTATGAGAAAGTCAAAGACTATACCATTGAGATCGTGGCTGTGGACTCCGGCAACCCCCCACTGTCTAGCACCAATTCCCTCAAGGTCCAGGTGGTAGATGTCAATGACAATGCCCCTGTCTTCACTCAGAGCATCACTGAAGTTGCCTTCCCAGAAAACAACAAGCCTGGGGAAGTGGTGGCTGAGGTCACGGCCAGTGATGCTGACTCTGGCTCTAATGCAGAGCTGGTGTATTCTCTGGAACCCGAGCCAGCTGCCCAAGGCCTCTTCACTATCTCACCTGAGAATGGAGAGATCCGGGTGAAGACATCACTGGATCGGGAACAGAGAGACAGCTATGAGTTGAAGGTGGTAGCAGCTGACCGGGGCAGTCCCAGCCTACAGGGTACAGCCACGGTCCTTGTCAATGTGCTTGACTGCAATGACAATGACCCCAAATTTATGCTGAGTGGCTACAACTTCTCAGTGATGGAGAACATGCCAGCGCTGAGTCCTGTGGGCATGGTGACTGTCATTGATGGAGACAAGGGGGAGAATGCCCGGGTGCAGCTCTCGGTAGAGCAAGACAATGGTGACTTTGTTATCCAGAATGGCACAGGCACCATCTTATCCAGTCTGAGCTTCGACAGGGAGCAACAGAGCACCTATACCTTCCAACTGAAGGCTGTAGATGGTGGTGTCCCACCTCGCTCAGCTTACGTCGGTGTCACCATCAATGTGTTGGATGAGAATGATAATGCACCCTTTATCACCGCTCCGTCCAACACATCTCACCGACTGCTGACCCCGCAGACGCGGCTTGGTGAGACAGTCAGTCAGGTGACAGCGGAGGACATTGACTCTGGTGTCAATGCTGAGCTGACCTATAGCATTGCCGGTGGCAACCCTTATGGACTCTTCCAGATTGGATCCCATTCAGGTGCCATCACCCTGGAGAAGGAGATTGAACGGCGCCACCACGGGCTCCACCGTCTAGTGGTGAAGGTCAGTGACCGCGGCAAGCCCCCTCGCTATGGCACGGCCTTGGTCCACCTTTACGTCAATGAGACCTTAGCCAATCGCACACTGCTAGAGACCCTCCTTGTCCATAGCCTGGACACGCCATTGGATATTGACATCGCTGGGGACCCAGAGTACGAGCGCTCCAAGCAGCGGGGCAACATTCTCTTTGGAGTCGTAGCCGGTGTGGTGGCCGTGGCTTTACTCATCGCCTTGGCAGTGTTGGTGCGCTACTGCCGGCAGCGAGAGGCCAAAAGTGGCTATCAGGCTGGCAAGAAGGAGACTAAGGACCTGTATGCCCCCAAGCCCAGCGGCAAAGCTGCCAAGGGAAACAAAAGCAAGGGGAAGAAGAGCAAGTCCCCGAAGCCAGTGAAGCCAGTGGAGGACGAGGATGAAGCTGGGCTGCAGAAGTCTCTCAAGTTCAACCTAATGAGCGATGCCCCTGGAGACAGTCCCCGAATCCACCTGCCCCTCAACTACCCACCGGGCAGCCCCGACTTAGGCCGCCACTACCGCTCTAACTCCCCACTGCCTTCTATCCAGCTGCAACCCCAGTCACCCTCGGCCTCCAAGAAGCACCAGGTGGTACAGGACCTGCCGCCTGCAAACACATTTGTAGGCACCGGGGACACCACGTCCACGGGTTCCGAGCAGTACTCCGACTACAGCTATCGCACCAACCCCCCCAAATACCCCAGCAAGCAGGTAGGCCAGCCCTTTCGGCTCAGCACACCCCAGCCCCCACCCCACCCCTACCATGGGGCCATCTGGACCGAGGTGTGGGAGTGATGGGAAAGGTGTATTTTGCCTACCACGTTCAACTAGATCATGTGGGAGCATCCTGAGCTAGCTGTGGGAGGTAGGAACACTGATCTGGGGTTACCGAGACCTCACTAAGGACTCTGCTGCCTTCCCCAGACATGAAGGGTTAAGCTGAGTGGAAACCGATAGAGAGGGTCTATAGTGTCCTCCCTGCTTCTCCCCACAGGAGTGGGGAGTGACTTGTCAGGTCCCAGAATGCTGAACTAGCTACTGGGTCTTTCAGGTGGAGCTGATGGGCAGGAGACTAGGTTTGGAGACAGAAGGGAACAGGGTAAAGTGGGAGGAGATTACTCCAAACCTGGCTCTCTTTCCGAGATCAGCTCTACAGGTGCTCCTTTGGAGGGGACACAGAAGACCTAGAACCTGGGTGGGAACTCTGCTGGGGAGGGGAGAACCCCCCCCCACTCGTGCCTTCTGTATGTACTATGTAATAACTTCTTCCTCATCCCCAGGCCCCGGGGTGGGGGGGCTGGCCCCACATCCCCTACCCCAGCCCTATTCATGCGGCCCTGACAATAAAGTTCTCTATTTTTGGAGTTTTGGTTTCTTATTTTTCTGGAACTGAGAGAAGCAGCGAGAGAGACCGAAAGCAGCTCTGTTTTCAATTCCTGCCTCAATTTCACCATGTCTACCCTTTATCCCGCCTTACTCCCTAGGCCTGCCCACTTTACTGTGGCCTTATCTTAGTGTATCATCTCCTGTCCACCCCACACCCATTTCCATGTCTGGAGAAAGTTCCAGCCTTCAAATGGAGGAATATGGTAGCATGCTCCCTCACCCCATGTTTGCGAGGCCTTCTCCCTGTCCCGAGACTCTTCACCAAGAAAGGGTAGGAAGAGAGGCTCTGTTTTCTAGTTCATCTGCCTAAATGGAGTAGCTTCTGAGAGAGCTGAAACCAGAGCACCTGTGCGGGGTGGCAGCCAGCTTTCCTGCCTCAGGTGAAGCCAGAGAACCTTTGGATTACACCATCCACCTTCCCTCAGGGCAAGATCTTCCCCAAAGTCCCTTTCCCAGCCTCTTGATCACACCAACACTCAGCAATTAGCTGGTCCTGCCCTGTGTCTCCCCATGATCATCAGCCTGAGCTCCAGACAGAGAGGACCCTGAGAGGCAAGGGGTTTCTCCAGGGCTTCAGACACCCACCTTACACTCCATGATTGGGTGAGCCATTGTGATAGGATAAGGTTTCCCAATTCTGCTCCTGCCCAAGGCAGCCTCCCTCCCTTCCTTCAGCTCCTTACTCTAAGCCAGGACTACCAGCTAGCTCTCTCTCTCTCCCTCCGTCTCTCATTTCTTGCTCTCCTGGGTCTGCCCTGTCTCTGGTTGTGCCTGAGGGAAGTTAAGGTGTGGGTGAGGGGCCTCTGGTCCTGGGGGAGTCTCTGTCCAGAGGCAACCTATCTCCATGGTGATCAAAGAGGCTTGAGACACTCCCAGTAGGCTCAAGGCGCCAGCTCTCTTCTGGGTTCCACCTGTAAACTCCCCCCAAAGCCCTGGGGTACCCCCAAAGTGAAAAAACATCTGAAAGGTATGGAGGATTGGGTATGGGGAGGTCATATCTAGTTACAACTTCTTTTTCCTGAGAAGTCAGGTGTCCTCCAGAAACTCCTACCCTCACACTCCTTCTCTCCCATTTCTGCCTTGAAACCTTGCTTCTTCCAGCCCTTGACCTCATCGATCCCTTTCTCCTCAAGGTCTGAGGGATGGACAATCCCTTACTGGGCTCCAACTCAGCCAGTCATCCATGGAAGCACACTGAATACCTCCTCCCAGCATTGAGTATAACCAAATCTTACCATTTGTCATCATCACAATACATAGCCCAATCCCTACTACTGCATGCTCAGCATGGAACTCAACTTGATTGCCAACAAGTGAAATGAATCCCAAATGTCAAATGAGAAGGGCCATCGGAAGCTTTTCCTTATGTGTACTGCAAAACTATTTTAACTTTCTTTTTGAGACAAGGTCTTACTATGTAGCTTTGAATGGCCTGAAGCTTGCTATATAGACCTGGCTGGCCTTGAACTCATAGAGATCCACTGCCTCTGCCTTCCTAGTGCTGAAATTAACTCATGTGTCACCGAGTCCAAGACTGGGAAAAATTTATTACTGTGGTTCTTTCCCCTTTTGGGGAGTCTTGCTTGGTGCAAGTTTCCATATGTGAATTCATTTGATGCTCTTAGCTTGGCGACACAGGTCAGTTTATTATAGTCATTTCACATAAGGGAAAACTAGCAGTTGATGGAGTAAGAATTTAAGCATAAAGTATCAGAGAATCTGATTTCCAGAGTCTGCCATTATCTACTATACTATTAAAAGCTGATTCTATGATTAAGTTAGTGAGAGACTAACTTATCCCATCCTATAATATAACAAGTTCTGCAGAACCCTGTCACAAAGGGTGAACTTGTTAAACTTGTATAACTGAGTTTCCCACATTGGTTTGATTGTAGTGTTCTACTTTCAGGACATAATATGGGGGAAAATAGGAATGGGCTTCCCAGAGCCAGCTTGTCAGTAATGGGTAAGATTTGGGCAGAAGGGCCTCCTTGCCTAGGGTCACTGTGCTCACTGCGTGAGTGGCTCTTAAGGCAGGGGTGAGCATGACCAGTTTGGAAGCAGGGAAAGGATAGGAAGGGAACATTCTGGTTGGAGTGGAGGGTGTAGGAAAGAGTAAAGTGAACCTGGAAAAACTATACATTGGAGAGGATGAGGATGCTTTGCTAAAAGGCCCCCAAGAAGCAAAATCTCTTACGTCTCAGTTTTCCAGGTGAACTGGATTTTTAAAAGAGCACTTGCTTTGCCTAGCTCAATTGAGCCCTAGCTCAGTCCCCATTTGTACCGGAGGGGGGGCACTGAAGCAATAGCGTTGGGACTCAGGATGGCAGTGAGGATGACAGGTGCATGGATTTGGTTGAATTTAGGGGAAAAGGGCCAACAATATTCAAGAACCTAATTGATAGGGCGTGGGGATGGTGATGAGGGAGAAATCACCAGGATTCCCATGTGGATATCAGCTTTCTGAGTGTGGGTAACGGGATAGTGATGAGCTCACTACCTATGTGAAAGACGATCGATGAGAAATAATTTGATTTCAGACATGTTGGATCTGGAGGGTCAGTATGGGTAGCCCATGAAATACTCAGCAAGTACTCAAGACCAGAGATTGAGTGATTTGGGACCTGGTCTTTTAAGGTTTGATAGAACTGCAAGAGCTGTTAAGGTTGAGTAAAACCACTTAGCATTTCACTGATGGGGGAAAGCCCAAGAGACAGAGACGTGTCCACATGTGGGACTGAAGCCCTTGATTACTGGGTTCTTCAGGGAAGAACAGCTAGCTGATGGCCAGTCTTGGCAGACAACAAAGAGAAGCGCAGGTTGCCCTGTGCCTTTGAGGACCATCCTGAAGGCTGTTTATCTCATTGCCTGGTGATCTTGCTCCTTTATAACCTCCTCGCCCCAAAGGTGCAGGTCTGTTCTGAAGAGGTTTCATCACCCAGACCTCGCATTGTTTGGGACTGAAAATGTGGGGAGGTAGCCACCAGTGCCAAAGCTCCTTGTCCTGATACCTTAGACATTAGTAGGAGGCTGCAGAAGGGGGAGAGTGGGCTTATAAATCAGAGATCACCTCTCTTGGCTATTTCCTTGACCTTTTATCAAAGGGCCACAGAGCTGAGACAAGGTGCTTTTGTCTTGGAGGATTAGTCTGTTGATCCATCAACAGGATCTGAGTGTTGCTGCTCCTTTGGCCTCCGGGGACCCAGGATCTGTGTCCTCCACAATTTTTAATTTCTGGCTGGCAGGAAAACCAGTGGAGGTCCCAGGTGGGTGGCTTGATAGTTGTGCCAAGTGCCAGGCTGAGGTTGCCAGGTTCCTGGTCTGATCATTAACCCGTGGCAGGCAGACAGGATTGCTGGCAGGGAACTGCCTGTCACTGTTCAATTCTCTCAATGCCAGTACCCAGTCTAAACTTGAGTCTGGCTCTACCAAGCAGGGAGTCCCTCCTTGTGCTCCTTTCTGTTTCCTAGAGGGGAATCCATAGAGAAGAGCCTACCCAGTCCTTGATGCTTGTCACATGCTCCACCACACTGGGCCTTGCCCTCTACAGCTTCCCTGACATGGAGCACTGAGGGGTTCCATTTATGTTCGTCTTACCAAGTTCCCTCTCCTCCCTCCAGCCTCTCCCACACTCAGGCCTCTCTGAAGGGATTTGTAGAGGGCTGGGGCCTGAGTAGGAGGGGCTCTTGGAGGCCTCAGTACTGCAAACTTGGTCTGAGGAGCAAGATGCAAGAGGTTGGTACCCTTTGGATGGAGGCAATGGGAAGTTGCAGAGCAATGAGTAAGTAAGGAGAGGAGCTCAAGCCTAGAAGGTACAGTTAGACTAATAAGGGATGGTTCTTTTTGGAAGAGCTGCATGGGAGATAGGAGTCCTCTGCTTTCAGGAAGCTGTTTCAGAAGCTTGAGGCTGTGCTGGTGTTTAGAGGCCAGAATGGCACCTGGAGTTGGCTGAGACTGTGCTGTTCTGCTCTCGGGCTCTACTCTGTGGCTCATTCTGTTCTGAAAGGCAAGGGACGCCATGCCTGTGTTTGGGAGCTGTGCTGAAATAGAGTTGTCATGGCAGTCTGGGGCTGTAATAACAGTGGGATCTACGCTATGTTGGGACTTTCAGTGTGTGGACTTGGCTGTACTGGGAGCTAGCCTCGGATTAAGAGGCATCTCTACTAGACTCTATGCTTTCTGGGGCCTATGCCGTACTAAAGGGGTTGGGCCTCTTCTTGGCTGTTGCTGAGGCCTAGGACTGGTGTGGTGCTGGGCTCCATGGAGGAGGCTAACCAGCCAAGAGTAACATTCTCTCTCCCTACAGTTACCTCACCGCCGTGTCACCTTCTCGGCCACCAGTCAGGCCCAGGAGCTGCAGGACCCATCACAGCACAGTTATTATGATAGTGGCCTGGAAGAGTCTGAAACGCCATCTAGCAAGTCATCCTCAGGACCCCGACTTGGTCCCCTGGCCCTACCTGAGGACCACTATGAGCGTACCACCCCTGATGGCAGCATAGGTGAAATGGAACACCCTGAGAACGGTGAGGAGGAGCATCAGTGTGTCTGAGGCATCTTAGGAATGAGTAAAAGCCCAAGAGTGAAGATGCTTTAAAATGGTTCTTCATGTCTTGAGTTCTGTTTGTGTGTTCTGTAGTAAGTACCATGCTTTCCGATCTGACTACTCACTGACTCCGAACATTCTCTGACCTGAGACTTTATGGTACCCACTTTACAGTGGAGAAAACTGAGACTCGGAGAGGGTTCTGCAACTTGCCCCAAGTTACACATCTGGAAAGTGACAGACCTGGAAGGGATTCATATCTATGTCTGACTCTGGGGTCTTTGGGCTTAGCATTGCCTTTCACTGACTTCCTGGGAACAGGGGCCCTTGAGAATGGCGGCCAGGAGACTCAGATTAGGATGAGGGAAATGGAAGAAGGATCGTGGTCCCCAAACGAGCAAGAGGGTTTAAGATAAGAGCATGATGCTCCCAGATGCCATGAAGAACTCAGAGAAAGATGGCGTCCTCCCCAGTACCCCAGAAGAGTGGGAGAGCGTTTGGCTGAGGAAGAGCTGGGAGGAAGTCTGGAAGGGGTGGGCCTCTCTAAGAGAAGTTGGAGGGCCAAGCTGGAGCCAGAGTGAGTGTGGGAATGGATGGCGAGGTATTTTGTGAGAGTATGCCTGTGCTGCACATGTGTGTGTGCACGGGAGAGTGTGTGAGAAGGCATCCATGGCAGCCTGTGGAGGAGAATCTGAATAAGCCAGCCCTTGGGATAGAAAGACTGACTTAGAGCTGTCCCTGGCCTCACACCTCTTAGTCCAACGTCTCCTACCTCCCCAAAGATGAAAAGTGCCAGACTTTACCCTGAGTCATAAGGCCCTGTCTAACCTCCCAGGCCCTGGGCCCAGAGCACCCTCTGCCCCCTCCCCTGCCACTCCATGCGTGATCTCATGCCAGTCTCGTCCTTTTTGTGCCCGCGCAGAGCCGGCTGGCCGGAGCAGGCCCTGAGGCAGAGTGCCAGGTAGGTGGGAGCTGCTCTGGGGTCTGGGGTCTATGGGACTCGGCCCAGCACCCAGCCCCGCCCACCCAGTGCTCTTTGCCATACTGGGTTCCCAACTATGAACTAAAGAGCTTTGGTGCTTTGAGGGTTATTAACAAAACTATCCTCTCTTCACCTTATACTGGCAGGTGGCCAAGCTAGAGTGGGTGGTGCTGGGGGAGCCCCCTGCCCAGGCAGAGCTTCTCAGTCATGTCCCTGAGGGGGGGTCACTGCCTGGTGCTGTCCCTGAGTGAGGGTGGCCCAGGGGCAGCTGTGACAGGAAGTACTCATGGCCCAGCCGTTCCCATGGAGACTCTAGCTGCCCAGCAACCACACTGGCTACTGCTGATGTCAGGCGGCCAATTCCTGTTCCCGTGGGTGTTCTGGGCAGGGAGCTGGGGGCAAGGCCAGGGTGGTGGCTGGTGAGGGGCTGGCGTGAGGTGGGCAGGGGCTGCATGTGTGTGCTAGTTGCTGTGTGTGTGCTTATGTGTGAACATCCTACATAGAAGCTTGTCCCCTCCCCTTGGCTTTAAAGTAAGGCATTGCTCTGCTGGCATAGGGTGGGGTTTTAAGAAAGCTGGAAGCATGTAAGGCTTGAGGGGACTTGGAAGGAAGGTATGTGCCGTCTTTGTCTGGGGACAGAGGTATCCAATGGAGTGGATTTGTATAACCATGACTCTGTAATTGTGTGTGTAGGAGGGGTGGGTGGGATTTCCTCAACCCTATCTGAGGGTGGAATTCCATGATTGAACCTGTCTGGAGACAGGTGATGGTTTGTAGATGAGTGTTTGTGCACCTGTCTGAGGGCAGATTTGGTGGGTGTATGAGAAGACTGCTGGAGGGTAGATGAGGCTGGAAGAACAGTGTGTGTGTGTGTGTGTGTGTGTGTGTGTGTGTGTGTGTGTTAGAGAGAGACTGACCTAGAGAGCAGCAGTACATTGGGTCACAGTGGATAAGGGAGGCTGTGCTTGCCTAAGTGGTGTGTGTTGCTCTGTGGGTAGGAGAAACCACACCTCAGTTCAGAAGCAGAATGTATATAATGGGAAGCCATGGAGCAGAGCCTTTGGAGGCTGCCCTCTCTAATGGCCGTCCTTGCTTTCCTACAGACCTCCGTCCTTTGCCCGATGTCGCCATGACGGGCACATGTACCCGGGAGTGCAGTGAGTTTGGTCACTCTGACACATGTTGGATGCCTGGCCAGTCGTCTCCCAGCCGCCGGACCAAGAGCAGCGCCCTCAAACTCTCCACCTTCGTGCCTTACCAGGACCGAGGAGGGCAGGAGCCTGCGGGCGCCGGCAGCCCCAGCCCCCCGGAAGACCGGAACACCAAAACGGCCCCCGTGCGCCTCCTGCCCTCCTACAGTGCCTTCTCCCACAGTAGCCATGACTCCTGCAAGGACTCGGCCACCTTGGAGGAAATTCCCCTGACCCAGACCTCGGACTTCCCACCCACAGCCACACCGGCATCCGCTCAGACCACCGCCAAGCGTGAGATCTACCTGTGAGCCCCCTTCTGGCCGGCGGCCGCCCCTCCCCCACTCGCCGGCCAGCTCCCAACTGGGTCTATTCCAGGGCCCCATTCAATCCCTCCAGCGTGGACTCTGTGGCCAGGGCCCGACCCATGGGAGTACTGGCTTCAAGACCACGTTGGCCCTTGCCCCCATGCAGGGTCCAGGTCCTTTCCCCCAGTCCCACTCCTTAGCTCCAAGGAGCCCCTTCTTCCCCCTCTATGGGGCTCCCCCCCAGCGGATACCCATGAGGGCTCCTCTGCAATGACTGGGCTCCCTTCCATCTACTTCTAGGGAGCACCCCTTTGCTTTAGGCAGATGGTGGAGTCAAGAGTGGGCAGCACACTTTAACTCTTTGTTTCCTTCATGCTGCCGGGGCCGTGTAGCCTTGCAGCTGGGTAAACTGAGGGACTTACTCCCTGGGAACGCTCGAAGGAAACTCTCCACCACCAGGGGCTCTCTGAAGGGCTGTTGTTACCAAAGGTGGGGTGGGGATTGGGGAGAGGGTGCTGCGAAGACCTCTTCTTCCAGTGCTGCTCCTGGGCTGGCCCACCTGCTCACAGGTTCGTGCCTGATCCCATCTGGGCACCCCCCTTCCCTGCTGGTCTTGCGGTGTCTGTATATAAGGACCTTGGAATGATGTCCCCATTTCTGCCTGATTTGCAACTTTTCTTGTTGATGTTGTGTTGTCTTGGGGGGGGGGGACCTGCCCTGTGCCCCTCTTCCCTGCCGCAGTGCCCCCCCAGGCCTCTATTGTTCCATGTTGTAAATACCCCTGGGGCTGTGGTGGGATAGAGGTGCAGGCCAGGGAAACAAAGGGTGGGTGGGGGTAGGGACAAGGGTAACATTTGCCTATCAGCAGAGCTGGGCTTTTATTTAATTTTTTTTTTAAAAAAATACAAATCTCTATTTTTTTGGAACTGTTGCGCTGTGCCCTGGGGGGTGGGGAAATCCCCGCTCAGACTGGCCTCCCACACCCAGATGAGCATCACAGAGGGGCCCTGAGGCTGTGGGGGGGCAGCTGGACAGGGATGGGATGACTGTGCCTCTGGCCTGGTTGGGTGAGTTGGGAGCAGGAAAGTTTGCTCAGGGGGTAGCTGGTTGCTGCCTCCTATATGGGGGACCTGCACCTTGCCTCCTCCCTGCCCTCCAACCCCCAGCCCCCGCCATGACTGACCCATCAGCCTGTAAAACCACCATTGCCTTGATCTCAGGGGGTGGGAGGGCTGCCTCAGGGCACCCTGGGCTCCAGGCCCCTTCTTCCAGTTGGGCTTCCCTTCACCAGGGTCAGGGGTCCCATGGGGGAGGGGGTGGGGAGGTTAGGGGGCAGAGAAGCCCAGTCAGCCATGATGAGGTGGGGGTTTTCTTCACCTCAGGGGGCCAAGGTGTGAGGGGTATCCTGCAGAGCCCCACTGCAGAGTCTCCCACTGTGGCCATCTCAAAGCCTCAGCCTCTCTTCCTTCCAGAAGCCCCCACTGCCTTGGCCCCTACCTCTCCAGCTCCCCTAGGGCCCAGGCTGGGAGGCTGGAGACTCAGGGTATGGCCCCCACTTGACTTAGTCTAAGCTTGGGGGGATGGCCCATGTGTGGGAGGGGTGGATAGGCTGCTGGGTTGTCTGGTGCCTTTGGGAGTTGTGCTGCTGGAGTCTTGACTCCTGTAACCCCAGAGACCCCACTCCCACCCCAGAAAAGCCAGGGGGCTGTAGAATCACCCTATTCTCTGCCTCCTTACCCCTACCTTTGTTTGGGGTAAGAGTGCTGGGAAGGAGGGCATTGTTAGGGTGGTGGCCTCGACATCCACAGCCCTTCTATGGAGGGCAGTGAGTAGGGTGGCTAAGATGACAACAGCCAGGTCTAGGGGTGGCCAAAGGCTCCTTTCCCTAGGGGAGGCCCAGAAAGTGGGCCAGGGGCTTGTTAAAGACACAGCCCCTTTCCCCTGCACAAATGGGGCAGGTGCAATAGCCCTGGAGTGGTAGTGTGAGGTACAGTGGCCTGGAGGGCTGTCCTGGGTCCTGAAGGTTAGGATCTGGACAAAAAGATTGTATGAGGCCCATCTTCTCAGTGGATAGGATGATCCAGCCAAGAGGCATCCCCGGGGTCAGTAGACTCCCACTGGACGCCCCTGGTGGCCTGGGTACCCTGGCCTGGCCTTGGAGACTCCTGAGCACTGAGCCAGAGGGCAGAGGAACATTTTGCACAATGGAGAAGCCAGAAGGAAGGGGGTAGCCTAGATGGTTGGGAGGGCTCAGAAGCACAGAGCAGAAGCCCTTCCACAGGCAAATGCAGAGCCCTAGCCCCCTGGTTGGGGTAAGGGCACTGAGTCTGTCACCACCTGGGCACTCAAGAGGTGAAACCAAAGGTGGGCAGGGGGTGGGTTACAGTATAGGGACTAGCCCTGTTGGTCCTAGGTCTGTGAAACCCCTCCCCAATGCCTTGTGTCGCGTACAGTTTTATGTACCAATAGGCGACATTTGGCCAGAGGAGACCCCCCTCAAACCCAGCCTGACCCAGTCAGTGTCTTCCTAGAGGGGTCCAAGTTGGTCCCCATCTCCTTCCTTAGAGCATGTCTCTTAGTAGGGGAAGGGTAATTGGGGATATACTTCCTAGGGTCCCTGAAGCATCTCTCAAATCAGGAGGGGAGCTGTCTTTAGGCATCCCTAATCTGGGGGCTCCCTATTCCTTATGTCTCCCCGTGGGAGTTTCTGGGGCCATGAATTCCCACTGGGGACCATGGGAACATGTCTCCCTTCCCTATCCAGGCTCTTTGGGGAGCCTGTTTGCCTCCCAGGGTTCCTGGGAGTACCTAAGACAAGTCAGTCTTGGCCGACCCTCTTTCCAGGGAAAAACTCTCTGAAGCTCCCCGGAAGAGATGTCTCTGACCCTCTCCCATCTCTCCTATGGGGTGTCTGCCCTGCAGCACTTGGAATGAGGCTGAGCATCTCTGAATTGTCTTTCCTCCTAGGGGCTCTAGGATACCACTCTCTCCTGAGGGAGGCCCCCCGGAGCCATTTCTTCCCTGGGTGGGGGTTGTCTCTGGTGTTGGGAGGACTTGTATTGACCATGTGAAAGTCTCTTGGGGAGGGGCATCTCCTTGTGAGACTTCTCTGGGAGGGAGGGCCGTCTCGCCCAAGGGGGTTCCAGGGCAGGTGTGTCTGCCCATGGGGAGGGGAGACTGTGTCTCCTCGGGTTATCAGAGTGGGGAGGGGGGCCGTGTCTCTCTCGTGTGTCGGGTGGGGGGTGGGAGGGGGTTTGGGCGCGTCGGGTGCCCACTTCGGGGTCGTGTTTCTCTTGGTTCGTGCCACTTCCCACCGCCTCGCTCCTCCCGGGAAGGGCCCCCGCCTCCACTCCATCCCACCCCCGGCGCTGCGAGCACAATCCCGTTGATTTGTAATGATTTCTGTCTTTTCTGTCTTTCTCTGACCTCCCTCCCTTCGCCGCGAGCATGCGCAGGCACCGCCCCTACCCCCTCTGGTTCGGTTCGTTTCCGGTTTGTTTGCTGAGCTGTCAATGAAAGACCCGTGTAATTATTCCCGAGCTTTACAATAAAAGTGTGAAAACCGGACCCCACTTCGCTTCTTCTAGCCCCTTGGGTCTACGGCCCTGGGAGAAAATAGACCTATTCGTGGGTGGGAGAGAGAGAGGGAGGGAGGGAGGGGGGGGTAACTCTGGGAGAGACACCGGGTTGGTATACCTCACAGTGACACCTATTGGCTCCCTGCTCCGGGCACTCCATCCGCCCTGAGCTCAGGTGCAGGTCCCGGGATGGAGGGGCTCTTTGGGAGGATGGTGTTGTATTACTTTCTTCAATGGGGAGCCTTCCAGGGACTTGGGAGTGGGAACTGGGGCGCTGGTGTCGTTCCCCGGTGTATTACTTCCCGCTCCTTTGGCAATGAGTAGGCATTGCGGAACTGGGTGGGAGAAAATGAGAGGGAGGCATCTGTATGTCTGGCACTTCCTCCCACACTCGGGAATGAGGGTTGGAAGTTGATTTTGGGGAAGGGGACAAACAAGTTTTCTGTCCCGGGCTCCGGCTGCGCTCTCCTCCCCTTTCTGAACTGGAGGAACCTAGCCTCTTCTGCCCAGCTCCCTGGTAAACACCGGCTCCCGAGAGGTCAAAGAACAGATACAGGATGGCCGGTTCCCCGCCCCGCCTTCGAGATCGCGCCTCCTCTCTGCCAGGGTGTTTCCGCTCGGCCTGCGCCCCTACAGGGCCTGTGCTTTCAAAGCCTAGAACTCTAGGTCCATGCAGTCACTGGGATTAGCTGAGCACAGGGACTAATCCTGGATGAGCCACGGTGTAAACCCGGATTGACTGGAGGACCGGGGGTTGGGGGGGGGGGGGGATGTCGCTGGTTCTCCTTTATCCATCCTCAGACGCGATGCATATGGCACGATGGGCTCTAGAGTCTCGAGGTCTCTGCTACTTTTGAAGTGACCTCTAGCTAGCTGTGTGTTTGTTGAGGGGTGAGGCTGGATGAGGGAAGTGCTAGAGGATGTGGACAAGACAGCTGGACCAAGCACCCTCAGGTGTGGCACATTGGTAGTGACGTGGGAGAAGAGAGAAGCAAGATTCTTGAAGCCTTGAGTCCACGGGGTTAGGTTAGCTCCCTTACTGAGTCTGAAATCCAGTCAGTCATTCTGTACCCCAGCTACAGACACACAACCCTCCCTCTACCAGTGGCCATGGTGATGCCCCTCAGTTTTTACATTTCACTGAATCAGGAGGCAGGTTGGCCAGTGTGTGTGTGTGTGGGGGGGGTATCCTTCCCACCCTGATTTGATTAGATGGTGAGGATGGGGAGACCATCTACTTAAGGCCCAACCCAGGGGGAAAAAAAAGTTAAAGGTCAAGGGAGTTGAAGGAGATGGGGGAGCAGCAATCTGGGTACCAGAATCCTGACCCTGGTTCTCTTACTAATTCTACAAGCATTTCCTGGGCCTCTCCCTCTTACTAGTCCAGCACCAGATACTAGGACATGACAAGAATGACACATGCTTTCTGTGGGAAGTTGGAGACAGGTAAACAATGACCACATCTTGTGTTCAGCCCTGACTTGAGCCTGAAATTCTGGCTTCCTCCAGAGGCCAGCAGGCTTTCCTGAAGGGGTTAGGTAAAGGATGAGTTTCAAAGGGCACATGACTGAAAACTCAGAGGGAGGGAAGGATGGATGCTCCTTTCCTACAGTCACAGGAAGTCTATATGTGAAGGCCTGGAGGCAGAGTAGAAGAGAGTGTCCTGGGAAAGCAAGAGAGGTTGAGCAGAAATACTAGTCAGAACTAGAAGGACCTGCTAGTCCATCTAAGAACTGGGGTGGGGGGAGCATTGATGGAGTCCACACCTCTAAGAGAAAAGGTCAGATTTAGATTTTTTTTTTTTTTTTTAATAAATTCTGCCTTCCTTCCCTGCCCGGTTTCTCTGGGGATGTCTGGAGTGTAGAGATACACACAGGCAGAAAGACAGGAAGATAAACCAGTTTTATTTGAAGTTCCTTACCATAGTCTCATGCCCTTCCATCATTCATGGACTTAGTAATAGCAGAAACCTGCCTGAACAACTCCTAGTTACCTGGTTTGAGGTTGGTGACAGCCTCAGTTTCTTCATCTATAAAATGGGGGTGATAATATGGTGGTTATAAGATTTCAGTAAAGTCAATTATCTGTTTTTGTTTTATAGCACACAGAAGTCCCTGTACCAGGTGCTGACATTAGAGCACTGAGTTAGGCAGGGTCGGTATTCTCTCTCCTGGAACTTACATTCCAGTGGAGAAGACAGACAGTAAACAAACAAACAACAAACAAATGGGATAATTATAGATTGTGTTTAAGAGCTGGGAAGGAAACAGTGGAACAGAAGGTGGAGTAGGGGAAGGGCCGCTTTATTCAGCATAGCCAGGAATCTTCTTTGCTGTTGTTGAAGAATTCTAAGCATTGGCACTTAGGGAGAACATTTGGATGCTGGGAATTGCATCTGCTAAGGGTCGGCATGGGAGATAGACTTCCTCTGCCTCCTGAGGGCAGGTGCCTTGAGCTCTCTGACATATAACTTCCAGGCTAAATCCAGGGGAAGTGAGTAGAAGACAGTGTCCAGTTTGCTGCCTCCCCTGCCGTTCACTGGAACGGTATTGGGGAGCTATTCCTCATCTCCCAGTTCTAGGATGCCTCTGGACCAGTTGAGTTCTGTCTACTTCTAATCTTTCCTTGGGCTTCTTCCTTTCCTGAGGCTGCAGGGCCAGGTTCAGTCCCTCCAGAATTTGCCGATCCAATGCCTGAACTAGATATAATTTAGTATCTAACCTGGGGGAGAGTGTTCTCGGAGGAAAATACCCAATGTTTAAAGGTTTACACCCTTCAGAGTGCCCCCCCCCTTAGTACAGTCTCACTATGAGGAGGTGACCTGGATCCCTGTCCAATTCCCCCTTGCAAAATGTTTCCTACAAACTGATGCATTTCCCACAGAGCCACCCGCCCCTACTGCAAAGTGCATACAGCTCACACACTCACCATCCAGCTGCACACTGCGTCTCCATGGCAACTGGGAGGCCTGGTCCACGGATGTTAGAAATAAGTGCCAGAGGAAGAAGAGAGAAGGTGGGGGAAGAGAAACGTCAGAAAAAAAGGGGGGGTTTTAAAAGATGGCCTCATGGAGAGACCCCTATCCTTGCTTTGTATGCACTTGCCTAGAGGACTCAGTGGGCTAGGTCCTGAGGAGGGGTTGAGGTGGGAAACTGAGAGTGGACTAGGAGCTAGGTAGTCACAGGTGATGGTGCTCCTGGACACTAGGAAAGGAGCTGAAATGCAGGAATGGGAGAACTTGAATGACTGTGTAGAGTCTTAGGGTGAGACTATTCCTTCTGGGTAAATGGCAGAGATGGGGGGGGGCGCTAGTTTGGAGGGAGAGACCTGGGGAGCTACTTTCCCTTATTCCTGACCTAATTGGCTGTTCAGGCTGAAACCATCTCTTAGTCACTTAGACTAATTAGAATTGTTCTGAAGAAGATGGTGGGGGAGGGGAAGGGTGGGTGGAGACAGAAGAAATGGGGATAGGACTTCTGTGTTCCACCTGGCATTCATTGGATGGGGTAGTCTCTAAGAGTCAAGGAGGTGGTGGTGGTGGTGGTGCATGCCTTTAATCTCAGCACTTGGGAGGCAGAGGCAGGTGGATCTCTGTGAGTTCAAGGCCAACCTGGCCTGTCTACAGAGTGAGTTCCAGGACAGCCAGGGCTACACAGAGAATCCCTGAGTCCAGACTGGTAGACCCTCCACTTCTGCCCTTCCAGCTGTCATGTGCACCCTCTTACTCACCCACTTCCTACTCCACTGCTCCCATCCCTATACCTGCATGTCTCCCTCCTTGCTCAATCTCTCCTGATCTCTGATTCCTGAACCCATCACTTTCCATTTCCCCCTTCTTCAAAGTCTCCCAGCTTCTAGCCTCCAACAAGTTTTATTTAATGAACAGATAAATTATTTGGGAATCATAACTGGGGGGCTGGTCCACTGGGACACAGAGACTGACCTCGAGGGGACAGAGCAGAAACTGGCCTGACAGAAATCTCCTGGCAACAGATAAAGGACTAAGATGTATTCTCTGACTTCTCCTTACTAAGCCTCACCTCTTGGGGAGGTCAAAGAAAAGAAACTGTGAGAGCTCAGCATGACTGCCTTGGGCAAGTTACTTAACCTCTGTGAGTATCATTTTCCCTAGCTGTAATGAGGATAATAAAGCCAAAATTTGTCTTGTGGATGCAAGGTGAAGCACACAAACTGCTAAGTAAAGGATCAGTAAGAACTTGGTAAATGGCAGCTTTCAGCCAGGCATGATGAAACATGCTCATAATCTCAGCTCTTGGGAGGCTGAGGCAGGAGGATGATAGTCATTGGGTTACCTAGTGAGTGAGTTCAAGAATGGTCTGGGCAAGAGGATGAGGCGGTCCATTAAGTACATAGTCAGGACTAGTGGTTCACACCTTTAATCCCAGCACATGGGAGGTAGAGGCAGGCAGATCTCTGATTTTAAACCCACTTGGTCTAAATAGTAAGTTCCAGGATAGCCAGAGCCACATAGTAACACCACACACACACATGGCAGGTTTTATAGTCAGAACACTTTAGGGGCATTGCCCTCTTGGAGCTTCCTTGTTCGTGGGAAGCACAATGACCTCTTTCTAGGCCCAGATCCATCCCTTCCCTTGCTCCTGAGGCCACTTAGAGGGTATCCTTTTTCAGAGGGTATGGCTGGGGGAGGGGAGGCTTAGACTCTGCCTCCTGTCCACAGGATCAGAAAGACTTTTCTAGCTTCAGGTTTGCTTTTCCCTTCTCTGCCTGCCTCTGCGGGAAGAGGACAGCCATAAATGATGTAAAGGAAGAAGTATTCTTGCTGAGGAAAATAAGGGATGAGCGCATCCAGAAGCCTAAATATTTCATGGGGCTGTAGCATGGGGAAGCACAAAGTCCCTGGGCAGTGTTTGAATGTGGCTCCACCACCATGTGGCTTCGACATTCTACCCGCCCAGCGCCCTTTGCACTCTCTGCCCTCAATAACCTGCACCCAGAGCATGCATATTATATTCTCACAGCAGTAGGAGCTTGTGTAGCATAGAAGCTGTATTAAAACACTTTACCTGAGTGCGGGAGAGATGGCTCAGCACTGCAGAGCACTTGCTCTTTCAAAGGACTTCAGTTCAGTTCCCAGCCCTTGGGGAATCCAACACCCTCTTCTGGCCTCTGAGAGCACTGCACCCATGCATACAGACATACACATACCTAAAAATCAATTAACATTTTTTGGCTTGGCCATGACTTTTCCTGCCCTTTGTTTGTCTGTTTCTGGGTAGTATTGGAGATAGACCTTTAATCCCGAGTAGCTCTCGGGAGTCAGAGGTGGACAGATCTCTGTGAGTTTGAGGTCAACCTGGTCTTCAAAGCAAGTTCCAAAAAACCAAAACCAACAAATAAATAATAAATAAGTTCCCCAGGAGTTGGCACATTTACTCATCATCCCCTGAGCATTATGAGATACAAGTCGCTGGAAAGACTTGTGGGTGGAAGTGAGGATAGCTGGGGAGGAAGCCATCCTGATTTTATATCTCTGCTGTGGTTAAACAGCTGGTAGCCAAGGATAGCAACAGGCTCAGTGCCTCCATATCTATGATGTGCAAATGCCCATTTCCTTTTCAATAACCCTAGAATATCCCTAATGGATTGCTTTATCATCCCCTAACTTCCCATATCCAAGTGTGGAAATATAAGGTGCCCCCCCCAAACACACACACTTTTTTTTTTTTTTTTTTTTTTTTTTTTGAGACAGGAGTCTTTGTGTATCCCTGGCTGTCCGGAAACTCACTCTGTTCCTCAGGCTGGCCTCAAACTCACAGAGATCCTCCTGCCTCGGCCCAGCTGAGGTGCCCCTTTTAATTTGTGTCACAAGCTTCCTTTTGTCCTGTGTCCTGACCCTATCACTACTTTCTTACTTGTTCAAGTTCTGTCTCTTCCCGCGATAATAAAAGCTTACAGAAGGCAAGAAGCTTGTTATTTCCTACTACTACCTCCAAGAATGTTTGAGGAAGGAAGACAGGGGAGGGAGGGAGGGAGGGAGGGAGGGAGGGAGGGAGGGAGGGAGGGAAGGAAACCTACTTTGGGATTGTACAGCTAAAGCAAAAAATGGTGTGTGTGTATATATATATACAACAGGGGTTTGTAAAAGGGATATAGGTGGAGAAGGACTGTGGTGGGAGATGCTGGGGAGGGGGCTGAGGGACACTAGGGACAAGATGGAGGTCCAGGTTTCCAGAGGGGTGAACAGCCAGAGTTTTGGGGGGGGGTCAAATAGGATTTGCCCTCACCACAGCTAAACCTGAAGTTGGGATATGGGTCTACAGCAGAGAAAATAAGGGATTGGTTCATGAGCAATCAAGCCTTAGGCATTTCCCAGAGCCTGCTGGCTCCATCAGTGCTTCTCCAAATTAATTTTATCCCCAAATCTGGGTTGGATGTTCATTCAAGTGTCTTTCTCTTACCCTTCTTAGCCATTAAAAGAAGTGACCTAGGCTTGACTGGCCAGTACTTCCCTGAGGAAAGGCCAGGTGTTCTCCTGTAGCCAGGGAAGATTACCAGAAGCCAGCAGACTCTTTGATTCCCTATGTATGCTATAAAGGGGGCCCTTTGCAAAGTCTCCATTCTCCCAAATCAAAGATGAAAATGATATTAAGTCATTAGCTCTGAGCCTGGAGGAAACTAAGTTGGAAGAAATAATTGTGTACAGGGCTTAGTCTGGTCCCTTGGCCTTCTTGCCAGCTGAAAGGCTTTCTGAAACGGCAGGAAGACAGAAGAGGTAATCCAGAATAGGTGTCAGGAGATTCTTATCATAAAGGTGCTTTCTTCCCCTCAGAATTAGCCAGTATGGCTATGTTGGGATGAGGGTGCTGGGGAGGGAACAGAAGATATTGGAGGTGAACACCTGCAGTAGTCATGGCAACCTGACTTGGATCCCAAGAGGAAGGTGGCCTCTCCCCCAAAGCCCTATGAAGTCTGGAACAGGAGTAGGCGCGCACACACACACACACACACACACACACACACACACACACACACACACACAGAGGCTGAGTTTGGCAGAGAGACTAGGTAAGGGGCTGTATAGGATGGAGAAGTAGGAAGATGGGGTGGGATTCATGTGCATTGTGCCTGGGGTGGTGGCCCAGTGTGTGGAAGACAACTGTATATATGCTCAGCTAATTCACCTAGGTCCTGCAGCCAGCCCACACAGCAGAGGTGTTAGAAGGGACATGATTATTAACAGAGACAAAAGCAATCACAGTTAACCTTAATTGGGAGCTTATTAAATCCAACTATGTATGTGGTTATGCTAAACATTTTATGGGCAGTGTCCCATTTGACTCCCAGAACAATCCAAGGTAGAAATTATGAGCCCTGCTTACACGTGAGAAAACAGGCCCTAAGAGGTTAAATATTTTACTCTAGGTCAATGAGCTGAAAAAAGATAGACCAGACCCTGGGGAGGAGGGGGGGGAGAAGAACCTGGTGGCAGTACTGAGGTCATTTGCCCTCTAGGTCACATGGTTCACTCATACTCAGGTGCTTTTGTGTTACTTGGCAGAACTGGTGGGAAAGCAGGGCCTGGGAACCCCAGCTCCTGGTGCCTTCCTGGGCTGAGCTGGAGCAGCTGAGGGCACCTGTGGGGGTGTGGGGTACACTGAGCAGCGGGCATCGTGATTGGCACGAGCCAGGGGAGCGGCTGGCAGCCTTGTTCCTGGTAAACACGAGGAGAGGTTACTTCACAAGGAAACAGTAATTAACTTTAATTAGCACCTTGCATCTCAGAATATTATTAACATCTCAATTTCTCTAATCAAGGCAGCGGGAGAAGGGCGGCATCTGCTTTGCCGACTCTTTCCTGGCCATGCTTCCCAGCTTGGCATGGCTCCTGAGCGGCCCCCACCCCTGGATAGTACCCAGAAGTACATCCTCGGGGACTGGTTGCCAAGGGGAGCCAGCCAGTGAGGAAAGAGGGGGCTTGGGCTGGCAGACCAGAGAACAGGTACAAGCCAAGGGAGAGGTCAGGGCTCTGTATTTGGTCATCTCTTTCCAGATAGATTGCAAACCCCCAGGCCAGGCATGCTTATGCTCCGTGATTCTGAGAACAGCCATGACCACCTTCCTCCCTTCCTCTACCCTCCTCTCCATTACTCTTCTATTTTCCCTTCCTCTCACTCTCTCTTACCCCCCTCCCCGGAATCCTCTAGTCCAACACCGACATCCAAAGTCTCCTTTTTAAAATGAGGGCTCAGTTCCCACCTCTGGGGATACAGAGTGGACAGAGGATAAATCTGCCCCCGTGTTTAAAAGCATTGGGTGTAAAGGAAAGATAAGGCTTGGGTACACAGAACCCTCATTTGGGATCCCTGCTGCTAGGCCTCAAAAGGAAAGAGAGATAAAGGCCATGGGGCTCCAGGAGGAAGGCAGGAGGAGTAGGAGGGGCCAGAGACCACCAGAAGCACCAGGAAGGCCAGTGAGGGCACATGGGTGCTGATCCACCCTCTTCAGTAGACCATCTCAGAAGGAAGTCCCTGAGGGCACAGGAAGTGATTCTCTCTTCATTATCCCTACCCTCAATGGCTGTTAACCCTGCCATGGGTCCAATATTAATAAGTGACTGCCCTCCTTGGTCTAATTACAGCAGCCAGCTGCCTGCACAATTTGGCATTTATTAGATAGTCTTCAGGGATGTCTCTCTGGTTCTTCGAGTTTGTATTTTTTTTTTTTAATTGAACACCTACTGTGTGTCAAAGGCTTGGTCTGCCCTAGAGTAGGTACTGGTACTAGAATCTCTCTCTATAGGGGCTGGAGGAGCCGAAAGAAAGTGGCCTGAGCATTTTAGCAAAAGAGCCTGGCAATGTAGGCACAGGATCTCCAGGAATGAGGCTGCGTCCCCATTGATCTGATCAGCAGCCCTTGCCTATTGCTGAACATGTGCCCTACAGCACCACCCTGCACCTCCAGTCTTATATAATCTAGAGAATCAGGTTAGAAGGCAGGAAAAGAATTCAGAGGTCAAAGCAAAGGTTAATGGAGACCCAACTCAAGCCCACCCATTTGGAGGCACATACCATTTGATTACTTCGTTTACTCAGAACTGACCAAGCCGCAGATGCAAAAGGGGACGCTCAGCTCATAGGAGCCATGGAGAAGCCAGCAAGGGGAGAGGAGACACATCTGCCTTTCCTGGGCCATTAACTGAGTCCACCAGATAGGACTGTCATTGAGGCCTTAAGCCTCACTAAAACCTGGAAAGGCAGGAATTATCAGACCTCCTTTATGGTTGACGATAGACATGAGACAGAGGTGAAGTCACCCTTGCTGGGGAGAAAGTGAAAGAGAGATGGGACAGGCACTTCTATCTTTTCCTCCCCGGTAGTCTGCCCGCTTCATTGTGAGCCTTCCTGACCCGAGCTGGGCCTTTGCCTCAAGGAGAACGAACTCCAAGAAGGGCCACTAGCTTGTTAGAAAACTGCCTGTCAGCTTGCTCTCCCTCCCTCCACACCCCCTCCCCAGTTCCAGCACCCTAAGGGCCAGGGGCTGGGCCTCCATAATTGTAGAGTAGTCTGCTCAGGGCGGGGAAGAATCTGACGTTTCCAAATGTTGATGGTTATGGCGGTGATGGGGCTGTTCTCCAACCGAGACCCGGGCCTTTGTTTTCTGTCTAGCTCAGTGCTCTGAGAACTGTTTCTTAGGAGCATCAGCACTGGCTTCTCTTCGGCGAAAGGAGGGGACAGTGTGGTCACAGTGAAACCTGGGGACATAGTTCACCCTCACCTTCTTGCTGGGCCCTTGGATACACTGACGAGATCATTAGCATAACATTTGCATAAGAAACAATGGAAGAGATTGGAGTCCTGCCTCAGGAAACACCTGCAATCATCTGTGAATGAAAGCCTTTCCATCTCCACCAAGATCCCTCCGCCCAACCCCAGGATCCCGAAAACGTGGCTGGAACCCAATTTGATTAATGATGGTGGCTATCAGTTACCATACACAGAGTGAGCGCCTACTAAGCACCAAGCACAGAAGTGCACCCTGTTTCTTTTGATCTTCACAAATGACTCTCCCGAGGCCATAGGTTTTATAATCCCATTTCATCTACACACTCCATCTACATGCCTTCAGGACAAATGGGCTGTTAGCTTCTAGAAAAGGACCTGAGACCCGCACCCTCCACTCTCCCAGTGAAGCTGGGTGCCCTAAACTCCTCTGAAGCATGCATATTCAGGGCCTGGTGGTTCCAAGGATCCCTAGAGGCTTAGATTAGAGCTCTGAGACAGGCTCTGATCTAATCACAGATACACATGCTCACACACTCACACACAGCTCTGCCCCTCCCCCACTTGAGGCAAGGAGCCCGCTGACTCTCGGTCTATAACCAGGTTAGCCAAGATCCAATTAACTAGTTAGCATAGGCAGGGCTGGGGGCAGGCAGGGCGTGCAGGAGAGCGGACGGATCGGTCGGGTAATATGCAGAGACAGCCAGAGACATTGGCTCCAAGCTAACCTGATAAGCAGCTCTCAGTATCCAGGTGCCCTGCTTAGCTTGATGAGAGACCGAACCCCCGCAGCTGACAGGAGGGTGGAGGGCTGGCCTCTGACCCTCTTCTGCCCTTCCCCAGTGAATTCCTAACAGCCTTCGCCTCTGGCCTTCTTGCTCAGCAACCTCTCTCCTTTCTTCTTTTGGCCACTGTGAAGTCCTAGCTTCAGGAAGATATATTTTCATCCCAATAAGCCAGAGTGGGACCTGGGCATGTCTTCTTATAGGGAAGGAAGCTGGAGGGAGAGGAGGGTAAGGAGCTGCTGGAGATTGTAGGGGGAGGTGAATGTAACAATAACCACTATTTCTGGAGCTCACCAAGCACTAGGCACTGGATAACCAATCGTGTGGACTATCTCATTCACTCCCAACAGTCCATTAGCAGAGTCCCAACTTTGCAGATGAGAAAGTGGAGACCCAAGAAACTTGCCCAAGGTCACACTTCCAAGTTGCCTCAGTCTCAAAATGATCATGCAGCATACAACCTCTGGACCAGGTATACAAATGACGATGATACTGTTGTTTTGTACACCCCTGTAGGTTGACCAAGATTGACTGGCTGTCATAGGCAGGTGCTTTACCATCAAGTAGATTTATTCCTGATCTCCATTTTGCAGTTAAATAAGATTGAGACCCCCAAGGAGCAATGGGATTTGATCAAGTCTCACAGCAACTGGTAATAGTCAGAACTTGAATCCAGGCTAGTTCGGGCTTCTCATCTACTCCTCTTCAGAGACAGCCTATCCTGAAGTTGAGGTAGGCCACCATCTATTTTGGTTTACTTCTTAATCTCAGGCTTGTTGGCAGCCTAGGGTGTGCGAGGTGTCACCTGTGCTGAGCATACATATTCAGGGGCAGAAGAAGCAAGTAGCCTTTGGTTGCAGCAGCCGGAGAGGGGAGCACTAGAGTTCAGTGTCTATGGACTCAGGGCTGCCTTAGGGGACTCGAGGGCACTGGGGGACCAGCAGATGTCTCCTCTCTGCTCTTCTCAGCACCAGCATCTTTACTTTGATCTCCTCCCCATTTCCCAAGGCTGTATCTGAAGTGTAGAGCTGAGGATCTTAGCAAGGTCACAACACCCAGATGGAGACAGAAATACAAACCAGGTTTCTGACGTTAAGGCTCATTTCCTCTCAGCCTGGGCTCTTCATTTCTTGCAGGGTGAGGACTTCCTAACCCCATAAGCTTTGGTTTGGGCTGACATCCTCTCACCCCGTAACAGTGAAAGAACATGGGAGCATATGTGTTGCTTTCTCTGACACCAGCATCAGAAGGGTTAAGACATCCTCAGCAAAAGGGACAGAGAAGTAGTCCATACAGGAAGCTACTCTCCAGTCCCAAAGGCCTCTGGGGAGGGGGAAGGGAGTCACTTTTTTCAGCCTGTTTCCCAGGCTCCTCAGCCTCCCTGGGGATCCAGCTACATGCCAGAGACTGACCCTTGACCTGGCCCCTTCCACACAACCTCCCCAGCCGGATAGACTCTGATTCCATTCAGGGCCCTCAGGGTACTGGGAGAATGGGACCCCCCACTTCCTTACCTCCCTTTTTCTCCCACTATATCCCATCTATTTCTCCAATCTGGTTTATCCCCACCCCCCATGGTGCCCCACTTCACCCCTGTACCATAGTCACCATATTCAGACCCTCCCCCACTCTAACTCTGGTTCCCTAGTCTTCTCCTCCCAGCCCCCCTACCTCCACCCCTGCGTTCATAATCTTCTAAAAATAAGAGCCTGTGATTCAAGTAGGCAACTCCGGAAATACACAATTCAGTCCAGGCATCCGCCGGGTGGGGGACAAGGAAGGACCCACATACAGACAAATACCCAGACTGGGCTGCCCCAGGTAAACACAGGAACACAGGCTGTTTCTGAGGAGAAAGAAGACATTAGTAGAAGCTGGAAGGGGCCAGGAAGGAAGAAACATTGCCTGGGGCGCGGGGTGGGTGGGTGGGGGAGACACACTGATGGACTAGGACAACAGGACTGGACACTTCTGAGGATTTAGTGTCTGGGGTCTTCCAAGGCTTCTTGTCTGTTGTCATGAGTGCTTCCTACTTTCTTAAGAAATATTAACTCCATCTCTAAAGGCAGGCCTGACTATCTAGAGTTAACTAAAACCCAGGAAAATCCCCTTCCTACAGACAGGTTTGAGCCCATTCCCTGGGGACTTTTAGTTGCCTTGCTTCCCAGGAAGGGGAGGATGGTCGTTTGGGGTAGGGTTGTTCAGAACCATCTATTCCTGGCCAGCTGCTGCCTCTTCCTGGGCCCTGGCCAGGACAAAGGTGAAATGGAGTCCAGGACTTGGACTTTAGAGATCTGCTTTTGTTCCCAGCAATGCCAGCAGGTGGTCATGGGAAAGGGCTCCACAGGGACCTGAAAGGACACTCTTATATGGCAGCTCAGGCCATATAATCGGGGTGGCAGAAGGATCATGTCACACTTTACTTGAGTGGGATTCACTTACTGGGCATTCTTGACTGGAATTTATGTAATTTCTTGATCACAGAACATTTGGGGACCTCGTGAGCTATAGCAATTAATTAGAAGAGGAAAAATAAAACCAAGCTAAAAATTTTCAAGTACTTCCTATGCTACACACCTGGGCTAAAATGCTCCATGCTTATTATATGTTGATAATCTTGTTGTGAACTCATTTTTATCATTCCCAACTTACAGATGAAGAAACAGATATTGTTTCCAGAGCTGGCCCAAGGGTCCTAGTAGCAAATAGCCAAGCTCAGATTTGAACTCAGATCTGTCTGACTTCATAGCCCTCTTTACCTGAGGGTGTAACATATCCCTGAGCTAGAATGCAAGGATGTTCCTAATTTCAAGTGATACCACATGTCCTGGGGCCAGATATCTGGGTAGAGAAGCTGAGATCTCCTTCTGTCATGGCCTATCTCCCATACTGTACCAAGTGGCAGGTCTCATGGGCACAAGTCAGAGTCAGGGCACCCCAGAACCTTTTCCTCTTCCACATCACCACTGGTTTCTGAAGAGCTGCTAAAACACTGGCTACAGGAATTTAGGAAAATGTCCACCAGCCATCCAGACTGCTGTTTCACAGGCCTCACTGACCCTTGTTGGCCACAGCTAAGCCACCTCCAGGGGTGATGGCCTTCTAGGAGCACCAGAAGTCCTTTTTGCTTTTTTTGTTTCCTCCATTGGGTAGAGATTGGGCCAGGCAGCTTGGAAGGGCTGGACGGCCCACAGCCTGATGGCAAAGGAAAGAAGGAGATTGTGGCTGTCTGTGAACTACTCTCAGCTCTCAGATCAGGCAGTGACTGTGCTGTTCTGCTTTGTTTGGCTGGCCTCTGCATGCTAGAGTAATGGCGCCTTTGCTGAGGCTCTTCAGGTGCTGCCCAGCTCTTCCTATGATACCTTGGGCAGTTTGGGATTGCAGCCTTTGTTTACACAAAAATTACACATCACATGGGAATTAGATGGTGTGCTTGAGAGAACTCTGCCCTTTAAAGCTGATAAACATACACGCACATGTATCACTATATGCCACAAGGCTTGGGCATCCTAGGTGAACAACCACTAAGCTGTATCCCCAGTTCCTACACACATCCCTTGCTGTTCTTTTTGAGACAGCATTTCTCACGTAGCTTAGGATATCCCTCAAATTCCAAATTTCATGAGACAGAGAGTGATCTTAAATTCCTGATCTTCCTGCGTCTACTTTCCAAGTGTCAGGGACTGTTAACTCAGAGACATTTTTTGGTAGTCCTGGAGTTTGAAAGGTTAGCAATGTACTGCTGAGTTAGAGCCCGAGTTTTTATGTTTTTACTCTGAGACTGGCTGACTTTGAGCTAGCTATATAGCCCAGCAATGTGGGATCCTTCTACCTCATTCTTCCAAATAACTGGGGTTCCAGATTTATACTACTATGCCTGACTCTAATATGCATCTTTTTCTTGGTGTGTTTATGCATGAGGGTGCACATGTGGGATGCAGTGTACGTTTATGTTGCAGAGGTCAGAGGACAACTTCAGGTGTCATTCTCAGAAACATTGTCCCCTCTTTGAGATAGAGTCTACCTTTGGCTTAAAGTTAGACTGAATTGACTGGCCAGTGAGCTCCAGGAAGGCACCTGTGTCTGCCTCCTTGGAGCTGGAATTATAACACACACACCACCACACCCAGCATTTTTACCTGGGTTTTGGGGATCAAACTCAGGTAAGTACTTTATTAACAGCTATTTCCTCAGCCCCCAGTCCATTCACATTCTTATTTAACACTCCAAAGGCAACTTTTAGGGGTAGGTGATATTCATCTTCATTTTGCAAGTGTAGTCACTAATGCCAAAATCTTACAGTTAGAAAGTAGATGGACTGGGCATTGAACTCCCAGATTATAGACATGGCACTTTCTTGTGGTCACTCCTTTATGCATGCCCCACAAGTACACATACCCCTGAGATAAAGTTGGTATTACTTTTTAGATATCTAAAACTGCTCCAGGTAGTTCTTTCTTATAGGTAAGCCATATCCACCAACTTAGGTAAGGCTTTGTGATACCCTTCTAATTGGCTGCTGGCCAGCATCTACAACACTCCTGGTCCAAACTCTCCTGCTCAGTAACTTGTGAATGCTGTTATACCTATAACGCCCTGTGAAGTTCATTTCATTATGACCATTCTTCATAGTCTCCCACTACCCAAAAAATTCTTCAGCCTTTTCATGTTTACCATTTGGGGTCCTAGTTTCTATGCTCCCTTTGTCCTTTATGGTTTTGGAGCTTACCTGAGCTTCTCTCCCGGTGACCTTGGGGGTTCCAGAACAATTTCATTCAGATTCTACCCCTCACTCCTACTCAGACAACCTTGATATACATAAATTTAACTCTAGCCCCTGCTTTGCCCATTTTGTTATCTGGCAACATTTCTGTAAACTCATCCCTCCTGCCTTCTTGTGACTGCCTCTTGTGTCTTTATCACTGCCTGTCTCTCTAAGCCAATGTCACAAAATCACTCAATGCGTGTAACTTACAAGGAACCTGAGGTTGAGAGACAGTAGACAGAACCTTGGAGACCCAGACAACAATGAGGGTTTATGTGGACTCAGAGGAAGAACTCAGAAACACAGCAAGGTGAGACCGGGGGTGGAGGGGGGAGGGGGAGAATCAAAAGAATGAGTTGGAGGGAGAAAGGGAAAATGGAGGGAGTGATAAACATTCATCCTGGTCAAAACAATCTTTAGCTATCAGTATGGGAAGAGCCTTCAGAGATCAGCCCTTCTAGGAGTAACAAAGAAGCAATCACAAGTTTCTGTGGGATGAGGGAAAGCTACCTGCATATATCCTGAGAAGAGCATGCTAGTGTTGATTGGTAATGTCTGTTATGGACACTGGATTGAAAATGGTGGTTCATGCACTAGAATTTCATATACTTGCTTTAGTTGCAAACTTTTCAATATAGAACAACAGAAGAGCTTATAGCAAGGCATCTATCTAAGGCTTCAATCCCACCTCTGCTCTCTTTTTCAAGAAGGGCTTGTGTAGCTATGGGTGTGCTTAACTTCCTAGGTGATAGAACCTCAGACTTTTGACACCGTACCTAGCTAGAAATTTCCAAATTTAACACAGATGAGGGACTTGAAGAGTGTGGTAGATCTGGGTACTGAGTGTGTGATAACAGTATGAGAACAATCTGGGGCTGTAGGGAAGGATGTGGTGAGTCACAGACTGGTCATGAGGCTAATGTTTCCACTGAGTGCTAACTCAGTGCTCCTGCCCAGCACATGCCTCTGCCTCTTTTATTTCACACTTCTTATCTTCCCACCTTGGTCTTCCTACAGAAGAATAGGTGGCTCCTTGGAGCAAAAGCTTTGGCTTTCTTTAGACTGAGTAGAAAATACAGTTGGAAGGCAAGAAGACAGGAGATAGTAGTGTGGATAGGGATGGCATGCATATGCAGAAGTCCTAGCAGTATGGTAGTGAGAAGACCCTGGAAGAAATCAGCCATCAGGAGGGGCAGAAAGCTGGGCAGAGAAGAGCAAAGGCCACTACACTATCATGCACCACCCCTGGCTGAAAGATGCTGATTGGCATGGGAGTAAGTCCCAGGACTAGTCCACTGTCAAAAATTGCTCATGAGCCTCTGCCTACATCCATTCCTGTGCTGTCCATCTCTTATTTTCTCTTCCCTGTACCCATTCATATCAGAGTGTCTGCTGGGTATGTGGTGAGAATGGTCCTGATGGCATTAATCCCAGGAGCTGCTTTAATCTAGACTGTGGGGCCAAGGCTAGGCAAAGACGATGCCCCAGAGCATCTCAATACCTCAGCTGCCATGGAGTCAGTGACAAGGCTGGATAGTCACTGACTTTGGTCATCAATCTCTCATCTTCTGTGGTGAGCACTCCAGATCCTGCCTACAGAGCATCTCTCTCCATGTCTGTTTAGAAAGGGCACTCCAATCTTAGATACATGACTGGATCTGGGCAGTCTGTGCCATCCATCCATGAACCACGAGTCACTCAATGGAAACAGACCCAGCACCATCAGCTGGAGGCGTTTTACTGACCTATTGGGGAAAGGGTGCTTTTTTTTCTGCATGGTTTGCTATTCTGGGAAATTTAAGTATGGGCTGCTTTAGGGCATTTGGGGTGTGGCTACCCGGAGAGCTAAGATACCACAAATGAGAGCAGACCTGAGTCAAAGACACAGATGATGTCCCATGACATTGCCTAAGTGCCCCCATCCAGATATGCCGATGGGGGGCGGGAGGTGGGGGCCTATTCGGATTACAGTTAGCAGTATAGCATGTAGATGAGAGTTTATTGAAAAGGATACAGAGCCAAAGAGGATTTTCAGAGAGTCTTACTCAAGGCAGGTGAAACTTTGGTTGTCTATCCATGTAATGATAGTGGTTCATTTAGGCCCCACACCTATGTAGGTGGTAGGGCAATATAGGATACGAGGAAGACAGGTCAGTTGGAGTGTATCTGGTCAATCAGCACTCAGTCACAACGGATATCCTATGAATCAGTCTCTGAAGGTGAAGGGAAGACATTCAACAAATCTCTGCATGTCTCACACTCAGAATGTCATCTTATCAGCCACATCCGGATGTACAGTATATAAAAGTCGGTGACAAACAATGGAGTCCTAGGAATAACTAAATGGCCCAGGTTGCGCTTAGCTGATGCATCATGAGATGACCCAGAGAGGTGACCTCAGTATCCCTTTTCAGTCTGTAATGACCAGACATGCACAGCCTGCGCTGATTATGAACCTGGTGAAGTGAACCCTGAGCCCCCAAACAGGGGTATAGTCTGAGACTGCTTCTGGAGGTGCCAGGCCAGGATGGGGATGGTGGGAGGAAGTGGTGCCCAGCACTGATAAGCCACTCCTTTCCTCTGTCCCAGGCACTTTTCAATGTTTGCTATGTCTATGCACTGGGAATCCTCAAGGCGAGATGGAGAACAGATAGGCAGGGTGGAGGGGCTGCTTCCTGGTGTCTGAGAGACTCTTTAGGGGTCCCCACCTTTCCTCACTTTGTCTTACTGGGGAATCATTTACACCATGTAAAGAAACCCCAGTTACATAAATAAAATGATATATGAAATATATTTGCGTGTATAAAATATATGTTTGTGTATCTAATAGCTTGGGTATTGTTATTTCCTTCTTTGTGTTACAATCTGGCTTATCTTTTCTGGTATAGTATTGTATTTATCCTCTGGGCATTCAGGTTGCTCTTGTGTTTTTGATATTGCAAATAAGAACATCTAGACGCTGTGTGCATGTGTGGATGTTTCTTAAGGATTCATTCCTAGAAAAGAGATTTCTGGCTCAAAACATCTATGAATTTTTCATTTTGAAAGATTGTGCCAAGTTAGAGTGGAGACCTTTTTCCTGTAGGAGCCCTCCCTCTCTGGGGCTTAACAAGAGATGAAAGATACCCGGGCCAGAAAGAGCACAGCCTTTCCATTAGGCAAGTTCAAGTCCTGGCTCTGCCACCTTCCTGTGTGACTTTGACTAAATCATGTTATAATCTTTTTTTCTCTCTCTTCTTTGTGTGTGTGATGTGTATATGGCAGACGCATTTCATGGGGCGGATGTGGAGTTCAGAGGACAACCTCAGGTTGGTCCTCAACATTCACCTTTGTTTAAGGAGGGAATTCTTTGTTGTTTGACATTCTCTATACCAGGCTAGCTGAACCAGCACACAACAGGCTATTGATCAACATATGCTGATCGCTTTCTCTGTTTGGACCTTCCACATCCATCCACCAGCTCTGGGGAGAGGCTGCAGAAGATGCTAATTAGTGAGTGTTATGCAGCAGTCAGGATTGCATGAGGGTTGTTTTCTTCCACGGTTCTTTCAGCTCAGCCACTGCTTCCTCCGTCTCTGCAGAAGGGGAGGGATCAAGAGTAAAAGGATGACTGGATTTGGTGACAGGGAATGACCAGATGCTCTCCCCATGGAGCACACCACAGCAGAAGCATAGCAAAGGTCCGTGGTCAGCAACACAGGATTTCAGTGTTAGAGAAGACCACACATGCGAGGCCCCAGCCTGGTTCAAAGGGAGGGGCTCTGAGAAGGGGTCTGGAAGTCCTCGGAGAAGCAGCAGCAGCAGATCACCTCCAAAGTCCAGGGGGTGGGGGCTCAGCACTAGATCATTGTACTCTGTAATCTCCAGAGCTTCCTGTGGTAATCAGATCTATAGTTTCCTGCCCCTGGCAATGTAATGGGAGGGCAGTGGGATGTCCAGACCAAGCTACACTCCCTGGAAGAGGTACAGAAACTGCTGGTATGGGAAGCAGAGTGGTGATCCAAAATGGTGCAGACCAGCGTGTAACAGCAGTCATGATGGGTGGTGATCTGTACAGCTGGTGGTGGGCCTGGGGAGCATGCTCCAAGTCTGGACAGGAGGTTTTCAGTTCCAGATCCTCCAGTACATGCTCTGTGGCCAAGGGGTGGTAATAAACCCTTTTAAATATCAGTCTCTTTGTTGGTAAAATGAAGAACAGTAGCCTCCATTATGTCTCCCTCCAGAGTTTGGTGTGGAGGCCTTGCCTGAAATCAGCAGTCAGGAGGCTGTGGCAGAAGGGTTTAGAATTTAGGCCAGTTACAGAGTGAGGCTCTATCTCAATTAAAAAAGACAAAAATGGAGCTGAGTGGGTGTGGCAGCTTGTATCCACCACCAGAGAGGCTGAGGCATGAGGACTGTTGAGAATTCAAAGCCAGCCTGAGGTACATGCATGATAAATTCTAGGTTAGCAAGGAATACAGAGTGAGACTTGGTCTCAGCAAAACAAACAAACAAACAAAAAACTAGAGAGGTGATTGTGGAAGGAGGTGGGAAGAGGGTAAAATAACAATAAGGATGTCCGAAAAAGTCACAGGGGACCCTACTATTAACCATCTGCCCCAAATACCAATAATACTTGTAAAATGATGTATAAATATATAGATATACAGTTTAAATGAAAAATTTCCATCTGGACTGGCAATGCTTTCTCCCAGAGTCAAAAGTCCAACACCAGTCATGAAAATCCCTTTTTTGATTTTGGTCAGGGCTGTCCACACAACTCTCAGATCATTACAGGCTACTGCCATTACCCTTGGTTGCTCCCAGAAGTGGAAGGGAAGTGTCTCTTATTTTGCTGAAGACACCATACACTTTAGACAGGGTTCGGAGACCCCTAAGCTAGAACTGACCTGAAAGCCTCTTCCCTGAGGACTAGCTCTCATGGTACCAGGAGGTATCATTCAAGCTTCCAAAGGAGGGAAGTCACCAGATAAAAGGCCTATGAACCACAACAATGGGCAGCCTGACACAGTAACACTAGAGATATAGTAGTGGCGTGCACACCTTAACAGTAGACAACAGCTCTCTCTAATTGGACCTACTCAACAAGAGAGAAATTATGCTTGGTACCAGAAACCTAGCCAACTACCCAGGGCTAGTGAAGTTGTAGATCTTGGAGAGCCTAAAATTACCATCTTAACCAGTTATTCCCGAGATGTATTCTAAATATCTGTCCTTATACCCACAGAGAAGCATAGTCCTCACCCTTCACTGAATGCTACCTCAGATGTGCTAGACAAGTGGGGAATAAAGAGAAAAACTTATTTGCTAAATCCTGGCCTGACTGCATGCTAAAACTGATCCTTGGGTAGGCATAGTGTTTTATAGGAACCGTAACTCACCTGCCAGTGTTCTGCTTCTGTAATTACAAGGCTTTCTGCTCCCCTCCCTGATCAGTGATATCAGGGTAACACACAAGTGTTACCTCATTTTTGTAAAAAGTTCAGAACCTCTCATGCTTGTCAACACCACCATATCACATCAACTGAAACTCTCCAACTTGTGTTTTTTTTTTTTTATCTTTAATGACTCAGGGTCACCTCTTTAGATTTGTGTCTGTGCACACCCCAGGCTGGGTCTGTGTGGCTCTTTATCCTGGTCTCTTCTAAGATGAGAACAGCCTGGTTACAGCATCATCAAGGAAATTTCTCTTTGCAGTAGAGACCATGTCAGAAAACACAAACAATCAAAATGCAGAGTCATGGAGCCCAGTCCCAGGGATCCATCTACAAAACAGCCTTTGCATCTAAGGTTTAGGGGCCATTGTATAAAGGGGGGGGGGGCAGAAAGATTGTAAGAGCTGTGAGACTGTGTTTCCTAGGAATGTAGGAAGCTACACCAGAAAGTCTCAACAACTGCCTAAGCAGGAACTGAATAAAGACAATAGCCATTGCAAACAGGGATGGGGGAAGCCCAGGAGGCTGCCACCCTAGACAAAGAACAACATGCAACTAAGGAACAGAATGGGTTGGCATCGACCTTCCCTGGGAAAAATACACCACTTGCTTATTTATCCAGTACCAAAAGACCAGCCGGGAAAACATCCAAACAAGTAACATTATACAGACTGAGCAGGTTGTATATAGGAAGACATAGTGTGTGTGTGTGTGTGTGTGTGTGTGTGTGTGTGTGTGTGCATGTGTGTGTAAAACATCAATTAAGAAACAAAGGAGGCCATGGCTGGGCATGCTTTTAATTTTAGTATTCAAGAGGCAGAGGCAGATGGATCTCTAAGTTTGAGGCTAGCCTGGTCTATATAAGATTGTGTCTTTAAAAAAGAAAGAGAGAAAAGAAAAGAAAGCTTTTTGGTCACGCCTTTTCAGCGTCTCCCCGATACTGCTTTTTGCCCGTGCTGGAAATGGAATTTGAGCCTTGTGTGTTCTACCACTGAGTCACACTCCAAACCGGCAGCAGATGTTACTAACAAGCTCACACAGGATGATGGATTCCTGTAATTCAAATACTTTGGAGGCTCAGGTAGAAGGATCGGGAGCTCAAGACTATCCTCAGCTATATCTTAAGTCTGAGGCCAGCCTGGGTCACATGGGATCCTCTCTCTTAGAAACAACTAACAAACAAAAAATTACTTTGAGTATTCAAGTAGATGGATTTTGAGGAGGTGGCCAAGCAGAACTGGTCATTTTTCTCCTCCGTAATTGCTGTGTCTCCTGAGGGTTCCCATACTTTCTATTATATTTCGTGGTTCTTGATTCCTGGACATTGGAGTAGCTGAAATTTTCTGGTTCTCACTTCCATTAGCTTCTCACAGTGATGTTTTGGCTTTGGGCCCAGTTCCCACTCACAGGATCTGGAACTGAATTTGCAGGCCCCAGCACCCTCCCACCCAGCTCAAGACAGGGCCAGGGCTTGCTGAAATGTGCATGGAAGCATGCTGTGATCACCTCCCTAACTGCAGTGGCTGGCAGGCTGGACCCAGGTGTCTCAACCCCAGAGGTATCTACTTCTCTGGGCTCAGAAGCATGTCAACTCTGTACCTGAGCATGATTCTCGGGTGAGCAGGAGAGAGAAAGGGTAGGGTAGGGAGTGAAAAACTGCCCAGGGTGTACTTTCCCTACATGATCCTTGATCCTATAAACCAAAGTGCCCTCTGGCACTCCTTAGCCATCTGCCCCTCTATTCCACTGTCTCTGGTCACCTCCTCCCTCCTCAGCCTCAGGGCTATGGCCCTCCATCTTGTCACACTCTGAAAGATGGGCAATGGCCAAAGCATGAGCCATCATAGGAGAGCCAACCTCTAGAGCAATGGTTAAAACCCTTCCTAATCCTGTGACCCTTTAATAAGTTCATCATGTGACCCCCAACCATAAAATTATTTTTTATTATTGCTTCATAACTATAATTTTGCTACTGTTAGGAATTGTAATGTAAATATCGGTGTTTTTCTGATGGTCTTAGGCATCCTCTGTGAAAGAGTCCTTTGATCCCCCAAAGAGTCCAGCCCCACAGGGAATGCTGCTCTAGTGTGAGATTAGAGACCATGAAGCCCAATCTGCTTTAGAAAAGGAATGAGACTCATGTAGTGTTTACAAAACAATGGAGGGGGCAGTGCTCGCCAGTGACCTCTAGTGGGCGAGTATCAGAAGAGAACTGCCTTTTCCAGGGGTCTTAAGAATCACTGAGCTGTTTCATTCTGTCTTCTGAGAGCCTGGTATAAGCTCCATCCAGAGTTCGGTTTAGTGGCTGAGGAAACTAGAGGTCTGAGAGGTTCTCACGCATGTTGCTAGGAAGACGCTGACCTGGAATAGAAACTCAGAATTGCCCGACTGACTGCTAAGTGGATGTTTTGTGATCCTTCCCAAGGTTTGATATCATCCTCCACAGACATGCATGACATCCACTGGGCTCCAGGCCTTCACTCTATGCCCTAGTCCCGCCCACCCACCTCACGGCTCCATGTCTCCCTGCTCCTCCTGTCTCCTCACACTCACTTCCTTCCCTTCCTCTTTGGAAGGCAGCCACGGGCTTTTTCCCCCTTCCATCTGAGGGAAACAAAATGGTCTCATCCACAACACCCCAGGTCCTTCCATCTTCTCATGCATCCAAATCTAAGCATATCTCTCTCTCGTCTCCCTTCCTCCTCATTTTTTGCTCCCCCCTTCTGTTTATCCATCACTAGAAGCCACCCCCTTCCCTCTTGCCTGTAGGTTCTGTGGCTATAATCAAATCATAACTTTTATTAAATTTAAGATTACTTTTTAATGGAATCAATTTCTTGTGTGGTGCTTCTCTGCCTGCCCGCGGGCTCCGCCGGCTCTGTGCGCAGCATCCCCACCCTCAACAATTGTCTCTGCCGCTGGCGTTTCTAGCTAAGCTGCTTCCCAAGGAGGGGTAGGTCTGCCATCCATACACACAGCACACAGAAACACACACGCACTTGCACACACACATCAAGCTGCGCCTTCCTCAAAATCCCAGACACACAACCTCTAAGCCCCAGGCGCCCACGCTGGGTGATGGGGGTGGGGAACCAGCGTGGAGGTGGCAGGGGCAGGAGCTGCAGAAAGGGACTGGGTGCAGTACAAACACGGAGTGGAGCAGGCATTTTTCAGCCTGTTAATTTCCTACAGTTCTGTTTTCTAGCCTCAGAAACAAGCTAGTTTCTGCCAGTTCACCCCTTCCTCTCACTCCATTGTGCAGCTGTTGAGCAAGGGAGAAGTTGCTGCGGGGGTGGGGTGGGGTGGGGTGGAGTGGGGGGGAGGGTTGTTAGCCAGCCAGGAGGCTCTGGGCTTCCTTGATTTATAAAAGCTCATACATGATATAAGATGCACAATACAGGTGCTATGATCCCCCCAAACACAAGCTCATCAGGCAGATTTGTATCTGGGTGCCTCCTAAGCCTACATGCATGCCATGTATAGGTCATGTGTATGCCTGGGGGTGGGGTGGAGCCTAAGGGTTCTAAAAGGAGGAGAGAGGCACAGAATAGAGGGATATTGGGCCACTTCGATAGACTGGCAGAGCAAAGGGGGACAGATTGCAGGAGAGAGAAAGTCATAGTGGCCTGTAGGTTGGGGGAGGGGGTCTGCTGATTCAGCAGAGATGTCACCTCCAGGAGCTGCCTGGGTAGCTCTGGGCTCAGCTCTAGTGCTTTCAGGAGGCTGCTTAGGCAGACCCAGGTGCATTTGAGGCTGAGGGATTGCTATCTTGGCTCTGGTTCTGTCTCAGCACATCTGCTTTACTGTTAGGAATGGAAACTCAGGATCAGGCGAATGGGTGGTGCTTAGCAGTGCGTAGGAGACTGGTCTTTGGCCTTGGGGTGCTTTTGTAGTAGCCACTTGGATATTTTTCAGAATGACCTTGAACACGTGACCTGACTTCACTGAGCCTGATTCTTCTCCTGAAAAGGAGAATGTATTTGAGGTGATGCAGCAGAAGAGCTAGCCTCACACAAGCTGAGAGAGGTGGTTCTCAGGAAAGGAAGAGAGGATGGCTAGAGGTCAAGGCTAGTTTGAGCTACATGGTAATTACTAGGCCAGTCAGAGCTACATAATAACACCACTTTGACAAAATGTGAGGTAGGGCTAGAGAGATGGCTCAGTGATTAAGAACACATACTATTCCTTTTTTAAAAAAAGATTTATTTTTATTTTATGTGTATTGGTGTTTTGCCTGCATGTATGTCTGTGTAAGAGTGTCAGATCTTGGAGTTACAGACAGGTGTGAGCTGCCATGTGGGTGCTGAGAATTAAACCTGGGTCTTTTGGAAGAGCAACCAGTGCTCTTAGCCACTGAGCCATCTCTCATGAGCCCAAGAGCACATACTATTCTTGCAGAAGACCTCAGTTCATTTCTCAGTGTCCATATCAGGGTCTCGTAATTGGTTATTTCTCCAACACCAGAGAGATCAGATGCTTCTGGCCTTTGCAGGCACCACACGCATGGGTACATACTTATACAGAGACAAACATAGACATTGAATTAATTTTTTTAATATCTTAACAAAAGAGAAAGCTGTGTGTGGAGGGATATACCTGCAGGTATATCCAGGAGTTCATTCGGTACACAGTCCGTGAATCACATCTAAGCACCAGCCAGATGCATCTATAGTGCCTATATCAGGCCTGCCTCTGGAGAACCTCCAGGCAGGCCTGGGTTCCTGGTTGAACTTCAGGCTGGGACCAGACAGCATGTGAATGAGTGGCCCTGGAATTGGGCCCTAGGGGATGCCTAGCTCTATTTTGACTTCAATGAAATGGTGGTTGATATCTATGAGGAACCAAGGAGAGGGATCCATGAAGGCCCCTGATATTGAGCCCTCACCCTAGGCCTTTAAGGGACAAGGAACTGACACTGGTTGACTTATGGGGAGAGTCAAGGAAAAGCATCCAGCACTTCTCTGCAGCCTCACTAGCACCTGTTGTTCCAGGACTCTGACATCCTTAGACAAGGTCCAGACAAGAAAAGTCTATAAAGATTTAATCAGGCACTGTGTATGGGTGACCCTTTCCTGTCCTCCAACTCTGGGGAGAAGGAAGAACACCATGAAGAATGCAAAAAAGGCACAAAAATGGTAAAAGCCAATTTTGTCAGGGAAGCCTCACATTTAGCTAAGCTTAGGAGCAGACAGTCAACATGGTCCCAGTTATAGACTCACCAGGATCTAGAGCTGGACCCAAGGTGAGAGGCCACTTAGAGCTTGGCAGTTGTTTTTGAGGTAGACTCCTGTGCCCCCTCCTCCCCTCAAGCAGGCCTTTCCACAACTCCAGGAAGTAGGCTGGTCCAACCTGTTCAGCATCTCCCTCTGCTTGACCCCTGGCACAGGCATGCTATTCAGTCTGTACCTGAACCTACACACCTGTATGGGCCTGTCTGGAGATAGGACGTTCCAACGGGCCATGCAGTCACTGCCCAAGGGAACTGATAAGCTTCAAACATTCTCCTTTCCAAATAATTTCACTCAGGATAACCCAGATAGGGGTGGGCAGGAGTCACTCAAACTAAGTGGCAGGGCCTGATCCAGGTCTCCTGAACTTTCTCAAGCTGATTGCTGGGTTCTATGACCCACATGACCTAGAAGTGATTGTAGCCCTGATCTGCAACTCAGGTGCACACCCTTGTGAAGGGTTTATCACTAACTCTTCTCCCCCTCTTTACTTCCTTTTTAGATTCTATTTATTTTTTAGGGGGAGGTGTGTTCGTGCCAGGGCATGCATGGGTAGGTCTGAGGACAGCCTACAAGAGCCTGGTATTTCATTTCACCACGTGAGTCCCAGAAGTGCTTTAGTATGATGGGCAATCTCTCTGGCCTCTCTCTTTCCTTTTGGGAGGGGATGTTGCTGTGTAGGCCAAATAGGCCTGAAATTTGCCATCTGCCTGCTTCGGTCTCCTGAGTGTTGAGAGTCACAGGTGTGCATTCTCACACCCAGCTAGACTAGCCAGGCTTTATTCGAATACCCAGCACTATTGTATAGATAAGAAAGCTCAGGCTCAGAGAAGTTATGTCAGTGAGTGGTGCAGCTGTCTTAACGGTACTGGGGACTGAACCCAGACATCCTAGGCAAGTGCTGTGCCCCTTAGGCACATACTAGAGCTGGAATTTGAAACTAGAACATCTGTTTCTGGAGCCCTGGCTTTTATTGGCTATGTGATGCTCCCCCCTTATGGAAGCTTCACTGGCACCTGCACGTGTTTCCTTTATTTCCTGTCTCTTGCCCTTCACTTTCATACTCTCAAATTCCCCATTGTCATCACTACCTTCACTTCTCATCATTTCCTCATTTTTCATCTTGGTTCAAGACAAATAATCACCTGAGACCCAAAAGCAGGCTCAGTACCACTCTGGAGATCCCTCCTCCTCTATCTTCCTCTTCCTCTTAATATCACCATGACCACTGCCATCATCACCTTCACCTTTTGTGATATCTAGATGCAATGGTGGACAAACACACCCACTTCCTTCTGTGGGGTCAGAGGAGGAAGTTCAGCTCACACAGCATGCACAACCTAAGAGTGTGGAAAGTCCTCAGAAAACAAGGGCAGGGGTGGGCTGGGAAGAGAATTTAAAGCAGCCAAAGAGTGTCTGTTGAGGGAATTAATCAATGGCCAAGGAGATTGCTTGTCATCTTTCAATATCTGTAAAAATAACAGGCCTCTAGAGAGGGAGCATCAGAGTGCCAAGGGAACAGAGGACCAGAAGATGCTCTGCCCAACCCAGGCCTGTGAGGAGCTGAAGGGGACAGAGAACCACCCACTTTGGGTGTTGGCTAACACTCCACTCCATCTTCCCTAGCCACAGTAGCTCTCGCCACCCCCTGGAAGCTGGCAGCCTCCAGTAACACCGCCCAGGAATTTGGTAATTGCTTATTGCTGCTGGTCTGAAACCCACCTGCCTCCCAGCCCACCAAGCTTGCCTGCTCTCTCAGAATATCGGGATATCGGCTGCCTTCCACACCATCAGCCTGCATAGGAACTTGAAGAAAGGGCAGCGGCGTTCCAGATCTGAGCCTCCGCCCAGACTTCTAGCCAAGGCCCCAGAGCTCCCAGGACCTGGAGGGTTTTTTCTCCTGGTTGTGTTTGGAATTGGCTGGTTTTCTGGGCACCAGGCCCAGCTCAGTTTAATTTTTGTTTATTTTTATGTACAGATTCTCTTCTGTTTGGGGAAGAGCTTTGTGTAAATTATTATTATTTATATGATAAAGAATAAATCACACCAAATAAAAAAACCCACAATCTCTTTTCTCAATAGAATTACTAAATTAGGGCCTGAAAAGAACAGCCGATATGCTGGGGTTTGGTTTTAGAAAGCTTTGGACATGGATTCTCACAAAGTATCTCAGTCACTGGGCTCTGTCATCTGGATTTGATGCTTTGTACAGCCAGGGAAGGCAGTGGGCTAGCCAATGAAGACCAGACCCTAGGCAGTACCTAAGGGTGTGGGTTTCCTGGTCTGCTATACTCCCATCCCCTGGGAGATGGGTTGGGCATTTTGATGTGATTTGCTAGCTTGGAATGGGAAAGAACAAGGGGAAACAGAGGAGCTGAGGGATTCCTGCCAGAAATAAAAGCCAGTGCCCCAAATGGGCACGGGGGGGGGGGGGGTGTGTGGACACATAGGAGTTCTTTGAATAGTGAGTGGCATTTATTACATCAGGGGAATGAGCCAATCATTTCTTGCCTACTCATTAAATCTGCATATTTCAAATCTATTGGTTGGAATGAAATGAGTCAGGAGGAGAAAGGGATGCAGATGGGCAAAGGACCAACTTGGCCTGACAGTGTTCCCAAGTGTCCCCCCAATCCCCAATCAGTGTAGAAAGACAAATTTACCCAAAATACTCCGCTCACCTCCTTCCTATTCCTTACCCCCACCCCTCTACCCTCAGCCCTATCCACTGGTTCATAAAGCTCTGTTTGAGGGCTAGAGACATACCCAGGAGTGGGGCTCCACCCCACGATCTGATATCCTAAAGGCCATGGAGGGAAAAAAATCATCAGTAACTTTGCTTTGTTGATGAAGGTCTAGACCCCAAGCTACCCAAAAATTGATATGACAAATAGGGCTAGGAGGTAGTGCTTGCCAGCTATTTTTGAAACCCGTTCAGATCCACAGTATACAAAAATAAAAAGTGAAAACTGCTCAAACTATGGCCACTTCCTGGAATGTGATTCTTCAATTGTCGTGGATTTAGACCAGGCTGGCCTCAAACTCACAGAGATTCACCTGCTTCTGCCTCCTGAGTGCTTCCATGATAGTCATGGTTCATGATAAATAAATCGTTTAAACCCCTTCTGAGCCTTGGTGTGCTTGTCTGTAAGTGGGGGAATATTAGCAATCACAGGGGCATGCATGCTTGCTCACACAGGCTCAGAGTGGGACTGTGAGGAAATCCATGTAAAGACTCCTGTTCATTCAGTGCTTCAAATCTGCCTCAGTCTGCCCCCAAGCCAGCTGCTGTACGTGAGACTACCCATTTTTGTAGGCTTAGCACATAGTAGATAGACACAGATAAATTAATAAAACAATAAAATGTTAGCGCCAGGATGTAGTTTAGAGGTGGAGTGCTTGTCTCAACCCCCCCCCCCCAATAAATGCTACTTATTTATGTAGTGTGTGATTGCAAGTGAGCATGTATACCCAGGTACATATTAAGCTCAGCAGACAACTTTCAGGGATCCCTTTTTCCCATTATGTGGGATCTGGGGATCCAACTTAGGTCTTTAGGCCTGGCATCACACACCTTTACCTTATGAACCACCACACAAGCCCTTGCCTAGCATTCCTTTTTGAAAATTTGATTGCATTTTAAGTGTACAGGTGTTTTTTTTTTTGCATGTGTGTCTATGCCCTATGTGTCTGCCTGGTGCTTGTGAAGGTCTAGAAAGGGCCCTGGATCCATTGGGACTGGAGTCTTAGGTGGTTGTGAGCCACCATATGGGTTTTGGAAATCAGTCCTGGGTCCCCTGGAAGAGCAGCCAGTGCTCTTAACCACTGAGCCATCTCTCTAGCCCCATTGTCTAGCATTCTTGAGACACTAGGTTCAGTCCTTGGTATAAGCAATCAAATAAAAATCCTTGTAATAAAATATTGCTCAAGTAGTCAAATTTTTAATCCTGGAGATAGTCCACTGAGTTTTTTCTCTCTTTTGCAGCTCCCATTTTGGTGACTGGATCAGCTATTATCAGAAGAGTCAGTCTCAGGAAGCCATGAACCTGAGGGCTATGGATTGGGGAAGAGCATAGGAGTGCAGAGAGAAGGAGCCTGTGGGAGACCACATGACTTAGACTCTCTGCAGCTTATTTGGTGTAGTGCCTAAGAGAGAGTCTACCCTGATCTTTATAAACCTGCCAGCTCTGGTTTGTTCACTTGTCTTCCTTGGCCAGCCAGTGGTTGTGGGTATGGCTTAGCCAGACCAGAGCAATGAACTGGCCTGTGTGACTGAGCACCCACACTTTTCCTATTAGTACATCCATTTATACCTGTATACATTGGGGTAAACACTGGTTCTTTTATCTTGGAGTGCATTAATCATTCATTTGTCTGTTCATTTGGGGGAGCTGTTTTAGTTTTTGTGAGCGTCTCATATAACCCAGGCTGACCTCCAACTTGCTGTGTAGCTAAGGATAACCTAAAGTTCCTGATTCTACCACCTTCCCCTTTCAAATGCTGGAATTCTAGATGTCTACTGTACTGTCCAACTTTATCTATCATTTACTGAGGCCCTACTCTGTGCTAGCCCTTGCTGAATGCCCTAATGCAGCAGTCACAGAAGACTGGATTTCCTTCTCTGAATACATCGTTGTTTTAAACAGAACTCTGAAAATTCAGATGATGGGCACAGGGAGTAGAATACTTAGGGTGGATTAGTCTTCTCTCTACCCTGGCTGGCGATGGTGGCCACTTGAGGACACTCTTTGCACCATGCTGGCCTTCTGGCCCACAAGCACTGCACTCTCTTGACTCATTTCATTCCAACCAATAGGATCTGAAGCACGCAAATTTAATGACTAGGCAAAGCTATTTTTTAGAAAGGAGAAAGCAATAGTAAGCAGGCAAAGAAATAAATAATTTATTGTTAGGCCATGTATATGCTATGAAAAGAACCAACCTATCTAGATTAGGTACCATGACAGTGTATGTAGGAAGAGCTGCTCATTTGGTGGGGGAGGGGAGAGCTGTTTGGGCAAAAACTCAAAGGTTCTGAAAGCGGAGCATCCTGGGTAGAAGGGAAAGTATAGAACCTGAGTTTAGAGCAGGGACTTCAGGGATCTGTGTCCCTTCTTTCTTGAGACAGGGCTCATGTAGCCCACGCAGGCCTAGAACTTGCTGACACTGACTTTGATTTTCTGAGCCTCTTTCTTCCACCTCCCAAGTGCTGGGTTACAGTTATGAACTGTCCTGTCTAGTTTATGTGGTTTGGAAACTAGACTCATGGTGTTGTGCATGCTGGACAAGCATACCAATGGAGCTCCATCCTCAGTGTCACATAGACTGGTGGCAGAAATCAACCCAGATGTGCTGGTGTATGCTTGTGATGCCAGCACTCAGGAGGCAGAGGCGGGAGGATCAGCAGTTAAAGGCCAGCTTTGACTACATAGTGAGTTCTAGGACATCTGTGCTATATGAAGCCCTCTTTTTACCAAACAATCATAAAAGTCATCAGCTGTTTTTGCATACATTTATGTGTTTCTCCTGTTGCTCTAGAATCACATCAGACCCCTCACTGTTGCTCAAACACCTCATCTCCAAACCCCACTGGTCTCCAATCCCACAGGTATCTTCAGTTCTTTTGAATACAATTTCCTCTTGCACAGGGCCTTTGCACAGCTAGTTGGTGGCTACTTAGCTCTTTTACACTAATTAAGAATCTTTTGTTAGATGCTTTCCCCAAATTCACATAGTCAGATCCCTTATCTTACTTAGTAATTATGCATTAATTTACTGTGCTTTTCTGGGGAGTTGGGGCCTTAATCTGATATCTAGCTCCAGGCATAGGGCCCAATCTCTGGAAGATGCCCCCTCCTCCCACCATTCCCTGGTTTTTCTAGACAGGATTTCTCTGTGTAGTTCTGGCTATCCTGGAACTTGCTCTGTAGACTAGGCTTGTCCTTGAACTCGAAGATGGATTGCTTCTGCCTCCTGAGTGCTTGGGATTAAAGGTGTGAAGCACCAACATCCAGCTTTCTGGAAGATACTTAGTGATTGTTGTGACTACTTAAGGATGCCAGGGTGAAGGACATAACATGGGGGAGAGTCACTGATTGATTGGAGAGCATCCAAAGGTGAGTTGTTCTGGGGGGAAAGAGGACCTCAGGGGAGATCATGGCAAACTCAGATTCCAGGAGCCACATGCCAGTGGAGGACCAGTCATTTGGGCCTTAGGGGAACTGGGTGACATTCTTTCAAGGATGGTTTTTTAGCTAGTTGGTGGGACCTTTCAGTAGAATAGATGCCTTAAGAACTTAGAGATTCCTTTGTCCCAAGAAGTCTGTAAGGAAGGACACAGTGCAGCTGAGGGGGACCCTGGGAACTTTGATTTCCTTAGGTCTTAATGATCATGGTCTGTGGGCTTTTCAGCTGTAAAATGGGCGCCCCCGAGTGGCACTGAGGGCAGAGTCATTTCCAGTTTGCCACTGGTGCAGGGATTGTAGGCTGTTGCTCTTCCCCCCACCCCCTAGCTCGGCAGGGTACTGGGAGGGAAGGAGGGGGGTGCTTCCTTGAGTCTTAAGTGGCTCCACAGCTGGAGCAGTGGTGCGTATTTTAAGTGGAGTTTGCAGACAATGGAGCTCTCTAGGGCTTGGAGGGGAAGGAAGCTGAAATTCAGGACCATTCTGTGAATTCCCAAGTTCTTTGTGTCCATTGTGTAGGAGAACAATGCTGTTTGTTTGGCTTGCTCACTCAAGGTAGGGGATTGGGGCTGGCGAGCACGTGTGTGTGTGTGTGTGTGTGTGTGTGTGTGTGTGTGTGTGTGTGTAAGTCTCCACCACACTGAAATTTCTAGAGTGGCTAGGCCGCTTAGGGATTGAAGGACCCCTAAGAATTTGGGGGTGGGCTGTAGGAAGATGGAAAGCTGTGGGGCTGGCAGGGGGTGAGACTGAGTTCCCCAGGCTGTCATTCATGTTCAAGCACTGCTTCTTTAGGGATTTCTGCTCCCTTTCTGGAGAATTCTAAACCAGAGGTTGCTGACCTTGACCTTTCCCCCACAGGCTGCATCCTATGGAGGAAGGAAGGGTAGACTAGATAGACACCAGTTGGACAAATACCTTCATTCTTGAGGTCTCATCCATAGACCTTCTTCGACATCCACGGTCAAGTGCTTGGCTAGACAGTTCATTGCTCACAACTTGTCAGTTCATGCACTCCTTGGGCCAGAGCTAGCTTCCCTCCTGGACCACATCATTCTGTCTCACTAAGCTCTTCCTTGACCTTGATCTTGGCTGGTGAATGCATACTTTGGGTCCCCAGTGGAATCTGTATATTCACAGAGCAAAGACCAATGACACGGGAGGCCTGAGCTTAGGTAGGTCATAGACCTCAGTAAGACTTACATGGCAGCTTGACTTACCCAGTGCCAGTCTAGCGCTATAACCCTGAGCTTCACCTTCTAAGACCGCCTCCCTTTCAGACAGACTTAGCAGCTGTGTATGGACTCTGTGCTGACATTACCTTCTATTGCCTGATTAAAGCCCTGCTGTGCTGCTGACTATCCCAGCCTCAGTTTCCCTTCTATAGATCAGACAACAATCATTCTACCCTGCTGAGCTGCAGCAAGGAATAAATGAAATACTGCAGCCCAAGGCCCCTGTGTCATTGCTGCCTTCACTGTTCAGTCACGGGAATCAAGGCAGAGGAGACAAGCTTCCCATGGAGGATAAATGAGGGCATTGCAATTCAAGTCCAGGCAACTGGCTTGAAAGCTGAGTTCTGACCATTGCACGGGACCTCCTGAAGACAGAGGACTGATGCTGGCCCTGAGCAGGCTTCTCTGGACTTTCTAACAGCATCTCCCAAAGCCAAGTTTCCCCAGTCAGAAAAGCCAACGAGGGGGTTGAGGCTCCACCAGCTCTGACCTCTGACCCACAGGACATTGCAGTGCTCCCACTGGCTCTGACAAAGTATCCCAAGCAAGGGACGACAGCTCAGAATAGGGAGCAGCCTTGGGGCTGGGAGCTGAGTTCCAGGGTCTGAGTTTACAGTCTGGCAAGTGCTTGAGACAGCACTTGGGCCCTGATGTTGAACCCATTGTGAGACCTAGGGCTCATCAGGGAGTCTGTCTATGTGTTGGACTCACCTGGCAAAGGCACAGACCCATGCACTAAGATGAAACAGCCCTGGGCATGAAAACAGAAGCCCAAATCTTGGGGACCACAACGGTGTGGAAGGGAGCTGAGCTATGGCTCCCTCCAGTTTCTACCCTCTCCCTTTACCTCAGCTCAGCATCTTGGCACCTCCACACTCTACACCCTTCTCTTAGCCAGCTTGTGGCTTTCCACTGAGTGAGGAGCGGGAGAAATAAAGGATGAAGAAAGGCCTCGGGGAAGGGGTGTCCACTTTGTTGATGTGATGCTGCACTTGTTCTGTGAATGAAGGTGATATGGATTCAGGGTGGGGGAGGGGGTGGAGAGAAGTACCGGGTAGGGCAGCCTGGGATGGAGTTGCCATGGGAACCGCAGCCTGCCAGGAGCCCTGCCTTCAAAGCTGAGGTGCTGTGCTTGTGTGGCAGGTTCCTGAGGGAGGCGGGTGGTGTATGGTGTGTGTGGGGGGTAGCAGTTCTGATGGTAGCCTTTTGGGACTCCAGCTCCTGGATTCCAGACCAAAACCCTAACCTGAGTGGGAAGTGGCATTATTCAATATTTCCTGGCAGATGCCCCACAGCCTCAAGCCCCCTCTTGCAGGGACAGAGGTGGAATCATTCTGGCCATTGTGAAGAAAGGCTCTGATTGAAACCTCTGAGGAAAACATCTTTTGGATGTGTTAGGGGTGGAGGGAAGAGACTCTTGTGTAGGGGGGGGTGGGGGGGGTAGCAGTGGAAGTTTGTCTTGTCAGGCTCATGTTGGGGCAAATCCAGTAATCTGTAGTGTTTAACTCTAACTCCTAGAGGATGTTCTGGAGCCTGAGAATTCAGCTAGGTGAGAAGACCACTGTGTTTGAAATCTTCAGGTGTACTCATTGGTGGACAGACATCAGGGTGTCACCAGGGTGACCCTCTGACCACTAGGGGGGGCCATGACCCAGCATCCATGGGAGACCTGGTGAGGTATTGTGGCTGGAAAATAGCCTTAGTGGTACTACCTTTCATGGGACTGGCCCCACTAGACCATATCTCAGCAAACCCTGCTGGCCTTCTGGGAACCAGCACCCTAACTCAGTCTTAGCCTTCTTGGGTTTGATGCCTGGTTGTTCACACAGCCACCACCTTGTTCAGAGCAGTTGAGCAGTGTCTGCCACTCACTAGTGTGAACTGGGCATTGCAAGGAGCTTCAGACCCATCCAGGAGGCACAAGCTTCACACTACGCTTCTGAGGTTAGACAGGCAAGCCCTCAGACCTGACAGCCTGCTTTGAACCCTCGCTGCTGTCTCTGCGAACGGTACCGGGCAAGCTTGCTAAAAGTGAGCCTCGCTTTCGTCACCTGCAAACGCGATGATGATAATGGTACCTAGCACGTGTGAGTTGTGAGGATGAGAAGACAGAAATAAAGCCTGTCAGGGTCTGGCAGAGGGAAAGCTCTCCCTCAGTTGGGGTGATAACTGTTATCCAGTCAGAGGGATGAGATAGGGACGGAGGTGAGTGATGAGTTGTTCTGAAGAAAAGGAAATCCAATGATGACAGACAATCAGGGAAGGCTTCCTGGATGTGGTGGCTGGCATGAGTCTGCAGGACAGCGAGGCAAGGCTGGGCGGGGAGGAAGGAACTTAAGGGAGCTTGCTTTGTTTTCTCTCGGGCGACCAAACCGGCAGCCCTTGAGTGCCCTCTGCTTCCACTCTCCTGGACCCTAGCCTGGCTCCCTCTGGCTCCTCCTCCTCCTTATCCGCAGGGAAGCCAGCTCAGGGGTTACAAGATTCATAGTGACCGCTGCCTGGTGCTGCTCAGTGGCTCCTGACCAGGGACAGTCCGCCCCCCAGGGACATTCAGCACTGGGTGCCGTCATCTTTGCTTGTCTTAGCTGGGGAGTAAGGAGTGCTGTTAGGAGCAGAGACGGTCTTTTCCCACACAAGTCGTGAAGCAGACCCAACCGGCGAGGAACCCTGGCTTGGATGGCGTATACTTTCACTAGGGAGAAACTGGGACCCCTGTGCCGGGCTCTTGTGGTCCTGTCTCTGTCTCCCCACGCCAGGGCTCGTCGCCAGCACCCCACCCCCATCTCTATCTTCTATTCTAGACCCCCACCCCCGTGCCTTTGGCCTCACGGCCGCACTGCCATTCAGCTGCCGGTGCCACTTCCCCTAGGGTCTTGTCCCCGCTTTCATCCTCTGCCTCGCAGGGGTTGCGGACCGCCTGTCAGGCAGGAGTCAGCCGGCGGCTGCACGAGGCTTCAGAGACCGAGCTGCCCGCTGCACTCGGCCTGCCTGCCCACTGATTGGCCGGGCTGCTGTTTCCATGGTGATCTCCCGCAAAGCCCGGCCCCCACCTTGCAGCCCCCCTCCTCCACCCCAAGCCCTATTCAGTGGCAAGAGCGACAGGCAGGTTAATAAAACAGGAGCCTCGTGAGGAGCCCGGCTGTGGGCCGAGGTCCCAGCGTGGTGGCCCGCCCAGAGGGGAGAGGGACGGTGGGGGTGGGGAGTGAGGAGCTCGCTTGGAGCGCAGTTAGTGCCCGCCCCACTCCAGCCAATCAGGGGCTCCACCCACTTGCAGGTGCTGGGGTTGTGCGGGCCCTGGGATAGTGGGGGTTCATTTTCTCATAGTGTGCCTTCCCACGATGGCCTATAGGGGCAGTGTCACCACCCCAAACAGAACCTCGGGTCCCCTGAAACTGGGATGGGAGAAGGCTGTGCATGAGAGAGGGTAGTGGCTGGGATTGTGGGAAAAGGGTAGAGCGAGTTGAGACGAGTGATGTCGCTCTTAAAGATGGGGAAAGAAGTAGGAACGAGGCAGCTGGCAGACACCGGAATGGATGAAGAGTGGAGCGTGGGGTGTAGAGACAGGTGGGGTAGGTATAGAGGTGGGGGACTTCAAAGGGTTACTGAAAAGCCAAGAGGAGGGGGATTGGAGCCAGGACTGAAGGAAGGAGGTGAAGAGGCCTTGAAGGTTTGATAGGGACAGACATTGTTCAGCACAGCCTCAGGCTGACTCACTACATGTGTCCAGCGCAGAGCCTGAGAGAAGAAAGTGGTGGGGTATGGATGCTGGGATATCCGCTGAAGTCAATAGCCCCAGCAACAGGACACCTCCCTAGTATCAACTCAGTGTTTACTGTCAAGTCTGTGCTAGACGCTGACATGGATGACCTCATTGAGCACTTACAATAATCCTTTGAGGCAAGCCTATTACGACATCAGAAATTCAGAGAGGTTGAGTAACTTATTCAAGGTCACAGGGTGCTGATTCTGCCACAGATATAGTGGACATGTGATTGGAAAGTCAAGTCTTTCTGGCCAGAGATTCAAACCATGTAGTTTGGTGTTGGGGTAATCAAGGTGGTCTGTATCCAGAGGTCAAAGATGGATCTGACTGTGATGCTAACTAAGCTTGGGGTCAGGCTCTGGCTCTATACTCAGTACTTCCTGCTGGGGTAGATGTTAGATTTGTCGGGGTTTTTATTTTGTGTTACTTGTGCATCCTTGCAGCTGAAGTGCCATGAGACAGACACAGAGACCCTATAGCAATTCTCAAGCACTGCTCCTGAAAATCATTTATTTTGAAGCAACAGAGAAGCCTAGAGCTAGTGCCCCAAGGCCTGGACTAGAAAAAGATTTGGGAGGAAAAAAAGAAATAGAATAGCTTGGCTCTAAGTTAAACGTGATGGTATAGATCTCTAATCCCAGCATGCAGGAGATGGAGGCAGGAAGATTAGAAGTTCAAGGTCATCCTTGGCCATATAGGTAGTTCAAGGCCACCATGAGCTACAAGTCAAAAAAAAATAAAAAGGAATGGTTTGGCTCTAGGTCCATCTCTGATGTGGCCTTGGATGGATGTAATTTCTGTGAGTCTCAATTTCCCCATCTATAAAATGGGAATATATGTGCTAGTTGGTGATACAAGTTACAGTGGAATGTGGGAAATGCCTGGCCTGTAGGAAGTCCTTGGCTGTGACTTCCTTTTTTCAAGCCAAGAGGTCTTACTCTGTAGATGCTGATTCTCCTGAGAAATTTGTAACACCACACTCCATGACCCAGGGGCAAGGAACTTCATGAATGGGGTGGTAATTGGGTCTCTACTATTCCCACTTCCAATAATGGAGACAGCCTCCTAGCCTAAAATATGGTGGGACAGGGATGTTCCTCTCTCTAGAATGGGACAGAAGGATCCAAGCTGAGGGAGTGCGAGGGGAATCACTATGTCATCTCCCCACTCTGTTTGCCTGTCTCCGACCCCACAAGGAATACCATTAAGAGAAAAGAACCAAGCTCTGAACTTCTCAGACCACTGGTGGCTGCTGTCCCTGCAGCCTGCAGGCTCTGGGGACAGGACTGAGGGCCAGGCCACCAGCTAGGAGCCCAGGCCAGGGAGGGCACAGGCGGCTGCTGCAACCCGAACACTCAATAAACCATTAATTCTTAATAAACGACAGGCTGTGCATTATTTAACAATAATGATACTTTCTGTTCCATTATAGATTAAAACACCGGCCTCTTCTTATTAATCCTGCATTTCAAAAGCTTGTAAATCCTGCACAGCCAGAGGAGATAAAAGCAGGATCAACCCCATCCCCAGGCTGACACACTTGCACAGACACAGTGGCTCAGCAGCTCTGCCTAGGTGCACACACTCGTGTGCCCTGGGCCACCCATAGCCCAGTTCCTGGACAACAATCTCACACCTGCTGTGGATATATATCTCCTGCCTCAATCCCTTCTCCCTTACACACACACACACACACACACACACACACACACACACACACACACAGCCTACCTTTCCATTCTCTACTCCTTCCTTTGTCTTCACAGTATCCACCACACACAACCATCAAATGCACATAATATGAGATTCTATTCTCATATATGGGTTTGGCATTTCTCAAGGGTGCTGGGGATGCTGGGGAGAGATCAATCATAGAAAAAGGAGGAAGTGAACAGAAAAGAAGGGAGAAGACACCTCAAGCCCACGAAGGCTGTGTAGGTTCTAAGCTCAAGTCCTCTTGACATACTGAGAACTGCACAGGGTTCCCTTAGAGTGGCCCTCACCAGACAAGCACACCCCTCTGTATGTCCCTGAGGCTCTGTTTAAACACCCTCAGGGACAGAGAGCTGATTCCCACTAGAGACAGCATCTGCATTGCTGCAGAGTCCTAACCTTCAAGAGCTTCTCTAGAAGCCAGGGTTGGTGGTGCACGCCTAATCCAGCACCGGGGAGGTGAAGGATTAGAAGTCCAGTGCCATCCTCTGCTACACAGTTAGTTAGAGACCAGCCAGAGCTACACCAGACCTTGTTTCAAAAATTGAAGCACAAATAGAGAAGAAGAAGCTTTCTCAGGAGAAGCCAGTCTTGGCTTTAGGCCCCCTATGGCACATGGCAGGTGTTTGGGAAGGAGACATACCAGCACTTTGCTTTCTGGAGACAGCATCTTCTGTACTTTCTCCAGGTCTTGGGTTGAACTGTGCCTTTATCTTGATGGCCCTGTCTGCACTGCCAAGGCTGCAGACCATAGCCCTTTCTTTCCATGGTGCAAGCAGAATGGAGGCCAGTTACACATTCTTTCTGTGGAGGGTCAAAAACTGTAAATAAGGATTTGCAATGAAAATGAAAAAAAAATCATCTGCATTTATGGAACTTTTACAAATTCTGGAAACCCTGTTGCATCCCCAAATTCATTCCATCCTTGGAGAATGTTTCTCCTCTTCCTGCAGGGGTGTGTGTATGTGTGTGTGTGTAGGGGGGAGTTAGGTGGGCTGTGGACACACAAGAACACAAGTGGTGACGCCAGAACTTGAAGCAGCTACTGTCTGACTTTTTAAATTTATTTTTATTTTTATGCGCATTGGTGTTTTGACGTAGGTGTCCAGTCTCCTGGAACTGGAATCACAAACAGTTGTGAGCTGCAATGTGGGTTGTGGGAATTGGATGCTGGTCATTTGGAAAAGCAGCCAGTGTTCATAACCCCTGTGCTATTTCTCCAGCTTCTGTTGTCTGGCTTTTAACCTCTCCTCAGAGTTGAGAACTTTTAGGGGGCCGTCTGAATCCCCAAAGACAGTAGAACTAGTTCAAGACAAACTGAACTTTCTCTTCCAGATTGGATTACAGGTACTCGGTAGACTCTCCAGGAAGAGGTATGGAGATGGAGTTCATGTGGATGAGAGGAGGTTGCTGGCTTCTCCGGTTTTACCTGTTGTTTCTTTCTTTCTTTTTCCCCCGTAGAAGAGGAAGATAGCTCCTGAGCTGCCAGTGAAGTTCCCTATGCTCTATGGCAGGCTTATTTCTTCTCTTCTTCTTCCTCCTCCTCCTTTTTGGCTGGATCTTGCAATGTAGATCAGGCTTGCTGAGGCTTCCATCCATCATCCTGTCTCTCTACCCCCGGAATGCTGTGATTGCAGGCATGTGCTACCACAATGAGCCAGGCAAGTCCACCATACAGGGTGACTTGCTGGGACAGAGTGGTTAAGTCAGTGAGTGCTATCCACATTCATCTCTTGCTCAGGACTCTTAAAACTGGTCTGAGATGTTTCCCAAGAGCAGATCAGGGGGTGGAGGGGCAGCACTGGTTGCTCTCCCAGAGGACCAAGGTTTTGTTCCCAGCACCCATATCGCAGCTAATAGCCATCTCTATGCAGCTCTAGTCTTAGAAGCCATCTGTAACTGCAGTCCCAGGGAAACTGACACCCTCTTATGGCCTTCACAAGCACTAAATGCACACAGGGCACAGACATTCATACAGGCAAAACACCCATACGTATAAAATAGACATAAATGTCCCCCACAAGAGGATCAGATGAATGAGGCTGGGGACACAGCTCACTTTGGAGAGTACTGCCTGCCTATGGTGTTCAAAGCTCTATAAGCCATCACTGTACCAGATAGGCTTAGTGATGCATGGCTGTCATTCCAGGCCTGGAGAGGTAGAGGCAAGAGGGGGCACAGTATGTAGGGGGTTGAATGCCTGCTGTGGAGGTTGGGATCTATACAGAATCCCAGTACCGAAAGGTAAAGGCAGGAAGATTACAAATTTGAGGCCAATCCAGGCTAAATGATAAATTCCAGGTCAGCTACAACCACAAGGTGATACCCTGTTTCAGATGTCTCCCCCCTCAAAAATAAAGGATCATAGCTGAATGTGTGAGCCCTCATAGTGTGTGTGTGTGTGTGTGTGTGTGTGTGTGTGTGTGTGTGTGTGTGCAGGATAAATGAGAAAAAGGGAGGCATCTTCAAGAAACACAAAGTTGGGAAGCTAAGAAGCTTTCTTCCCTTTTGGAATTGTACAAATGGGAAATTTGATTTGATCCCTTGTGGCTTTTGGGCCAACCCCCGTGTAAAGTCAGATTGCTTTTACAAAGGAAAATTTTATCCATTTTCTGGGTTTTATGGGGCTTCCACAATGAGAGAGACCTCTCTTGTTGGTGCTTAGCGAGGATTTCTCTGCGTGGCCTACAATGACGCCGTGTAATCTCCCAAAAAATATGGTGCTAATATTCTCTGGGTTAGGGTTAGTTATTTTTATGTCTCTGTCATTTTGTTTCTCGGCAACCCTTTCTGCCGCCTGGAAAGGATGCGGCGGACACTTTATTTCCACGGCCATATTTTTTAATTTGATCCAAGCAAATTTCACTTGTTCTCTGTATAAATTATTTAACTCATTTCTTTTAGGTTAAATGTCTCAATAGAAAGATAGAAAGTCTCCCCATCACATTTTCTTCTAGGATTTTAATCAGTGCCTCCAGATTGTATGAGCTTCCTTCTCAGGCTCCATCCTTCTCTGTCTGGGGGGGAGGGGGAGAGGAGTCTCTCTCCCCAGCTCCCTTCCCTTCTAACTCTCTTCTCACTCTGCCCCTACACTATGCCAATGCATCAAGTCTGTGGCTCAGGATGACTCTGGAGAAGAGTATGGCAGGTCAGCATTTGCAGCCCCGTTATCACCTCCCGCTCCCCAGCCCAGCATGGCATGGCCTGCTGACACACAGTTCTTAGTGGCTAACCAGAGTTGCTGCTGCAGCCTCTGGCAGGACCTGGCCTCATACCCCATACTAATTTTCTTTTTCTTGGGGTTGAAGTCTCTCTCTCTTCTCTCTCTGTATGTATAGGTTGGGGCCAGCAGTATGTTTCCTCAAGTTCCATCCAACTCCCCTCCCCACCCTTTTTTTGAGTGAGGATTTCTCATTGGCCTAGAACTCACCAAGTAGGCTAAAATGAATGATCACTCATGACTGCTAGGCAAATATGTTAACAGATGAACCACCTCCCCAGTACCTATTTATTATTTTTAAAAAATGCATTACTGGGGATTGAACCCAGGGCTTCATGTTTGCTAGGCAAGTGCGCTCTCACTGAGCTTTATGGCTAGATTTTAATATACGAACCATGAATTCTAGCTGTTTCCTAATCAAAAACCTCTGTCAGTTGTCCCTGTCACAGGACAGGCCCCTGGGAGCTGGGCCCTAGGTCCCAGGTCTCCTGGTTTTCTTTCTCCTTTAGGCTTCCCCTGATACAAGTGTGGGTTTGGTGAGTAGGTAGGGTCCGATACAAGTATGGAGTTTAAGAGCTGTCTCCAAAAGAAGGCAGGAAGGGGACATGATGCCTTCCACCTCAGCAGTCCACACTCTCACGTATTGTTGGCAGAACAGAATCCAGCCAGGGAAGCTTACTACTCCAAACTCTCTTGCTTCATCGCCTCACATTGCTTTAGCCAAGTGAGAGTCTCCTGTAGGAATTCCCTTTCTTTTTACTTTAAAAGTTCACAGTAATTAACAAACGAATGCTATTAACCGCGACAAGTCAGAAATTACAAGACCAGCGGAGTCCACAGCAGCATGGAGAAGTTCATGGGTGTGGCTAAGGCAGAAAAGAAGGGGCGGGCCATCCTCAGCACCGGCACTTGGGATAGGCCGGGAGTCTTCAGCCCCGCCCAGAGGGTTGCAGGTCAATCCAGGCCTTAGACCCAGCTGCTCCTACTTCCTGGCCGGAAAAGTCAGTGCCGGCCATTCATCCAGCCCTGTAGGTCGCCCTTTTATGAAAAACTTAAATAATAGGGTCATGGCCTATGGCTGACCGGGGCTTGTCTGTGAGGATGTGAACTCAGTTCCTGGACAGGTCCGGAGATTTCCCTTCAGGGTCACTCTGGGTTCTACAAAGCCTTAGAGAGCAAAGATCAAAGAAAGCCTTGGGGCTACTAGACCACAGTGGTCCCTTCTCCAGCCTGTAGAGCATCTCTGGGGCTGTCATACTTGCCTTCTCTCCAACACAGCCAAAGTTCCTAAGGAGTGGGTTTATTCACGTCTTCTGCCTGGAAGTCTAGCTCTAATCTTACCACAGTCTTTCACGCTGCAGTTCTCGGTAATTTCTCTTAAAGAGGTTCTGGCGGGCTTGGAGAAGGGTTACAAGTTTATTTTATTTTGTAGATGATGAAACTAAGGCTCCGAATAACTCGAGTACAATCACACAGCCAAGGTGGGGCAGAGCTATGGCTTGAAATGTGGTTATATTTTCCCAACGGTTTTTTTTTCCTTTCTTGGATCCCCTTAGCTCTGAAGGAGATGGATGCCCCACGGCTGAGCAAATAAACCAGACCTTCCTTTCCTTCAAAGCCCACAAGGCAAATGCACAGCATAAGGCCACTTCCATCCTCACCTGACAACTGTAAATTGTGCTAAGTTGTAGGCTTTATTTTGTTTTTTGTGCTTTTGAGGCAGGATCTCAGGTACCCAAGGCTAGCCTGGGACTGCCTGCATAACCTGGGCTGGCTTTGAACTTTTAATCCCCCACCCCCCAGGATTACAGATAAGCGCTTGTCTCTTCAAGATGTTAGCCCCGGGGGAAACTGAGGCTTGTAGAAGTACAGTGCTTTGCCCAACATCAAAAGACTGATAGTGACAGATACTGTCTGCAGTCACCCTGCCCTCAGGTCCTCACTGAAAGGTCAGAGCCAGCCAGACTTGAAGTCTGCAGCAGTGAGTCCAGCCGAGAGAGTGCAGAGTCGGAGAAGCTCATTAGGAGAGAAGCTGACATAGCCATCAAGAGCCCAGCCTTGGCCAGCCCCACTGACTCCCAGCTGTGGTGTAAACAGCCTTACTAATTCTCCAGACTCAATCGCTATCCCTGATGGATTTCCCGTCATTACTCCTGAGTGAGTGACAACCTGCTCAGACACTTGCCTTGCCGGCTGCCTTTGGAGAGGTTCGGAAATCAGAAAGCTTTGCTCCCTAACTTGATTTCAACTTGTCCTAAAGTCATCTTAATTGGTGAAGCGTCAGAGGCAATTTGGGTAACTTTCCGAGAGCCCTCTACTAGCTTTTACATTAGCCCTGGGCTGTGTGTGTGTGTGTGTGTGTGTGTGTGTGTGTGTGTTTTGCCACTTTACCTGGGGTGGCACTTTGCCTGCCCTGATTGGTCAGGAAACCGAGCTGCACACATTGTTTAGGTGTTCCTTGCTGCAGTTTCTAGGCTGGTTCCTGAGGATAACAAGATTCATTTTCTCAATGGCTCTGACAGATAGGATTGTTATTGTTATTACACTCATATACCACCTTGCCTCCGAGGAGCTTAAGGCACTTTACAAATTTGAAAATTATCTAATAATCTCCCAGCAACCCTGAGAGAGGAGAGAAGCAGCAGAGAGAGGCTCTTTGGAGCAGCCAGAAGACCTGATAGCCCCCTGCTTGCCAGCACATGACCACAGTGGGACCTGGACCGTTCAGGATCCTGTTCTAGCTGCAGGAAAAGGAAGAGGAGGAAGGGAGAGAGGGATGTGACTCCAAAGGACAAAATCCAATGGGAGGGAGATGAGCTGTGTACAGTTTTCTTTAAAGACACACAAAATGAGAAGAAGCAGAAGGCTCCCAGGGGCTTTCTGGTAAGAGAACTGAAATTCAAAATGGAAATTATGAGCTGCAGATAAGCTCAGAAATGGGTACTTGCCTAGCAAGCATGAGCCTCTGGATCCAAGCTTTACAACCCACCCTCAAAATCAAAATGGCTCTTTCAGAGCAGGGACCTGAGAATATGGGCAGAAATATCTCTAGAAGCCCCCCATCACAGATCTCGATGGCTGCTGTTAGATGGTTATGGGAAGCCTCTTAGGCCTCTGGTTTTTCACCTGCCAGCTGAAAATGCGACATTGGGTCTTTCTGCCAGATTGACACCCTATGATTCTGTCTTCCTTTAAGCTCCTTCGCTCCAGAGACGGCATCACCTTTACTAAGAAGGGATGCTCCCATCAGTATGATGGGATGGTACCGTGATGTTGAGGCTCTCCTGTTCAGGATTAGGGACTTGTGGTGGTTCTAAGAAGTACCTTTCAGGGAACAGGCATAGCAATGCTGCTGAGATCCGGGCTTGGAGATAGGCCAATGATATAACTGTTGTTTATGACAGATAGGCTAATGACATAAGAGACAAATGACCCTCCGTTTTCTCATATGTCACAGCATAGTGATAGTGTGACCTTCTGTGGATGTGAGTGAAGATGAGCTGGAAGGCTGTGTGTAAATTGCTTAGCTTGGTGCCTGGCAACTTAACCACGAGGAGAGAGAAGATGAGGATGACACAGCTTCTGGCGATAGACCTGCCCTGGCTCAAGTGCGGGACAGCTTGGGAATATTCTGAGGAAGTTATTGGGCTGGGTTTTAGGTGGGACAATGAAGCAGAGCTGAAGGTATGTGATGGTACTCTCTTAGATGTCACCTCTTCATCACCCAGTACCATAGGTCATGGCTCTCGTTCCCATCATGTCACGATGGCCACCATCTTCTCCTTCACCTTGACTCCTGTTTGGTTACTGCTGGTGACATCTTTCCTTGTTCTAATCCCCCAGCAAACACCTCTCCTGAGTATCCATGGGGCTTTGATGATGTCATCCTACCAGGCTACTGCTGCTGCCTGGTGTGGTGAGCCTGGCTTCCAAAAGGCCCCTCTGACCTGGCTGGTCCATGGAGAGGTGCAATTCACAGAAGCAGCATTCAGTTAGGACCAAGAGCCAGAGCAATCCTCCAGAGGAGTTGGGTGTACAGAGGATGCAGGAGGAAGCCTCTCAAACAACTCTCCATTTGTCCCAGTGAAATGACTATAGTTGACTTTGGATCCTTGGAGGAGGGATGGGTTTCAGGACTGACTGCCTCACCACTGGTTACCTAAATCGATGGCTGTCTAATCCTTTGTTAAAATGTTGTAGACTTTGTGTAAAGCCCTCACAGTCCTGCAGTGTACTTTAAATCATGTCCAGATGACTTATAATGCTGAATAGGATGCAAATGCCGTGTAAATAATTGCTGCACTGTGTTGTTAAGGGAATAATAGCAAAGAAAATCTTTTCTATATGTTCAGTACAGAAGTAGTTCTCCCCTCAAAGATTTTCCAATCAAAGTTTGTTGAATCTAAGTCCACAGATGTGAACCCATGGGCATAAAGGGCTGGCCGAACTCTCTATATGGGGCTGTTATTGGTCTCTCCTCCTTGCTTTCTCTGGATGTATATGTGTGTATATGTATATGCACATATAGAACACATAAAATGTGTATATGCACATATATATTACATATAATGCAATGAAGAAATTCTGAGACATTCAAGAGGCTGTGGACTTGGATTCATTCATTCATTCATCCAACCAATGTTTATTTGCTTACTTGTTTATTTTTGTGAGTTTGTGGGTGTAGGTGTGTCCACTTGCATGTGGAAGACAGAAATAAACCTCGAGGATGTCATCATTCCTTGAGTATTACCCACCTGGAGCTTTTGGGGGCACAATTTAAAAATGTATTATTGTCATTTTGCATATGTGTGGCATGTATGTATATGCATGTTTCTATGTAGGTGGCTGTACATGTGTCTGGATGTAGCTGAAAGTTATCCTGTGTCCTGCAGCCGCTTGGTCCCAAATAAACACAAAGAGGCTTATATTAATTACAACAGTTTGGTCTATGGCTCAGGCTTCTTGCTAGTTAGCTCTATGCTCCTGCATCATCTTAACCCATTTCTATTAATCTGTTTTGCCACATGACCCAGCCCCCCTCCTACAGCTGGCAGCATCTGCCCTGACTCTGCCTTTCTTCTTCCTCTCTCTCTGCTTGGATTTCCTGCCAGGCTGTAAGCTGTTTTACCATAGGCCAAATAGCTTCTGTACTACCCAATGGGACCAACACATATTCACAGCATACAGAAAGACATCCCACATCATCTGGAGGCTCAGAGTTAATGTCAAATGTCTTCCTCAATTGCTTTCTACTTTATTTATTGAGGCAGGGTCTCTTGCTGAACCTGGAAGCCACCAACTCTGGAAAATATATCTGTCTAGCCTGCACCAGGGATCCCTTCTCTCTGCTGCAGAAATTTTGCGATTGTAATTAGCCTCCATGCCTACCCAGCATCTACCTGATGCTGGAGATCACAACCCTGGTCCACATGCTTGCACAGTAAATGCTTTATCCACAGAGGCATCCACCTAGCCCATACCTTGTGAGACTGACTTTGAACTTATCAATTAAGAAAGGCTGGCTAGCCATTGAATTCCAGAGATTCACCCATCTTCACCTCTCCAGCATCAGGATTATAAGCACAGGGCACTACAACTGGTTTTAAAGAAATGGCTTCTGAGAGTCAAACTCATATCCTTACAATTGTGTGGCAGATGCTTTACCAGCTAAGCCATTATCCAGCTCCTGCTTATTTCTTTCTGTGGTGGTAGCGATGGAGCCCAGGCCTGTGCATGCTAGACAGGCACTCAGTCACTGAATGTCATCCCAGCACCAGCAAATACTGGCTAAGTACTGTCTCTGTCAGCAGGTATGCAAGCTGCTCTAAGTGCAGCCAGGGAGCTGAGCAGACAAGGGACTCTGTACTTCTGAAGGTGAGAATGAAAGGAGAGAGAGAAAGAGAGAGAGAGAGAGAGAGAAGACACGTAAACACACGAAGCAACAATTTTAAGTATGAGAAGTCCATTCTGTCATGCATTTAACAGTAACAACTGCAGATTGCTGGGCAGGGTAGCTTCCGGGTGGAAGTGCCCAGTGGGAACTGTTCAGGTCTAGATTGGCAATAGAGCATGGGAGCAGTGAGCACTCAGGAAGTAGAGGCAGGTGGATCTTCTCCGAATTCAAGTCTAGCCTGGTCTACAGAACGAGTTCCAGAATAGCCAGAGTGACACAGAGAAATGTTATCTTGGAAAACACAAAACAAAAAAACTAACAGACAAAAAGCAAAAACAGAATTAACTCCCCCCCCCCCAAAAAAAACCTATTAAATGCAATGCGAAGAGGCTAGAGATGCAGCTCCTTTGGTGGCAGCGTGCTTTTGTAACATGCATAAAGGCCTGAGTTTTCTTCCTGCCTGTCTGCCTCTGTCTCCCCAGCATGAGGTTTATAGGTCCACCCTACCTGACTGTTCCTTATGAATTTTTTTGTGTGGTATGCATCTATGTGTGCATGTTTTCAAGTGTGTGTGCACAAACATGTGGGTACATAATGTCCTTCATCCTTCTACCTCATTCAAGGAGGCAGAGTCTCTCAATTACACCCAGAGCTTACCAATATGGCTAGGCTCGTTTTCCGGCTTATTCTTGCTATCTTCTATCTGTGCTTTCACAGGCTGGAATTACAGATGCACCTGGGGGTCCAAACTCAGCCCTCATACTTGTGTGGCATCCACTGAACCCCCATCTGCTTCCCCCCAGCTCCATTATCATATCTGGGCTTACAGTCTCTTTCCTCTGAAAGACTGTTTTCTTATTTAACACAATACAGAAGTGGCTGTGCAAAGGCTCTGATAAGGCAGGAAGACCAGTCCTGAAGGCGTAGGTCTGTAATCCTGGCTATTTGCAAGGCTGAGGCTGCAGACCCATACATTTAAGGACAGTTTGGGTAGCATAGAGACTCTGTATCTCAAAATAAAAAAGTGAAAAGAGGTCTGGGAACGTAGCTCAGTGGTAGACTCAAACCCTAGAACCACATAGTTGGGGGGGGGTGAAGAGTTGGTTTAGCCACACATTTCCTGCTTTTCTTCATAAAGCACTCTGCTTTCTCTCAAGGGAGCAAAAGGGATGGATGAGGCTGGACTGACGGTGTAGTGCAGAGAAGCTGCCTGAAGGCCATGCTGATCTGCTGGAAGGGAGCGGAGCCTGAGGGCAGAGGCTCAGTCCTGGGGTTGGGAGACCTAGCAGGCAGGCATTGGTGGATCCTGTGTGTGTGTGTGTCTCTCATTCCTTGTCCCATGGGAGTGTCTTCTGCTGAAGCCCAAGAATAGACTGAACTTCTGTGTTTATGTCACTTGGTCATCTTGTCCCCTCACATCGGTAGGACAGAGTGGCTGAACACACAGGAATTATAGGTATGTGCCTTATGCCTAAAGCTTAAGTCTCTGTTTCCTCACCTGTGAAATCTAGGAGAGAGAAAAACAATGTAAGCCAACTTGACTCCCAGGAAGAGCCATTAGATGCACAACTCACGGAATTCAAGGGCAAATGTTGGGCTCTGGGAATCCCAACAGACTGACCTCAGTCACACCTCCTGATCCTACCCAGCAAAGAACAGGCAGAGGTAGGAGCTTCAGTCACCAGGGCCATGCAGTTACTAACTGATGATTCAGTGACCCTGAAGTCTATAGTCCAGGGTCTGGTAGTACTCTGAGATGTTTTTCTTTGTCATGTTTATGCATGACATGGTACACCTGTGACAGTCAGAAACAACATGTAGGTGTTGCTTATCTCTTTCCACCTTGTTAGTCTGCGGACAGAAATTGGCTTGGCAGCAAATGTCTTTATCAGCTGAACCATCTCATTGGCCCCTGGGATTTTTATAGATAAGGGAAGGGACAAGACAAGGCAGCTTCCAGGTCAGCTGACTATGGCCATGTAAGTCTCTTTGCTTAGTGTCTGAGTTCTAGTTCTGTGAGCGGATCTAAAGAAGTTGACTTCATGGTGGTCACTTGAGAACAATGTAGAGTCCCTGATCCAGGGTGCAGCTTTATTGCTCGGGGACTGATCTCATCATGGGATCATCTGTCCGACAAGGCTTACTGCTCAATGGAAGTTTCAGTCCCTTGTCATAAAGATGTGTGTTGACCAGTCTTGCTGTTCCTGGAACCTAAGGCAATTGCAAAAGAGAGTGACTCAGAAGAGAAAAGATAGCAGTCAGAAGCAGAACCAGAGAAGGACATGATGGAGTTAGTGAGGTCAGGGTTCAGGGACTTCCTTCAAAAACAAAAGGAGGGGATTGAGAGCTGTCTCAGTGGCTATGAGCACTGGCTGCTCTTCCAGAGGCCTCAGCTTCTGCTCCCAGCACCCACACAACCACTAACAAGCATCTGTAGCTTCAGTTCCAGGGCATCTGCCACTCCCTTCAGGCCTCTGAGGGCACTGCACACATGTGGCACACAGAAAATATGCAGACAAAACACCCATAAACAAAAATTAAAATAAATCTAAAACAAGCCAATAAGAAAAACTGGTCCTGGTAGTGCATGCCTGCAATCCCAGCACTTGGGAGGTTGAGGCAGAGGGCTGAGAGTTCAAGGGTGGCCTGGGCTGTGCAGTACTGGCTGCTCCTCTGACATTGCCACTGGCATGAGACCCTGCCTAAAAACAAAATGAACCCAAGAAAAGTCTTAATGCTCCAAGTTACAATTTTAGTTTGTTTGGAACATGGCCTCAATGTAGCTCAGGCTGGCTTCAAACTCACCAGGTATCTTCAATTTAAGAGGATGATCTAAAGCTTTTTGTTATTCCTGTCTCTATCTGTTGAGGGCTGGGATTACAGGTGTGTGCCAGCATACCCCGTTTAGGCAATATGGGGAACTGAACCAGGGCTTTATACGTACTAGGAAAGTACTCTGCCACCTGGGTTTTAACCACAGGATGGGCTGCCACATCCTGTGTGTGTGTGTGTGTGTGTGTGTGTGTGTGTGTGTGTGTGACATCAGGCCTGGGGCTGTGTAACATCAACTTACCTGCCAGGGCTACTGTTCTTGGAGACTCTTGCCCAGCCAGCCCATGGACCCCTAGCATTTGAATATGTATGAGTGTATGTTCCTCAGGTGTCATTCCTCAGACCCTGTCCATTGAGACAGGGCCTCTTGCCAGTCTGGAACTTACCAAATAGGCTAGGCTGGGCTGACTGGCCAGTGAGCCTCCTCCCACATTCACCTCTCTCCATTTTCTAAGTACTGGCCACCATGCCCAGCTTTTATCTTTATTTATTTATTGTTTTTATGAGACAGGGTTTCTCTGTGTAACAGCCCGAGCTGTCCTGGAACTCACTCTGTAGATCCCAGGCTGGCCTCAAACACATGTGTCACCTGCCTCTGCCTGAGTGCTGAGATTAAAGGCATGCACCACCACCCCAGCCTGCAAGTCACATTTTCAAAGGTTTAGTGTGTGTGTGTACAGAGAAGATGTATATGTAAACTACTAGAAAGTGCACAAAATTAAGAAAATAGCCCTTTGCCTCAGGGAGCCAGGCTGAGATGCAGAAAGAAAAAAAAAAAACTGATGTGGCTTTAGGTGTTTTGCATAAATTTTACTTATTAATTAAACTATATTTTTATTAAAACAGGACCAATGTTACACTATTCACAGAGCTGTGAGTATTAGATGACTAGATGCATTCACATATGCAGGGTACTCAGAATCGTGAAGCACAGAATTGGACTCTGGGACGTGTTCAGTGGCCTGTGGTAGACTCATCTGCTCGGAATGCCTGGCATCCTGAATGCATACCCTTGCTAAGGCCTCAGGGCTTGCCTTAGCCAAGGGTGTGCCTGCTTGGCGGGACAGGCTTTCTTAAATTCCTGCTTTCTGCAGAACATACCTCAGGTGTCTGCCCTCAACCTCAGGTTAAAAGCAGGCCCATTTGAGTCCAGGCCAGACCAACCAAAACCCAGTCAACTGGAAGGAAAGAAATACTTGCTTTGAGGTGGTTTGTGGCACAGTGTTTTTTGAGCAAAAAGCTGAGGCATGCAGAGCATCGATGACATTCAAGGCCCTTGGCTAAGTACTGAGCATGAAATAGTGAGCTAAGCCAGATATGGACATTTAAAGGCAGGGATGTACAGGGGGTGCATTTTGCGGGGAGGGGCCAAGGAAAATCCTGAGTGACGCTTAAGTAGACATGAATAGATTTTGCTCCCCTGCCCCACAAGAAAGGATTTTTTTGTAGCCCTGGATGTCCTGGAACTCACTATGTAGACCAGGCTGAGATTAAAGGCTTGTGCCCCACTGCCCGACTGGCTACTACACTACTACTTTTTAGTATTTTAATTAGAGATGGGGTTTCACAAAGTTGTCCAGGCTGACTTCAAACTTGCTCTGTAGCCTTTGCAGACCTTGGACTTGAGGCTCTTCTTGCCTCGGCCTCTCAAGTAGTTACTGAGATCACACTTGTGTCCCAGCAGGCCCAGGATACTTTTTTAAGTGATGAGATATAATAGAGGCATTTAGATCCTTTGATACAAAAGACAGGAAGATGTGGCCAGACTTATTTTTGAAGTGTCTTTTAGACTAAGGTTGTATGATGCTGGAAGCCTTATTAGTCGGGTTGGTATTAAAACCTTTACCACTCTGTGCCTGTGTCTCTCCTACCTTGGTATTCATATTCATGGGTGACTTCATGTTCCTAAGAGACTCCAGTGTCATCTGCAGACTTTTAGGATTCTTGAAAGCTTATAGTTTTCCTCATCAACAATGTGTGTGTTTCTAAAACCCACAGCAACCTCTTGGGCACCATGGGTCTGTCAAACCCGAGCTGGTGGCTCTGGCCTTGTGACTGGTCGAGGGTGAAGGCTGTCCCAGGGCTCCAGGGTCTGCGGTTGGATAATGACTCCTCACTGGAGATTTGGGGGAGGGGTGGGAGGTGCCACAGACCCTGGCATCTGTGAGCCTCGCATCAGTGCAAATCAATGCAAAATTAAAATTCATGATGGTTCCGGGGCACAAACTGCAAACAATTTGTTCAGTAAACTTGGCTCTAATTGGCATTCGTAGAATTTCCTGTTAATCAGGCCCCTTGGGCTCTGTGGGACCGGGATGCTCTGTTTCCTCATGACAGGACAGGCAGTGTGGAAGTTAGGGTGAAAGGAAGGGGCCAGGGATGATGTTCAGATATGTGCATCTGCATCAGTGTGCGTGCCTGGTTGTGTGCTTCAGTGTAGACTCAAGGGCTGGGTTGGTTGTTATTCACAGGCAAGTTTTTCCGTGGGGGCCTCTGGAAAAACTTATGTAGCTTTTCATAAGAGGCAGAGTTGGATGTGCCTGAGTGCATGGGGCCACTTAGTGTACATATGTTAGGGGTGTACAGGTTGACACAGTAATGCATATCAGCTGGGGTATGTGTGCAGGTGACATGGGTGTGCATCTGTCAGAATATTTGTGTGAGGGCCACACATGTCGATGTCTGTGCATGGTTTGTGGAGTACTTGTGGATCGGCTGAATAGTGTGTGTTTGGAGTCTGAATTTCAACATGGAATCTCCTGGGTCCACAATCTTCCACTTTCTCTTTGGCTCTGAGGATTGTAGACAACTGGTGAGCCAGTTGGTCCTCAGAGAGTCTCTAGCTGCTGTTTCTGACTGATCATTAAGGTAGGAGTAGAGTATCAGTGATAACAGTCCTGGATCCCCATGCCCACCACCCTTTTCCTGAGTCTATATCATCTATCACCAAGGACTTGAGCCCCAGGCCAAAGGCTTTTGAGGGCTCTGCCATTGAAGATGATCAATGGCCTCAGCTATGACAAAAATGCACATGACGAAATCATGATCAACAAACGCATAATGAATTGCCAGTGAAGCATCACATTATGCCTACTGCAAAGCTACCCAGCTCATCGGCTCTTAGTGATGGGATGGAGTGTAAAGCTGGGAGTGGTTATTGGAGTTAATGCTATGTGGAAAGCAGCCTCAGGAGTACATGGAGAGGCCAGCAGGTCTAAAGACAGTTCTAACCAGCCCTGAGACTCTTGACTGGTGTCCCTAACTCTTTGCTCACTCTTACAGGAAGGAATCCTCTGTGTGTGGTGATGAGTGTCATCTCAGCATGCTGTCAGACCTCTGACACACAGTGACTAGAGAAAAATGTGTGTGTGTGTGTGTGTGTGTGTGTGTGTGTGTGTGTGTTTCTGTATCCACACAGATAGCTTGTCTGTTTTGTACATGAGGGGACGTACTTAGAGTGTGCTCCATGGTCAGCCCAACCTCCTCAGACATTATCACAGCTGGAACAGCTCTTGCCCTCAGGCTGCCCTCATGCATCTAAGCAGCTGATGCTTTTCCTAAATTAACCCCTATGATCCAGCCCCTCATTTTCCTGCTAGGGGTCCATGGACTGGCTGGGCAAGGCTCTCCAAGGACAGTATCCCCAGCAGGTATGCTGATATTACACAGCCCCAGGCCTATCCTTGGTCCCCAGAAGCTCCTCTTCTTTCTTGATTCCTGTGGCTGTGATCACAAGGATTAAAAGACTGAGCATCCCAGCCTTCCTTGTATGTGACTGCATCTGAGGATGCTCTTGAGGCTATGGATGGCTAAGAAGCACCGAGGCAGGCAGGGCTTGGGAATCTCTCTGGATCTCAGCATAGGGCTTATCTAGTAGGTGGGAAGGGTCAAAAGAACCTTGACTTTTGGTAGCAAAGACAGGCTTTGCCAGGCTTGGAGGCTGGGAGATATCTCAGGCTTTTCCAGAGCATCCACAGAGGACCACCTAGGCAGAGGGTGCACAGCACTTCTTAACTGACCCATAGAGCCAAATCCTGGTCAGGTAGGTGTGGGAAATTATATTGTTACATTGTAAATAATTGTCCCACCCACTGGTTTAATAAAAAGCGCTGATTGGCCAAAGGCAGGCAGGAAGTATGGGCGGACTACCAGACTAAGAAAACTCTGAGAACAGGAAGCACAGAGCAGAATGCCAGAGAGAAGCCGGGAGAAGCAGAGGACAATTATGCTGCTCTAAGAAAAGGTACCCAGCCCCACGGCTGAACAGGATAAGTCATGGGTTAGGTGAAGGGTAGAGAGCTAGCAGGTTATATGCCTGGGCCTTAGGCCGATCAGCCTAAAACTATTGAAAGCATCTGTGTGTCTCTGTGGGACTGTGAGACTGTGAGACTACAGGTCTGTGGGTCTGTGGGTCCTAAACTTTGAGGCTAGGCCTGAAAGTCAGGGCCAGAAACCTCTTACTACAGGTAGGACCTGAGATCTTTGAAGAGGCTGCTGAGGAGAAAGGAAAGTAAGAGGCTGATAAAGAAGATGAGTTATGCTAGAGGGCCAAGCGTAACTGTATCCCTGAAGATGGGAGAAAGGACTTCTGACATCAAGGGGAGACCCAAACAAGATGTAGGCAAGGAAGTCCTAGACCACTCTCTTTGAGTTGGGCACTCAGAGCTCATTGACCCACACAGCAGCCCCTATACAACACAGAGGCCCTGCCAGGCGGAACAGCATACCAACCACCAGAGTGGGAAGCTGAGGAGATAGCTCCGCTGATAAAGTACTTCTTGTGTAAGCTTAAGGACCTAAGTCCAAATCCTCAGTACCCCCATAAAAAGTCCGAGATTGCTGGTGCATATCTTTAGACAGGAGAATCCTTAGAACTTTCTGGCTCATCAGCTAGTCAAATTATCAAGCTCCAGGTTCAATGAAAGGACTCTGCCTCAGAAAAGAAGATGGTGAGTAATTGATGTTCAGTGACTAACAATGACCACCCTCTCTGGCTTCTACAAAAATGTGTGTGTAGTACGAGGTTTCTGGCCTGGACTTTTGGGCCTAACCTCAAGATTTAGGACCCGCAGACCCACAGTCCCACAGAGACATGCAGAGGTTTACTATAGTTTTAGGCTGATCAGCCTAAGGCCCAGGCATATAACTTGCTAGCTCTCTACCCTTCCTCTAACCCATGACTCATCCTGTTCAGCCATGGGGCTCTGTACCTTTTCTCACAGCAGCATGGTTGTCTTCTGCTTCTTCCAGCTTCTCTCTGGCATTCTGCTCTGTGCTTCCTGTTCTCAGAGTTTTCTTAGTCTGGTAGCCCCACCTACACTTCCTGCCTGTCTTTGGCGAATCAGTGCTTTTTATTAAACTAGTGGGTGGGACAATTATTTACAATGCAGCAACACAATCCCCCTATATGTGTGTACATGTACTTGAACACACAAATACATACACGTACCACACATACACAGAGCAGGGGGAGTACTCATCATAGAGATATCTTCTTGGAGGACTGATGTGGGAATGCCTTTCTGTATGCTGTGAATATCAATCTTTAAATAAAGGAGCTGTTTTGGGCCATGACAGGCACCATAGAAGAAGTAGGAGGAGAAATCAGAGCATAGGTAGGAGAAGCAGGGCAGAGTCAGGCAGATCGAGCAAGCCGCCCAAGGAGCAACATGTAAGGAAAACAGGTGAGCCACGGGCCACATGGCAGACAGAGTAATAGAAATGGATTGATTTAAGATGTTAGAGCTAACTAGCAATGTGCCTGAGCCATAGGCCAAACAGCATAAAGTTAATATAAGTGCCTGAGTCATTTCTGGGGGCCTGAGAAGCAGCAGCAGGCTGCTAGGGAGTCTGGCGCGACAGGTCTATGGGTCTGGGCCTCTGGCCGCCCAGGACCAAGAAACCCCACTACAACAGAGGACCACATAATTCCAGTAACAACAAATTTGTATTTATAATCACAGTAGTGATTGATGGCAATACTGAGAACTTGCTTATGCTAGGAACCTCAGTTAATGTCTACTGTTGTCTGTGAGTAAGGTAACTAGTATCCCCATATTACTTCTCTATTGCTGTGATAGGACATCATGAGCAAAGGCAACTCATTAAAATAAAGCATTTAAATTGGCCTATGGTTTTATAGGGTTAGAGTTCATGAGGTTGGAGGATAGGAACAGCTAAAAGCTCAAGTCTTGCTCCACAATCAGGAAGCAGGAAGGAAGACACAGGATGGCACACATCTTTGGAAACCTCAAAATCCGCTCCTCCAACAAGGCCACACCTCCTAATCATTCCCTAAACATTCCACCCACAGGAAACTCAGTATTCAAAGACATGAGCCCATGGGGGGGGGGCATTCTCATTCAGACCACTATAGGAAAGTGATTAATTTATTAATTAAAAATATTCAGGTTCATTTACATTTATGTGTATGACTGTTTTGCTTATATGTATGTGTAGCACATGCATGTCTGATGCCTGTAGAGGTCGGAAGAAGGCATCAGATCCCCAGGAACTGGAGTTATGGAAGGTTGTGAACCATAATGTGGGTGTTGGGAATTGAACCTGGGTCCTCTGGAAGAGCAGCCAGGACTCTTAACCACTGAACCATCTCCCTAGATTCATGCTTGATTTATCTTTTGATTTTTCAAGACAGGGTTATCCAGTAGACCACGCTGGCCTCTGCCATGCAAGTGCTGGGATTAGCAGCATATGCCACCATACCCTTAATGAAAACCAAACAAGGTTTGATGTAGTGCTGGCTGGCTTATAATTTGTGGTAGATCAGGTTGGTCTTGAACTTGGGGTGATCCTTCTACTTATGTTCCTCACACCCTGGGATTAGTCAACACTAAGCCTGTCCTGAAGTGCTTTGTCAAAGACCATGCACTTGATAAATGACAGCCAAGATTTCACTTACGCAAGTTGAGCTGCCCATCCACACGAGAGCATCTGGGAGGAGCTGAGACTTTTCCTCATTTCAGGGCAGTGTAGAAATCTTTAGAGGTTTCTTCAACAACCTAGACCAGGACTCTGTCAGCAAGATGCTGGGGAAATGGGAGGAGAGACCTCAGCCTGTGTTTGCAGAAACTGACACCTACCTGCCTGCCCTGTTTTCAGTTGCCTCTTGGTTGAAAAGGGAAAAATCCCGAGTTTTTATGACACCAGCTTGTAATTCTATTTTCTGTTGAAATTCTGGTGAGGGAAAAATAAGAGACATCAGAGAAACCTTCAGAATCTCATTTGGAGAATCGGAGCTGCAGATAAATGAGCCTCCTGCAGAAATGCTACATCAAAGCGAATTTTCTCAGCTGTATTTTCTTTTTTTAATAGGGCCATTTACTACATTAATATTCCAGGAAGTCATTTTAATTTCATGTTTATCATCTATTGGGAAAGTTAAACGGGATCAATATGTAACCAGTGGCGAATTGGGGGGACCTTGGGGGAGAAGGGGTGCATTTGGAGGCCCTGATCATTTTACTACTGGGAGTCCTTTGGAGGGGAAAGGGAGGCAGTGGGGGAGGGGTGGGTGGTATGGAATGGAGTGGGGAAGGGGCCGGGGATGAGCAGGGGAATTGTAAGGTAATTGTCTGAGAATGCCTTTGAGGAACAGTTATTGTGCATCGTCTAGTGTGGGCATTGCTCATGCCTCATGCTTTTTAATCCTCATACAACACACGAAGCTGGTATTCTTGTTCCCATCCTCACCTATGGAGAGACTGAGGCTTGGATCTGTCTCAGGCACACCGTCTTAGAGAATGCTCTTTCAATACGTGTGTGCTAAGCTCCTGCTCTGTGCCAGGCATTCGCTTGATAACCGGAGACTTTAGGTCAGTGAAGTAAATTTACCAGCTGGGCATGGTGAGGAACAGCTGTAATCCCAGCACTTAGGCTAGTGAAGACAAGAGGATCAGGAGGTCAAGGTCACTATTGGCTACATAGTGAGTTCAAGGCCAGCCTGGGTTACACGAGACCTTGTTCAATACTTCCCCGCCGAAGTTAATTTACCAAAAGCCTAAGGATCCACAGCAGATCTAAGGTCTCTCTGGGTGAGTTGCCTGCTGTGAGGACACAGGTGTTGCCCTGCCACTGTAGAGGTCATAGTCAGCTGAGGGCAAGTTCTATCAAACACAAAGAAAAGCAGAACTCTCCCGCCGAGGAAGCTCAGAGTTACAGAGGCAGGATAGTGACTTCACCCAGCCTGATAGGCCAAAGAAGGTCTTCTGGCCATATGGATGCTCTGCTGAAATGACAAGGCAGGGTGGCAGCTGGGAAAAGTGATGAATAGAACCAGCTCTAAGAGCAAAACCAGTAAGGTCTGCAGGAGCAGAGGCAGGCTGCAGGGGTGGGGGTAGGGGTTGTCTCTCTTGAGGGAGGGAGACCTGGGGGATTCAGGAAAGCCACAAGGCAGAGCTTGCTCTAGGTCATGGGTCTGCCTGATAGTGTAGACAGACAGGTGGGAGGCCATGGGCCTTCCATGCAGCTTTTTGAGACAGATCTTCAGGAGTTTGAGAGGCGGAAAAAGGTAAAAACCAACCAAATAAACAAACCAAAACCCAAACTATCAGGATTTTCCTTTTTTCCCCCTCCTGTAGTGTTATCAGCTCATCCTGTGGGCTTTACCTTCAACATGGGACACATCCAGAATGTAAGCCTCGTATCAATCATCTCCATCACTGTCTCCCTGAATAAGCATCCCTCTATTGTCACCTGGATTGCTGCCCACAGCTTTCTAACTCTCCTTTGCTCCTGAGCTGGGCTCCCTATGGTCCATTCTCAAAACCACATTAGAGAAGTACCTTTAACTGTGAATATGATCATTCCTAAAACCCTCTGAAGCATCATTGTGGCGCCATGATAGAAGCTCAGGATTCTTGCAAAGGCTAACAAGCTGCAGTGTAGTCCACAGTCCACATGATTTGAAGGCTCTTCATTTTTACTGCTCTTTCCTATGACCCTGGTGTGGCCCAGCTCAGGGCCTTTGCACTAGCCCTCTATTCCAGTTTCCCGTTTCCTTCTTAGACTATTTTTCTTTGTCACTTTTCTCATCATTGATTTCTCTCCCCGGTGCTTGATTGTGTCCTATTGTATTCATCGTCTGTGGGTGCCTTTTCTATTGCCATGAAAAAACGCCATGACCAAGGTGACTTACAGAGGAAAGCAGCATTTAATGGGGGGAGGAGGCTCACAGTTTCAGAGGGTGAATCCATGACCGTGATGGTAGGGAGCACGGCAGCAGACAGGTGCAGGAGCAGTTACTGAGAGCTTGCATCTGATCCAGGGGAGGAGAAGAGGAGAGAGAGAGACACACACAGAGGAAGAGCAGTGATTGGGAATAGTGTGGTCTTTTGAAACCTCCCAGCCCACCCCCCAGTGACACGCCTCCTCCAACACCTCCTAAGCCTTCCAAATAGCTCCCCCCCCAACCCAAGCATTCAAATCTATAAGCCTGTGGGACCATCCTCTTTGGGACCACTACCATTGTGCCATCATTTACTCAGTTATCTTGCTTGTGGTCATGCAATGGGAACTTTGACCTTGTCCTGTGTTGTCATCCCAGTGGCTAATTAAATCAGCTAAGAAAGGTCACTGCCAAGGGGAATATTAAGTTTTTGCATTAAGTTCTTTTCTTTACTTATTTATATTGTATGAACGTTTTTCCTGCATGTATGACTGATGTCTGCTTGACACATGTGTGCCTGGTCCCTGTGGAGGTCACAAAAGAGCATCAGTTCCCTGGAACCGAAGTTACAGACACCTGTGAGCCAATGTATGGGTGCTGGGAATTGACACGGGTCATCTGCAAGAGCAGCCAGTGCTCTTAACTTCTGGGCCATCTCTCCAGCCCTAAAACTATTTTTGAGACAGGATCTCATATATTCCAGGCTGTCCTTAGATTTGTGGAGGATATAGCCCAGGATGAGCTTGACCTTATTTCCCTGTCTCCACCTCCAAAGTACTAGGATTACAGATGTATACCTGCTTTATGCTTTATGTACCTGCTAGAATCAAGCCCAGGGCTTCATGCATGCTAGCCAAGCACTCTGCCAATTGAGGCACATCCCTGGCCTAAGGAATGCTACTTCTATTTGAAATTAACTTCTGTTGCTGCTTGTTTCGCTGACTCCTAACAACAGCCCTCCATGGCAACAGCTGTTACTAGCTCTGTGTTCTAGGTGAGGCAGCTGAGGCTCCAGGAGGCAGTGTAGAGTTGGGCATCTTCCAAACCTCAGAGGGCACAAGCCAGTCCTACCTGGCCTAGAGTACTAGCCTCTGGGTATCAGGTGTGGGAGAATAGGCTTGCTTCTGTCCTGGCTGTACCTCAGTGTTCACATTTGCAGGATGGGAGCATTCCCCTTTGCTATTGGAACTTCAGTGGAAAGCTGCTGGGCAATCCTGTGCCTGGGTTATGTGGCTGGCTTAGGATCAGCTGTTGTCATCAGAGTTCATGCTGCTGCCCGAGTCATGGGTCTTAGGCTTTTCACTCTCCGGGGTCTCCATCACATTTTCACAGGGACTTCAGGTCAGCCAGGGCCTCTGCCTCCAATGGCAGCGGCCAAGCTTGTCCAGTCCCATTTGTTGAGGTGAAATTTAATTTCTCCCTAAGCTGAGAGTCTTCTGCCCCCTCCTGCCCTCTCTTTTGCTCTCATCAGCTGGAAAATGAGCTCTGGGAGCTTTCCCCCTGGTCCAGAAATGCAAGGTGAAGAATTTCATTAACAATCAAGAGGACATAATCAACATTCTAATAATTCCAGATCCACACTCCCTCTTTTGCAGCCCCCCCCAAAGCACCCCGTCCCTCCACTCCATCCTGTTCCCTGCTCTCCTAGACATTCTCACCTTGACAAAGAAATCTCATTTCCTTTCCAGTCAAATTTGCTTTGCTATTAGATTCAGGACCTTACCCTTCTGGTGTGATGTTGAAAGATGCTCTTCCCACCTCCCAGACTTCTCCCTCAGAAGGACACAAGTGTTAACAAGGGAGTCCCCAGAAACTGGCTTCTTCATACATCTTGCATGTTTTTGTGGTGCATACATGGCATATGTCTCCTTTAGGGACCCAGGAATCTTAGCCTCTTGGACAGAGAAGTGGGGCTCTCCTGATTGGGACAAAGAGTCCTTTAGTAATTTTCCTGGACTGAAGAATGTTCTAGAACATTGAGGAGACTTTTTGAGTGTCAGATACATTTCACATAGCTCAAGGGCCCTATCCCAGTCATTGGGAAGACTTAGCCTATGTCATCATTTTCTGGCTATGTAATCTTGGGTATTAAGTTTTCTGAGCCTGTGTATGGTGAAGACCTTTTTGCTGGTAGAATTCTACAAGTATGGACATTGTCTAATAAGAGAGACACATAGAAGGCAGAGCCAAATTGGCCTTTGTATCAGACCCAGCCTGAAGATAACACAATAATCCTTGATCCTGTAAACATATGAATGAGGGTACAGCTCAGAGTTAGAGAGCCTACTTAGCATGTGATAGGTCCTGAGTTTGACTCCTAGTATATGAAAATACATATTTACACATATATGGCAGAGGAAGAGGGGGAGGGGAAGAAGGAGTAAGAGGAGGAGGAGACAGAAAGAGAAGAGATTAAAAAAATAATTCATCAATGGATTTATCCAATCACTAACACCGAACCTTCATGTTCTAATTACCTCTAAAAGGTCCCACATCCTAACCCTTCACACGGGGAATTAAGCTTTGGCATGAATTTTGCCAGGTACAATCTTGTTCATGGCACCAAATGGTTTTCTTGCTTATCCAATGAGGATAATAGCAGCATCTCCTTCTTCTCTTAAGATCCCTGGGGCATACAATGAGGGACCGCTCAGAGTGTCAAGCATAGAGTGGTCACAATTGCTAACAGCTGCCACATTACCAACACGGTAGCAGTGTCTTGGCCCTTGAATACTGTGGTATGGTCATGGCATTCTCTCTCCTGCTTTTCTCAATGTCTATTCTCACACTATTATTGGGTTTGTTTACTTTTTTAAATTTATTTTTGGTTTTTTGAGACTGGGTTTCTCTGTGTAGCCCTGGCTGTCCTGGAACTAGCTCTATAGACCAGGCTGGCCTTGAACCCACAGAGATCCACCTGCCTCTGCCTCCTGAGTGCTGGGATTAGAGGAGTGAGCCATCATTGCCTGGCAGGTTTGTTTGTTTTTAAAGCATCAAAAAAGTGTTTACTTAAAGCAAAGTAATAGAAAAAAACCAAAAAATACTGGAAGAAACAGCAGGCCTTACGAGTAGAGAGACTCAGTAATCTGGCTGTTGGTTGAGACAGGGTCTCACGTAGTCCAGTCTAGGTTTCCGATTCCTGACCCTCCTGCCTCTACCTTCCAAGCACTGGCATCACGGACAGATGACTTGCAGCTCACTTTAGGTGTTCTCATAGATATAGGTTCACAGTGCGGTGCAGTCAGTGCTGTGGCCAGCAAAGTTCCAGGGTTTTAGGAACCCCCAGCCCATCCAAACTGATGGCACTCACCTTTCATCCCAGCACTCGGGAGGCAGAAGCAGGCAGATCTCGGTGAGTTCAAGGCCAATCTGGTCTACAGAGTTCCAGGGCAGACAGGGCTACACAGAGAAACCCTGTCTCAAAAGAACAGTAAAACGAAAAACAGAAAATAAACCCCCAGCCCTTTAAGGGAACCTACGTGATGGTCAGAGGCTCCTTACATGTAAAGTTAACTTCCAAGTAGAGATGGGAGGAACAAATGATGATGGGAACTGAGTGCTAAGCAAACCCGGAAGGGAGGCCTGAAAAGGTGCACCCCGAGGGCCCAGCACTCCTGGATAACTTGGATGAGGGGTGTCCCCATGCAGTACTCGTGAGGATGTTGTAGTGAGGTATTGGGGTCAGACTGGCCTTGACATCTACAGGAGGGATTTGATTCTCACTATGAAGGCAATGAGAGCCATAGAAGGGCCATCGAGAAGAGTGGTGACTGGAACTTCCTTACAGGAACACCAGTGTGATCACAGTGTAGGGGGCTGGATGGCAGTGGGAAAGACGGAGAAAAGAGAAGATGGGGAGGATGCTGTAGAGTTGACAAAAAATGGACAGATGCTTTCCAGAGACTGTCACAGGTAGAGCTATAGTCAGGTGATAGCTGCTTGGACTCTTGTCTCTCTGAGCCCAAGTGTGGGAGTTTTGTGGAGCTGCTAAATTCCAGTCTGTGGCTCTGGCAGAGATTAACCCTTTTGTGGATTAATTCTTTGTTGTGCCAAGTGACACTGAGTGGCTCTCCCCACTGGAGCTTCACCCAGGCATGAAACCTCCAGACCTTTTCCCTTCCAGCTCTGGAAGGACAGATGGCTCTGTGTCATCTGCTCCAAGCTGTCTCTGCCCTCCCTTCCCCCAACAGAGGATCTCGACAGCAGGTCTTGCTCTGTGCCTGTGTGGACACAGTCTAGTTGGGAACTGTGAGAGAAGGGAGAAAGAGAATCAGAGAAGTCCTGCTTCTCTTTCTAATGGGGACATAAGGGGCTCTTCCCACTCATGGGGGAGGAAAACAGATGGTTGGGAGTCTGCGTGAAGGTCTCCCGCCTTCACCCCTCTGGCCCCCAATCCTTCCTCCGTATGGTACCGTATCACGCTCCCTGTCCAAATACTTCCTATGGCTCTTCTGTGCCCTCTGGATGAAGTGCAAACCTCTACACTTGCCATTCCTCCTCTCCAGTCTCTCTCCTATGCTGTTCCCTCTGCTTGGAACCATTTCCTTGCCCCCACACCTTATCCTTGAGTAAATGGAAAAACTCTCTTCATTTCTTCCTGGGAAGCATTCTCATTCCACACCTCTCAGCTAGAAAAAGTTGCCCTTCTGGCTCTCCATGGGCCACTGCTGGCTATCCCATCCTCCAGGCTGTCTGTGATCCCTCGAGCCTAGCCCTATGACTATACTGCAGTTGAGAAGGCATGGTCTTGCCTCACTGGCATGCATGTTGCCTGGCACTATGCCCAGCATTCAGAAGACACTGGTGGAGGAAACACCAGGATACATCAAAATGCCAACCATTCCTGCTTAAAAGCACATTAGACAAAGCAGAAGTACACCCCCCCCCCAGCACACCTCTGATTTTTAAGGCTCAGTCAGTGAGCAAACTGGTAGAGAGGTAAAGCACCCCGAATTCTGACTCCCATGAACTATCATGTTCCCATGATAGATAGGAGCATGGGCCAAAAAATGGAGAGGGAGATGCTGTGAGAGTCCCACAACAGCTATGTTCTGTATTTGACAGGCTAGGGATCCTCTCTTATGGTCAAAGCTCTTGACTGCCCCACAGTAAGGGACCTGACTCCTTGGAGGAGCCTACCCAAGGCTTGGAGTGAGAGTATCGGGGAGTTAAGCTAGCTGGGTCCTAAATTAGAGCTCAATGTCATCTCAAACCTCCATGGAAGCTGAGAAGTGACACCCAGGGGGCATGGGAGACATTAGGGATTCAATCACAGGCTAATAGCCTCCCAGCCTGAGATGCAATTAGGGGCTGGTTCTCAGGGGCCTGCAGGCAATGGAAAGGAACTTTACTAGCTTCAAGTTGGAGGTGAGGGCTACCTCTTGAGTCCGGAGTCTTACCTGAGAGGCCAGCATGAGGGCATAGGAAGAGTGGGGAGAGCTCCAAAAAGAAGCAGGGGTGAGAACATAGATGAACAGTGCTCAGAGGCCCTGGACCCAGCAGGGCTCAGTTAAGCACAATCACCATGGACAGCGTAGAGAGTGGGCCGGTGGGAGGGGTTGGGGGGGGGGAGATCACATGCTTGGCACTAACTCTGACCTCGGACTTCTGTAGGTTCCAGTTCTAGGCTGTCTACTAACCAGATCCATACCTTCATCCCCAAACATGAGGCATTAATTGGGTTTGTCACCTGTAACAGAACCAACACCAATCCTTTCCGAAACAGGGGAGGGAGGAATGAGGTGGGCCTTGGACTTCTGGTTCTGCCTGAATATTACTGCCTCCAGTGGGTCTCCCAATGACAACTTCATCATCAACTATCTCTGATATTTAGCCTCTGAGACTGAAGGTAGCATTTCCTGAAGCCCAGAGGCTCCACAGGGCCTTACAAGCCCCAGATAGCAGACAAAAGCCTGTAGAGTTTTCTTTCCTGCTTTTGGTTTTTTGAGATAGGTTTTCTCACTTTGTAGACCTGACTGGCCTCAAACTCAGAGACCTGCCTGCTTCTGTCTCCTCAGTTCTGGAATTAAAGGAGTGTGCCACTCTGGCTGGCTAAGTTTTCTTTCTTTAAAAAAAAAAAAAAAAAAGTGTGTGTGTGTGTGTGTGTGTGTGTGTGTGTGTGTGTGTGTGTGTGTGTGTGTGTGTGTGTTTGCAGATCTGTGTAGGTCCCCATGGAGACCAGAAGAGGGCATCAGATTCCCAGGAGCTATACTTAACAGAAGGTTGGGAGCTGTCCCACGTGGGAGCTGGAAATCCAAGCTCCCACCCTCTGCAAGAGCAGCAGCACAACCTGGAGCCACCCCCAGCCCAGAGTTGACTTTCTGTAGAGCCTCAAGCAGGGCCCCTGGGGACAGGAACTGTTCAAGGATGGTTTGACACCCTGCTGCTTTGAGGAGCTGAAGATTCACTGGGCCACATCAGGACCACAGGAAGAGCTTGGGAGGAAGGAGCTAGGAGTTATACCTGGCCTTTGCTGAGCACTTTGTATCTGTCATACAAGCCCAGGAGAAGAACGCAGGTATCCCAATTTTCACAAAAGGTTCAACTGATATGCTGTTGCAAGGGTGCCTGGCTAGGGACTAACCCTAGAATGCCAGCCTAGGTTTCCCAGAGCCTGAGCTCTGAAGAGGAGGCCCCATTGCTGGGCTTGGGGAGCTTAGGAAGGTTTTATTCTCTTGGTCCTGCAAGATCTCCTCCATAGTTCCAGGATTAGAATAAAATTGGAAACCAGACCAGGCTACATGAGTATAACATTGATGGTCGGGCCTTAGGTGTGGATGCTTGCATGAATGCCTAGTTCTACACCAGGTTTCAGACTCTGTGCTTCCCCCACTTTCTCTCTCCTCACTAAATCCAGGTGATTTGCGATAAAGAGCTGGTGGAAGCCTGGCATGTTGAAGTGGCTGCTTTGGGGTAACCAGAAGCTTTGAGGTAACTAGAAATCTGGATTTCCTAGACACTGTATGCCTCACTGTGGGCTTCACCCAAACTGTTTCCACCATACTCACTGTCCCAGAAAGCAGGAAGCAGAAGCCTCCAGCTTCCCAGCAGAGGGGCTGATCTGGTCACCCACATCCACCTCTATCGTAGGCTTTGGGAAGGAACCACCTCCCATCACTCCATCCTGGTAGCAGCCTGGGCTACTGTGGATTCAAAATTCAGCTCTGCTACTTCCAAGTCCTATAGCCAGAGTCCAGTCTCCTCTCCATCAAGTAGGACCAGCAGGATCTACCTTTGCAGAGACTGAAAAAAGCCATTTGTGAGGCAAGTCCAGGCCCCTTGCAAATGCTTGTTACTGTTTCACTATAGCAATCGAAATTCACTCATTTAAAAATTTTAAATTTAATATTATATTTGCATGTATGTATTGAATATCTCTCTCTCTCTCTCTCTCTCTCTCTCTCTGTGTGTGTGTGTGTGTGTGTGTGTGTGTGTGTATGACAGAGAGAATGTGTATGGGTGCACGTGTGCCATGATGCTCCTATGGTGGTCAAAGGACAATTTTCAGGAATTGGTTCCTTTCTACCATGCTTTTTAATAAAGTCATCTCCAGAGCTGTCTTTAGAGAGAGAGGGACAGTTGTTAAGTCTACCTGAGGCAGAGCATGTGCTCAGTGCTGGCTCTCACAGCTGTGAAACGGAAATGATTTTGCTGTTCCTGTTCTTAAGTTTCTGGTTGGGGTGGGAGACTCTGAGGGTTTAGAACACAGAATTAGATTCCACAGCAAGGGCCTGCTAACTCAAGGTCATCCAGAGTCAGGAGAGTTGGAACAATCAGACTGCCTGTGATTTTGCTTCCAACACCAGGAGGTGTTGGTGTCTGGAGAAAGGGGTCCCTGGTAAGGGGACACTCCTCTTCTTGGCAATTCCCATTATTCCTGGAACTGTGCCTGACACACAGGAGGCACCTAGCAAAGGAGTCAATGAATGAAAGAGTAAACGAGTGATGGGAAAATGAATGAATGGACTGGTACAAAGACATGTATTCTTCCAGGACAAGAAAGTGTCTATGGGACACAGATCACTGATCACCTTGATCTCAGGGCTCCAGGGATGATGTCTTCTCCTTCAGATGGCAGTGTGTGTGCAGTGTGTGTGTGTGTGTGTGGGGGGGGTGTTGGAGGCTCCATCCCGGAAGCTGCTTTTTGAAGGAAGTTAGAGGGCTGAGGAAATTGGGCAGTGATGGCTCCCCTGACCGTGGATGGAGGAACCTTTCCAGGTCTCTGTGTGTATGTCAGGGAGATGGAGAAGTGTGTTAGGCTGATGTGCCTGAGGGAGCCCCAATCACGCTTGCTCAGAGCCTGGGATACCTGGAGGCCTCTGTTGGCAAAGGCCACCTCCATTCCTAAGAGGCTTGGCAAATTCAGCACTGGCTGTTCTGGATACTGTTGCCATAGAGATGTGGAGCCAGGCTCCTCTGAGAGTGTTAAGCCATGAGGCGTGGCCTGCCCTCAGCAGGGTTTGAAGCTGAGAGTGTAGGTGGGATGGGATTGGGGTAGTAGAGGGATTTGATGATACCCTGTGCAACATAACAGCCATGGGCATATGTGATGTGGCTGACACTGGCATTAGATTCTGCAGTTCTGGACATGATCCCAATATCTGGCTGGTAGCCCTGAACAAGAATTATGATATCTCTTAGCCTCATTTCTATCATCTATAAAATGGATTTGATAGTATTCTCTATTCTAGCTGTTGTGACAGTTATTTGAGCATATCTAGGAAAAGCCCTGGGTGGGGGGCACAGCAAAGCTTCCATAGGGTGCCAGGCTAGGGCTTCTACAGGACTGCCCCATAGAACAATCCTGCGTCTGGGCCTGCATTTAGGGACTTGTGCATAGGCTGTGGATTGGTTGGGTTCCTTCCACGGACAGAGGAGACCAAGAGTTATGTCATCCTTTGAACATGGGCCTGGAGGCTCTGCCGCAGGCATATCTGAAAAATAAATAATAACAACTTGAATAATTCACACAATTCCTGTGAATAATTCACCATGGCCTCCCAAGCACCAGGCGATTAGTCACCGCAGACCCAGGCTCTGTCCTGTCTGCCTCTGGCTGCCCCAAGGGTCCTGGGGAGGGCAGCCTGGCCATAGGGGCAGGAGGTAGAGGACATATAGGGACACTTGGAGAGTCCTCTGGGGGCTGAGGTGTCCTGGGGTGCAGTATTGAAATAGAGAGTCTGTGAGTTCTGTTTAGTCTTGGGGAGCCAGAGGGGGCTGACCTAGAATCCCTGAGTGAGTGGGGCCCTAAAAGCTGGCCTTGGCAAATTGCCTGTCCTCTTGGGGCTTCATTTTGGAGGGCCGAAGCCTCTCATTGTTATTACACTGGCCCCCCTCACTCCAATTGTCCAGTCCTAAAAGAGCTCCACCTCCACCGGGAAGCTAAGCCACACAGCTTTTAGCTTTGCAATAAGTGCCGAAGAGTCTACAAAGGCCTGTTGGGCTCATGGGAGCCAAGACAAGGTGATATCTCTCTGGAACTTAGGTAGACCTCTGATACCGTGATTTGGACAAATGGCTCTAACGTTTCAGGTCTCTGGTTCCTCCTCTGTAAAATGGGAATTAAGAAACACCTAGCTCATAATGTTATTATTGTTCTGCAGATGAAATGGCGTCATGACCATAAATTGCTCAGTGCAATCCCTGGCACACAGTAAGTGCTAAACAACAGTAGGCTGTTACAGATACTCATTATCTTTCCAAAGATAGTGTGCCGGAGACTCTGGGGCAGGAAGGAGGCTGCTCACGAACTGCAGATGTTCATGTACAACATGATCTGCAGGCCCAAGAGATGGGCACAGACTGCTGGCCAGCCCCAGGGAGGTGTGCCTCCAAGCTCTTCCCACTAGGTGCTCCACTCAAAACAACTAATTCCTTGCTTATTCCCTCCTGGGCACTTGCCACAGTTGTAATTATTTCTTAGTTATTTATTCACTTTTTGATTTACTGTCCTTCCTACTGAATTGTGAGTCCTGGGGACAGGGAAGTGCCTTGTCATAGTCATATTGTCTCCCAGGGAATACCTCCAGCACATAGTAGGTGCTTAGTAAATTGTTGTCAGTTGAATGAAAGCATTGACCCATCAAGTGGAACGTGATTGTGAAGGGCTTCTGGGGAGTCAGAAAGGACAGCCAGGTATGCAGCTCCGAGCAGGGGTAATGGTGATGCTGTAAGGCTGAGGCAATACTCTCTCCCTCTCCTTTCCCTGCCTCTCAGGTGAGCTTTCCTGAGACTGATACACAGTGAACTTACTGGTGGCACAGGCTGCCTAAGCCTTCCCCAATAATGATTTAATCTCTTGTTTAGAATTTCCTGTGGCATTAATGATTATTCCCCGAAACAGGGGAAATAATCGGCTGCATTCTTGGTGAAGGTGCTCCCTGTTAGCTGGAAACCGAGACCGTTCTGTAATCTTCTCTCTTACCTGCATACCATTCATAGGGATGGCAATAAATGAGTGCCTGTGTGCAGATGAGTTGGGAGGCCATCTGGAGGCTGCAGGCTGGGCTGGGGCCAGACACTACAGGGAGGGGGGCGGTGAGTGAGAACTTGGAGAACCAGAGAACCAGAGAAGGACGCTTGGAGATTGTTCTTAGGCTGAGGAATCCCCAATCTCAGCTCATCACTTCCATTTCTCCTGAGTGGCTTCAAGTCTCTTTTGCAAAAGCTTCGCATGGCTGCGTCCGCTCCTGTATGTGCACAAGTGGGCATCTCCGGGCAGCAGTTCTCAGAGTCTGGGACCTGATCAGCAGGAGCAGCAGTTGCTGGGCTGGGCTTTGAATGCAACTGCCCCTCAGCTCCTCCAGAATTCTGCCCAATTACAACCCCCAGAGTGGACCTTGCACTCCCTAAGCTTCCCAGGTGATTCTGGTGTTCAAGTTTGGGAAGCCTTGCTGTGATGCATGTGTGGCACGACACGGGAAAGGGTCCCTGTCCTGTGCATTCACATGGAAGTGTCTGAGACTTTGGGTCTTTGTTATCAACCAGAAAACTGGAGCAGTGAAAGCAAAAAGACCCAGGCAAAGTCAGGCCCTCAGATGTCCCAGCTTGCTGCTGTCTGAGAATGGCTAAAGTCGGCTTCTTCCAATAGCCGTTTGTTTCTGGGTGGCTATAAGGCCCTCATGTGGGAGGCCTGGGGGTGTCAGGAAGACTACTGTCCTTGTCCAGGCTTTCATAAAATAGGCCTGAGATAGTGAACAAGATCTGCTTGAGTTCCAATCTCAACCTCAACATCCTAACATTGGCAGAAGGAACTAACTGTATGGTGGCCCTGGTGATCAAGGGATTTGCAGGTCCCTGCGCCTCTTCATTACTGGTGACTTGGAAGCAGTGGATTTTCAGGTAGTAAGGACTGGGCAGGGATAGGGCAACATAGACTTTCTGAGAACACTGCAGACAACTTGGGCCTGTGTGTATTTCAGAGAGGGGCATGGCCGTGGGTAAGAGACTTAGCTGCTCTGAGGGCGACTGTGAAGTGGGAGGGTACTGGGTGCTGCAAGAGAGAGGAAGGAAGGAGTCTGGAGAAGGATGAAGAGGAGGAAATTGGCTAAGTGGTTAGGAGAGCCAGGGATGCAGATGTGCACCAGGGGAAGTAAAGGGGAAGAGGGTGGGGAGGAGAGAGACAAAGGGAAAAGTGGAAAGGCCTTGGCAGGAGGATAATGTGAGGGATGATCCTCAGCATCTGTGGGATGTTAATGGAAGGAAGTTCATGGGGGAGGGTGCAGGTCCCCAGTGGGAGGTGCATGGGGGCTTGTTTAGTGTCTTAGGTTTACTAGACACAGGAGACGCTGGCCTGAAATTTATGAGTCTGGATCTGGTGAGAAAGAAAGCTACTGATTTAATTTTGTATAATAAATATATTGATGTAATAAATAAATGGAAGGAATATGAACCATTAGGAAGGAAAGAATGCCTTTCTCCTTTCTTGAGAGAAGTTCAGAGGAAGCTGTTGACTCAGGGCAGGAACCAGTTCTGACACAGGACCAGAGTTCTTCTCAGCCACGGACAGAGAAGCCTTCAGTGCAGAGGTATGGTCAAAGTGCCTAAGTGCTCAGCCCTAAATATCTTCACCAATTTGTCACCCAGTCATCCCCCATCCCTGATCCAGAGCCCCACGACTTAGGGAACATTTCAGAAGATGATAGAAAGGGTAAAACGAAAGAACTAGGGGCCGGGGGTGCAAAGGACAGCTGTCAGAGCCTGTCTTTGGGGCACAGCTTAGGTATCACACCCCTTAACCCATACCAGGGGTGGTTTTCTACATGAGACCAACACAAAATCTAGCAAGCGAAGTCATTCTTCTCTGAATGTATGGCCACTGGGGACAACCCCTACCTATGCACTTATGAGCGGCACTGATGAGACTTAGTGGGTTATTAAGAAGAAAGATAGGGTATTAGGAGGGAGTGTGTTGGAAGTAATAGGGGCTGGTGGGTAGAATAAAGAATGTATATGATATCTCTTTGATATATGTCTGAATGTCTCAAAGAGAAAAAAAAAGTAAGAAGAAACAGAAATAATAAAATAATGACCAACATACATATGCAAAGTTTCCTGCTGGCCATGGTGGCTCATACTTGTAATCCTTTGGAGGCTAAAACCAAGGACTGCCTGAAATTGAGCCCAGTAGGTTGTCTCAACCCTCATCTGAACATAAAAAGTCAACTCCATGATTATGGCAAGAAGTCTAAGCTGGAGTTCTCCATCTACCTAGTTCCACAAGTGTTCACAGCTGTGGTGGAGCCCTGTGACTCCATCCTGACCACCCATACATACCACCGTGAAGCACTCAGACTGTGCCTTCATGGTGGACAACGAGGCTATCTAGACATCTGCCGCCCTAACCTGGATACTGAGCATCTAACCTATACCAACCTAAACTGCCTCATCAGCCAAATCGTCTCCTCCATCACAGCTTCCTTGAGCTTTGATGGGACCCTCAGTGTGGACCTAACAGAGTTCCAGGCCACTCTGGTGCCCTACCCTCAAATCCACTTCCCCCTGGCCACCTATGCACCCAGTCATCTCTGCAGAGAAAGCCTACCATGAACAGCTCTCAGTGGCAGAGATCACCAATGCCTGCTTTGAGCCTGACAACCAGATGGTAAAGTGTAACCCTCGGCACGGCAAGTACATGGCCTGTTGTGGTGCCCCAGGATATGAATGTTGCCATCAAGACCAAGCAAAGCATTCAGTTTGTGGACTGGTGCCCCACAGGCTTCAAGGTTGGTATCAAGTACCAGCCACCCACTGTGGTACCTGGGGGTGACCTGGCCAAGGTGCAGCATGCACTGTGTGTGCTGAGCAACACAACTGCCATTGCTGAGGCCTGGGCCCACCTGGACCACAAGTTTGACTTGATGTATGCATGCCATGAAGGCTTTTGTACACTGGTATGTGGGTGAGGCCATGGAGGAGGGCGAGTTCTCGGAGGCTTGTAGAGGGTAAGGCTGCCCTTGAGAAGGATTATGAGGAGGTAGGCATTGACTCCTATAAGGGTGAGGATGAGGGAGAAGAATAGACAGCTACTTGGAGCCTGTTTTCATTGTGTTTATTGCAAAATCCTTCCAAGATAAAGTCTCCTTGCACAGTTAAAAAAAAAAAAATCAACTCAGAAAAACTCAAAAAACAAAAACAAAAATCCTCACAAAAAAATAAAAAAAAGAAAGAAAAAAAAAGCCATTTTGTTAATTAAAACAAGACAAAACAGAGGACAGCAAAGAAAATATCAGAATGTATTAGGTTTCTGGTGTTGCTACAGAACACCGTGACCAAGAGCAGGTTGGAGCGCTTACAGTTCCACAGCACTGTTCATCACCGAGGGGAGTCAGGACAGGAGCTCAAACAGGGCAGGATCCAGGAGGCTGGAGCTGATTTGGAAGCCATGGAAGGGTGCTGCTTACTGACTGTTTCCCATGGCTTGTTCAGCCTGCTTTATAGAACCCAGAATCACCAGTTCAGGGATGGCACAACCCACCATGGGCTGGGCCCTCTCCCATCAATAACTAACAGAAAAAAAACTTACCCGATGGAGGCATTTTCTCAGCTAAGGTTCCCTCCTTTCACATAACTCTAGATTGTGTGGCAGGCTGACGTAAGACCGGTCAGCACACAGAACAAGGTCCAATGTGGTAGCTCATGTCTATAACCCTAGTGCTTGGCAAGTAGAGGCAGAAAGACCTGGAGCAGGGTAGAGAAGGTCATCCTCAGGTACCTTTGGGGTTTGGGGCTAGCCTGGGCTACAGAAGATTTTGTCTCAAATAAACAGTATATAGGGCCAGTGAGATGGTCCAGGGAGAAAATGTTCCTGCTGCTAGACCTGATGCCTTGAGGACTTGCATTCACTGCATGGGAACCATACAGCTCCCATACGTTGTTCTGTGCTCTCCACTTGTACATCATGATGTGCATGCGCTCATGCATATATGTAGCCAGGAGGTGGTGGTACATGCCTTTAATTTCAGCACTCAGGAAGAAGAGGCAGGCAGATCTTTGTGAGTTCCAAACCAGCCTGGTCTACAGAACAAGTCCTAGGACAGCCAGGGCTAGACAGAAAACAAACATAACACCCCAAACCCCCAAAACATATATGCACATATGATATTACCTACCTACCTATCTATCCTACACAAATTAACCTGGGCAGGTGAGTAAGTCACCATGCCAAGATATCCAGCTCCAATGGGCCTCCCGAGTCTTGGACTGGGAGAAGACAAGAATTCTGGCAGTGAAGAGCCTGGGACTGCGAGACTAAGTGTCGTCCACATTTCCAGGCCTGTGGCTTTTGCTTGGGGCACCTGGGATCTATTAAAGTGAGACCACAGCAGTCCTCAGCATAATGCTGACCTCCAGCTTTTGCCCCCACCCCAGCATCTCTCACTTCCTTTAATTACCATTGGCGATCTGCTATCCTTTACTTTGCACAGCTCTTCCTGAACTCCTTTCTATTTTTAGCTGGGAAGACCCTGTGTGGGTAACAAATTCCAGAAGGTGGACAGCAGCTGTTAAAGCAGAACCCCTCCCCCAGAAGTCATCGGCTAAGGCATTCCAGCATGAGAAGGGCCTTCCTGTGCTAAGGTTTCCTTATTAGGATCTTAGGAGGCCTTAGACAGACAGACAGACAGACAGACAGACAGACACACATACACACACACACACACACACACACACACATACACACAGGGTGTGTGTGTGGGTGTCCCAGCAGCTCATCTTGTCTCAGTATTGAGCTTTAGAGTCAGAGATTGGAGGCCTAAATCAGGGTTCCTCTATTGCTTAATCCTGTGACACTTAGCTTTCTGTCTGGTGTTTCCCTCTGCACAATGGGAAAAAAAAAATCATATTCCCTGTTACTCACGGCAGGGGCATGATGACATACTGTAGTAAGTCATCTGCAGCCATTCCTAGCACATTGAGACAGTTGTGTGGAGTGCCCACTCTGTGCCAGGCACTGTCCTAGGTATAGGAGGAGGAACAGCCATGAAGAAGGGAGACCCCCAGTTCTCAAGTAGCTGCATTTTGGGGTTGCAGGGAGATACCACAGGCCAGTGAGTAGAACAGTACACTGATTTGAAGAGTGACATAAGCTCAGAGGGTCTTGAGAAGATGGTGGTTATCAGATGCTCATCAGGGAGGCCCATTCTCTTGAAGTGACATTTGTAAAGAGAGGCAGCCAGGAAAATGGGGTTGGGAAGGAATTTTTTTTTTAGTTAGAATCTATTGGAAGTTTAGGGTCATACATTTTGTATTCTGAATGTTTTTGTATAACTTAACACTCCCTTTCTAAACCCCTGAATCTTGGGTTTAGGACTCTTCTGTAGTTTAATGTCTCCAAAGCCTGGGCAGGAATAGGCTGGGAGCTTCCATCCACCTCCCTCACTCTCAGGCTGTCTTTCCATGACTGCCTTCTGCTGCCCAGGGTGATGGATGCCTCCTTCCAGGCTGAGTCATGTGCTGCCTCTTACAAGCTTTGGGCAACATCCTTGCCACTGCTCAGTCCTCGCTCTCCACTGCTAGCAGCGGAAAGACAGATTTATAGGGATTTCCCCAGAGGAGGGGGGGGCGGTGATCAGGCATTCACTTCGCTCTGGCTCAGAAAATGCAGAAACAGTCCCACTCAGCGACACTTTCTTTAATGCCCAGAGGAGGAAACTGAGTCTCAGAGGGAGAAAATGCTCTGAGGTTGTGCAATACTCTGCAGTAAGCAGACCAGCTCTATATTTTACTCCTGGCCCATTTGCTGGTTTGCTAGGGCCTTAGCTTCTTATGCTCTGTGCAGCGCCCCTCTGTGCTTCCCCAGGCCAAGGCTCTGTGCAGTTATCTGAGTTATCAAGTGACAGCCTAGAGGACCACGTGGAGGGACTGCGCAGGACAGAGCGCTATAGTTCAGTGATTCTTAAATTTCATCTCCCATCAGAATTACCTGGAGGGCTTGTTAAACACATTTTGCTGACTTCCACTCCCAGAGTTTCCCATTTGAGGACTCTGGTGTGAGGTCTGATCATTTGCATTTCTGACAAATCCCCAGGTGGTGCTGATGCCTAGTCTCAGAACCACACTCTGAGAACCTCTGCTGTAATTGATTAGTGCTGTCTGCTGTGGCATGCCAGGAGGGGGTTGTGACAAGTAAGACATGCATCCTCTTTTCATAGGCAACCAGAGTAATACAAGCTTAATATATAATTTAAAATCATCTGAGGACCTCTCTAGAAAAAGAAAATGTGCCACAATGTGTACTCCAAGGTCGCCTACCTCCATTTCCTCGTGTCCCGTGGCCATCCATGTAGCTGGTCATCTCATAGGCTAGCACAACTCCAGCCACCTGTAATCTGCATATGATGTTCCCATTGCTTACACTGCTTCTACTTCCAATTGGAATCTTCGCTTCATGAACTCCAACTTGGGTAGAGATCTCAGATGAACCCTTGTTTCTTGTGGGACGCAGTCCCTGAACTTTTTGGTCTTAAATTCACCTTTAAAGACTACAGCATAAAGCCTGGAGTACCTCACTTTGGGAGTTTGTCAAGATGTTCATTTCTTTTAAAATTAGAAAAAAGCAATGAATTTTGGAGTTAAACAAAGGGTTTTAATATGTAATACTAATATATAAGGCCATAAAATATCGTTTGTGTATCTTTTAATAAAGAGGGACAGGTAAGGTTCCTGAAATCTACAATGTGGTCCTATATACAAGGGCAAGGAAGCCACAGAAAAGCATTTCAGATAGAAGGAATATACACACAGAGGTCTTGAGGTGACAACCAGCTAGGCATGTGTGGGAAGATTGGAGAGAGTGAGAGGAAGGAGGTCAAGGGTCAAAAGTAAAGTCATAGAAGGTGGGGGTGGGAGTTGACCAAGGATTGACCTGGGCAGTGCATTGCATTGGTGGACCTCTTGCTATAGCAACGGCTTATAGGACTTGGGCTTTGCTAAGGTTGTGTCCTCTTGACAGGAAGACCTACATCTTTAAGACATGCATCTTACTCAGCCCGGGGGTTGGGGGTTGGGGAAGGGGGTCTTGGGAATTCTGAAGGGATCCTGGTCCCTTCAGGAAAAGGTGGACTGGGGGTGCTGAGAGGAGTGAGCTCGGCCTCTTCAGCATATGCAGGTGCTCCGTGACTAGGATGTTTCTCAGGTGGGGGCTGAGCCCCTCTGTCTTGGCCTCATTTCTGGGGCTCACACGGCCCCTCCCTAGGGCAGCAGACTGGAGGGGGGGGGATGGGGCTTCCGCAAGTGAGATACAGCAGGGAGCTATTTAAAGCTGCCGGCAGCTCGCCCCTTCTGTTCACGGCTCTGCCGGGTGGGAGCTGCCATCGTCACGCACCCACCGGCGCCTCAGGAACACAGCAGCCCAGTGCACCCACACAGAGACACGTGGGGAGGGTCTCCAAGCATCTCTCTGCTGCCAGGGGCTCGGACTACTTGTAGGACGGGGCTGGGAAGTGGGAGCGGACCCTGAACAGGCTCTTGCCGCACCTCATGTTTTCATTTACACCCCAGAGAAAAAAGGACTAAATATAGGCTACCCCTCCCCCAACGGCCACAAGTGTAATCAATTAGCGACTTTTCAAGGTGTCACTGGAGGCAGGGGAATTTGAGGCTCATGTGGGTCTGGAAATGCTTCTTGAACTTGGAAGGCTGTCTTGGGCCTTGGGGAGGGAACTGGAAGCCCTGGCGCTGCCAAAGCTGAACCTGTAAACTAGTGATCTCTCTGGAGTGTATCATACCCTTCCATCTTTGGGTGCCTCCATCTTTGACCTCCCAAGGACCCAAGGCTACACCCCTTGTTCATGAGTCAGGGACAATGACTTTAGTTTTCTGAGCCTCAGTTTCCATCCCTGTGATGTGATAATAAAAGTCAGGTTCATCTTAGCGAGTTGAAGAGATTTTGTTTTAATTAAAAATGTAAGGATCCTCTAGACAGCCTGAGCTCTCAGTGAGGGTTACCCTACATCAGCAGCATCATTAGCCTATGTTTAAAAACTTATCTCTGACACCCAAAACCAAGAGGTCATTGTGACCCCCTCCTGACCTCTGTGGGTGTAGACAAAGGGTTTTGAGACTGGGAAACAGTGGTGAATCTGGCCTTCTGTGAATTGTTTGAGCTATCAGTGGCTGGCTACACACTGGCCCCTGGTCAAATGTAAGGAGCATCTTCCTAGTTAAGAACTCAGGCTCAGCCTTGAAATACAAAGTCACCCCATGGAGGCCAGATCATGGTGAGAGGGGATCTGTAAGTGGAATATCTTACACCAAGACAGCCACTAGCTACTCAGAGCTACACAGGTGGTCTGAAGCCTAGCACTTGTGAGGCTGAGGCAGAAACATCAGGAATTCTGGGCCAGCCTGGGCTATATAAATATAGTGGTCTTTAAATGAGACCACTCAGACAAAACAAAACCCACAAACTACATAGGGAGAAGAGGGGGAGTGGTCTGGGACAGCCAGGGGAGAGATCTAGCAAGTACAGCAAGGAGTCTGTTGAATAGTAAGTAGCAGAGGGAAGGCCCAAAGAGGTCAGTCAATGGCCTCCGCTCATGTGCATCTGCTTCTGTGGGCTGCCCTCTTCTGAACCATCTTTTTCACCTACATTCACCACACAATAGCCCATCTCTTCACCACAGGTCCCCTCTGTCCCATTCTGGGTCCCCTTTATCACACCCAAATGCCCCTGCCCTCCATACTTCCTTCCCAGGACTCTTAATAAACATCGTTGCACCAATGGGATTATGACCCCACCCACATGCTCATGAGGCCACCTGGTGTTCTGGCCTGGTGGATTTAGGTCTTCTGCCAAAGCCCAGGACTCTGTCTCCATTCCCACTAGCTCCTTCTTCTGGGTCCCCATCACCCCCTTCCATCATTGTGTTCTCTAGCCAGCCGCCTGGAAGCTGAATCAGAGCCACAGAACTAACATTTTGCACACACGTCTCTCCAGATGACAGGCAAGATGGGCCTTCTGCCCTCAGCCCACACACACCCGTGCTCAGGAAGCACAGAGAGCCAGGGCTGCACCCCACGTTGGGGAGGAAGAGAGCCGGGTGGAGGAGAGACCCTTCCCTCTTTGGATAACAAACCTGGCCTTTTGCCCTTTGGTCTTTTCTGTTCATAGCTTGAGATTCAACTTTTAGAGAGCAGGAGAGGGGAAAAAACACGTGGGGTGTAGCTAAATGCTGTGTGGACTGGTGGGAGAGGCCACAGGAGTTTATATGCAGGAGGGGAAGGGGTGGGACAGAGAAACAGGAGCAGAGAGGCAAGCCTAGGAACCAAAGTGAGTGGAATCATGACATGGACCAGAGACAAGAATGGGGAAGAATAGGAGAGAGACACCAAAGACAGGGCGGAGATAAAAGGGACACTGAGCAGAATGGTAGCCAGTGCCCAGATGAGGAGAAGAAATCAGGAGCCCCACCAAGCTGAAGGCAGTCCTAGGGATACATAAGAAAAATTATACATCCCTTTTACAAGAATACAGAAAGATCCAGGGCTATGCCTGGAGGGGAGAGCAGAAAGTTTCTAGAGCTCTGACAGGAGCTGCTGGCAGGTAAGCCAGAAACAATTGCTGGGTATATACCCAGTGACCTGCAAGAACCTGAGCCCAGGACTCCTGCTAGGGAGGGCTGATGCTGCACAGGAACCCAGATTTGGAGGTTCCCCTCCCATTGCTACTGAAGCATCATTTAGCTAGAGAGCATGTTGGCTATGACCATAAAACCTGGACCATGACTGGAAGGAAGGTTAAGTGGGCCACAGGAAGCCAGCAGGTGACAGTGGGTGGAGAACTCTTGGAGTGCGAATGGGGACAGCTTTTTGCACTGTTCACTGCCTCTTGTAGAGCAGGTCCCAGAGTACCAGTCCCACAGTGAGCAAGTGTTGATTTTGCTCATTTGTAATCTCAGTGGTCACCACTGACTGGAGCCTTTCCGGGAACCAGGAACTTGTAGCCATTGTGTCCCAGTCCTTCACACAAAGTGCTTGTAAGGCCTATACTGTTGTCACCCCCTTCTTTGGGTTTGTGAAGGCTTACACATGCTTGGTACTGGTGATTGAAACCAGCATCTCTGGAGTGCTAGCAAACTGTAACCACTAAACTATATCCTTAATATTCTTCAAAGTTTTTGCTTTGAGAGACTGTCACTCAGTAGTCTAGCTGGTGTAGAACTTGTGTTCCCTCCTACTTTGGCCTCTCAAGTAGCCAGGGCTTCACCACCAAGCTCAGTTCTTGGCCCCTCCCCCATTCTATAGATGAGGGAGCAGGCATACCCACTAGGGAGCTTGCCTAGATCCCTTGGACACTACCTTGCTGTGTGCAAGCCTCTGCTTTCCCAGCAGCCCTGGGAAGCTCCATCCTTGCTCTAACATTTGTGACTCAGCAGTTTTCCCTCACACTTGTGGGTGGTCTCTAGAGATACCTACATGAGCACAGGAGAGGCCTGGGAATTTGTCCTTCATCTGGCCAAGGCCTTTCCACCCCAAACTCCTTTTGTTTTTCCTCCACAGTTATCTCAAATCACCTCTTTTTGGCTCAGCCACTGAGCATGAGGATGATGTCATTGCTTTTATTTAAAGAAAGGGGCTGAGCCAGAGAGAGGATGGGGGTCTTTCTGGGAGCAGAAGCCAAGTACCTGGCCTTTTCTGTTCCCCAGCTGTGATCTGTGTAGCTGCTTCATGAGACAGCCACATCCCCTGAGAATCACCCTCATGGGCCCTTCTCATCTTGGGAACAGTGTGGGAGGGACTCAGATTAGCAGGAAAACAGCAAAGCTGAGGTCTGGGAGGATACACTCAGTTTCTGCTTGTTTAGGACTTAGGGGCTTTAGATAGTCATCCAAGGGGGAGCATCTCTGCCTGAGCATCCCAGCAGAAGGTAATAAAAAGGAGAACTGTTGGGAAACATGCCCCTCGACTCATTAAGCCCCTTCCTCTTGCATCCTCTAGCAGTCAGCCTGGCCACCTGTTTCTGCTTTGGGACACCAGAGAGGAAGGCAGAAAGAACCCCAGGCCCAGGAGAGGGTCTGCTCCGCTTCCTGTGTGCTCTCATGTCCATGACCTATCCTCCATTCACTCCAAGACTTCCCAGCACACCTTCAAAATCTTTTATACCTTAGCCTTCTTCCTTCGTGGGATCCTCATTTGGGGGTATAGCTCACTAAGTACCTCGTTTAAATATTACATCACTCAGAGGGTAACAGTCTTCATTATTTCCCTTTTACAAGGGAGGCAGCCTGCCCAAGTCACACAGCTGGTGAGTGACTGTTACAGTCAGGATCCTCAGTGTCTCCCAATGGCCATGTGTTACAGGCTTGATTGTCAGCCTGTGGCACTATTGAAGAACAGTGAATTATCACTTCTCAGCCTTCTGGATGAGATCAGGGTGAAGGCGACAGACTCTTTAGGAGGAAGGGCCTAATGGAAAAAAGTTTGATTGTTGAGGGCATATCTTTAAAGGGAATAAATGGGACCCTGGGAGAATGGAATCTCTCTCTTTTTCCTTCTCCCTCTCTCCACGGTAACCAAAGTAATGAGTGACCATGCACTAAAATCACAGGCAAAATCATCTTTCTTATAAGCTGACTATCTCAGATTTTTTTTTTTTTTGTCATAGCAATAGAAAGATAACCAACACAATGGCAGAACCAAGGTACTAACCCAGGCCTGTCACATTCCAAGTCCATTGTCCCCTGCTTGGTGCTATTTAGGACTGTCTCCCAGATCCCTTAAGATCCCCTACAGCCCCTCTGTGTTCCCTGGTGATGGCCTGAATATTTATGCTATCCCAAATTTATATGCTGAAACAATCCTTAATTCTTAGGAAGCAAGTTCTTAGGATGGTCCTTAGGTCCATGAAGACTCACAAATGAGATTTGCGTCTTTGTAAACTAGATCTAGAAAACTCCTTTGTCCCTTACCCCTGTGGTGACAGTCAGAGGTGCCATCAAATCTACCAGTGTCTTAGTCACAGAGTGTGAGAAATAAGTTTCTTTGATTTTTAAAGCCACCCAATTTTTAGCATTTTATTATGGCAGCCCAAGCAGACTAAATACTCCCATTTGGAGAGATGAGAATCTAACTCTCCATTCTCTGCAGCATGGTTCCAGCAAATGGCTCTTGCCTAGGAGCAGGGCCGAGTCCCTCACTCTGGCAGTCTTCAGAGAGGCTGTGCCAAGAGCAGGCAGAGGTGCTTATTCTGTATTTTATTCAGCCACTAATTGCCTGCATTTAAAAAGCATCGCAGTGTCACGGCTGTCCTCTGCTTCATGCCCTGATGCACGCTTCTGCATGAAGGGACACTCAGGCGGAGGATCAGGGAGGAATGGGGCCACAGTCATCCCAACAACAGCTTTAAAAGCCTGACCCTGGCACTGAGCATGTCAGGTTGTCACCCTGAGAAGGGAGAAGGGGCAGGCAGGGACTGGGGCCTCTGCACAATGATGGTGAGAGGACAGGGCAGTGGTGAGGGGCAGGAAGGGGGTGAACATTATGCATCCATGTCCCCACTCACCCCTAGGAAGAAGTGCAGCTGATGGGGCCCACCCAGTTTGGTTCCTACTCTTCTCCTCCCTGGAGGACACTACACAATGCAGCTTTCTAGAAAAGGCACAACCCAGACCCCAAACAGTTCTGTCTGCAGCAGAAAGGAAATGACCTTTGAACCCAGACTTTACCTAAAACTAGGGGATGGAAATTGAGATTGATGGAGGTATATAGATGAAAAAGCAAGCAGTAATGGGGGTGGGGGTCGGAGAGGACCCCTGTAGTTTTGTTTTGCATTTTTTCACTTGCTGAGAAAGTGCTCACCTTGGTAGATGACAAGAAAACTCGGTTCCGCCATTTCCCAATCACTCTCAGGTCTAATTCCGAATCTAATCAAACCTGACTTCGTACTAACAGCAGGCCTGCAATCCTGCTGCAGCCAGTTGAGCCTCTCTCCATCTCTAACCTACATCCAACCTTTGTTATAACTATAATTTCATCTTTAATCCCTAATCCCATCTGTGATATAAAAACCAAGATGGATTCTCCAGCAAATCCTATAACTAACAGCAATAATCCCAACACCATTTCCAAACTCAATGCCAATATATGTGTAGACCTTTATATGTAGATATGTGTGAAGTTTTTGTCACCTGTTAATTGAATTCAGGGTCTCCTGCACACTGTAAATGTGTTCTATTGCTGAGGTGCACCTCCAGTATCTCCATATATATTTAATATTAACTGATCCCTAACCATGCCTTTGACCCCGTGTCTTCTCCTCATTTGCCATCTGATCCTATATCCAACCTCAGCTTGACTCCCTCACTGTGACAGACCTTCATTTTAGCACTGCAGCCAGCACCTGGCTTGGACCTGTGGTGATTGAACAGGCTGGATGCAGGTTTAAGGGCCCCCATGTAAAGCCAAGGCATCAGGGTGGTGCCTCCTGTTGATGAGAATGCTTAAGTACCCTGCTATTCATAGTCCGGCCTGAGTCTTCCCTACTGTGCCCGGCATCTTAACAACCAAGGCTTGGACAAGAGGCATGTGACAGGCCTCCAGCTGCCAGGACAGAGCTGGGAAGCCATGCTTCTCCTGAGGAATGGCAAGAAATCAGTACTCAGCCAAGACATCCCACCACTGTGCTCCTTGCTTCTCAGTGGGTTATTTCCACATGGCAGAGGCTAAGCTTAATGGGCCTTTTGCTTCCAGCACAGCGGACAATCAGAGAATGCAGCCACTAGGGTCTCAGGCAGGCCAGACCCAGGGACTCTGTCTCTGCTAAAAGGATGTTGGCGTTCATCAGGAGAGGCTACTGTAATGCTTGGCAGCCTAAGGCTGGGGGCTGGGGGAAAGAGTGCCTTAGAGCGATCTGCCAAGCCCAAGAAGCAGGGAAACTTCCTCTCTGGAGATGGCAAAGAAGTTGGCCCTGTTGGTGCCTGGAGTGCCAAGGAGCCATGGGGCTGAGCTCAGCAAGTGTCACATGATGAAGTCTCTAGCAAAAGCTTTAAATGGTTCTCTACAAACAACTCTGCACCCGGGGCTCACCACTGTCTATTCGCAAGCCTCCTGTGGACAAAAGCCACCTGCTGCCACCGCATGAGTTGACATAGCCCCCACCTCCTTGCAGTGTACTGTCATCACCCAGCCGCTCTTTCTGAGGTCGGTCTGTCTGTCTGCTCAGATGGAGAGTTGGCTGGCTGGGCTACCTGCCAATTCTGCATTCCCTGCCGGGCCCAGCACTCAACCAGAAATTGACTGAATGGCTGAGCTTTCTCCAGCTTCATCTCCCATCAACTTCAGCTTCCTGGGCAGTGTAGTGATGACTTCTGCTCTACTCTGTAAGCACACAGGCTTGAGCGCTAACCCTACCTATAGTCCCACCATCACTGACTGTATGACCTTGAGCACAGGATCTTCAATTCTCTCAACTTCTGTTTTCTATTCTATACAGTGCAAGCAATTATGGTGCCTGTTTTCACAGAGATGCTTTAAAAATGCAAGGGACAGACTAGGAGTAAGGCTCAAGAGGGTGCTTGCCTGGCATGCCTGAGGCCTTGGGATCCATTCTTACTATGGGGAATTAGACAGATTCAATGAAGCAGCACACACACGCACACATACATGAACGCACACACATACACACACATGCACACACACATACATATACATACAATGCACGCACACACACAAACACACATGCACACACATACATATACATACAATGCACGCACACACACAAACATACATACACACACACACACACACACACACACACACAATGTGTGAGGGTATAGTGTGCTCAACATGGTGGCCAGCATGCAGAAGATCCTCAGGAACCACCAGTTATGATGATAATCTAACTTCAAGACAGGTCCTAAGAGAGAAGGTCAGCTTGGCCCCTCCCCTGGGAGAGACCCCAGCCTAGTGTGTGCAAAGCCTTTTCTGAAGCCCTTTCTGCTTTCTCCTCATCCCACCGCATTCCCTTTTACATTTTTTCTCCCTTGGACCAAGAAATCACATCACTTCTTCATCTTTGCATTCACTCCTTCATCTGGCAGACATCTATATGTGGGTTACTAGGGCCAAACTGTTCAATCGGCCATCCATCTCTAACCTCACAGGTCCCCAGGCCCCAGAGAAGCGTGGGTGCTTTTCAAGAGGGTCTGGGGTCTGAAGGGCGGCTTCCTTGAAGCAGATTGTAACATCCAAAGCACAGGGAAGAACTGACTGGTGAAAGTCCAGGAGAAAGGCATGCAAATGAAGGATCTAGCATTCTTAGAGGCTTGTGGTGCTGATAACTATGCACATGTCAGCCTTTGAGGGTGTCCTAAGTCAAGAGGGAATGAAGTTTGGAACATGGGTGGTCTTCAGAGCTCTTCCTTTGGGGTCGATCCTTCTGCACACACAGCCTCATTTCACACAAGGCTGCCATCATGAGTTGCTGTCTATCTGTTGTGCAGAGGAACAGTGAGGAGACTTGAAATGAGTGGAGTGGAGAGAGATCAAAGGAAACGCCCTGGCCCCACACAACATCTACTGTAGCTACCACTCAGCACCACGGAAGTGAGGCTCCTCTCAGGATCAGCTTTCATGAGATTATAAAATGATCCCCTCTTTAGGTCCATTGCACAAACAAGAATACCAAGTCCCTAGGATTTTTCAGTAAACTATAACGTGTGCCCTCTGATTGGCCCCAGGGCCACCCTGGGGAGAAGGGCATGAAGGAAGTGGAGGCCACTTAGAGCCTTCTTAGAATGACCCTCTGGCCTCATGATTAGCCAGCCTCCCAGACACAGACTGGGGCAGCAGACGTCTGCTGGAGGCTAAAGAGACAAAGCCCCCATTCAGCACCCGATGGTCTGTGCACCCGGCTGCTCAGCTCCTTGCAAAGCATTTTCCCTTAATAGCCTCCCATTCAGTGGGCGGCTGCAGCCCACATCTGTGGAAACCAGGCCATGCAACTCCTCCTACCAGGCCAGTGAGGCTGCCACAGCCACCATGGTCACCTTGTCCCAAGTTGCTCCTTTTCCCTGCATGTCACCCTCTATCCCTCTGCCTGCTCTTTGGAGCCTAGAGTGGAAGCACAGACCTGAGAATGCTCCCCTTGGGCCATCATTAACTTCTCTGTAAATTGTGTCTGAAGAATGGAGAGAAAGTAGAAAGAGAAGAAGCTCCAGATCTGCTGCCACCCATTTGCTGTGTGATCTTGAGAAAGTCGCTGCAGCTCTCTGGGCCTCCTGTTTCCTGAACTGTATGTAGAGAAAGAGGAGGTCATATCCTGCCACAGATTCAGATGACCAAGGTTTGAATCACATGAGCAAGCTCTGTGACATTTGACATACCCTGCTGAACCTCCACTTTCTCATCTGTATAAATGGATTGACCTATTCAATGACTGAATTTGAGGATTAAAAGAGATAATTCATGAGATGCCTTTAACTGGTACATGGTTCTCGGTCTCCTCTTCTTCCTCGTCTTCCTCTTCCTCATCCTCCTCATCATTGTCATCATCCTTGTTATAGGTATTTTTCAAATGTTTCTCCTAGCTGGTCCATGGTAGTGGGTTATCAGTATTAACAGTAACTTCAGATATTTTTGTTGTACTTTTTTTTTTCCAGGTAACAAGTTTTCAAGCAGAACCTGGGCACCGCCTTTGAAAGGCAGGTGTGGGGAGAGTTTGTCTATCTTTGTTCCAAGCTCTGAACTGCAGTGGCTTCTTGGTTCTGAGCAGTAAGTCACAGAGAGTCCAGGAGAGTTGAAAACAGTCACAGAGCTATACCCCTTGATTCTCATTCAGGAATTCTATGGTGAGCACAGACTTTAATTAACCTAGGTGCATGTGTGCCTGCACACATGCACACGTGCAGACCAGAGGTCAATGTTGAGTGCCTTCCTTAATTGTTGCTCTCTACTTCCTATTTTGAAGCATGGTCTGACTGAATCTGGTACTCACCAATTTGCCTAGACTGACTGGCAAGCAAGCCACAGGACCTCGTTCCTATGGCCTTTCTTAGGCTGAGAAAGACCCCCATGTAGGTCATACAGGTGTTTGTGGTCCATCCCCGCTCACCCCCAGTGTCTTCCATCAAGGCTCCCTTCTGAGTTTTTCTTTCAGAGCCAGTCAAAAAGGGGCACAAAGAAATGTTCATTTACTCCTCCAAGCCCAGCCCTCCATCCCCATATGCTTGCACCTTCTTTTCAAGCCTGCCTCTTCAGGTCATAATACTCTTTGCTCAGTTACTAAAGGCATACCACGTGTCAGGGTGCCTTCTGGACATTGTCTTGTGGAGCCTCATGACACAGAGTTACCATAATCCTCACCTGACAGATGATGGCACAGAATTAAAGAGGTTATGTGATTTGATCAAAGTCACACAGCTGTAAATAGTCAAGATAAAACTCTACCCAAATTCAAGTTCTTAACTGTTTTGATAACATCCTCCCATCAATACCTGAGACTCCCAGCTATTAGCCTGCATAGGGTCCCAGGGACTACCTTAAGCTTCCAGGAGCATGGCTTTGAGGCACCATCCAATGACATCAGTCAGCATCACCACAACAGGAGCGAAGCCAACTGGAGCTCAGGAACCAGTGTCTTGAGAGAGCATGGATGAACTGGTCAGTGTAGCCACCCATATAGTTCCTCCTAAGCATGCCTCCATGGACCACCCATCTGCCTATCTACCCTGAGCGGACCCAATTGGAAGGCCCATCTGCCACACTGTGGCCATCATTTCCATTGGATGATACATTGGCCTGCGTTTACTATTACCAATCCCAATCATTTTTTCCTTCTTCCTTCTGATACAGGAGTTGCCAGAAAGTCCTTACTTGCCTCTTGGTTCACCAGTTGGCCAGTTACTTTCTACGGACTGAGGGCCTTTATTTGTGAATCTCTGGGGTGAAGCTCTCTGACATAGGGTCAGTGAAAACAGACCTTGCCACTGTCCCCACAGACCTTATAATCGGACCAGCATTTGCTCGTCAGTCTCCCAGGTCATGAGGCTGAAGTTGCCCTTCCAACCTCCCCCCCCCCACCTCATCTCCCCTATGCCCTGATGCCCCCTGCCACTGGGGGCTCTCTCCCTCTGTGACCTGTCTTGGTAATTTGGGAGGTGATTAACAGCAATCACACTTGAGTTTGACATCCAGGCATGGCCGCTAAATTGAGGCTCACAAAGCCTCCTTGACATCCAATATGTTATATGCTTTTCCCCTTAATTAGGAGCTAAAGTGGATAAATATGAAGTTGCCATGGCAACAGCCTCCTGGGTTGGTGGAGGGATGCAGCTCAGTTTCTGTCGGCTGGCTGGCTGACATGTTGGCTGATGGACCATACCAGCTCCTGGGAAGGAGTAGGCAGGAGCCTTCCCCCAGTGTCTTCAAGTCTGCCCCCAGTCCAGTTCTGTGTACTCATCATCATTGCTCACTAGACTTTACAGAAAGCAGGGCATTGTAATAGCACTTGCCTATTAATCCTTGTACCTGGGAGGCTGAGACAAGAGGATCGTGAGTTAGACATCAGCGTAGTTACATAGAGAGACCCTCAAAACTGAGTAAATAAAGTTACACTTCATAGCCTTAGGGAGGATGTCCCGGTTGGACCACAAAGTTCAGTTGGCCATAACCACTCAAGAAGGAAATGGGGAAGTTGAGAAGAGCGTCCTAGGTAGTGAAAGGCCACCGTGATGTTAACATCCAGATCTTTTTTTAACGTTGGGTTTCAGGTCTTTAGTGGTCCTTAAATGTTTTGTGTGTGTGGAATCCTAGGTCACTTGGGGAATTTGTCCAGTGCTATGGATCTGCCATGTGAACCTGGGATTAGCTACACCATCGGATTCAGAATCAGGACTGTCCCGGATCTTCTTTTTAAATTTTTAAAGATTTGTTTATTACTTATTTTATGTGTATGGATTTTGCCTGCGTGTATCTCTGTGTACCATGTGCCTGCCCCTGGGACAGGACCTAAAATAGCTGTTAGTGGATGCTGGGAATTGAACCCACATCCTCTGGAAAGGCAGCCAGAGTTCTTAACTGCTGATCCATCTCTCTAGGCCTTGGATCTGCTTTTTGAATTCCATTAGCCAATAGTCAAAATTTATCACATTTTCTCACTTAATCTCCCTAACAAGGAAAGTATGGTTTGTCTACAGATGGGAACATAGAATTTTAGAGAGGTTTATTCACCTCCTTGGAGGTCATACAGCTGGGATGCAGAGTAGTCAAGACTGGAACCATATTGGTCTGCAGATTGGCAGCCAGGCTCTAGGCTCTAACCACTGTACTTACTGTCACCTGGACTCTTTTTTTATTATTATTTTTATTTTTTTAACTCAGAAGACATGACTGTGACAATTGTGGGTTTCTGCCAGGTTCTTCTTCTTCTGCTTAGTGGAAAAACTGAAACACCTCTCTCCCCCAACTCTGTTGCTGGGGTGGTTGTAAGGGTTTATTGACTTCAGTCTCCCATTAAGGAAGAGGCAGCCCCAGCACCTCCTAAGCTGTTTAAGACTGTAGAAGGGAGCATGAGCTATACCCAAAGAGCCCACAAACAGAGCTATATCCAAGTTGTGTTTTCAGGAAAGCAAACTGGGTCTGGATGCTCCTCTGTCACCTTTCTGGCAGGACACCTCCAACAGGGCACGGCGGGGGGTGGGGGGCAGGCAGGCAGGAGGCACTGCCTCCCTATTTGGTAACACAGAGCATGTTCCCTGACTCCAGGCTCCATCAGGTCCCTGTATCTGGGTTGACAGGTGGGAGGGAGCAATGTGCCGCCTCCCTGAGGATCTTGTACTTGGGGCTCCTCCTATACCCCCGCACCACGTGGAGTGGGTGCTGGCAGCGGCAGCCGGGGCTGGTGCCTTGGCCCCCGAATTTCCTTTCCTTCCAGTTCCGACTAAAAATAGAGACGCAAGGACGCAGCTCGTTTTGCCAGACAGTGTTGGGGGGGGGGGGCGCCTGTGCAGACACGGACCCCCATTTCTGGGCACGTGATACCCAGCCCCCAGTTTCCCCCACACATGGCCCTGCTGCTCACAGCCTCCCTCTGCTGGGCCAGCTGTTGCTTAGAATCCAGTTCCTCAGAGAACATTCTGGTCTCTGAGTTGGGGAGAGGCAGAGAGGTAGGGCCACAGAACACAGACAAAGACCTAATCTCCTGGGCTTGTTTCTGCCTCTTCTGCAAGTCAAATAGGACCTATGGGACAAGGCTGCAGGGTCAGGAACTTTCAGGGTTGGAAAAAGGCCCAGAAACCCAGGCAGGGAATGAAACCCCATGGACCCTGGCTGGTAGTGAGGTCATGCACTCTGAGGTGCCTTCTTGCCTTTACTTCCACTTGCTTTCTGGCCTTCCAACAGGTTCTCCCTTGGGAACTAAGAGAAACCATTGTCAGCCTAGTTTGGGTGCTCAGTTTCTGTGGGAAGCCCCTCATGGCAGAAAGACCCAGTGGGATAAAGGTGAAGACTACAATCACCCCCACCCCCAGCTGTCCAGGGAGAATGCACCTCTGGACAAGTTCCTGTTTGCTGAATACACACACACTCTTGGGAACCCCCCCCCCTACACACACAGATACACAGAGAAACACTCTAAGACACACTTACACATACACACGCTCATAGGCACATTACACACAGGAACACTCACACAAACACACACACACACAGAGAAATATACATATTCACATGAACATACACACTTGCATGAATACTCACATGTACATGAACACTCATATAGACTCACATGAAGATACACAGAGCAAGGAGCAGCATGAAGTTATCAGATCTCATGGAGTCCTGGAGCGTTTAAAAAGCCAGGGATATAAAATTAGAAAAACTAGGGACGATGGGCTGGGTAATAGACTGGTCCCAAATGATGCCTTAAGATCCCTTGTTATTCCAAGGGGGAATTCATTCCTGAGGCAGAGACCAGACTATAGACTGCTCTGACCCACTCTGCCCTGATCTAGGCTTGACACACAAAGCACTCTAAACACTTACAGGTTAAGTGGCTTATAGGAATAAAAAAAAAAAAAAAAAAAAAAAACCAGAAAGGAAATAGTTTTCTATTGCTACAGGAGTTCTAAGACAGGGTGGATACAAGGTAGGTGCTTGGAAATGCCTACTGAATGAGAGACAAGGGGAATGAATGAATTGGAATGAATAAATGATCATGGCCTGAGACAGGAGAGGGATCATGAAATCCATTACTATGGTGCTTTTGCAATGGGCAGAATCAAAGTCGAGGACAGACAAGCAATTTGGTGGCTCTTCAACCAAACATTGGTTCCGTGTTTGTCCCCATATGTTTGGGTGGAGAAGCTATGCACTGGGCTGCCTGCAGCCCTCTCCACCAGCTAGGCAGGCCCATCTGCAACCCTGGCTTGCCTCACTGGGTTCCATGGACTCTTTTGTTCCCCAGGACCCCCACCTGCTAAAGAAGGATGTGATGAACCATCTTCTGGCTAACTGGCCCTGCAAGGGTCTCACCTGATAACTGCAGTTTCTAGAACTCTCCCAGCTGTCTTTTCCTTGCACATTATGACTCATGCTCTTACCTCCCAACTAGTGAATGCCCTCCTGGGGTCTCTTCTCCAGGTATTCATGGAGGGGAGAGGTGTGGGAATTCACTCAGTGACCTCAAGGCCTTTGAGCCTCCAATTTCCATAATAGGACAGGCCTGGACAGAGATACAGATTGTGTTTTCCAGCTCTGAATAGAGAGTGACCAATCCAGAAAAGACTGCCACTCCCAGAAAGCTCCAGGGCCAGACCTAGAGCTGTGGTTCAGTTTGTAGTCAAATGGCCTGAGCCCTCAAGCTGTCAAGCCGGTTCAAGCAGACTTGAGGTAAATGGCATCAGAGCCGCTGAAGTAATGCTGTCTGACTTCCATTCCCTGGAGATGCCCAGGAGAACCAGATGTCTGGCCAGTGAGATCACAGGAGTGATCTTTAAGTAAATACACAGCCATTCACTTCCGTTTTCTCTACTCTGCTTGCCTCACCCTCCCACCTTGCATTCTGCACCCAACCCCCTGCACCTGTAGCCTTCCTACAATTGCATCCCTATCTTATCCCACCCCCAAGAAGTTTCTCCTTCCTTTCCCAAGCCCCCTGCTATCTGCCCAGCCATAAACCAAAACCCGGAGCACCCATGCCAATGAATAAGTAATAACAACATTAGTTCCTGAGCACTTGCTGTGTGCCAGGCAGTAGCTAAAGGCTTCTTTATGTGCATTATCTCATTTACCCCTCACAGTGACTTGGAGATATAGATACCATACTTTATAAAGGGCAAGGCTCTGACAATGAGTCCTGGTCCACTGCCTCACTTGCCAGGTGACCACAGGAAGAAGAAATCACTTAACCTTCCGGACTTCCTGTTTTCTCACCTGCAAAACCTCCTTATGAGGTTGTGTGAGGACATTTAAAAAGTGCTAAGTGCTGGACTTAGTGCACACAGGTGTAATCTCAGTAGTCAGAAGGCCAAGGCAGGAGTATCTCAGGCTCTGGGCTAACTTGAGCTACAGACCTTTTGTCAAAAAAAAAAAAAAAAAAAAAAAAAAAGGTAGGGGTAGGAGCCAATGAGAGTGCTTGTTTGTCTAGCATAAATAAATAAGGTTTAACCCTGAGCATCTCAAAAAAGTAAAGTGCTTAGCACCGTGCCACGCACATATGGCTATTACTAGTATTATTTCCTTTTAAAATGATGGTACTAGAGCATTTAGCCATATGCCAAAGCCACATAGGCTAGAAATTGGTAGAATGCTCCGAGATTCTAACTTGGACCCTCTGAGTCTAGATGAAGGGGTGGCGGGCTGGGCCTGGTCAGATTCCTATTTCCCTACTTCCAAGGATACAGGCTTCTCTTTTCCTTTCCTAGGAAGAGGCAAATGGAACGGAAGGAACTGAGATGGTGATGTTCCACAATGCTCTGAAAAGTGTATGTATAAACCCACCTGTCAAGCCTGGAGAAGTCTAGACTTTAGACTTGAAAATAATTCCATCTTCTGTTACTTCCATTCCTTCAGTTCCGTTCCGTTCCCTTCCCTTCTCTCTCCTTCCTTCCCCCACCCCTCTTCCTTCCTGACAGCTCTGAGTGTTCAGAGACACAAACTCCGTTTCTGATGAACAAGCCCACAGGAATGCTTAGTCTTTATCACGGACAGTCACTGCACAGTCCACCTTGGTCCTCTCACCTACCCACACATACCTCCCAGAGATCTTCAGTCTTGCTAGCACCCTGATTTTTTGCTAGTGCCTGGAAAAAATTAGGGCACTAGTTTCTGGACCATTCTGAAGATGTATTCTTTCCCATCTTCCTACTTGTCCTTTCTCCCAGGCCCCAGACCTCAAGACCACTTCTCCAAGTGACTATCTGCTTGTCCTTATGTATCTATCACCTTTCACCCACAGCCATCTCTCTCCTGTAACAACCTAGTCTTTTACTGATTGGTCCAGCTCAGGCCAGGCTCTGATACTGGTACCCAGAACTTAGGGCTAGAATGAGAGAAAGCCAGAGAGACGCTAATGTTCCTGCTAATTCTCAGTGAATCTGAAGAAGGTGGGCTTTATACCATATCCCCAGGGCCTACCATGTGTCCCTCAATGCCCTGCTTCTCCCATGGCCTACCAGGTATCCCTCAATGCCTCACTTACTCAGGTTAAATTCAGTCCTTTGGCCTGCTCTGACCACAGGCCCCATTCATGAAACCCAGGCTCAGTGCTGCCCAGTCTTCATACTCTGCTCTCCCTGCACCTAGAAGCAAGAGCCTGTTTCTTGCAGCCTTGAGGTCCTAACACATCTCCTGATACCAAGACCTCATATAAGTGTCTGACTAGTCCCTTGTCTGTACCTAGACCTTAAGATCTGTGCTTGCAGCAAGAAATCCCCCAAGGGAACCTCTGGCAGCCCCCCCCCCCCCCGGGCTGGGATGTTGTGGGCTCCATCCCTAATTCCAATTCCTGGATTAGCTTTTGGGTGGTGTCCATGAGAGGCTGTGTAGGGCAGTGGCCTAGGAAGAAAGGGTGTCCTCATTCTCTGGAATGCCCCATGGCCAGTATCTGTTATGTCTCTTTAAGTTCTGGGATATGTGTGTGTGTGTGTGTGTGTGTGTGTGTGTGTGTGTGTGTCTGTCTGTCTGTCTGTCTGTCTGTCTGTCTGTACATGCAAGAGCCAGTACACATCTTTCCTGGCCCTCTGGGCTCACACAATCCGCTCCATACTTCCCCTCCCCCCAAGGATCAATTAATTACAAAACAGCAAATAGACATGATTAAGGCTCCTGCATGCATGCTAGGCAAATGTCCCTCCAAGAAGTCTACACCATGGCCCCACCGCAGGGATGGTGAGTTGTCAACTCCATGGTACAGGTAAGGAAATGATCTCAAAGGCATCAGATAATTTTCTGGTTCACCTATCAGGGTCGAGTTAGGAGTGTGATTTTAGCTTTCTAGGAGCTACTTAGCTCTAAAGACAATGGGAGCCAGGTGGAGAGGTGAGGGAGCTCACCTCTGTAATCCCAGCACTCAGGAGACCGGGATAGAAAGCTCACAAGCTCAAGGCTGGCTTGGGCCACAGAGCCAAGACTTTGTCTTCAAAAAGCAACCCTCTAGCACTATTAATAGTTATAAGCAAGTGTGTAGCAGAGGGGGTTCGAGATAGGAAGGGGGTGTCATATGGAGTGGTGGGAGGAGGGAAATGGGGGAAGGGGTGAGAGACTGGAGCAGCAGAAGATATCAAAAACTGGGGTGAAAAGGGTGCAGTGGGAGTGGGGTTGGGGTGAGCTAAGGGGAGAGTGTGAGGGTGTGGGGGGGCAGAGGGGAGTAAAGGGTGAAAGGTAGAGGTGGGAAGCTGGTCGGGTCAGTCTTGGGAGGTGTGGGGCGGTGGTGGAGGGGAGAGGTGTGAGGGCTGTTTGGAGTAGTGGCAGCCTGAGGAGGAGGAGGAGGAGGGTGTGGACTGGGTGAGTATGAGGCACACAGAGGTTAGGGGGGAAGTGAGAAGGGTTTTAAAAGGTGTGAGGAATCTTCAGGTCCCTGAGAAACCTGATGACCCCTGTTGGAAAGGAGAGGAGGAAGGAGGATACTGGGGAGAGATGGATTGGCCTGAGGTTTCTGTCCCTGCCTGTGTTCCCAGTTGCTGCAGCCCCCACCAGATCTGGCCATACCGCTAGGCTCCATTTCAGGGATGGGTGGAAATTTCCATTTTAGCAAAATCCATTTGTAAAGCCCTAGAGCTTTGAGCCTCATTCTGTTCTGCTAGCCTGGCTCTGCTGCCTGGCTCTGTTCGCCTGGCTCTGCCTGTGTGGCACTGGCCTGCCCAGTTAGCTCTGCTCTCTACCCCGGACCTCCCTTGCCCTCCTTCCTGACTAGGCAAAAGATTATTAGTCCAGAATCTGGCCTCCCTAAAATGGTACTCCAAACTCATTTGGTAGCCTATAGAGGACCCACTTCTGCCAAATTCTGACTTCTTGTGAGGCCCTGAGGGCCTAGAAAGTGAAAGAGAAAGATTACTGCCTTGGTACTATCAACAGCTGACCCCCCACCATCCCATTTTCCAGAGCTGAGTGGAACATAAAGAGGTCTTGGAGATCAACCTGTTCAGACCTCCTCATTCAGTAGATGGAGAGAGTCATGCCAAGGATTGACTTGCTGGTGGTCACATTGCCCCAAAGCCTTGTAGACAGCTTTCAATCCTGCCTTGGAGCAGAACTGTGCTTTACATGCATGATTTTGTTCCTATGCATCTGAGTTTGCTCATCTTCCCGGGGGGCTCATGGTCCTTCTCTCACACTAGTATGATTGCAGGCCATTTAAACTAGCTGGATGAAGCAAAATGGCGGTGGGAAGAAAAAGCCTCTGGACCTCAAGTCCATGCTGCAGACAGGATGATAAGAGGTGTAGAGTCTCATGGTGGGTGTTTATATCTTTGTCCCACTGCCTTTTAGGAACAACAGAATAGAGATGGCATGGACGTGAATCAAGACCTTGCATGGGGAGACGAGTTGATTCCTGGAGTAGAAATGAAGGAGAAAGCTTGGGCCTTCTCTGAGCAAAACTTTCCACCTCAAGCCTAGAAGGAGTGGCTGCTCTGGCTGCTGAGTGGCAGATGGGTTCCCAAGGTCCAAATCAAAGACCTAAATGATAGGCAGACAGACTAAGTTCCCTGTGCGGGTGCAGGGTATGTTCAGTTGTACTCCTCTGACACCCTTTGGGCCCTGGTACAAGTGTCAATTCAGATCTTAGTAGCTGGTCCAGGAAAGGTTCCCAGGGCCACCTGACTCCACCTGATCTTTAACCAAGTCTCACATCCTGAGCTCACATTGTAGGGCATGCCCTGGTACAGTGTGCCAACCTTATCTCTAACACATGCCCCAGCACAGCCTCCAGCTGCCGACCTCCTCCCCTGCCCCCACTGGAATCCCAGGCCCCATCTGTTCCACTTCCCTGTATTTTCCCTGAACATCTGGACCGCTCCTGAAATCTGGCTCCTGGTTTGGTCCGGAGGGAGCTGTTGGGGGAAGAGGAAACTCTTGGGTCCCATTAATTCTGAGCTAGGGCCAGGAAAGCCCTGGCTGACCCCCCACTTCCAGCCTGCAGCTGCCAGAATAAGTAAACCTAAGAGGCCACGGTCCCTATTGCCTACTCTTCTTACTCTTGAGGACACCCTAAGACTTGGGCTGTGTGTACAACATTGCCTCCACAGCCTCCCCAACACTCACCCACAGGTCAGAGTATTCTCTGTGCCAGGATCTTCGCTCAGTATGTTTAGCATCCTGCTAAGGGCTGCACTCCTGAACTACATATCCCAGGATCAACAGATTTTTGTTTCCCACTTCCCCAGAAGTGATTCAGGGTGCATGCATGTGTGCGTGTGTGCTCGTGTGCGTGCATGTGTGTGTGTGTGTGTGTGTGTGTGTGTGTGTGTGTGCGCGCGCGCGCGCGCATATGTCTGTCTGTCTGGTAGGCTTAAGGTAGCTAAAGACCTTTAGGTCTAGAGCAGGAACATTTCTGAATGCCAGTTTAGAAAACATATCCCAGTAGGACCAAGCTGAAATGAGCTTCACCCACACTCATCCCTCTGGCCACCACCTGTTTTGCTTCCACCCAGTCAGTGTCTTCCTATATTTGAACTGAGTTACTTTAGGGGGCACCTGCCTCGCAGAACACTCTCCATGGTCCTGAACCGTGGGTAGCCGCGGAAAGAGATGAGGAAAGAAATGATCTCCCGGAAAAGATGTCTCACAGAACAGAGACAGAAAGAGTGTAAAACACAGAGACACAGAGATCAAGGGGACAATGTGAGACAACGTGAAAAGTGAGATTTTGGTCGTTCTAAGAAAGATAATCTTTCCTGCCAGTTCCTCCCTCTCTCTAAGACCTGTGTTGTCTCTGCTCCTCTCCAGACGCCACTTTCCAGTTCCTCTCACATTGCTTCTCTAGTCTACGCCTATCCCTGCTTGTTCGAGTCTTGTCCCCTAAAGATTTGACTGTGCAAAAACAAAACCAAACAGAAAGCCAGAAGAGCCCCTCTTCTGGTTTAGCCCCGCGCAAGAGCAGCCAGCCGGTTCCGTGGTCCCAGCCACAGTCCTCAGGAATGCCTGCCACTCTGCGGGGAGCGGAGGATTTACAGTCGACTCCACCAAGAGCCCCCGGACCGCGGCTGGAAGGAAGAACTAGAGGAAACAGAACAGAAAGAACAGTGGAAAGCGGTTTCCCGCTCGGTTATGGCTGTATTATTTATTTATTCATGTATTTTTTATTAAAGAGGGATGTCGGCCTAATGAGCAAAGAGCCCGGCGGGCTCCTAGTGGGTGGAGCTGGGGTAATAGGGCACAAACCACACACTCTGGGCTCGGAGGTCCCCTCTCCAGAGCAGAGGATCTCTTGGAGGCAAGTTCTCGGCTGCCCGCAAAGCCCTTTCTCGCCCCTGCGGGTGCCTGAGCTCTCTGAGTCGGCTTCTCCTCTCACCCTAAGGGGTTCGGCTCACAGCTCAAGCAGGCTGGAGCCTCCGGAGGCGTCTCTGCCTGCATCTCTGGCGCAGCATGGCTGCCCGAGCTCCGCCCCTCAGCCCACTTGTCCACGGTCTCCCCCTTGGCTTCTCCGCGAAGCAATAGCTCAGCCCCATCCTCTGGCAGATGCAACCTCGGACTCAATCAGGATCCCACTTGGCCTCAGCTTCAGCGGTCAGTCTAGAGCAAGCTTGGAACCCGAGCTTACCTATCTAAAGTTTGGCTTTCAATTCAGGGTAGTCCTCAGCTGTAACTTAATCCTGCTGCAGCCTGATCTTAATTTCGAAGCTTTATCTGGGAAGCTGGCTCAGACCAGACCAAGAACCAGCTCCTAAGGTAGGGTTAGCCTTAATCCCGGCCTGTATTTAAAGAATCGCTTCAGTCTCAACCCCTAGCCCATAGTTTTAGAGTGGACAAGGAAGCCACTGTCAAAACCTTTTGTGAGTAGGGGGATTGGAAATTGTTTTTTAATCCCAACACAGAGGAGACTAAGACAGGAAAATCATTAGTTCCAGTCTAGCCTGAGCTACGGTCAGATTTTGTTTCAGAAATGAAAAATAAATGCAGAGTGTAGTCTTGGGGGAGTGGAGACATGTCTTTGACCCCGACCACCAAGGCTCTCTGTTGCTAGCAGATGGTTGCCTCCTGTTTATTGAAGGACCTGGCTGAGAGTCACATCCTAGAGGCTCAGGGAGGAAGATAGCTCTGAGGCCCTTCACCCATATAAACACAGGCCACATACTTCCTTTCAACTAAAGCTATATCAAAGGAAGATATTTGTTTAACAGATATCAGCAGAGGTCTGTAATGTGCCAAGACTTGGGGGCAGGGGTAGCACCCCCAATAAGGCAGCTCAAGGTAACGGTGACTGGGAATAGAACAACACAGATGTCTAAGTGGCACCTAAGTGCCGAGCATGCACTTGTGCCAAAGCCTGTATTCCTCATCATTACCTCATTTCACCATGACAGCACCAGCAGGCACACACTGTTACTGTTTCCATTTCGTTTATTAAATAGCATTTTATTACAGAAGCAATGCACACTCTGGAAATGTGATGAAAACAGAAAGCAAAAAATACAGAAATTAAAAACTGGTCGTATTGTATCACCATTAACACCTCATTCTCTTTTGCTTTTGGAAATAAGGTCTTGCCATGTAGCATCGGCTAGTGTGGTACCCACTCTGTAGACCAGGCTGGACTCAAACTTGTGACAATACTTCTGCCTCTGTTTCCTAAGTTTTGAGATTGCAGCTGTGCATCACCATGCCCAGCTAGTCTTAATCTTTTTAAGACTTAGAAGTCTTTTTTAAAAAACAAAAACGAAAAATACAGTCAGGGGCTGGAGAGATGACCTAATAGTTAAGAGCACTGGCTGCTCTCCCAGAAGACCCAGGTTCAATTACCAGCACCCACATGGAGGCTCACAACTGTGTCTAACTCCAGTTTCAGGGGATTTCACGCCCTCTTCTGGTCTCCACTGGCACTGCATACATGTAGCACATAGATATACACACAGGCAAAACACCTAGACACATAAAATGAGAGAAAAAGAAAAGGTGTGTGTGTGGGGGGGGTGTCCAGCAATTTTTACCTTTTCATTTTAGTAAATATCTTCTCTTTTAGTATATATCTTATATACAAGTTTCTCCAACTGACCACCCTCTCAATCTTTTCTGGTTGGTTTGCCAGAGTCCAGTGTGAGGACAGTACCTGATCATCCTGTGCAGAACATTTCTTAGCAAGATGCAGTCCATTTTTTCTGAGCTATTTACCCATTAGAACATTCAGATCTACATTTCTTTACACATCTCATCTCGTAGCAATATAGTTATTCCCTTGTACTATTATTTGGCTTATGACAGCCTCGTAACATTTCCTGTAATCTAGAAAACTAACCTAAAGGCTGAAGCAATTCAAAGTGAACCTTTGGAACACATATGAGGAAATGCTGATGCGTCATGTTGTATCACAGCAGGAGACAGGTACCTTATTCTCTCGCCATTATAAATGCTATGGCAGACAGCATGGTTATAATTTTATCCTCACCTCCTAGGAAATAATGTTTGAGGGTTACTTTGGCACCAAACACACTTGTGTGCTTGACCAGAAATCCACTTAATGGCTATTAATACCAATCCATAATCCTTGACTGGTTACTCTTATACTTATTTAAGATTCATTGTTTTTTATATGTGTGTCTTCCTCTGTGTGTGTGTGTGTGTGTGTGTGTGTGTGCACAGAGACCAAAAGAAAGCATCAAGTCTCCTGGAGCTGGAGTTGCAGGCAGTTGTGGGTCACCTGACATGGGTGCTGAGAACCAAATTTGGGTCCTCTGAAAGAGTATCAAGTACTCTTAACCTCAAGACCTAATCCAGGCACCTGCTCTACATATTTAAAGAAGCAAAACAGAAGCAAAGCTGAAATCTGGGTGGGAAACCTATTCACATAATCAGCACATTTGGAATCCAAGTAGAAATCTGGTACCTGGCACACATTCAGATGCACAGCACCTGCTGGGAGAGAGTGTTCTCTCTCTACGGATGGCGCCCCTCTGAGGTGAGGACGGTTCTTGGTTAGGCCCAACCTGCTTCCTGGTTGAGAGTGGATGCCACTAATGATAGAGGTCGGTAAAACAGCTTGGCATGTGTTATATGGCAGTTCATGCTATAAAATTTAATGCATTATTCTCCTCACAAGCCTGTAAGGTATGCAGCATCACTACCCTTCTTCAGAACTGAGAAAGACTGTTGTGAAAGGTGAAGTACTTGCCTAAAGCCACACAGCTAGCGAGCTAGCTAGAGCCAGGATTAGTTCTGCTGACTGCGAACTCTAGACGCTTTGCCATCACTCTGACCCGACCTTTCAAATTGGCTTCCTAACTAGCCTGAGATAAAAGGATGAAATTAGTGAGCTTGCTTCTCTCTCCCGACGCAGGCTGCTTTCCCTGGCCATTCATTAACTAGACCCAACCCTGATTAGTTCCCAAGATCGGGCATGTTCAGGGTGGTCTGGCCTTAGACTGGGCTAGTTCTGATAAGCTCCACAACTTTTTTCGCCCTCTGTTAGCATCAACAAGAGCATCAAAGAAACCCCATAGTTCCCTGTGCTGATCTCTACCCAACAAGTGACTTTCTCCGACATTCGAAGTTTCCAGAATCCAGATTGGTTCCTCCAGACTCTGCACCTACTGATCCTCCACACTGTACCCCTAACCCAACCCCAATATTTCCATCTGAACTTCACACTAGGACAACAGTACAGTTGATAGAGCACTTCCATTCCCTTTTATCACCATTATGTGCTTACAGCTCTATTCTGAAGGAAGGAAGGACTGTGGGTTCCGCAAAGGCAGATATTGAAGCTTGGTCAGGAAAGGGCTGAACTTACACCTGCTTCAGTCTTGCCTCAGTCCGGATTTTCAAGATAGCACCAGAGCCCTATGGGTAGTTTTAGCACTGGTTGAAGGCGCTGGAGGAAAGGCTGGGTTTGTACCAGAGGGTCTGGGTCTGGAGCAAAGGCTTCAGGGTCAGCTTTACATCCTCTAGCCCTGTCAGAGAGCAGGTCTCTGAAATGTCGCCAGTGCTAAGGGTGTCTTGAGAAATGTCAACAAATGCTGATTTGAGTCCCTTGGCAGAGGGCAGAGCCAGCATTTCTCTGGTGCCTCTTGGTGTGTCACCTATTCCAACTGCAAAAGAAAGAGAAACCAAAGAGCCCTCAGGATATCTCCAGAAATGTTCAGAGCTGAGCAGATTTTATAACTAGGGGAACTGAGACCCAAAACTTACAGAGCAAGGTGACATTCTCTCCAGAAGCATCAAGGATCTCCACCATCCAGTCTCAATCTCCACTCCAGTCTCCCCCAAATACTATTCCCCATAGCAATTTATCTTTCCCCAAGCCCCTATCTTCTGGAGTCCTGGGAGCAACAGGATGTGAGGCTGTCACTCAGGGTAGGGGGTAGGGACAGAAAGAGAAGCACCTGAGCCAGCTACTGCACCAGCTCCTGCTCTCCTCAACACGTACAGGACTCAATACCTGCACTGCAGAGATGACAACACAGCTCCAAGAGCTCTGGGAACATCCATGTCCTCCAAGTTGTGAAGCTGAAGCCCTCCCTTCCCCACTAGGAATGCCTTAATTCATTATTCCTACCCCTAACCAGGGAAGTCAGTCTTGCCAAAATTCCACCCCTCCCCATTCTCTCCTATGGGGAGAAAAGGACCAGTCTCACCATCTTAGAGAACCTTTCCCAAGGTCCCAGAGAACCTGGCCCCTTGCTTCAGCAGTTCAAAAGCCTCTCTCTCCTGGCCCTATCTATTACTGTTTTGGAACCTAGCACCCAGAGGCCTGTCTCCACTGTGTCTGGGAGAGAAACAATGACACATTCCAATCTTCATCTCTCACATCTACCATACCACAGGTACCACAGCCGACGGTCCAGGACGTCTGAAATCAGACCAGTCTCTGTACTTCACAGAACATACTTCCTCCTTAAAGCCCTTGAGGGTGATCCTTGGCCTGCAAGCTTCCTGAGAGTAGAGACCATGTTTCCCAATCACTTCTTTGTGATTAATATGGCTCCCACCCAAGAAAGCACCTAGCAAATTTCAAAGAGAATATATCAACAAGCAAGTAAATTCCTATCTAAATGGATGAATGATCCAGACAAGCAAGGACTTTAAAACAAACAAACCCCTCTTATAATGAGGAAAAAAGTTCAGGAAGGGTGGCATCCTAGAAAGGGCTTCCTTGATATTACATGGTAGAATTAGAGCCTCCCTCCCCAGGAGTTTCCTTCCTGATCAGGAAGCAGGCCATAGGGGCATCGTGGAAAGCTGCATGGGCAAGGTGCAGGCTGAGGGAGGAAAGACTTTCCTGGAATTATTCTGCCTCCAGGTGGAGGAATACAGAAGCCTAATTGGTTTTCTCAAATTCTGGAGCTGGGCTCATAAATCACGGCTCCATTGAAGATACAGGCACCTTGTCTCTGGAGACCTGGGTATGACTTGATGCAAACTCCCGATGACATGAAGAGGCTTACAGCCTCCATGTGCAGGTGCCTCTGCCACCTCTGCCCAGAATAGAACACACCAGTCTCTTGACAAGGTCCGCTAGTCAGCTGCACTGCACTGCTCAGGACTCCATGCTCAAGTACTCAGGGCCCCAAGGGAGAAGCTGGGATAGGAGAGATCCAGGAATGCAGAGTGGGAGTGTGGCAAAGGCCCCGGAAAGCCTTCCTTTTCTGAATTCAAGCCCATTCACCATTCATTGAGAGCCTACCTTGTGCCAGATACTGTGCTGGACTCTGGGGACCCTGGGATGGCTCAGATGCCGAGAGGGAAGGGAAGAGGCAGCTACCAAGACAGTCTTCACAACATGGGTGATAAGTGCTTTAGAGGGAAGTACAAAGTGCTCTGGGAGCTCCGAGCAGTGGCTACTCATTCTTCCCCTGCTGGAAGAGTTTGGAAAACTGCATAGGGAGGGGCTATTTTGGCTCAGTTTGGTGGGCTTTGAGGTAGGAGGTACAGGAAAAGACACATCATGCCGAGAGGAGCATGTGCAGAGACAGGTGAAGGAGAAAACCTTGATATGGTGTAACAGATGGGGAGGCAGGAGGTCACTGGACAGCAAGCTGCAGGCCAGAATCAGAAAGACCATGAATGGTCCTACTAGAGTGCCTGGGCATAGTCCAGCCGTGGGCAAAGGGGAGCCATTGAAGAATTTTAAGCAGGGGTGGGGGGGGGGGGGAGGCAGGGCCAGACTTGTGTTTTAGAAAGCCTTCTCCAGGGAGAGAGAATAAACTAGAACTGTGGCCAACAGGCAGAGAGAAGGGAATGTGTCCTAGGGACACTTTGGAGAAAAGATGGGCTTTTCCTTCCTAAGTAATGCTTTTGCACTGTCTTGCCTTTCCACTCAGGCTGTGTTCCCCTGGGGAGGAGGGCTGCTTCCGCCTTTCTCTGGTCGACAAAGGGCTTCTGCATTCAAAAAGCTGAACCTACAGGTCTGACTGACTCCAACAGTTCTGACTCCTGCTGTGAGCCTGAGCTAGCGACTTCTCTCTACTCAATGCACAAGCCCTATGGAGTGGTAAGCTTAGCCTAGGCCTCTGGGGAAGGCCCAAAAGATCCTCCCTCCCTCCCTACCTTCCTTCCCTCTCCCTTCTTCTTCTCTCTCTTCCCTCCCTCCTCCCTGGAGCCCGAGCTTTCTTGCTGGGAGCTCTCAGAGCCAGCCGAGCTGTGGATGAAATGGTTCGGTGGCTCTAGCCCAGCTGCTGCCATGGCAACCAGGCTGCCTGCCAGACCCACAACCAGGAGCGGGCCCAATTTCCTGCTCCAGAACTACATTTCCCAGCATGCAAAGCATCTTCAAGGATGAAAGAAACTCACCCCCCCACCCCCCCACCTCCCCACCCCCCCCACCCCCCCACCCCACCCCCCACCCCCGCCTAGGGCCAGCCTAGAAGGTTCAGGGAAAAAGACAGTGTAGGATATCCTCCAACCCGTACCCTCACGAAAGCAGGGAGTGCGTCTGGATCTGGAGGAGGCTCGAAAGTCCTTTTTCCGTGGTGACCTACCTGCCTGACAAGGAAACCAGTAACTACAAGAAAGGGCAAAAGTTAAGGATAGGTATCTGTCCTGGTTTTGTCACTGATCCATCCATGGTGTCAACTGAAAACACTCTCACACACTGCTCACTATACTCGGTCCCTGCCATTACCTTGAGGGACCAAGTCTGAATAGCTAAAAATGCAGTCGATAGGCCTGTTTGTCTTCAAGTCCCTTCCTCCTCCTTCCACAGAAGCACTAATGACCTTTTCAAAATGCAATTCTATCTTATCACTGCTGATGGTGCCCACACCCTTCGCTGTTTAAACTTTTCAGTGTTTAAATCCGTGGCAGCTTGCTGACCAGCAAACAAATTGCCTATGTTCAGTTGATAAGGCCCTGCATGATGATCTGGCCTCTGCCTGCTTCCAGGCACCCTCAGAGACCCCACACACTTCAGCCATATTGGACTTCTGCTTCCTTATAGAGGCCATGTCCTGTCCTGATGCAGGGCCTTTGCACATGATGTCATCTCTGTCCAGGACACTTTTTCTTCTTTCCTGGCTCCACATAGACTTTTTTACATTTCTCACATTTGCACCTTTACATTAATCCATACAACCATTTGACACCTATGCATGTCACCTTAAGTTTTTAGTCTCTCTGAGGGGAGAGAGATTAGCTTTCAGCCTACCAACACTTCCTGGGGCCTTGAGAATGGATGTTCGGGAACCATAACTCAAAACAACTGGATTTGCCTAAACTTTCATCTTCCCATCTCAAAGCCTGCAATATGCCCTGTCCCATGGGTAGCACTACCAGAAACCCCTTAGGGAGAAGACTTAGATGTAGTCCTCCTGTCAAGAGGCTCTCAGTTCAGAGAAGAAAACACATACCAGATACATCTTTGGTTTAAAAAAACAAAAAAGTGCTAGGTGTGCCATTGGCAAAAAAAATACAGAACCAGAGATCTAGAAAGGTCTGAAGACTAAAGGGTAGGAGTGATTTAAGGTGCAAAGACGTATTTCATACAGAGCAATGAATACTTCTAAGGCACTCAGAGCATGCATTATTTGAGGTATTATGTAAGGCCAGGGCTGCTGGAGTGTAGGTTGGGTGGGAGGTGCTAGTAGCTCTATCATGCTTTAGTTTTCTTGGGCAGCAACGGAATGGGTGAGCTATTTTTTCAACCTGCTGGACTTTGGCTTCCATATCACCCCCACAAATCCCAACATTTCTCAGTCTAGTCTGAAACACAGAATGGATATATCTAGGCTGTACTGTGACTTAGGCAAACTGCCCTTCATTCCTGAGCACCTACTACTATATGCTGATTTCCTAATGAGGAACCTGTGCCTGCTGTGTCTGGTATGATGGGGTTGTGGTGTGTGTCTGTGTGTGTGTGTGTGTGTGTGTGTGTGTGTGTGTGTGTAGAGGCTGATATGCTGGTATAATATCCAATCAGAAATGGAACACAGATTGCTGACAATTGGGGGAGGCCCCTGAAAAGTCAGGGAACCTAGCCTGGGGTATGGGGTGAGTACACAGCTTGCCTTGGAAATGAGGCATGGCCTACCAGCTGCAGAGCTTCAGTTAGCCTGAAGCAGGAAGGGATCCTTCTCATTCTCACATCTGTTGCTTCCCTCCTCTTCCTCAGAAGTCTTGGGGAGGGTAGAAGTACTACCCCTATATGGCTAATTTTATCTCTGAATGCTTACCTGTAAGTTGCTTCAAATTTGTAAAATGAACTGGATTAGACATGATTGACATTCATATTCTCATTCCATTGCAAGAATTTTAACCAGTACCCCTCCAACACATACACATACACACTTTACTCCACTTGGGAAGGACCCAGGAGCCTCTGGCTGAACTGTTACTCACAAAACCACTTTAGAATTACATGAAATGTATAGAGAAATGCAGATTTCCAGGGAACTCAGGGATGTGTTGCATGCATCACATCTTGAGAAGCTTTGTTCTAGAGGACACCTAACTTTGTTTAAAGAGTTCCTGAAGCATTCCCTTGCCAGAAATGTCTTTTTATATCTAGCCAGTGATAGGGACCTTAAGGACCCAACCCCAAACCAAGCAGCCTTCCATTTGCTTTTCAAATCTGTGCCAGGTTGCCAAGCTAGTCCTGTTCCTCTGCCACCCTTTTCAAAGTTCCCGCCTCACCACAAATTCCATAAACACTTACCAAAAGCCTACTATGTGCTCAGGTTCTGGGATGAACATGGTAACAATGACCTCTGCCCTCACGTAGCTCTTATATATCGTAGACATGAATAACAAATGGGTATGTGTTGTGAAGATAATAAAGCCATCATCTGGTGGGAAATGCCTGGGGGGACCTGTTTAACATGGGCTTCAGGAAAGGAAAGGAAGCTGTTTTAGTACCTGTGGTTCTAAGGAAGGTTCTGGAAATAAAACAAAAAACCTTCCTCTCCCTTTGCTACTGTTTTTTTTGTCTACTCTCTGGCTCAGCTTGCCTTTTCTGTTTCAACTCTCTCTTTGTCTCATTTCTCCTCTCCTTCGCTGGCCTCCCCCCTCCCACCCACTCCCATAGCCTGCTTCCCCTCTGTTCCCTCCAGAGTAGCTAAAGAAACCAGATCTCTCTTGCTCTCAGGGCAACCAGCAGTAATTGAGCTGTGGGCTTGCTTAGCAGATGGGCCTGTGAGTAGGGCTAGCAGAGGAGAGTAGGGAGGTCAGGGGAAGTCCGAGGTACTGGAGAGCTGGAGGATGACGTGGGGGGAAGGGCCTGGTGAGCTGGGGCACTCTGAAGGGCTGGAGGTGGCCGCTGAGCCAGGTAATCTAATCAGGGGGTAAGTCATAAAGATCATTCACTTCATGCCCGGGTCCAGCCTAAGAAATCACATTAATTTGAAGAGAGTGTAAAATCCACGGAGAATTCCCCTCTCTCTACCACACACATGAAGATAAACTGTCTTCAGCTTCCAATATGATCTTACAACAGCTTGTCAGTGACAAAACAGCCTCAAATCCTCCATTTATCAAACGGCCAATCCTGTTAGCAGCTTAAAAGAGACATAATTACCTGCGGCCTTTTGTGTGATGCTTTAAACTAACGCTGTTTCCTTCTTCCTGGCAGTGGTCCAGAACGTGAGCTCAGAATTCATCCCCAGATGAGGAGGTCCTCTGAGATCATGAAGTTGGCGATCAGGAGTGCCGGATTGAAGCAAGGAGTAAGCCGAGGGTTAGCACCATGGACAGAGTCTTGGGTCCAGCCCGTTAAGAAGGCTTCTTAAGGTCCTGGCGTCCAGCTGGGGGTCCTGTGGTTATTTGAAGGGCTATGTTTCAGCTGCTTCTACTATATAAAAGTTAATAGAGCCCTAGGCCCATGATGCACCAGTACTGGCTGAGGGACAAAAGGTAGACATAAATGGGCCCATAGATGGAAAAATCTGAGTGGAGTTCTCCACCTTCTGGCAGAGCTAGGAGTCCCCACAGCGCTGACATGTTTTGTGTTTCTGTGACTTCAGAATCTGTCTTGCTGTTCCACCAGGAAGAACAGCAGGGTTCCCTAGCTAATGTTCACCAGTGAGTGTTGCTCTAGGCCAAGCCCAGGTTTATACTAATAAAGATAATGTGTCATGCTGGATCATGATTCTGTTTCCCATTTTATAGATAAGGAAGTTGAATGAGTAAAGTGTTCAAGTCAGTAAAAGGGGATTCATCTGTAATCTATGATCTGAGCCATCTCCAAGGCAGGCTTTGTTATGAAGGCAGCTCATTGCTTTGACTCTGGGATGGTCTCTCACTCACTCTACACTTCCTTCCGTTCTTCAGGGAGCCCACATCCAACCAATCTCCCCAGGTTGGAGAGAGGCGAGAACCACACATGTGACCTTTACCTTTAGAAAGGGCATGATTCCATGGAAGCCTGGTTGGTCCTGGGAAGAGCTTTCCTACAAAGTCCCATGTGAATTCCCACAGTCCTCTCCCCTCTGCTGCTACTGGTCTTTGCTGTACCTGCACTTGCACACTGTGGGCAGACCAACCTGCACCACCCTGGCCCTTCCTGCCCACTTGTCACTGCAAACCCTCCATATTTCCCACTTTCCTAAGTTTTTCTCCATTTTCCAGGAAGCCCAAGTAAATCCTCTTCTGGGAGGAAACCATCAGAGCTCATTTGAAAGATAGATAAAGAGGCAGATACTGAGACAGACAGCAAGAGACCGACGACAGACAGGTTGAAAATGGATTGTGAAGTGCTGTTGAGCTAGTGATTGTGGTCAAATCTTATTGAGAGACAAGGTATCCATGTATCTTGCAGTATTAGCTAGGGCTAACTTCGCCTGGTTCCCTCTGCCCACCAGCCCTTTCTCCTTGCCTCTGTCCTTCCCTGGGCTGCCTCCCAGACTAGCATCCTACCCCCATCCCACCCCATCCTGCCTTAGGGCATTCATCACTTGGACTAGCGATTTATCAAAGGCTCTGACAGTCCCTGTTTGACAAAAATCGATCTGTGAAGAATAGGACCAACCCAAGGCCCCCTCTATTCCCAAACCCCCACCATCAATCTGCCCCAAAGGAGCTCCACAGCTCAGCTTCAGCAGTGCCCTCAGGCAGGGCGGGTTTTTGTGTTCTTTGCTGTTCTTAAGGAGAAGAGAAAGCAAATAAGAGAGAGAGAGAGGGGGAGAGAGAGAGAGAGAGAGAGAGAGAGAGAGAGAGAGAGAGAGAGAGAGAGAAAGAGAAAGAGAGAGAAAGGAGGAAGGGAGAGGAAGGGAGAGGGAGAGAGAGGAAGATAGGGAGGGAGAGAGAGAAAGAGAGAGAGAGATTAGTGCTTTCTCTCAGATGTTTATTTTGTTGTTTTTAAGTGAGAAAGTCCCAGCTCTATTAAAAGCAATCAATACTTGGCCCAAGAGAAGCTTCCCTTCTCTAAGACATTTGAAATCTGGTCAAATCATTTTGCCCTGATACAAAGTAATTTATCAATTTCAAAACCCTTCTAATCAGTAGAGGCTGTGGAGTCTCCATTCCTGCCTGCCATCCTCTGCTGTAGCACACACATACCACCCACACACTCACATACACTCACACACACACACACCATATACACACACACATCAGACACACACACTCAACCCCCCACACTCACTCACTCAGTCACACACCATCATACACACACACTCACCCCCCCACTCACACACATCATACACATACACACCACACACTCACACACACATAACATACACACACACCATATACACACACACTCACACATTATATACACACTCACACTCACACTCACACATTCACCCACACACTCACCCCCTCACTGTCCCACACACTCACCCCACACACACATATCACACACACATACCATACATACACACTCACATACTCACCCCCCACACTCACACACTCACACATCATACACACACACTCACCCCCCACACTCACACACACTCACACATCATATACACACTCACCCCCTACATTCACACACACACTCTCACACACACATCATACACACATATCTCACCCCCCACACTCACGCATTCACACACACACTCACCCCCTCACTGTCCCACACACTCACCCCACACACACATATCACACACACATACCATACATACACACTCACACACTCACCCCCCACACTCACACACTCACACATCATACATACATACTCACCCCCCACCCACACCTCTGCTTTCTTTCTATCCTTTGCCTCTCTCCCTCCCCTCTCCCAGCAACTGCAGATTGACTGCTCTGCCCTTCAGTACAGCTTCCAGGCCAGGTATTATCCTTGAAACTCCAGCTCAGCCTGTATGCTTCTCGCCCTGCAGGCCTTAGACTCAGCCCTAGGGCACCAGAATGGTTGAAAGTACAGCCAAGGGCATGAACACTTTCTTCTTTTCTAGTGGCTATCAGCTGAGGGAGGGTAGGAGTGTTTTGTTCTTAGATAGAGCTCAGAACTGGAGCCAAGAGGCTAGATGGGACCTTTGGGCCACCAAGCTTGTCCCTTAGGACTTGGTCCATGTCTCCAAGGGACAAGGAAGACTGACTGGCTGGGCAGGGGTTGATGAGTCTGGCTGAATCTGGGGATGATGTCACAACACTTTCCTGCCTGAAAAGCTGCTATTTTGGCCCTCGAGACAGGTTGTGTCTAAAGAGAAATTGTGACAGCAGCGAATTCACCTTGCGACTCACCCTCCCATTCCCAGAAGAGTGGCTTCAGCCTTTGCAATGCCATTAGATTGGGTTCTCGCAGGTCCTTTGTGACTGCCAGCTGTGGTGGCCAGATAGGCCTCTGACCTTTGGGGAGAGGCCACCCACTGAATAGCTGAGTCACATGGTCTCACAATTGCCTTAGCTTTCCCTGGCCTTGGAGGTGACTGAGGGAAGTGACTCAGCAGGCCAGAAGTCACCACAAGGTAACTCACAAGCATACGAGCTCTTAGAGCCATTACCCACAGGACAGTAGATATAGAAGCCTGACTTTGGCCTTCTAGGTTCTTCTGTCGGACCTAACACAGAGTTTGGAAGACAGGCTGTAAACATATATGCAGTTAGTGAACGATGGAGATCTCCATGGAGCTCCGCCCCTTGTTAGGGGCATTCACTTCTCATACCATGTCTATTGTAGGTTGTCTAGGAACAGAACCACAGACTGAGTATCTTTGATGCCCTCTCAGCTCCTTGCCCAGAGCCCTCTTCAAAGTATCGCTAAACTAGAGTGAACACAGCATCCTATGATTTATGAGGTGTTTAATATTAACTGTCTAATTTAATTCTGCAATAATGCTGGGGGATACATATTATCCTATTTTATAGCAAGAGAATTCAAGGTTCATAGAGGTGAAGTCACTTGTCTCAAGTCACAAACAAAGCAAATAACAAGCCTAGGCAATCTACCCAAGTCCTCTCAATTCAGATCCTAAATCTTTTTGCTGTTGTTATTCATTATATAAGCATTAAGTATTTTTTTCGTGCCAAATTACCAGTTTTCTTCATGGCAGGCAACTTAAAATCAGATGATATTACACTCTTGCATGCTTTTTTTTTTTTTTTTTTTTTTTTTTTTTTTTTTTTTTTTTTTTTTTTTTTTTTATAGTGCTTTTTGCTTGGTTGGCTGATTTTCAGACTGAGTCTCACCCTGTAGCCCAAGCAGGCCTGAAACTCATTGCACCCTTCCTGCCTTGACCTAAGTGCTGGGGTGGCAAGTGTGAGTCCCAGTGCTTCATTTGACATGTTTTTTCTTTTCCTATAGATTGGGAACTAGAGGTGCAATAATTGGCTAAAGATAGGATAGTAAATAAGAGATGGAGGTAGATTTAACCTACATCTCTTGATCTCAAATCCTAGGGTTTCCCATTACAACATAGAACCCTTTACAGTGATGTTCAGAAAGGGCCTGATAAATACCAAGCACTTTTCCCATTTAATCTTTGTAAATTTCACTTCCTTCTTAGAAATGAAGAAACCAAAACTTTGAAAAGTCTAATGTTTGATGCTTCACTGGTATTTGAACTCGGGTTTCTGGCTACAGAATAGCAGCTTGGCTGTTCTAGCTTACTGATGCTGTCAGAAATACTCATGCATCCAACTGAGTGTCTAGCCAGTGTTGAGGCAAAGTTTGTGGCACAGGCGGAAGAGAAGCTGTGAATGATGGGTTTCCAGAGCAGTGGCTGCCCTTGGGCCCTGCCAAGCCCTCTGTACCTGACCATTGCTGCTCCACTGATCAGTCACTCATGCCAAGGGCTGAACGCATAACCCTGTGGGGTCCTCATATCCCATGACAATATTCTTCCCCATTTGAAGAACTGAAGACCAGAGTTCAGAGAGATCGCAAGTTGTCCCTGGACACACAGCATATCAAAGAACTAACAGTGCAAAGACCCTGCTTATTTCCTGAATCCTCAGACCACTTCCAGTCCTGGCACCTTGCTGAAAGTGTGTAAGTGTGGTGTGCGTGTGTGTGTGTGTGTGTGTGTGTGTGTGTGTGTGTGTGTGTGTGTGTGTATGTCTGTGTATACACATCATCTCCCAGGCTGTTTATGAAAAGAACTGTCACTAAGGAACACTGCAGCTGCCAGGGTGCCCTACTACTTGGAAGAGACATTTAAATCCAGGGTAAACTGCTGGGAGACTGTGGGGATTTAATAAAAGCTCCAAAAGTTTTGGAGATATAAGAAGGATCTACCCACAGTCAGTCTAGGAGGATCAGAGAGTGGTGATTCACACCTTTAATCCCAGCACAGAGAGTGGTGACCTACGCCCTTAATCCAAACTGAGTTTGAGGTCATTTTAGTTTACAGAAGAAGTTCCAGGCTCCCAGGCAGGTAGTGGTGGGGCCACACCTTAACTGAGTGAAGAGAGTATTTAAGGCAAGTGCAGAAAGACAGAAGCTAGAAGAAGCCAAGAGAAGCCAGGCTGAGGAAGCTGGAAGACAGCTGGGTAAGATCTGACTGTGGTGTTTACTCTCTCTAGTATCTCTAACTTTCTCAAAGATCTATCCCTGAGTTTCATTTATTCATGCAATGGGAGACAATTTGAATGGGTAGTCACTGAAGAGTGGATGGGACAGCGACTGATTTAGGGAACACCCCAGGGCTCAGAGCCTCAATTTCCTTTCCTGTCCAGCTAAAGAGTTCCCACCCTTCCTCTGGAAAACACCACCACCACCGCTCCCCCACACACAAAGAATAGCTATAGCACCTCTTGGCTCAGGACTTGCCCTGATTGCTTCCCACATTGATGGATGAATGTGGTTCTACACATTGGAAAAATAACTAATGCACAGCTCCCAGACCCTGATGCCTATGGGTGGAGGGGGCTCTTCTGGGTTAATCCAAGACCTGGGAGGAATCAGTCCACTACAAACCAACCCAAAGAGGCAGCTGGAGAGGCTCCCAGCCTGGTGGGGGTGGATTTCGATTTCCTACAGGGTTTCTCTGTGTCACCTCTCATCACCATAATATTTACATCAAATGCAAAAGGCCTCCTCGGAATAGAACCCTGAGGTTGTAAATGCCAAATCTAAGAATGTCAGCAAATGCAAAAGATCAGGTTCCTTGAGCAGCAGCCTCCCCCTCCTCCAGGCAATGCCTGCTGCAACCCTGAGGGCAGGCAAAGCAGGCTCTGGAGCCTCCCTGAACCCCACCCCAAATCTGGAAAGACTGTGGGACACCCAGAGGGCTCAAGGGCACTCATCTCTGATTCAGCAACACCAGGCAACTTCATCCCTTCCACCTGACTTCATGCAGTGTCTGAGGAAACGTGTCCACAGACATTCTCCATTCAGCAAGGAAGGCTAGGCTACCTCATGGTCAGATGGATAGCTCAGTTGTCCAGTGATCATGCTGTAGTGTACACTGTAGCCTATTGGAGCCCCTGAAGGTTCTTAGGGACCACTCACTTATCAAACATTTATTGAGCACTTATTAAGCACCAGGCCCTGGGAATACCACAGTGAACAAACAAGCTTTCTTCTCTGAAGGAACTTCTGTTCTAGCTACAAGATAGCCAATGATTAAGGTGAGGAATAAATAATTTTAATTGCTGTGAAGAAAATACACTGAGACAAAAGGAGGGAGGCCACTGGAGCAGAGGCAGTAGGGAAAGGCCTCTCTGAGGAGGTGGCATTTAACCTGAAAAATGAGAAGCCGCCCTGTGCAGATCTGGACGAAAAATGTCCCAAGCAGCAGTGAAGTGAGGGCGATAGCCTTGAGAAGAGAGGGAGTGTGTGGACGTGGGGTCTGAAAGGAGGCCACCAGCCGTGTGGAGAGAGTGTGGGGTAGGAGGGCTGAGGTTAGAGAGGTATGTGAACTTGCTGGGCATGGGAAGGGAAAGGGCACTGGGAAGCTGTGTGGGTGATAAAAGCAGAGGATGAGGCTATCTGACTTACATTTTGAAATTTTTGCTATGATTTTAAACAAAAACAACAACAAAAACCCACAACTTGGTCCAGGACTGACTTTGACTTCTCCACTGTGTAAGCTTCATGATGTTAAAACTTGGGCTCCCTTAAGAACTCTTTGGTGGTGGGGGGAGGGGAGGCTCTGTGGCTAAGAATGCTTGCCGCTCTTCCAGGGAACCTGAGTTCAGTTCCCAGCACCCTCAGCAGGTGCCTCACAATTGCATATATCTCCAAGGCTCTCTTTTGGCTTCCATGAGCAACAGCACGCATATATTAAATAAAAATATTGTTTATTAAAAAATAGTGAGCAATATGAGTTCATTTTTATAGGGTACCTAGAGAAGGCCCTGCCATCAACTGGTGCATGTCTCACTTTGTTCCAGTCTTCCATCTCTAGGTTCCAGCCCTTGCTACCATATCACCCATTAGGGATATCCCCAGGCCCAGCTGGGATCCCAGGACAGAGTGGCAGTGGGGGGAGGGGGGTCCATCTACTGGCATCAGGACCAAGGTGGTCCTAGGATTCCTCTCGCCCAGGGACCCATTAACTTATGTGCTACTCTCTGAAAATCAAAACATCAGAACCTAGACAGACTAGATTGTTCAGAGGACTCTACGCTGCTGGATTGACTGGACACGTTTGCATTCAGACACACTATTTATCTATGTCATTAGACACTGCAAAATGGTAGGTCCACATGCAAGGGAAGTGCCATACGTGGAGATTGTACTTCTCTAAACTCATGGTCCAAATCCTTTGCACATGACCTTTGACCTGAGAAGTTACCTAGAGAAGAATTGGGAGAATAAACTTGAGGTAACTGAAGGGAATGAATGGGAAAGGGAGTTAGAAAGTGAGGCAAGGCTGAGAGCACACAGGGTGTTCCCATTTCCTCCTGGGTCAGCAGCCAGTTCCAAAGTTGGAAGAGGTGGCCATCCCCAGGGAAGAATTTGTCAGCCAGCTGCCTACATATCCATACATCCACATGACTGGCTTCTAGGAGCAGGATACTTTTTCTTCATCCCTCCTTGTGCAGGATTCCATAGAAAGAGTGTGATAAGGCTGATTAATTGCTCTATAAAAGTTCTTTAGAAGGAAGAGAGCCACAGGGTCTGGGAGGCAAAGGAGCATCCCTGCAGTGGCGACAGTTAAGTCTTGCCGGCTGTAATGGGGCTGCAAAGGGCAGGGCTGTGGCAGCAGCAGACAGGCACAGGAAAGCGACAGGCAGCAACAAAGGACATGGGAGAGGCCTCAAGGAATAGCTACAGTATTCCTGCTCCTAGACTGCTTCCCAAAGGAACAACAGAGTTTGGTTATCCCGGGCTGGAAAGTGCTAAAGCCCAAACGTTTGGCACTATGCCCGACACAGGGGGCAAAGAAACACATCCCCAGCATGGTCAACCCCACACTGCAACCTCCCTTTTTACCTTCCCACACCCAAGCCCCAGAGGATCCTTTTCCTCATTATTGGGGGCCTTACCTCTAGTTACTTATGAGGGACCCTCTTCACATCCAGCTCCTCAAGAGCTTTTATAACCCCGATGACGTCCCTGAGTAAATTTTAGGTGTGCCTTTCTTTGTCCTCAGCATCCAGAAGCCTGCCACAGACTGGAACTGGCAAGCCTCGGTGCTCCAGGAACCTAAGGGTACTGGCCAAGGTGCTGAAACATGCTAGCTCGTTCCTGTAGATGCTGTGAGCTTTCTCTCATCCTCAACCTACCTGTCCGACCCAGCTCCTGCCTGAAACCAGCTCAGTCTAAGGGTCTGTCAAAAACTGATTTCAGAGAGTTCCACACCAGGAGAGCCATCCCTCCCCTCAATGCAGCAACCTCTGCCTCTTCCTGTCCTTACCACAGGCTCTGTCTGTTCTACCGGCCCCGTCAAGGACAGACCCCTGCAATCTGACCATGGCAGCAGCTGGCAGGGCCTGGGGCTGCACTTGACATCCTGATCTAACCATATTCTCAAAGAGGAAGCAGGTTGGAAGTTCCGCATGCTTACACACACCTGCACACACCATGCACACACTCAAGTTCTCAATGTCAGCCTGGAGCACAGAAGTGGTTCTTAGATTTCATAAAAGTCTCTAGTTGGGATGTCCCCAGAGGGGCAAAAAAGCATATACATACACAACCTTCTGCAGGATCTGGGATCATGGTCTTTCCTGTTTCTAGCCCTCAGCTATGACCTTTCTCAAAGGAGTGAGAATCCTCTAAGAGATTCCCAGACAGGTGAAGATTTAGCCAAACTATGGTGTACTTTTATAAACTCAGTTATTCTTAAGGACTATTTTATTTTTTTATTTGTGCAAGTGCCCACAAAGCCTAGAAAAGGATGTCAGATCTCCCTTTATCTGGAGCTTCAGGCAACTGTGAGCTGCCTGATGTGGGTACTAGGAAAAAACTTAGGTGGGCTAAAGAGATGGCTCAGAGGTTAATAGCAGTGGCTCTTTTTTCAGAAGATACAAGTTCAATTCCCAACAGTCACATGGTGGCTCTCAATTGTTTGTAACTACTGTTTCAGAGGATCCTACACCCACATAGACAAAATACCAATGCACATAAAATGAAATTAATACTTGGATCCTCTGCAAGAGCAGTATATGCTTTTAACCACTGAGCCATCTCTCCCGCCACTAGGTAAACTGAGTTTTGAGAGCTCTTCAGGATCTGTGGCAGTGTGTCTGGGCCAAGGTACTAAAGGGACTATAACCATACTTAAGGCCACCTATAGCTGTCAATCTCAAGAACTAAGTGCTTTAAAAAATGGGGGGGGGGTTATTTGTTTTATGTGTTTATGTGTGAATCTGCATTATATGTACCACATACAAGAAGGCAAGAAGAAGGCCTTGGATCCTCTAGAACTGGAGTCAAAGGCTGTTGTAAGCACATATGGGAACTGAACCCTGGCCCTTTGCGAGAGATCTTTTACATGCATTTAACTCCTGAACCATCTTTCCAGCCCAAGACAGAGCACTTCTGTTTCTCACAGGCCTTCTGCCCTGTCCTGTCTTCTTGAGCCAGGAGAGGTAAGCCCCAGCCCATGCTTTCTGCCTGTCATTGCATACAACAGGCAAGTGTGTTTACAGTGTGCACCAAAAATGTGAACAGAGGAACATGCTTGTCCCTGCTCGAGTCTTCCCATGACTGCTTTGAATTCAATACACAGACTTATAGACTATCCACATTAATGTCAGGGCATACAAGTCATACGAATAGGTCAAGGCACACAACAACCATGCAGAAACATACTAAACCAGAAATCATAAAGGCAGAGTGGAATTCCAGGGAGTTCATGCATGTGCACACATTCATATAATCACATAGCCCTGTAAAACACACACACAAATATGCATGCTCTAACATATAACTCTCCTTCCCCACCTCCCAGGGAACTTTCCTGATCTACTGTTACTCTCTGCAGGGTGCTCTCACTCCTACATGGCCTAGTGCAGTTGGCTCTTTGTGACAGAATCATTCTCTTCTCTATTTCCTCACTGGGTAGATTCCTAGTACACCTCTAGCTTCATTTCCCAGGGCTGCCATAACAAATTACCACGATCAGGTAGTTTAAAGACAACGGGAATTTATTCACTGACAGTTCTGGAGGGCAGAACTCTGAAGCCATGTCAGCAGGGGAAGTTTCTTTTCTAAAGGCTTTGGAGAAAGGGTCTGTTCTATGCCTCTGAGTCTCAGGAAAGTTCTAGCTCTGGTCTAAGTGCTTGGGGGAGGCAGGGAGCCATCACCCGAGGCCCACAGCCTTCAGCAGTTTCTGGAGACTGCAATGCAGGGTGACCTCAGGTGAACTATCACCTCTTGCTTCTCTGGTCATGTGACATTCTTGTCACTCTGTGTCTGTGACCAGACACCCTTCCAGAGGCACACTGGTTGTTGGATTAGGAAGTCCCCTCACCCAGCATGACTTTATCTTAACTTGATAGTATTTGCAAAGGCCCAACTTCTAAACAAGGTCATATTCACCTGTGTTAAGAATCAGATGAACACATCTTTGGGTGAGGGGCAGATCAATCTCTGACAGACTCCATCTGTCTTTCCTTCCTTCACTAGCCCTTCCCTGATTTGTCTCCCTAGACTGACTAAGCTGTGACTCTGCCATGTACTCCCTAATCATGTACTTCATCAGCTTTAACTTGCTGGAGGCTGTTAATTTTTAGATAGGATTTTCATATGTAGCTCAGGCTAGACTTAGAGTCTTGATTCTAGCTCTGTGGGGATGGGATTACAGATGCATGTAGCCACATGTGACTCTAATAGTCTCTTTCCTAGCTCCGGGGCTGGACAGTCTATTTTTACTGAATTTACCCTCAATATCTGGTGAATAACATTATGTAGGAACTTGGCACAAGTATGTGAAGCATTTTGATGCATATGGATACCTGCACCCTATGTATATATCAGACATGTGTGTATATATATATATATGTATGTATGTATATATGGACACAAGTACATTTATAAACATACACATGCCAGTTCTTGAACACAGTCTAGAGGGTTCCAAGTACCCAATGAGTATTGGCTGAGTTCCAAGAAAGAACAGCGCTTCACCAAGTGCAGTGGGAGAGGCAAGGAGGGGTCACTTGTGTTCTCCCTTTCTCAGGAGGCTGATGAGCTAGTTGGAAAAACAAGACTAAGAAATGACGGTAGAACTTTAGTCCAGTTGTATTGTGTAAGCTATGAGGGCAGGAGCTGGAGCTCTTGCTGGCTGGAGCAGTCAGAGGATGCCCCAAGGAATGTGCCTCAGGTTGTGTGGGCGTAGCTTCTACAAGGGTAGGATTAAGCTCAATGATTGGTCCACAAGCTGTCTGGCCCCTGGGCCTTTAGACTGTTGTTCTTTGATCTTTCCCTGGGAGTGATGGGTGACAGGCTGGCAAAAAAATAAATAAATAAATAAAAAACCAAAAAACCAAAACAACAACAACAAAAAAAAGCATTTGTGATACCTTTGTTGGCAGCTTCCAATGACAAAGAAACGGCTAATGGATGGGAAGAAAGCTCCATAGATCCTTCTCACCCTCAATGCTCTGATATTATATGGTCCCTTCAGATGGTCTTCAAGGACTCTAGCTCCCTGCTCTCAGAACCCCAGCAGTGGCTCTGTTCAGTTGAAGCAATGGGGACCTTATTTTTGAGAGGGATAGTCCTAAGAGTCATGCCCATGAAGTATTGTACAATCTTGAAACTCTGGTGCCAGACATATGTCCACTGAAACCTTAGCTTTTTTCTTGCTTTGTTTTCTTGATTGAGTACTTAACCCCTCTGAGATTTCAGTTCCTCAGCTGCAATAACTGTAGCACCATCCACAAAGGCTACAAGACTTCAGTGGCTCTCTGCAACAAATAGGTGCTGTATGAGACAGTCTAAACTCTCCAGCTCCAACTGTGTTTATATTTCTGGCTGAAGTACAACCAGATCCCAGGATGTCCAGTCTCAACCCAAGCAGAAAAACCTCTTCTGCAGATGAACCACTCAGTGTGGGGCTGCCTAAGGCTTGTTCTTGCTCTCACCACAAAGCACAGCAGTGACCCCAAGTTTCCCTGTGTGAAGTTTGCTCCCCAGTGATGTTTGCTGTAAGGAAGGGAAGGAAGAAAAAGCAAATGCCGTAGTTAAGACTGGGTAGCACTATTCCTCTATTGGTTGTGTTTGCCCAGCGTGTAGGAGGCCTGGGTTTGATCTAGAGAGGCACATAAACCAGAGGGAATGGTGCATGCTTGTAATCCCAGCACTTGGGAGGTAGAAGCAGGAAGATCAGAAGTTCAAGGTCATCCCTGGCTACGTACTGAGTTTGATGTCAGCCTGGGCTATGTGAGACCCTATTTCAAAAACAAAACTGAACAATCACCAGTCTTATAGACACTGAACTTCATTGGCCGGCCAGGAGGTGGCCAATGCAGTATGAAGTGACAAGTGTCACTTGTTTACCCACCTAAGGTTCTGAAGAGGAAGCAAAGTTTTTGTGTGGTTTTGTTGGAAATAATCATTTAAGCTGGGTGTGGTAGCACAAGCCTTTAATCCCAGCGTGCAGGAGGAAAGGGCAGGCGGATTCTGTGAGTTTGAGCTCTACATAGTGAGTTCCAGGACAGCTAGACCTACATAGTGAGATTCTGTCCTCCACAGAAAAAGAAAAGAGTCCTCTAGGTTGGAGGTATTGTTCTGAAGTGTCAGAGGAGGCTAGAGCTGAGATGTAGGAAGCAAAGCTAAGCCCTCTATCACTCTTCAGATCCTCTCTAATCTCAAAACTGTCCATTCCCTCAGTTAGAAAGCCTTGGGAGTTTTGAGAAATCCTTGAGAGTGAGGTGAGAAAGAAAGAGAAAAGGGTCTGGGTCAAGAAATGGACCAAGCATAACGATTTCCAGCATCAGACACCATCTGTTTGTCTCTGGCCCTACATGTGCTTCTTGGAAAGACTTAGCTAGAGTCTGCTAGAGTCTGATGGGGTACGGCTCTCCTTCCAAAATTTAGGAGGTAGAGGTGGGAGTGTGAACAATTCAAAGGCAGCCTAGGCTACATAGCAAGAGCATGTCTCAAGAAAGGGGACAGAAGGGGGCTGGGGAATATCTCTGTTCATGAAGTGCCCTCACTGCCAAGATTCATGTCTGATCCCCAGCATCCATGTACAAATGCAGTGGTGTGCATTGTAATTCCAGCACCCTGGGGAGGCAGAAACAGACTAATCTTTGGACTTCATTGGCCTGCCAGCCTAGCCTATTCAGTGAGTTCCAGGATAATGGGAGACTCTGTCTCAGTGGGTAGATGGCATTCTTTAGATGACATCCAAGGCTGTCCTCCTCTGGGCTGTATACACACACACACACACACACACACACACACACACACACACACACACACACACACACACACACAAACCTGGGGGGGGGCAAAGAGGAGGACTAGGACTACCCCTAGGGATAAGGGTATAGGACAAGCTCGGTGCTGGCAAGGTCAGGTGGTTTCCTTGAAGCAGCAGTAACAGGGTTTTGGGAAACTATTCCCTTGGAACACCTGGGTGACTCACCAATCCTACCAAACAAAAAACCCCAACTCATCAACTACTTAGAGCTGAAGCCAGCAGAGAGAGAAGGGATAGACAGTGACCAGATTCTGGCTCTCTGTCTGCTTGCTTTGTCAGTCACACAAGGGACAGCCCTCTCACAGGAGACAGAGGACAATGAAGTACAGCTCACTGAGGACTTGGGAATGAGAGAAAGGAGAATGACCCTACCTGAGGGCTTGACATCCAGGCAGCCTCTGTGGAGAGCAAAGGTCAAGAAGAAACCACGAGTGGGTAAGTGGGACAGGTGGCAGCAATGGGAAGGGTGTAGAAGGGACAGGAGAGCAGTTTAGAGGACAAGCAGTCAGGAAAGGACAGAAGCTGACGTGGCACCAAAGCCAGGGCCTCAGAAACCCGGGTCCTTCAGTCATGCCCTTTTGGAAGCCCAGTGGCAGCCTGTTAATGAGGGGACTGTAGCTTGGCCCAGCAGTTCCCAAGCACTCAAGCTGTTGTGCATTGTCACTTATTCACACTACCACAGATCCTGAGGATTGGGGACTCTGACATGGATGCTCCTCGCACCCACAAGCTTAGATAGCTGACCTCTTAAAGGAGCTTTGCCCCAGGGTTTCCTACAAGTTCAGGAGCATGGGAACCTTCTTTCCATCCTTTCTCTCAGGAGCCAGACCCTGGTTCATACAGAGGCCAACTAGGGCAGCTGGAGGCAGGCCTGAAGTTTTCTCTCCTCTCTCTTTTTCTGGCCCCAGGGAGCTGTACCCTTGAGGTTGCAGGGCCCCATGGAGCTTCTGTGAAACGCGATTTCCTCTCCTTTCAATGACAAGTCCCTCCCCCTGGGACTCTCTGACTTTCGTCCCACATCGGGAGCATTTCTAGGCCAGAACCCCTAACCACCAGGATCACAGAAGCCTGCTGGCCCTGCAGCTTCAAGCAGGCAGAAACGCTAATTGGCATTAACAGAGACCAGGCCTGCAGCTCACAAAAGATTCCCTCTTCCTGACCAGAGCCTTCCTGGGGCTCAGCCAGCCTGCTGGCTTCTGGAGTCTGCTGGTAAGGGAGGGGGCTTTGAGGAGGAGAGGAGCAAGAGTGAGGTGACCCACTGCAGCTGCCCTCACCCGAGGCTCCTCTTGCTCAGCAAGAGGCTGGCCCTCTTTCCTGTCCCTCATCACAGCTTCTCTGGTAGTGCAAAGCACATTAAAGACAGTCTCCTCAAAGCCTGCCCTATATGCTTATTTTAATCTAATCGCACTTGGAACAGAAGGCTCTGAAATCAAACTGCCTGTACTGTGCCTTCCTATCTGTGACCTGTAAGAGAAAAAAAATGCTGCCTCTGTCTTTGGAGCTGTGCTCTCTACCTGGCTGGGATGCACGGAAGAAAATGCTATCTATGATCTGCCCTTGGTATGCAGCAGGCACTCCTATGGTACATCCCCACAGCTGCTACATGCTTTCCACAGAAGGCTACTTCTTGTGCTCTATTCTCTCCATTATATAGGAAGCTCTTATTCTAAGCAGAGGTCCCCAGTGATGTTTGCTGACTGGATGTAAGGGCGGGAAGGAAGAAAAGGCAAACTTGCCATAGTTAAGACTAGTCTCATGGGCTGGGTAGCACGGTAACTCTATTGGTACAGTGTTTGCCTAGCATGTAGGAGGTCCTGGGTTTGATCTTGAGAGGCACATAAACTGGAAGGGGTGATGCACGCTTGTTCTCCCAGAACTTGGGAGGTTCAGAAGGATCAGGAGGTTCAAGATCATTCATGGCTGCATACTGAGTTTGAAGTCAGCCTAGGCTACATGAGACCCTGGTTTAAAAACAAAATAAAACAATTACCAGACTTGTGAGTAGACAGAAAAGGACTCCCGTCTAACAGTCACCTAATATACTATTACTGGATGGGATCTCTCCAGTGCCACTATTTCCTTTAAGTAAAATATTTCACAATTTTTATTGGTTCCCTTTAAGATGTAAGCAATCATACTTTAGTGTGAATGAGTTATAAGCTTGATTGAGAGGAGAGACGTGGTTTGAAAGCCTTTGAGTCTCTATAGGAAGAAGACATTTTTGAGATGAACAGTGCCAAAGGAATGCCAATTTTGCAGGAGGCTGGCCCTACGAAAATTGAGTGCAGGAGGCTGCAATTCCCTCAGCAACAGTTCAGATGTGAGTAAACCTTATATTCAAGAGTGTCTTTCTTTGTCTTGGTCCTAAATCTTTTATGACAAGAAGTATAGGACAAGAAAATCATATATTATCTGCATTACAAGCCTGCACAGATTGTATGGCTGTGTTTGTTCCAAGGCTTTCTTCTTCTTAAGATGGGAACCATTCATAAGCAATCTCAATCCAAAAGTGATTTCATTTGCTGGAGAAGTGTGAAGATCATCTTTTGCTAGTCTGAGGTTAAACACAGAGGGAAATCTAAATGCAATTTTCCTGTTTGAGGAGCAGTTACAATATTTTTAAGCAATTGAAGCTTCAAAATTGCAAATGTGATGTACAGTTAGGCCTAACCACAGGAACTACAACATCCACAGTTTACACAACAGAGGGCCTCCTGGCGCCTCCCCACCCCTACCCGTGCAGAACCTTCCAGTGTTTCACAAGTGAAGATGTTCTGTATGGGGGCCAGTTTTATTGGTGCTTGGCTTTTAGCTCGGCCCATTTAAAGTAAATGTTACACGGGGAAAAGTAGGAGAAAAGATGTTGTGCCAAGTGTCACAGACATAACACATTTTTAATGGCTTTATTTATCAACGCTTACTGGCGTTTGAAGCTAACAAACGCTCTAGTCCATCCCCAATGAGTGTTTGCAGTAAATTTAAAGGACTTGTCTTGCCTTTGGCACAAAAAAGATGACCCAACTAGGATCCCTGTGTCATTTTGCAAAGATGATCGTTGGCAGAAACTGACTGAGGAGGCAGGCAGAGGGCACGGATACAGATGCCACCAACCAGACCCACTTTGCCCTCAGCCATTCCCCAGCTGCAATCTTCTAAATGTTTGTTTCCCGCCCGTTGCTGTTCATCCGTTGCTATGACAAATGCCCTGACCTAAAGCAACTCTGGGGAGGAAGGGTTTATTTGACTTACACTCTCAAGTTACAGTACATCATTTGGGGGAAGTCAAGTCAGGGATTTACTCAGCTGTCACATCACATGTGCAGTCAAGAGCAGAGAGAAACAAATGTACCCATGCTGCCCGTTTGCCATTCTTTTCTAGCTTTCTCCTGTCTTATATAGTTCAGGATCTTTTGCCCATGGACTGGACTAGGTCCTTCTACACCAATTAACAAGACAGTCCCCCCACAGACATGCTGCAGACCAGCCAAATCTAAATAATTCCTCAGTGAGGATCTCCTTCTGGGTAACTCTAGGGTTTGTGTCAAATCCCAACCAAGAACACCTCCAAAATTTATATATTGAAAATGAAGTGCTAAGAAACTAGATCAGCTGGTAGAGCGCTTGCCTAGCATGTGCGAAGCGCCAGGTTCAATCCTTAGTACTATGTTAAACCAGGGAGATGGAGACAGGAGGATGCATTGGAAGTTCAGGGCAATTCTCAGCTACAGAGGGAGTTCCATACCAGTTTGGGCTACATGAGACCTTATCTCAAAAACAAGACAGGCAAACAGCATAAACAACAAAAATGTAGGCAGTGGTGTCTAGAGGTGGGATCTTTGGGGTAATTAGATCACAGGGTTTAGCCCTCTTGAATGAGATTGCTGTCCCATAAAAAAAGGCTTCAGAGAGCTTCTTTCTCCTTCTCCCATATGAGGACAGTAAGAAGACATATTCAGGAATATATGAAAACAGATTCTGGCAAGAGGAATATTATGGACACTGCATTTATCAGTATCTTGATCTTCCCAGTTTTCAGAATTGTGAAGAATCAATTTTGTTGTTTACAAGCCTCTTAGGTTATGGCATTTTGTTATAGCAACCCAAATGGACTAAAATGCTAGCTGCTTCTAGACCTCACAAAACCCACTCACAGCGGCAGAGACACACGTGCCTCTGAAGACACTGGAACCACCGAGGGCTCTGCCCACCACAGCCACGATCACCATCATTCCCAGGTGCCTTGTTGATGATACATAGGCCAGAGACCTCCTCTGCAGCCCGGTGAGAGGAAAAAGCCAAACCGGGACAATCAGAAGCTAACGTCTCTTCAGGGATCTCATTAGGCAGACACAAGGCTCGTTGCCCATGTAAGCCCCTCCTTTTCCTGGCAATGGTACCCCAGTACTCTGTAGGAACAGTTCCTTCACCTCTTTCAGCTCTAGATTCTGACATAGGACCCCAATTCAAGGTCAAACAGTCAGTTGATTATTATTATTATTATTTTTTAAATACAATCTTCATTGTAGACCGGGTTGGCTGTAATCTCATACTAGCCTCTTGACCTAAGGTTATAGGTCCGCACCACTACACTGGACTCAGTTGGTAAATTGTATCTCTGGATTGCCATGATGGGTCTGTGAGGGAGACTAAATTAACTGAGATTTTTTTTTTTTCTAGACAGACTACTGTAACAAAGATCCACACAGCAATACTTTGGGCAAGATAAAAGTTAATTATTTCTCCCAAGTGTTTGTGGTAGGCCTGTCCTACACAAGTTTAAGGAGTGCTTCTGCTTTGTGGCTCACCTCATCTGTGGATGAGCTCATCTTGTTCCACACAGCCACACTACAGCTAGAGAGAGGCCGAAGGAAAGGGAAGAAAAGTGAACATATCACCTTTACTCATATCCACTAGCCAGGACTTACGCCTAAACCATACCGAGCTGCAGGTAAGGACCATATCACCAACTAAAATATTTGACCCCCAGGAAAGAAGAGGGCGATGGATACTGGTAGCCAGGTGATGGTACCTGCCCAACAAGGACATTAACACTGTGAGAAGAGGGGATGAGACAACAGAGAATCCCCGAGATTCCCCAGCTCCACCTGTTACTCTTCGTGAGTTGGCCAGAATTTTTCTGTTCTGGTTTGAATGTGAGATGATGCCTAAGAGTGTCCCAAAGCTTGCCCCAAGCAGGTGGTGTCGTTTGGAGAGGGTGTGGGGCCTTTAAGGAATAGAGCCTCACCAGAGGAAGTGGGTCACAGGGATAGGTCTTAGGTCTTATAGTCAACCCAACTTTCTGTCCTGTCTGCTTTCTGATCCACTCAGTCCTGCTGTTAAGATCCGCTTGCCCGATGTGATGAACTATCTTTTTAAACCATGAGCCAAGTAACACCTCTCACCATTACCCATTAAGTCTCTTTCTACCAGGTGCTTGGTGACAGTACCAAGAAATATAATGCATTGACCTTCTTTCTTTACTTAGGTTTGGGTTGGACTTCTAGTACCTGAACTAAAGAGTTCTGCTGAACTCATAGGCCATTCGATAAATGCTTATAAGAAAGAAGGAGAGCTGGACAAAGAACACAGTGGGTAAACGCTTGCCCGGCAGCCATGAGGACTGGAATTTGCATCAACCTATAAAGCCAGGGGGTGTAGTAAATGGTTTCTGGCTGGACTTTTTGGTCTAGCCTCAAGGTACATACCCACAGAGACACACAGATGCTTTCATTAATTTTATGCTGATCAGCTTAATGCTAACTCTGTACCCTTAATCTAACCCATGACTCTTATCCTGTTCAGCCATGTGGCTTGGTATCTTTTCTCAGAGCAGCATAGTTCTCCTCTGCTTCTTCTGGCTTCTATCTGGCATTCTGCTTTGTTCTTCCTGGTCCTAGAGTTTTCTTAGTCTGGTAGCCCCGCCCACACTTCCTGTCTGCCTTTGACCAATCAGTGCTTTTTATTAAACTCATAGGCGGGGACAATTATTTACAATGGAACAACATAATCTCCCTACAAGGGGGCATGGCAGACAACTGTAATCCCAACAGGAGAGGTGGCATTAAGGAACCCTTGGGTTAAACTGGCTAGCCAGACTAACTAGAAGAGAAAGTTCTGGCTTTGGCTAAGAAACCCTGCTTCAGGTATGGAAAGATGGCTCAGTAGCTGGTGCACTTACTGCTCTTGCAGAAGACTGAATTTGGGTCCCAGCACCCACATCAAATGGCTCACTACTATCACATCCAATACCTTCTGGCTTCCAATGGCAACACACACACAGTATACATACATGCATGCAGGCACACACACATACACATAAGTAAAATAAAAAAATAATAATAAAGAGAGATCCTCCCTCAATATCCAGCATAGAAAACAATCGAGGAAGACCCTTGTCATTAACCTTAGGAGCAAACACACACACACACACACACACACACACACACACACACACACACAAAGCAACAAAGCAGGCATGCACCTACATACTATGGACACCACATACATATACACAGGCAAAAAGACAAAAAGAGGGGCAAACATATTATAAAGAGGAAGACAGAGTCGTGAGGAAACAGCAGAGTGAGGAGATAACAATTAAAAAAGGAAATTCTCTGACAGAGCCAATGGTTGGTGATGGGAAGAAGAAATGCACAGAGAAGCTAAGTGACCTGAACTGCTGCCTCTGCCTGCAAAAGCCATCGAGGTTCCAAATGACATCTCATGCAGCTACAGTCTAAGGGAAATTGGATCACTATTTAAAACATTCAGGGTCCATCTTTTGGTGTCCTCTCTAAATGTGGGTGGAATATTGCTCCCATGGTGTCAGACTGGGCCATGTGTTTAGCTTTGGCCATTAAAATGTGAGGAGAAGTTTTAAGAACCACTGTGGGCCAGCCATTGTGGAATATATGTTTAATCCCAGCACTCTAGAGGCAGAGGAAGATAGATCTCTGTGAGTTCAAAGCCAATCTGGTCTACATAGCAAGTTCCAAGCCAACCAGGGCTGCACAGTGAGATCCTCTCTCAAAACAAACAAATAACAACCCAAACAAACAAAAAACATTGTGGCTAGCCCTGGTAGATATGCCAATAAAAAATACCAATATGAAAATTCTAAAGAACATGAGGCAGGAGATCATGAATTCAGGCTTGGCATATATATTCTAGCTGGGCACTATAATCCCAGCACTCAGGAAGCTGATACTGGAGGATTGCTTCAAGTTCCAGACAAGCCAGGGTCAGTGAGGTAGACCAGCAGATAAAGGTGCCTGCTGCTGACCTTGACTGCCTGAATTTGATCCCAGCAAGCACATGGTGGAAAAAGAAAATCAACTCCTAGAAATTGTTCTTTGACCTCCATATGCGTGTTGTGACATGTGTACACTAACATGCACACACATATGCACACAAAATAAGCAAATAAAAATTAAAAACAATAAAATTATACAGAACCAATATGATGCTCTCCTTTGGCCTGGGTTTCAAAGTGAAGACAATTTGGAGCAGAGCTGCTGCTGACCCAAGAGAGACACACAAAAGAGCATAACCTTGTCAAAGAGATCTGAGGCTAGGGGTGTTTTTGCTACCACAGCATAAACTCACCTAAGCTGACAGACACAATGTCCTCACAGCCTGCACTTCCTGTGGATCCAGTTCATTTTGGAACTGCATCATTTTCTGAGTTTCCAGAAACTTCTCATCTATCTTTGCAACCAAAAGGGACAAGCCCTTAAGCAATCACCTTGACACGTTAGAGAATTTTATCCACAAACCTGGAAATGGCAGACCTGCTTTAGCATGATAGAGTAATATTTTTACCAAGACTTTTCCCAATAGCCCAACACTGTAGCACCAAGAGCATATGAAATAGATGTGACTGTTGTAAAATTGAGGAATCTCTTTATTTTAAGTATGGTAATTTCATTTTACCAAGTTTTGTGTTTGAACATATTCAGGATTTCTGTGGTAGATGTGATTTCTCAAACTTAAGGATATTTCATTTTCCAGAATATCCCACATTAGTAGTGATGGTAACCATGATGTTGGTGACGATGGTGATAGTGGTGGTGATTGATGGTGTTGGACAGTGATGATGATAGTACATAAACATATGCAAACCATTTTCTTTTGATCTTTTTGAGACAAGGTTTCTCTGAATAGCCTTGGTTGTCCTGAAACTAGCTTTGTAAACCAGGTGGGTCTAGAACACACAGAGATTCACCTGCCTCTGCCTCCCAAGAGTACTGGAATTAAAGCCATGTGCCACCACTGTTTGGCTTGCAAAACGTTTTCTAAATTTGTTGCTTTTTAATTCACAATGTTCTATAAAATGTTATCCATATAGGGAAGCTAGAGATGAGAAAGGTGGAGAGATTCTACAAATTACAGGGCAGGCACTGCTTCCTCAAACCTTTTTTTCTCTCCCTTGCTTCTCTCCCACCTGCTAAGTGGCAGACATCCAGACCACAATGGACACTCACCTCTGTGGCAGGTGCTGGGAATTAATCAGAGGCACTGCTGATTTGACTAAGTAAATGAATACAATGAATGCATAACTAAATAAATGGGCCCATTAATGGATAGAGAGATGACAGATACATGGACAAGTAGATTTATAGATAGATAAATGGATGGGTGCATGGGTAGATGATAAATGAATGGGTCTCTTTTGTGTAGATGAATGAGGAGACAGATGAATGAAATTCTTGAGGTCTAAAGGGAAAAGATAAAGATGCTTTCTCAAGTCTAGAAAATACACACAAACTTGCCTAATGCTTTGCCACCTAGGATGCCCTACACCTGGATAATTGGCTAACCCCGCCTGTCCAGTTCTTTCAATATTCCCTCATATCTAAGAACAGAATGCCATATCCAAGAGGGTGTCTGTTACGGCCTATACTTTCCTGTCATGTTCATTCTACTTCTTCAGGCCTCGGAGATGAACAGTACCTGCTTCACTTTCATTGCTGCTGTTTTTTTCTGTTTTTGTGAAAATAGATAACATATACATCAGTTGGTTGTGGCTGGTAAAGTGCCTGGCATAGATAACTTTTCAATAAATAATTACTACCACTTTTTTTAGTTCAAGATAGTTGCCTGTGGAAATCAAAGTCCCACTAAACATGCCATATTATGATTATGGTCTTTAGCCCGTTTTCATAATAAAATAACCTTTATTTTATTACACAGCCCTTGGAAATTGAGGGTTTCATCCATGTCAATTAATTTCTTCGCAGCCCACGTTGGCAGTGACAATCAGAATGTCAAAATGTCTCTGAGGATTCCCAGGAAATCTGAGGCACTTTACAAAGAGGCCGTCCTGGGTGAGAGACCAGCTGAGATGAACCATTAATATACTTCACTAGAAGGGGATTCTTCCAAAATGCTAATCCATTCAATTCACAAGGAAAGCTTTAAGCTTCTTGTTTGGTGATCAGTCACAGGGTCGTAGGGCCAGGGTTCTGCTCTGGGAAGGACAGAGGCCCTGTTCCTCAAACCAGGGAGGAGCCCCATGGAGGTCAGAAAAAGATGTCAGATCCCCTGGAACTGGAGTTAGACAGTTCCGAACTGACATGTGGCTGCTGGGAATTGAACTCAGATCCTCTGGAAGAGCAGCCAGTGCTCTTCATTACTGAGCCATCTCTCCAGCCTCTTTTTGTGCTAATATTAGAATTATATCATACCGTGTTTTGGTTACACTTTCCTTCTATCTGGAACACCCTTCCCCACCCATAAGCAGGCTATTCCTGTTTATCATTCTGGCCTGGCTTTAGAAGCTACTTTTGCCTTGCTTGCTAGCACATCTTCAGCTTAGCCATGTGACTGAGTGCATCTATGGATGGATGGTGCACCTGTGGGTTTCAGTAGTACACAACTCTTTGCCAATCATGCCCTTGGCAGTGTCTGACACCAAATAAGCACATGGTGTACAGCTAGTGATTACATAGAAGATGCCAGGGTTCAGAAGTTCCCAGGTGTATGTGCCTGGTGACCCCCATTGCTGCTCTTGGCCCTTCCAGGTGCATAAAGGTGTTAGCAGGCTTTCCCCCTCCTCCTTTGGGAGGCATTCTGTGCTGAAGCTCTAGGACACTGTGGGGAGCGGAGAGGAAAGGGGGGGGTAGGGGAGCTATGATGGATTGAGTGAAAAGGCACCATGAGAGGCAAACAGTTCCTCACCTGAGTGTCAGGAAGCTGTTCCGCATCATTGTGATCGTGGGAAAGCACTAAGTGCTTCCTGAAAGCATGAAGCCCCTCCTCTACGGCCAGCTGACTAGGGGCCTCCAAAGTTCCTCCTTCTCCAAACAGGTCTCTAGGACTGACACTCCAAAGGCAGGCATACTCCATTTCAAACCCCACTTTCACTTCCTACTAGCTGTGCAGTTTTAGGCAGATTGTTCAGACATTCTGAGCTTCACTTCCATATTCATTTAAGGATAGACCTCACAGAGGTCTGAGAGACGAGGGTTAAAGGAAGCAACACTGGCAATACACCTGGCACTGAGAGAATGTTCCAGCTATGTTGGCTGCTGCTGTTATTCATCATCTTGTCAGTCAAGTGGAGCACAGAGCAAGTGTGTGGTGTGACCTGTATCCCTCCCCATTTATTTTTCCTTTTCCTTTCTTTCCTTCCTTCCATTCTTTCCTTCTTTCTTTCTTTTTGAGACAAAGTTTCTCTGGGTAGCTCTGGCTGTCCTGTAGCTCACCGCTGTAGCCCAGGCTGGCCTTGAACATAAAGCTCCTCCTGCCTCTGCCTGGTGACTGCTAGGATTAAAGGCATGCACCATCATGCCAGACTAACCCCTCTTCCTGAATGAAGCCCAGAGGAAAGCAGATAACTGACCTCAGAAACTCCACAGCCCTCACGATGTTATGCCCATCCCACTTTTCATCAGCGAAACGCCGTTGCTGAGTAACTCACCTCATTCCTTGGCTTGGGTATAGCAAAGGATGTGCTGGCCCTCTGGAGAGGAACTCTGGTGCTCTTCAGCTGTGTGAACATGGATGACTTGCTTGGCCTCTCTGAGCTCCACTTCCTTTGTGAAGAGAATAGCCATCACAGTTCCCACCTTTATAGGAAGATCACTAATCTGTTGAGGAAACACAGGAGCACATCTGGTTCACTGGAGCTGGGCAGAAGATACTGTTATCATCTTATCTTATTTTTCCAGCAAGTTGGTCACAGGGCTAATGGGGGTGAGGAGGACATCTAGTCTATGACAGACTCTGTGCTCTTTCTGAAGTCTAGGCTCAACATGGTCACAGCACTAGACCTCTCTCAGACTGGAGACTGGCCCCTCCTCAACCGAAGGACGGGTTTCCTCCTCAAGGAACCTCCTAACCTCCCCATCTTCCCAAGCAAGGGATGCTCTGTTTCTCACAGATACCACTATTCCCAGAGTCATTACTTGCAAAAACATCCTTTCCTGCACTCTGGGGTCTAGGAAAGACAGTCCTTACACAATGACAGAGGGGCCCAAGCTCTCTGGGCTGGGAAGCTGTTCAGGATGGCTGGTCCCCCTCAGGCAGACAGAACCCTGATCAGACTGTGAGACAAGACAACATACTGGGTGGCTTCTGTGAGCTTCGCTCTACCTGACTGTAACTAGAGATGGTGGCTGATCCTTGGGGACATCTGACTGGCCTGGGTTTTATTCCTAAATTGCCATCACCTGCCCTTATTCTGGTGTCACCTAAAGAGCTGTCAGTGTCCTGGAAGTGGGGGGGTCATCTCTACTCTGTCACAAATGGAAGGTGGTCCCATAGGAGTAGGCTGGGGAATTATGGGAGAGGGAAGAACCCCTGATTCCCCACCTCCCACTATTTTTTTCCAGGAGCAGATTTAGGGCCCCCACCTCCATTCAGGTGCCCAGAGGCCTGAGAAGCTGTCGAAAGCACTGAACCTGATGTGTATAACTGCAGGAGATGCCAGCCATCTCCTCCAGATGCAGGCTAAAAATACAGAGAAGTGAGGTCCCTCAGTAATGGAGACTTTAAGAGCCTGTGACATGTGGCGACGGCTGTGTGGCCGCTAATGAGCTCCTTGCAGATCGATGCCCATGACCCAAGTGAGCATGTGGGCCGGGAGCAGAGAAGGGGTGTCACTTGTCATTTGTCCATCCTGGCTCAGAAACTTGGAATGTTGGTGTGGGCCAGGAGACTGGGAATCAGCTTGAGTGACCCCTTAATGTTAAGTGGGGATACTGAGGCCAAGTGACACGAAGTGGGAAGGCATGCCATGAAGCGCCAGAGCTTCAAGGGACCTTAACCAGATCTTGTTTTTATCTGCCCCATTCTCAACTTTGTATTTCAAAGTCCAGCTCAGAGCTGCAAATGGATGAGAACTGAGTGCTGAATGAATGAATGAATGAATGAATGAATGATGGATGGATGGATGAATATTTGCCCCATTGCAATGTGGGACTCCCTAGTGCAAGGGACTATAGGTTAGTCCTCCTATTTCCCAGGAGTGCCCAACACCAAGAAGATACTCAGAAGAAATTGCTGAATGAATGAATGAATGAATGAATCTACCCCTTCTGCTGGTGAGGACAGGAGCCTGTGAAAATTATGTTCAAGGTCTATTTTCATTGGTTCTACTTCTCAAAGAGGATAATCATGCCTGCTGTAGAAAATAAATAACAGAACAGTACAGCAGACGTTGCCTGAACTTGTTGCAGACATTATACTGAGTTTTACATAAATCATCTCAGTTCTCATATCAACTCTATGCTTAAGTTCAACTTTTATACCCATTTTATACAGGAGAAAGCTAACAAGATCACAGAGATTGTGTTCCTTGCCCTGCATTATGCCTAGAAAGATATCAAGCCAGGATTCAAAGGTGTGTCAGCCTGGTGCTTCCTAACCATTGAACCACCCTGCCTCCTTCTGCTGGTACAGCAAGAGAGGACAGCAGATTTGTGGCCCAGAGAAATCCATGCAAGATAAAGGGGAGAAAAAAAAAAAAAGGAAAAAAAAAAAAAACCCAACCCACCTCCAGGGCCCATAAAGTGTTTGATAAATTTCAGGAGAAGAATAGGAAGAAATAATGAGCATTTGTCAGAGTCTTTTATAGCATGTAAGTCGCTTTTCCCTGCGCTCTCTCATCTGATCTTCACCGCAGGCCTGGGAGGAAGGTATTATCATTATCTACATTTTATTGGTGAGGAAAGGGAGGCACTCACACCTCCCAGGCTGGGCGGGCAGGCTATGCACCTGGGGATGGGGGGGTGGGGGGAGGGTGGTGCCAGTGGTGCGGGGCTGAAGGCGGTCAGAATCTCTCCCCAGCTGTCTCTGGCTCACTGGGTGAGTGCAGGCTGAGGCTCCTGCCGCCTGTTATAATCACAAAGGAAGGACCAGCAGGGGGCACAGCCCCACCAAAGACCACTTCATCCTGAGCGGTAGTGAGAACACAGTGGCTCTTTCCGGGCCAGGCCCTCGCTAGCCTTTGAGTTGCCCAGCCTTTTGGCAGTTACTCACTTTTCGTGCACTGCAGAAAGCAAGAGCCAACAACACCGCCTTTGGCAACTGCGGCGGAGTTTAATTAAGCTGAAGCACGGTTGCTCACCTTTGCCATCCCTGCAGTCTGAAGGCGGAGACAGGAGATTGCTGCAAGTTAGGGACTGATATGGGTTACTTAGATAGTGAGTTCTGGGCCAGCCAAGGCTACATTGCAGGGCTCTGTCTCAAGAAGGAAAAACAAAGCAAAAGTGTGGTGATTTAAGCAAAGACACGTTTGTGGAAGGAGACCAGAGCATCCCTAAACCCCAACCCCCCTTTTCTGGTTCCTCTGGCTTCCAAATCCCCCGAGAGGAATTTGACCCTTTGAACAGGTGGCCAAGACTGGGCACAGAATAAATGTGACACTGCTCTGGACGTTCCGCCACAAGAACCCTAAGTTCAGATCTGCCGTAATAGAGAGTTGGTGCATGGCTCCTGCTCTGCACCCGGTCCCACATCTCAAAAGGGGCCAGGAGTGCCAGGAATCGGCTACCCGCACAGTGGTACTTCCTCATCTTGCTATAGGGTTGATCTCATTCTGCAAAAGTTTTACCATCTGCACTTTCTATATCAATTCAGATGGATGCATCAAAAAGACAACAACAGCAAAAATCCACCAAAAAAAACCCCATATATGGTGATATATGACTATAATCTCATAACTTGGAAGATAGAGCTTCAGGCCAGCCAGGGATACATAGTGAGATCTTGTCTCAAAATAACAACAAAACTCAGATATATGCAAAAATGAGAACCTAGATTTTATGCAATTGCATTTTTCCCCCATTTTATAGTCCTGTGATTGAGAGAGGGAACCCAGAGAAAGACTGCTCCTGTAGGATTCAGACAGGCACTTGGCATAGATGAGCCCGGCTGCATGACAGGCATGGTGCTGGGAATTGACACTGAAGTGCTGGGCTAGCCTGTCCCTGATGTCAGACATTTCAGGCCCAGAGGATACACGATGTTGGTAAAGACCCTCACCCAGTGCTGTAGAAGGAGGTTGTAGTAGAGGCAGATGGGATGGTCTTGACCAAACTTCTGCTCTGGATTGAAGCTGCAGTGTGAGCTCTGTTATTTTGACAAGTCGCTTGGCCTCTTTGTGACTCAGTTTCCTTATTTATATGTGAAATCAGAATAATGATGGTAACTTTCCCTACACTGGGCTGTAAGGACTGAGTTTAATTCACAAAAAGCAGTTACAAACAAACAAACAAACAAAAAGCATCCGGGAAGCACTTAGCACAGAGTAAGTGCTCAATGAAGATAAGCTGCTATTATTTTTGTTATTATGTAGCAGTTGTCATTGCTAGCCAGGTGGATGGGAGGGAGGATAGGAGAGGGATCCAAGGCAGCGAGGGCAGCATATGCAAAGGCCTGGAGGCCAGACAGAGCCTGGCGCATTTGGCAAAGTCAAGAAGCTCAATTAGACTGGCACACAGCCTGAGTTCCAGGAATGAGACAGAAAGGGCCTGGAAAAGTAGAGACTGAGGCTGGACCTCAGGACGTATGGAGTAGTGAGCTCTCTCACCCCATCACGGTGCCACTGTGAGTCCCTGGGCTGGTGAAGGCTTGCCAGGGGCCAAGGGGGACATGGACAGTGTAAGGAGGCTTCTGTGGACCCAGCCCCTTCAAGCCTAGTGCCACTCTGCCAGCTATCAATTAAGAAGTTTCAGTGCAAGAGGCTTCTTTGCCTTCCTCATGTGACACATGTCACATCTAGGAACGATCAAAACAGCTTCACTTTGGCGAAGCATCTTGTACTGACTGTTTGTTCTTTTGCATCTGAGTGTATCTCTTGTTGTTCCCAAGACACCTGTGATTTGCTGGTCTCTGACAGCCATTACCTACTCAAAGCATCTGCCTGTCACACAGTCCACTTGGTAGCACCCTGTTTCTGCCTCTCTTAGCTGTCCTTGTAGCAGTTAATCCTACTTCAGGCCAAGGGGCGGGATAGAAGAACTCCAGCTGGAAAAGATGTCCAAAGTTTAGGAATCACCTCCATCATTTAGGGAGATCAACTCAGCAGACTCTTCTATGTTCTGGGAGCTTTGATTTCAGTCTATTCAACCACCTCACGGTGCTTATTGTACTTAACTGAGAACTCGACCAAGTCCACATGGCTAATGAATGTTCCTGAATGGTAAGATGTGAACTCAGATCTCTGCCACTTACTGAACACAGTCTGTACACTTGCTCCCTGACCAGTCTGCCTCTCTCTTCCACTTACTGGCTCCTGAAGGAAAGAACTCGAGATAGCTCGGATTCAACATAGGCAGCTAGGTCCATTTACAGAAGCCGGTTCATCAGATACTAGAGCTTCATCACCCCTGAGCAGAAGATCCCCTCAGATATGCAATCAACCAATGCTAGCCTCCAAATCTTGACCCTTCTCAAAAACAGCCTCTCACTCACCATCAGCAACAGTAGCTTGGCTCCTCCAAGTTCCTTTGGGGGTGACCCTTTGGCTCCCATTGCTTCCCAAGACAAGCACCACTTTGAGATCATGCATATCAAGCAGTCAGTTCAGGGTCACAATCATTATCATCATAACAAGTACAAACACGGTCCACGTAAGGCTTAAGGGCCTTTGCCTGTTTCTGTGTCTCCTTTCTCCATGTTCTGGGACTCTGAGGGTGTGGAGCAAAGGACATGCAGATTTCCACTTGTGGTGACCCCTTGCAGGCCCTATTCCCTTCTGTGCCTTGTACTCCAGTAGGCTCTAAAAAATATCTATGTCAAATAACTAGAGCCCTGCGTGCTATTGTTGATTGAGCTGCCCTGTCTGTCATATACAGTCATCACAGAGAGGCGTGATTACACATCTCCCCATTCCAGGAAACTGAGGCTCTGGAAGATGGTGTCATATGATACGGATCACAACCAGAAGTGGAGCCAGGTTGCCCAAACCAGGGCTCCCTGGTCCTGAGACTGTACCCCTGACCCCCACCCCAAATAGCCCCATTAGTGCTATTTGGTGAAGGACCCCCTACCTGCCTCCAGGTTTGCTGTACCACCTGAGCCCTCCCCACAATCACTGGGCACTTAGGTATCTGCCCACGCTGTGTCCTTTCCTGACCCATGATGCAGTACAAAGCCACTCTCAAACAGGGTTATTATTCCTAATCATAGGCAAGAAATCTCAGTTCAAAGCCACTTCTGATTCCATTCAAGTCAAGCAACAGTTCTCACTTTGCCTCTGTGACCCCCCTCCAACTGGCGCCAACAACACAAGATAAATCTTTCCTCCGAAATATAATAGTTTTTCTTTCCTCTTCCTGTTGAAGCCTCTGCCAGGTAATTAGCATAGGCTGACACCTTGATAGACGAAAAGAAAGGCATGAGATAATTCCCTTTTTCTTTAACCATTATAGTATGAAGGAGCCTTTCAATTTGCCAGTTACCCAATCCAGCATTCCTGCACGCAGCCCACCGTGTGACATGTTATTCTAGCTGATCCTTACCATCTCTGGTATTCATTACCAGCCCCAGGTCACATTTGATAGAGAAATTTTCCCTCTTTGCTGCCGACACCTTCCTGGTAGGAGGGGCAGCGAGGGTTCAAACTGGCTGGAAATTGCAGAGTTGATGTGGTCACCCTCCCTTGAGCACTCCAGCCAGTATCCTGAGGCCTTGCAAAGGCCTCCACGGGTCATTTTTGGAATCCACCCCCCCCCCTTTCCCTCTCTATGCTTAGTTCCTCCAACAAGGCTGGGCTTTGTCCAGACTCAATGAGTAACTAACACAGAAGTTGGTACCAGGGCAACAGGCCTCACCATGCTGGATTTTGGGGGAATATGGAAGATTTGGGGACATTGGACTAGAAAAGTTGAATGTTTTGATGGAGGCTTAATAGGTCATTCTAGTGCAATCTTCAAAGACAATAGTGTTGAGATCAATGTGGACTGTGGCAGTCCAGCTCAAGAGGTTTCAGAGTGAGAACAATATTAACAGCTGGGCTAGAGACCACTCTTGTAATTTTTTGACATTCTAGATTTCTGCTCTTGTCCTAAGAATCTGCCTGAGGCTGAATGGAAAAGTATTAGATTAATGTTCTTGGCAGAGGAGATTTCAAGACAGCCTAATATTGACTTTGCCATATGGCTAATAGTCACTCTAATGCAGAGATACAATAAAAAAGAGTGAACAGGCTAGAAGAGATACAAAATGAAGCCCCCCCCCCAAAAAAAGAGGGAGCATCAGTAAATTTAATGTTGGAGCCAAGGCTTGTGCTAAAAGAGGTGAGAAGATTAAAGAAACTAGACCTATTCTGGAATGGAATCAAAGGAGAAGTACTCTGTAAATGTGAGTCAAAGGCATTGGGGTGGGGGCCTGCTGCAGCCCGAGAAGGCAGCTGAACTGGGCAGCATCTTCTGGGTGGTTTTGGTGTCAAAGATGTGAAGGGTACAGGAATAAAGAGGTTATGAAATCTTCTTCTGTGGTTAAGAAGCACTGCCGAGGCCAGGCATGTGGCAAGAGAGTCTCTGCATGGAGGCCCTGAGAAGCTATGAAAATGAAGCCTAAGTTTTGTTGGAGACCCCAAGATACTGGAGATGTCAGAGTCGTGGGATACCTGCCAAGGGGGGGGGCTACACATAGGGAGTAGAAACAGCCCCACAGAGAAAAGGGTATTGTAGTCAGCAAATCCAGAAGGGCAGGGCTGTCTACACCCTTTAATATCCACCAGACATGGAGCTACAGGATTTGGAGTTTGCCCTGCTGGGTTTTGAGTTTGCTATTGGCCAGTATTTCCTCTCTCTGATCCCTTTCTTCCAGTTTGGAGGAATGGTAATGTATATTCTGTATCATTGTATATTGGAAATATATAACTTGCTTTTTTATTTTACTGGGGGGGGGCTGTGTTATTATTAGGAGATTGCCTTAATGGCTGGAGAGATGGTGCAGAGGTTAAGAGCACTGTCTGCTCTTTCAAAGATCCAGAGTTCAATTCCCAGCAACCACTTGGTGCCTCACAGCCATCTATACTGGGATCTGATGCCCTCTTCTGGCATACAGACATACATGCATGCAGGTAGAACACAGCACAAAATAATAAATAGAGGGATAGATATTACCTTGAGTCTCAGAAGAGACTTTGGACTTTTAAATTAGGTTGAGACTGAAAGACTGGGGACCTTGGAAGTTAGACTAAGTGCATTTTGCCTTATGACATGGCCATGAGCCTATGAGAGAAGGTTCCAGGAGCGGAATGTGGTGGTTTAATGAAAATGTCTCCCCCAGGCTAATATTTGAGGGCTTGGTCCCCAGTTGGTGGAACTATTTGGGAAAGGTTAGGTGCTGTGGCCTTGTTGGAGGAGGCATGTCGCTAGGCTATTCTTTGAGGTTTCGAAATACTCTTCTGTGGTTCCCATTGTGTCTTTCTCTCTGCCTCCTACTTGAGGTCAGGAGATGAACTCTCAGCCATTGCTGACCTAATGCCCTTGCTCTGTCACTGTGGACTCTAATCCTCTAAAACCATAAGCTTCAAATTAAACACTTAAAAATAAATAAGCCAGGCAGTGGTGGCTCATGTCTTTAACCCCAGCACTTAGAAGACAGAGGCAGGTGGATCATCAATTTCGAGGCTAGCCTGATCTATAGAGCCAGTTCTAGGATAGCCAGGACTACATAGAAAAACTCTATCTGAACAACAACAAAATGAGTTGCCTTGGTGATGGTGTTTTATCATAGAAAAGGAAAAGTGAGTAAAGATAGTAGGGCGAGCAGATTGGTCATCTAGTTCATAAGACAGAGAAAAAGCTACCCGGGCCAGCCAGCCAACCAAGGCCTCCCACGTTCAGAGGCCAGGCATCATGTATCTGAGTAGAAACTGAGACCAGAGGCCCGCTGACAACCCATCACAGCTGCCCCAGGAATTCCCTAGCTCCCATCTTCCAAGTCCCTTCCTAAGGAACAGATTCACTCCAGGCAAGAGACTGGGATGTCTCACTCTGTCCTCTTCTTGGGTAGAGAAGGTTCTGATCACCTCCTATGGGCCCAGAGCTGGGATAAGAGCTGGACCGAGAGCCTGGAAGACAGCCTCAGCCAGTGCAAGCATGCCTCCTCCCTTTAAGGTAGGGTATAGTGCCAGGCATGGTGGTCCATGCTCAGAGTTCAGCATTCAGGAGACTGAAGTGGGATGATTCTAAGTTCCAGACCATCCTAGACTTCTCCTTGGTAAGACCTTAACATTCTTGATTTCTTTTCTTTCCTCCTCCTCCTCCTCCTCTTCCTCCTCCTTCTCCTCCTCCTCTTTCTTGGGTCTCTGTGCAGCCTTTGCTATTCTGGAGCTCACTATTATAGACCAAGCCGGTCTGGAACTCACAGAGATCCATCTACCTCAGCCTACTAAATGCTGGGATTAAGGTATATACCACCCAGCTCTTTATTGTTTGGTATTAAGGGTATGCGATACCACAATAAGTTTTATTTTTATCTAAATGTGTGTGTGTAGCCTGATGTGGGTGTTAGAAACTGAACTCAGGCTCTCTAGAAGAGCAGTAGTTCTTAACCACTGAGCCATCTCTCCAGCCCAACCCTGTCCTCCATCTCTTCACACACGGGGATCAAACTGACTTTAGAAAGACTCGCACAAGTAAGATGATAGCATTTACAGTTTTGCTGCATTTGTTGTTCTTAATCCCCAGTAGGAGGGAAGGACCTGCATCTAAATACAGACATGAACAGTGTGACCTGGCTCAGCCCCCCTGCCCCCCATTTAGGCTTGTTGTCCCAGGTGTTATAGCAATATTAGCCGACAGCCTCCTCTGAGGTCAAAATCACATCAGCCTCAGGACATGACATCATCCAAGGTGATGCCTGTCTAGGTCTCCATATGCATAACTGACCGGAAAGAGTAGCCAGCTGCCCAGCTCCAGACACCTCTGAAGGATGCTCTAGTTCTAGAGTGCCCTGTGGGCCAACAAAGTCCAAAGCAGTATACATTCCTTCTGTCTCACTGTACAGGGACAAAGCCCAAAGAACACCTAAACAGATTCCATGCACAAAAGCAAAACAAAGCACACAACCCAAAACATTCTCCTTGCCTTCTTCAGCACTGTGAATGAATATTTTATAAATACAAATGTATAATAATTTTATTTGATTTTTTTGATGGGGTCTCTCTCTGGCTGGCCCTGAACTCACTATGCAGTTGAGGTTGGCTTCAAACTTATGCCTTTTGCCTCAGCCTCCCTTACAGGCACAATCCACCAAGCCCAACTATAAATATGTATTTATAAAATACATATATTGAGACAGGGTTTCTTGTAATCCAGGCTACCCTGGAACTCATAACCCTCTTGAAGTTTATAATCCTCCTCTAAGGGGCTGAGATTATAGACATGTGCCACCAAGCCAGATTTATGGGGACACAAGCCAAAGCCTTGTGTGTGCTAGGTTTCACTGTGTAGATACATTATTAGGCCTATTTTGACTTTTTAAGACCAGATTTCACCATTTAGCCCAGGCTAGCCTCAGCCTCTTGAATGCAAAGGATTATCAGTGTGTGCACAGTTACAGCTGGTAAATATGCATAGATTCAACACCGGAAAATCCCAGCATGTGCGGACTCTTGCCTGTATTTCTCACCTTTCTTTCTGCATCATCGTGTTTGAAATCTCAACTTCATACCACTCCCTGTTTTTCCTTCTTGGCATTTATTATTTATTGCTAACACACACACACACACACACACACACACACACACACACATATACACATACACACACACACACACACACACCTTGCTTCTTTTGTCTCTTCTGTAGAACTTAAGGAATTTGAGCTGCTTAGTTCCTATAGTAGCCTACAGCTTATATAGCCTAGGAGTGGCTGGCACATGAAAGGTATTCAACTGTTTTTATCATACTGTGCCTGGAACCCAGGAGACAGAATTGATATAAAATGAATTACTGAAGGAAGGAATGAACAAGGCAGTGTCTTCCAGCTGGCTCCCTCTAAAGGCCATTTTACTTTCAGGGACCTCACGTCTCTCTAGTGACCTCTCCAGGTGTCCACAACCACATGATCTGTAAACCTCACATTAGACTCTCTGACCCTGGTCAGATTAGTCTGTGGTTATAAGCCAGGGCTCCAGACAGGAACCCTATGGGTTCAAACCTCAATTCTACCGCTTACTAACCAAGGGACATTGCATTAGAAAGTCTCTCCCTGCAAAGTGAGGGCACTGGCACAGCTTGCAATGAATCCAAGGAAGGTTCTGCTTCCCACAGCCTGACCTCTCAGAGGGCAGGGACAAGCCTGTAAGTTTGCAGTCGATTGCCCAGCACTTCCCAGAGGCCTCAAAAACTGAAAAGTGAAGCCTGGAAGGCAGCTTAGTGGCAGAGTACTTGCCTAGCATGCACGATTTCCAGAATTACAAAAATAATTGAGTAAATAAAAACATCAGGCAGTGAATTTCTGATATCCCCCTCTACCTGACTCCAAGCACACTGTGGAGAGGAAGTATCCCAGTGGCCATGATCTGAGGCTTTCTTTCCAGTTACTCTGACTTCCTTTCTCATTCCTCAGCATCTCTATATGTGATAGATGGGGGTGGAGAGATACAGCAGTCAGTATTATCCACTCTTTGTCTATATGCCCACATCTAGATTCAAGCTGTGATCTCGCTGCTTGAAACCTCTGAATAAACCTCAACCCTTGCTCTGGTGCCCCATTCTCACTCCAGAGTCAACTAAGTCCTGCCCTGCCTCCACACAGCCAGTAACGCCTCATATCATACTGTTCTTACTCTTTTCTATTTCCTACATATACGGACCAAATAATCGTCCTACATTTCCTTTTTCTGGGCCAGTCTCATGCTATATTCTACTGCAGGTCATTATTTCACCTACCTGCCAGGTATCGCCAAATCAACACCAGTCTAGCGCACTGCCCTAGGTACTTCTTCGAGGACTTGCCATTTCTTCCATCTCCTCCTCTGTCTTTCTAATCACCTCAGACAATGGCAAAACTCAACCTCCCTACTGTGCAGATGAAGCAACAAAGGCACTGAGATTGGGAACCACCACCCCAGCCCATTCCGCCTTCCAACTCAATAACTGGCACCACCGACCACCAAGACGCCAGAAACAAGCATTCTTCACCTCGTCCTTTCTTCCACAGCCCAGTGGTTCCCAACCACGCAGACCGGATTGAATCACTTCCCAGGCAGCTCATTTCTCTCCAGCAATATCTCCTTGGTCCATGTGAGCTGAGCAAACCCTGCCCTGGATGCTTATCAAGGTCTCCTCTGCCTTCAGTATGGCCCCATCCATTCTATACATTATACCACTTATGTTTCTCTGACACATATTCATTCAACCCACTCATTCAACAAATGGTTATTGAGAGGTTACTGTGTGCCAGGCACTGCCCTGGATACAAGGGTATAACAATGAAACAAACAAAACCATTGTCTTCATAAGGCTGTGCTCCGATGAGGTGGTGAGGGACCAGTGGTAAGTACTCGTGTAAATTTGCAGTGTTCTATGGTGGCAACTGCTACTGAAAGGGACTAGCTAAGGAGGAAACCAGAGGGTGTTCAGGCAGGGGAGGGAAGGAGCCTACGCCTGAAGAGGTGGGAGAGCATTCTCTCAGTGACACCTGTGGCTGGACCAGGCAGCTAGAACATCAAGTGCAAATCCTGGGAAAGAACAGGGCTTTGCAAACTCCCTCTTAAGGAAGGATGCAGAGTCCTACAAGGCTAGAGAAATGAGAAAAGAGGGGAGGGGCTCAGCGGCTCCCACCTGTAGACCCAGAACTGGGCTGGATAAGGTAGAATGATTACCATTTAGTTCTAGGCTAGCTTAAGCTACATAGTCTAGGCTAGCCCGAGCTATAGAATAAGGCCAAAACCCAAAAAGGAAGCCTGTGAAACATATCAGCAGCTTAAGACACTTGCTACCAAGCCTGATGATTTGAGATCAACTCCCAGGAAGCACAAAGGCAAAAGAGAGAACCAACTCCCACAAGTTGCTCTCTGAGCTCTACAGGCATACCAAGGTGTGTTCCCATGAGCTTACTGAATAAATAAATAGTTGTCTTTTTTTTTTTTTAGAGAGGGGAGGGGCGAGACTTGGTAACTGCCCTCACCTCACAGTGTCTTCCCAAAACATTGAAAACATTGGCTTGGCCCACCCCGTGTGAGAGGTAAGGTCACTAGGCAGAGCAGTGATGTGCTCTGCCTCAATTTTTAGCTGGATCCTTTTACCTTTGGTGTGGAGAGGAGACAGCAGGGAGACCAGCCAGGAGGCCATTGTAGCCATGCAGAAGACGGATGTGACAGCAGGGACAGGGTGCTGTGGAAGGGGCAAGGCATGGTCAGATGCTCTATGAAGTATGACAGCTGGGCTGACGATGGCTGCTGCTGAGCTACTTGTTGGGTGTAAAATGAAGAACCGGAAATGACATCAAGGATGATGAGGATTTGATGGCTCCCCTATATGCTACTGTGCTAGGTTGGTCCAAACCCTTTGCCGAGGAGTATAATACTTCCTGATCTCTTGCCCACTGCATGATCTTCCAGTACCAATGAGTATTAATTAATACTATTTAACAGTTTCCCTCCCTCCCTCCCTCCCTCCCTCCCTCCCTCCCTTCCTCCCTCCCTTCCTTCCTTTCTTGTTTTGGGGGATGAGGATTAAGGCCTGGAAGCTCTTGATCTTGCTATGTAGACCAGGCTGGCTTCTAATTCAGAGATCTGCCTGCCTCTGCCTTCCAGCGCTTGGATTAAACATATGCTCCCGCACCACAGCCATCCCAACTGTTTTTCTAAGCACGTGGAGACTGATTTAAGCTCCACGGTCAGCCATGACTTCACTCTCCTAAATTTAAATCCTTTAGTAGGCGAATACCCAGACAGGCCTCATCTTTGCCTGATGAAATTGCCTTCTTCTGAGAAGCCAGGTGGAGTGAGGGTACCCTGCTCTGTGCTCTGAAGTTGTCCTATTCTGTTGCTCTGTTTTGGCATCTAGGGGATGCAGAGACCATCTCTGCTCTCACTGCTGAATCCGGAGACAAGAACAGAGCCTGGTACATAGGCTCTGGTAGTAATGACCTTCGGAATGATGAACTCCAGACATTCCACCTCTTCAAGCAAGCTCACACCGCCTCTCAGTGTCTGGGGTCTGTGTGTCACCATTGTTCCCTGCGTGGTAGATATTTACAGCCGCTTTCGCTGAGCACTTACTTTGCCCTTAATGGCAATTTGCATAATGCATTCTCATCCAACTCATCCATGATATAAATATGATGAGATATCTCCATTTTACAGGTAAAGAAACCGAGGCTTTATCAAGGTCAGCAAATTCCTAGTCAGAATGCAGTTGTGAGTTGCTAATTACTTTCTGACAATCGAACTTGACTTTAGGCAAAGCCTGATGCAGAACCCACAAGTCAACAATTGAACAAAGAGGCAGTCCAGGGTGCGGGGCAGAGAGAAAGGCTCCTCCTTCCTCAGCCCCCTCTCTTCATTCATCTCCTTTTCGCACCCTTAATAAAAGCCCGGAGATTGATCGATGGAGGGGGCTGATTTCCCCGTGAGAAAAACATCCTTTATACAAGAACATTCAAACAGGATCAGAATTCGTCCGCGAGGCACGGGCATCACAAGACAACTGGGGACGGAGAGTTGTGGGAGAAGGAGGTGCAGAGGGATGGGGAACAATCTTTTATTTATTTATTTCCCTCTAGGAGCCTTCACCTTTCATTAAAACAGCCTCCGGATGTAGGTGCAATCAAACATTCATTAGACAAGCAAGGTACATTTAAGAAAAAGCTAACAACGCCCAGCGCGCGCGCACATCCACACATGGAGCCATAATCAATCTGCGAAATGAAACCAGGTCTTTCAGGCGAGAAAAGCAGACCCTATTCCTCCGCACCCAGTTCCACAGGCCCTGAGTCCCTGTCCCTCCCACGATCCCGCACCTGCGGGGGGCGGGGCCTGCTCCCCATCCTCCTGGCCTCTGGGGCGGGACAAAAAAAGGGGGGGGGTCACTCTCAGCTGCTGAACCTTGGCAGTTTTTTCCATGGAGCTCACAGAATTCTTGCATCTGTCCCCAAACCTGAGTTTATCCCTTGCCCAACATAACCCTCGGTTTAGGATAGTGGGGCGGGGGGCAAGTGTCCCACATGTTGGTCCTTCGTCCTGTCAATCAGGAAGGGCTTCCCGGAGGAGGGAATGGCGGCGGAGCAGGGTGGGGAATGGGGGTAAGGAAGCGGCTTGACAGATGGGGAGTGGGAGGCTCTTCCCAGCATATGGGGCTGCGTGGGTGGAAGGAGTCTGGGCCGGGCGGGGGATGGAGGGGCGCTGGGCTGCGGAGACAATCCTTGGAGCGGGGACACGCGCTGGAGCGGGGGGGTGGGCGTGTGAACCGGACGGAGGGGAGTGGAGGTAACCCCCAAAGGTGGAGGCGGGGAGTGGGGGTGGCCACGGCCGAACTCACCCCGGAGCCAGAGAAGGCGCCTGGCGCCCAGCACCTTGCACAAGGGCGCCCCCTTATGGGACCTAGGGAGGCAGTCGCAGTTTCTATTTTCTGGGGGAAAAAAAAAAACAGTTTAGCTGAATCTTTTAAAAATCAGTTTATCTGAATCCCTTTTTTTTTTTTTTCTTTTTTCTTTTTTGAGACAAGGTCTTATGTAGCCCAGGCTGGCCTCGAACTTGCTATATTGCGTGGATGACCTTTAACCTCTGATCTTGCCTCCACCACCTTAGAGCTTGGATTACAGGAGTACGGCACCACACCAGGTTTAAATTTAGGCAGATACAGCCCCCCACCCCCACCCCGGGCTAGACTGAGATCGCCCTTCCAGAAGCATCCCGGCCCACTTTACAGTGCAGAGAATTGAGGCCAGCGAGGTCATAGAGGCTGATTTGAAAGAAGCAAGATTCTAATCCACGTATTCCTTTTCTCCGCATGTAAACAGAGCTTCTTGCATGCAGGAGATACACCGCAGGGTATAAGTGAACAGGTCCTTGGCTTCCTGGGGCCATATAGTCTAGGTGAGGAGGCCTAGACTAACAAATGAGCAAAATAACGTCCCGCTGAGGAGTAAATGAATCCGCATGTGGTGATAGGCAGGGACTAGCTTTCCTGAGCCTCCCCCTCACCACTCCCTAGGGAACCAGGATGTGTCAGCCTTGGCTTCAAGGCAGGAACAAAGGAAGCTGGCTCTGAGGGTGGAACCATGATAGAGGGGTGCAGATCCCCAAGGCCAGAACATTCCCATTTCCAATGTGGCTCTCATGTTCTGTCACTAACACCTACAACTTCGGGCTCTTCCGCTATGGCCGAGCAGCTGAATTATTTCTTCATCCCAACCTGATGAGGTTTTAATACAGCAGCCTGTGCTGGGGTTATTATTGTTTTCTGTACATTGATCCCAGCTACTCTAACTAGGCAGGTTCTGAGATGGAGTGGGGAGGGGTCTCCACTCTGGAAAAATGTATGGCAACACCAAGGCTTGATGTGAGCAGAAGGCTGGAGCATTCAGGCAACATAAACCATGATTTCAGCCCTGCTTGGGCTGCTGTCAGAGTGTGGGATTGAGGTGTGAAGGGGCCGAGTCTATGGTCTATAAATTAAGCTCAGAACACTGGGCTATGCTGGAATAACCAGGTCACTGGGCAGTTTTGCAGCTCCAAGCAGAAAGAGGAAAGGGGGAGGTTGAAACCAGCTCAGTAGGCTAGCAGACACCTGTAATCCCAGCATCCAGGGGCCAGAAAGCAGCAGGGTCAATGCAAATGTGAGGCCAGCCTTGTCTACATGAGTTTTGGGCCTGCCAGGGCTATATAGTAAAATCCTGTCTCAAAGAATCAGAAAATTAAAAAAAAAGGGGGGGTGTGCTAATTCTAGGTCTGTGGTTTACAGTTTAGACACCCATGGGTCACTTGGTCCCTCTCACTTGTAAAATAGGAGTAGCATCAGCAAACTGGTTTCTGCTCAGCATTTCACAGTGTAGGTGATAAGATGGTAATGGTAAGCACAAATGTCTGTAGTATGGGAGGAGGAGGCCTGTGGTACACTCCCTGGAGAGAGCGTTATGAAACTTAGGTGGACAGAGATGCCAGGCCCACGTGAAGGACTATTACTGTTGAGTCACAGCCAGCTCGTAGATGATAATAAAGGCATGAGGAGGCACCAGGCAGACACACACACCTAGTCACTCCCACATTCGGTCAGTGACAGACAGATTCAGTCTCTGACAGCTGTTTAGGCTTGCCACTGAGGTAATTCTCTCCTGCCTCCAGCCCTGCCTGAGAGTGGAGAATGTGAGACACAGGTTTCCACTTGCTGGGTCTCTTTCTACGGTGCTAGTGGACACTTGAATCTGGCCTCTCAATGTACAATCTCAGCCTGACTCCTCTCTGGGCCAAGCCTCAGCATCCTCACTTGGTCTGGAGCTGTCTACCCATGCTACCTTAACCTCTCCCGGCGCTCTGTCTTTGTGTCTGCAATTTGTTCTTCCTGGGACAACTTTACTTCTAAGCTCCAACCTTTTGAGGAAGAGAAACTTCGTCTTCTGTATCATCAACAATAGTAGATGATCAATAAAGATTTATTAAATTGAGTTGTCTCCACCTCGGTTGACTATGGTGGTGCTCCAGGAAGATTAAGTTTAAAATAATAAAAAGTAAATAATTTTTCTTATTAACATGGATTAATTATACATGATGAGTTTCGCTATAATGCTTTAATGCATGTACTTAACATTCTGATCACAGTCACAGCACCCGCCTTACCCTTTCTTGTTCCCTCCACCTTTGGTCATCTTATTCTTTTCTCAACCAGATCCTCTTCTGCTTCCGTCCTGCCCGTTCTCTCCATGGACCCAGTGAGTTTCATCAGGGTTAACCTGGAATTTACAGCAATCCACTTGCCTCAGCCTCCCAAGTGTGGGGATTATGGGCATGTGCTATCAGCTAGGAATATTTTGAGTGAGTAAACGGATGGCAGCATTGGGAACCACATCTCCTGTTTACTTCTGAGGAGAGCCTTCTCATGTCTCAGCTCTCCATCCCCACCTCCTCATCCCCACCTCCATCACAGCTCTGTCTTCCCTGCCTTCTTTCTCAAGCCAGGATTCAGGTCCTCTGGCTCCTTTGCATAAAGCACTGAACTACCGCTGCCCCTGCTCCGGCTTCCTAGGGAATTTCTGGCCTCCTTCCATTTCTAAAATGCATAACTCTGGTCTTCAGACACTGTGAGGCTGGGCATCTCTTTCCCCACCACCCAGCTGGATCTCGCAAATGCCGAGTCATCATCAGCTGGTGCCTGTCTCCACGTTTCCATCACCTCTAGCCAGAGGAGGAGCTGCCAGGATCAAACCCAGAAGAAAGACCCACTTCCGGAAGCATCCAAAGGGTGGCACTCCTGAATCCAAGGGTGTCAGCCTCCTCTCCCGCACTGTCAACCCTTCACCAGTTGTGGATCCACACCTGGAGAGCAGGCCTGGGCTAAAGCCCTTGTGTTACCTAGTGCCCCACTCCTCCTGTACCCATTCCCTCTAGAAGCATGCTGGCAACCCAGCCTCAGTTTCTATCTGGGGCTAAGGAGCTAAGGAGCTGCCAAGGGCACATTTGCAGGGCTGCATCACAGCTGCAGTGCCTGTGAACGCTAATAATTAAGCCCCTACAAACCGCCTGCAGATAACCGTAATCCCTTGTATTTATACAGCCCTGAGCACATTTGGAGGCTTCTTCATATATATTATCTTGTGTGATCTCCCACAATAATCCTGTTGGGTAGTTCTGGGAAGGGAATTACTGTCCTTATTTTGAAGAGGAGAAAACCAAGACTTAAGGAGGAAAGACTCATTTGAGGTGACACAGCCTATGGACCAGATCTGGCGCCAGGACACCGGTTCCTGACAGTCCAAGGCTGTCAACTATATCCTTGCCCAAGATTCTGAGGCCCATTCCTGAGAGGGCCTGCAAACTACAATTCCTCCTGGTTCTTCTGCCTGTTTCGGTCTCTTCACAGTAATAAATAGGTGTTGAGCACACTTATGCAACTAAAATTATTTAATTTAACACAATCTTATAAGTGATATTATTAGCCTCCATGGTACTGATGCAGTGGCCAAGCACAGAGTGGTTAAGTAACTTGCCTGGAGTCACATAGACTATTTAGATTCAGGACAAGCCCTTAGTCTGCTTGAACAAACTGAGACTTTAACTACTAGCTGCAAATCTGTCCCTAATTTAACTGAGGCTATGACTCAGAACAAACTTCCAAACCTAGTGTCATTGGGCATTCTTTTTTTGTAGCTGTCTGCACTTCCGGGTCATTCATATATTTGCCCACCCACTGGACAAATGTTCCTGAGGACTTCCTCTGGGTCTGGCATTAAGAATACTAGAAACACTGGAAGCTGAAGAGCTGTCTCGGCAGTTAAGAGCACTTTCTGCATTTGCCAAAAGACTGTTACCCACGCGGAATGTCTTACTTGTAATTCCATTTCCGAGGGATCTGGCATCTTTTTCTGACCTCTGTGGGCACTGTGAGCATGTGGTTCATATACAGACAAGCACACACTCAATTTAAAAACTTAAAAAAAAAATCCCAACGATTATTAAGAACACAGTGACTCAGATTCCCACTCTGGAGTATTTGTGCCCAGGCTGGTGAGATCCAGAAGGGCTTCCTGGAGAGACATAAAGGATGAATCCTAAGGATGAGTAGGAACTAGGGGCAGAGGAGTACACCAAACATTCCAAGAAAAAAAGAGACAGAGAGTGCTGGAGTGAAGCATGCATGGTATACATGGAGGAGCAGACCGCGGCTTATATGGTGTCTGGAGGTAGACTGAGCCAGGCAGAGCTATGGCGAGGATGCTGTGGAAGCTGGGCATGGGCACCGGGGACACTGCCCTATTTAGTTCAAGATTTTTCACGTTGCCTCTGCTTCTAGCACCTTGGAGTCAGTCCCACAGGCCATGGGGCTACAGGAAAGCCGTCTACCAGAGCTGGACTGCCTCGAGAGGTTTGGAAATGTGGATGGGGTAGACATTGGGAGATAGATGGAAGAGCCAATGTATACTTTCAGCATCCCTCTGTGAGGTATCCATTCAACAGCAGGCAGGAAGAAGGACATTCCAGGCAGCAGGAAGAGAATCTGCAAAATTCCGGAGATAAAAGCTAGCAAGACTTGCTAGAGAGCAAGCAGAGGCTGATATGGTAGAAGGCAGCATCTGGCTTGGGTGCCTCCATGACCACAGTAGGATTAAACTCTAATAATTTAGTGGGCAAGAGTCTAGATAGGGGCTCTTCATCTCTGACCCCTGGGTCCAGTTCCAAGGTCCTACTACACTCATGGGTAAGTCACTATCTCTATGATTCTTAGTTTTCTCAGATGTAAAATGGGATTATGAGGATTGACAAAAATGCATGAAACATCCACCCTATAGTGAACACAATATCCAAGCTGAATTATCATTACCATCACCGAGGTTACAAACAGCCTTGTGGTGGGAAACCTACGCTGAAGTACTACCTCAGAAGGGAGGGCTCTCATTTTGAAAAAGTAAAAACAAGTTGTGGCATGTGCTTATCTGTAATCTCCACATTCACAGGGACTTGTGAAATTTCATCTGCAACTGTTAGCTCAGGGTGTCATCCCATCCCAAATCAAATGACGGATGCTGGATGTCACAGGAATGACAGAAGCAGCAACCAGCAAGCAGCAGGCTTCTGGCAGGGGAGTGGCAGGACCCTCTCTGTCTTTGGATGATGGGGACCCTTCAGCCTACAGAAACAGCTCTACCTGCCCCAGTTAAGAGGAAAAATGAAGTCAGCTAGACTTTTCTAGAGTAAATGTCCCACGCAGAGTCTGGGATAGGCAGGGCTTTAAATACTTACTGTCCTCTTGGCTGCGGGTCAGTCTCTTAGAAGCTGACTTACACTTCTGAATTTGTCTGTCACAAGGCTCTCAACAGACAGGTGACCAAGGAGGTTATACTCAGGAATCCCGTAGATCAGCTCTGCTCCTACCTTATCTGTGCAGCACAGCAGGCTGCTTACCAGGGTTTTAATGTCTTCCCCCATGCTGTTTCAAGGACTGTGTAAAGACTCAAGAGATAATGCTTACACAGAGCCCTGCATATGCTTGGGTGCTAGCAGTCATCAGCCCTAGGTCATGCTCTCTTTTGGAAAGTTTGACTTACTGAGGGTAGGAAAGAGGCATAGGCTGCCTGTCTAGGATGATGGATATCCCAGGAGACTACTGTCACTTTAGGCAATGACAGGTGGGTACCCAGGTACCAAAGGGTCAGAAGCTGAGAGGGGACTGTAGGTTGGGGACAAACTTGCCACAGTGAGGTTCCATGAGCCCCTCCTCTGTGCCTCTGAGTACTGCATGGGTGTTCAGAGGTTGAGTATTGGATGGGTTCTGCAGGGGACATGCTGGTGACCAGATTTTGGTGGAGACAGTAAAGCCAATCATTTTGCTGAATTTTGGAAGCTTGAAGTTAAAAAAAAAAATAGTGCGCGCGTGTGCACACACACACACACACACACACACACACACACACGAGGAGAGAGAAATGATTTTTCTGCAGTTGTTTTGGTATTTAGGGAGTAATTTGCCAACTTCAAGTTGAAGTTAATGAAGTTGGGGTAGGCAGCTTCCAGGGGAGTTGTGCTGCTGAGGATTTCAGTGGAGCAGCCAGCAAGAGGGCTGCACGGGTGGTCGACAGGAGCGTTAACAGTGACACATTTTGTATTTGTCATCAGAATGGAGCCCCCGGGCACAGGGGCAGTGCCCATGGCCGCTCAATGGTGTATTTGTCATGTGGCCAGTGACACAATCAATTGACCCCCTTACACACCGGTGTTTATTAGCCATTGTATAAATATTTCACCCCTCCCCAGCTGACACATAATCTCTTCTTTGCTGCCTCTGACAAATGAACATTTCTCTGTAGACTCTTAAATGAGTATGTGTCATGGCTATGTCACTGATTAATTTTTTTTTTACCACCATGAACAACGATGCATAGAAATGTAACTTATATTCATTTCCCGGCTTGAGCCCAGCTGTCTAAAATATTCCACCAGCAGCTACGCCTGACAGACAGCTATCCCTGTGCTTGGGCGTGCTGACATGTGGCTGTGTCAGTGCCAACTTGTTAATTACTGGCTTTCTCTTCTGGCCTGGCTGCTGAATAACCAGCCACAAGGAAAGGACCTTAGTCACTGTTGGGACCTAGGAGGACTGCTGTGGAGCACTCTAGGGGCCAGCTCCCCAACCTGGCCTAACCACACAAGCATTTTTTCCACCTCTAAGCATTGGTCTTGTTTTGCAAATGTCCCTGAAGTCACCTTAGTAACACTGTCACATTAGACCCTTCATCCACTCTTCTCTGTGAGATCCAAGGGTAGAGCTCGGACCTTTGTCTAGAAATATCTGCTGACCAGAAATCAACTATGGAGCAATTAGTAAGCAATGTACCAGCCACACTGGCACCTTGCAAGCCATCTTCTCAGTGAACATTCTAGAAGTACCTACTGTGTGCTAGGTGCTCAGCCAATAAACAAGACAGGCCTGCAGACCTGGCCCAGAGGAAAAGGTAACCGTAGCTTAGGATAAATATTAAAAGAGAGGCTCACACAGAGAGAGATCAGGTTGTGGTGGAAACTGGCCCCTGGGACGCACTTTGGAGGCCCTTCCTGTCCCCAACAGTGATTGAAGTCCTGTGGCTGGTTGCCTAGATAAAGTTTAAGTTCCCTAGGGGCGAATCAGAGGCTCAGGGGTTAGACACTGGCTATTCCCTGCTCACAACTGAAAGGACTAAAGGACAGCTTTTGCCTTTAGCCATGTAGCATGGGTGTAGCAGAGTTGAGTGAAGAGCCCATGCCCTCTGACGCTAGAGTCTGGACAGCTAATCATTTTCCATCAAACATCACAGGCTCTGTCCTTGGCCTGGGCTTCCTGGTTTTCCTTTCTGTGGTTCTCCTTCTTCTTCCCCATTCTTCCCACTTCCTGCTTCCATGAAGCTCCTCAGTCACCTTGGGCCACAGAGCCGATTCAGCATCCCTGCCCCCAGTGACCCTATCCATCTGCTGCTTACCTCTCCCTACCCGCCCACCTACTGGCACTGGCCTGAGCCTTCAGCAGGTGTCTAGACTGCCCCTACTCCACCCCCACTCTATGCACCTGTGTCCCTTGCACCTGGGTCCCTTCCCTGATGTCACGGTCCCTGGGCTAGAAGCCAAATGCATCACACCTGGGGACACTTGCCATGTATTAACTAGCTCATACCAGCTCTCCTGTTGCCCTCAGGCTCACTAGAGACCAACCTGACAAACAGACCCCATCCCCCGCAAGGCCTCATAGAACTGGACAGCTTCAGGGAAGCTGATATCCCTTGGTGCTATTTTTCCAAGTCCCGTTCAGATGAGTCAAAACCACTAAGGATAGCAGGAAGAGGAGGGGATGGGGTTGATCAGAGTCCTGTGCTACTTATGGAAAAGCGGATCCATTTCTTACTGTCTTGCAGACAGAGGACACTGGAATCAATTACATCACAGAGCGTTGGGAGAGCCTGGAGTTCCTGGGGCAACTCCAGCGCACAGTAGGTACATGACAAGCACTCTCTTCTCTTTTGACAAAGGTTGTGACTCAATCATCTTCCAATCAGAGAAGAAGCTGGATAAAGCTGGGCCTGTGGTGTCCCGTCCCCCCCCCCCGTCCCCCCCCCCGTCCCTCCCCCCATCCCCCAGGCTCCAGATCTCATGTAACACTTTCCCTCTTCCTCCTCCAGGGCTTGATGATGGGGTCAGGGCAGGATGGTAGGAAACTGACTGCAGGGATGAAGCTGTGCATGGAATGTACTCTGCCCCTCCAACAGTGACATTCCAACCTTTAGTGCACCAGACAAAGCATGTGTCAATGTACATGATGTCATTGGAAAGTCACAAGACCCCTGGTGACTTAGGGGTGACTAGCTTACTTCTGTCAAAAAGCTTAAAGCAGTCACAGAGGCAGAACCTGGATTGACTTCTCCCTTAATGCAGGGCTCTTAGCTACCACCCTGTGCTGCTTCCATATGCCATCCTAACAGAGCCATCCACATCTTTCTCCAGGGAGGAGCCGCAGCAGGCCCACCTGCTCTGACGTCATCCCAAGCCCGCTCTGACATCACCTCCCATAAGCTTCTCTGCCCTACCCACTGAGGCCCAGTGGAGTGGGGTCAGGGACAGTGGAAAGAATCCAGATGACACTGAAATGGGTTGGAACAGGACAGCTGGCCTGGGAAAGAAGTCATGAAAAGGCTTGCATTGCCTCCCTTTAAACATTTCCTTGTTCAAAATGGAGCACCAAGCCCCGGAAATCAGGACAAAAGCACCACCCACAGCTCTGGTCTTGATGACTCAGATTCCACCTCCCACAGCCTCCTCCTGTGTGTGTTTCTGAATGTGTGTACCCGCGTGTGCGCCTGTCAGTGTGTGAAGCTATCAGCTGTGTATGTGCGTTCATGTGAGCATGCACAGACAGGAACCCACTCATCCACATGCCTGAGAAGTATCCATCTGTAAATCTGTCTCCAAGTCCTGACCATTGTGATGACCCAAATGGCCAACGAGAATCAAAAGGTGTAGAGTTTCATGTTTTAGGCAGTGTGCTGAGTGCTGACATAATAGCATGGACTTTTGACCACCGAGTGCCAAATTAATCCTATTGTGCTGATGATGAAACAGAAGCACAGAGAAGTTAAAATTCTTTCCCAAGGTCACACAGCCAGGAAATGGAGAAAAAATCAGATGCCAAAAATCTGCACAGTAGAGATGTCCTTCCCTCTTTTCCCCTCTAAGGAGTTTGGAGAGAGAAGACCAGAGGAATCCTTGGTGACTAGAAGTCAGCCTGGGTCCCTGAGGGAGAAAGGAGACCAGAAGCCAGAGCCTCCTGTGTGTGTGTGTGTGTGTGTGTGCACGTACATGGTGGGGGGCGGCAAAAGGCAGATAGACACATGAGCAGGAGGGGGCAGGGCAGCTGTCTCAGAACAGGTGTCAGAGAAGCTGTGACAGCCACTTAGAACCACAGTGGCAAGCCTCCTTTACATGGCTATTTGCATATATTTGCATACATTTGCATCACCAAATCTGTAAAATCGGTCTTAATGGTCCCTGCCTCCGAAGACTGGCAGAAGCGGGTAGGGTGGGAGTGACAGGAAGGGCCTTGGGAATTCAAGAAGGAAACGAGGGAACATTTCCGTGGGTCCTGGGAGTCACCGGGCACTATCAAGACAGTTTCCACAAGAAAGAAGGAAGAGACCTCCCAAGTGCCTACAAGAAAGTCTCATCTTTCCTAGTTCATATCTAACTACTTGGCATATCAGGAAAGAGCGCAAGGGATGCAGAAATTTGGGAGAGCGGAAGAAGGCTGGGGACCCGGGCCAGTGGGAACGCACAGGGCTTCTCACAATGCCTCCACCTCGGGGGCCGCCCACTGGCCGCCGGAGGTCAGTGACTCGGTATTAGAGCACCATCTGGTGGACATGCACGGAAATGGGTCTTCTTGGCTGCAGCCCTTTCCTATGGCTGCAAGAGATACGTACCCACTTGCCTGTGCCCACAGGTACATACGGTGGAAACGGGGTCGATGCGGGTCCAGGGATTTAAGATCGTCTAGAAAATCATGAGACTCGTACATATTAACTGTAGAAAATTATAAAAATGAGGTTATGTCAATCCCAACAGAATGACCTTGGACAATTGACCTCAGTCAGTTTTTATCCTTACAATAGGTGGGAGGAAGGGATGATAAGATTGGCTTTTGAGAATAAACGGATATGGCAAGCTTGTTGAAAGGGCACAGGGTATAACATTTAAGACTTGAGAATTGCATAACCTTGAGACTTCCTTGAAATTTGTACCTTGATTTGTCTTATGTCTGGCTTTTTCTCCATCCTGGCGCTAGCCCAGCACAATGCCAGGCACATGGGGGGCACTTCATCAGCAAGACTAGTGGCCATCTGTTTATGAGTACTGGAGGGGTATCAAGCCTTGGGAAAATAGTACTTCAACCTGCTCCCATCTGGCTGGGTCTGGCTAGAGTATAAAAGGAGGTCAGGGGCTGTAGGTGAGGGGCCACTTCCAATGCACCAGGAATAAGTAAACAACCTTTAAATAAAAGTGAAACATCGAGGAGCCCTCTTAGGTTCTCTGGCCAACAGATATAAGGAAGACACTCCAGCCTGATTCTGAGGTTCAGTAAGCTTTAGCTGGAAGGGCACCGTTGCCACTGTTGGGGACAGTCTGAAAGAACAATGGCAAAGGGATGTGACATAGCACAACAGTAAAGCACAGAGCAATGGCCTCAGGTATTAGCTTTGTCTGCACAAAAGTGGAAGACACATGGATAGTCCTTGTCTCCTGGGGAATAGAGGATGATATGTTTGATTGGTCAGGAGACCGATTCCTAAGGACACAAGTCAAGTCAGTGAGAAGGATGAAAAGATGGGGAGGTAACTGAATGTGCAAACCTCTGGGTCTCAAGTAAACCACAGCATAACATCTGCTGCTGGAGCTTCTCCTCAAGGAGACAGAATGATGTAATTGCTGAGTGAGTGTCTCTCAGTCCATCCAGAATATCTGCACAATGGTCCTTAAAGAGAGAAGTCTAGGTACTGGGGATTGAAGCTACACGTGTATAGAGAACAGCCACCTCCCATCCAGTTGACTGAGTTCTACCACTCAGGGCACTCAGCTTGCCTTTAGACTGATGCCTCAGGCATCAGGGTGACTGCACTGAACCCCTCTCTTTACCCTGGAAGAAACAATTCTTAAGTTCTTAATAAAAAATCAGTACCGTCTCCAGATTTGGGCTCATCTTGCTTGTCCATGGTGCTTCCATCTAAGAAGATGCATGATAGCCAGTCATGGTGATGCACGCCTTTAATCCCAGCACTCAAGAAGCAGAGGCATGTAGATCTCTATGAGTTCAAGGCCAGCCAGGGCTACATAATGAAATTCTAGTCCAAAAAAACAAAAAACAAACAGGAGATACATGATGAGGTCAGCTAAGACTTTTATAGTTTCAGCTTACACTTAGGACTTGGATCCATTAATTTTTGAAAGTGGTGTGAGGTAGTGACGGATGGTGACTAAGAGATTCATCATCCTACCTCTGTGACCTAGAGACAGCCAGCACAGGGGAGACAGAGACCAGCCCCTGGGTCACTTAGGGAAGATGAATGGCAAGAACACGTCCCCTTAGGTTTGGGCTTGGAGGAGCTTCTTGTATGTGGTCTTCTCTATACAGAAACTTCAGGCCCTTAAGGGAAGGCCTTATGATGCCTCACCCTTAGCCGAGCAACTATCAAAATGATGATTGCTAGGGAGGGGAAGTTATTTTTCCTTGGAAGTGTGGCAGCTGATAGGTTGCCCAAATGTATGCAGACATCACTAGTTGGACTCAGTTTGGCTATTTTTTTTTAACATGAAGTTAGAAAGGGCATGTATCTGGTGTAAGAGAGTGTGTGGGGGGAGCTGGAGATAGACATAATCAAGATATGGTGTCAAAGAGTAAATAAAATATTTTTTAAAATAAACTTTCTTTAAAAGTTGTAGTATCTCTTTTTAAAATTTTATTTATTTTAACTTTTATGTGTATAGATGTCTTCCCTGAATGTGTGTCTGTACACCATGTGTACCTTGTTCCCACAGAGTTCAGCAAAGGGCATCAGATCCCCTGAAACTGGAACTACACAGTTGTGAGCTTCCCTGTGGGTGCTGGGACTCGAACCTGGGTCCTCTGCCCTGTGGGTGCTGGGAATCGAACCCGGGTCCTCTGGAAGAGCAACAATTTCTCCAGCTTCTAAAAAATAATCTTTAAAAAAAATTTCAGGTCTTGGAGTCAAATATGGAAGTGAAAGTGTGCCAGTTTACACTTGAATTTGCTGAATAGTTGCTTTGTGTCCCCCAAACATCAGGCTTTGGCACCTACAGTTCCTAGTTTCTTTGGAGGGAGAAACTTTACATCAGGCAGCCCAGAAAATTTTCCACTCAACTGGAAACTGGAAGTGCCATCCAGAAACCTTAATGTTATTGGACCAATAGCCTAAGAAAGGCATTGCTGCACTGGCCAGTGTTCCTGGTGACCATGGGGAGCCAGGGCTGTGGGTATAATGCATGTAGATCCGATAATACAGGAGAGGGATGTAGTACGTCATAGGGCCTCTTGGTGATAGACATCTTCAATGATGACTTCTGTGAAAGGACAGCACAGCCGAGGTCTCAGTCACATCTCTACGAAAGCCCATGGAACCTCAGCAGACAAGTGCCCAACTCTGCAATGGGCCACTGTTGTAGGAGGTTTCTGGCCTAACCTCAAGGTTTAGGACCCACAGACCCACAGACCCGCAGTCCCACAGACCCACAGATCCACAGAGACACACAGATGCGTATGATAATTTTAGGCTGTTTGGCCTAAGGCCCAGGCATATAACCTGCTAGCTCTCTACCCTTCATCTAACCCATGACTCATCCTGTTCAGCCATGGGGCTTGGTACCTTTTCGTAGAGCATCATAGATGACCACTGCTTCTTCTGGCTTCTCTCTGGCATTCTGTTCTGTGCTTCCTGTTCTCAGAGTTTTCTTAGTCTGGTAGCCCCGCCCACAGTTCCTGTCTGCCTTTGGCCAGTCAGTGCTTTTTATTAAACCAGTGGGTGGGACAATTATTTACAATGAAACAACACAATCTCCCACAGGCCACTTTAGGGTAAGGGACAGAGAGAGACGTGACCAATGAGGAATTCAAGTGAGTGACAGCAGTTGGGCTGTGGCTTGCTTCCTTACCTTATGGCCTTTCCCATTTGAGATGATGTTTGATACGGTTTTAAGAGGATATGTTTATAGTGGATCATATAGTCGTCCTGGAAAAGAGGGGAGACTATGTTGTTCTTGGAAAAGAAGATGGGAAGATCACACCTAACTGAGGACACAAGGGGAGTCTCTGTGACATAAAGGGTGGGCTGTACCAATGTGAACCTTTCTCCTCAAATCCTCCAGCTACCTCCTTGCTGCCTTCTGTTGCTGTGATAAACACGTGGCTCTCTTAGGATTTCTAGTACCAGGACCAAAAGGCATGTTGAGGAGAAGAGAGTTTATTTTTCTTACACTTCAGCACTGCTGTTCATCACTGAAGGAAGTCAGGACAGGAACTCAAACAGGGTAGGAACCTAGAGGCAGGAGCTGATGCAGAGGCCATGGAGGGTGCTGCTTACTGGCTTGCTCCCCCTAGTTTGCTCAGCCTGCTTTCTTATAGCACCCAGGACCACCAACCCAGGGGTGGTACCTCCCACAATGGGATTGATCCTTTTCCATTAATCATTAATTAAGAAAATGGCTTACATAGGAACCAAGTGTGTTGAAATCTAAGGTACATGCTGATCTGGCGCCTAGCTTTGCTGGCCCTAACCCTCAGTAACCACAACTGCAGAAGAGCTGGCCTCATGCCTCACAGGAGAGATGGCTCACCCTTCACCACAGGTCTGAGAGAGTTGATCTCATCACAGGGGCATAGAAGAGCTGGGCCCACCTCTCACCTGAGGGGCAGTCCCAGCAGCCTGGACTGACCAAATCAGCTACCACCCAGACCCACAATCAGGGCTTTGAGTTGGCCCATCCCAACATCTACCCCATATATGACCTGCTGGAATGTGTAAAGGGACTGGTCCAGCAGAACTATAACTGCAGGATGTCTATGACTGGGGCAGTAGCAGAGGAGAATCAGAGTTTCAGTGAGGGTCCAGCATTGATGGTGTACCAGGAGCCAAAGGCCTTGAACCAGACTCACAGTTCATTACAGTGAATCTACAAATAAAGCTAAGTGGAAAAAAAGTGTGAACTTCATGATACATGGCAGCTCCCAATGTCACTAAGACAAACGAAGAGATATTAGAGAGTGGGGGAATGAAGTGGGAGAGTTTTTGCTTGTTTATTTTTAACAAGGTTATTTTAAAGATTTCTTTACTTATTATGTATTCTGTGTTCTGTTGTGTGTGCGTGCCCGGATGCCAGAAGAGAGAATCATACCTCATTATAGATGGCTGTGAGCCAACATGTGGATGCTGGGGATTGAACTCAGGATCTCTGGAAACGTGGCCAGTGCTTTTAACCTCTGAGCCGTCTCTCCAGCCCCTTGGGTTTGTTTTTTAATTGATGTTTTCATTTTTTTTCTTTTGTGGGGAATCTACAGGGGTGAGGGACCGATTTGGGGGGACTGAGAAGTGAGTGGGATTGGGGGACATGATATGAAATTCTCAAAGAATCAATTAAAAATCATGCTAAAAAAAGAAAATGGCTTGCAGCTGGATGTTATGAAGGCATTTTCTTAACTGAGGTTCCCTCTTCTCAGATGGCATTAGCTTGCATCATTCTGCCGTAAAACTATTCATCACAGTGTCCAAAAACAGCTTGGGAAGGAAAGAGTTGCTTTCATCTTATAGCTTATGGTCATCATGAAGCGAAATCAGGGCAGGAGCTGATGGCTTGCTCCTCATGGCTGGCTCAGCTACTTTTCTTATGCCACCCAGAGCCACCTGACCAGAAGCGGCAGTGCCCACAGTGGCACCGCTCAGCCCTCTCATATCAATCATTAATCAAGAAATTGTCCCATAGACTTGCCTATGGGCCATTCTGATAGTCCCCTCTTGCCAGATGACTCTAACTGTGTCCAGCTGGGGAAGAAAGCAGCACAGGCCACTTTGGGGATCAGCTGAAATGTAACCATAGCACAGAGCTACAGTTTCCCAAGGGTCACCAAAAAACATACGCTAGAATCCAGAAGCATGAGACATTCACTCCATGGGAGGCACTGGCCCACAAAAAGCAAATGGTGGGTGAGAGATATGGGGTGTTTCACCAGGTGTTTCCTCGCCTCCTTGGAGAATTCTCATCCAGTGCTTGAAGGAGCAGAAACTGGAGCCTCTGAGGCTCATGGGAAGCCATAGTCCATACTGCAGGGAGTGACATTTTCCCTTACCATTATTTCCCTTTTCCTTCCTCCGCCTTCCCTGGATTTCACCTGAATATCAGCCACAGGCTCCATGTACTTCTAGAAGAATTGTCTAAGAAAGGGTGTTTTCTATGAGCTGTTTCCCGAATGTGTCCCACCCTGTGGCCACAGTGGGAAGCTGAATCTGACCTCTTCTTCATGTCTGCCGAAGCCAGAGGACAGGAAGCCACCAGATAGAAAGAGAGCTGAATCTGAGACATGGGGGAGGGCAGTGGGGATGAGAGGACAGCTGGAGTATCCGGGGTAGAAAGCGACTCTTGGGGAAAATCGTCCCTGTGACAGGGCCAGTGAGAGAGTTTTGTGAGAGGGAGAGGTTGGATCTTGAGGGTGGAAGGGATATTGCTGCTTCCTTCCTTGATGTGGGGCCCTCTAGACATCCTTAGACCTGCATGTTCCTGGGCGGGGCCACAGTCTGCCCCTTAGATGCCTTGGACAGTGACAGCGTAGGTCACACTGGGATAAGAGACAGTACCAGGCAGAAGGTAGGTCTAGAAAAGCAGGCCAGTCACGGGATTATCCACAGCTGAAGAGCCAAGGGTCTGAGCCAAAGCTCAGGGAAGCCTCATCTTGCCTAGTCTTTGCCATAGTCTGAATGTGCTGTTTTCAAAATTCCAGTTGAACCCAATCAATCACATTAGAAACTGGAGTCTTCCATGTGGTGAGGAGTGGCTCTGGGCCTTATAAAGGGCTTGTCAAGCTAGTCCCTGCTTTCACAGGAAGTCAAAGCATTTCTTTCCCCCAGCAGATGCAGTAACAGGAGGCTGTCTTGTGTGCAGAGAGAAGTCCTCACAAATTCCCAAACCTGCCAGAACTTTGGTTGACTTCCTAGTTTTTAGAGCTATGAAAAATACATTTCTATTGTTTATAAATTACTCAGGACTCAGTAGTTAACATTGACTGCTGCTCCAGAGGACCAAGGTTTAATTCCCAGCACCCACAAGGCAGTTCACAACTATCTGTAACTCCAGTCCCAGGGGATCTGACACCCTCACACAGACATACATGCAGGAAAAACCCAACACACATAAAATAAAAATAAATTTTAAAAATAGCTCAGCTTTGTTATAGCAGGACAAACAGACTAAAACAGTCTCCCATCTTCTGGCTATTCCCAAAACCCTGGTTCACAAAGAGTTGAAGCCCAGGGTACAATTCCATCTCCAGAGTAAGTTTCCTGTTCTGGTAGAGTCTGTGATTCAGTAGCGACTGGCCCAGGGACAGGGCAGTGGTTTGTGAGGAATACAGGGAAATGATACCAACTGTTCCTAATATCACCCTGCACCCACCCAGCCTTGCCTTTTTGGATATGTGTGGGGCACATCATGCTGGGTACAAGTTCTGACTCCAAGCTATTTCCTGAGATCATAACTCCATTCCTCTGCCTCTGGGGAAAATCCCACTTCTGCCTGTACAAGACAGAAAGACAGGAAGAAAAAATGGGGAGGGAGGCATGGCAGCCAGTTTGCTGCATACCTTGCCTGCCTGGGATACAGGAGTTGGGCTGGAGAAGGCTGGGTTCAGGGCATTTTTCTAGGTTTGTGAGATGGTCCACAAATGTTACAGATTCTTGAAAGAGTTAAGATCAGCCTGTGATGTCCCCCATGGTAGCCAGTAGCCATAAAATGTTCTTTAGTCACAGAAGATCACAGACTCAGTTCTTTCGGCTCATTAGCCACATTACATTGTCTCCTGGACATGTGTGGTCCTCGTTCTCATATTGGATGGTACAAACACGAAATGTTCTTCATTGCACAAAGTTCTATTAGAAAATGCTGTCTATTAACTTCTGCATAGAGAGGCTGAGTCCCAGAGAGAGACGTGCCCAAGGGCCCAGAGGGATTTTGTGGTGTCTGTGGTCCTACATGACCTTCATAAAATGTCTCACAATAAAACTGCACAAAAAATATCTCTTTATAATATAACCTATGCTGCTAATAGCCTAGGGTGGCAAGAGCTGGGCCCAGATGTGGGAGTGGAGATGGGGGAAGGGAGGTGCTTCACGTCTGTTCTTCCCCTTCCCCCCTCACAATCTCAGCACACCAAGATAAAGGAGGCTTAGAGGCCTGGAGCTCTCTCCTCCTCCCCCATGATGACATCATCCTCGCAAAAATGCAAGAGAGGCAGTGTGCAAGGGCTGCATAGAGGGTAACTCTGGGGGGTGAGGGAAAATGGCCCAGGCTTCAAGCCAGAGAAATTGGTAGGTAGGAGGACAGTGTTGACTCTAGCTTGTCACCATTTCTTGAAATTCAAACCCAACTGCCCCTTATTTAAACTCTTCCTTGCCTTCCCACAGCTTGTAGCCTGGAGACCAAATCCCAGCCAAGGCCTATAGAGGCTTGCATAACTTACCTCCTGAAGCCCCTTCATTCTCAGGGGACCCCAAGCTCCTCCTCCGTGTTCTTTCCCACTCTCCAGACTTGCTTCTACCTCAGGGTCTTTGCACTTGTGATTTTTCTACCTAGCATACTCTCTTCACCTAGCTCACTCAATTACCCCCTTTGTTCCTACCTCAACTCAAGCAGAGCTTTTAGAACACCTCTTCAGACACCAGGTCAGCGGAGCTGCCTCTGTTACTGTGTTCAGATAGAGTGACTTCTGGGAAGGATCTATCCTGGTGTGGGGATGGGGTCTTAGGTGAATGTTTTTCTTCTCAGCACATGTTGCTTTCTATAGTCTGATGTTCTCTCTCTCTCTCTCTCTCTCTCTCTCTCTCTCTCTCTCTCTCTCTCTCTCTCTCTCTCCTCTCTCTCTCGTGATTTTTCAAGATAGAGTTTCCCTAGCCTACCTGAAACTCACTCTGTAGAGAGTGAATTTCTTGAATTTACAGAGATCTGCCTGAGTGCTGGGATTAAAAGTGTGTGGCACCACTGCTGGTGATATTTTCTCTCTTAACCCTGGAGCAGTGGCTAGCCCAGGGATGCTCAGGGAAAAATATGAGAAAAAGCTGAAGCAAGGGGCTTCGAAGATGGAAAAGCTGGTAAAGTGCCTGCTGGGCTAACAAGAGAACCTAACAGACTCCCAGCACCCACATAAAAGCTGGTGGCCATGGTGGTACATAGAGAATAGAGAATCCTCAGAGCTATGTGGCCAGCCAGTTTGGCCAATTAGTAAACTCTGGGCTTAATGAGAAGCCCTATCTCATTAACATAAATAAGATAGAGGATGACAGTGAGAGGCACCTGATAAAGACCTTAGCCTCAGAGCCCCCCCATACATAAGTGCACAAATGCCCTCACAATACACTACACACACACACATATAGAAAACTTAAAAAAAGTAATTAAGAAAGAATTGAGTAGGAATATATGCTCCTCAGCGTCCCCTCCTCCACACTGGCCCATCTCATCAGGATCACATGCAGGATATGGTTGTACCCTCTGCCTCGGGGAGGGTGAAGGCGTGGTGGTGGGGAGGGGGTGAGAGCTAGGGGCCGCTCGAAAAGATGCTTGGAGGTGACCAGGTGTTGTTGCAGGAGTGACAGGAAACGGGACAAAAAGTAGCAGAATCGGTGAAACCGACAAGAAGCCGCCTGGGAACTGGTGGAAAATACAACAGGGAGTTTTATGTGGACTCATTGGTTCAAATGTGAAGCACAGTGGGGCGGGGGCTAAAAACGCAGCTCCACACTGCCACCTAGAGACTCTGGTAAAGCCAGAAGCTTTGAAAGTGTCTCAGAAAAGAATTTCCGCACTGATATAGTATGAAACGCTGCTGAAACTTACTCAGAAGAGATTTTTCACACAGATATAAACAACAGGGGGATAGTAGAAAGAGGGGACCCCAAGGAATGGGTAGAATTCACCCAAGCGTGAGCTTGGGAGAGTTCTACGTAAGTGCCTTAGCCGCAGCTACATTTTACTGTTTTGGTGGCCTCTCAAGTTGCATCTCAAAGGGCTGCTAGAAACCCACACGCGGCCACCATCACAGGGTGGCTCCTAGAGTGTCTTGGGTAGGCTTCCGATGCGATAAAATAGTCTCGGAAAAGTTAAGATATATCTTCTTGTAAATGGGGTTTCTTGAAAAATTTTTAGAAAATTGCAGGTTTGCAGCTGGGAAGGGGGGCAGGCAACACTGAAGGCCTGTGTATATTTGGGACTTGCTATTTTAATATTCTTATTTAAAATATCTCTACATAAAAAGGAATACTGTCTCTATAGAGACAATCTTCACAGCATATATAACAATTGTGCTGCAACTCTTGAGTCTTAGCTGGTGAGGAGTTTCAGGTTTCCTTCTCGCACCCCCTTAGTTTCTCCTGCCTTTTCTAATCCTGCTTTAATAAATAGCCACAAGCAAACCGATGAAAACAGGATGTGTACGGGGATAGGGTACTAAGTAGGCAAGCAAAATATATTTCCAGAGGTACCAAGTGAGCGACTGGCAAGGATACTGGCAAGGAATGGGAACGCTTAGCAAGCATTTGTGAATCAGATCTGTTCCACACATTACTCATGTATTTCCATGGCCTGATCTTCTGATCTTCACAACAGCCCTGCTACATTTATTTTATTTTATTTATTTATTTATTTATTTCCACAAAAGAATATCTAGGCACAGAGAGGTTGCTTTTTCAGGTCAAATAGCTGGTTGAGCTGGCACTAGGATTTTATTGTAGAGACTTTGTTCTAAATCACTATGTGGCAACTGCTTTTCACAAAGTGACTTCCAGAGCGATAATGATGGTAGTAGTGTCCTGTTTGGTGCTGAGGGAAAAAAAGTTGTCATGGAAGGAGGTGTTCTGCCCCTTCCCCTGCCTATTAATGCCTCTTTTGTCCCTTATGGTAGAGTTAAGATCTAGGATTTTACAGTGCTATGCTTCTTTCTCCCTGCCTGCAAAATACCAGAGACCAAATCAAACCACATCATGAATAGCTTGGGAGAAAAGACTAGGCTGCTTTGGGGAAGAGATAACATAATGGGGCTTGAACCCAGTGACTAAAGTTGGTGGAGATTCAGAAGGGCTGTAGCGGGTTCTAAGATCTTTTGTGAGGTACAGCTTTGAAGAATCTGCTCATATTTTGTGTTTGTATCAAGACTTTGCTTGTTGTGGGTTCTAGGGCTTCTATTTGGGTTTCAGAGATGCTCAATAATGCACCATTTTTAGGCAGAACTGAATCTGTGGCATTCCAGAGTTTACAGGGACCCCCTTCATAGCCCTTTCTGTCTACTAGGTCCTGGGAATGACAGAAGATACCCCACAGGAAAACAAGTCCCACGTCACTTATCTCTTTGGTGAGCTGAGTTCTGCTCTTTGTTCTTGTGAGGAGAACAGGGGTCGTAATCTTGACCAATGAAAAGTTGGAGAATCTACTCAGGGCATAGTAAAGACCCAAGCTAGCCACCTGGAAATGAGATCTTTCCAAGGGATGCTCACCACCCACTTACCTAGGCTTTTTCCTTCCTGTGACTCATTTATCTCTCTCTAGCTGCAGGCCTGCTCTGGCCATTGCCAGTCCCTGAGCCCCACATGAGAGCTGAGCAGAGTTCAGGGGATGGAAGAGAATAGGAATAGGAAGCCTCTGCACTGCAGCTCCATGGAGAAGAGTGTGGAAGACCCGATGCCCCCATATCCAGATGCATGGGAGCTTCAGTGCCATCTCTTAATGGAGTACCTCTCCACACACTCCTGCCCTCACTCACACCCATTTCTACCTTTACAGAGGATAAGAATGAAAAGGGGAAGAAAAGCCTTCTTCTGACTCTTAGGTCAGAGCCTGAGGCCCCGGGGTCCTCCTCCTCCTCCTCCTCCTCCTCCTCCTCCTCCTCCTCCTCCTCCTCCTCCTCCTCCTCCTCCTTCTCTTCTCTAGACAGGGTTTCTCTGTGTAACAGTTTTAACAGCCCTGGCTGTCCTGGAACTCATTCTATAGACCAGGCTGGCCTCAAACTCACAGAGATACTCCTGCTTCTGCTTCCCACGTGCTGGGACTAAAGGTGTGAGCCATCATGGCCCTGCTGGAGTACTCTTCTAGAGATTCTAGAATAGTGGTCCTCAAGTTTCCCAATGCTGAGACCCTTTAATACAGTTCCTCATGTTGTGGTGACCCCCAACCATAAAGTTGTTTTCCTTGCTGCTTCATAACTGCAATTTTGCTATTTTTATGCACTGTGATATAAATATCGGTGTTTTCTGATGGTCTTAGGTGAAAAGGTCATTTGACCTCAAACGGGTCTCGAACCACAGATTGAGAATCACAGTTTTAGAGTCTCATTGAGTCTAGGCTATGAGACTCCCCTCGAATCTCTTCTATTCCCTCAGGGATGAATGATGAGAACCCAGGTACACCAAAGTGACTGAAGCCAGAGGGATAGACATACAGAAAAAAAAAACCACAGAGAGATCTAGAGATGGGGGAAAGACAGAAATGTCCAAAGTGGAGAGTGTGGAGAACAGGGTAAGATGGACAGAAATGGAGCTGTAGAGAGAACAGAGGGGACTGAGGGCATGGCGCAGGCTTACAAACACAACAGCTCTTTCAGAGGACCTGAGTATGATCCCCAGCACCTGCATGGCAACTCATAAATGCCTGCAACTCCAGTTCCAAGAGTTCTGATGCCCTCTTCTGGGACCTTCAGGTACTGCATGTAATTAGTGTGCAGATACATTCAGACAAAACTACCCACACGCAGGAAATTAAAAAAAAAAAAAAGAATAAGAGATAGAAAAGAAGAGGAGGAGGGAGTCAAGGTAAAAGAGAGAAGAAAATATAATACAAGGCCCAGAAACTTTCCATCCACCTCACATCACTGAACCGAGGAAGAGGATGGAGCCTGAGCGAGGAAGCCAGGTCTTGTTCTCTGTGGTTCCGCCCTGACCCCGGTGACCTTAGAACTCAGATTGGAGAAAAAATAATTGGTGATATTTACCATTTCCTTCACCTACAAAAGTGATAATAAACAAGCCATGTTAGCCATAATTACAGCTTTGTTCAGATTAGGAATCACATGCATTTTCATACCACAGTATTGCAGGTCTTTAAAATATCATTTATGTTCATTACTGTTTTAAAATTATGTGAGGTATCAACCTCACACTTGATCTTATTTAAAGCATTAATAAAAAGCACATACATTACTATATCACATTAAAATAGTTTTATAACTTTATTGCAATACAATTGGTTTCCTTTATACTCTCTATATATTTTATTTTATGCATTTTAAAACATTAGTGTGAAATGGGGTTCATATGCGCTCCCGGGCTGCCAAAAGGAAACAAAATTAAAAGAGTTGGAATTTCTGCACCTTGCCAGGATGCCTCCAGCACATTTCCTGGTGGCACTGTGGGTTTCTTGTTTATTTGTAATTTCCCTCTCTAGGTCCCTCAGGTCCTTCAGCCTGACCTCCAACTAGAAGCTGGATGACCTAGGAAGGGATTTGGTAAGTGGACATGCCTGTGAGAGGGGCAGAGGCCTGGGTCTGGGAAGGGTTTGGGTAAGTGGACATGCCTGTGAGAGGGGCAGAGGCCTGGGTCTGGGAAGGGTTTGGGTAAGTGGACGTGCCTGTGAGGTTGGGAGGAGGGGTCAAGGGCTATCTTGCAGTTTAAGTTCCCAGATCTCTTGCTAAGGCCTGTCATTGGCTGAGCTTAGAGCTTTCAGAGGGAAGCAGCTGGGATCTTCATTCCTTATGGCTGAAGAGGAGCATTGTAAACGCCTCTAGAGGACAGGAAAGACTCCTCCCATGTAGGCACCTGTCTCGGGGATCCCATGCAGGGATGTGGGTGACTTGGAGAGTCTGATGCTCTTTAGCTTGATCAAATCATTTAACGGTCTTGTCTCCTTATGTATAAAATAAAGCTTGTAAACTGTCCTATTTTATATGAGTACTGTGACAAGTAATTAGGTTTGCAAACCAATGTTTGCACAGGGCCCGGGACACGGGCAGCTCTCTATAATTGGTAGCTATTATTATGGGTATTTTAATTATTAATTATTATTATCATTTTTTTTTCTACAGGAGAAGGCTCTGGGGAAGTGGGGCTGTGGGAGGCTGAAGGATGACAGTCATTCCTTGAGCTGGGACAGCAGAGATGGGACCCATGTCCTCACATTCCCTTACTCCCCCTTTCTGTTCCCCTCCCTCCGAAGCTGGGGTCCTCCTCTAGTCACTGACAGTTCTTGGGTCTGCTGACTCACAGCCAACTTCCTCTCATAATACAAACAGGAAAACGCGCTGGCCAGCACACCCCCAACTCTCTAACACCACACATAGCTCAACGCTGGCCTTGCTCTGAGGGGGAAGTGTCTCAAACCAGCGCAAGGGGTGGGGTGTGAGGGGGGCAGGCTTCAGTGCTAGAACTCTTGGAAATGGTGCAGAGAGGGCATACTCTACCACTGCCCACCCTGCCCCAGCAAGTGTCAAGCGGGAAAGCCGAGAGAAAAAGCTTCTTAAAAGAATGAAAAGATCCAAGCATGCGTGGTCATCGTGTTTGCCCCAGAAAGGTAGCCTTGATTTGGAAGACCAGGAAAAGAAACCTAGGCTGGGCGCTTGAGGCAACAGAGGCCAGTGAGCCTCTGTTGGGTCTCAGCACTGAGGGAGGGCCCAGTAGAAGCAGGGGTCCTCAGCCAAAAACCCATTGCCCATTCTGCTCTCATGCTCCCTTTAACTGGGTGCTTTAGGCCAGTCCGCCTTGCTGGGTGCCGGACTGGGGGACTGGACTTGACATCTCCTCCTTGCCAGTACCGGGTGCAAAGGTCCTCGCAAGGCTCTTTCTCCCTGTTACTACTCTCTAGCCCTCTCTCTGACCTGGCCCTCGATCTTAGTACCTTTCCCAGAAGTGTCTGCGTCCCTTCTTTTTGTTCTGGGAGAAAGCAAGAGTGCAGACCCCTGATAAGCAAGGCCGTTGGGTAAGGGGCCCTAACCACCTGAAGGCGGGCGCTTGCACAAGGAGCGGCTTGCTCTCGGGCCGTCGGGGCGGAGCCGGGCTGTCAGGGGAGGGCTGCGGGGAGGCGGTGCGCGGCCGGGCCCCTTGCCTCGGACAGCGCGGCGGGCACCCGGGAGCTGAAGGAGGCCACGGCGAGGTGAGGACCCCGATCCCTCCGGCCCAGCTTTTCAGACTCCACCCCATCACCTCTTCCCGGACCTCTGTGGACTCCCAGGGCCCCTCAGTGCGGGCTCCCTTCTCCTCCTCTCCTTCCTCCCTGCCGCGACCCGCCCCTCCTTATTGCAGAGCCTCTGCCCTCCCACAGTCCCACACTTCCCGCGGGTACACGCCCGCACCTGCCACTTCCATCCCGCAAGCACCTCCTGGCTCCCAAACAATGCCCAAATGCCCTTGAGCTCAGACTTAAGTCACCCACCAAAAGAGTGGGATCTGACTCAGGGCCCGAGGCTTAACATCCCCAGCTGGGTCTGGGGAAGGGGCCCAAGCATAAAGAGGGATGGAGACTCCGGGATGGAGAGGGAACTCTGGACCAGAACCCAGTACGAGAGCAGCGGGGATGAGGGCAGCGGGAATAAAGCCTAAAATCAGAGGCCAAGCAAGAGTCAGAGGCAGCAAGAGCCGTAGATAACCTATGACTTGGTTAGAATACCGGGGCCTGACAAGCTTTATAATACAGAACAAATACATTAAGAGAGGGACAAAGGTACATTTTGAGAGATGAAGGTGGAGGTAGAGCTAGGTAGGGACAAGGTAGAGCCTAAAACTCTGGGACAGCTGAATCTGAGATGGATCCAGGGTATGGAGCAGGAGTAGGGGAAGGCTGGCCCAGTGGGGTATGACTGTGGAGATCAGATCACAAGGGTAGAGAAAAGGCAGGCTCAGAAAAGGGAGAGAGAGCAGAGTTCACACTGCTGAGAGTCTGTGTGTGTTTGTGTGTGTGTGTGTGTGTGTGTGTGTGTGTGTGTGTTTTCACGCTATTAAGAGTTGTGTGTGTGTTTTCATACTGCTGAGTCCATGCTTGTGTGTTTTCACATTGCTGAGTCTGAGTCTGTGTGTGTAACTGTGTGTGTCTTCACACTGCTGAGTCTGTGTGCTTGTGTGTGTGTGTGTGTATGTGTGTGTGTGTGTGTGTGTGTGTGCGCGCGCGCGTGCGTGCATATACTTATACTGGGGACAAAGCACACTTTGGACCTCTCCCTTTTGGTCACTCATTTGGACAGCAGGTACTCCACCCATCTCTGTTTCCTAGGTGGCCTCTGCCCAGGCTAGGATCCCCCACACTGGGATCAGATGGGGCCCTCTGGGCAGCCTGACCACAGCAGGCAGGATGTGGGGGTGGCCAGGCTAGAGGGACAGGAAGGAAGTCTGAGGAGAGACAATAGGTGGAAGGGGAGGAGGAACCGGGAATGACCAGGATTAGGATGTCCACCCTGAACCTCAGCTCTGGAAACCAGCGTGAGTGGAGTCTGTTTCTCTTTCTCCCTCTCTGGCCTGCCCCTCTCCTGTCTTACTCTGCAGTTGGATCTGGTCACCTCAGTGGCCTCTGCTTCTTCACCTCCTCTCTGCCCTGTAGCACTCCAGCATCTTGTCCTATGCTTACTCAGCTGACTACACAGAAATCAGGAACAGAGGCAGGCATTTGGGGACCAACACTTGCACCACCTGCTGTGAGAAATGCCTCAGTTTCCTCAATTCCTGTAAGGAGAGAGTCTGTTCTTATGTTCTGGGATGGCTCTGTCCCCAGATCACAGCCTTCTTCTTTGAAAGAAAAATGGATGCCGGTACCCCATCCAGGCCTCAGACTTTGGGGTAGGGAGGGGGGATCTCAGCCTGAGCCCTCCCTTCACCCTGCCCCTCCCCCCAGCAATGGCCTGAGCGCCCATGGCTGCCCCTCAGGACCTGGACATCGCTGTGTGGCTGGCTGCGGTGCATCTGGAGCAGTATGCAGACACTTTCCGACAGCATGGCCTAGCTACAGCTGGTGCAGCCAAACGTCTGGGCCATGAGGAGCTGAGGCATTTAGGCATCAGTGCTACTGGACACCGGAAACGCATCCTGCGCCTGTTGCAGGCGGGTTCTGAGGGTTCCCTGGATTCCCAGGTGGATAGTACCATGGAGCCATCTCCCAGCCCTGCCCCGGTTGACCAACCCCCCAAGCCTGTGCCCAAGCCCAGGACAGTGTTTGGGCTCAGTGGCCCTGCCACTGCCCAGAGGCCTGAACTGAGCCAAACCTTCTGGGATCCAGAAGTATCCAGGGACTCAGGGTGTAGCCAGAGGTCTGCTCCTCTCCTTCCTCCCTCCTCTGAACAGCCTTCCATCCTGAATACCATGGAGATGATGCCCAATGCCATCTACTTCGGCCTGGACCAAAGAGGCGTGGCCCAGGCAGCTCAGGACATGTGAGTTGATTTGCTACCTAAGGATTTGTTCTGAGGAAAGGAACAGATCAGCAGGGCAAGAAGACTGTCCTTTTCCCTTAATATCCAACAAAATTTCTTTCCAGGACTCCAGACAGTTCCCAGGCAACTGCACCAACCCCTGCTTTCAGGCCCACAATAGGCACAGGTAGGCAGGTTGCTAGAGAGGAATTGTGCCCTATGTGCATCTCAGACACTCCCATTTAACCCCTCTCCTCATCCTGACAGTGCACATCATGGATCCTGGTTGCCTATACTATGGTGTCCAGCCCGTGGGGGTCCCAGGAGCCCCTGACAGAAGAGATGGCAGAGCTGTCTGTCAGGATAGGGCTGAACACAGGTGAGTACTCACTCAAAGGGTCAGTGTGAGAAGATGGAAGAAGCTTAAGGAGAGTTGAGTTAGCCATGGTGGCCATGTGTCCAGTTACTCATCATGTGTCCATTGAGCATTCCCCCAGTGCCAAGTGATCACTAAAGGTTCAGGACATATACATCTGACTCATTTTTGCTCATGGGCAGCTTGTGAATCAATGGGGCAGATGAACCACAAGAAAAGTATATAAGCAAATAGATACATAATTAAAATTACAAAGTACTGCTCCCATTCAGCAAACACTGAGCACTGTTACATGACAGGAAGAGACACTTAGGGAGATCAGGATATGCAGAAATCCCTCCTTTAAAAAAAGTATCTTTTTGTGTTAAGATGTATTTTTATTTAATATGTATGGGTGTCTTGCCTGCATTTATGTCTGCATGTATGTACATGCCTAGTGCCCTTGGAGGCCAGAAAATGGTGTCAGATGCCCTGAGACTGGAGTTATAGACAGTTGCGAACCACCCTGTGGGTGCTGAGAATTGAACCCAGCTTCCCTGGAAGAGCAGTAAATGCTCCAAGCAGCTGAGTAATCCTGTTCTTACAGGAAGATAGTCAGTCAATGGCTTTGTTTTTTTGTTTCTCTGTGTAGCCCTGGCTGTCTAAAAGTGCCCAGAACTCACTTTTAGATCAGGCTGGCCTCAAACTTGAACATCCACCTGCCTCTGCCTCCTAAGCGCTGGGATCAAAGGCTTGTGCCACAACCACCTAGCAAATATTATTATTATTATTATTATTATTATTATTATTATTATTATTATTATTATTTTAATACAATGTAGTAGAACAGGTTTAGAGAGTTGGGAGTCTGGGATTAGAAAGGACTGTAGCTTTTCAGTGAGTAATTGGACCATTAAAATAAACAAACAGAAAACCCTGAGCTGTGGAGACCACTCAGAGGGTAAAGTGTTTGTGCATAAGTGTGAAGACCTGAGTTCAGATCTCCAGGACTATCATGCAGAAGCCAGGCAGCCGCACACATTTACAGCCTCAGTGCCACAGGAGTGAGCAGGCAGATCCCTGTAGTTCTTTGGCCAGCCACTCCAGGTGAACTGATGAACTCCAGGTTTAGTGAGAGACCATTTTTAAAAGTAAGATAAAGAGGAAGATACCTAACATTAATCTCTGGCCTGAATATGAGAGAGAGAAGGAGGGATGGAAAGATAGGATGACATTTGAGCAAAAAGTTGAAGGACCTGAATTGCAGAATTAGCTCTGCAGAGTTCTGAAGACAGTGCATCCTAGCAGGGGAATAATTGATGAGAATACACCTTGGGGAGATGCAGATGCATTGGGAAGGCAGTGGTGTGGCTGGGCCAGCTGAGTCAGCCCAAGAAGGACTGATGGCAGAAATAAAGAACCCCTGGGTAGACCTACAGGGGTGGTCACTCTTACACTTAGTGACATGGGAAGCCACTGGAAAGTCTTGATTTACATTGTTACAGGTCCCCCGTTTGCTTTGCTGGGAGTGACAGGGAGGCAAAAGTGGCAGAGTGTGTTGTGAGGTGTTGGCAGTAGTCTAGGTGAGAGATCTCAGACCACAGTGATGGGAGTGGAGTTGATGAGAAGTGGCTGAATTTTGAGGGTAAAGTGTCGTACTGTGTTGGCGTATGAGAGAAAAATAGGAGTCAACTATTAACTTTGAGGGCCTCATTCTGAGCCTCTGCTGCCCTGTATGATAACCACTAACCACATGTGACTGCTGAGCATGTGAAACATGCTGGTCTACATTGAGAAGAACTAGAAACATCTACCAAACTTACTGCCATAAAATTGTACCAGATGAAAACAGCAGGTATAGTTTTAGTGTGTGTGTGTGTGGGGGTGTGTATATGTGTGCATATATGTGTGCTCATGCATGCATGTGTGGAAGCCAGAGGATAACATCAGTTAGCTATGCTATTTTTCTTGTTTTGTTTTGTTTTTGAGGTGAGTCTCTCCTTGAACCTAGAATTCAGTGGCTAGGCTCGCCAGCAAATGAGCCCTGGGGATCCAGTTACCTTTGCTCCTCACTGATGGGCTACAGACATCCAGCATGGTGCTTGGCTTTTCATGTGTGCTGAGGATCATGTTGTCATGTTCATGTACCAAGAACTTCATCTACCGAACCATCTCCCCAGCCTCCTATCTTAGTGATTTTTTTATATTGATTACATACTAAAATATTGTGTTTTGGATATATTGGGTTATATAAAATATGGACTACTAAAATTAACTATTTTTAAACATTTAAAAAATTATTTTATGTGTCTGAGTGTTTTGGCTGAATGTACATCTGTGCTTGGCTGCACGTATATTTGTGTGCCACTTGCATGCTTGCTGATCTCAGGGCCAAAAGAGGGTGTTGGATCCCCTGGAACTGGTGTTACAGATGGGTGTGAGCCATTTGGGTGCTGGGGATCAAACCTGGGTCCTCTGCAAGAGCAGCCAGTCCTCTTGACTGTGCTGAACCATACCTCATCTCTCCAACTCCAGTATTTCTTTTTTTCTTTCTTTTTTTTTTTAAGTTGCTAAATTACATACGTAGTCCTCGTTGGTTTCTATTGGATAATGTGGTTCTGAGAACCTAAGAGTTCTTGGAGTTGTGGTCTGAGATAGAAGGAGTGTGTCAAGGAAGAGAGAGGAGACAGAGCAGGACCTCTGCCTTAAACATGAAACTTGAGGTGTTTGGCACATCCATGAGGCAGTGACAAGAAAGAGTGCTAGCCACATCTGCCTCTTGTTTGCATGGGCTATTTGAGCCAGAGATTTTAGTATGGGAACTGCCAGCACTTAGAGGGCGTGTGAAGGAGAAGAGACCCAGTCCGGAGCTTTGATGCCTTTCTGTATACAAAAGTTTAGGGAAGAGGAAGAATCATTAAACAGACTGAGCCGAAATAGACAGAGAAGGAGAAGGAAAGCTAGGAGAAGATGATGTCATCTAGAAGGGAGAGGCCACTCTGTCCTGCTGCTGAGCAGCCTGCTGGAATCATGGAGGTCACTCGGGACTCTCACAAGGGGTAGAAGGGGTGAGAGCTTCATCAGTGAATTTAAAAAAGAATAAGAGAAGCTGATTAGTGGTGGCGCCTGCCTTTAATCCCAGCACTAGGAAGGCAGAGTCAGGTAGATTTCTGAGTTTGAGGCCAGCCTGGTCTACGAAGTCAGTTCCAGGACACACACACACACACACACACACACACACACACACACACACACACACACAAACCCTAAGGGGGGTGGGAAAGAAAGAATAAATAGAGAGGACTAGAAAAACCAGACTACATTACTGCACTTCTCTGCCAAGAACAAAGATTTAGAATGACTGCTAGTGGTGGAAGTGGAATGTAATAGTTCTTATATAGAATGTTGTATGTGTCTGTGAGTGAATAAGAACAATTTGGTGGAGAGGAAGGTGAGAAAATTCGCAGTGATGTCTTGTGTTACTGAGAGTTGTGGGATCTGGAGCACAGAGGAGAGTCTGGCTTTAGACAGGTGTTTATTACAGTCACAGAAGGTAGGCAGGATATATGTGTGAAATTGGAGCACTGTGGCGCTGTGAGTCTGTGGGGTTCTTGTCTGATTGCTTCAATTTTTCAGTGCAATCAGAAACAAACAGGGCAGAGTGGTGATTCTCAACCGTACTTGTACCACAGCTTGGGAACTTTTAAAACTACAGGTGCCTGGGTCTAACTCCCGGAGATGAAATTTTAAGTGTCTGTAATAAGATCCATGTACTGATACTCATTTAAAGTTTCCCAAGTTTTGTACTGCTGAGGCCAAGAACTGAGGACTAGTAGAGAAACGTATCCTTTCCAAGAAGATGGCATAGGCAAAGACCTGGAAGAGAAAGCCCAAGGAAGCATGGCAAATGTGTTGTAGGCACAAAAAAAAAAAAAAAAAAATGTGCAAAGGCCCTGAAGAATGGAGACAGTGTAGCTGGGCTGTTGCAAGGGCGATGTAAAGTAAGATGAAGAAAGAGTCTTCATTTTGCAAGTCCTTGCAGCCCATGCATAGAAATCTGAGTTTATCCTAACTATGAATGGGGCATTATTGAAAGGTTTCATGTAGAGGAACGCAATGACCTCATTTGCATTTTTCAAAGAGCACTGGTGGGTTTGAGAGAAGGAATTGTGGGAGGAAGGACAAGAATGACAGTAGGTGACCAGTTGGGCAGTTTGCTTCATGCCAGTGAGAACTGATGGAAACTAATTCGGGGGAAGAAACAAAAACATTTTGGAGAAACGACAACAGTAATATATGTCGGTGAGCTGTGAGCAACCATGGCAGGATCACACATCTTTCCCACATCTGGAAGAGAGAGACTGACATTTCCCAGTAAAACCTCCAAGTACGATCAGGAGAAAGCTTCATGGCAAGCTTTTGGGTTGCCAGCCTCCTTACCCCATTTGGATACAAAGCAGATCTCATACCTGCCAGATATGCTATAGGTGCTATGGATATTTGGGGAACTTACCAAGAGATTGTTGAGGGCACTTTGTTTGACTTCTGTTCCTTCCTCTGCATCCACAATGCTCAGCAGGCAGGATCTGGAGACGAGGGAGGATGCTGGCTATGCCAGCCTTGAGCTACCTGGGGATTCCATGCTTTCGCTACCCACCCAGGATGCAGAAGAGACCAGTGATGACCTCATTTCACCCTATGCCAGCTTTTCCTCCACAGCGGACCGTCCCATGCCTCTGCTCAGCGGCTGGCTGGACAAGCTCTCACCTCAGGGGTAGGGCTGCTGGGAAGGGAAGGGAGAGGAGGAGGGATGAGAGGTAGGGAACAGGTTCTGGGCTGAGTGATTGCCCACAGCATGCAGTCTCGAACGCTGAACTGATCTTTGACCTCTTCCTTCTTCAGGAATTATGTGTTTCAGAGACGTTTTGTGCAGTTCAATGGAAGGAGTCTGATGTACTTTGGCAGTGATAAGGTAGGGAACTGGATCTGCTACATGGATACCGGGGAGAGAAAGATACGGAGGGCTGAGAGAGGCTGAGGGCTAGAAGGATTGGAAGCCCATCCTGAAAGGATGGCCGCAGCTGCTCTGTGTCAGCAACTGAGGTAGCGGGCTCAGCAGCCAGCCATGTGGATTGAATGCTGATTGCATGAGAGTTCAGTGCACGTAGCTCAGTAACTGTCCCTCTATTCACTGGATTTTCTCTCCAGGACCCCTTCCCCAAAGGTGTGATCCCTCTGACTGCCATCGAGATGACCAGAAGCAGCAAGGACAACAAATTCCAGGTCATTACCGGTCAGAGAGTATTTGTGTTTCGCACAGAGAGTGAGGGTGAGGTCCAGAGCCCACTGGGCTAGGGTAGAAGGGAGGGTAGGTCAGCACACACCCCACTGACCTGCTTCCTTGCCCCCCACCCACCTATCAGCTCAACGTGACATATGGTGCTCCACACTGCAATCCTGCTTGAAGGAACAGCGCCTCCTGGGCCACCCCCGCCCCCCTCACCCACCACGACCCCTCCGCACTGGCATGTTGGAGTTGCGTGGACACAAGGCCAAGGTGTTTGCTGCCTTGATCCCTGGAGAGTTGGCATTGTACAAGAGTGAGCAGGTAAAGAGGACATGCAGGAGCTGATGAGTCTGGCTAGCCCATTCTGGAGTCTAATCGTGTTGTGTGTCTCTGACCCTGTTAGGCCTTCTCTCTGGGCATTGGGATCTGCTTCATTGAACTGCAAGGCTGCAGTGTCCGAGAGATCAAGAGTCGAAGTTTCGATCTGCTCACACCCCATCGTTGCTTCAGGTGGGGCCGAGACTGGTGGAAGGCAAGGCTAGGGTCCTTTCAAGGGAGACCATAAAGGTGCAGAGGGCTGGGGGCCTCCTCAGATGGGTATCAATGGGTATGAATGATGAGATGATGACATTTCAGCGGAACAGGTCAAGATGTCAGGGAAGGAAGATGGGGGTGCGACTCCATTGCTTGAGTTGCTTGCTTAGCATGCACAAAACTCCAGCATGGCATAAACTGGGTATGGCAGTGCATGCCTCTAATCTCAGCCCTCAGAGCTAGGGGATCAGAAGTTCAAGGTCATCTTCAACCATATAATAAGTTTGAGGCCAGCTTGGGATAGTTGAGACCCTGACAAAAATAAAATAAAAAAAATAATCCCAGAAGTGATCTCTAGTAGAAATGGCCATTGGGATAGGTTGTGGAGGGCGGTCCATGCCCATGGACTGGCTGTCCATCCCTCAGCTTCACAGCCGAGTCTGGGGGGGCTCGACAGAGCTGGGCGGCCGCTCTGCAAGAAGCAGTAACCGAGACCCTGTCTGACTACGAGGTGGCTGAGAAGGTCTGGTCAAATCGGGCAAATCGGCACTGTGCAGACTGTGGGGCCTCCCGTCCAGATTGGGCTGCTGTCAACCTGGGGGTAGTCATCTGCAAACAGTGTGCAGGTGAGAGGTGGGCCTCAACTAGGGAGGAGAAGGATTGGGGATGGAACTTGGGCAGAACTCAGAGTACTCTGGCACATGGCTTTCACATGCTTACAGGTCAGCACCGGGCCCTGGGCTCTGGAATCTCCAAGGTGCAGAGCCTGAAGCTGGACACAAGTGTCTGGAGTAATGAGATAGTTCAGGTGAGGAATCTGGGGAAAGAGAAGGGGGGTGGAAAGGGAGCACCCTACAGCAGACTTTGGGTCCAGATTTTGGACTAGGCTGTTCGGAGACTTTTGAGTTACTCATCTTTGCTTCTTGTCATTCTGTAGTTGTTCATTGTCCTTGGAAATGATCGTGCCAACAGCTTCTGGGCAGGGGCCCTACCCCCAGGGGAAAGGTTGCATCCAGATTCAGCCCCTGGCCCTCGGGGAGAGTTCATCTCCCGAAAGTATAAACTGGGTCTCTTCCGGAAGCCCCATCTTCAGTATCCGGATCATAGCCAGCTTCTACAGGTAGGAGGGACAGGTTGGTGCTCATGGGGAAAGGGATGCAGTCTGCATCGGAATGGCTAGACCTGGGTGATAAAGGCTTCTTTCGGTGATAAAGACAGATCCTGGAGGAGCTTTTGGATCGAGTATGAGGCTGACGGAGCCCCTTCTTTCCCTGTAGGCGCTGTGTGCAGCTATAGCAGGACCCGATCTGCTGAAGAACATGACCCAGCTCCTCTGTGCAGAAGCTTCGGAGGGAGAGGAGCCCTGGTCCCCTTCAGCCCTCAATGGCAGCCTGCTTAGTCTTCTATCACCAGGTCACATTCTCTCAAGTAACTCCTCTCTCTCCTGAGTTCTCACACCCAACTGTCTGTGACTTGCTTCTTTCAGAAGGGGCCCTGTTACCTCATTCCCCTATCAATCACAATGGCAGACTTGGCAGTTTCCCAACCCCTCAGAGGTTAAAGGATGACTTATGAGGGCCTGAGGTCACTGCCCATAATAGAATGTACCCAGGCATTAGTAATTACCATTTTGACAGTATCAACCTGCCAGGCAGGTTTCATCTTTCTGGGAACATTCTTGTTGCTTGAATAAGTAGTTAGTTTAATGGGTTTTTGTTTGTTTGTTTGTTTGTTTGTTTTGGCTTCCATGTGTCAGGCCAGATAGGCCAAGACACTTAAAACAGGACCATGTTCTGAAGTGCCCACTTAGAGCTGCCTGCCTGGTTGGGTAGCTGGTGGAAAGAGAAGTAGGCAAACACTGGGCCAGAGGCCTCTCTATGTCATGTCCCCTCCATCCCCCACTGGATGCATTTTTCCTAAGGGAGCCATGCCATCTCTGCAGCACCCTCACCTCTTGGTCACTCTTTTTCCCTTACAGACTCCTCCCCTGGAGTATACAATGAGGTGGTAGTGCCTGCCGCGTACAGAAGTTTTCTATACTGTGGTCCCATCAGCAGCAAGGCTGGAGCCCCACTCCTTCGCAGGGGCAGGGATGGTAAGCAGGAGCCAGGGGATAGGAGGTGTGAATGTGCTTCAGAGAGACAGAAGGACAGAGCTGGGATAGGAATGTGCCCTGGAGTGGGCTAGATGGTGAGTGTGAGAGGGACCAGGTCAGGTCACAGTGCTAGATGATAGCTAAGAGATTCTGCTCTGAAGTCAGACTGTCCGGGTCAAATATCTGCTCTGCTCCTTCCTACTGTGTGTTTCAGGCTTGCTGCATGGACAGCAAGCCTCAGTTTTCCCATGTGCAGAACAATACTTAAATGTAGACCCACTTGCTGGGATTACTGTGAAGATTCCGTGGTATCAACCATAGGAAGAAGGCTTGACATGAAATGAATATGTGGGAATGGGGCCTGTGAGGATGGGGAGATGACAGCTTCTCCACCTCTCTTCCATGTAGCCCCTCCCCGCCTGTGGTGTGTGCTCGGAGCTGCCCTGGAAATGTTTGCATCAGAGAGCAGCCCTGAGCCCCTCAGCCTTCTCCATCCCCAGGATGTTGTATGTCTGGGTGTAAGCCCCCCACCTGCTGATCCAGGTGACCTTGACAGGTGACACTCCTCTCTCCACACCCTGGCTCTTACCAGTGCCCAGCCTGGCAGCACCCTTATTGTCCCCTGCTGTCCTGACCTCATTTCCTCTGCAGGTTTCCATTTTCCTTTGAGCTCATCCTCACTGGGGGAAGAATCCAGCATTTCGCCACAGATGGAGCAGACAGTCTAGAGGCCTGGATCAGTGCAGTGGGCAAGGTAAGGAGACAAGACCCCCCTCAACAGCTCATGACCCATAACTCCATCTCCATCCACTCTCACCCTGTTCTCGTCCAACAGGCAAAGTTGTCGGAGTATTTACTCTGCGTGCCAAGCCCTGTGTTTTAAGAAGTGCTCACTCAATATCTCATTTAATTTTTACAACAATCTTTAGAGCTATTATTAGTGATGTATTTTATGGAAGGAAACACAGTCTTACAGGTTAGAAATTCATTTGGTCAAAGTCACAGAGCTGGGAGGCACAGCACTAAAATTCAAGTGCACATCCCTAAGAGCTCATGACCCAGCCCCCTCTGTGTTCTGGTCTCTTCCTGTAGGGTGCTACCCCTCACTCTTGCTGCCATTTTTCTGCCCCCAATTTTTCCAACAGGCAAGAGCTCCCCCCCCCCACTCTTCTTTAATGAAACAGGGTCTTGCTATATATGCCTGGATTAGCATGGAACTTGCTATGTAGACCAGCCTCACCTTGGACTTGAATCAGTCCTCTTGCATTTGCCTCCAGAGCACTAGAATATCAGGCATGAACCAGTATGGCCAGCATGGCCAGCTATAAGCTACTTTCATCTTTCTCCGTACCTCCAAGTCAGTCTCTATGTCTTAGCCTCCTTTCCTGGAAGTAAAAAGTTTAGGCTCTGAGCCAGACATCCTGAGATCTGAGTCCTACAACTTAGCTCCCGAAGCTGTTCCTTGTCTGTAGAGTAGGTGTGAAGATTCACCCCTAGGGATGAGGATTAAGTGACGCGTGAGGCCCACACACAGTAAGCCTTCTATCTGTAGGTGTTGAGACAATGGTGGTGGTGATGCTCATAATGACGACAATTTCTTCCACTAAACCAGCTTTCCCCCTGAGTTCTGTTCACCTTCAACTTTTCACCCCGGGGCCTTCCTTCCCTCCTGACAGTTTCTCAGAAAGTTGTGTGTTCCTCTTTAACCCCTTATGGCTGCCTTCCTCTGCCTAGACTCTCCTAAGCTGTTCCTGAATGTCACCAATGACTTCTCATGTCCAGGGCCCAGGAGCCATTTCCTGGCCTCCCCTCATCATCTCTGCCACACCTGACACTCCACTCACCATGCTGTGGTGTCCTCATTATTTGTTCCAACCCATGGTAGGCTATGCACAGAACTTGAGAGAAGCAGCATTTTGAATCTTTCGTGACAGTTTGGCAGAATGATTTTATTTGTTGAATCTGATTTCACAAGTTAAGAGTTTGCATGCCTCTTTTCTTTCTTTTTAAAAAACATAGTTTTTATATTTATTTTAGCATATATGAATACTTATTTCAAAATATATAATGTATGTTAAATATGAATATATACATGAATGCTTGGCCTGTGCATATACATGTATACAGGTGCATGTGTATGTACGCAGGTCAGAAGGGCATCAGATCCCCTGAAACTGGAGTTTAGGATAGTTGTGAGTACTAGAAATTGAAACTCAGTCCTCTGCAAGAGGAACAAGGGTTCTAAACAATTGAGCCATCTCAGCTCATCTTTGCTTCTTCATTTTAATTTTCTAGCAGTTAATTTTTACTATTTTAATCAAAGTGTCAATGACAGATTGAGACTCTTAAAAAACGAAACCAAAAAAATAAAAATAGCACACCCTATATATATATATATATATATATATATATATATATATATTTTTTTAACCCATGCAGCTGGAACAGAATTGCTTTGAGTGGGACCTTGAAACATCCCTTTTTCCATGAACCCTACCTGAAGTGTACCATGGGGCGGGTTACCCAGAGCCTGTTAATTCTTCAGTGGAGGATGCTGGCTACTCACTCCTACTCCCCCACCTCACTTAGGGAGCACGCCAAGCTGGGTGACAGCAGCACACACCTTTAATCCCAGCTCTTGGGAGGCAGAAGCAGGTGGAGCTCTGTGAATTCAAGGCTAGCCTGGTCTACAGAGTGAATTGTAGGACTACCAGAGCTGCATCACAGAGACACCTTATCTCAAAAAGGGGACAGGGGAGCAAGACAGGCACACGGGGTCTCATACATGCTGGGGCAAACTGAATGAATTTCTTCCCTGTCTTCCTGGGTCTCCTTTGCTCTCCCCATCACTTTTCCTTCCTCTTTCTTCTGTTTTCCTTCATGATATCTCATTCTCATTTGCTTCCCCGACCCCTTGTCTTTTCCCTACGTTCCCTTCCCACCCTTGTCCACCTTCTGCCTCCACAGTGGTTCTCCCCACTCAGCTGTCACCAGCTGCTGGGCCCTGGGTTGCTGCGGATGGGACGCCTGTGGCTACGCTCCCCCTCCCATGCAGGCCCGGCCCCTGGTCTCTGGCTGTCAGGGTTCGGCCTCCTTCGTGGTGACCACCTCTTCCTGTGTCCAGCGCCGGGTCCTGGTCCCCCAGCTCCTGAGGACATGGTGCATTTACGGCGTCTACAGGAGATCAGTGAGCAGGGCTGTAAATGGGGCTAAAGGGTGGCCCTGGGCAAGTGCGAGCCTGAGCCTTTCTTATTTGGGGATTCTTATGGGAAAGAGCAGAATGTAATAAATCAGATACAAGTTATGAAGTCAAACTACCTAGATTTAGACCTCCTTCCCATCAATTCCTAGCCTATGTCATTTGAGGAGTTACTCAACTTTCCCATGCTTTGATCTCCTAGTCTTAAAATGAACAGTAGTAAGACCTTCCTCCGAGAACTGGAGTGAGGTTTAACCAAAGAAATACATAAAAACGTTTACCACAGAACCTGGCAGGAGGCAACTTGTATGGGCTCAGTAAGTATTATTTGCTGGTTGGGGACGAGGCTGAGGAACTATGCATCCTCACTGCTGTCTTCTGAAAGAGGAACATGCTAGAATAATGCAGTCAGGACTCTGAGAACAAGAAACCTTGGTTTTATTTAGCTCAGTTTTGCCATTTTATAGCAAACAGTGTAAGGCAAATTATTTAACACCTGAGCACTCATAGACAACATGCGTGTAGTAGTGTGTGGTTCACTAGTGTAGTATAGTTTGTAAGGCTAATTTGGAACCTATATACCTTAACCACCTGTGAGCCTTCACTATGATGATGTTGGTTGTAATGTTCAAGGTGTGATGATAATGTTTCTATAGGTGTGGTCTCTGCAGCTGAAACTCCAGACAAAAAGGAGCATTTGGTGCTGGTAGAGACAGGAAGGTAATGTTCTACTTATCTGTGACCCTTTGAACCCAGCTTCCTCTCACCCCTTCCTTCCTGCTTCCTCAAAGTTGCTTCCCCTGTTTAGGGAACTATCTGAGCTTGATGTTGTTGCCCCCTGCTGGTAGCTCTGGGAAGTCAGCTCTATGCTCCTCACCTTCTGTCTGCTCTTTGGAGCTGGCTCCAACTCAGGCTTCTCGGGTCTCAGGACCCTGTATTTGCAGGGGGAAGGTCGGCTAGACTTTGCAGCATGGAACACAGCCATTGAAGGTGCTGCTGGAGGGGGTGGCACAGGGCTGCAGGAACAGCAGATGAGCCGGGGAGATATCCCTATCATTGTGGACGCTTGTATCAGTTTTGTCACACAGCATGGTGAGTGGGTACTGATTGACAGTGAGCCGCCAGTGGGAGGGGCTGAAGAAGCCAGGGTGTGTGTGTGTGTGTGTGTGTGGTGAGTGGTAGGTAGGTGTGGGTGGGGGTGTGGGCGGGGTTGGGGTGGGGTGGGTAGGTGGGACAGTATCAGCTGGCCATGTGACTTTCTGAGCCTTAGTCCCTTCATCCATAAAATGGAACCAACGATCCTCATTTTCCAGTCTAGTGTGACAATGAGATGATGCGTGCCAAGCAATGAGTACAGGGGCCGGCAGGCTGTCCCTGCTCAGAGGTGGCATTGGTATATAGGGTGAGAAAAACACAGGGAATGTGAGGATTCAGAGATGTGGTGGACTGAGAGGAGACACCTATGAGGCAAAAGCTAAGTTGGACAGTCCAAAACTCAGGAACGTCTGAACAGAATGATTCTAGGGAGAGAGAGTGTTCAGGACTCTGGGTCTTTGTGGAGTCTGGGCCAACGAATCTACATTCTATCTGGACTCTTTTTAGGAGGCAGGATGTTGAAAAAACAATTAATAGGAAACCAAGGAGGTTACAGGTCCTAGGTTCGATCCCCAGTCCCAAAACCAGCCAAAGCACCAAACAAAACAATTGGTCATGCTGGTACAGGCCTGTAATTGCAACTTTTCAGTAGTTTGAGGCAGAAGGATTCTAAGTTCAAGGGCACAATAAGCTACTTAGTGAGAGCTTTTCTCAAAATAAAAAAAGGGAGAAGGCATTGACTATGGATAAGGTTCTTACCTGGCACAGAAGAAACCCTGGGTTTTAATCCTCAGTATTGAAGGGGGAAAAGCTACCTTATGGCCATACGAAGAGTTGTATTGTATCAGTCATGGGCAATGGATAGTCAGTGACTAATGATGTTCTCCCCACTTTGGCAGTGACCTCATTGGGTGATCTGGCACTCACTGGGTTCCTCAGTCCTTCTTAAAGCTTCCTTAGTATTAGGAGGAATTCAGTGTGAGGCCCCAAGAGAAGGCCCTGGAGTGACACACCTTTGTCTACAAGATCTTTGCCCTGCCACACTCATTTGATAGATGTTGGTTCAGGTGCTACCATATGGCTGTCAGCGAAGAGTTTGTGGAAACAAGGCTGAGACTCCTGGGAAAGATGGGTATTAAGAAACAGACATCATCAGCTCTCATTATTTGTAGGAATTATGATCTACAAAGCCTCTGCAAACACATAATTACTTGAATACTGAATTTCAATCCCAAGGGAGAGGCAAAATGAGACTCCTTTAAACTTCTGGTCTCAAGATTTTTACCAACCAATCCATATAAAAAAAAATCTTGTTTGGCATGTTTTGTCATGTAAAGGCAGTTTATTTAATATATATGACTGACTCATTGACACTCAATTCAAGGCCAAGGTCAGCACAAACTTGTACCTGAATGAAGCTTACTGAATGTTCTCTTTAAGCCACATCACAGGATTCTCATACTTTGAAACACTACCCAGCATTTCAATACTCTCCATACTTTGGAGGGGGCATTTTAAAAGGCAAAAATCACCAACAGAAAGAGAAGAAACACGTGACTAAATATTTCATAAAAGGGATGTGGCTGGGACCACAGCTCAGTAGCAGAGCATTTGTCTAGTGTGTGTGAGGCCCTGGTTTCTATCCCTAGTTCCTCAAAAAAGAACAAAAAGGAAAGAAGGATTTTCATTTTATAACGTGAGACCTTAGCTAGGAGCATGTGTGTGGGACAAAGAACTGACTTTACTCTGTCTATGCTACAAGCTAACCAGGAGTAACACGGCCCTCTGTAGCCACAGTTTCTACATTGTATATTCAGCCAACTAGACACAGAAATTTTGAAAAGAATTGTAGTGACTATATATATCTCTTGTTTTGTCATTCTTTTCTTTGAATTCAGTATTATAAGTAATCCAGAGGTGATTTAAGTAGGGTTATATATAAATACATCACTTTACATAAGAAACTTAAGCATCCATAGATTTTGTCATTTGTGGGGGAGGCTGCCAGATCCAATCCCCCATGGATACTAAACAGTGAGTTACTGATATTAGGGTTACAAATAAATTCTGTTGATTGGGTGAATGCTTCAGAGTGTGTGGACAATGCAAGTCAGCCATATTGTGATTTCAGAGAGTATTTCATAAAAATGAAACATGATGGTCAAGACAGGACTCTCTAGCTGGAAGTTGAGAACCAAGAGTGATCTAGCAAATAGCTGAGACCAAGCAGCCACATACCATGGGGATGACCACAGAGGGGCTGTTGGGTGGCTGGTGTTCTTTCTTCACACAATATTGAACAGGGACTGTTGGCTGTTTTCAGGGCTACGGCTGGAAGGTGTATATCGGAAAGGGGGTGCTCGGGCCCGTAGTCTGCGACTCTTGGCTGAGTTTAGGCGGGATGCCCGGTCAGTGAAGCTCAGACCACGGGAACACTTTGTAGAAGATGTTACTGACACACTCAAACGCTTCTTTCGAGAGCTTGATGACCCTGTGACCTCTGCTAGGTTGCTGCCTCGCTGGAGGGAGGCTGCAGGTACTGCCAAGACTCAACGGGGATTTTCATTTTCTTCTACTAGCACCCACAAAACTCTTGTGGAACTGGAGAATGAGCTCCCTCCTCAATATCCCCAACCTGAGTGATCATCCAGATACTTGGCTTGGGCAGTCTGCTTTCTATGGATGTCGGGAGGAAAGGATTTATTATTTTAACATTTCCCCTCACAGTCCATCATCACTGAGAAAAGCCGGGGCAGAAACTCAATCAGGAACCATGGAGGAAAACTGTTTACTGGCTTGCTCCCCATGGCTTGCTTGGCCCAAGGACGGCACCGCCCATAGTGCATGTGGCCCTCCCGTATCAATCACTAATCAAGACATTGCCCTCCCCCCAGACATGCCCACAGGCCTGATGGAGACAATTCTTCAGCTGAGGCTCCCTGTTCCCTGCATGACTCTAGTTGGGTATCAAGGTGACAAAAACTAACCAACACAGTGAGAAGGAGGCAGGAGATACAATTCTCCCGGGTTTCTCAGAAGACCTCTGCCCTTGGCCTCCATTCTCTCTTCCTGGTTCCTCTTCAGCTCTCCTTTTCTCCATCCCTAGAGCTTCCCCAGAAGAATCAGCGCCTGGAGAAATACAAAGAAGTGATTGGCTGTCTGCCTCAAGTCAACCGCCGAACACTGGCCACACTTATTGGGCACCTCTACCGGTCAGTTTGGTCAGGCCCTCTCTCATCTTCCTTTTCTAATCCTCATCACTCTAAACCAGTGCCACAATTTCATTTGTTCATTAATTTCATAAATAGCTGTTACACGAAGGTAACAGCTAAAGATTCAAAGAATGGTTTTAGGGACTGTGTAGACGTAGGTTTTAATCAGGGCTCTTCCATTCTGGTCATGTGACTTTAGAGTCTGAATTAAGGTTTCTGTGTTGTGAAAAGACGCCATGACCATGACAACTTTTATAAAGAAAAACATTTAATTTTGGTGGCTTGCTTACATTTCAGAGGGTTAGTCCACTATTACGGTGGGAAGCACAGCAGCATGTAGGCAGACATGATGCTAGAGAGGTAGTTGAAAGTTCTTACGTCTTGACTCACAGGTAACAGGAAGTAGTCTGTCTCACTGGACGTGGCTTGAGCATATGAGACCTCAAAGTTGCCTCCATGGTGACACACTTCCTCTAAGAAGCCTGTGCCTCCTAAAAGTGTCACTCCCTTTGGAAGCCATTTTTTCCCCCCAAACCACCAGTTAGCTATTTGTTCTTTCTGGGTCTCACTCTATTTGTTTTTAAGAGAGGAAGGTGATGTAATGAAGTTTCTACCTGATAGGTTATAAGAAAGTGAAATGAAATAATCCATGTGAAATTCTTAGTCTAACACATGGCATGTCATAAACTTCAGAAATGATTAGAAGTCATCATATTTATTATTTTTATTAGTTTAGTAAGGAATTGGCTCTAAGAAATACAGATTATGAAGACACAGACCCACCTTAATCAGTCTGTTAGGAAAGGTTTTGTGAGGTGGAGTGGATCTCTGGCTACGTTGCATTGGTCACACATGATTACAAAGTTTTGCCAACTACCAGACCATTATCAAATCCAGACCCTTGTCTGGATTTCTAAATAAAACTTTGTAAGGTGTAAAGTCACACCCACTCATTTATGTGTTCCATGGTCCAAGGGCCTAAAATATTTATCCGTCCCTTTACATAAAAACTGTGGATAACTACTCTAGTATTGACCACCTGTACCTTAACTATATCCCTGAGATATTCAAAGCTCCTTGAGGCCAATGCTGTCTTATTTATTGATGTATACCGGCACTCATCCTAGATGGCTGCATATGGGAGAGGGGCATTAAGTGTCTGCCAAATTAGTGGATGTGTTGCTGAGTGGTGAGCATGGGCTTGACTCTGGTGCCTCTCTCTATAGGGTACAGAAGTGTGCGGCTCTAAACCAGATGTGCACACGAAATCTGGCCCTGCTGTTTGCACCCAGTGTGTTCCAGACGGATGGGCGGGGGGAGCATGAAGTGCGGGTACTGCAGGAGCTCATCGATGGCTACATCTCTGTCTTTGATGTAAGGCTTTCCCAACCCTGCCATCCAACCCCTCTGCCTCACCTCTATGGACTCAGAGTCTGGACCCTCATCCCCAAAGCCCTCACCTACCCCTGCATTGGCAACCTCCTCTCAGGGTCCTGGGCTTTCTTCTCCTACTTCAATACCAACATCCTTTCATCACTGATTCCTGGCTCTTGAGACCTCTGACCCTCTTTGCCAGTTCCCCTTTGACCTTAATATGTGCCCCACTTCCTTCTTTTCCTAGCGGTTCATGAAATAACTTTTGGCCCTTTTGCAGATTGACTGTGACCAGGCCGCTCAGATCGACTTGGAGGTCAGTCTCATCACCAGTTGGAAGGACGTACAGGTAACGTGCCTTAGCCTGCTGACGGGACAGGAAGGACATCACTACAGGAAATGAACCTCTGTCCTTTAAAGGAAGCTTCTTTTTAGCCTGTCTTTCTTCACATTGACCCTTGGGTCTTGGGAGGACAGCGGAATCCCTAGGAGGGCAATGCTTTGGACAGTGTGTGTGTTCCATTGATGCCACCAGAACATTCTTCATTCAGCACCTCATGCTCTTTGTGATACTGAGTATTAACTAAGGGCCTCGCATAGCCTAGGCAAGTATCCGTTCACTGATAGTTCATTCCTGTAATGGGTTACGGAGGTGAAAGGATCAAGAGTTCAGCCATATAGATCTCTGCAGCCCAGGGATGGAATGTAGCTCAGATGACATGCTTGCCTAGCATGCATAAAGCCTTGAGTTGGTCTCCAGCGGCCTCTCCCCCAGAGAGAGAGGAGAGAGAGAGAGAGAATGAAAACCTGTCATGGTGGTGGCACATACCTGTAATCCCAGCACTCAGAAGGTAGAAGCAGGAAGATCAAAAGTTTAAGACCATCCTCAGCTACAGAGGAAGCAAGGCCAGCCTGGATTTATACAAGATCATTTTAGAGTTCAAGGTCAGGCCAGAGTGAGACCTTGGGGAATATGGGTGGGGTAGGAAGAATATTGTATAAAATACAATAACAAGTACTGCTGAGGACATCCCATGTTCCAGGCATCTCTAATCTCAGTTTAGCATCACATAACTCTGTTAAGTAGGTAGGCTCATTTTTTTTTTTTTCAAATAAAGAATTGAGGCTCTTGAGCCACCTTTTCAAGGTAATAGTAGGTGAGTGGCAGAGCAGGAACATAAGTAGTCTTGACTGCAATCTCTTCTTGAGGCCACTGTATTGAATCGCCTGAGGTGGCACCATAGGAGGCTAAACATGCAGTTCCCCCAGTCCTGGAGCTCTACTCAAGGGCCCAAGGCATGCTGGGAGTGAGAGCTAGAAGGAAACCTCTGTTGGGGAGGTACATAGGAGGCATTCTTCCATCTTGGTATTTCTGTAACCTCTGTGTGCTCCTGTACCTACCCCAGTTGTCACAGGCTGGAGATCTTATTATGGAGGTTTACATAGAGCAACAGCTTCCAGACAATTGTGTCACCCTAAAGGTCAGTCCTTAGAGATTGGGTGGGATGGGAAAAGGGAGGGGGCAGGTGCAATGGTCTAATCAGCACAGGTTCCCTCGTCTGTATGCTAGGTGTCCCCAACACTGACAGCTGAGGAGCTGACTAACCAGGTGCTGGAGATGCGGGGGACAGCATCAGGGACAGACTTGTGGGTGACATTTGAAATTCTTGAACATGGAGAGCTTGGTGAGTATGATCACATACTTGTGTGTGTGGACACATGACCAAGGTCATCAATGATTACTCTGTTACCAAATGTGATGGCCATTTTACTAGTCAACTCATCCACATGAGAAGGTGTTCATTCACACAGTGTGTAGACCCCTTTTCTCAATCTTCAGCAAAGGTTTCTCCTCTATCTCAAGGGGGCTCCTTTCCCCCTTTGCCCCAACTGATGTGTCAGAAGGGCCAGGAGTCCATCCTGGGCTCTTTCTTCTCTACCTACATTCTTCCATGGCAGCTTTACATACTATTAACTGACACCCAAATTAATTCCAGTGGGCTGGAAACTCACAACGTAGATAAAGCTGGCCTTGAACTTATAGAAATTCTGTTTCTTTCTCCAAAGGGTTGGAATGACAAATGTACACTAGCATGTCTTGGCTGACAGCCCAAATTTTTCTCTGGTCAGATCTTGCCTCTTCACTATATACATACATATCTAATTGCTGATTTGACACTTCTACTTCCCACGGCTATTTCAATACCTAAGACTGACATTTCATCCCTTCTCTATAAAGCCCAGGCTATTTTCTAGCTTTTCTCCTTCAGCAAATAGTACCACAGTTCACTCAGTTATCAAGTCCAGAAACCTAAGGGTCCTATGCCCACCCCTCTTCATCTTCATACTCAATGCACCAATTAGTCTTATAGATTTCATCCAAATCTATCATTTTCTCCATCTCTGCTGTTTCCACCACCCTAGTCACATACACCATTATCCTTCTGTCTCCAGAGATGAACCCTTGAAATGCATGGTTCTAGACTGGGAACAGCTGGGCAGTGTCCCATTTTTGCCTCTCTACATTCTATTTTCTGAAGAGCAGCCCAATGAACATCTCAAATATAAACAAGATCACAACTATTCCTATAGTTAAAACTGTCTTATGGGTCCCTAACGAATTTGTAATAGAACTCAAGTCCTTATTATAGCCTGCAAAGCCTCTAGTGTGTGGCTGTTTATTTCTCAGACATCATCTCGTCTCCGCCATTCTCTAAGCTGTCTCTTTGCCAGAGCATGGTGTGCCCTCTCTACCATGAGAATTGAGCATAGATATCTGAGAATGGAAGGCAAGCATGCTCTACTGAGTTCCATACATCCCTAATCTGGCCATGCTGGCTGTTCAGTTCCCCCAAGAAGAATTTCTTGCATGGCACTTGTTTTTACATTCCTTCCTTTAAGATCCTACCTGAAGCTGTGGTGGTACAATCCTGTAATCTTAGCAGCAGGGAGGCAGAAGCATTTGGAGGACAGTCTGCTCTATATATCTTCCAGACCAGATAGGGCCACAGAGTGAAACGTTGTTTCAAAACAAAGAAACATCCCAAACCCATATCAAACAAAGGAAAAAGATCATCCATGATCTTAGGTACAGTTTGCTTTGCTTAACCTTTCAAATTGATTCATGAGCCTCATCTACAAATGCAACCTCTAGCAGGCCCCGCCTGACTAGCTCACCCATTGTTCTCTTTGACTCTTTGACTCTCCCTGTGTCTCTTAAATATTGTCTACTTCAAAGTGATTACTGGGGGCTAGAGAAATGGTTCAGTGACACAAAGGACCAGAAGTTGGTTCCAAGTACCTACACTGGGTAGCTTAGACCTGCCTGTAACTCTAGCTTCCAGGAAAACACACACACACAAATTAAAAATATATCTTTAAAAGTTTTGAGTCATTACTGGATTCTATTTTGCTGAATTATCAGTTTACTCTGGGTTCTTCATCAGGCTATAGCTTCAAGAAAGCGGGCCATATATATAATTTTTACCACTGTATCCTAGGGACAGCATGGTGCCTGACATAGCAACAGGGTTATTAAAATAAATGTCTGTGGTATGAACAAATGAATAACTAGTGGAGATCAGGTGGGGACTCCAGGTTTTGGCTAGTTTTTGTGATTACTCCCTACCTCAACATTTCCCTTCAGAGAGGCCATTGCACCCCAAAGAAAAGGTCCTAGAGCAGGCCCTGCAATGGTGTCAGCTTCCAGAGCCCTGCTCAGCCTCTCTGCTCCTGAGGAAAGTCTCCATGGCACACGCTGGCTGCCTTTTCACAGGTGAGCTTCCTCCCTCAGCCTAGCAATTCTCAGGCCTCTCTCCCAGGAGCCTCTACCCGTCTTTGCTCTTCTGTGCTCAGGAGCCCGTCGTGAGAGCCCACGGGTGGGGCTGCTGCGATGCCGGGAGGAGTCACCTAGATTGTTGGGAAACCGCTTCCAGGAGAGGTTCTTTTTGGTGCGTGGCCGCTGCCTGCTGCTACTCAAAGAGAAGAAGGTGATGCTCTGGGACTAGACAGATTCCCTGTCAGGCAGCAGGAGTGCTAACTATACTGACCCCTGACTCCACAACTAGTATCCTCACCAGTTAGTTTTATTGCTCCCCTGAACTTGATCTTCTGGTCACTGAGATCACATGTCTCAATGCACCCATGACTTCGTGATCTTCCTAACCCCAGTCTTCATGTACTTCTTGATCTTAGTGCCTCTGTTCATGTTCCCAGAGCTCTAAACCAGAACGGGAGTGGTCTCTGGAAGGTGCCAAGGTCTACCTAGGAATCCGAAAGAAGTTAAAACCTCCAACACCGTGAGTGTTCCTCCCTAGCCCGGACCTAGGACTTCTCTGCCTTTAGCTCCCTGGCTTTTGGTTACCCTATCACACTTGTCCCCTTTGCTTTTCAGGTGGGGCTTCACTTTAATACTGGATAAGATGCACCTGTGAGTACTTCCTAACTTGCTAGCTTCTTCTTTGGCTCTACCCTGCTTCCTCCCTCCCTCCCTCCCTCCCTCCCTCCCTCCCTCCCTCCCTCCCTCCCTCCCTCCCTCCCTCCCTCCCTCCTTCCCCCTCTCTCTCTCTGTATCTGTGCATGCATTCATGTGTGTGGAGGTCAGCCAACTTCAGCTGTTATTCACTAGGACCTAGGGCCTGCCAGTCAGGCTAAGCTGGTTGGCTAGTGAGCATCAGTTTTTCTGTTATTTTTAATCAAGAAAAATTATGTGTATGTGTCATTTTGTCTGAATTTATATCTTGTCCATCACGTGCAAGTCTGGTATCCACAGAGGCCAGAAGAGGGCATCAGACCTCCTGGAACTGGGGTTACAGGTGGTTATGAGCCACCACATGGGTGCCTGGAGTTAAACCCAGGTCCTCTGGAAGAGAGGCCAGTTCTCTTAACCACTCTTAACTGAGCCATCTCTCTAATCACCCTCTTTTTTGACATGGGTGCGGGGGATCCAACTCCAGTCCCTATCTTTGCATGGCAAGCACTTTATAGCGGCTGAAATCTCTCCCCAGCCCTGCCCCATCCTCTGTCCTCCACCATCTCCTTCTCCATGCTTAGTGCTAAGACTCTTTGCATTTCCTGAATCACTCTGTTCACCTGCAGCTGTCTGTCCTGCACCGATGAGGATGAGATGTGGGACTGGACCACAAGCATTCTTAAAGCCCAGGTGAGGAGAAGAAAGAGGGTGAAGGCTGGGCTTCTGGTACCCCTGGAGACCAGCCATACCCCCCAGTGCCTCCCAGGCTAACACGTCACTGCCTCCTCAGCATGATGACCAGCAGTCGGTGGTTTTACGTCGCCGTTCCTCCTCTGACCTTGCTCGTCAGAAGTTTGGCACTATGCCCTTGCTGCCCATCCGAGGGGATGACAGCGGAGCCAGCCTTCTCTCTGCCAATCAGACCCTGGTGAGACCCTACTCCCAGCATGTCCTAAACATTGGCTCCCTGCCCTTATCTTTGTCACGTTGCAGGAGGAAACAGCTTGCCTGCTTGCCAGATGCCCACCCACTCGCCACAACCCTCTTGTCCCTCACTTCCTACCCCCACCTCCTGTTGTCTCACTTTGTCTCTGTCTCTTTCTCTCCCCACTCTACCTGTGTCCAGCGGCGGCTACACAACCGGAGGACCTTATCCATGTTCTTTGTGAGTATTGTGCTTGCTCTAGCTTTGTGTCTGCCAACCCGTGTGTGTTCTGTGCTGCCTATGCTCCATGTCTGTTCTGATGCAGATCATCAGTGTATGTCACAGAGGAGGACAATGAGGGATGACCCACTGAGGAAAGGAGAAAGTAATTATAAATCTGAGAAACAGAAGAATCAGGGTTTAAGGGAATGCATTCTGGAGCCAGATAGATCTGAATTCAAGCCTCACTTACTATCATTTCCTTACTATGTGATCCAAGGCAACTTAACCCCTCTGCATCTCACTCTCCTGCAGTGTGACCCACTTGCATGGGGTTATTGTGTCATCATATATACCAAGTATTTTGCAGTGTCTGACTCAAGGAAGAACTTGATCAAGGATTATAATATTTAATATTATATGTATTATATATATAATACGTAACTCTAACACTGCGCCTGTTCTCTGCTGTCCCCTTCTCATTCAGCCAATGAAGTCACCTCAGGGGTCTGTGGAGGAGCAAGAAGAGCTGGAGGAGCCTGTGTATGAAGAGCCAGTGTATGAGGAAGTTGGGGCCTTCCCTGAGCTTACCAAAGACACGACTGTCTTCTCTTCCACATGGGAGTGGACAGCCAAGCCAGAGACACCCCTTGCCAGCCATAGGTCCTTTGATCAAAACCCCCTTTCCAAAGCAAGCATGTTGAGCCAGGAGGAAAGGACACCAGACTCTTCTTCAGGCCCCCCTTCAAAGAGTAGTCCTCAGGCACGGGGATCCCTGGAGGAACAGTTGCTCCAAGAGCTCAACAACCTCATCCTGAGGAAGGGAGAGCCTGCCACATGTCCAGAAAGTCCTTCCCAGCCCACCAGCTCCCAAACCCCCAGCCTCACCAGCTTTCCAACACAGGCACCCAGTTTACCCACCCAAGCTCCCTGCACTTCCAACCCACCCTCCAGCCAGCCCCTCACATGACCCTAGGGCCAGCAGTTGAGGAGGTAGGTAGCCAGAGGAGAAACCAGGCTCTCACCATGGCAGACACCACTGAGAGTTTCTGCTGCCCTAGATGGATGACTCTGGAATCCAGTATGGTACCATGGAAGGAGCACTGGAAAGAGAGCCCTGGAGACTGTGTATCTCAGGGAAGATCATGGCCCCTTTCTGGGCCCAGCCCGTTTGTCTGTACTATGAAGTCACTAAAATAAGGAGACGAGCAAATAGCAAACAATACTTCTGAGGTATACAGCCTAATAGATTTCCACATTAAGAGCATCTCCTGTTTTTATATATTTGATATAGTGGTTCAGTGAGAGGTTTAGGGAATGTGAATGGTTTTTACCGCATTAAAGAAACGTGTAAATTTGGAAGCTAGAGATACACATGAGGCTCAAATTTATCTTATTCCACTTTCCATGTACTATAACTACCCTCAGGCCCTAGAGTGGGGTGATTGAGGTTGGGAGCTGGGGCAAAGGGGAGCCAAAAAAGAATAAGTTCTACTAATAAACTTTGGAACCAAAAGGCTCATTTTTCAACAACATTCCTTCATTCACCAAACATGTACTGAGCACCTAATTGCCAAGTCCAGTGATACAGTATGAACAAAGCAAATAGTGTCCTTGGTCTTACGGAGCCTGAAGAAAGGAAACCGAAAACACATAGGTGAGCTTAGTACTTCAAAGAAACTGAACTAAGTGAGAGCAGATGGGAAGGAAAGCCTCAGAGGAGCAGAGACAAAGGCAAGGGGCTGGATAAGGGCAGCGTGAGGAGCAAGCAGCAGGTGTGAGAGCCATGGAGAGCAGAGGGAGGGGCCTTGGCCTGGTGGGAGGATGACAGCAGTTAGAGTGGAGACTGGGTGGTGGGAGAGGCAAGACAGAAAGATAGGAAAAGTCTGAGAATGGTAGCACTTACTGATCCCAGCACTCCTGAGCACAGGTGGATCGCTGACTTCAAAGCCAGCCTGGCTTACGGAGTGAGTTCCAGGTCAGCCAAGGCTACAAGGCTACATACTGTCTCAAAAATAAAAATAAAAAATAATAAAAAATTCGGAGAACATGTGAAGGCAGAGAGAAGCTCTTCATCAGAGCTTTTGGCTAAAGCCTTTGCTAGTAACACAGCAAGAATTCCAGTACAATTAATTGCTTGAGGTCTTTCTTCCTTCCCAGCTGTAAACTTGCAATTTTCTAGGAATTTCACTAGAAATCCCATCGACAGGGTAGAATGTATAATAACCCCCTTGTGCAACTCTAGTGGCTTTGAACCTTACTGTACTAGAATTGTGGCTCCTGAGCTACCACATGTAGCTCTCTTATCAAAGGAGAAGAAAGGAAAAAGAGATTTCTTGGCAATTCTTTAAGATGTAATCTGAGAGCTGGGCATGATGGTGCACACCTCTAATCCCAGCACTCAGAGGCAGAGGCAGGTGGATCTCTGTAAGTTCGAGGTCAGTCTGGTCTACAAAGTGAGTTCCAGGACAGCCAGGGCTATTGTTACACAGAGAAACTCTGCCTTGAAAAACAAAAACGACAAATAGATACATAAATAAAAAGGTGTAATCTGAGAACCACCAAAAGAATATACATGGCTAGTGCTAAGACATTAATTGCTTGTTCTCCCTTGAGGGGCCCCAAACCACACCTGGGTACAAACATACTTTTCTCTGTGTTCCCTCGGGAGACTCACACCGCCACTCCTACTCGGATGTATGTGTCTTTCTTCCGATTGCATTTTATCTCCATTTTTGTGCTTTAATCTATATTAAAATATCTTTAATAAAATTTCCAATTCTGCTTTGTTACACCTGCTAGTCTTGAAATTCCTTTCAGTATCAAAGCCACAGTTCCCAGTTTGGGCTTGAGTCGAGATCTCCTGAAAGCCCAGAGACTTTAATCCCAGCACTGGGGAGGTGTATCAGAGGCAGGTGTATCTCTGAGTTCGAGTTCAGTCTAGTCTATATATTAAGTTCCAGGACAGCCAAAGCTACACCGAGAAACTCTGCCTCGAAAACAAAACAACAAACCAAAAATTAAACCCCCCAAAAGTCTAGGGGAACTCCTCAGGTCGCTGTGGGTGACAGTGTGGAGCCTTGTCTCTGTCATTTCAAGAATGACAAGAGGAGAATGATTTTTGCAGGGGCCCAATCATCATGTCCTTGTAGCCTGTGTTCTATTTGGATTTAAGCATTTGGATTTTCCTTGGAAGAAAAAGCATAAAATTCTCTTTTCAGTAACTGGCCACTGTAAGAACAGTGGGTCATGGGAAGAAGCTGGAAGCAAGGAGACTGGATGCTAGACCCGAAAAAACTGATAAAATTAAGTCTTTCAGTGAGATAGATGGTGGTTTGGAATTTGAGGGCAATAGATCACTAGGAATGTTATCCACCGTCCATGTGTGTTCTGCAATAGAACCTGCATTTTTCTGATAGAGGAGTTGTGGGATAAAATAAATTTAGTGCAAACTGAGGGGCTAGGGAGTTGGATCAGGGGATAAAGGCCCTTGCTATATAAGTGTAAAGACCTGAGTTCAAATCCCCAGAACCCATAAAAAAAGGTAGACTTGTAGTGCTAGCGTTTGTAATTCCAGTGCTAGTAGAATCCTTCAAAGTTTGTAAACTGGCTAGCCTGGCATACACAGTAGAAAAACAGTAGAGACCCTGGGTTAAACAACGTGGAAGGCAAAGGATCAACACCCAAGATGGTCCGCTGACCTACACACACACACACACACACACACACACACACACACACACACACACACACACACACACGCCACGCTATAATTGGCAAATTGGGGACATAAAGTCTGAAATGATAGGGGCTTTCCAGGCTACACACCCCTTCACTGATATCATTAATGTCTACTGGAGCCCAGGATGTATCCATCATTTCCTCTGAACTGGTTTCTTACCCCTCTCATGCTAGAATTTCCAGTTCTGCAGGGATTAGGAGAAGGTGTCTCCCTTTGTCAGAATCATCTTCTCTCAGGTGTCCAGTGACTCAGTTTCCCTGGTCACCTGGTCTTCTGCAGTTAGTGTCAGGACTGCGATATGCATATGTAAATGAACGACCAGAAATAATTACAGGCTGAATCAGTGGCTGTATTAGAAATAGAAGCCAGGCGTCTTGACTCAGAAGCCCAAGGTTCTCCCTACCGCCAGGAGCACGCTGCGTCCGCCCCGCGGCCGGACCCTTCCGGGGTTCTTGAAGCAAAAACAGGACCGGGTCCTCCGCCGCCCCTGTATGCTTCCGCGCCTGGCGCGCAGTTTGACGAGCGTGGGCGGAGCGGGCCGATTCTGGGCGGGACCTTATCGTGGGCGGGGCCTCCCCGAGTTCCGGAGTGAAGTGTCTGGCAGCCTTTGCTGGATCCGAGATGCAGCCGCCGCCCCGAAAAGTGAGATTTGCCCGGGAAAGGGGAATTCTTGGAGGTTTTGGGGGAACGGAGGGAGCCTACGGGCACTCGATTCGGGGTGGAACACAGGGAATGGCAGGGAGGTCTAAGCCTAACACAAGAAACCGAGGAAACAGCCCAGCCTCTCTCGGGCCCCGCCCCCTCACCGCTCCCTACGAGGTGTTTTGTAGATCTCCACGCCGGTGTGGGGTACCAGGCTGGGGATCTTCATCTCTTTTTTAATCCTACAGGTGAAGCCAGCCCAGGAAGTGAAACTTCGTTTCTTGGAGCAGCTGAGCATCCTTCAGACCCGGCAACAGAGGGAGGCGGATCTGCTGGAGGACATCAGGTAGCCCCAGACCCCTCACCTTCATGTACTCCATCTTCACAGGAGCAAGCGCCACTCCTTCTTCAGCATACATCTGCCAGGGTTGGGCGTTGTCAGGAGCTTTCTGGCCTCCCCATTCATGACCCTCACCTTAGGCCTGTCTATTCAGATATTGGGGCTATATTCATAAACAGAGAGCTCCCTTCCTAAACGATTTGACCCCACACCACTCTCCTCACCCCCACAATCAAGCTTAGGGCATGATCCCCTTCCTCTTCCAGACCTGTTGGAAGCCTCGCTGACACTGAATCCTGTCAGTTTTTTCACCTCCAGGCCCACAGATTGCCCTCCAGGGGTGGGAGGATCCTGCTGGGGCTTTGGACAATAAGGTGAGGCTGTCCTGTGTTGCAGCTGCCAGAGGTGATCTCAAGGACTCTCATCTTTAAGGACCCATTCCCTCTAAATATAGTCACACTTTGGGCTAGTCTCCTCTCCCTCCGGCCCAAACTGAAGAGAGGCTGAGTGTGGGAGAAAAGCAGCAAACAATAACCTTCTCTACCCCCATTCTATTCCCAATCTCCACAGATCCTACAGCAAGCAGAGGGCAGCCATTGAACGGGAGTATGGTCAGGTATGGGACTCCGATCTGGACCTCTCACCTTGTTCTAGCCTCCTTTACACAGGCAGCAGTGTCCCCCCTTCCCCCACTGTGGTCAAGAACAAATAACCTAACTAGCAATGTGATGTTTTTATTTGAGAGCTAAAGTGATTTTATTTAAAAAAAAAAAAAACTTTAAAAGGACAAATATCTAGAATCAGCACAATTTTTGTCAAAACCCTGCTCTGCTACCTACTTAGATGAGTGATCTTAGACAAGTTATTTTGGGGCTCAGTTTTTTTCTCTGTAAAATGGGTATACTAATAATAATACCCAAACTCCACATATAATTATAAGGATTAAATTAATTAATGAATATGAAGCATTTCAGAAATGTTTGCTGTATATCCTAAGAATGGTACTATAGACCCTGGTTCAAAGTTCTCACCCAGGTGGCGTGGGTCTTCATAAAAGATCTGTATTTGTGATGGTTTTTCTCACCAGGCACTCCAGAAGTTGGCTGGGCCATTCCTGAAGAGGGAAGGGCAGCGGAGTGGGGAGGTCAACAGCAGGTGAGTCTCACAGAGTTGGAGGTGATAGGGAGCTTAGCCCCAGAGATCTCTGGAGATGAGAAGCTAATGAGCAGGGAAAGGCATGTGAGTTGCAAGCAGAGCTGACATGGCAGCAGCAGAGGAACTGACCCAGCAAGGACATTAGGGTGAGGGTAGAAGGCATGAGTGATCCTGTGGCTGAGCTAATGGGCTGATCGATTGATGTCCTAGATGGGGAGGAGCACTCTGTCTCTCGTGGTGTTGGGGTTGGGGGGGGGTCTCATGAACCAGTGGAGTGTTTCTCTCTTCAACACAGACCTTCTCTGGGGAGGGGTAGGACAGTGTTTGGTGCCTGGCGCTGCCTACTGGATGCCACTATGGCTGGAGGCCAGACCCGTCTCCAGGCGTCTGACAGATACCGTGACCTAGCAGGGGGCACTGGAAGGAGTGCCAAGGAGCAGGTGCTTAGGAAGGTATGTTTCAGTGGATGGTGTAAAGGAGCCTCCAGCCCAGGATTAGACATGATTTGGGTCAGGATTCTGTGTATCTTTGCCACTAGGGGACAGAGAGTCTTCAGCGGGCGCAGGCTGAGGTGCTACAGTCTGTCCGGGAACTGAGCCGAAGTCGGAAGCTTTATGGACAGCGAGAACGTGTATGGGCCTTGGCACAGGAGAAGGCAGCTGATGTCCAAGCCAGGTAGGGCTCTTGGATGATCAAGTAGGACACACAAAGTACGATGCAAGGTGTATCGGGTAGAATCAAAATTTTAAAGCTGTGCCTGACTCCTGACTATTTTTTTGCCTGCACAGGCTGAACCGAAGTGACCATGGGATCTTCCACTCTCGGACCAGCCTCCAGAAACTGAGTACCAAGGTTTGAAGGATAAAGACATACATAGCCTAGTGGTTTTGGGTCCAGTGGCATAAAAGTAAGAGTCGGTTGAATCTAGGCTTTCTAATTTCCTAGTGGTTCATTACCAGGCATTTAGTAAACACTCAGTAATGTGGCTCCTTGGTTTCTCTGAGCCTTGTGTTCTTCATTTGTATAGTGGAAACAATACTTTTTTTTTTTTGATCCTTATATGTGTATTTTGAGTACCACTACATGCTACACTATATTCTACCCCTGGGGATATATGAGAACAGGACTCATGGAGTTCCATCCTTGCAGTCTGGATGGAACTTGAGATTAAGAGTATGTGAATAATCAGATGAAGTTGCAAATAAAAGTGCTGTGGTAAAGGGTAAGAGTTGGGTGAGATTTAGAAAGGAGACCTCAGTGAGCAGGAGGCCTGAGTGTCAAGGAGGTGGTCATGCCAAGATCTGGGGGAGAAACATTCTGAAGAAAGGGGATGGTGAGTACAAAAGCTGAGGACAAAAGTTGAGGAGAGAGTCATTTTGGTTCAAAGGTCCTAGAGAACGAGGCGCGTGCACATGAAAAGGGTCAGAGGGGTTTCAGGGGCAGCTCATGTGAGATCTGGTAAACTACAGTAAGATACAGTTTGCATTTTGAGATCTGTGTAGAGATTTTAAAGCCAGTTCTATGTGAAGGCTTTAGTGTAGTACCAGGCATATAGTAAACACTCAATAATGTGAGATCCATTCTGGTTCTGGGTTTGAGGTTGGCCTTGGAAGAATGCCCAGGGTTAGGGCTCCCTGTTGACTCTTATTTCCATTCCCTAGCTGTCTGCCCAGTCAGCCCAGTATTCCCAGCAGTTGAGAGCAGCCCGCAATGAGTACCTGCTAAACTTGGTGGCCACCAATGCTCACCTTGCTCACTACTACCAAGAGGAACTGCCAGCCCTGCTCAAGGCCAGTACTCATCCTGATTACTCCTGCCCTCTGTGAATGCAGACACCATCCCTGCACTTCTTCCCAGGCTAGCCAGTGCTAGTATTTTGAGTGAATATGTGGGTCCTAGTTGTCCTTCTTTATGGTTGATCATATAAGACATCTGACTCCACATTCCTTATCAGAGTTAATCCCAATTTGCCCACATCATAACATTAATGAGGTTCAAAGGGAATGGATGTGGAAGTTCTTAAACTATGAAATGGCTTAAACATGACAGACTCTGATTAGAAACAGTAATGTCTTATTCGTCATCTCCTCCTATCCCTCACATCCATGCCCCACCCATGGATGGATAATCTCCACTAGAGGCCTGAGAGAATGGTTGTATGTACCTAATGTATTATGGTACCTTGGGGTTCTCTTCAGGTCCTGGTAAGTGAGCTGTCAGAGTACTTGAGGGACCCCCTCACTTTATTAAGCCACACAGAGCTGGAAGCTGCCGAGATGGTCCTGGAACATGCCCGCCATGGAGGGCAGGCAACTTCTCAGGTGAGTGCTGGAACTGTGGATTCTCCCTATTGGTGATTTAATGCCCTTTTCTTCAAATGCAGCCCCTCCCCCACCCAATGCTCACCTTCCTTTCTTCCAAGAAGATCTGGGGACAGGATTGGGTGGGTGGCAAGTGAGTGACTGTACATTATCCACCCCTAGGTAAACTGGGAACAAGATGTAAAGCTGTTTCTTCAGGGGCCTGGAGTCTTTTCCCCCACCCCTCCCCAGCAGTTCCAGCCAGCAGGAACTGACCAGGTGAGACTACCCTGCTTGTGGAAACAGCCAAATCTAAACGTAAGGATGGTTTAGACCCTTTGTCTCTGTCCTTGTCCTAGCATTGATCTGGTGACAGTTTAGCCTTGGACAGGGGTTTACAAATCCCGTTCACCTCCATCCGAACACAAACACACCTCAGTTCAGTCCCTGTTCCTTCATTCCTCCGTCACCCAACTCTGATTCCATTCCTGGGCCTGTGTCTACATGAGTGCATACTTGTGTCCACAGACAAAGGCATTCACTCTATCCTTTTTGTCCCTGACACGGGAGGTCAAAATGAAGAAGCAAGGGGCTCAAGAGTTGGCTCAGTGATTAAGAGTACTTGTTCTTGCAAAAGACCGGGATTTGATTTCCAGCATGCACTTGGAGAGACTCACCACCTCTCAGGCACCAGGCATGCATGTGATATACACACAGACATACATGCAGGCAAAACATTCATACACACAAAATAAATAAAATAAATCTTAAAAAGAATTTTAAAAAGAGAAAGAAGGAAAAGGAACTGGTGAGAAGGATAGATTTTTTTTTTTCCCCCTCAAGTGTTCCTTATTTTTTTCAGGTATGTGCCCTGGATTGGGGAGTAGGAGGCATGGTTGGAGAGAGTGGCCTGGAGAAAGAGGTTCAGCGCTGGACAAGCAGGGCTGCCCGGGACTACAAGATCCAGCATCATGGGCATCGGGTGAGTTGGGGGTACAGGTATTGGGAGTGGGCAAAGAAAGCTGAGAGGTGGAGACCATTGATACAGTCAGAAAGGGAGGAAAAGAAATTTTAACACAATGGTGTGATTCAGCACAGCTTTCGGAACTAGACAGACTGGGGTTCGTAGTCTCTCTTGTTGCTTGTGAGTTCTCTGACTCTGGGTAAGAGGAATGACTTCATCTCTCTGGACTTTGGTTTCCTCATCACTAAAATGGAGCCAATAATAATACCTACCTCATAAGGAAGATAGATGGTACACAATGCAAGTGATGTAACTAGCAAAGTACTGGCTCAGAATAAGCTATGGCCCACAGCATCTCCACCTACCATCCTCACCAGGTCCTGCAGCGACTGGAGCAGAGGCGTCAGCAGGCTCCGGAGCGAGAAGCTCCAGGCGTAGAGCAGCGGCTACAGGAAGTGAGGGAGAATATCCGACGGGCACAGGTGAACCACAGCCCTGGTCCAAGAGCCTCTTCAGGCAGCCCACCTCCATTGTAGTAGAAAAAACGAGGGAAGCAGAGGGTAGAGCCAGGATATTATCTCTTCCTCTTCACACCAGGTGAGCCAGGTGAAAGGGGCTGCCCGGCTGGCCCTGCTACAGGAGGCTGGCCTCGATGTGCAGCGCTGGCTAAAGCCAGCCATGACCCAAGCCCAGGATGAGGTGGAGCAGGAGAGACGCCTCAGTGAGGCACGGCTGTCCCAGAGGGACCTTTCTCCCACGGTGAGTTCCTTCTTGTCCCTTAACCATGCACACTCGGGAGGCTAAAATTCCTTGTTAGAAGGCAGAGCCTCTAAAATGGGAATCACAATATCTAATTCCGAGGGTTATTGCAAAGCTTAAATGATATCGCATAATTTCTGGTGTGGGGAATGCTCAATAAACTCCTAGTATGGTGGTTAAGAACCATGGTCCTGCTAGGTGGTGATGATGCATGCTTTTAATCCCAGCATTCAGGAGGCAGAGGCAGGTGGATCTCTGTGAGTTTGAGGCCAGTCTGATCTAGAGTGAGTTCCAGATCAACCAGGGCTACCTTGTCTCCAAAAAAAAAAAAAAAAAAAAGCCAAAACAAACAAAAAAACCATGGTTCTGGGAGCAGTCTGTAAGTTAATTGAGTACCAGCCACTCAACTTAATAGCTGTGTAACCTTGGCAAATGACTTAACTTTTGTGAGCCTCGGTGTCTTCAAAAGTAGAGTGGGTTATACTGAAGCTTAAATGAGGCAGTAAGATACTCCGTATTAAGCACCTGTTTTAACTGCTGCTGTTTTGTATCTTTCTTCTCTGTGGTGGTTTTGGTTGTGAGAGGTGGTGATTGGCTGAGGGGTGTGATCTTGAAGGAGGATTCCCAGTGTCCCTTAGAGATAAGAGGGTGTGGGAAATCCATGCAGTACTTGTGACAGTGTCTGTCTTCTGCCCGTCTCCAGGCTGAGGATGCTGAGCTCTCTGACTTCGATGAATGTGAGGAGGCTGGGGAGCTCTTTGAAGAGCCTGCCCCCCCAGCCCTGGCCACTAGACCCCTCCCCTGCCCTGCACATGTGGTGTTTGGTTACCAGGTGTGACTAAGTATGGAAATGTGTCAGGTGGGCAACAGGGGTGGGGGTGGGGCAGATCTTGACTCCTTCCTTGTGGGGCTTAGGCAGGACGTGAGGATGAGCTGACTATCACAGAGGGTGAGTGGCTGGAGGTCATAGAGGAAGGAGATGCTGATGAATGGGTTAAGGTGAGTATGGGATCCTGGGTTGGCCCCCAAGGACTCATCTAGGTAATGCCAGAAGCTTGAGTGGCAAAGAGCCAGGGCTACGGACTGCTGAGTAAGTCTGATACCTGTTCACACTGCTGGCTGAGCAGGCTCGGAACCAGCATGGCGAAGCAGGCTTTGTCCCTGAGCGATATCTCAATTTCCCGGATCTCTCCCTTCCTGAGAGCAGCCATGGCAGCAACAATCCTTCAGGAGGAGAGCCCACAGGTAAGAACAGGAAGTTATGGATTCAGGGACCATGGGGATACATACATTTTACTGGGTAGCTATGGAGCGATGTGGCACTATTGCACCACAACCCTCTGCCTCATGTCATCCTTTCTCCTGAGCTTCTGTAGCATTCCTGGCCCGTGCCCTGTACAGCTACACTGGACAGAGTGAAGAGGAACTCAGCTTCCCCGAGGGGGCGCTCATCCGCCTGCTGCCCAGGGCTCAAGATGGTGTGGACGATGGTTTCTGGAGGGGAGAATTTGGGGGCCATGTTGGAGTCTTCCCATCCCTACTGGTAGAGGAACTCCTTGGCCCTCCAGGGCCACCTGAACTCTCTGATCCTGAACAGGTAAAGCTTCATTCTCCTTTAGTTCCTAAGTACCTCTGGGTTGGCCCTTTCACCTCAACAATGCTTCAGATTAATCTTAAAGCTCCATTTCTTTCCAAGTTTACCTCCTATGGTAGCTTAGGCTTCCTGTGTGTTTTGGCTGGGCAAAGAGAAGCCAATCACCCTTATAGGAGTTTGGGAATTTTAAGGCCAGATAGGTCTGAGTCCAAATTGCTATCACATGACATTGGGTGGTTACTTAACTTCTTCTCTAAGCTGCCTTCTTCACATGTAAAATAGAAACAATAGCTGTTTTAGCAGGCTCACTGTCATGACTAGAGATGATCAAGTCCCAGAGTACACAAGTGTTTGAATTTGTGATGCTCTGTCATGTCACAGCAGGGAACATAATAGGAACATCAGAGCACCCTAGTTCTAGCCAGTAATCTGCCACTAAGTGACCATGACTCTGACAGATGGCTCAATCTGATTCTCACTTCTACTACAGCAGCCATCAAAATACATAGCACACAAGGTGGTAGTGAAGGCTGAATAAATTTGTTTGTGTGCAGTGTTATCGAAATACCTGACACATAACTATTCAGCACATGTTGGCTGTTGATATATATATCAGTTACAGCCCTCATTTGGCTACTTTCGGTATTGGGGAGATGAAATGCTGGTTAAGCCTTCCCGGCGACCAGGAATGACTGTATGCCCACCCTGTCTCCAGACGCTGCCATCCCCGTCTCCTCCCAGTTTTTCTCCTCCTGCACCTACCTGTGCCTTGGAAGGATCTGCTGCACCTGCTCTGCCCATGGGTGAGTAGAGAGAATTGAAGCCTTGAAGCATAAGTAATGGCGAGGACGAAGTTTTGACTCGACCTTACCTGCTCCTGTGTGCCCTGGGGGGGTACCTTGCAGTAAGGCCTTTGGTATATCGATGGGGAGGAGAGTTTGGAATTGGAGCCAGGTTCAGACTTCCTGTCCCTTTCTATTGTATGACTTGAGGTAGGCTTAACCTGTCTGGTCCTTGGTCTAGGTTCTCTGTTGTTATGCTTTGGAGATAGGGCTAGCCTTGAACTAGCACCCTCTTGCCCCAGCTTCCCCCAGTGAGTTGAGATTAGAGGTATGAGTCACTAGCCTAGCCTGGTTTACATCCTTTATAAAGTGGAGGGAAAGGCACTACTTTATTGGATTGTTATCGGGGGCTGGAGAGGTGGCTCAGTGATTAAGAGCACTTGTTGCTCTTACAGAGGACTCAAGTTTGATTCCTAATACCCACATGGGAGCTCACAACCACCGGCAACTCCAGTCCCAAGGAATGCGACACCTTCTGACCCCACTGAACACCAGGCGAGCATGTGGTGCAAGACATACATGCAAGCAAGCATTTGTACACATAGAAAGAAAAAGTTCACCAAGATGTCTGTTAGGAGTATACAACATTGCTGGGTGGTGGAGGTGCCCACCTTTAATCCTAGCACTTGGGAGGCAGAGGCAGGCAGATCTCTGTGAGTCTCAGGACAGCCTGATCTATGAAGTGAGTTCCAGGACAGCCAAGCCTAATATTACACAGAGAAACCCTTTCTTAAAAAGCAAGAAGAGGAGTATTCAACATTGTGATTGGATATAGGAAACATGGCTGTTTTAGGTCATCATTATTTTAAAAATTAGCTCCTTTTTCACGGCATTCTTACATTCTTCCAAAATGTACCTTTTCCTCTTAGTGTCTGTGGACTCTGAAATATACTTATCTTTGGATTAATTTCTCTATTTTTTGGGGGGGTGCTGGGGATCAAACTAGAATCTTGTTCATGCTAGGCAAGCATATCTACTCCTCAGTTTTCACCAGCCCCCTAGTTTTCACCATGAAATACTCAGCTTCTCTAATACATTAATACTAGTGTATCCATCTTTTCCAAGTCAGGCTCTCTGACTCTAGAGTCACGATTATCTCTTCCTAATTCACTTGGAGTAAGTTAGTTCTTGGGCATTCTCTCTCCCTCCCTCTGTGTGTGTGTGTGTGTGTGTGTGTGTGTGTGTAAGAGAGAGAGAGAGAGAGAGAGAGAGAGAGAGAGAGAGAGAGAGAGAGAGAGAGAGAGAGAGAGAGGGAGGGAGGGAGAGAGAAGGATTCTCAATAGCCATTTCAAGGGGAGCTTTGTCTGCCAATCCCTTTCTTTGGTACTTTGTACAGAGCAGTTGTGCATTAAGTATTTAAGAATGGATGGACTAATGGATTTTATAGCTCAGGCTGATGATTTTTATTTTTATTTTTTTGCTAAGTCAACAAGTATTTATAAAGTGTCACTATCCTAAGTGCTGGATATGCAACATGGAGCCCAACGAAGCTTGAGAATTGACTTTTGGTTTCTAATTCTAGACTGCCCAGGACCCCTGGACATGATGGTGCCTCGACTCAGGCCGGTGAGAAGATTGCACAGAAGGGTCATTCCTATGGGTCCTATTTTGTTTGTTAGGCTGAGGTAATGGACAGGGCCAGTCCCAAGAGGGACTCTAGGGCACTAATTATGTATAATATACCCTGCAGATGCGTCCACCACCTCCTCCACCAGCCAAAGCTCCGGATCCTGGACATCTGGATCCCCTCACCTGAAGCCCAGGGGGTCGCTGCCCTCCAGTGATGCTGCTGCCCCATCTCCATGCTGACAAAACTGCCCCCTTAATGATCTGGAGCGACATAAGCAAAAGCTGCAATCTTCCTCCACGCCCACTCTCACCTCCAGGGGTTGAAACTTACCCCGTTCCCATTTCTGGGATTTGAACCCACTCCTTCCCCCCACTGTTCTGCCATCTCTGGGCTGGAACTACCCCTTTGACTTTTTGCCATTACCCCATATCTAGGGTGGTAAAATATTTCAAAATCTCTGGGGCTGGAACCCATTCCTTAAAGCCTAGTATGGCTCTGGCTCATCTCTGTCTTCACCCCGCCTCTGTGGCCAACCCCACCGTAAATGCTGGGGTCACTAGGCCTAGAGCCAGCAGAGGAACAGATCTTGGAAGTCAGAAGGAGCCGGAGCCAGGATGCAAAGCAACTGTAATGGTCTGAGCGGATTTATTGACAGTGAATAAAGGGCATGAAGTCCAAGCCAGGGCCTGGGCCTCTTGTGCCAAGAGGGCAGGGAGTCTAAGGTGCTATTGCTTTCGGGGCCCACCAAAGGTAGGGCCTGGTTCCAGCTGCCACACTCTTGCATGTGGAGCAAGGTTTGGGGGAAGGCAGGCCAGGCACCCTGTTGGCAGGTAGGGAAAGGAAAAAGAATGAGGAGTTGGGAGGGGCTCCTCCTGAGGTCCCTTAACCTGGGAACATGTATCTCCAGATAGAAGTAGAGCTGGTCCCTCAACTGAGGAGCAGTGCTGTCCTGTGGAGGGGAGAGCCTTCATGGCTGTCCATACCCTGGCAATGCCTGCTGGTAATCCATCAGCACAATGAAGACTGGGGCTTGGAAGAAAGGAAGGGGGAACAGTGTTGCTTCCTATTCAAGCTCTGATCCACCTATTCTCCAGAGACTGTGTCTAACTCCCACAGACCCTCTATGCCCACTCCCGATTGCCACCACCAGCCAAAGAATCTGTAACACACACTAAGCTTATAGTTTCCCCCAAGGATTCAAGGAGTCAACAGGTTTGGGTGGTTTAGGTAGAGAGTGGAAGGATGAGATTACCTGATCTCCAGCTCAGGGAGACTTGCCTCACATACCCCCTGCTTCTGGTGGTAGAGACTCCTGAGAGAAGGGGAAGTATTCAGTGGGTGTTAACAGGAAGTGGATCATCAATGTTGCCCAGTGTGGGGCAGCAAGATGTGTCCACCAATGCCCAATGCAGCTGTGGCCATGTCTTCATACCTGCTGACCTGAGGTGTCCTGTTTGGTTGGCTGTGCATTTGCTTCTTGACTAGGCAACCCTAAGCTTGGGCCTCTTCCTCTAGTGCCCAAGTTCAGTTCCTCAGAGGTTCCAGGGGTTCCCTCAAGTGTACTATGGACTAGGCTGTCATCCTTGAGTCCTCCGTTCTGTACTGGGTGGGTGGCTATGGCTTGGGAGGGTGGCAGATCAGGGAGCAGCCTCTCCATGGCAGCTGTCCCTGTCCTAGGCTGCCCTCCCCCAGCTGCTTGACTGGTCCCTGGTTCTTGCCCCCCACCAGAGCCCCAGCTTCTGTCTGTAGGGGAACCATCACGATGTTCATGTAGGCCATAGCGCTTCTCAATATGTGTCACTCGGAATCTGGGTGGGAAGAGAACATTGCAATTTAGGACTACAGCTCAAAGGTCCACCTAAACCTTCCTCCCTGGGATTGATGGCAACTTCTCTTTGGCCTGGGGTAGGGAGGCCTTCTGAGACTGTGGGACACTTTGTGCAACTTGACCCCTGATGTAGTTGCTTAGTCATTCAGAGGAAAGAATTGGGCTCCACCTTTGGGGGACAGGATTATTGGGCACCAACTTAATCTCCCTTTTTTTGAACCCCACCTTCCCACTGAGAATACAGTGGTCTCTCCGGGCCTGGGGCGGCCTTTTCCTTCCTTAGAGCGACCCTGACGGACAAGTGGGGGTCTCTTGTTGCGGCTACAGTGAATGCAAGGAGCTGCAGAGCCAAGATGCACTGTGTGGTGATGGGAAGGGGCTCCATCCTGCAGGCTGGAGGTGGCATCCACACTGGACCACAGGAAGACAGGAAGACAGGGAGCAAAATATTTTCCTTTCCCTTTCTGCCATTTCTTTCTGTTCTTTCAATATGCTCTTTAATCCTTCTAAAACCTCACCTTCCCCAGGTTCCAACATCCCTTTGCCTTTAGTAAACTCAATGTTAAGACATGAGTAAGTCATGTATTTTTCCTTTCCACCCTGTATACTAAAGAGAGCCATGTTTAACCGAAGAAAATGACACCAGTGGTGAATGCTAGGCTGGATGGTATCTAGATGGGAGATAAAGGGTTTCTACAAAACTTCTTCCATAGGTTAGCTAGTCTTGTCCCGTTTCCCCCCCCCCCCCCAAAAGCCCCATGCTACTTGGGAAGACTGTATTAGAGGAGAGGGTACTCCAAGGCAAGATAAGTCATGCTGGCCCTCCAGCTCACCTGGAGAGCTGTACTGTCCCTTCTTCACTGTCCCCTAGCATCTCCTTCAAGGCCTCAGCATTGGCTGATGGGAGATGGAGAAGGACTCAGTAGAGCTGGAGGTCAGGGCAAGAGAAAGTCAGTTTGGGAAGGAGCAAGCTTTTGGCCTGTACTCACCTTCATTTTGGATGATGCAGCGAACAATCCTCTCTACTGTGTCCTCGTTCACATCGTCGTCTTCAGCTGAAGGATGAAAGAGGTTGGCAAGGAAGTGGGAAATGAGTCAGCTTTGGGGGAATATGACCTGGTGGCCCCATGAGTGATGGCTGAAGACGTATCCCTTTACCTATGTGCCTTCATGCATCAGGCTAGAAAAGGTAGGAGAAGAAATGGTCTCCCAGGCTATCATGGGTGGACCCCCTCCTATAGCCTCGATTTCAGGTGTCACTTTACATGCAGACTCAAAAAAGCATCATAAGCTGTGTTTTGGGCTTCATCAGGATTTGGGCTGGGTCTGTTGGCCAGGGAGGCAGAAAAAAGTTTGGGGAGAAGGGTAAGGGAGGAAGGTGCCTTAATCAGGGTTCTAGGCTCCTCACTCACGGGGCTGGAGCTGGGCATCATCAGGCTCTGAGCCCCTAGACGTGCGGCAGCGGTAGCCCTTCTTCTTGAGCACGTGGCAGATCATGAAGCCTACAAGGCCCATGAGGAAGAAGACAAGCACAAGCAGGAAGAGCATGTACAGCCCATGTTGGGGCGGCTCCAGGCCAGGCTGTGGTTCCGACATGAGGCCCTGGGGGGCGAGCGCGGGCCAGGGCGCCTCCTGGGTTTAGTGGGCTGCAGCTGGGTACCCGCAGAGTAAGAAGGCATTTTAGGATCCGCAATAGGAGGTCCGCCCCACCCCCTACCGAACCAAGGAGCTGTCCGGACTAAGGGTGCTGGTCGGCCAAGACCGCGGCAGGCTGGAGGCCAGATGGAATCTATGAAAAAGCCCTCTGCCCGACCCAGTCCCACTTTTCTGACATCCAGACAGCTATCTTTTACAGCTTATCCCGCGCCCCCGTCCCTTCCAAGGACACTGCACCACAAGATGGGACACAATTCTCAGACCGCGAGTCCAGAAAACACGCTTGAATCAGTGTTGATATCTCGGCATCAGTCTGAGCCAGGCCTCGTGCAGCCCCCTCCCCTCCCTGCATTCCAGGGTCCCTTCTTTTTAGGTTCATCCCACCCTGACCATCTGGCCCACCCGGTACCGGTGGTTTGGTTCTGTCTCCCGCTCCGGCTCTGGCTCGGGTCCCGGTTCCAGGGGAGTCCTCGTCCGGCTCAGGGCCCCGGACGCCCTCCCGGAGCTCATCCCTTGCTTCCTCCCCCTCCCCCCTTTACTGCCTCACCGGCTCCGGGCTGGTGGCTGCGGATACCGGTGCCGCGGCAGACGGGGGGAGGGAAGGATGATGGAGGATGTGGGCCGGTTAGGAGCCGCGGCAGGCTCCAAACCACTCCTGCCCGGGAAATGGAAGGGATGGGGGACGCCTCTGAAACTGTCCTGGGTTACCAAATGCCTTCACGCGTCGCGGGCCCGGGACCAAGGGGCGGAGCACAGGTGTGCGGGGCGGAGAGCGTGAGCCTTACGCGTGTGTGAACGCAAGTGAGATGTGCGCGTGACTACGCCCCCCCCCCCTTCTCCAGGAAGAATGTGCGGCGCGAGCCTGGGTCCTCGTGGGTGGTCGGGAGGTCAGGAGGGGCTCTGGCCACCAGTCTAGTCCTCACGTCTGGCACAGGTCCTGCCTTTAGATTTCCCGGACTAGTGGAAAGACAGCAATCTTCCTAGCGCACTGGGAAAAATCTGTCTTTCTGCACCTGAGAGGGCAGGGTAGCCAGATCTTCCGAGGTTCCTAGAGAGGGGCCACTGCCCCAAGACCCGTCTGGAGCTAGCGGCTGGGCCGGATGACTCGGTTTTTTCGAGGTTATGGTCCTCGCCCAGAAAGAAACGGCCCTTGAATCCTTGGGCCCTTTGAATAATGCCACGGGTCCCCGCCCAAGCACGGAGTCTCAAGCCTCAGAATCCGGACCGGGACAGCAAAGCGAGGGGCGGAACGCCCGTAAGGGGCGTGGCTTGACGTAATTTCGGGAGGCGGGGCTGAGGGCTCTTCTCCGCAGAAGTAGGCTGCGTGCTTGCGCAGCACGCACGGCGGGGGTGGGGTTGGCGGCCTGCGGCGGGCGGGCGGCTGAGGCTCGGGGCCTGGTCCCCCAGCACCATGGCCAAGACTGTGGCGTATTTCTACGACCCTGATGTGGGCAACTTCCACTACGGTAGGGCACAGAACTGTACGGGAAGAAAGGTGTCTCTGGAAGGACTGCATGCAGCTCTAGGGGTGGGAACTGATCAATTCTTTCCTTCCCTACCCCCAGGAGCTGGGCACCCGATGAAGCCCCATCGCCTGGCATTGACTCATAGCCTAGTCCTGCATTATGGTCTCTATAAGAAGATGATCGTGAGTCCTGCCACTTCTGGGGGGTTTGGGCCTGGGAGCGAGCTGCGGCCTTAGGCTAGGTGAACTGGACATACCAGGTGCACCTACCCCTAGAGGAGGGGGAGCAGGGTAGAAGGAACCGGGGACATTCCGTATGTGCATGGCAGTGGTGGCGGTGGTACTGAGTGGGAGGCAGCCTCCGACTTAATGGAAGATGCATCTTTGACCTTAAGTGCGACTCCCTTTTAAGGGTAGACCAGCCTCTGGCCTGGGGTTAGGGGGACACTTTGAAGACAGGTTTGTTTCTTCACCTCATTTTATTTTATTTATATGTTGGTAGATCGAATCCAAGGTTTCACACATGTCAAGTGACTGTTGGCCACTGAAATGCACCTCTAGCATCTCTGCCTTTTGGAGTGGATAGTGTTGCAGGACTGAAGATGCGGGTTAGGGGTATATGTCTAGTGAGATTTTCCCATAATTCCTGCTCTTTATCCTCTGTCCATTTACGTGAAAGGACCTAGAGCATCTATCTCTTGGGGACAACTCACTCTTTTGTGGTGTATATGTAGAGAATATGTTCTGGGAATTTACTTTTTTTTTTTTTTTTTTGAGACAGGGTTTTTCTGTGTAGCCCTGGTTGCCCTGGAACTCACTCTGTAGACCAGGCTGGCCTCGAATTTAGAGCTCCACTTGGCCTCTGACTCCAGATTGCTGGGATTAAAGGTGTGCACCACTACTAGGATGTTATCTATATGGTTCTGGTCAACTCCCCATCTCCCATGTTATATAGGTATCTTTTCTCCCCAGCTTGGAATTTTTAGCTGTGAAATGGAAAAATAACAAGCCTGGTCCTTATGTACCATGAAGATAGTCAACATGTAACCAGTGTGTTTTGGCACAGGCAGTGGTTTGAGTATAATATGAATGCAAGTCTATGAATCCCCTTAAATTGTCTGTGTGTCCTTTTATCCATTTTCTAGGAGAAAATGTACTTCTTGCCCAATTTTCAAACCATTGTTTGAACCTCCACCTCTACCCCCCACCAAGGATAATGAATCTTTAATTTAGGAGTTTGGATTTCAGTTAGATTGTCATATATCTCATAGATTTGATCCCGCAGTGAAAAACCCAGGGAAGAGAACGGAATCTGAGTTTATGAGAGGAGATAAGTATAGAGGAAACCAGGGCGGGGAAAGCTAGGAGCAGGCAATGTGAAAGCTGGCAGAGAAGATGGGAGAGACTGAGTCGAATGAGGTCTTGATAAAAGTACCTTGCCTAGCTGATAGCATCTCTTCTTCACTCATAGAGTTGTAGAGTAACAGGGGATGGAGTTGGGAAGATTGTTATATGTGTTTTGGACAGTCTCCAGGATTCAGTGTGAATGGTCTCAGTCTAGGAACCGGCATAGCACTGCCTGGGTTTGTTGCCAGGTTTTCTTGTTTAAACTAGGCCCCCTTTTTGCTTTCCTGGAATTGTGAAACCAGTAACAAGATCATGTGTTAAATGAGCAGTGAAAGGGACTTTTATTCTTGGCCAAGAATATAAGTGGCAGATAAACTTCTCAGCTCTTACAGGTATAGGAGCTGGAGTGAGTTAGGTGGGTTAAGGTGTCTTCCTCTAAGCCTGATGGCCTGAGTCTGAACCCTGAAATCCACACGATGAAAGGAGAGAATTGACATCTAAGTTATTCCTGACTGAGGCATGTATACCTACCTACCCCCTACCCCCACAAGAAATAATGTAATCAAGTTTTAATTAAAAAAGAATGTATAGCTATAAAGTAAAAAATGAGGTGAGAGAATTGACTAATTAAGAAAAGGGGTATTTCTTCCCCGCCACCCTAAGACAGGGCAGAAAATTTCTGGGAATTCTTTTCTCTCCTTTTTTTCTTTCCAGTTGTTTTTATGGTAATTGTCATGGTATTGGGAGTATCATTCAGTGTTTAGGTGGGATTATAATTAAGTGAGGTGTTGTCTAGTTGGTCACTCCGGTAGCCCTCTTGGGCTGACCCTGTTTTGGCTAGCCTACCTGAGAGGAACTTCTGCCTTCGAACATAAGACTGGGGTAGTATAGCTATTCAGCTGGTACCCAGGCAGTGCTCAAGGTAACCCCATCACTTTTGACTTCATCCCCAGGTCTTCAAGCCTTACCAGGCCTCCCAGCATGACATGTGCCGCTTCCATTCTGAGGACTACATTGACTTCCTGCAGAGAGTCAGCCCCACCAACATGCAGGGTTTCACCAAGAGCCTTAATGCCTTCAACGTGGGTGATGATTGGTGAGGGAAACATTGGATTTTGTGGTCGAGCCCCCAAAGGCCAGGCTCTTCAATGAGGTCTTGTGGCCACAGTGGGAGGAGCCTACTAGTCAATGAATTATCTTTCAGTTCTTTGATTGTTTAGTGAATACTTAGCTGGGCGGTGGTGATACATGCTTTTAATCCCAGCACTCAGGAGGCAAAGGAAGGCACATCTCTGAGTTCAACGCCAGCCTGATCTACAGAGTGAGTTCCAGGACAGTCAGGGTTACACACAGAGAAACCCTATCTCAAAAAACAAACAAAAAAATGATTAGTCATTTGCTCTATCTAGGCCAGGCCCTGTGCTAAGTGTGAGGGATACATATGATGGAATTTTAATGTACCTTTGCTAAGTAAGTCCTGTGAAGACATACATGACTGACTCTAAGTATGTATACTTGGCAGAATTAGCTTTAGGGTAGGGCTGGTATTAGAGGAAATAATAGAGATTGAGCTGAGGTCTGAAAGATGGAGGGTAAGGGGAGAGATGTGGGGGGTGGGAGGGACAGCATGTGCTAAGGGACTGTGGTAGGGTGACGGAATATGACTTTCCTGGGGAGTAGCAGGAGAGAGCGATCCAAGAGAGGAGGCTAAGGAGATGAGTGGCCTTTTTAAAGAATAAAGCCTGAGATGGCTCACATCTGTAATCCTGGCACTTAGGAGGCAGAGGCAAGAGAGCCATTAATTGAGGCCCAGCCAACACTATGTAGTGAGACTCTAATTTTATTCTATTCATTTTTAAAGTAAACAGTTATATTATAAATCAGTGATTTTGTTCCTATAGTAAGTAAAGGTCATTAAAGCCAGAGAATGATATGACTAGTTTTTAATTAAAACTTTTTTTTAAATGATACTAGGAATTGAATCTAGTCCTTTTTGCATGTCACGCAGGCTTCTGCTGATAAGCTACATCCCTAATCAGGTTAACAGGTAGGCAGAAGACTCAGGGTGGTTGGGACATTCTCTAGGGAATGAACAGCAAAATGAACCATGAGCCTTACTAAAAGTTTTCATGAAAATTAATAGGCATGGTCGCTATGGAGTCCTCAATACTCCTTGTTTTACTTTCTTATTTATTATCTGCGAGACAGGTAACTCACTATCCAGCCCTGGCTGGTTTGGAACTTACTATGTAGACCAGGCTGGCTTCAAACTCATGGAGATCCACCTGCCTCTCCAGTTCTGCGATTAAAAACTATACACCACCATACTGGAGGCTGTTTAAATTTTTCATTAAAATTTTCAACATTCTTGAAAGTAGAGTAGAATAACGAATCTGCATGCATTCTTCACCCAGCTTCAACATTTACAAGTAAATGACCAGTCTTTTTTTTTTTTTTTTCCCCTGGTGAGACAGGCCTCATTGTTTAGTAAATGCTGGCCTTGAACTTGAAATCATCCTACTTTGGCCTCTGGGTTGCTGGGTTCTGGCACATTCTCCATACCTGGGTAGGCGCAACCCACTGAATCCTTCCTTCAGGTCACATGATTTCAAAGCAAATCCCAGATGCCACACGATTTATTCATAATATTTTTATTGTATGTCTCTAAGTGGTACTCCTTAAAAAAATACCAACATAACACCTAAAAATTAACAGTAATTATTTTTAAACTAATTCTTTAATAAATAGGCAGTCAGTATTTAAATATGCCTACTTCTCTCCATCTCTGTCTCTGTCTGTCTGTCTCTCTCTCTGTGTATGTGTGTGTGTGTGTTTGTGTGTGTATGTGTGTGATGCATTTTATTTAAATCAGGATCCAAATGAGCTACACATTCATTTGGTCTCTTGATACTTAATCTATGTCTTTTTCCTCCCCACTTTAAATTTGTTTCTTGAAGAAAGAAGGTTGTTGATCCTCTGTTGTTTCCTATAAACCGATTGTTAATAAGTCCCTACCCTACCCGACTGTGCATCATGCTGAGGGTTGCAGATAACATCTAGTTCTCACATAGCAGTACTGGACTGTCATAGCCCCTCTCCTGGTGTTAATCTAAGGAAAGGGAGGTGTGGGGAAATTTGGTAGTTTAACTGATGAATGGATGTGGTAGGACTCTGATCCAGAGCCTAGGTTTTTTGTTTGTTTTGGGACAAGGTCTTGTCACATGGCACCAGGCTGGCCTTGAACTTATGATCCTGAAAGCCAACTAAAACAAAACCTGCTACAGGCTCCCGAGTGTTAGGATAAGTCTCATTCTACCACATCTGGCTGAGAGTCCAGATCATAAGCCAATTTTCTAATCTGTTTCACTGAAGGAGCTGGGGCTGTAGGATAAAGGTGAGTTCCTTAGACTGCTGCCCCCCCTTACTCCCACAGTATAGGAACGCCTGTGTCCCCAGCCCTTTCAAAGCCTTCTCTGCCTTCACACACCACTTCCATGTGGTTCCCTACTTTTTTCCTCTTAAAAATCCTTTCCAAAATTTACTATGTGTGTATATATGTTATGTCGTACGTGAGGGACCTGTGGAGGCCAGAAGAGGTCATTAGATCTCAGAGGTGAAGTTACAGGTGGTTGTATGTCTCCTGATGTGGGTGCTGGCAACCGAACTCAGATCTTCTAGAAATGTGCTTCTTTTTCCCTCTCTCTCTTTCCCTTTCTCTCTCTTTCTTCCCCCTTCCTCCTTTCTTTTATTTCTTCCCTTTCTCTCTCTCTTTCCTCCTCCTTCTCCTCTTTTTGTTTGCTTTCAAGACAGAATCTTATGTAGCCTAGGATATCATTGAACAGGGGATCTTCCCACCTCAGCTTCTCAGTGCTGGGACTCTGGGGTGTGTTGTGTGCTTAACTTCCCATGAAACATTTTTTTTTTTTTTTTGCATCATTGGCCACAGTTGTGTCCTGGGTTAGTTAGCTAGCCAGTTAGTTTCTCTCTCTCTCCCTTTCTTTTTTAATTGATTCTGCTGTTTCTTCTGAGTTTAAGTCTCAGGCCTGAAAGTGTAGTCAGCTCTTAAGTTAAATGTTCTTGGGAAGCAAGGGAGCACTCTCTCTGGGCAATTATGATTCATCAGTTCTTCCATCAATTATAGCCTAGTTTACCTGTATTCTGAGAGGGAAATCAAGGTTTTATTTTGTTTTTGCCCCCCCCCCCCTTAATAATTTTAAATTGCTTCCTGACATGATGGCTAAACCATTCCAGCTGAGAAGGCTGGGACAGGAGACCTGTCATAAGTTTGAGGCTAGACTGAGTCACAAATGAGATTTCATCTCAAAGAACAAAAGCTGCATTTTCAAAATAAGTAATGTAATATTCAGAGCTAAATTATATTCAGGGAAAGAAGCAATTCCATCCATAAATCTCTCTTCCCATTTTATCCTTTACCTATTTTTTTCTGGTGCTTATCTTTTTTGTTTGTTTTTGAGACAGGGTTTTTCTGTGTAGCCCTGGATATCTTAGAACTAGCTCTGTAGACCAGGCTGGCCTTGAACTCAGAGATTCATCTGCCTCTGCATGTGCTGGGATTAAAGGCACGACCCTATGCCCAGCTATGATGTTTATCTCTATATTTCAAAATAATAAAATTACTTTACCGATGCTACTCCTACTGATCTGTAAAGTTTAGATAATACCTACTATGTGCTATGTATTGTTTTAAATGCTTTGCAGACATTTTCTCAATATCAACAATCCCTTAGCAAGCAGGGCTCGATATAGGCTCCTTTGTTCAGATAAGGGTGTCAAGACAGTTAAGCAACTTGTCCACCCAGATTCACCATCACCAACTACATGGGTGAATGCAGGGTGTCTGCCTTCTGAATCTAGCTTACAATGAAACTTCTCTACTGTATTACCTCTTATTGCTGTTTCTTTTGATCAATTTTAGATGTTGCTTAATAAGCCATTGGTCTGGGGTATTTTCCCACCCCACCCCACTGTGTTTTCCTTTTTTCCCAGTTCATGGTGCAGTAATATCACAGTTTATATCACTGATGTATTTATTTACTTGGACATTTATTTTTCTATTTATTTATTTGCTTATTTTGGAGGGGTAGTACATGTGTGTAGGTTAGAGGACAGCCTGTGGGAGTAGATCCCATATGGGCTCCATAGATTAAATCCAGGTTGCAAGCAAGCATCCCCTCCCCTGTCTGCTGGGCCATCTTGATGCTTCCTTTTTGTAGTTTGTTTGTTTAGAGACTGGGCCTCTGGGGCCTAGGTTGTATGGCCAAGGATGGTGTCAGCCACTAAATCTAGCCCCAACTTCCTTCCTTCCTTCCTTCCTTCCTTCCTTCCTTCCTTCCTTCCTTCCTTCCTTCCTTCCTCCCTCCCTCCCTCCCTCCCTCCCTCCCTCCCTCCCTCCCTCCCTCCCTCCTTCCTTCCTTCGTTCCTTTCTGCCTTCCTTTTTTTCTTTCTCTCTCTTTGTGTGTGTGTGTGTGTGTGTGTGTGTGTGTGTGTGAGAGAGAGAGAGAGAGAGAGAGAGAGAGAGAGAGAGAGAGAGAGAGAGTGAGAGAGAGAGAGAGTCTTTCTGTATGGCCTGGAACTCCCTTTATAGGCAGTCTGGCTACAAACTCTCAGAGATTGTCTGACCTCTGGTCCTGAATGCTGGGATTAAAGATGTCTGCCACCACACCTAGCCACATTTTAAATTTATCAGTGTTCTATGCTTACATTGTTACTATTATTGTTTTGGTTTAGAGTTTCTGTGTGTAGCCATGACTGTCCTGTAACTCACTCTGTAGACTAGGCTGGCCTCAAACTCACAGAGATCCACCTGCCTTTGCCTCCTGAGTGCTGAGACTAAAGGCACACTCCCTTACCACTCAGCTGTGCTTACATTATTATAACTAAGGTGCCAAGTAGTACTACAGTTATTTAATTTTTTTCTCTATGCCTTTTGTTTATCGTAGAATCGATAATTACATTATTTTTAGTTTGCTTAGTTTTATGCTTATCAAACATAAATTTAAAAAAAATCTTTTGAAAAATTATAAAGCTCCCTGCAGTTTTGTTTGTTCTTGTAATCCTGAGAGTTGACTCCAAGGCCTGTGCGGCAGGCAAGCTCTCTAACACTGAGCTATATACTCCAATCTAATGATATTTTCTTACATGTTCAATGTATCGACTACACTGGTTTTTGGGGAGACTTAAGGCTAGGGATTATTTATTTAGTGTGGCACTTGGGATTGGTTGTGTGCATGCTGTGCTTCTGTGCTTAAATTTTAAACTTGATATAGTTAAAATATTTGTTTTTTTTAAGTTTTATTTTATGTGGATGAATATTTTGCCTCTGTACATATATGTACACCATGTTCGTGCCTATTGGGTCTTTAGGAACTGGTATTGCAGATGGTTGTAAGCCAACATGTGGGTGCTGGGAATTGAACCCAGGTCTTCTGTAAAAGCAGCAAGTGCTGTTAACCACAGGTTATCTCTTCAGCCCCTATTTAAAGTATTTTTAAAAACTAGGTACAAAGGTATAATTTACATACGGTAATTTTATCCTTTTTAAACATAGATTTTTATTTATGAATATGTATTTATCTATGTGAGTAAATGCCATGCTATATATGTGAGGGTACTCATGAATGCCAGAGAGGATGGTGGATCCTTGGAATAGGCGTTACAGGTGGTTATAAGCTGTCTGATGTAAGTGCTGGGAACCCAGTTTGGGTTCCCTGGAAGAGCTCTTAATTGCTGAACCATTTTTTAGTTTAATTTCCCCTTTTTAAAATATCATCTGTGTGTGTGTGTGTGTGCATGAAGATTCATGTATATGAAAGTGTATATATGTGGAGGCTAGAGGGCAACGTCAGGTGCCACTTCTCAAGAGCTATTCACTTTATTTATGTTTTTGATGTTGTTTTGAGACACTCTCTATGTAGCTCTGGCTGTGCTGGAACTCACTCTGTAGACCAGACTGGTCTTGAACCTACAGAGATCCTCCTGCCTTTGCCTCCAGAGTGTTGGGATTAAAGGTGTGCACCACTGCACCTGACTGCATTGATTTTTTTTTTTTTTGAGACAGGGTTTCTCTGTGTCCTAGCTTTCCTAGAATTCACTGTAGACCAGGCTGGCTCAGACTCACAGAAATGCCTCTGCCTCCTGAGCATTGGGATTGAAGGCATGTGCCACCATCTCCCAGCTGCCTGCCACCTTGATGCCTCTCACTAGCTTGGAACTCGATAGTCTAGGTAGACTAGCCAGTAACCACTTTAGATCTACCTCCCCAGAGGTGGGATTAGAAGCATAAGCCACCAAACTTGACCTTTTTACATGGGCTCTGAAGATCTACTCAGGTCCTTCTGCTTGTAACACAAGAACTTTTAACTGGCCAAGCTGTCTTCCCAGTTCTGAGGTGTCATGTTTCTGAGAGTTTTGATAAAGTATACCAGGGTGCTGAGTATTTCCTTCACTCTACAAATGAGGTCAGTCCCTTCTCCCTACCTTAGCTCCAAGCTACTATTGATCTGATCTCTATCCTTGTATTTGTCATTTCTAGAATGTTACATAAGTGGAAATGTACAGTATGTAAGTGGTAATTATATAGGTGACTTATGGCTTATTGTACTAACAATGAGCTAAAGGCTTTCAGTTACTTGTCTCATTGTTAATGTTTCATAAAATGGGAATACAGTTCTTTCTTTAAAATGTATAATCATAAGGAATATCACTGCACATCATGTTAAAGTGTGGTACACATAGACACCTCCTGTGATGAACCAACCTCCTCTTTTTGCTCAACTTACTCACATTTTCTTGTATGCCCAAGAACCTAGAAGCTGATTGATTTGCTTCCCAGATAGAGAACAAACTCCCTGGCAGTTGAACATTTTTATGATTCCTGTACCATGCTTTGTACTAGACTTGGCACAAGATCTGATCCAAAATCTTCATTGAACGAATCTGAAGATGGTTCAGATGTGGAGGAGCAGGGAGCTGTTAGGCAGTGGAAATTGGCATTTGGGTGGGGAGGGAGGTGGACAAATGGCTAGAGGGGTGTAAGTCTACTCTCTTTCTTGCAGCCCAGTGTTTCCCGGACTCTTCGAGTTCTGCTCTCGATACACAGGCGCATCTCTGCAAGGAGCAACACAGCTGAACAACAAGGTGATGCATTCCCTAGTCCTGGTCCCATTTCCTGTGGGTCTCCAGATTCAGGACCACATATAGCCTTGACAAGGAACCCAGCTTCAGTGGTGGGCAGGAAGAAGATTGAATGGGCATTTGTCTTTCAGATCTGTGATATTGCCATCAACTGGGCTGGTGGTCTGCACCACGCCAAGAAGTTTGAGGTAAGGCTGCAGTGGGAAGACTGGATCCCATTAAGTGGTCAGAATGACAGTTTGGGGAAGCTGGGTGGAAGAAATGTTCCTCTGCTTATAAAACCATCTCCCACAGGCCTCTGGCTTCTGCTATGTCAATGACATTGTAATTGGTATCCTGGAGCTTCTCAAGTAAGTACTCCAGGAGAAGGGGCATTAGAGACTGGGAAGAAGCCCCTCAGGCCTTGGCCCCAGCCCTGATCTTCCTACCAGCTTCTCTCACGTTCATCATGCTTTTCTCAGTGGCTTATCTCTTGGTGCCACAGTGTGTTTCCTGCTGCCTGCTCACATTTCAGCCTCCTCTGCCTGTCGCTTTCCTTCCCTGCCTCTAGCCTTCAGGTTGATGGCCTGGGCTGCCTGGAGGAAACTTGGTGTGATGAGGTTTCAAGTGACTGGGCCAGAGCAGACTCTAAATAATTCCAGAGCTGTGTTGGGGAGGAGAAGGATGGGAGATTCACCTCTTCCCCAGACCAGGGCTTTGTTCTCAACACCAGGTACCACCCTCGGGTGCTCTACATTGATATTGACATCCACCATGGTGATGGGGTTCAGGAAGCCTTCTACCTCACTGACCGGGTTATGACTGTGTCATTTCACAAATACGGAAATTACTTCTTTCCTGGAACAGGTAAGGAATAGGATCACTGTTGGTTTTGTATGCCTTAGCTCTTTGTGCTTGTTTTGTTTTGAGGCAGGGTCTTGAGATATAGCCCAGGCTAACCTTGCACTCAGAATCCTCTATAATCAGCATCCTGAGTGATGGGATCCTAGGCATGTACCACTGCACCTGTCCATCCTTCAGCCCTTTGCCGTGACTGGTTCCTTAGCCTTCTGTTCTTAAGTATTATGTTCTCTCCTCAGAGAAGCCTTTCTAATTACCCCATTAAATTAAATAATCAGATACTTCACCCTGTCTCTTTTTCTCATTGTACTCACTGCTAGTGACATTTATTGTTAATTGTTCATTCTCTGTCTTAGTCACTATTCTATTGCTGTGATGAGAAACCACAGCCAAGGCAACTCTTAGAAAGAAAGCATTTAACTGGTGGGAGCATGGCGGCTCTGCACCGGTAGTTGAGAACAACATCCTGATCCCTAGGCAGAGAGAGACATTCTGGGCTCAGCTTGAACTTTTGGAACCTCAAAGCCACCCTCCTCCCCACTTCCTCAAACAAGGCTACACCTCCTAATCTACTCCATGATGACTAAGCATTCAAATATATCTATAGGGGTTATTCTTATTTAAATCACCACATTCTTCTTTCTTATGTATTCAAAACGTATCAGCTTGGTGAAATTTCATTAGGTCTATCCAGTGCTAGATCCCCTATGCCTCATACGTCTTTGCACAGGTAGCTCCTTAGAAATATTTGTTGAAACAAGTGTCATGGCATATGTTTGCTTTTCCAATAGGCAGGCTCAGGAGGCTAAGGCAGAAGGGTTGTTAAGTTTGAGGCCAGTCTGGCATACATAGCTAAATTCTGTCTCGGGGGGGGGGGGGTGGGGGTGGAGAGAAAGGAAAGGAAGAAAGAAAGAGAAAATTAGGGACTGGAGAAAGACTTAGCTGTTAAGAACATTTACTGCCCTAACAGAGGTCCTAGGTTCTGTTCCCAGTACCGCATGTCAGCTCACAGCTGTTTGTAACCCCAGTTCCAGGAGCTCTGATGCCCTCTTCTGACCTCTGTGGATACCAGGCAAAACCAGACAGGAAGGCATGTACCTGTAATTCCAGGGGGAATGAGAGTTCAAAGCTAGCCTCAGCAATATAGCAGGTTCCTGGTGAGCCTGGTCAGCAGGGTCCTGGGTTATATAGCTGTGACCAAGTTTTGAATGAATGCAAGTTGCTGGAGCCTTGGAGAGCGCGTGGCAGAGGGCACAACAGGAACAGCTGTGTTATGGAAACTTACCATGTATGACTGCTATATCCACTTTTCTATAGGTGACATGTATGAAGTTGGAGCAGAGAGTGGCCGCTACTATTGTCTCAATGTACCCTTACGGGATGGCATTGATGACCAGAGTAAGTACTAGTGATTTCTCTATGCTCACTTTTCCCTTCTTTTTCTCTTTAAATTAACCTTTTTTGCCTGGTATTGTCTATTGTTGGGCCAGGTGTCCTTAAGGATGAGTGGCCTTCAGAGAGACCATGAGCCCCTGGAATTTGTATGCAATATATTATGTGTATGTGCATTTTTTAAAATTTAGTTATTTTTCTGGGAAGAGAGTTGTTAGTGTTTGTCAGCCGCTCGTCGCAGTTTGTGACACCCTCCAGAAGTTCAGAACCAGTGGTTGGTTCTGTGGGTTGTCCCTTTCCTGGGCTACATGCTCTCTCAACCCCCTTTTTCCTTTTGTTCCCTGTCTCCCCATCCCCTTGGGGTGCCAGGTTGCCCACCTTTGGCCCTCTCCCAGGTTACAAGCACCTTTTCCAGCCAGTCATCAGCCAGGTGGTGGACTTCTACCAGCCCACATGCATCGTGCTTCAGGTAATGCCGTCGGCACCTCCCTAAGAGGGCGTTCCTGGGCTTGAGGAGAGAGATGGGGAAGAATAAGTTCCTCAAATAGGTGAGGGAAGGACAGTAGAGAACACTGGTATTCTGATCATTCATGTTACTGTAGCCATCCGGGTTTCTCTTTTTTGCAGTGTGGCGCTGACTCCCTGGGCTGTGATCGATTAGGCTGTTTCAATCTCAGCATACGAGGACATGGGTGAGAATCGCTCTCCTCCTTGTTCATATTGTTTTTATTTAAAGTTGTAGCTTATCATCATCATCATCATCATCATTATGTGTGTATGTGTGCATCCTTGACCATACATAAATACACATACATACAAACAAAACAATAAAAATCCAGTGAAGGAAAAATAATAAGAGAGGGTAACAACAGGGCATCTGCCTTTTAATTATACTTTTTTAAGGTCTCACTGTGTGCATAGGCCTGACTCTGAGTTTGTGATCCTTCTGTCTTTGCCTCCCAAGTTCTGGGATTATAAGTTCAGGTCAGCACACCTAGCTTGGGAATTGACTATAGACAGTGTGCTTTGGGAAGGGTTTTCTAAGAAGGTGAAATGGGAGCTAAAGCCTGGAGACTAAGGAGTGAGTCATAGAAGGAGAACAGAGAATCCTGACCCACGCAGTGAGAAGCGCCACAGAAAACCCTAAGACTGAAGAAGAGCAGCTGTCTTGATGAGGAGGAAATAAAACTAGTGTGGCCAGAACACAGTGAGGTGCTGAAAGCTGGCTAGGCTGAGACTGTGCCCCCGAGCTGTTAGAGAGCGGACGGTAGAAAACTGCTGAAGGATTTTAAACAGGGAAGTGACATGAGCCAGTGAATATGAAGGTGATTGTTGTGAGTGCTGAGGTTTGGGGTGGGAGCTGGGGTACAGGATGGGTAGTGGGAACCAGTTAGGAAGCCATTAACATTGTGCAGGGGATGTGGTGGAGAGAAGTAGGGAGTTTGAAGGTTTAATATGCTGAAGATTAGAACAGACAGTCTGGCTGGTACACTGATGTTAAGAGCAGGTAGGATGCCAGGGAGAGTATTATGGCAGACGGGGTGAGGGGATGCTTTATTTTAAAATATTTATTGAGAAACAAAATATTTAAGTATACTAATGTTTATATATATTTTACTTGTTCATTTATGTGTGAGCGCCAGCAATGGGTATTGGATCTCCAGGACCTAGAGTTACAGGTGGTTGTGAGCTGCCCAGTGTTTGTGCTGGGAACTGAAAATTCTGGTCCACAGGAAAAGCGTTAAACACACTTAAGTGCTATGTGGACTCTCCAGCACCTAGCGTACACTAGTCTGGATCATAGAGTGCAGAGGCAGGAGAGCATCGGAGGGGGGGGGGGGAGACAAGGTGAGTAGCACACTCAGTAAAAGTGCTTGCTACACAAGCATGAAGACTTGAGTTTGACCCCCAGAACCCATTAAGAATGTCAGGCCCAGTGGTATGCATTTATGATTCATAATTCTAGCCCTGGTGAGGTAGAGGCGAGAGGATTCATAGGGCTTGGTGGCCAGCCAGCTTAGTCTACTTAGGAAGTTCCAGGCCAAAGGGAGGGGAAAAAAAGGTGGGCAGTATCTAGTATCTTTAGAACAACACCTAAGGATGTCTTCCGGTTCCTGTAGCATGTGCGCACTTGTGCACACATCCCCAACATACACATAGGCATCAACACATGGACTGATAACATACATGAAGACTCAGACACACATTCACACAAGCAATCACTCACAGAGAATACCACCATGAATTCTGCTGCCCGGAACAGCGTAGAGAACATTTATTTGCCAGTCTCTTTGCCCAACATTTTAAGTGATCCCTGGGGTCACATGTCTTGGATTCACCCAGTTCTCTGATTGCTTCTAACAGAGAATGTGTTGAATATGTCAAGAGCTTCAATATCCCTCTCCTAGTGCTGGGTGGTGGTGGCTATACTGTCCGAAACGTTGCCCGGTGCTGGTAAGTCCTCTGTTCTCTTTCTCCTTTGTGGTTCACTATGGGCTCTCTGAAATTGGAGGGATGGTCCTTGCAGTCCACACGGTCAGCCCAACTCCCTCTGCTTGCTGGTTTCAGGACATATGAAACATCTCTACTGGTAGAAGAGGCCATTAGTGAGGAACTTCCCTATAGTGGTAAGGTCCACCTCATGATGCCCCCATAAAGGAGACCATTCTCACCATTCCCCAGAATGACCTTGTTTGAAGGCAGATGGGAAATGGTACATTCTGGGAGCTCTGCAGACTAAACCCCTGGGCTCAGAGCAGAGCAAATAACTCTTATACACAGTGACCAGGATGGGGAAAGGAGATGGGAATGTCATGGGACTCACCTTTTTGTATCTCAGCCATACTTCTGGCTCATCTCCTCTCTCTATCCCTTCCCATCTCTAAGAATACTTCGAGTACTTTGCCCCGGACTTCACGCTCCATCCAGATGTCAGCACCCGCATTGAGAATCAGAACTCACGCCAGGTTAGCAGCTTGGAGAAGTTGGACTCAGGAGAGGTCTGGGAGGTGGGAAGTAGGAGAAAGCAAGAGAAGCAAGTTCTGGCTGTCACTGTTGCTCTAACCATCTCAGGGCAGCCCAGGATAAAGTCAGGGCAGTTATCAACTGGGGCTCTGAACTGGAAATACTACTTAAAACCAGGATGGTCAGGGAAGAAGGCAGAGAGAAGGGCATGAACTCTGGGTCTCACTCAGGAGCTGTGCTGACTTTTCTTCCTATCAACTAGTATCTGGACCAGATCCGCCAGACAATCTTTGAAAACTTGAAGATGCTGAACCATGCACCTAGTGTACAGATTCACGATGTACCAGCAGACCTCCTGACGTACGACAGGACTGATGAGGCTGACGCAGAAGAGAGAGGTCCTGAGGAGAACTACAGCAGGTCGGGGCAGGGGTGAGAGCAGAAGAGAGGGGTCCTGAGGAGAACTACAGCAGGTCGGGGCAGGGGTGAGAGCAGAAGAGAGGGGTCCTGAGGAGAACTACAGCAGGTCGGGGCAGGGGTGAGAGCAGAAGAGAGGGGTCCTGAGGAGAACTACAGCAGGTCGGGGCAGGGGTGAGAGCAGAAGAGAGGGGTCCTGAGGAGAACTACAGCAGGTCGGGGCAGGGGGTGAGAGCAGAAGAGAGGGGTCCTGAGGAGAACTACAGCAGGTCGGGGCAGGGGTGAGAGCAGAAGAGAGGGGTCCTGAGGAGAACTACAGCAGGTCGGGGCAGGGGGTGAGAGCAGAAGAGAGGGGTTCTGAGGAGAACTACAGCAGGTCGGGGCAGGGGTGAGAGCAGAAGAGAGGGGTCCTGAGGAGAACTACAGCAGGTCGGGGCAGGGGTGAGAGCAGAAGAGAGGGGTCCTGAGGAGAACAGGTCGGGGCAGGGGGTGAGAGCAGAAGAGAGGGGTCCTGAGGAGAACTACAGCAGGTCGGGGCAGGGGTGAGAGCAGAAGAGAGGGGTCCTGAGGAGAACTACAGCAGGTCGGGGCAGGGGGTGAGAGCAGAAGAGAGGGGTCCTGAGGAGAACTACAGCAGGTCGGGGCAGGGGTGAGAGCAGAAGAGAGGGGTCCTGAGGAGAACAGGTCGGGGCAGGGGGTGAGAGCAGAAGAGAGGGGTCCTGAGGAGAACTACAGCAGGTCGGGGCAGGGGTGAGAGCAGAAGAGAGGGGTCCTGAGGAGAACTACAGCAGGTCGGGGCAGGGGTGAGAGCAGAAGAGAGGGGTCCTGAGGAGAACTACAGCAGGTCGGGGCAGGGGGTGAGAGCAGAAGAGAGGGGTCCTGAGGAGAACTACAGCAGGTCGGGGCAGGGGGTGAGAGCAGAAGAGAGGGGTCCTGAGGAGAACTACAGCAGGTCGGGGCAGGGGGTGAGAGCAGAAGAGAGGGGTCCTGAGGAGAACTACAGCAGGTCGGGGCAGGGGGTGAGAGCAGAAGAGAGGGGTCCTGAGGAGAACTACAGCAGGTCGGGGCAGGGGGTGAGAGCAGGTGGTTCCTGGGTTTGCAGAGGAGGCTTCTGAGTGGAAAAGTAAATGAGGGGACACTAGTTCATCTTCCCTGACTTATCTCCTTTCTGCCTTTTGGACACTCAATAATGAAACAACATATTTATTAAAAATATTAAGACAGCATCAAAATATGTTGTTTTTACACAGTCCTAGATCATTCCACTGAGTAACCACTATTAATGGTTTGGCTTATGCCTTTTTGGATAGATCATTTTCTGTAATTCTAAGAATATTTCTACATGCACATATACACATTCAGAAATTTATTTATGTAGTTAATTTTTTTCCTTTGATGCTTTTTTGTTGTTGTTTTTTAAGACAGAGTTTCTCAGTGTGGACCAGGCTGGCCTCAAAATCAGAGATCCTCCTGCCTCTGCTTTTGGAGTACCAGGCTTAAAGGCATGGACCACTGTGCCTGGTTCTTTGTTGGTGTTTTTTGAGATTGGGTTTCACTGCCATAGCCCAAGCTGGCCTTGAGTTCATAGTAATTCCCTGCCTCAGCCTCCTAAATGCTGGATTAAAAGCATATACCACCTTACCCAGTTTATAAATTTTTCATTATATAAGAGTATTCACTATATGTTGCTTTGACTTAATATTTTCCTGTTGGCTTTTTTTTTTTTCTTTAAAAAATGTTTTTCCATGTCAGTATGTATAGATCAGGGTTTTCTCAGTTATATCATCATCATGTGGTGGTAGCATAATGAAATCAATTGTCATTCATGGATACTAAATTATTCCTTACCCTACTCCACCCCTCCCACCTTTGTGGCTATTGAAATAGTAAAGAATGTGGCCCTGAATTCCCTTAGGTATACATCTTTGAATGCTTGTGTGAGTGGGTCAGATTTTCAGAATTGTCGATGTTAGGGCAAAGGCCATATGTAGTAAAACTTTACATTTGCTGACAAATTGCCTTCAAAAGTCTTCAGTGGTTTATTTACATTTCTTTAAACTTTTATTTATTTTTAGGTTCATTTATTTTTGTTTATGGGGTTTCACCCACATGTATTTATGCGCAGTACATGGTGCCTGCTAAGGTCAGAAGAGAGTGTCAGATCTTCTGGAACTGGCATTCAGGGTAGTTGTGAGGGCCATGTGGGTGCTGGGAAGAGAACCCCGGTCCTTTGCAGTGGCATGGAGTACTCCTCACTGCTGAGCCGTCTCTCCAGCTCCCTAGTTACAGTCTTGCCAGCATTTTACTCAGTCCTTCCGGACACTGAACCCAGACAAGCCACTGCCCACACTCTGTATAGACTGTTTAGATTTATTTGTTCAATTGTCTTCTCCAGGTTTGAGAATTGTACTGAATGAATGTGTATAAATAATCTTAATGTTTTTAAGATCTGTGTTGAAATACTTGTAGCTAGAATGAAATAGGGAGGGAAAGATTGGTGTGTCTGTGTGTCTGTGTGTGTGTGTCTGTGTGTCTGTGTGTGTGTGTGTGTCTGTGTGTCTGTGTGTCTGTGTGTGTGTGTGTCTGTGTGTCTGTGTGTGTGTGTCTGTGTGTGTGTGTGTCTGTGTGTGTGTGTGTGTGTGTCTGTGTGTCTGTGTGTCTGTGTGTGTGTGTCTGTGTGTGTGTCTGTGTGTGTGTGTGTCTGTGTGTCTGTGTGTGTGTGTGTGTCTGTGTGTGTGTCTGTGTGTGTGTGTGTGTCTGTGTGTCTGTGTGTGTGTGTGTATGTGTGTGTCTGTGTGTCTGTGTGTGTGTGTGTCTGTGTGTCTGTGTGTGTGTGTGTCTGTGTGTGTGTCTGTGTATGTGTGTGTGTCTGTGTGTCTGTGTGTCTGTGTGTGTGTGTGTCTGTGTGTGTGTCTGTGTGTGTGTGTGTCTGTGTGTGTGCATATTTGCAGTTTGTTAATCCTTGGAGAAATTTCTTGAAAATGAAGAGAAAGAACAAAAGATCTCAGAAAGGCAGAGAGAGAGAGAGAGAGGAGAGAAAGGAAAGAAGGGAGAAAAAGGGGGGCCTAGAGAGAGATGGCTCAAAGGTTAAGAGCACTGGCTGCTCTTCTAGAGGTCCTGAGTTCAATTCCCAGCAACCACATGATGACTTACTGCTACTATATCTAATGAGATGTGGTGCCTTCTTCTGGTGTGCAGGCAGAACACTATATATAATAAATAAAGTCTTTAAACAAAAAAAGGAAAAGAGAGAGACAGAATGAGAAGGAGATGGACTTAGTGGGAAACAGATCTCCTTACAGTACTGACACCACTCAAGTTGATGTTTGACTCTGCTGCAGATGTGGATGACTTATCAGTTCCTTTTAGAACCTAATTCTGGGATGTAGAATTCTGGCTTCCATCTCTGTCCTCTGGATTTGATCTTGACCTCTTTGGCCCTTGGATTCCCCAAGTTACCCTCCCCCATGGGCAATCCCGTATTCCCAGGCTTGGGTGAGGAAATATCTAACATCTGGCTCAGGCTCCTTCCGACCATCATCTTCTTGCATCTCTGGTCTCTAAGGCCTGCCTTCCAGAGACTGATTCTCACTGACTTAGTTGGTTTGGCAACACCTGGTTCTGAGTTCTCCCTTTTGTCTAGGTTTCCCTTTTTCTTCTATAGTCTTGTGCTCACATCTGCTTCTTGTCTCTGCATTATTCAACCTTCTCTGGACAGCCAGCAGAAGCTTTCTGTCACTGTAGGCCACCTGCTGCCATAGCTCCAGCTAACATATGACTTGCAGAGTGGCCACCTTTGCCAAGCTCTGGGCTTCACATTAAGTACTTCATGTTGCCATTCTTTTGTCATCAGACAGCCCTAAGGGGTGGCTCTTATCCCCAGATGACTAGAGAGGAATCCAAGGCTCAGAAAGATTGACTTACTTAGGCTTCTATAGTTAATATCAATACTCAGTCCTAAATATTGACTCCTCACCTTTCATCCCTGCCTTTTAGAGGTGGTAGAGATAGGCTTACCAAGTAGACAACACCTGTCTGCCTTAGTTCTTTAGCTTCTCTTCAGTGACCATCTTAATTCTCTTTTTCAGAGGATAGTTTTGCAAAAAGAAGGAAGCCAGTGCTTACTGAGCCCTGCCTTGCTATCACTTCCCTTCTCATGGTAGTTTTAACATCTTGCATAAAGATCAATCTTTCCCCAGAACTTTCCTCCTTCTTGCACTTAGAATCAACAGCTTGAAAACATCCTGCACACAGATTCCTTACCTCATCTTCTGAAACTACTATTGTTGCCCACATGACCCCCCACAGTCCTGGCCTCCTTGTCATTCTGGAACGGGTAGTTTCCTTGAATCTTGTGATTTCTGTACTTGGTTTTCTTGTTGCTTGCTGCAATCTTCCTTAGGTCTTTGGCTGGCCAGCTTCTTCACAGAAATCAGCTATTTCATTCTCAGAACAGTTTCTCCTTGCAATTGTAGGTGAAATGGCATCCTCTTGTTCACATCAGACTCAGTCGTGTAGAACACTCCACTGTTTGAAATTGTTGTATTCATTCATTTGCCTTGTTATTGCTGGTCTCAGGAGGTAAGCGTTGAGACATTGTATGAAAACCTTGTGTGGCTGACTGCTGTTTTGCTAAGGCTTACAGCAGTACTAGCACGCAGAACTCTCTATTGGCTGTGTGAACTGCAGTAAGTCCTTGCCTGCAAGAGGAGAGGAACTGGCTTTGGAGAAGATGATCAGAGAATTGACTCTGAGAAGGGTGCTGGGTAGAGCCTGGAACCTGAAGAATGTGTTCCTAATCTCTTGTTGCTTGCTTTGCAGGCCAGAGGCACCCAATGAATTCTATGATGGAGACCATGACAATGACAAAGAGAGCGATGTGGAGATTTAAGAGCAGCATGGATGCTGGGTCCCCAGGAATCCCTTTTCACCTCATGGGTGGGAAGGAAAGTGTGTCTCCCCCCGCCCTGAACTGGATATTCCCAGGGCTTTTACTAACTGGTGAAGGGTTTGGAAACCACAGGTGGTTCCAGGATCATCTATCCCTTTTCCTCAAACTATCACATCCTGATGATGGCCCTGTTAGAGATGAGCCAGGAACAAAGGTTTCTGGAACACTCTGGGTAACGAGCCCTACAGGCTGTTCCCCAGTCCCTCTTGCCCTGTGATTGTTCCCTCCCTGCTTCCAACTCAGAGGCTTTTAGGGATGAAATTTTTGACAGTACTTAGGTCCCCCCCGACTTCCTCCTGGGTTCTTGCTTCCATGGTAGGCACAGTGAGGGGGAGGAGGGCCTGGGTCCCTGAAACCTTAACTGCAGATGAAGCAGAGTGGCAAGTAGGGGAGGATGTGAAGATGTCCAGCTCTAACTGGCTTCGTGTCCATTTTACCACTGTTTTTAATCTAATAAACCAATTGGTATTTTTTGTACCTTTCTCGGAATTTTAATTCTTGTTAGCTACCTATGTATGATGAGAAAAGGAAATAGAGATGATGATGTGAATAATAAAACTGTTAATGTTCATTCCGTACTTTATGTTAGGCCCTGTGTGTGTAATCTCTCTGGATTATTTTACCCAAATGAGGAATTAATAGAACACAGATTAACATGGGTGGTACTGGCCTGAAAAGGTGTGAAAGATGGCTTTAGGTATGTGAGCATGGGTTTTTGAGATGAGGATGTTCAATGCTAACGATATCCTGAGATAAGCACAGTAAGTGCTCAGCTGTGCTGGATGTAAGAAACAGCTGTTGACTGAGATACAGAGCTGGATCCTGTATGGACTATGAACACAGACCCTTTTCTGGAAGATCTTACAATCAGGAGCAAAGTAAATGTAGGTGCTGACAGTGATAGATGGGGCACTCAGCTTAGAAGTGAGGAGCACTGGAATTCTGGACAGCCTACAGGGAGAGCTGGACATCTCTGTGCAACTTCTCATCTAGCAGTTGGAAGGTTGGCAGCACAAGGGACATGGTTAGGACACAGCAAGGTTAGTAGAGACCCTGAGTTACATCTAAGCACTGGAGGCCCCCAAAAGTTACTGACCCTGTTTCTCAGGAATATATACTTGCAGTCCTTTCCTATAGTCTTCCGGGTTATTCAGTCCACCCCTAAAGGCCCCATGTCAGGCAGATACAGCCAGGAGAAGGGATGGAGTTGCTGAGAGAGATCATGTAAAGATCTTACCCAGAGAACTCATGCCAGCACCTTTGGTTTATGCCTGTGGGGATCTTGATTAATTATGTGTGGCTGTCAGATGAATTGTGTGTAAATTTTGTATCCGTTATATTACAAGTCACTTCAACTCTCAGAGTCCAAATTTCTTAAATGGTGGTACCATTAGAGTCTATCATAAAATTGTGAAGATTCAGTGAGGAAAGACATATCATGTCTAACATATATAGCCTGCCCTATAGTTTGTAGTAACTACTTAATTGCTGCTTAGGCTATTGGCAATAATTAGTTTGTCTAAATAGGAAACAATTAGAAAGCTAATCTAGGATTCAGAGCTACGTAATGTAACTCCATAGCTATCTAGATTGGCGCTGGCTTGAACTCAGTTCTTGGCACATAGTTTTCTATATCAGGTAACTCATTTTTTTTACATTATTTTTTAATGCACTTACTGTGTGGGTATCATATACATACAAATTGCATTATCCCACAAAACCTAGTATTAAATTTTCAACCAAAATAACTGGGTTTCTATGATAGGAGTCTTGGTTCAGACAATAAAATTCTGGCTAGGGTGTGAGGTGGTCTATACAGCCACGTGGGCTCTGCGTGGGAGCCTAAAGACCTCCTCTGTTCTAACCGCCAGGGGGCGGTACTCCCCTCTGCGGCCTGACAGAGCAGCACCGCCCACTCACCGTCCTCCCCCCCCCCCACGTGGGTCTGAATGGTTAGGCCCGCCGGGCAGGTAGCGCGCTTCCGCGGCGTCCCTCCACCCCCTCCCTTCCCCCATTGGTAGGGGCTGCGGGTCCGGGCGGAAGTGGGGCAGGCGGGCGGGAGCGAGGCGTCACCGTTGTATATTCATGAGGCGCGCGCAGCCCAGCATGTTAATGAGGCGGGGCGCGGCGGCCGGCTAAGGAGGCTGCTGGGCGGCGGCGGCGGCGCTTGTTGGCTCCGGGCAGCAGGGCGCGAGTGGCAGACACCGGGGGTCACTGGCCAGCGCTAACCAGGACATGGAGCCGTCCGGCGGGGGCCTGGGGCCCGGCCGCGGGAGCCGGGACAAGAAGAAGGGTCGGAGCCCGGATGAGCTGCCTGCGACGGGCGGCGACGGCGGCAAACCCAAGAAATTTGTGAGTGTCCCTCCCACCCTGCTCCTCAGTCTAGCGGGGCGGCCGTCCTCTGAACTCGGGCGACCCGCGCTGTCCCCCGGGGGCGTCTGCCTGCCGCCGGGGAGCCGCCCCCGCGCCTCTCTTCCTGGTTTCGCGGGGTCCTGGGCTTCGCGGTCCCACATTCTCCGCCTCCAGGACCTCGGGAAGCCGGAGTCCCACCTGGCCCTCGCCTCGGCCACCTCGGAGCTTCCCTCGCAGCTCTGCGCTCCCGTCCCCGGGGCCCCGCGGGCTCCCAGCCCCACTTCCTTTCTTCTGCCTCTCGTACCCCCACACGTCTTTTTTTCCCCTCCTTCATTTCTTTTTTCTTTTTGGCTCGTTGTAAACTGTTCTGGGTCCATTTTCTCGTCTCACCCCGTGTACTGCGTTTGAGGTATTCTTTTTCTTCTAAAAGGCCATTTCCTTCCTCACTGGGGATTTCTTTCACCTGCTAACTTTCCTCCCGCCCTGTCCCCTTCCAGGGCCCTCAGCTCGGTGTCACCTGGTAATACTTCCCCTCAGGAATGTTACCTGACTAGAGTCCTGTCTTCCCTCCTCCTTTGGACGTTTGTCCTTGTGATTACCGGTATGGGTTCCTGCCCATATCCCGTGGTCATTGGGACATGGCAATAATTGACTTCCCAGAATTTCCCTATCCACAAAACCTGTTTCTTTTTGCCCTGTTGCTTATCACTAACGAGGTTTAGAACTTTTCTCACGATACTGTGCCCTTCATGACCCGAGATGGTGATTAATCACCCTCTTGAGCAAGTTATTAGACTAAAGGTCCAGTAAGTTTGTAATTTGCTTTTTATGTTTTTTAAAAAAATAATGACCATCTCAACTCACCTTTCTACGTCTTCCGTGCCCCAAGGCTGTTGACATCCCTTTTTCTACGTGCAGGAGAGTATCTTTCCTTGGGTGCCGATTATTAATCTAGTCAGAGGGACTATGGATGTTCGTGTAACGCGATGTTTTACTACCTGTTGCCTTTCCTAGGTAAATCCTTTTTCTTCTCTCTCCAGGGAGCTACTTGCCTCTTACTCTAAACGCTTTGAAGATACTGGCAATCAGAAAGAGTTTCTGCTCAGCTGTTTGTCAGTTGTTAACTAGATACTTAGTTTCCTTTTCCAGGTAGCACTAGTAATCTTTCTGACCAACTAAATGGCTTATAACTCTTAACTCTATGTTTTCACACGTGCCCCTCCCCCCAGCATTCCCATCCAAGTTCACAAGTTTGTGAAATAGACTGATAAAGTGATGGAAGTGGGAAGAAAATGTTTTGTGGCCTGGAGGGTTGGGAGCATGCTGAGCTGAATTAAAAAGTACACTGACTCATCTCTTCCTATTTCTAGCAAGACCAGGTGCTCCTGTTCTGTCCTTTCCAGTGACATACAGGGTGTCAGTAACTGTTTGATCTGGCAAATACCTTTGTAGAAATAGGATCCTGGGTGACCGGAGCAGTATATCCTTAGGTTCTTTCCTTAAAGCTAGGAATTGACTCTTCAGTTAGAACTTTTCTTTCAAAATATAAGTTTTAGGGCCTGTGTTCCTCCTATTTCCGTATCTTTTTGTTTTGATTTTGTTACTATGGATACTGTTTGACCGTCTCTATTCAGACTCTAGTTATTCTTGCTGGTTTGTAGTGACCTCTATGACTTGTTACTGTTTTTTCCCCCCAAGTTTTATATGTGCTTTTTATTTGTTCTAACACTATCTCATAAATTGGTGAAATAAGTACCACATACTGTAAGATGAGACATCCCAGGAAACTCAATTTCTTTTCACCTGGTTTTTGGGTACTTCACAGTATTGTGTTCACTGAGTGGATTTGGCCCAGAGTTGTTGATATTTGCTTTTCAGAGGGTGGAGCAGAACCTAGTTCTCTTTTACTGAGGTTCTGTCTGGTTTTAACCCTTAAGTTACTGAATTTAAAAAACTGGGTATTGCAAGCAGTAAAAATTGGAAGATTTCTAGGAAAGCAGGGTGCTTCACTTCCTAATTGCTGAATATGATCTACCTTAAGGCATCAGGATATTCTTTCTCGCTGCTCTTTATGAGAACTATGAAAATGAGAGAGACAAGGATCATTGCAATCCACTTCCCTCTGTCTTTGTATATATAAGTATGTGTGAGTGGGTGGAGTGGGTGAGATTGCTGGGGTGCTTTTGTCACCCAGGGCTCAGTTTTCTTGAACAACTGGCTAAAACCAAACTCAAAGCTATTTCGCCCACTCCACCTTTTCTGAAGTGTGATATCTGCCAAGAACTCCCATTCTGAATGTGCTTGAAGGTTTGCATTTCGAGTGGCTGAAGCCCTTTAGGCTGCTGCTACATACCTTTTAGCAGGTTGTTTGCATTTGAAGGACTACAGTTCATACCTTTCCAGCTCCCGAAGATTCTAAATACTTATAGGCTGGTGAGAAAGCAGAGCTCATAAATTGCCTAGGGGACTACTCTTCACCCTGTGGACAGGCATCATCTTTTAAAGTCATGGCTGAGGCAGATGCTGATGTAGGTGACTGAAGCCAGGCTGCTTGGTTTTCCCTTTGGTTCTTGATGAATCTGGCTTCTGGGCCATTAGTGTTTCCCTTCTACATTATTCCAGTTACTTTCGGAATCCTTTCAAAGCAAGGAAAATAAAAATTCCAGTGAACAGAGTGTTTCTGACTTTGCAGCAGGGACGAATGTGGGTGTCAGATACACTCATTTCTGAAATATATGTAAGGAGTCAGTACAAGTAGGGTGTTAGGAGGCTATAGAGAATCCCTGCATTTAATAGCTCACATGTCTTCTCACACAGTTGAGAAATTAAGACATTCTAAGAACAGTGATTCCTGATTCAGTGAAGAACATAAGTTCAAAAAAGCAAGGAGTTGGTAAATGTTCCAGTACTTAAACAAAACTAACCAAACAAAAAAACTAAAAAGGATCTTTTTTTTTTTAAAAAAAAGATGTATTTGTTTTTATTTTATGTGTGTGTTTTGCTTGTGCATTTGTGCACGTGCGCATGTGCGTGTTTGTGTGTGTGTGTGTGTGTTCACCATGCATGCTTGGTGTGAGGATGGCACTGGATCCCTGGAACTAGAGTTACAGGTGGCTGTGAACTACCATGTAGGTGTAGGTACTGGACATTGAACCTAGGTCCTCTGTAAGAGCAACAAGTGCACTTAACCCACAGAGCCATCTCTAACCACCAAAAGGTGAAAATTTCATGAACTGTAAATTGTTATAAGTTCTAAGGGAGTAGTAGAATTTATGATGAGGGACAATATAACTGATAAGCATATGGACCAAAACAGATCTATTATATATACTGTGTGATAACCTTTTGTTATCCTTATTGGTCCATACTCTAAGTTTATAAATTGATTGCCAAGATATTCTAGGGGAGAGTTCTATCTTCAGTGGAATGTAGTAGAGACCCAAAATATTCAGAAGAAGTTAAAATCATGTTTATTAACAGGAAATATGAGACATGGCAGAGAAACAATATGAAAATGATTCCTTCTATTCTGTTTGTTGAAAACATTATTAATTCCAAAAACTTTCTCACTTTGAAACTAATTTATATTAGGATTTTTCTTTGTCTGTATTGAGCCTCCTGCTCTCAGTCACTTGTTTCTCAGTAATAGGGATACTAGCATCTTAGCAAAGCAGCTAGGTATTTGCCTGTTACTGTTAGGTGGTACATCCCATAAGCCAGCTGCTTGTTTGTATTAGGCTGGTTTTGAGCATAGCTAAGGTTTTAGGCAATCAAACAGTTAGAAACTATTAAGGCCAAAAGTTTTGAGCAGGGCCTGGTGGGTCAGACAGGTGGATCTCTGAGACCAAGGCTAGCCTGATCTATGCAGTGACTTCCAGGACAGCCAGTGTTATATAGAAACCCTGTTTCAGGGGTGAGGTGGGGCTGGAGTGAATACTAAACTTTCTGGAAGCCAAAATTGAAAAGTCAAAAAAAGAAGAAGAAATGCTGTAATCAGTTTGCAAATCTATTTTCTCTTAGAGAAAAAAACCAAAACCGTTTGTTAGAATCATTAACTCCCTTTTAAGGACATAGAAGGTTTACTGTGGAAAAAGACAAATATTGAGGCCAATATTTTAATGAATTTTCCTCATTATAGGATAAGCAGGTAAGTAATCCTCCCAGTTTTGATATTTTTTTTAGCTTCTCATTATTAAATCTTGTTATTAATGGTACCCTTAAAACTTGAGAGCTGGGGGGTGATGAGATGGCCCAGAGGGTAAGTCTGAAGATATGTTTGAACCCCAGGACCCCCGAGGTGGACAGCCATTCACACACACCCCAAACAAACAAATGTTAAAAGAACATCAAAGCTAGAAGAGTTTCAAATTTCATCCAGTCCAAACACTAGTTACTAGTCACTTTGCAGTTGTGTGCTAGCGACATCAAGGGGCTGGAAGGTAGAAAGTGCATGATGAGTAAACAGAAGGGTAGCAGGAATTTTGGTTTCCTTGTTTACTCTGTTAAATAGTAGCAGGAGTGGACTTAAATGATGTGAGAGTGGGAAGTTAGTTCTCTATTGCTTGGCTCTGTGATGAACCTTTTAAACATTGTTTATATTTTTTCAAGTAGAGAAAAGAGTAGACAGAATATGGAAGAATATAATGGTAATAAAACTGAATTAAAAGACGTATAGCTCAATATCTCTTAGCACTTGGATACCCTGGATCCTAGCATTACAGACCAAATTGTACTGGAGTTAGACCCTTGTCAGCTCCTAATAGAACCATCCTGAAATGGCGTTCAAGTATGTATGTGATGCTTTCTCAGTGTGGCTGTCACTCACAATGTGAGTTACACAGTGTGTCCTCACCTCTTTGTCTTCCTTGGAGAATCTGTGTAAGGTTTTGTTAAATTTTTGTTTTTGTTTTAGCAGCATACAAGTCTTTGGAATATATGTGTTTTACACCAATTTTATTGTTCTTGTTTAACCATTTAAATTTCTTTTAAGGTTTATTTATTTGTGTGCATTAGTGTTTTGCATGCATGTATGCCTGTCTGAGGGTATCAGAATTGAACCTGGGTCCTCTGGAGGAGCGGCCAGTGCTCTTCCACTGAGCATCTCTCCAGCCCCTGTTTAAATTATTTAATAGTATAGTATATTTCAGGGGGAAGAGGGGTGAGAGTGTTTAATTTGAAGAAATCCCTTTCTCCCCACTTTTATTCTTTTTATTACCAACATTTTTGCTAAAAGCACCCTTTCTTGCATTTTCTTTCCAATGTTTTGCTTCCACATGTTAGTTTTGAATTGGAATTTTTAGCTGTATGCAAGATGGGTCATTTTTGAAACTTTTAGGATCAGGGACCTTTGAGAGTCCATTTATCCTCTGCCTGCCTGCCTGCCTGCCTGCCTGCCTGCCTGCCTGCCTGCCTGCCTGTCTGTCTCTCTTACACACACACTCAGTGCTAGCTTGTTTTCCTGTACTCAGTGTGCTGCAGGTTTTATATTGTTGGTATTAAAATGTATAAACATTAGTGAATGCTTAGAATTTTTACATGAGGATAATATGTTAATTTCAAGATAAAGAATAATTATAACCATGGCAATAATAACACCTGAATGAATGCTTTCTGTGTGCCTAGCAATGCGCTAAATAGTTTTGGAGTCAGTGACTCATTAGTCTCTATACTGGCCTCGTTAAAAGAGTCGCTATTATTATTTTCATTTTATAGGTGATTGGATTAGAATCCTTTGAGATTGGGCAACCTGCTTGAGGACAAAGAAGTACAAAGCAGCAGAACTGGGATTGAAATTAGGTCTAGCTAACTGACTCACTATTTTGTAATGTCAGTTCATGTGTAATCATCCTCTGCTCTTAAGAGTATTCACTTTCAGAAATTTCCTAGAAAATTTTGGTGGTATTCCTTAGAGTCCTCTGGTCATCTGTAGTCTATTAAAACTGGATTCTCTTAGAGTCAGAAGGAAAGAAGTACAGGAAAGATGTACAAAGTGCATTGGCTAAGTGCCTAAATGCTTTGTTCCTTTAGTAATTTAGACTTTGAAGCAATTGGAAGACATAATTAAAATTATCTTAGACGTGAAAAAGGTATCTGTTATTGAGAATACAAACCCCATCTTTCCTCTTGCTCAGGAGTTATTACTCAGTTGTACAAACATTTTTTTTTAGAGTAATCTGAATTCCTTTGTAAGTAGACAGCATCATCGTCAGAAGTTTCAATGGAGAGCAGCAAGTAGTGGTGGCAGATAGAGAGAAAGTAAGGCAAAGTTAAGACCTAAGACCATCTTAATAGTTAGCTTTTTTATGATTAAATTTGACGTTTGGCATTCCTCAACACTTATCCTGAAATTTGATTGCAAATCACTACTAATTCCAGGGTCTCTTCTTCGTCTGAGAACTGCTGACTTTGCTCTTTAGACCCAGCAGTTATTTGCCTGTAGTTAATAATTAAGACATCGCTACAGAGATCCAAGTACATGGAGCTGTAATTTTCTGTATCATTGGTGGTAAAAAGTAGAGAATGAGTTTTTCTTTTTGCCTGTGTCCAAGTAGATCTACCTTGGATCCAAAAACTAACCATAAAGTCATATGGTTGTTGTATAAGATTTCAGCCTTGTTGTTTGAGAGATTATAATCTCAGCAGTGTGTATTATACACACACACACACACACACACACACACACACACACACACACACACACACACACACACTTAACTAGGAAGGAAAGGCTCTATCCAAGGCTGTGAACATAAAGTGTGTGTGTGTGCTGGGGATCATACCTGTGGCTTTGTGAATGGCAGGCAAGTGCTCTACCATTGAGCTACACTTTGAGCTCAGCATAAACTTTAAATGGTGTCCAAATTTAAATAATTTGGAAAATTAAGTGGAAGCGCTATTGAATTGAGAGAACTAAGTTTCAGAACCTTGAGTGATGGATATGAAAGAATCTTAAAACAATACAGTTTAACTAGCCCTTTGCTTTTTAGATGAGAAAGGTTATCTTGAACCAGTGATCTATCCAGTACACTGTCTAGAACTGGATGATCTGCTGTTTCCATGTATTGGTGCATGGTTATGACTTTAACCACTACTAGTTGTGTGAATTTTGGACAAGTCACTTCAGTTTGCTTGGTCTTTTCTCACAAAACCTGAGGGTTGTTATGAATCATTCCTAAGGTCTGTGCCAATGTGCAGATGTTAAAATTCTGTGAACAAACTAGTACAGTAATGGACAGCGTTCACTTCATAGGAGGTGAGAACTATGGCTGGCCCTGGGAGGAAATCTGGTTGGTAGAGTAGAGAGAGAAGGAATTTTCACACACAGGCTCAGGTATGTGAATGTGTGCTGGAAGTGAAAGAAAATGACAGTTCCAGGAGTCACAGAGAGTGGTGGCAAGGGAGTTATTTTCCTTGGCAGAGATTTTAGGTTTTCTTCCCATTAAAAACCTATAGAACATTATTACTATGTAGCATGTGATACATACTGATATCAGTTTGGGGTTGTATAATCCATGGTGGTGACTTTATGTAGTCAGGATATTGAAGAACTCAGATTTTGTGTTAAGGCCCAAGAAATATTTATTTTTATTTTATTTGTGTAGGTACACCCATGCATGGGTGCTGGGAATTGAATCCTGGTCCTCTGGAAGAGTAGTCAGTATTCTTAATTGCTGAGCCATCTGTCCAGCCCCCAGCAAATAAGTTTTGCTACCTTTGATGGTGTTTAGGTACTTTAAATTTTTTACTACTCATAATGCATCTATCTTTTCAGAGATTATCTGGATCTTAAGAATGTGGCTTTTTAGCTAGAACTTAAGGCTGTGTGATCAAATTGTGGGCACAGTCAGATAATGCCTTTGTGAGAACAATCTGAGCCTTTGTTTAGGACCTGTTGCTTCTTCTAAATGTTCTTCCTGACAGTGTGGTGTCACCTTTGGTTGCATGCTTATGGAACTGTTCTTCGCTCTTCCTTGAATGTGAAAATATTTGTCTTGTTCTAGAGTCTTACCTTCTCTCCAGCCAGCTTTTCAGGTTCCTAAAAGCAGTAATAGTAGTACTTAGCTCATGTTATCTACAGCCTTTTCTGTACTTGCTTTCAGTGTTAGTTTGGGGATCTTGGTTCAAGATTCCCCCTTTCTTGGTCTAATGTAAGAGATTGTCAATTCTGTAAACATTAACTGTGAGTGAGAGAACCACTAACATGACATTTCCAACCAGGAGAGTGCTACAAAGAGAAAAATGATTACTATCTTTGGAGGTACTGTCTTACAGTTCTGACTTGTGTTTAGTGAAGAAACATTATGTATGATTAAACATCTCTGAGTTATTTTACAAAGTGCAAGGCTGCTAACTTTTACTACTATATTTGAGAGCAGCATTTGACCCAATGTTCATCTGAAGTGAGTAAATGCAAGTTCCCATGGTATTTGAATCTATTAATACCATAGTTTTCCATGGCCATAGAAAGGTTTACACAGATCATTAAAGAGGAGAATGAGACAAGTTGTCTGAAGGATATATTTGGGTCTTCATAGTGAATGGTAATAGTCATAGTGCACCATTCTTTTAGTTTAAAAAATAATATTTATTGCCGGGCGGGTGGTGGCGCACACCTTCAATCCTAGCACTTAGGAGACAGAAGCAAGTGAATCTCTGAGTTCAAGGCTAGCCTGGTCGAGAGAGAGAGAGAGAGAGAGAGAGAGAGAGAGAGAGAGAGAGAGAGAGAGAGAGAGAGAGAGAGAGAGAGAGAGAGAGAGATAGATATCCAGGATAGCCAGGCTACACAGAGAAACCCTGTCTTAAAAAACACAAACAAACACACACACACACACACACACACACACACACACACACACACACACACACACACACATATATATATATATATAGAGAGAGAGAGAGAGAGAGAGAGTGTTTTGCCTGCATGTATGTGTGCCATGTTCAACACATGAGTGCCTGGTGCTCATGGAGTTCAGAAGCTGGCATTGGATCCCCTGGAACAGTTAGTTACAGATGAGCTGCTGTATGGGTACTAGGAACTGACCCAGGGTTTTTTGCAAGAGCAACAAGCATTCTTAACTTTTGAGCCATCTTTCCAGCCCATACCATTCTTTCTTAACACATAGTCAGCTGTAGAATTTCTTTAGTTCCTTTATTTGGCCATAGAAGCTGATAGCTTTGGAATTTTATAGAACTGTTCCATCTTGTTGGACTTAATAGAAATATTTTTAGTTTTGTTTTTGTGTGAAATATGTCAGGGCTCCTCATTTTAAGGTTCTCTAATGATTTTTTGATCATTGTATTTCTTTAAAGGGAGGGGAGTTGGTCTTAGTTGGTAGCTTAGCCTCTGCTACAGCTTGTTCGTTACTTGTAGGCCATGGGTGATGTCTGTTTCCTGTGATTGAAACCACAAGAAGAAGTGGTAAGAAACCACACTGTAGGATATGTATTATCAGGCAAACAGCAGGCAATGGGCACTCCTGAAAGAGAGCAGTAGTAACCACCTAATAGTCTGTAATGTGCCCCCAAAGACCCTAGAAATGATTTGACCCAGTTTCCTTTTAAATGAGGAGGACACGGATGCCTGGGGCTGTTTTGTTGGCCTTAATTAGATGAGCTAGGTTTTAGAATCCAACTATTCATTTATGCTCTCTCACTTTGTTATTACTCATAAACTCTGCAAGTGCTCTTTGTCAGAATATTTACAGAGATATACAGGAGAAAAGAAAGTATTGAACATTTTAAGAATGGGAATTGGATGTTTTGCTTTAAACACTGTGCTAAGAGTTTATTTTTAAAACCATAATTTAAAAACATTAGTATTTAAGAAATCAGAGTTTCTGTTTTTTGTTTTTTGTTTCACATGATATATGGATATTCTAGTTATTATCTTTGCACAAATGTATAAATCATAAGTCTATATTTTCTACTTTTAAAATATCCTAAACATTTCTATTTCTTCAAGTGTTAAAAATTATTGTTATTTTTATTATATGTAAATTGGTCGTTTTACCTGCAGATATGTTTGTATGAGAGTATCATATGCCCTGGAACAGGAGTTATTGACGGCTGTGAGCTGTCATGTGGATGCTGGAAATCGAACCCAGGTCCCCTAGAACAGTAGCCAGTGCTCTTAACTGCTGAACCATCTCTCCAACCCCTAAAAATTATTTTTATTTGAAATGGAAATGCATTTTTATAATTGTTTTCTTAAAAAATACAGATACGTATAGAATAAAACAGCCTCCCCTTTACCCCCAGAAATTGAAGTTATTTAAAATAGGACCAAAGAGGGAAATGCTTGCTATTTTGAAATCTTTAGGTTCTAACTATTCTGGCATGAAATTGTGCATGCAATTGTGTCATAACATAGTTCAACATAGATTTCTTAGAAGGATTGGGATGACTTAACTTTGGCTTGTGTTTCTGGTGAACAGTCATGAGAATTTAAATCATCTCTGTGCTGCTGCGCTCCAAGGTTTCTCTTAAAATCTTGTCCTAGGTTCATAAAAGGATAGAAAATGTTTGCTGTGGTTTCATTAGCTCAAGCCTGACTTTTCGATTAGCAGTGTAATTTTTGGATTATTTACTCTATTATTAGTAGATGATTATTTCTGGCTATTCAGTGATATGAGGAGAAGAAAAAGGATGTAGTATTATTTTGAGTGAGAAGGAATTGGGTAGAATTTAAAACCATTGTCTTCATGCTTGGTGCCTGTATGTAGAAGTGATATATAGCAACTGTAGAAACTTCCTGTCTGCTGGGCCTTGGGTGTGTCATTTGTGCCTACCCTAGAGGAGATGATGTCCTGCTGCTCACATCACAAGGGAGGAGGACAGAGTTGCTACGGTGATTGAGAAACAGCATTCCTGAGTCACTGACTCTTTCTAAATGAATGGCCAACACCCCTCTTTTAAAGGAGCAATGACAGTCTTCCTGAACTCAGAAGGCTCAATAAGGAAATGAGGAAGAACAAGCATAGTATTTGGAGCTTGAGAAATATATTGAAACTTTGGAAGAAATCTGCTACATTAAGTGTTTTCTGATGCATGTTCAAGTTTTATCAGAACTTTAAGGTGGTTGAGAAGAAGAAAGCTTTGTATGCAGCTGTCTGCTAATGACACATTATTCTTTCCTTATGACTTTCACCCCTTTTCCTCAGCAGGGAAGATAGGCATGTCTGCTAGAAATTTACTTCCCAGCTTTGAGCACTTTGTCTATTGGCAGCTTGTGTTCCAGATCCATGAATGTCTTGCAATGTAAGGTGCTAGCATTGTAGATTTGGAAGAGGAATGTGGTGTCTCCAGCCTGCCTTCCACCGCCTTTCAGTGCAGGAACAATGAAGTCAGAGTGGGCTTTTCTTGTTTCCAGGCTCTCAACTATCTATGAGGCATATTAGTCTATCCCAGTGATTTAAGATGAGCTGAACTGGAGGCAAGAAGTTACTTTCTATTTTTCCTCAGATTTACCTCCTTGGCCACTAGGGGAGTAACATATATTTTGGACCATTTAGCAAACAAATGCTAATGCTAAGACATCCCAGTTTGGCTTTGAACTCTCCATCTCCCTGCCTCAGCCTCTCAAGTACTAGGACTTTAAATGTATGCCATGTCTACCTTCACAATTGACTTAGAGCTTTGTAGTCATATTTTTCATTTCCAAGCCTTTTCCCCCTTCTATTTTAATTTTAGTTGGAAAATGGGATTTATTAGAAGAATCTATCCTCTGGAAATCTCATAAGGTTCTCTTAGATGAGCTACAGGCAATAATGGACACTGAGAGGAAGAGTCTATCTTTTCTAGAGAGTCCACTGATGATAGGTTATCCAATTCCAAGGCTAGTATATAGAAACAACACTAAATGGGCTGAGCAGGTCTTGGATATGTGTGGTGTGTATAACTATGTATATAATTGGGTATATAACTGTGTGTGTGTATACATGTAACTAGTAATAGAAGAAGTCCATAATTTGACACTTAGTAGGGAGACACAGGAAGAATTAGGAGAAAAAAGGAGTAAAAATGATACAGTATTTATGTATGAAACTTACAAAAAGGAAAATACACTCTCTTAATGCTAATGTGTGCCACTACAGCTAGCTAATGCCCTCCAATAATTTTATTTTTTATTTGTTCGTTTGTTTTTTAGAGACAGCTCCTTGCCTGTGTGTCTTTGGCTGGCCTGGAAATTGTGTAGGACAGACTGGCCCGAAACTCCTGAGATCCACTTGCTTCTGTCTCCCAAGTGCTGAGATAGTTTTAGACAGAGGAAAAATTTTAAGTCATTTCAAATGTTTAAGTAGATTACTGAAACTGGGAACAGATTACAACTGCTTAATGCTATTAGGGCATTTCTGATCTTAGCTGACATGGATCTTGCCTGGAATCTTCTCAGTGGTCCCTGATGTGCAGTCAGGAAGGATACTGACTCAAAACTGCTGTACTGAGAGAATTCTTAATGAGAACTGGAAGAAGATCTTGTACTATCCTACTCTTTCCTTTGTTGCCGTTTACTGAATTCCAATAGGTTTATTATATTGAGGTATATTTGACATAAAAGTTGTGTATATTTATGGCATGTGTTCGTGTTGAGAAATTCTGGACCTCAATCAATGAACTGCTCCTTTGGCACTTTTTCCTAAACCATCATAGGGATCATAGGCCTATTTTCCATTTCTGGGATTTAGGGTGTGTGTGTGTTCAACACATGTAAAGGTCAGAGAATAGCTTGAGGGAGTTGGTTTTCTCTTTCTATCATGTAAGTTCCAGGGATCCAGGGTCAGTCAGGCTTGGTGGCAAATACCTTCATCCACTGAGCCACATCGCCAGTTGGATACTTAAGTTTTTGAGGCAGTCTTGGTTCATATCCCAGTTTGACTTTGAAATCTCAGTCTCTCTGCTTCAGCCTCCCAAGTACTAGGGCAATTGGTATATGACATGTCTGGCTTCACAATTGACTTAGAGCTTTGTAGTATATATTCTTCAATCTTACCTTACCCTCACTTAGACCTCTTTTTCTTTGAGGTATCTTTTTTCTTTTTGAAGTCTCAGCACTGCCATTTAGGCTAGCAGGTTCCAATAATTGTGAATAAAGAAGTGAATCAGAGACAAACCCCATAGATTCTGAATGTCAAGCTCTACCTTTCTTTCCTGAAGATATATAGGATTTGAAAGGAAATTGTTGGTGACACTTATTCCCCATTTTGCCTGTAGGTAGTAGCTTTTGTCATTATCGAGAACTTACTGCTTTTCAAAGAAGATGGAAACACTCCCAAATGGCATCTTGTCTGTTCCACAACTGAGTCTTTCCCCAAGGATGATTCATAAATATGCTTGAGGGCAGAAGCACTAAGTGTAGTCTTGGGGTTCATTCACAGGGAAAGGCATTACTTTTGAAGGCTTACTATATGTAGTAATACTTTTCTATCATAGAACTCAAAGCTTTTTTTTTTTTATCACTTTCTCAATTTGAATAGTATTAATGAATATACTGGCTGTGTGTATGATGGTGCTTCAAAATCTATAGTTAATTTTGAAATATTCTCTATTCTCTAAGATATCTCATGTGAGTAAAACACAGCTTTTGCTCCCATACTACTTACCAGCCACAGAAAGAGTTGCAACAAGCATCCGTTAAGAAGGCTGCCATAAAATAATAAGAACATGGCTTAGATGATGGCTAAGTGTAAATTTATAGACAAAGAATAGGCTTTGTTTTCTCACGGTATGTTACTGAAGTTCATTGTTACCCAATTAGTCATCAGGGGTTTATTTTACAAAAGCCTTTCTGTAGTAGGACAGAAATCACTTTCACAGAGTAATGTTGCACCATATGTTTACTCATGAGCTCAGTGATCCTAAGAGGTAGATAGTCCAGGAGGGTCTTAAAATAGCTATAAAGCCAGGCTGGCCTCAAACTCACAATCTTCTGGCTTCTTCTTCTTGAGCTCTGGAATTATAGGCAGGCCACTACATCTGGCCATTGATTTGTTTTTAGTAAAACTGAAGCACAAAGAGTTAAAATTACTTTTAGCATATCAGAAATAAAAAATCAGAACTCAAAAGTCTTTCTTTTAGAACTAGGTTTAGATAATTCTGGATTTCAGTACTTGGAATAATGTGTGAATTTCCTATTGCTGTGTAATTATCACCCACCTAAAACCATGGTGTGGACAGTGTGGGTGGGTTCTCAGAGTTTGACAGGACTGAAATCAAGATGTCAGCTGAGCTCTGTGGAAAGTCTGTTTTCAGACTCGTTAGAGTATTGAAGAATTCAGTTCCTCACTATTGTGGGACTCTGTTTCTTTGCTGGCTTTCAGTTTGGGACTGTACTCAACACCCAGAGCTGCCTGTAATTCTTGTGCTTTGGCCTTGATCTTCAAGCCAAGAGTGGTATGCTGAATATGTGTGTTGTGACTTCTAGATCTGAAGCTCTGGTGTGGTTGGGTCAGGATCACTTGGTTATCGTTTTTAGAAGTCAGTTTGTATCTCTCTGTTGTTAGTGACATACTCACAGGACAGTCTGTGATAGTTTGGATTTGGGGTTACACCTTAGCAGTCTACTACAGATACATTCTGTGTCTTGAATTAGCCCAAAGGTAGATAGGGGAAAAGTGCTGAATGCTTTTAAACCCCACACTTTAGAGGAGGGGCAAGCAGAGCTCTGAATTTCTAGGCGAGCCTGGTTGTCTTCGTTAGGTTTCTATTGTTGTGACTAAACACCATGACCAAAGTTTGGGAGGGAAGGATTTATTTCATCTTATAGCAGCATCTGGGGAAGTCAAGGCAGGATCCTGGAGGCAAGAACTGGAGCAGAGGCCATAGAGAAGCTTGGGGTCTTTTCTAGCTTGTTTCTCATGGCTTGTTTGTTATTTTGTTTTGTTTTGGTTTTGTTTGTTTGTTTTTTTTCAAGACAAGAGTTTCTTGGTGTGGACCTAGTTGTCTTGGAACTCCATTTGTAAACCAGGTTGACTTTGAATTTAGAGATTTGTTTTTCTCAGTTGAGGTTTCTTCTTCCAAAATGACTGTAGTTTGTGTCAAGTTGACAACAAAGTAGCCCTCACATTGGTCTAAATCCTGAATTCCAGGCAGGGGTACATAGAGAGACCTTGTCTCCCAAAACAACAGCGACACAAAAGTGTTGTGTGGACTGAGGCAGTTAGTGAATTGCTTTCTGACTGCAGAGATGGGGAAGCTCAAGTTCTTGGGGATCCTAGTCTGCCCAAGTTCATCATCACACACACACATAATTAAAAATAAGATCTTAAAAACTAAAGTATTTATAAAGCTACCACAATAACAAATGAAGTACAAAAGACTTATTAAAGTTAATTTATATTTATTGTATAAATAGTTAACAGGGTATATTTCAGACTTAAGTCATTTAGTTTAATTAGTTTGGCCTTGTGGGGCTTTACAGAACTTACCTTGTGAGTCCTTTGACAGTTTCTGTTGTTTTCTTATAAAGAATAAATTGTCTAGTTTCTGATTTCTTTTTTTAAAGAAATTTTTAAAGACGTGTTTATTTTTATATGTGTGTATATGTCCCTGTGTGGTTTTATGTGCACAGTCTGTGTGCAGGTACCCGCAGAGACCAGAAGGTATTGGATTTCAAACTGTAGTTTATAGGCAATTATGAACACCTTGACATGAGTCCTAGGAACCAGCCTGGGGTCTACTGGAAGGACAGTAAGCTTTCTTAGCTGAGCCACCTCTCTAGTCCCCCCAAAAGTTTATGGTTTCTTATAGATGGTAGCCAAAAGACTGATTTATCTTACCACATAATACATTAGGATGTGGTGATGAATCAGGAACTGAATTACTATCTGGAAGGGGGGAGGACGGGGACATGTCTTCATTTCTATTTTGATTGATGGTTACTGCATTGCAGTATGTTGTCATTATTGTATTTGATGCTGTTGATGTAAGTAAGTCTTGAAACAGGTTTTTCAGAGAAGATAAAGCTTTTTTTTTTTTTTTTAAAGAGTAAATACAATTCTCTTAAGTGTTTTCTTAACCAGCTAATGACCTGTAGATATTTATCTACTCATTCAATTCTGGCAGATGTCTTGTAGAATAAGTGCTGCATTTTTACTAGTAATTATTTGCATGCAAGTGAAATATTATGAAAATTGAGTAACAAGCAAAAATCTAGACTGTGTAGAAAAGGCAGTATTACCACTGTCGTTGGGAAACCCCAGAGATACACTGCATAGTATCTTGAAGTCATAACTCAACTTTACATTCTCAGAATCTAAAGATCTGAGAACCAGCAGGTTAAGAGTGGGCTTGCTAAATAGGTAAGCATTTTGCAAGGCTGCAGTAAAAGCCAACTCATTAAACACTGAGCTGGAATATGCTTAGGGAAGTATGCTGTTGTAGATTTTGTGTGCCCAAGCTCATCATGACCAAGTATTAGCTTTCCTGAATAAATCAGAGCAGAGATGGAGTGTAGTAAGAGGTTTCTGGCCTGGACTTTTGGGCCTAGCCTCAAGGTTTAGGCCCACAGACCCACAGAGACACAGAGAAACGTAGATGCTTACAATAGTTTCAGGCTGATCGGCCTAAGGCCCAGGCATATAACTTGCTAACTCTTTACCCTTAATCTAACCCATGACTTTTATCTTGTTCAGCCATGCTGCTCTGTACCTTTTCTTAGAGCAGCATAGTTGTCCTCTCCATCTCTCTGGCCTTCTGCTCTGTTCTTCCAGTTCCCAGAGTTCTCCTAATCTGGTAGCCCTGCCCACACTTCCTGTCTGCCTTTGGCCAATCAGCGCTTTTTATTAAACCAGTGGGTGAGACAATTATTTACAATAAAACAACACAATCCCCTACAATGGAGCGTTTTTTGACAGTTCAGGCAGTGAAGCAAAATACAGAAGGGCAGAACACATATATATACACACATGTCAATGGAATATCACTCAGTGTTAAAATGGAATAAATGAGCCACCAAGAGAGGAAGACATAGAAGAACCCTAAGTGTGTACTAAGTGAAAGAAACTGCAAACTGTGGCATTTTAGAAAAGGAAAACTATGAAGATTAAAAAAAAAAAAAAAGTCTGTGGCTTCAGGAGGGAGGGGATGAAAAGGCACAGTTGACAAAACTTTTACAGCAATGAAATGGTCATGATAGATATATTTGCTCAAACCTATAAGCCATAGAACACCAAGAGTGAACCTTAAAGTAAATTCTGATCTTTGGATGATATTTCAGTGAAAGGTCATTAATTGTAACAGGTCACTTGAATGCAGAATGTTAGTAAAGGGGAAAACTATGCAGGTGCTGTGGGACAGGGACATATAGGGATGTTCTATAGAGATTCTGGTGGTGTCCTAAAAAACATGTATATGCCTATGATAGCAAATACAACATGTGCAGTGAGATGGTGCAGCAGGTAAAGGTGCCTGCTAGTCAAGCCCTCCACCTTGAGTTTGATCCCTGGAACTCATGCAGAAGTGAAAGGAGAGAACCAAAGTTGTCCTCTGTGGTCAAATGTGCACTGTGCCATTATGCCGACACATATACATCATATAGCCATACGATGATGATGGTGGTGGCCGTGTGGTGGTGGTGGTGCAGCACATCTTTGATACCAGCACTTGGGAGGCAGAGTCAGGAGCTCTCTGAGTTGGGGCCAACCCTGTCTTCAGATTGAGTTCCTGGACAGCCATGGTTACACAGTGAAACCTTGTCTCCAAAAGCCAAACCAAAATGGTAATAATAATAATAAATACCCAACAATCCATGCATCCAGAGTTTCTAACTGCTGTTTAGACCCTTTCTTTTCTATGAGCAAACAATGTATGATTAGCAAATATCTGAGAAGTGTTCCTAACAGGAGAAAGTGGAAGTAAATTAATATATAGAGGGGAAATTTTAAAAACAAAAATCATTAATATCTTCTAGAAAAAAATTCAAAAACAAAAGGATTTTAGTTGAAAATATGAAAGTTGGCCACGAGGTGGTGCACACCTTTAATCTCAGCATTCAGGAGGCAGAGGCAGGTGAATCTCTGTGAGTTTGAGGCCAGCCTGGTCGACAGAGTTAGTTACAGGACAGCCAAGGCTACAGAGAAACTGTCTTGAAAAACCAAAGACGAGGTGGGGGGGAGAGAAGAGAGGGAATAAGAGGTGAAATTAAAGCTGAATAAAAGGGCTGAAGAATTGAGAAAATCACTTGCCCACCTTTCACATCCCACCCCACCCCACCACTGCCACCAAGTATGGCAGGGGTGTAGAGACAGAAAAGAAAGTGCAAACAAAGCTCAAAGAGTGTGGGAAACCCAGTATCCAAATAAGAGAAAAAACAAACAAACAGAAGAACAAGTTACCAAGGAAATAAAATAAATTTCCCAGTACTGAAAGCGGGGATAAAAATAGATTGTACAAAGACCCAACATGCTTAAATTTCAAAATATCCATAAGAAAATCCGACAGAATTCAACAGAAGGATGGAAAGGGGTTGTATTTAGGAGCCAGAGCAGCCCCGCATTTCTTGACAATAATGGCCTTTAAAAGCCTGAAGAAAAGCAATTTTCAACCTACAAGTCCATACCCAAACAGAACAGTTAATCAAATATGGCTTTAAAATAGACATTGTTACATATTTAAGCTTTAAAAAGAAGTTTATCCCCATGTATTCCAGGAAGCTGTTCTAGCATATACTCTATCAAAATGAAGGAACAAACCAAGTGAGAGATTGAAATACAATAAACAGGAACTCTAGCAGAGCTGAGAGGTCAAAGAAGCCCCAAGAATAATTGCTCTATGCCAAACACAGAGAGCAGCCAGCTATAATGGAGCAGTGAAGCCATTTTGGTGACATTTGTCTGTAATCCCAGCACTCCATTGGCTGAAGAGGCAGGAAGACCGTAAGTATCCTGAGCTACAAAGTGAGTTTAAAGCCATCTGGACATATATTGAGGCTTTGTCTCAAGCAAAACAGCAAACAAATACACACAACAAATGGAGTGTTGAAAATTGCATCAGACCTTTAAAGACACTGCCATCGTCAACATCTGTTTCTGTTCTGGCTTTTGAAACTGACAATATATGTCTAACTCTGGCCGGATTCTTGTCTTGTGTGGACCATTCATTTATGATGTACACATCCTCTGACGTGTGTTCAAGCATATAGTTACATACATATCCTACAAGACAATCTTGGGTGTCATTACTCAGGATCCATCCATCTTTTTTTGAGAAGGGTCTCTCACTAAGTTTAGTTGGTTGGTTGGTCAGGGAGTCCCAGGGATCCTACGTGCCTCTGCCTCCCTAGCTTTGGGTTTATAAGAACTTGCTTTGTTTGTTTTTAATGTAGGTTCTAACAGTCAGACTCTAGTCCTTATGACCAGCTGAACTGTTTTCTCAGCCTCCATTGCCTTTGATGTATCAAAATTTATCTCTTTACCTACAAAAGAGATACTCTGTTCAGTTCCTAGCACCCACATCAGGCAGCTCACTACTGCCTGTAATTTCAGCTCCAAAGGATTTAATGTCCTCTTCTTGCCTCTGGGGCAACTGTACATACGAACACAAAAACATGAATGATAATAACATCTTTAAAAGAAGTCTTGGCTATTTCCATGTTTTAGCAATTAATTGTATACAGCTATTACAAAATTTGTGTGCAAACTTTTATGTAGATGCAAGTTTTCAACTCTGGGGCAAATAGCCAGGCATGGTAGTGCATACCTATATTCCCTGTACTCAAAATACAGAGGCAGGAGGATTATCATAAGTTTGACATTAGATTGGCCTGCATAAGACTCTTTCTAAAACAAAACAAACAACCATCACACACCAAGGAGCTTTGTTGCTGAGTAGTGTGATAGGAAGCTCTAGGCTGTTACACAGCTTCACAGCATTGGCTTCACTAGGGTTCTGCCTTTTGGCTGTTGTCATAGGTTATAGTTGTATTTTGGGATTTGGGTTTCCCTGATGCCATAGGCTGTAGAACAGCTTCTCATGAACTCTTGTTGTTACATGTGTGTCTTCTTTCATGGATTGATAAACTGGCTCTTACTGTTGAGTTTTGGGTTGTTGGTATATCTTAGATAATAGTCCTTTATTAGCTGTGTCTTTATGAGTATTTTCTTCCAATATAATTGTTTTCTTATTTTCTTGGCATTGTTGTTTGCAGAACAGTTGTTTTAAAAGAACATTTTCGCTGAGACACATATCCAGCAGCTCTACTGAATGACAACATGAGCTTGTTTGAAGAGACTTTTAGCATAAACAAATAGTTAAATTTTTTAAATTTAATTTTTATTTTTTAAAAGTTTATTTTACTAGTGTGTATATGTGTGAGTGCCCTTGAAAGGCAGAAGAACAGATTGGATTTCTTGAAACTGAAGCTACATGCATCTGAGAGCTGCTTTGTGGGCGCTGGGAGCAGAACTCCAGTCCTCCGGAAGATCGACAACAACATAGTTAGAGGTCGGGCAGGTCACTAGCAAGACCTAATACCGTAGAGCCCAGGATAGTTAAAACTGCACAACTTGAGTGCTATCCTGTTTAGTAGTTTTTGTTTGAAATGCATTAATTAAAATATTAGCCTCTGAACTGCATTTTAACTGAATTTAACTCAAGATTTCTAGAAATTCCAAAGTTTTACAGTATTGGGGGCTATGCAGGAGTAGTGCACACTACTGTTGACCGTTGAGCCATAAATAAATATTTTTTAAAAGTTAATAAATTAACTTTTATTTCTTGCTACATATAAAATATGAAATATCTACTGTAGTATATCAGTATGCTTATATATTGGACCTAGTGACACATGCTTTAATTCTAGCACTTGAGAGGCAAAGGCAGGCAGATCTCTGGGTTTGAAGCCTATCTATTCTACATAGTGAATTCCAGGTCTGCTAAGGCTATATAATGAGAACCTGTCTCAAAAAAACCCAGTATTTCATAGGAACACTTTTTAAACTTTTGCTACATAATATGTATATGTGTTAGCTGCATAATGGCATTATTTTAGACAAAATGTTTAAGATGTATGTTCTAAAGATTAAAACATGACCAATGGGCCTCCCATAAATATGAAGTGATTCATAATTATGTAAAAAATGTTTAATTTAATCCTGATTTTTTTAAAAAGAAATAATCATTTTGAGCCTGAAGAGATGGCTCAGTTGTTAAAATCAATAACTGCCCTTCCAGAGGACTTGGGTTTGTTTGATTCCCAGCACCCTCATGGAGGCTAACAACCTGTTGTAATTCCAGTTCTAGTGGATCTAATGACCTTTTCTGACCTCCACAGGCACCAGGCATACATTTGGTGCGCAGACTACATACATCTAGGCAAAAAACACATACATATAAATAAAGAAAAATCATCAAAATGAAAACATTATTTGATATGTCTAGTTTCTGGATTAAAATTTTTGTTTGTTTGTTTTGACCCAGGGTCTTGCTAGCCTCAAAATTCTCATTACCTTGCCATAGCCTCCTGAGTATGGGATTATAAGTACATAGTGTGGTATCCCAGTTCTAGAACATTCTTTTTAATACAAACCAGCCTTTAACTTAACTTAGAAATGTTTACACTTAAGCTGTGACAAAGCAGCAAATACCAGGTGTGTTCTATACTCTGTCACTGTCAGACACAGTGTAGAGAATGTCAGAGTAAGAGTGTGCTTATTTCTCATTTGAAAAAGAATAAAATGACTTGAATTTATTTTAAAGTTTGTTCATCCTGCTCTTAGGACAAAAACAAAAATAGTAGTAAAGTCTGTTAATTGTCCTTTGGCATTAAAAGCCTTAACACAATTTTTTTAACATAAAATTTTGCACTTTAAATCTAAATACACATCTGCCGATGTTCCCCATGAGGAGTGAGTCTTTCTGTTCAATACAGTGTAGAAGGACATTTCATTGTTGTCCTGAGCATTCAGGATATATTAGGTACTGTCCCTGTAACCAAAATGCCCAACAGAAACTACTTCAAGAAGGAACTCTGAACTTTGCCTTGTTCTATGAGATTATTATAGGCATTTGGCACCACACCAGCTTGAATCTGTTATGGCTCAAGAAGGTTCAGTCCATGGTCACTTGACACCATATTCTTGGACAGACCATCATGGCAGTAGGAACATGTAACAGATGAGAGCTGTTGACTTCATAGTTTACCACAAAATAGGGGTGAAACAAGCTATCAGGGAAAATGTACCCCCAGAGAAGTCTCTCACCTAAATCCCACCTTCTAAGGTTCTGTAACCTTCCAAAATGCTACCACCAGTAGAAGCCTTTGGGGGTAAGGGCTTCAGTCCCTAACAGAGTACATTATATTTTTTGTAGTTGTTTGCTTCCTTTTTTTCCTCTTTTATTTTTAAATGACAAGAGAGGGGGGAGAGGGAGAGAGAGCACGCACATGTGTGCCTGTGTGCATGTGTGTGTATGTGTGTGTGGGTGGGTGTGCATCAGAAGACCTCAGGGGTAGGGTTTTTCTGTTCTCTGGGCTCTGAGGATTGAGCTCAGGTCAAGACTTGGATAGGAAGCAAACGTCTTTACTCACCTCAGCCCTGTTTGTTTATTTTTGAGATAGAAGCAAGCACTCTTGTAGCCTAGGCTGACTTCAAACTCATAACCCTCAGCCTCCTTAGTGTTGGTTATAGCATCACCATCATTCCCAGTTTGAGTCTTAGTTTTTGTGGGATGTGTCTATATTTATTTTTAAAATATAGATGTCTTAGAAACTTTAGAATCAATTTGTTAATCACAAAATAACTTGAGATTTTGTTTAATTTGGTTTTTCCAGACAGGGTTTCTCTGTGTATCTGAACTACAGAGCACAATCTGTAGTTCAGGCTGACCCTGAACTGCCTCTGTTTCCCAACTGCTGGGATTAAAGGCGTGAACGTGAACCACAACCACCACCTGGTTGTTTTTAATCTGCAAATCAAATTTGGAGAATTTGATTCTAAAGTAATTGAGCCTTTTCTATTCACAAATATGGAACATCCCTTTACTTATTTATTTTTTTTTGATTTTATGATTTTAGATCTTATACATACTTTGTTGGATTTATACCTAGGGATTTTATTTTAGGCAATGCTGGTGGGAATAGTTTTATGTTTGAAATGTCATGTTGAGTTTTCTTATTGCTGCTTTAAAAATTTTTTAGTTATTTTATTTTATGCATACGAATGCTTTACCTACATGTGTGTATATGCCTGGTGCCTATGGAGGCCAGAGAGCATATTGGATCCCTTGGATCTTGTTTAGTCCCTTAATTGGAAAGAACCCTTGTGGGGAACATCCTTACCCTTTTCCTGATCTTTGCTGCAGAATCTCTAGACTGTCATAATTAATAATAATGCTGACTGTTGGGTTTTGTGCTGTTTGGTTTTTTGGTACATACTTTATCAAGTTGAAGACTCTATTTCTGGGGCAGTAGCTAAATTTTCTCAGGAGATGTTTAATCTATAGAGTCCACAAACAAATGGAAAGGTAGATATAGAGCTTTCAGATAGTCTAAACATAGCAACAGTAAAATGTTTATTTTGGGGGTTAAAATTATAGTTCCATATTTGACACTATGTATGCCCAATGGCTCTGATACCCTGGGTGATCTTATTATGAGATCAGTAGCTAACTCCTCCCACCTTAGAGAAGATTCTTCCAGCTTCTGCTTGTGTAAAATGACTGGTTTGCTAGGGCTTTGAGGATTGCAGGGGAAATGTGATTAGCCATAGCCACAATGTGCTTCCAATCTAGAGGCCATCTGCTTACCTTTCCTGAGAATAAACTTGTAGATACTGCTGGTGGGTAGTTTTCCATGGCACTGTGAGGCACCCAGGCATTTAACTACTGGAGTAGTAGCTCTCTCCTAGTCTTAGGTTAGTACCTTTCCTCCCTCTTCTCCCACCTCTCTTTCTCACCCTCCCTCCTCTCTCTCTGGTTTTGGTTTAGTTTGGTCTGGTTTTTTGAGACAGGGTTTCTTTGTATAGCTCTGGTTGTCCTCGAACTCACTCTGTAGACCAGTCTGGCCTTGAACTCAAGAGATCAGCGTGTACCACCATCACCTGGCTAGTTTATTGTCTTTTACATAGAAGTTTTTAATTGATTCATGGACCAGATCTACTTTGCCATCTTAATTAAGATTTTAGTTCAATATTTGTTTTCTTCAGCCTGTCTCTGTAATTGAAGGATTGAGTGGTAGTATGTAGTGCACTCCATTGGAGAAATAGCAAGTGTGATGTAGCAATCAGGTGGGGGCAGTAAAGATTTTCAGATCATGAAATACGGTAAGTAGAAGTGATTAGAGAGTCTTAAAAAATGGAGGGACATGGAGGTACAAGGCACAAATATGCCTTGAGTAGCATTTGTCTCCTTGGACTGCATTGTTTCAATTCTTTGACTACTCATGATTTAGCAATGTCTTTATCTTCATCACAGACTCCATAAAAGAACTAACAACTTAGGTGGGTACCAGAGAGATGGCTCGGCAGTTAAAAGCACTTGGAGGGGGGCATTCAGTTCCCAATACCCACTAGGAGGCTCACAACCACTTATAACTCCAGTTCCATAGGATCTAGTGCCTCTTCTGTCCTCTTTGCACACCAGCCTGTACACAGGTGCACATTTGTACACACAGATATTCACACAAACAAAAAATTAAGCTAATTTAAACAAACATTGAACAAACCATTTCAAGCACTAAGGAATCAGTAAGAGAAAACATGCAGCATTGAATGAGTAAGCCATATTCTCAAGATCCTGTAGTAACAGGTTTCCATTTCAGTAGCAGAGCTTGCTTTTTGTTTGGGTATTTTATTGGGTTCAGAAATAGAATTTGGTCTGTGCTTTTATTTGCTTTGTTGGGTGTTGCTGCCCTCTGTTGGTCTTTCTTGGGAACTGTAACTTTTCTGCATGGTTTACTTATGTTGTCCTTATTCCAAATTGAACACTGAAACACAGATTATTTTATTTTGTTTATTTGTTTTAGTATATATTTTTAAACAAGGTCTCATATAGTCCAGTCTGTCCTTGATCTCACTATCCAAGGATGACGTTGAACTCCTGATTCTCTTGAGTTAATCTATTATACATGTGGGATCATCGTTTAAGATTTATGTGGTGGTGAGAGCAAACCCGGAACCCTTCTATATACTTGGCAAGCACTCTACCAAATGAGCATATCCAAGGACTCCAAAAATTATTTTTAAGGATCAGATATATTTCTAATAATGCTCTTAGAAAACAAGAGAATTGGACATTTTCTTTGAAATGTTTGTGTATGTTTACTTATCTATGGCAGAATTACTGTTAATGAAATGGGAATAAGGCAGAAGAATGTGAGGAACACAGATTTGGGGCGTTTGGGATCTGAAGACTTCTAATCGTGTGACTCTCTACCTGTTTGAGTATTAGTTTCTTCAATGATAGATTGAAGAGGTGGACTAGATGTTGAGGACTTTCCAACGATTGGCTTTTTAGGTTCTGGCTCTACATTCAAGGAACTTTTTAGTCTGGAAGTATGTAGATCAGGGAGTCAAAAGAAAATTGTAGCTCACTCTCAATATTGTGAGCCAGATAAGTAGCTATTATTTTGGAAACACCAAGAAAGGCACCCATCCAAGAGGAGCAAATCATTCTTCTGGCCTGCTGGAGGTAGTTAGCCTGGGACCTACAGTGTAGGCTGAGAGAGGCAGCAGTCTAGGGAAAGGCTGGAATGGGGAGGCAGTGAGGCCAAAAAATAAGCATTTGAAGGAAGAAGGTTTGCTCAGTGGCAAGCCTTGGAAGGGAAGGTTATCAGAGTCCTGTATTATGGTAAGTAAGAAGTGTGGATTTTAAGTTGAAGGTAATGAATTCATTTGTTTTGGAGATAATCTCTTGTAACCCAGGCTGGTGGGACTTACTATGTAGCTCTGAGGATGACTTTGGATTCCTTATCTCCTTTCAAGTGCTGGGACTCCAGGTGTCTCCACCGCACCCAGCGTTAGAAAGAATACTCTTGAATCCTGTTAGGAGAATGGATATGGTGTAGGGCAGACAACTGAAGGCACCTGATAGTTTAAAGGGTGGAGAAAATGGAAGAGAGATGAACCCAGAGTCTGTACACAGAACAAGCAAGGTGCTAGTTTCTTTTCCTTCATCTTAACCCACTTGTGGATTGTCTAGATCTGGGTTCTGTTATCTATAACACATTCATCCCAGAGTTCCTTGGCTGTTTCTTGGTTTTTAAGAGAATACTCTTAATTTGGGCCCAGTGTTGAGATAAGATGACAACTTAAACTGTAGGAAAGTTAAATCTGTGAAACTTCTCTAGCTGCCACTTATATTACTTAAGCCCTACAGTGCTTACACACAGTCAATGATAATTTCAGTGTTATGAAGCTTATGAAGCTGCAGCTTATTGTTGCTGCCCACACATCAGACTGGAACCTTTTTTCTGTAAGCTTGGGTTGGTCTTGGACCTTATCTGTAGCCCTGGCTGCCTTGAGCTTTTTAGCCTCTAGAATGCCGGAATTACAGGGGTGCACAACCCTTTGTGTGTGCCAAATGACTTAGGGATACAAGGTAAGGATATACTTTGTAGTGTTCTTGGGTAGTGCTTTGATCTGTACTCCAATAAACACTACACGTGAAGTTCCATGGGTGCTGAGCAAGGTTCCCATGTCTCAGACAAGCGCTTAGTGGTTAGCCAGTAGAAACTTGACCTCCTCTGGGCCTGGGAGGACAAAGTAAATATTCTTAGTTTACAGTAGACTTAACTGAATTATGATATGGGGACCAAGATCGAGGTGGTGTGGATCTTCCTGTCATCAAAAAGCTAGATAAGTAGCTCTGCGCTAGATAAGTAGCTCTGTGGTGAAGACAGAGCTGGTTTTTTTGTTTGTTTGTTTGTTTGTTTAATTAGTTGAATAACTTAGTCAAGAGGCATTTACCCTGCCCTTTCATGGATAGTAACAGCAACAAAAATATGGCTGAGGTTGAGGAGGGTGAAGAAAACTTCCCACTCCTATACTTAAGGTATTCAGACTTTAAAGTACCTTGTGTGTGTGTTTACATGTAGAAAAAGAAAACATTGAGTAATTATGAACTTAACATATAATTACTGTCTATGTCAATCATAAACCCTTCAGAAGCCTTTTTGTCCTCTTCCTTGGTCATAACCTATAGTTGTCACATTTAATCGATGTTGGGCATTTGAGATAACCATGCTCTTTATAATTGTTTGTTTGTTTGTTTTTTGAGGCAGGGTTTCTCTTATGTAGCCCCTACTGTCCTGGAACTCTGAAGATCAGGCTGGCCTAACTCAAAAAGTGCTGGGATTAAAGACCCAGCAGTCTTCTTTGTTGATTTATTTATAGATTTATTTTATATCCCAATCATAGTTTCCCATCCCTCCTCTCTTCTCAGTTCCCACTCCACCCAGACCCCATCCACTCCTCCTCCACTGTTTCATGGAGGGGAGGGAAACACAGTTATCAGCCATAGTTTATCAAGTTTCAAGTGAGGCTAGGTGCCTCCTCTCCTACTAAGGTTTGATGAGGCAATCCAGTAGAAGGAATGGGTCCCAAAAGGTGGCAACACAGTCACAGATAGCCCCTGTTCTCACTGTTGGGAGTCTTACACAAAGACCAAGTTATACAAGTGTAGCATGGGCGTAGGTCAGTCCCATGCAAGCTCCCTGGTTGTTGGTTAAGGTTTTTTGAGCTCCTATGAGCCCGGGGTTAGTTGGTTCCATGAGTTTTTTTGGGAGCTCTTCTTGGATTCTACCTCCCCTTCTTCTTCAAGATTCCTTGAGATCCACCTAATGTTTGGCTGTGGGTCTCTGCATCTGTTTCCATCAGTTTCTGGGTGAAGCCTCTGGTGACAGCTGGGCTAGGCACCAATTTATGAGTCTAGTGCAGTATCATTAGGAATCATTTCACTGACTTTCTTTTTCTTTTCATGTTTGGTTCTCTCCTGTATCTCTGGGGTATCCTGCCTCTGGGTCCTGGCCCTCAGGGGTGAGCTCCCTCTCAAGGTATGGGTCTCTGGCTGTGCCAGTCTTTAGTTGGTCACTCACATAATCTGTGCCATCTTTACCCTAGCTCATCTTGTTGGCAGGACAAATTGTAGGTCTGGAGTCCTTTATAATCTTGCATCCCACATAATATGGTTTTACATGTTTTTAACATTGGTATCGGTGAACTAATGATTCTGTATGTTTGTGAGTAGTTGAAAGTTTATTCATTTTCTTTGTTTGAATAGCTGTTTTCCATTGGACTGATGTCTCGCTGACTATTTAAAATTTCTCTTTCAGGTATTACAATATGTCTGTGTATCCTACTTAAGTACACATTTCAGCAAGACAGATGTTTACAAATTGCTATGTTGTATTATAATGTATATACGTTTAATTTTACTAAATATTGGCCCAGTGGTTTGTGCTAACCCCAGCAAAGTATGAGAGAGCTGTTGCTTCTCTACAAATAGATTTAAACAAAATGGGGATCATACCCAGAGTCTTACATACAAACTGTTTCTTTCAACCTTGAGAGTATGAGCTGATAACTTCATTTTTATGATTTCATCTATTTGTCATGCTTTGAATTAAACCTAGGGCTTTTGGATGCTAGGCAAGGATTCTAGCACTGAGCTTTTAACCCATCCTCATTTCCCTTTTAAAATTTTGAAAGAGCGTTTTGCTTTGTTTCTTGGTTTGCCTTAAATTCACTCACTGGCCCACACAGATTTTGAACTCAATACCTCCCACCCTAGCCCACCTACCAAGTAGCTAGTATTGCAGGCTTGTACTACTAGGCCAGGCTTCAGGGTGATTTATTTTGTGTTTCTTTGTTTACTGATGAAATGGAGCACTTTTCATAAGTTGGCTGGTCATTAGTTTTAGAATCTGTTTGATTCTCCCCTCTCGCCACCACCTAAGTCTTATGTTACTGTTCTTACAGTTTCTTTTTCCCTTACCAGAGCCTGTGTGTGCTCCGCTACGCTTTGGCAGAAATCTGTTAGTGTGTGGAAAGTCTCATAGGGCCTTTCTGTGTATTTTCTTTTTCTTCCTACCTTCAGCCATACTGGTGTTTGGGAGGTAGGTCCCTGATATTTCACTGATCTCTTTTCCTTCTCCCTCCTTTTTTCTCTGTTTCCTAGACTTTGAAGCGGCTCATGGCAGATGAGGTAAGGAAATGTGTATGGGGCATGTGCATGTTCTGGCTCATTTCCTCTGTTCTTAACATTCACCAGCTTCTGTAACTTAAACTTGTAATGGAGCATGGGTTCTAGTGTCAGAATCCTCCAGGTCTTTTCTAACTTTGTGTAACCCATGCATGCTTTCCTTGATGTGTTTTTCTAACTTTCACAGTTGAACAGTCTTTTAACTAGAACTCGTCCTCCATTCTAGATGCCACTTACGTCATTTGAAGCCCCACAACTCCCCTTTCCCCATACAATTACTGTTATTTTCAGTGGGTTGAGCTGATGAAACTGAAGCTTATTACTGCTTCCATCCCATCAGAAAGGTTTTCTTATTATGTAAACCCATACCTGAACTTTCAGCCTTGGCCTCTGGAAAGCTGGGATTATAGATGTATACCACCATGCCTGACTCAGTGGCTCTTTTTAGAAGGCAGCTCTTCTCACCACTATACCAACAATGCTGCACTCCTCAATGGCTCTTTTTACTGTGAACATAAGGTTTGAGGATGGTTCATTAGTATTTGTTTAGCGGGGAAGTAGCATATTCACCCCTAAAGCAAAATATATTATTTGCTGAGTAGATGTATTGCAAAGAGATTTGAAAGAATGTGTTTTGAACTCTGGCTATTTTCATATCTCAAGTGCCATGGAACAAAAGGAAGAAAAAGTAATAGTTTTTGATTTTTTTTTTTTAATCCCATATGGCTTATCTTAAACTCTGTGGTTATAGATACCTCTTGAAGGAAAAGATCTTCATGGACTCCAATCATATTTATTATTGGGTAGCTAGAAGGAAACAAGGGACATTTTATTGAGATAAATTTGTACATGAGATAATTTTTGGTTCTGTGCTGCTAAGAAGGCTTAGGAATAGCAAAGGAAATTTAGACATTTTCTTTTTAGAGAGCTTTTAAAGTTTTGTTTAAAACTATAAGCTACCATGTGGGTCCTCTGGAAGAAGAGTTCGTGTTACTGACCCCTGTGCTATCTCTCCAGTCTGTTTGCTTTTTTGTTTTGTTTTGTTTTGAGCCAGGGTTTCCTCTGTGTAGCCCTTGGCTGTCCTGACACATTTGTAGACCAAGCTGCCTCTAGCTCACAGAGATCCACTTGCTCTGCCTCTTAAGAGCTGGGATTAAAAGTATATGTCACTTCACCAGCCTAAAGAGGTTTGAAACCTTAATGCAGCATTTTCTGACTCTTGCACTTTATTATAGATAAGAATAAAGTCAGCATACTGTGTTAGACCTGAGGAAAAATGATGTCTTCTTTTTATGTTGTATAAACCTTGACTGCATGAACTAAAATTACTAAGCTGATGTAAGAGAGTAAAGTGTTGGCTCTTTGGTGTTCGGTTTGTGAGGTGAGGAACGTGGATCACTGTTAATATTTCTTTCTCTTTCTTAGCTGGAGAGATTTACCAGCATGAGGATTAAGAAGGAGAAGGAAAAGCCCAATTCTGCTCACAGAAACTCCTCTGCATCGTATGGAGATGACCCCACTGCGCAGCCACTGCAAGACTTCTCAGATGAGCAAGTCCTTGTCTTCTTTGAGCAGATGCTGGTGAGTCACCTTGGAGAGAGATCACCTTCCCAGCATGCATTTACGGGTATTTGTCTGTCTGTGGTGGCTGTTTTTATATGGATGGTTTCCTAAATTGATGTTTACTATAAAGAATTTTAGGCTTAACATGAAATGTTTTAATATTAATCCCATGAAATAATGACTATAATAAATTCCAGTCTACAGGATTAGAATCTGTGAGTTAAACTTGGGAATATCTGATTACTGATTACTTTGTTAATGGGTATCTACCTGGTGCTACTCTAGCCACAGAAATGTAGTGCGAGTGGACCAGGCCAAGTCAGAAAGGACAAAGTGGGGAAGTGTAAGTTTTGTATGAAGAATAAACTGAGGAATACCAGGGCATCATTTGCCTGAGATCTTTTGTTTAGTGGGGAACTTGGAAAGAGAATGCTGAAGCCAGCTTATTAAATGGAAAGCCTTTAAGGACTGTATCTGAAGTCAGTTTAGTTGTGAACTGTGCACAGTTGTGAATTTGCTGTTTTTTTTTGTGAGAGCAGGGACACTGAGTGGACACTACAGTAACCAGTGTAAGTTTAGGCCTCAGAGTTTAGGCAGATTTTGTTGGTGTTGATTTCTTCTTTTTGTTTTAATGGTGACAGTTCTCCAGTACTAGAGAGAAGAAAGTCTGCCTTTAATGCAGAAAACTTTATGTATGGTTTTCTCTCAGTGACACAAAAGAAAATGTATCAAGAGTACATTGTTTCCTAGAGGAGCTGTCAGAAGTGTATATATTTTAAAGTATCTAGTGGTAGAGTGTATGTATACCCAGAATGTATGCTAGCATGTAGGTGTCATACTAAGGACAGTGTCTGTGGGGATCTGTACTGAAATGAAATAGATTTTATCCCTGAGTAATTTTTATTGGTTATCTTAACTTAAACCTCTAGGAATTAAGAAAACATATTTGCTCACTAACGGCTTAACTGTGTTTAACTGATTACTAAATATAATGAAGATTAAACACTAAAAACTTACAAGAGAGGGGCTGGAGAGATGACTCAGAGGTTAACAGCACTGGCTGCTCTTCCAGAGATCCCAAGTTCAATTCTCAGCACCCACATGGTGGCTCACAACCATCTGTAATGAGATCTTGTGCCCTCTTCTGTTGTGTAGGCATTCAGGCAGGCAGAACACGGCGTACATAAATAAATAAATCTTAAAAAAAGAAAAAATTACCAGAGGCGGTGTATCTCTGTGAGTTCAAGGCAAGCTTGGTCTACATAGTGAGCTCTAAGACAACAAGAGCTACAGAGTGAGACCCTGTCAAAAACAAACTTATTTTTTTTCTCCCTACCTTCCTGCTCCCTCTCTTTGCTAGGTGGATATGAACCTGAATGAGGAGAAACAGCAGCCTTTGAGAGAGAAGGACATTGTCATCAAGAGGGAGATGGTGTCCCAGTATTTGCATACTTCTAAGGCTGTAAGCTCTGGGGCAGGTGCTCACAGGCGGCTGCATCCTTATCCTGGACCTGCTTATTCTGCTAATTTTATAGAATGTCCTATGTCTCTATCAATTCTGCTTCATCCCATTAGATAAGCCTACTCTTGACTTCCTCTTACTTGAATTGCCACCTCTCTTTACTTTTCCCCCTGATTTATACTTAAGTTCATGAACTATTTATGACTCTCGCATAGTTTGGTATTTGTACAGTGGGTGTCTGCCCTGGTGTTTTTAAAATTGTGCTGATGAATATTGGCTCACAACTTCTGACTGGGCTCAATGTTTAATGACCTCTCTATACCTTTTTCCAGGGCATGAACCAGAAGGAGAGCTCTAGGTCTGCCATGATGTACATTCAGGATCTGAGGTCAGGCTTGCGGGATGTGCATCTGCTTAGTTGCCTTGAGTCCCTTCGAGTTTCTCTCAACAATAACCCTGTCAGGTGAGAATTCTGAGGTAACAGTACTAGAAACTCATGCTATAGTTCACAATCAGAGGAGGCAGAGAAGTATGAGAAAGGTCTGGATTGGCAGTAAAGGGTTTCTGGGATAGATTTGGAAAATAGCCTTTATTGAGTTAAATTGATACTACATTGCCTTTCATCTGTTCCATACAGCTGGGTGCAGACATTTGGTGCTGAGGGCCTAGCCTCTTTATTGGACATCCTTAAACGACTCCACGATGAGAAAGAGGAGACTTCTGGGTAAGGAATTTGGGATCTTTATATATTCTATGTTGAGGGCCAGAGTGGGCTTTGTATTAAGGGAAATAACAATAGTTAAATTCAGAGTCATGGACTAGGGGAATATACTGTTGATGAAAATAAAGTGCCATCCAGAGTGCCTAATATTTCTAGAATTTTTTCTTAGACAAACAGTATAGGGGTTGGGTCTGTGTGTACTTTGTCAGATATGAAATCTTTCAAGTATTGGGCAAGAAGTAGTAGATAGGATAGTATCTTGGTAGAATTTAGTACCTAGCTGCCTAAAGGGAGTTATGTGATGGAGTTTTGTTTGCACACTTAATATACTTTTATAGTATTAGGGTTCAAACTTAGGACCTTGCAGTAGCTAGGCAAGTATTGTACTATTGAGCTATGTGTTGGCAGGTTTTTAATTTAATACTAAATTCTCAAATTGCAAGGGTATTAGCCAACTGATTATTTTGGTTAGTGTTTCTGGTCAAGTGCTTTGTAATGTAGGGCTGTACTATCTTTTGACATCATAGCATAATGCTGTCACCTGTGAGCATACTGGGCTGCATTCATAACTGTCTGTTAGATTCTACTTCTGTCCTTGTTTGCAAGATTGAACAATCATATGGAAAGAGGGTGTATTATAAAATAAGGAGACTTGGCTGATCTGTTTTCTGTGTGTAGAAGCTACGACAGCCGGAACCAGCATGAGATTATCCGCTGCTTGAAAGCTTTCATGAACAACAAGGTGAGATTCTCCCTTTTGACCCCAGCCCCTGTTTTGATCTTCATTATTTCTCCTTTGTTATCTGTCTGCCAGAAGGAAAAGAAACTGAGGCTCAAGGCTTTGGCTCTTCTTTCCATGCTGTAACTGTACTCTACTGCCACATGGATGAGTCTCCATGGAGTTTTTCCCCTCATTCTAATTTCTGTTTGCGAGGGTAGGCTCAGTGTTGTTGTACTTTAGTTCTTACGCTCATGTTGTTTGACCTGTGGTTATTGTTTGGGATGTTTACTTTACTTCCTTCCCTGTTTCCTGTATTACATCTGCCCCAATCTGACAAAGTCCACATTTCTCCTAAGCTGCTTGAACGCTTGTTGCTCCTGCCCCACTGCCCAGATCATAGGAGCGCCGGTGTGCCAGCTCTTCAGAGTATTCATTCCTACTTTAGTGTTTATTCTTAAAGATGGGGTTTTACTACACAGCCCTAACTGTGCCGGAGTTCACTGAGTAGACTGGACTAGCCTCTGCCTCCTGAGTGCTTGGATTAAAGGTGTACACCACCACTCCCAATTGAAGAGTTTTTTTTCTCATTCATTTTGCATTTAAACTCTAGGAGCCTATAGTTGTTGTTTTGAGTAGAAATCTATTTTCTTTGCTATTTAATTTTACTGTAATTAACCTACTCTTTAGGATGGGGGGAGAACAATAAAAATCAAAGATTTTTTTTTTTAGTCTATAAAGATGTGAAATCTTGTTGTATGTCTTAGGAATTTATTTTGTAGTAATCATCTCTGTTCAATTATTATTGGGAAAATATTCTCTACTCCTATGCTAGTTTCTAGAGTCCACAAAGTGGGTATCTTAAACAACAGAGATGCATTGTCTCAGTTCTGAAGGATGAAAGTCCAAGATTCCATGTTAGCCAGGAGAGACAGAATGTATTTCGTGCTTTTCTCCTGCTTTTCTGGTAGTTTGATGGGACTGGCTTATAGATGCTTTTTCATTTCTCCTTCATGTTCTTGTGATGATCTATCTATGTGTGTATCCTTTTTTTTTTTCCTCCCTTATAGGGACTAGGCACACTGGATTAAGAACCTGCCTTATTCCAGTGTGGCTCCATGACTGTATCTCAAGAGGCTACATTCTAGAGCTTTGGCGGGGGGTGGGGAAGTGGGGGGGTGAGGGTGGTGGTAACGTTTTAACATGTATTTGAGAAGATAACATTCTACTCATAAAAGATCCTAAACATGACCTTGCTTATGTGTGTTGTCGTTAAGTCTCTCTCCTTTGTTCTTGTCTTACCAGTTTGGAATTAAAACCATGTTGGACACAGAAGAAGGAATTCTGCTGCTGGTTAGAGCCATGGATCCTGCTGTTCCCAATATGATGATTGATGCAGCTAAGCTGTTGTCTGCTCTTTGTATCCTGCCACAGCCAGAGGACTTGTATGCGACTAGAGCTATTTCTACGTTCTCATTTTACTGTCTTGTTATAGCATAGAGGCAAATTGAGTTATTTAGATGTCCTCTTGGTCTTAGAGGCTAAATAGTGAGGCCATATTTCTTCTCCAAAGTTGAGTATTAGGATCTTAGTGCGGGTAGAGTAACTGAAGATTCACAATGCTTCAAACATGAAACTCCAAGTAGAAAATTCCATATTGTGAAACTTGGTTATGTGTGCAGTATTATTAGCAATACTATATAAAATTACCTTTGGGCTATAAGGTATTTGAAACATGTGTGCAAATATTTCAAAATATTTTTTTAAATGAAGTATAAGACATGACTTAAAGCATTTCAAATAAGGATAGTCAAGCTGATTTTTAAAAAAGATTGTAGCTGGCAAGATAATTCTGAGTAAAAACACTTCAGGACCCACCATTTTAGGAGAGCATGAACCCCAGTAACTCTGACCTTCATGTACACACCATGACACATGTCACAATACACACACCCTTGCACACACACACACAGATGTAATCTTGTAATTAAAAAAGAAAAGAAAAGGCTGAGGAAATGGCTCACCTGCTGCTAATGATGACCTGAGTTCAAACCCAGGGACCTACACGGCAGATGGGAAAACTGACTCCCACAAGTCCTCTGACTTACACACGCACACGCACACGAATTTAAAAGAGATAAGCTTCCTAAATGATGATAACTGATATGTGTGTCCACTGAAGTCTAGTAAGAAGACAGAGAGATGGCTCGGGGGTTAAGAGCAATGATTATTCTTTAGAGAAGCCAGATTCTATTCCTAGAATCCACATGATGGCTCACAACTGTTACTTCAGTTTTACGGAACCCAGTGCCCCCTTCTCATATCTGGGTACATAGGCATGCACATAGGCAGAGCACTCACATAAAGTAATACATTTTAAAACCAAAAATGTAGAAGGCTTATATCTTAGATAGGGTTTCTATTGCTGTGATGAAACATTGTAACAAAAAGCAACTTGCAGAGGAAAGGGTTTATTTGGCGTACGTATCCCAATTTACAGTCCATTGAGAGAAGCCAGGGCAGGAACAACTCATACCTGGAGGCAGGAGCTGATGCAGAGGGTGTGGAGAGAAGCTGCTTACTGGCTTGCTCAGCCTGCTTTCTTACAGAACTCAGCACCACCAGCCAAGGAGTGGTCCCACCTACTATGGGCTGGGCCTCCCACATCAATTACTAATTAGGAAAATGCCTACAGGCTTGCCTACAGCCCATCTCATTGGAGGCATTTTCTCAATTGAAGTTCCTTCCTCTCTGATGACTCCAGCTTATGTCAAATTGACATAAAACCAGCCAGCACGGCTTATCTACATCTTCATTAGTATCTGTTTTACCTGGTACAAAGGTTTCTTTTTTTATTATCATATTATATTTAATTTTAGAAGCAGCCCATTATCTCAATCATCCAACAATATTAAAAGTATATGAAGTAAAATTCCTTCCCCAAATCCTGCTTTGAAAGGTACCATTGCTAATGGCTTGAATAGAGTTCATGGGCTTTTTTCCTTAATTGTAAACATTCTGTTTCTTTGATTCATAGAAATTTTGAAGTCTTAGAGCTGAGAAGTGATAGTTTATGCTCATAAACCTTACATGTATAGAACAAGTTTTCATTTTCTTAGAAGTGTTAGTTTAACAGAAATAAAATACCCCCCCCCCCTTTCCCAGCTCCCAGCCTCCTTTAGACATTTTTAAGGCAGAATGGTTTTGTACTCTGAACTGGCCACAAACTCCTTATATAGTTAGTCCAGGCTGGACAAGTCTGGTCCTCTTGTCTCAGCCTTCCAAGTCCTGGAATTACATGTGTGTGCCACCATGTTCAGCTTCAGCTTGATTATTTTTATTTAACAGTAAATTTTGGACATCATTTTTTATTGGTACTTAATAGACCTACCTTAATATTTTTAGTGGCCATATAACATTCTATATGTAGGGGGGTGTGTGTGTGTGTGTGTAAAAAAATACAACAAACTGATTATTCTGCCTTCTATCCCATATTAACATTTCATCTATTTCTAGACTTTAGGTATAATTAAGCAGATTCTGACCTTGGTGTAGATGATAAGAATTTGTTTTACCATTACTAATGATGCCATAACAAGCATATCTATACATAGTTTCTATTATATTTATGCATTTATGTTGGCTAGATTTCTAGAAGTGGACCACATGTAATGTGCATTAGAAATTGATTGATACTCTCAATATAATATTAAATGGTCCTTTAAAAGTCAGATTAGTTTATATTTTGTAACTCAGAGGTCTTAATTTTGCATTCACGTGTAGGAATCTAAGAAGAGTTTTAGAAAATTATTTTCTCAAAAGATAATCCATTGTTTTTATTAGATTCTAGTGTCTGTGGAAGTTAAGAGAGTAATTTCAGAAAGCCGAAGCATTGATAATGTCTTGTTTCCTAATTGGCTTATTCCCTGTCAGATCTATCCATGTTTGCATTGGTGCACCTGGGCAATTTGCTTTCTTTCATCTTGGACAGGAATGAACGGATTTTGGAGGCAATGACAGAGAGAGCTGAAATGGATGAGGTTGAACGCTTCCAACCACTGCTGGATGGATTAAAAAGTGGGACCCCCATTGCACTCAAAGTATGTATACACACCCTTAAAACTGGGCCAACAATAGAATTAGAGTAGAATTCAAATGGAAAGACCAGAGTTATTGTCCTTCATTTTTCTGTGGTATGGGAAATTGAACCTAGGGCTTTGCTTATGCTCAGTAAGTCTTCTCTTATGGAACTACCACTGAACAAGGAGCTGGGGGCCCTATTTAATTTTTAATTTTGAAATATTTTTATTTTGTGTTATAGTCTGCACTGGCCTCAAACTCATTATTTAGTCCAAGCTAGGCATATCTGACCCTCACCCTCTTGTCTCCCAAGTCCTATGGCAACTGCCCAGGCAAACACTGGTGATCTTTCTATTTCCTGAAGCATGTGTTTACACTACCAGGTCTACTGTCATTTGGCTGGGGGCTGAAGAGATGGCTCATCAGTTAAGGGCATATACTGCTCTTTCAAGTTCAGTTCTCAGCACCCCTGTCAGATGGCTCACAACCGTTGGTAACTCTAGCTCCATGGGTAGTATCTGACCCCTCTGGCCTCTTTGAACACTGGTATTCATGTGCGCATTCATGTGTGTATGCTGCATATAATTGAAAATAAAAGTTTTTAAGAAAAATAAGAGTAGTTCTTAACTATATCTTTTATATTTTAGTTTTTTTTTTTTTTTTAATTCTCTGAAGAAAATGATTTTTTTTTCCTCTAAGAAACAAAGAATGACATTCCTCCTTGTGACATTGTGGGGATAAACCAGTTACTTATTAACACCTTAGGAAAGTCAAGGTTCTATAATAACATATTATATTAGATCCTTGGATTCATTTACACATTAAGTACTCCGAACTTGCACTCACTGACATTTTGTTGCTCTAGTAAAACATCCTTCTTAATGGTTTTTATTCCGTATCTTTTATGGAGCTTTAGAATATATAAGTAATGAACTCCTTATCCATAAGGCTTAATGCTGACATAGCAACTGGATTTGCTTATTTCAGGTGGGATGCCTGCAGCTGATCAATGCTCTCATCACTCCCGCAGAAGAACTTGACTTCCGGGTTCACATTCGAAGTGAACTGATGCGTTTGGGACTGCATCAGGTGTTGCAGGTAAGATAAAACATTTTATTAGAAAGGCTCGGTTGTTCCTTCTTGCTCACGCAGTCCTGATCATCCATGAGGTGATTCTGGTTTTCAACTTAAACATTAGGTTGGAAAGTATGGATTTCAAGGCACATAGGAAAGTTTTGGATTCCCTGACTTCTTCTGTCATTGCCAGGAGCTTCGGGAGATTGACAATGATGATATGAGAGTACAGCTAAATGTGTTTGAGGAACAAGGAGATGAAGACTTTTTTGATCTAAAGGGACGACTAGATGACATCCGCATGGAGATGGAATATCCTTTTATAACTGATGACTGAATTAGGAATAGTGTGGAAAGTGATGACTTATAGAGCATAAGGCTGGGTGTGTTGGCACATGCCTTGAATTTGTTTCCTAGCACTTAGGAGTTTAAGGCTAGCCTGGTCTGCATAGTGAGGTCCAGGCCAGGTAGGGCTACATAGAGAGACCCTATCTCAAAAATGTATATATTCATTTTTAATAAATAAAGGTGGTGTCTTCATATTGCTGTCTAGGAAAGCTAGTAAAGGTGATCTTTTTAACATAAAAGCATCCATCATCCTGCAGTCAGTGAAATAATAAAGTAACAGATGCCCTCACATCCTAAAGCATCTGTCCAAATCTGTATGTTTCCTAGAACACGATAAATTACTGAGATGGGTGCTATGTACAAGCAATGATATTATTATGTATTGGATTACCTGCCACAGGTAACTTTGAAGTGGTTTGAGTTTTAGTTTCTGTCTTAGATCTTCAAGCTAAGTACTAGGAATCCTCTGTCTGTGGACAGTAGCACTCTTGGTTAAAGGAACGAGTGATGTTTTAGGAACAGGGACTAGAGCAGAAGTGGCATCACACAGCTTTTAAATATTTGCTTTCCTTAGCCTGTTCTTTCTACTGACTTTGGTGAAGTTTTCCAGATTCTTTTAAACACAGTGAAAGATTCAAAGGCAGAGCCACACTTTCTGTCCATCCTGCAGCATCTCCTATTGGTCCGAAATGATTATGAGGCTAGGTAAGCTGATATACCTGTGGGAAATTTTGAGTCTAAACGGAAAGCCAGCATCTTTAAATTCAAAGATTGTTCTAAAAGTTTAAAAAGAATGAAAAAGACTGTGGGTTGGGTTCATTAGTTTTACAGATATAAAGGAAGTTGTTAACTGTTGACATTAACTGCTTTAATTCAGTTGAAGGTACCTCTGTGGAATAGGTCCCTGTGTATAAATTCAAATGTCCTCAGAAGGGAGTGGGTAAGTGGGGTAAGTCTGACAGTAAAGAGAGATAGTGATCTAAAACTCTTTCTGTCTGCAAGTAGAGATCAGCAGCACTATGACAAGAAGGATCATTAGAATCTAGCCTGACCACTGAGATGTGAAAGTATTGGCACTGGGAAAGTATGTTGTAGGGCGGAGGAACGGCTCAGTAGATACGTATGCATTCTGTTCTTGTGGAGGACCCATCCCAGCACTCACATCAGTGTCACAAACCAACTGTAATTCCATCTGACACTTGTGCCTTCCATAAAAAATAATCCTTTAAAATGTATGAGTGCATATGTGTGTGTGTGTGTACACATATTGGCATTCATGTTTTCCACATGCTTAGTACATGTTTTACCACTGACCTTCAGTTCCAGTTTGTAAGAGCTGTTGAGTATCTGAAGTAGAAAGCATAAAAGCAGATCTAGAAGAGAATTCTCTAGCATAGTAGTGATGCTTCTGTTAACTTCCCCAAGGTTCTTTTTCGGAATATTCATCTCTAGTTCTTTTTATTGTCAAAGCGGGTAACTTTTCTTGATCCAGAATACTTCTAGAAGTTACATTTTGATTTCCCTTTGTTAAGTCTATTTTGTTTCTTTCATAGGCCACAGTACTATAAATTGATTGAAGAATGTATTTCTCAAATAGTTCTACACAAAAATGGCACTGATCCTGACTTCAAGTGTCGGCACCTCCAGATTGATATTGAGGGATTGATTGGTAAGCATGCTTTTCTACGTGGCTTCTCAAAGCACCCAGTACTTCTGCCTTTTGGGTTTTTTTTTTTTCTTTCTTTCAGTGAAATTTTCAAAGAAATCTTGTCTCTATTTTTTTCTTTTTTAGTATACCCTCTTTGCTAGGATTGTGTGGTCTCTAGCTTATTTCTGCACAAATTGAAAATCTTCCTCTTCTTAAACACTGCTTTTTGCAGAGACTTGAGCTGTTTTCTGACCCTGCTGGTCTCAGAATCATAAATGTCACACATAGTCACACAAGTGATTACCTTACCTTGCACTTAGAAATTGTAACTTGAGGGCCAGCAGGGAGGCAATAAGTAGAGGTGCTTGCCTGCAAGCCTGAGGGCCTGAGTTTGTGCCCCAGATTCCGTATGGTAGCAAGAACTACTCTTGGTTGTTGTCATCTGACTTCCATACGTGTTGAGTATACCCGGGCCTATACTCAACACATACATACAAAAAGTAAAACAACTACAAATAAAATTTGAAAGAAAGTTGTGGGGATATATTTTATATTTCATAAAATCAGCCTGGAATATCAGAAGACAGAATCTCACAGTTGAGCCAGAATGGTCAGAGGATGATGACTCAGCCTTTAATCCCAGCACGGGATTAAACTCATGTAAATTGTGTTTAATTAAAGTTTGCATTTCTTATTGTAGAACATTAAGAAGGTAATAGTGATGAGAGAACAGACAGCCGCCATGAGTCCACTAAAGGCTGAGCAGAGGCCCAGGAGACTGAGAAGTTTACCTACTGAGTTTTCTTCAAATCACATTGTTTTTTCTTTTCAGATCAAATGATTGATAAGACAAAGGTGGAAAAATCTGAAGCCAAAGCTACAGAGCTGGAAAAAAAGGTGTGTATGAGGGATCAGTGCTAGAGTGCTTGCTTATTGTGTGTAAAAGCCTAGGTTTAGTCTATAATGTCATCCACAAATATGTATATGTGCAAAACAAACAAACAGTTAAATTTGAGGTGTATATTTTTCTTTGAAGATATATATATTTTTTTTTTTGACAGGTGAGACATTATTGCCGATTTTGAAAGCATTTAGAATCTAAGGGTTCTTAGGGGAAATCTTTTTGTTAGTGGGAAAGAGTATTGATTTGAAATGAGAAGCTAGAGGCGATCTTACAGTGTTCTTGGGCCACCAGGCAAGCCAGCTGGAACTGGAATTTGTGTCAGTTCCTTTTATCTCTTTAGTAATTAAGCATTCCTGCTGTGGCTGGAATTGTGCAAGGCAGCTGTCCTGGTTTGTCTTAGTTAGGGTGACTGTTTCTGTGATGAAACACTATGGCCAAAAGCAACTTGGGGAGGAAAAGGGTTTTTTCATTCACAGTTCCATATAAAGTTCATCATCAAGAGCATTGAGGGCAGAAGCCTGGAGGCAGGAGCTGATGCAGAGGTCATGGAGGGTTGCTACTTACATGGCTTACTCGGCCTGCTTTCTTAAAGAAACCAGAAACACAGCCCACAGAAGTGGTCCTGCTCACAGTGGACTGAGCCCTCCCACATCAGTCTCTAATTAAGAAAGTGCCCCACAGGCTGGCCTACAGCCCAACTTTACAAGGGCATTTTCTTTTCTTCTTTGTCTTTTGAGACAGAGTTTTTCTCTGTAGCTTTGGCTCCTCTGGAATTCACTGTGTGGACCATATTGGCCTTGAACTCTACCTTCCTTTGCCTCCTGAGTTCTGCACTAGCAATAGCTGACTATAGGGACATTTTTCTCAATTCCCTCTTCTCTGATGACTAGCTTATATCAACTTGACATAAAACTAACCAGGCCATGGTTAAAGGTCTTCCAAATCTTAGATTAGCCAGCTTGGTTTCTAGCTATAAAAGTAGGAAGAATATGAACATGATCTCTTGTCTCCTCCCCTTTAACTTTGACATTAAGGACAAGACATACTTACTGTTCTTTTCAAAGCATTACTTAGGTGGGTCAGTAAGCTCTATATAGTAGGTATTGAGACAAAATAGTAAATTACACGAACTAGCCCTTAATGCTCCTAACTGCGGTGCACAGCATCCTAGTTTCCTTTCTGTCACTGTAATTAACACTATGACCTAAGGCAACTTGGAGAGGAAAGGGTTTATTTCATCTTCCATCGTCATCAAGGGAAGCTAAGGCTGGAGCTGGAAGCAGAAACTGGAGTAATGCTGCTTACCAGCCTTTTACATTGGTTTGATCAGCTACCTTTCTTACACATCCCAGGTCTACTGGCTAGGGACAGCACAGCTCACAGTGGGCTGAACTCTCCTCCTTCATCAGTTAGCAGTTAGGAAGATGCTACACAGACATGACACAGGCCAATCTGATCTGATCAGTTCCTCAGTTGAGGTTCCCTCTTCCCAGGTGACTGTAGGTTTGTGTTGTGCTGACAGCTGTGGCTATGACAAAAAGTCTGCTTGGAGTCTGAGTCTGATTTTTTTTTCTTCTTCTTTAGCTGGACTCAGAGTTAACAGCCCGGCATGAGTTACAAGTAGAAATGAAAAAAATGGAAAATGACTTTGAGCAGAAACTTCAGGATCTTCAAGGAGAAAAGGATGCATTGGATTCTGAAAAGCAGCAGATTGCTACAGAAAAACAAGATTTGGAAGCGGAGGTGTCCAAATTGACGGGAGAGGTAATGTGTGAGCAGGACAGCGACACGGCGACTTGCCTGCAGCTACCCTCCATAACTGTGCTGGTCATGGTTCGTCCATATGATCATAAACTCCTTAGGTTCACTAGGCTAGGGAAGAGCAGCTGGATCATCAGGTAGATGGTACATGTTTTAAAAGTCATTTTCTGGTTTTACTCTTGATTTGGGAGTATAGTATATAAGACGAAACATTTAGAAAATACAGCAAAAGTAAAGAATGATAAAAGTTACTTATGGCAGAATCCAGAAATAATTAATGCATTTGGGAATAAGCATTAAACTATTGGCCTATTTGCCCATCCCGCTTAGTTTATGCTACTGTGACACCTTCATTCTTTTCTCTACAGTTACAAATGCTTAGACAACCTGCAATACTGCTAATGATCATTTGTACAGTTGCAGGATTAACTGCAGAGCATATACTTCAGTTTTATAGTCAAATAAGCTCAAAGCACACTAAGGCTAAAGCCATGAAGATTTGAATTCTGGTTTTCCTCTACTACTAAGTACAGTGTAACTGAGAAGACTCATGTGATCTGATCACTCAGTCCATCTGGTTAAACAGAAATGTGGATTAAGTGGTTTTTTTAGGTCCTTTCCAGCTGCAGTAATAGTAGTGGGTGAGACGTACTTAACTCTTGTGTTGCTTCTTCAGGTTGCCAAGCTGTCAAGAGAACTAGAAGATGCCAAGAAGGAAATGGCTTCTCTCTCTGCTGTGGTTACTGCTCCTGTTTCTAGCAGTGCTACTGTTCCCCCTGCCCCTCCTCTGCCCACTGTCCCTGGCACTGTTATTCCCCCACCCACCCTTCCTGGAGGTACCTTTCTGCCTCCTCCCCCTCCTCCTTTACCTGGAGGTGATGCTGCTCCCCCTCCCCCTCCCCCTCCCCCTCCTCTGCCTGGGGGTGCTATTCCCCCACCTCCTCCTTTACCTGGGGGTGCTGCTGTACCCCCTCCCCCTCCTTTGCCTGGGGGTGCTGCTATCCCCCCACCACCTCCTCTGCCTGGGGGTGCTGCTGTACCCCCTCCCCCTCCTTTGCCTGGGGGTGCTGCTATCCCCCCACCTCCTCCTTTGCCTGGGGGTGCTGCTGTACCCCCTCCCCCTCCTTTGCCTGGAAGTGTTGGTGTCCCCCCACCCCCTCCCTTGCCTGGAGGACCAGGACTGCCTCCACCCCCTCCTCCTTTGCCTGGAGGCCCTGGCATTCCTCCACCTCCACCTGGATTGGGCATGCCTCCACCTCCCCCCTTTGGATTTGGGGTTCCTGCAGCCCCAGTTCTGCCATTTGGATTAACCCCGAAAAAAGTTTATAAGCCAGAGGTGCAGCTCCGGAGGCCAAACTGGTCCAAGGTAAGTTTTTCGCCAACATTAGATCTTAAACTACTTTTCTTGACTTATTTTTGTGTACAGGTAGGCCACCCACTGTTAGGGCTCATATCTGTCCATCAACTTCTATTGCGTTTATGTTCATGCAAATCTCTATTTCAGATATTACCACAGAAGGATCTGTGGGCCCTACGTGAATATATCTTTATTAAACTTAACCTATCTTAATACATTTGACCTTTTCTCTAATAGAATAAGTACTTATGTAGTTTGATAGTTGTCACTTCACTAGGGGGCAGATAACTGAAATTATGCTTGTACAGCCCAGGACGTGTTTGTCACCTCCGGATGGGTCAATTTTTTGCTTCTAGAAACTGAGTTAAATGTAGCCAGATAATGGGGAAAACATAGAGCAAGAGCATTGGAAATAAGACTTTAATGCTTATTGAACTAGAAGATTTGGAAGAAAATCAGCATAACTGATTTTGATTCTTGACTAGTTACCAATAAACAGATCAGCAGCATTATTTCTTGATCCCCCATGAAGGGCACATTATCTGTCTGTGTCCTTAGTTTGTTACAGACTAGTCAACATTGCTGATAATTGGAGTCACTTTTCTAGCACAGGGAGTTCAGAGTTCAGCCCAGTAGCTCTTACCACTTGTCTGTTTATACAGTTCGTAGCTGAGGATCTTTCCCAGGACTGCTTCTGGACAAAGGTGAAGGAGGACCGCTTTGAGAACAACGAACTTTTTGCCAAACTTACCCTTACCTTCTCTGCCCAGACCAAGAGTGAGTGCTCTCGTTAGTTCCAGATAGGGAGAGCTTGTCCCTTCCCTGGAGATGGTAGAAGGGATGGGAAGAAGAGACATTGAGTTTTCCATTCCAAGGGAAAGAGAATGTTTTCTATTACGGGTTTCCTGGGGCTGGGAAAGAGAATTGTTGCTTGTAAGTATTTTGTGTTCGTATACTAACAGGGATACAAGGTGCCAAAAGCTCAGCTTAGGCCCAATTTGATAGTTATGTTGAATGGATTATGATTCTGTCTTTGTAAGTGTTGTCTCTAAACCAGAGTATTTAATTAGTAGGGTTATCGAGCACCTTGGTCAGGTTGGGTAACTGAGCTACAATTGTCTACAGTAACCAAGATTCATGTGTAATTCCTTTTCTGTTTCTTTCCAATATCTGACCCTTGATTCCTCCTCCTGACCCTTGGTTCCTGCAGCTTCCAAAGGTAAGAATGCAAAAGAGTCTTTTAGTTGTGTCTGTTGAGTATTAGAGGAAAGGATTAAATAAATGTAAGAGAATTTATCTTTAGAATATGGAAATTGGCTAGTTTCTCCTTTCTCCTCCTGAGTCCACAGAGACCTTCAGTGATAGTGCTAACAAGTTGGTTCAAGTGGAAGCTTTATATATGAGTTTCCTGTTTTATGAGACAGTAGATTGTGTTTCTTCTCTGCTATAGCAAGCACAGACTGAACAGTAGAGGGTTTTCCTGGGGTTATATTACCAGACTCAAGTTCTTTGACTTCTAGCCCATGGTTTCTAATTTTTTTTTTTTTTTTAAACTCTCAATGTGCTTGCCTCTATTTTAGAACTTTAGATTTTTTTTAATCAGGGAAGGGATTTGAGCTCTTCAAATTTGAGACATAAGGAGGACCCAGATCTCCACAATATTACACTGTTTATTTCCAGTGATGTAAACTGCGCACAGACATCAATAGAAGATCTTGGTCCTTAATCCTTTCAGACATAGTTTTGAGTACCAGATAGTTCAGTGTGCTTTGTTAGAGGGGTTTCGTGGTCCTAGAAATTGCACAGAGTTATATGCAAAGTACTCTCCATTGAGCTACATTTCCAGCCCCCAATTTAGTTTCAACGCTGAAACAAGTGTTAGTTTCCAAATCTTAGTGTTAATACTGATGATGCAAGTGAAGGAGGTGAATACTCATTATTGTGCTATGAGTATCCCAACTCACAAGTGACATGGAGATATGGGTTAAGTAGCTTTCTAAACCATGTAAGTTCAGACTATGACTTTGAAGTTTTGTATCAGGTCTTCAATTTCCAGAAGTCTGCTTTTCCTGGGAACCTTGGAAAGCTTAGATACCTCAGGGACTGCGGCCGCTTTAGCTTTGCTTCATCCTTTGGTTGGCATTGATGTCTTGTGAGTGCAGGCAGAAGCATTAGATTGGGAAAGTTTCGGGGAGGGAGATTGTTAGAGAAGAAGAGCTATGTTCTGATTGTAATATATTTTGCTGTAACTCCAGCAAAACTAGTCCAGGTATAAATAAGCCATGCATGCCTTCTGTAGTAGAAGCCCTGCTGGGGTGTTTTCAGCACAGTAGCTGGCCACTATTGATAAGGAAGTTTGTGGGCATTAGATTTTCTTTATATTATCACCACCCTAAACCTGACTTTCTGCTGTTTCTTTCTGCTGTCCCTACATGTTTACTGATACTTAAGAATTCTTTTATGCCTATCAGCTCCTCTAAGAATGAGCAATGAAGAAAAAAAAAAAAACTACTTTACACACCTGCTTCTTGTAGTCAAAGATGCCTCCATCCACTGCTTTATTAAAGTTCAAAAATATGTGTGTTTGTGCTGAGCCTTTTGGCATGCACTTATAATAGTTTCTCAGAGGAAGAAGCAGGAGAATTGGAATTCAAGTCTAGGAGGCACTTCAGAAAGGGTGGGGTGTCTAAGTGGTAGAGAGAGCACTTACCCTGTTCTCCATCCCTTGTACCACAAAGAAAGGGGAGGTGAGGGGAGAGAAATGAGGAAGAATATGTGCATTTCTTACTAGGCCTAAAATGGTTGTGGCTTGTTCTCTTTCAGATTTACTTTCTTGTTTCTGAGCTCTTTTTTTCCTACAAATCAGGAATCTACACAGTTCATTCCTTGTTAGGGGTATATGGACTTCAGATTTGGTAGGTGCTGTGCTTCCACATTCTCACCTCCTTTTGTTGTAATCAGCAAGGAGTGTCTTATCATGGACTTAGTTGATCCTTCCTTTTAACTCCTTGGGAACATACCCAGTAGTTAAATTTTATTTTCTTAAAATAAGCAGTATTCTGGTTAGGTTTAGACCAAATCCAGCTTTATTCTACAGCTTGCTGTTGATGCAGGAGTCATAGGTGTCCCACTGCTGCTCCTGTCTAACTTTGTTTTGGCTTTAGGCTTCTGAGTAGCCTTTGTTAGGGACAATAATTCTTTCCCCAGCAAGAACAGAGGGTATCTGTCATTTCCCTGTGACTTTTTTCTGTCCACTAGGTGGCACTCACCCAATTGTATCTTTATTAATAATGACAAGTCTTGTGTTGGTGCTGTCTTTGAGGCTAGCCTGGAACTCATAGGGAAATTTTGCCTCTGTGTCCTGAGTGCTAGGATTACAGGTATGCAGCACTATTCCCAGCTAATGTCAGGGGATTTCACAGCTTCTGCTACTTCAACTTCTAGAAAGAAGATTGTAAGAGCTCAACCTACATCCCCTGGTCAGCGAGTCTCTTGGCAGAAATATGTCTGTTCTGGTTATTTATTTCTAAATGTATATTAGAACCAGAGTTACTCATCACATACTTGTTGGGGTTGCTTTCCCTTTCTCAGTAGCTTGTCATGGATTTTGAGGAGGATGAGACAGTTAGCACAAAGCATTTGGGAAGTTCCTTGTGATCTAAAATCATAAATCTACCCACTATCTGGGTTTTAAGGGATCTGGCTTATACAATATGTGCTTACATGTATTTTGTGTTACCTCTCCCACCAGTGGTGTAAAGTGAGCCTGTGAGTGTCCTTTCTCATACCTGGTCATATTCAGCGTTTACAGAATCTAGTATCATGTCAAGTTTTTGTTGCCACAGGAAGTTTCACAGTCTCCCATCCTTCTCCATTTCCCATATTCCAATCTCTTAAGATTCTGTGTATTTTCTATTCTGTCTTCCAATTAAGTTCCTGAAAATAATTGATGGTCTGTTCCTAGCACATCATTGTGTGTTAGCACCTGACTTCCCTTCCTTCCTGTCATCCTCATACCAGTGGACCTAGAAATGGGGTAGTACCGATTTTCTTCTCTGTCGTTACTTTCAGACCCTTCTGCTCTTCTAGTTACTAGAAACCAACAGGTTGAAGTCTGATAACAGTTTATATCACCCACTTTCCTTTGTGTTATCTATTGACACTCTAAGTAACTCTTGAGTTCTCCACAAACTGAGTTCCATCATTCTTCATTCTTCAGTGCTACTTCTAATTTAACTTTCCATAATATCATTCTTTATTTAAACAATGATTTAGTGAGTGTACGGATGTGTACATGCTACAATGCACATGTGGAGGTCACAGGACAACTGTCAGAAGCCAGTTTTTTTCTTCCACCGTGTGGTAGATCCCTTATCAAAGTCAGGTCATCAGGCGTGGTGCCAAGTGTTCTACCCACTCAGCCGGTTCCCAGCCCTGATTTCCCCCAATTCTTATATAAAGGGTCATGATTCCAATAAGAGTCTTGCTGCACAAGTCTTTCTGTTCCTTTGCTCTTTCTCACCTTTCTCTCCTATACTCATTATAAATAACTGCAGCCCTTCCATTAGCTTCTTGTTTTACCACCTATGTTGGTTCTATATGCCCTTCGTACCCCACCTTGACAACACTGAAGACTAAAATGGGGGGCCTCTTGCAGCCAGTTAAGTGTTTACCACTAACAGCATCTCTCCAGCCCACTCTCGTCTCCTTAGTATTGTGACCCCAGCAATCCTCCAGGCACATTGGAACTACTAGCTGGACTACTCCTTGATGATTTCACTCCTCATCTAAAGCTCCATGATTCTTGTTAATTCCACCTTGTCCACACTGGATCTGTAGCTTTGTATCTCCTACTATTACTGGAAGAGTCACACACTGCTCTTCCTTCCCCAGGCACACTTTCTTCTCTTAGCTTCCCAGATAGTAAGTGTGTTCTTATTTTTATCTCATTAACTGTTATTGCTCCTTGTTTTCCTCTACTCAGTCTGTTACGTTATTTAGTCTTTGATACTCTAGAAAGTTATATCTTAAGTATTTGGTTTGTTTGGTTTTTGATACAGTCATGTTTCCCATGCTGACCTTGTACTCAGTAACATAGTCCAGTCTAACCTTATACTACAACCCAGATTGCAAAACCTTTTTTTTTTTTTTTTTTTTTTTTTTGCCTCTTCTCAAGTGCTAGTATTATAGGCCAGTAAGTGCTACCACACTGACCTTTCAGTTTGTTTGGAGTTTGTCTTTCCTTTTTTAAAAAATTACATTCATTTAGTGTGGGTAAAGGTACATAGCACAAGTACCATGGTGCACTTTTGGAAGTCAGAGGACAAGAGTTGATTCTTACCATCATGTGGATCTGGGATACTCAAACTCAGTCCCATCAGCTCTCTTTAAGCATTTCTAATCTATCCAGTTTTATACTTCTCTAAATCTCTATCTTCACACCTTTTCTCTCAAAGCTCCATTACTCCATAGAGAAAATTGTAGCAATCAGAGTGTGAATTCCAAAGCTTATAATATGTGTTCCTATCTAAAGATAGTTCCTGATTGACTAGTAGTCATTGCCACAATGTGTAGAATACACTGATTTATAAAACAAAACAGTCTTCCTTCTCCCCTGTGGTGACCATGGTTAACCATGCCTTCTATATGCGTGTGTTATTCACATAATTACTTTAGAACAGGTTCATGTAAAGAAACATGGGAACTGTCACACAACATTATTGGAAAATTAAGGAGCAATTATAGTAATGGCATAAATGTACTTTTTAGTATAGCAAATTGGTTCCACATTAGGTAAATACTATTCTGCGTTTTGTATAACATCCTTTACCATCTCTTGATGTTGTTATATATAAATTTGCCTTTTTAAAAAAGTTTCATGTTATCAGATCATTTCAAATGCAGTTGTATTTTGTCATGAATAATACAAGCTTTATATACAACTCATCTCTCATTGAGAATTTTGTTTTACAAACATTATTACAGGAAAAATCCTATTTATCTTTGTATACTTTATATTTCTACATAGTGGTTTCTGAAAGGTGAGGTTTTTTTCACCTCAAATCACTGAGTTATACGATTATACTAGTTCATACTCCCACCAAAAGTAAGAAACTATCAAAATTTCTGACAAGGGAAAATATATCTTGTTTTAATCTGTTTACTCATAAAATTACACCAAAGGTTTTCCTGTATATTTTGGCTCTTTTCCTCTATACAGTGAGATTTGGTTCTGTTACTTTCTCTGCTTTGCAATCAATATATTTGGCACAGTAGATCATAATCACTGATTCTTATTTTGACAATGTTCTATGGTCTTTTGCTGTTGTTTTTTGTTCTCTTTTATTTTAGATACCAGTACCATACCGGTGCCTGCTGCTCCCTTACAGCTAGTACCTCTAATTAAGAGGTAAACTAGGAGGAAACTTTGTAACTTTTGCTTGAGGGCTGCTGTTGTAGTTCCAGGGAGCACTTCCTGGTGCAGAGTTAAGGGAGAATGACATCAGATAACGATAATTTAACTTTAATTCCTTCTAAAGTGCAGGGGTCTGAGAATCTTTCAGCAGCAGTGCACTTCTCCTTTTCGCCGCCAGATGGCACATGGAACTCTTTTATTTTTGATGTGTCATTGTTACGCCTGGTTATGATGCAGTCACGTTAGAGAGCAGCCCTGCTGCTGTTGTCAAATACAAACTGCTTAGTATACCGCCATCTGCCGGCCAGGAGGTTTGTTTGGCGGACTGATCAAGAAAATTAGAGCAAGATGCTGTTGCCGGTCAGATTTTACCGTGTTGCAAAGGGCTCTTGTCTCCTGGTGCAATTAGTTTCTTGGTTCTTCGATTTTTGAAGCTATTATTTTTAAGTTTTTTTTTTTTTTGAGGGGGAGTTCCTGCAGCTAGACACTGTTTGCTTTTTAGTCTGAGAGCTTCATGAAATCAGCCTTCCTTGCAGAGGACTTGAAAGGAGGCTTGTTTAGTAAATTTGGTAGTTCTCTAGATGTATATGTGTGACTGTATTATTAACATATTCATAATCTATTTCTGTCACAGTTTCTACTGAAGAGCTACTTCAAACATGTTAGAATTCACACACTGATTGTTTATTGTCTTTTTAAAAACTCCTTACTGCCTCAAGGTAATTTCAACTTTACAGTTTGTTTCTAAAAAAATTATTTAAACTCTGGTATGCGCCTGTATTAAAATATTAGAGATAAGCACAAATTGAAATCATTATTTAAACCCAGGTTACCATCTAACATGGATTTCAAAAAAATTTTTAAAGAACTCTTAAATGTACTTGCTGATATTTTGATCATCTAGTTTGAGGCTTAATATACTCTAAACTTCTGCCATCTTGATGCCATTATTCTATATTTAAATGTTCATTTGTACTATTCAGTCTTGAGTTTTAGTATGCATAAATACTTAATGAGGGACACGTTGAGTTTATAACTCCTGGCTCTGCTTCCATGGACTATCAGGATTAAGTCCTGTAGAGCATGCATTCTGACTACACTCTGTGTTTGACTTGGTTTATTACTTCAGTGTTTATTACATTTTCTGCTCTGTCTTCCCACTGTCTGTTACAATATAGAAGCTGTTTCAACTTTTTCTTTTGTAGCATTTCATTGCCTGTGTCAGAATAGCTGTACAAGTGTTATCCTTGTCCTTAAAGGGGTAATATGAAATTAATTAGAAGACAGTTTGTCTAGGGCATTATTTCAGAGGCACTTGTTTTTATAAAGTTTGTTTCTTGCCATCTTCCCACTCAGATCTCAGTAGCGTCATAGAAGGATATCTTGAAGTTCCCTGGGTTCAGTGAAGTAGCTGGGAACTTTCAGTTAAGAGATTGACTAGGTTGGAGAGATGGGTATCATCCCTTTTGTGAAGCAGGAGGACCTCAGAATGGAGAGTGTGCAGGCATAGCTCCTAAGCAAGTTTGGCTACTCTCTTGCTGTGGAGACCTGAGTTGGAGAGTAGAGATGTAATCATGAGAAAGAACAGTGTCTCTAGTAAGTATTGTAGAACCGGGCAGTGAAAGAAGAGAGTAATATTGGAGCCCAAAGCTGCTGCTTTGGGAAAACACATTTTATGCTCTTTAAGAACTCTTCAGTCTGAATCAAATTCCTTGCTGTTACTGGATGGACCAATCTTTCAAGGAGAGTGTTTCTGTTGAATGTTTGCTCTGGGGCTTTTGTTTGTGCTTTTATCTGTCAGCCTGGGTAGCACAGGTATTACCTACAGTACTGAAGATTCTGTAGGACGACCTCATTCCTACCCAGTCTTTTACCTCATTCTTCCATTCCTACCTTTAGAAGTCATCATGTTTTTCTATTTCAGGTTTAAACATGCACTTATAAGCAAATACAAACATGAATTTTGTCCTTCATGCATTAACCAAAAGATATCATTCTGTCTATGCTATCCTATACCTTGATGCTATGTCTTCAGGATTCTTTATGTAACAATCTTAGCCACTGAAATCCTAAGTGTAACTGTAAACACATGACTATAACAAAAATAGAGGACTAAAATAATCTTTGCCTTTTAAAATAAATGCTGGTGACATCCCACTTACTCTGGCTCCAGCTCTTGTTTGGCTTCTTGTTCTCTGTACATCCTCTTATATAACACACTGTCTTCTGGGTAGCTGCCCACACCAACTATATAAATGTACAGCAACTTATCCTTACAGCCATCAGGGCACGGAAATGAGAAACCAACATTATCTGCAGCATGATACTGAGGCAGGGGCACCGCTTCATATAGCACAGTGTGGTACTTCAAGGGAAAGGGCTAGTCATTTTCTTGCTTTTTGTGTCAGGTTTTTGTTTCCTTTCAAAAACAAATTAGTCTTTCAGGATTTCATTATCCATGTGTAAGATAATGTGCAAGACCCTCTTACCCCTCTGCTGAGCTCTTCTTCCTTCTTCCCAGTGCCCCTTCTATTTTATGTCTGTGGCCCATTGCACATTCAAGTTCCCATGTGAATGTTTGTCCTTAAGATTAATTGCTCTAGAATTGTGAGTGTCATGTTCTGTTTCAAATCTCTTACCCATAATCAAGAAGAATGTTTGTGATATGTTATTTATGGGGAAGCAGGAAGCAAATTATGAATGCCCTTCTTACATGTGTTTTACAGGGGAATATGTAGAAATAAAAGAAAGGCAGGTGTCAGAATACTATTAAGAACACTAGAGGGTCTTTTGTTTTGCTTTGTTTTTGTTTTTTGAGACAGGGTTTCTCTGTGTAACAGCTCTGGCTGTCCTGGAACTTGATTTGTAGACGAGGCACCTGCAAGACTCTACCTCCCAGATTAAAGGTGTGAAAAAAATAGGTTTTTGTTAAGTGTTCTAACTAGATTTCTTTTTCCTGTAAATTTACTATAATGTTATAACATTATTTTTAGAATAAGGAGAAAAGAATTTGAAGGAAAATTAACTCATTCGGGATTTTTGAAGGAGAGTTTCTAGAAGTGCTTGGATATACAGAACAGATTTCAGCAAAACAAGCAGCAGCATTTGCTTCATTGTTCATAATGATTCTGGCTTAAGTTAGCTTCTCTTTGAAAAAATTAGATTACAATATAGCAAGCTTTGTTGAAGATCCCCTGGAGCAAGGGGATGCCATTTAAATGAAGGGACCCTTTTCTGCAGAGTGGAATGGAACCATTTTATCCTCCTGATCCTACTGTGTAATTTCAACTTTATTATAAGAATCAGTCGGTTTTCTTTCATTACTATTGTCAAGAAACCTGCAAAAAACTCTTTCTAAAAAGAATGTCCCCGTTTCCTATTCTGCTTGCATTTTTCATTTCGGCCACGGTGTGTGCGCAGTTGAGCCATTTTGGCTCAAATTCCAGATTGTGATGTCAGAGACTAGGGATTGGAGGAGAAGATCAGATGACTTTCAGTAAGCTGATGACGGTCCCTCCTCCCCTTCTCCACCCTTTCCTGGCTTCTAGCTCTGGAACAAAGAAGGAAAAAAACAGCAATATGATGAAAACCAGCAGCTGCCGCTGCAGACTCAGGCTGGGGGCTGGGTTCTTACTCCATCTGTCTCTTTGTTTTGTTCCTGCCCTGTTACTTCCCTTCCCCTGAGGCTCAAATAAAACAATAATTCTAGAATCCTTTGTTACAAAGAGGTGTATAAATCTGCAGTTTGTTCCATATTTAGGTAGGTGTAGGTGAAAATGGCAGAGACAAAATTACCCTTTTGTGCCTCCTTGTTCTATTTTAGGCAGGCCACCTATTACTGTTGGATAGGGCTCCTGACTGTTTCTGCAATTCCTTGTGTGTGTTAGCTTAGTTTATGCCTAACCACAGAATTAACCCTTTCTGTAATGCCTTATGTGTGCTAGCTTAGTTTATGTTTAACCACAAGATTGATATGTCCTTTGCTTATTAACATCTCGTGGCAAGTGAATAGCATGCAGTGTTGGGTTCAGAATCTAGCACTTGCTGAAAAGGAGAGAGTGGCAGGACGGCAGTATGTCTAATAGGGATGGCTGTGCTTCTGTTTCACTGTCCTTTGCTTTTCCCCAGTGAGCAGGATCCTGGTTTCTTCTCAAATACATGTTAAGGGAAAAGTGAGATGAAGGGCAATATATAGGTTAACAGAGAATTTAGAAATAGGCCAACCAGTACTAACTATGGACTTTACAAATCCTGATTCAAACAAACAATACAGTGCATGATATTTTAAGACAAAATTCTTGTCATGATGGTATGTTGGATATTTTGAAAGTCAGTCTTTTAGAACTACATACTGAAATGTTTACAGATATAGCCTGGGATTTCTAAGTGGGCAGGGGCATTAGTAAAAAAGAATTGTAACAGTGATTTATCATTGTTGGAGTAGCTTCATTACCTTACTCTATTTGGGGGATATTTATTTATTTTTCATGTAATCTTTTGAGGAAGGAAAAGTGCTTTGTACTTAATACCTTGTTTTTTTGGTGCCTTTTCCCTCCCCCTAGCCTACAGTTCCCTTGCATTATCGTAGCCCTGTCCCTTCACTGACATGCAGAATCCTTGCTTGAGGAGGTGCCTGTCTTCCCAGTCCCTGCCCATCCACACCCAAGCAGAGCTTTTCTCCATATCCCTGAGTCACTGTTATGGGTGTGATGGGAAAGGATTTGTGAGAAACTTAGTGAGTGTAGTGTCTGAGTGAATACCAGACTCCTGACTGCTTTTCTGCTTCTCCCTCCTGCCCAACTCTCAGGATCTGGTTCTTAGGCCTCCTGGCTGGCTTTATCTTTATCCTTTGAGTTTACCTATTCTGCTGGTTGTCTTACTCATTCTGTAATCCCCTGTCCTTGTGGAGTTTAGCAAATGAGTATACGCTTTGCGTCAAGAGGTCAGTGATAGTGATCCCCTGGACGTGGATAACTGCTGTTCACTTGGCATGCTCTTTTCCTCTCCTGTGGTTCATACATATAAATAGGTTTAAAATGATGAAGATTAAACTATATAAAACTGAAAATTTTCTACATGGACAGTATTTCATTAACAGAGGATTGGATTCTCCTCATCTCTTCAGAATCAGTTCATGTGGAGCCTAATAGATGGTTTACTCTAGTGATTCAGTGTCTATGTTACCATCATAGGAGTTTTCTTTTTATTTCTCATGGGTATCGTAAGATGTTATAGTTTCTCAGATATGCCTGGGACATTATGATTTTTTTTTTTTTTTTTTACCAAGATCCAATTTTGTGAAAGAGATTATAGTGGTACCAAAGTCTACCTGTCTCACTGTGTTTTTCAGGGTATTCTTGAGCCTGTGGTGAACCTGCTGCCTCTGTCTCCTGTGTGCTGAAATTAAAAGTGTGTACTCACATATCAGTCTCTCTACCTGAGTTTTTATTATTTTTATCCCAGTGCTTATGATCACCTCCAGGGCCTCAAATACGTTAGGCCCCAGATTTCATACTGGATTCTACTTGCCTTTTAAAAAATGCCTGTGGTGTTGCTGTGCCAGTGTGTTTTGTGCTGCCATTGTCTCACATCAGACACTGGATAAATAGCATATGTGGTTATTGGGAACCATTGGTGATGATTTGAAGACATCTTAACTTTCTTCCTTTTGTGTGCTTCTTTTAGTCATTGAGTACCTGACTTACTCAAGGGAGGGTGTTCTCTGTGGAATAACAGCTAATGCTTTAACCTGGGCGGAGGGAGTAGTGCTTCATCCTGAGTAAGCGAGAGAAGATTAATATCAGGTGGAGTTGTTTTATAACAGCCTGCACCTTCGAGTTTTGTGTATGTAACTGGCTTTCCAGCCAGTCTGTTTCTCAAAGGTGTTTTCCCAAAGTTACTTATTCTGTCTCACTTACTCATTCCCAGCTGCAGTTCTTAAGAACCTTGTTTCCCAGATGTTGGGCAACTCCTACTCCTCCATTTCCTGTTTGTGGTCTTCATTGAGAGAGGCCCAGAACAGGAATTCCTGGGGAAGTGATGACTGTAGCTGTAGGTCTCTGGGGGCCATTAGCTCCTTGCTGAAGTTGGAATCGTGTGCTATAGAAGGACTTCCTTCCTTGCTGTGAGCTCTTAGAAACTGAGCAATAACTGTGACCCAGGTCTGCTCACTTTGTGCCTTGACTCTGTCTTTAGATACTGAAAAAATTAAAATATTTACCCCCTTCCTGCCTTAATTTCTGCTCCTTGAAACTTGAGTCCAACATAGATATCCAGGATTATAACAGAAATAATCTCTTACGCTTGTTTTGATGCAAAATAGTCAAGAAAGGAAGAGAAAAAAAAAAGGTTCCCAGTGTTGGGCAGCAGGGGGTGCCCTTTCTCTTTCCGTCACTGTCTGGCACTCCCTACTGCATTCAGCCATTTTAGACAGATTGTTTTTGCCCCCAGCTAACTCCATTTTGTCTTGGTGACGCAGGAAAATAAAAAAGGTTAGAAAAGAAGGAGTCTAATTGGTGGAGAGAAAACAGGCTGAGGCACAGCTATAGGCTGAATCCGTTACTTAGCAATGGCTCACCAGGGACACACCTTGCTGCAGGCTGCTCGCCTGCATCTTGAGCAATCGATGCTGCAAGTCTCTGCCAGCTGAGCAGAGAGCAAAGTGGATGCCTGCTATCAGTAACAGGATCCTGGTTGTTGAGACAGCATAGCCCCTCTTCATCTAGACTCTTAGGTCTGTGTTTATGTGTTTTTGATAGCTGCCTGGAAAGAATCAGTTATCCTCATAATTTCAGAAAACATTTTATTTTAAAATGTTTTTAAATGAATGTGCACATATGTATAAAAAGAGCCATATAACACATTCTTGATTATTTTTTAGAAATCAAAAATGTGGACTAGAGAGATGGCTCAGCACTTACTGTTCTTGCAGTGGACTCAGATTTGTTCCCAGGACCCATGTCAGGTAGCTCACAACTGTCTGTACTTACATCTCCAGGGGGATTGGAAGCCTCTGGTCTCCACAGGCATCAACACCCATATAATTAAAAATAAGTGAAGTCTTTTCATTAAAAGGAAAAAATGCACACACACTCATTATCCCTCAGTTTAAATCAGTCTTGCTTTACAAACTCGTATCAACCCTTTCTTTGCCACTTATTACTTGTGAACATTAGCTGAGCTTGTCATTTAAACCTTAAGTAGTTTAGAATGTGTGTCAGAGAAATATGTACTTTTCATGTCTGATGTAAATTATTTGCTACCAATTTTATCAGATTTTTTTTTTAAGCATTGAAAAGCTTCATTTCTTCCTCCCCGATCTGGAGCTGGTGACATTATAGACATCATTTTCTTAAATTTAAAAGAATCTGCATAGATGGGTCCACCTAGGGGTGGTGTCTGCTGTAGGGCATTGTTTACAACTTTTACAATTTCTGTTAAAGTTATTGATTATTTCTCTATTGCTTGTTTGAACTTTTTAGTTAGTGGGTACAGGAGATGGCTCAGTTGATAGAGTGCTTGCTGCACCAGCATGAGGACCCTAGTTGATACTCATGACTCACATTTAAAAACAAAGAAAGCCAGCCATCATGGTGATAAGAATTTGTAGTCCTAGCCCTAAGGAGGTGGAAAGAGCTAGCTAAGGTGTGAATGATATGTAATGCACATAGCCATGCCTTTCTCACAACATTGTTTACATAGTGGTATGGTTCTACAAGTCAAACTTTTTTATCTGAGTTCCCTTGTAGTCTTTGCCTGTACTGAATATATAGTATGTTTGGAAAAGTTGGGTTATATCTTGATTGAAGTGTAAAAATCATATGTGTATGGGTCAATAAAATTTTTAAACTGAAACTTAAATCTATGTAATCAATGGCTAGATGAAGAACCAAGCATTACCAAGGCCCATGTGCCCCCCCAAAATCCCTTTTATTGACAGACACCTACCCCCAACCAGAGTACCCACCATCCTTAACCTCTAACATCATAGGTTCCTTTTACATGGCTCCTATTTCCACAGTCTTTCTTATGTTCCTGTTTGCTCCTCTGACAGTATGTATTAATTATTATCTTTAGAATCATCTGCTCTGCACCAAGGCTGCTTAATTATATTAGTATTATTTGTTCCATACTTCTCAAGTCTATCCATTCTGTAACCCAACTGTAACCTTCAGGCCATGCCTCCATCTCTTAGCTGGAACTGCCAGCCATTGTCTGTTGTACGTTAATACATTAATGAAAGTGAGGCTGTTACTAATGTGCCTACCAGCCTTCCCTCTCTTAAGATGATCTTTTAGTTCTTTTAATGTTTAGTTTCTTGCTACTAAATAAAGCAAAACCACAAAAAAACTATAAGGGATGGTACAACTTAAGGAACTGCCATACAGTGAAGACTATTATAAACTACATGTCAGTTAACTTTCTGGAGGCCCTTAGCACTATGACTAACTTCCCTAGGAAACAGCTACCATGATTTGTATAATAATCACTAAAGTTTACATATATGAGCACTGTAATTTGCCTGTGTGTTTTTTTTAATAGCATGTATTACTTATATATATTAGTAGATTGATTGTGGCATTTCCACACATATATTGTGCATTCATAATGTTCACCCAACCCCATCCCCTCTGTTCCTTCTTCCCTCCCTTGTTCCCAGTATATTTTAGGAAGGACCACCTTCTGCCTCCAGGGTTTTGTTGTTGTTGTTTTGTTTTGTTAAGTTCTTTCTTAAAGAGAAGCTCTGTCTTTTTTGTGTTTGGCTTATTTCATTCCGTATGTCCTTTGTTCTTTCTATTTGCTTGAAAATGACAGGATTTCATTCTTCTGTTAGCCTCTGTTTTTTTATCTTTCTTCCCTTACTTTTCAGGCTTCTCCTCTAGTATTCATTTACTAGAAAACTCTGTCCTTGCTTTGTGGAGTCTTATCTTCTGGATTTTGTGCTTGTTTCAAATAGTATGTAATTTTGTTCATTGCATCTGCTGTAAAGTAATAAGTGGGGCTGAAGAACTAATCAAATCAGGCTGTATTTATTTGGTTGATTTTTGCTAAGATAATCTTCTTAATGGATAGTGGGTTCTGTAAATCCTTCTCTTCAGAAGGCACATTATATCTCATTGTTCCTTCTGGTGTTGTTAGCTGTTACTGCTATACATAGGATTGTGTAATAGTGATGATTGCAAATAAAAGGATTTCTTATATAATTTAATTATTAATCTGTTCTCAGTTATGTGTATTCCAGATATCTTCTCAGTTTCTTTGATTTGTGTTTGTGTTGTTTTTTATCATGTCTTTATAAACAGATGTTCTTGTAAAGAGCTTGGGGTTATCAATCTTTCCATATACAGTTAATGAATAGTTTAGTCCTGGGGACAGAATCTAGGGTTTCAATCAACTTTTAAGTATCCAGCTTCGCCTTCCACCCTGTTTGAGACAAGGTCTCTTGTTCCCTGCTGCTTATACCAGACTAACTGGCCTGCAAGCTTGTGGGTATTCTCCTGTCTCCAGCTGTCATCTCTCCATGGGAGAGCTGGAACTATAGACATATATTAATGTGTCCAGCTTTATTTGGCTTCTAGAGAACTGAACTCAGGTCCTCATGCTTGCATGAACATCTCCATTGAGGCGTCTCCTCAGCCTGCTCCTCTACTTTATTATTATTATTATTATTATTATTATTATTATTATTATTATTAATTTCTTGCATTTGAAGTACTCTTTGATGACAGTCTTGGCTGAGACTCTTTGCCGTAGTCCTAACCACTATATAACTGCATCCAACACCTACTTTCCCTGGCTTCCCCTCTTCTTTGATCTTACAGAGGCCTTTCCATTCATTTTCCTAGTTTCTTGTTGTCTTTGATCTTACTTAGGTTGATTTGGTGCTCAGCACAAAGTGTCTCCACAAACGTGACATGCATAAGCTCATCATCACAATTGGATGCAAGCACACAGATGGCTTTGTTTTTTGTATAGGCAGGTCTTTGGCAGCTTTGCATGCACCATGTGCTAGGCCATCGTGGATGAGGGGGTCTTCAGCACCTTTCCTAGAGCAGTGTTGCATGCCTCCATCACACCTCCAAATGGTGATGGATAGGCGGAATCTTGAATGCACCAGAGCTGCCCCTTCAGTCAGTACCTGTGGTACCTGCACCAGCAGGGAAACCTGCTATTTTAAGTTTAATTTTAGATGCTTTATATTTCCAAACTTTTTAATTTTATGTTCATTGATATTTTGCCTGCCTATATGCCTGTGTGAGGGTGTCAGATCCTCTAGAACTAGTTACAGACAGGTATGAGTTGCCATGTGAGTTCTGGGAATTGAACCCGGGTCCTCTGAAAGAGCAGCCAGTGCTCTTAACATCTGAGCCATCTCTATACCCCCTAAAGTAGCTTTGCTTGACAAATTATTTTGGAGGTGGGGGATGGGGTATTTGCAAAATGAGTTGAGTATTTTTTTCTTTCCTTTTCCTTCCTTCCTTCCTTCCTTCCTTCCTTCCTTCCTTCCTTCCTTCCTTCCTTCCTTCCTTCCTTCCTTCCTTCCCCCCCCCCTCTCTCTCTCTCTTTTTCTCAAGACAGGGTTTTGGTTTTTTTGGTTTTTTGGTTTTTTTTTTTCCTGTATAACCCTGGTTGTCCTGTAACTTGCTTTGTAGAGCAAACTGGCCTAGAACTCAGAGATCTGCTTGCCTCTGCCTCGGAGTGCTGAGATTAAAGATATGTGCCATCACTGCCGTTGGAGTATTTTTCTAATTTGTAGAATTTTTACATGAAGTTGGAAGCATTTATTATTCATAATGAGTAATTTATGATGACTTATAATTTATAATGAATAATTTTTTCTTTATTTGAAATATAAAATGGCTGTAAACTCACCTGGGTTAGCTAATAAACCTTTTTATGTGTATGAATATTTTGCCTGTATGTATGTCCCTGCACAGTCTGAGTACAGTGTCCATGGAGGCTGGAAATAGATGTTAGATTCCCTGGAACTTGAGTTAGAAAGGGTTGTGAGCTGCTGTGTTGGTTCTGGGAATTGAATTGGGGTTCTTTAGAAAACCAACCCTGGAAAAGTGCTTGTATCCATTGAGCTTTGCTTCAGCTCCAACTAAGAAAATTTTAAGCTTTATTTCAAAGTTTTAGCTCAATTCTAACTTTTCTCAGTTAATTTTGTTAAGTTCTACTTTTTTAGAAAGTTATCTGTTTTATTAAAGTTTTTGTTTATATTTCACATAAATTTTATCTTAGTATTTGAAGCATACTTAGTTTAATCTTGAATTTTCAGTGCTAGGGGACTAAACCCTTATGTATGCATAGGCAAACATTCTGCCACTAACCACTCATTTTTAGATGTTGGTGACTTGTATCTAATTTATCTGTAGTACCCCCTCCCACTGTTAAATAATGATCATTTCACCAGAGGTTGTTGGATTTAGGATCTTAGATTAAAAAAATAATAAATTTTGACTTTGTTAATTTCTTCAATAGAGTTCATACATTCAGTTTTTATTTCTTTATGTTTGGTTAACTTTACTATTTTCAGTCTAATTTCCTTTTTAAAGATTTAGTTTTGATTTCTGTGTATGTGGGTGTATGCCTAGAATATGTGCCTAGTAGAAGTACTAGTGCCCAGAATCATTGAATCCCTGGAGCTGGAATTTCAGGTGGTTGTAAGCTGCCCCTAGAATCCTGGTCCCCTGTAAGAACAGTTATTTGATATTACTGCTGAGCCACCTTCCCACCCTCAGGTACCACTTAGCTTTAAGAACCCCCACCATGTACGTTTGAGATCATAAATTTCTGTTTAAATTATTTTGGGGGCATATCCATTCACTTTTGGTAGAAAATGTCTTAGTTTGCTAGGACTGCAGTAGCAGAGAAGTAGACATCAGTTGCTTAGACAGCAGTTGATTTCTCAGATTGAACTGACTGAGGCTTTTCTTCTTGGTTTGCAGGTGATCACCTTCTTACCATGTTCTCATTTTATTTATTTATTTGGTGAGGACACCAGGAAAATTGGATTAGGGATTGTCTGAATGGCTAATTTAAATTTACAAATGGAATCGTATGCTGAGGTTTGAGGGTTTAGGGTTTCTTTATGCTAATTTTAGTAAAACAAAATTAGCTCATAGGAGGAAGCAGCTCTGTCATCATTTGGCCCTGTAAGTTTGCTTATTTCCATTGTTTCTTTTCAGTAGGTTATTTGTGAGTGCTTAATTTCCATGTTTATAGAATATATTTGTTTCCTGATACTGGTTAGGAAAAAAAAAGTGACTACAGATTTAGTGACTTAAAACAATATAAATTTTCTATCTTTTAAAAGGTCCCAAGGAATTATCTTTCAATTCTGGAGGCTGTAAATCCCAAAGTCAAGGTGTTAGCAGGGCTGTGTTCTTGGGGGTCTCTAGAGAACAATGTTTCTTTGGCTTTTCCAGAAATTCATGTCTTACTGAGTGTTAATGTTAATCCCAAAGATGAGAGGAGAGAGACCACCAACCCAAGTCATCATGGCCAAATTAATTAAAGCAAGCAATTAATTAAAGCAGGCTGTTTTCTTCCTGTACACAGGCTGCCTCTTCTTAGGCAGAGTTTGAGAGGTCATCATTAGAGGTGAAAGAGGCAAGGTTTTTATAGCTCAAAGCTAGGGGGCTTCCAAATGGGGGGGGGATGAGCAAAATAGATGGGGTTTCAGGAGCAGAACATGTTCAAGCATAACAAGGTAGTCATAGGTGGTCATATAACTTTTTGAGACAAGGTTCGTTTTGCAAGATGGTTATAAAGAACTTGTAAAAATATTTCTGGAACAGGCAGTACAGAACCATTTGTAGTTAAGGGTACAGATGGGGTCATAGCCCAGTTGGAGAAACAGAGGTTTAATCATAAACAGGAATGAGCCTAGTTTGTCTTTACTATAGGATGGCTTTTAAGCCTATGATGAAGCTGGCTGGTTCTTCAATCCTTCCCTCTTGAAAGATACAGCAAAGAATCTTCAAAGTTTGCAGACCTCTGCTTCTGTCTTTTCATCTCTCTTTCCTTTATGTCTTTCTCTTACTCTTTTGATATATTGAACTAGATAATTCAAAATAATACTCTCATTTCAAAATCTTTAATTATTCATGTCCACAGTATTTTTTTTTTGCCACATAAGCTTTTTATTTATGACTTCCAGAGATTAGATTGAGGATATAGATTAGATTGAGGATATCTAATAGGAGTTGGTAATTTTCTTTATGCCTTAAAGTGTCATAAGCATTATAAATGTGTTATGTGCTCATGGAGAGTATGTACATATTCCTTCAGTTCCTTCATAGTAAGTTCCAGTCCAGCCTAGGCCACAGAACAAAACCTGAAGGGGGCAGTGGAAAGGGGAACGTATTGAGCAGAAAGCAAGGAAAAGAGACAGCCCTAGGCTTTTATAGTTAGAGGTGAATCGAGGTTGGGAGTTCCTGCACACAGACAAACGTGGCATAGTTTGAAGTTTTGTTGTTGTTGTTTTTATGGGTTTTTGGTTGGTTGGTTGGTTGGCTTGGTTTCTTTGGTGCCAAAGGAGGGAGCAAATGTTAATTATCCCCTTTTCTGTTGTCAGAAGTTTCTCTCTTTCACCTAGCCTGTCCCATATCCAACTTATAAAATAATTAACTTGGAGCCTTAATATTATAGTAAATGCTGGGCCAGTAGCTCAGGCATATTATTGACTAGCTCTTACACTTAAATTAGTTCATGATTCTATGTGTATTTAGCCACGTGGTTGGTACCTTTGCTTCAGTTGCAGCATTCTCATCTTCTTCCTCTGTGTCTCTCTGATGTCTCCTGCTCTGCCTTTCCTCTTCCCAGAATTCTCGTAGTCTAGTTGCCCTGCCTCTACTTCTTGCCTCTACTGGCCAATCAGCATTTTATTAAACCAATATGAGTAACAAATCTTTACAGTGTACAAGTGCATTATCCCACACTTCTCATGTACAGTGTGGAAGGGAAAGGAGAGGTGAAGTTACTAGGAGCCCACAGGCAAAAACAAACTCAACCTTCATTTTTTATTATCTTGACATAGCAGAGTGGATTTGTCTGATGTGTCCTTGTAGTTGGATTGAGGTTATATACATTTGGTGTTTAAGATTATGATTAAAGATATATTGCTAGAGCCAGACAAATCCAAATTCTTGCATCTTAATGAACTATACCATTTTATCATTAAAGAGCTTATATTCTACTCTGATTTTTAAAAAATTTTGCTTAATGTTAATACAACTTCTTTTTAGTTAGAATTTGTCTGGTATACTTTCTCATCTTTTTTAAATTTAGTCTTTCTCTATATTTAACCTGGGGAATTTTCTAAATCAGCATCCCACCACCCCTGTGTGTGTGTAGCCTTCGCCTTCTACCTTGTTTGAGCCAGGGTCTCTTGTTGTTCAATACTGTTTAAAAGCCAGTCTGGCTGGCTTGCAAACTTCTGAGGGTTCTCCCATCCCCATCTTCCTTCTTGCTATAGAGAACTGGGATTATAGACTCTTAATACCATGTCTGGCTTTATATGGGTTCTAGGAATCCCAACTCGGGTTCTCACAATAATGACAAGTGCTTTATCCACTGAGCCATCTCACTAGCCCTAAATAGACTTTTTTTTTTTTTTTTTAAATAAACAAATCCAACAGACAATTCTGATCTTTATTCATTGAGTATGTATTATATGCCAGACATTTGGCATTAAAGCCTCAATAGAGTATGAATCAAAATCTTGTTTCATTGTCTTATTGGAGGAGCAACAATTATACTAGTGCTGGGAGGGTCTCGATTTATTCATGGACCATATCTGATGCTGGCCTTCTGGTGGTTTGACATTCCCCATGCAGCTGAAGGTGCCACATATCAAAAGAATGGGATACAGATACAATTCATCTTAATTGTTCGATGTTGTCTGTCTCTAACATGCTTATTTGAAACACCTCAACTTAAATCTACTGATGTGTTTTTGTTTACCGTGTGTTCTATTGTTCCGTGTCATGTGTTGGTTTCATCCTATTTAAAAAATTTTCTGGTATCTGATTTGATATCCTACCTGGCTCCAGAGTTATTTAATTTTTGTTCAATGTCCAAATAATTGAGAATTTTTAGTTACCTTTTAACTAAATTCCAGCTCAATACTTTTGTGGTCAGGCAAGATACTTGGAATGATTGTTGTAACTATTATCCTTTGAAATTTGTGCTATATACTATGTACACACAAAACACAAAAAGGTATTTTGTCATTTTTGATATTTCAGATTAGATCAGGTTTGTTAGTTACATGTTTTCTTATTTTTCTGTTTTGTTTTTGGGAAGGTTATTTGTGTGTGTCCTGGCTGGTTTTATGTCAACTTGACACAATCTAGGGTCATCAGAGAGGAAGAGACTCACTTGAGAAAATGTCTCCATAAGATCTGGCTTAACACATTTTCTTCATTAGTTATTGATGTGGGAGGGCCCCACCCATTATGGGTGGTACCATCCCTCAGCTGGTGGTCCTGGCTTCTATAAGAAAGTAGGCTGAACAAGCCAGTAAGTAGTGCTCCTCCATGGCCTCTACATCAGCTCCTGCCTCCAGGTTTCTGCCCTCACTGCCTTCCATGATGAACTGTTACACGGAACAGTTCCATGTAACCCTTTCCTCCCCAAGTTGCTTTTGGTCATGGTGTTTCATCACAGCAAAAGTAACCCTAACAAAGACAGTTTGTTTGATTTACTTACATACAGCCCAGGCTGGCCTAGGTGTCACAGTCCTTTTGCCTTAGCCTTTAGAATGCTTGAGTTGCAAGCATGTGCAGCATTTTCAAATAGTTGCTTGTTTTGATAGTTACTATAATAAGGATGTTAATTCTTCCACTGTCTTTAATTCATCTGGTTGTTCCCATCTGAACATGATCCAAGAATGGAGACATGTGAGAAGAATTCTAAGTGCTTGTAAGAAAACAAGTGCAAGTCTTGTGACCTTATTTCTTCAGGGCATGGAATTGTTCTTGGGATGTGCTTTCACCCTTCTTAGGTGTAGTGGATAAGAGTTTTACTTCAGATTACTCATTATTGCTTGCTGCTGTCATTATATGCCTCTATGGAAAAACATGTTTTTGCCATGTGTGACTGTGTACAGCTTGTACTCATGAGAACTTTACTTATTTGATTCTACTTAATCCTCAGAATATTAATTGCCTGATGTCTCTGAATAAAGTTGACTAAAGATTGCATTCTGATGTCTCTGAATAAAGTTGACTAAAGACTTTATTGACTAATAAAGTTGCATGAGACTTTAGCCAGATTCTTTTTAGGTTCCATTTCCCCAGGTCCCACCTCCTCTTAGAGTGGACAGTAAGCCATATATTTTGAAGCTAAATTGTTTAATGCATTCAGTTTAGAATTATTCCATCTTCCTTGTGAATTTGCCCTGTATCATTATAAAATGAGTCTGTTCACAGTTATTAGGGAAGACATTTCTGTCTGATACTAGTCTAGCTGCAGCAGCTCTCTTTTTTGCTCATATTTCTTATAATTGGCATATAATCTGCCCCAGTTTTACACCTGGCATTATTTCTGTCTTTAATGTGTCTCTTGTAAGAAGTGTATACTTACTGTCTTTGGTCAGCTTTCGTCCTTTCATAGGAATACATTTAATTCTTTTGAGCTGGTCCATTCTGCGCTACTACTTATTTTTTGCTTGATTTTCCTGTTTCATGTCCCTTTTTCTTATGGATTACTTTAAAATTTATTTTGTATTTCTCTTACCTTTTTGCTATCCTTTTAGTTGGTAGCCTAGAGAATGTGCATATTTGACTTAATATACTCTAATAAAATGATGATGAGATAACATTTATTCTAGCTGGCTTTCTAGTGCTGTGATAAATACCATGACCAAAAGCAACTTGTTGGGGAGGAGAGGATTCATTTCATCCTTCAGCTTACAATCCATCAGGAAGGGAAGGGAAGTCAAGGCAGGAACTGAAGCAAAGCTCATAGAAGAATGCTGCTTACTGGTTTCTGTTTGTGGCTTGCTCCATTTGCTATACCATCCAGAACCTCCTGCTCAATGGTTTCCTGGTCCATTGTGAGCTGGTCTCTCCCACATCAATCCCTAATCAATACATGCTCCCACAGACTTACCTACATGTATTCTTATGAAGGTAATCTCTCAATTAAGGTTTTCTCTTTTCACATAATTCTAGATTTATGTCAAGTTGACAGAAACTAACTAGCACAATTGACCCCTTCTCAACCTGACACACAAACATGTCACTATTCAACTATAACCTTTCCTTTCTTGTTTATTCCTGACTGCACATATATCATAATACATATAATATGAGTCCAGCTTTTAAAAGTCCCACAGTCTTGTAAAAACTCCAGCTATTTAAACAATCCAAGTTATCTTTAGAAATCAAAAGTCTCTTAACTATGGCTTCCTGTAAAAATAAAGAAATTTATGTACTGATTTCAAAAAGGATGAACCAGAGTGCAGTTACAGTCAAAGCAAAAGCAAAATTCAACGGTGTAAATAGCTCAGTGTCTGATATGTGGAACGCACTCATGAATTTCTGAATTCCAAAGGGCTTGAGTAGCCTCGCCTCATCAGCTCTGCTGTGCACAGCACACATGGCTTGTTTCATAGGCTCAGGCTGGCTCCAAGCCACATCTGCTGCTGTCCTTGGTGCTCAACTCATAGTCCTCGTATCTCAAATTCTGAGGTTAAACCTTGACCAATGCCTCTGCTGGCTTCTCATGGTGCTAAGCCTCAGCTGTTCTTCATGACCCCTCATGCTTTCCAAACTTTTACTATTTAGTAGACTCTTAAACATTTCCAAGTTTAGTTGCTAATTTGAGATGCAGCCTTGGTCACTCTGGACCACAGCTTCTGTATGCTGACCCTGAGGAAATACTTCTTGGATTTTACCTCAGTGATTCTGGTCTGTGTAGTCACAGATGATTTTCAGCAATGGCTAACCAGCAGCAATTATCTCAGTAAAGCAGAGGTTTTACAGTAGTGATGTTGGTTTCTTGTTAATCACACCTGATTCTTCAGCTCCAGCTGACCAGAAACCACAGGTTGTTAATATAAAATAACACAGGAATGACTGCTATAATATCTTGAGGGGCTTTCACTCTTCCCTCAAAACTTCACAACTCATGTCTGTATAATCTGCATTTCTCTCAGCACTCAGTAGATTTTCTAGCCCTTAGCTATAAAACCCTTCCACTATCCTTAAACAATATGGCCATCTTCATCACAATAATTTCACTTTCTGGTAAACAATTTCTGTAGTAAGCAGTTTCTGGCCCAGCCTTTCCAGCCTAGCCTTAAGGTTTGGACCCACTTGCAGCCCCGCTGCTGCTTTGCCCCAAACAATCACACAAAGGCTTATATTAATTTCATGCTGATTGGCCTATAGCTCAGGCACATTGCTAGCTAGCTTTCTCATCTTATTTCAACCCATTTCCATTAATCTGTTTAGCCAGGTGGCTTGGTACCTTTTCTCAGAGCAGCATCCTGGCTTCTTTCCTCTGCATCTGGTGGCATCTCTCTCTGACTCTTCCTCTTCCCAGAGTTTTCTTACTCTGGTATCCCTGCCCATACTTCTTATCTGCCTTCTGGTCAATCAGCATTTTATTAAACCAGTAGGAGAGGCAAATACTTAACAATGTACCAGAACATAATTCCACAGCAAATTTCCTCTAGTTGCTTTCTTTTCTTTTTTCTCTCCCACCCCACCCCACCGCCACACACAGGGTTTCTCTGTGTAACAGCCCTGGCTGTCCTGGAACTTATCTGTTGGCCTGCTTGGCCTTGAACTCACAGAGATCCACCTGCTTCTGGCTTCTGACTGGGATTAAAGGTATGCACCACCACCACTGCCCAGCTTTCTCTAGTTGCTTTCTGTTGCCAAAATAAAGCACTGACAAAAAAACAACTTGAGGAGGAAAGGGTTCATTTCATTTTACAGCTAGAATTCATCATGCAGGGAAGCTGGGGAGGAACTGAAGCAGAAACCATGGAGGAATGTTGCTTACTGACTGCTCTCCATTGCTTGCTTAGCCTGCTTTCTTAAGCTGACTAGGGTGGTACCACCCACTGCACAGATTTACCTGAAGGCAGTCTGATAAGTAGACAATTTTTAAGTTGTTCAGATGACTCTAGGCTTGTGTCAGGCTGACTAACCAGAACAATACCAGAACTTGAGGGTTTTCCTCTTTTTCACCACCCCAATTTTTTTCTATGTCACCTGTAGTAAACAATCTCAGTTTTGTAGCTCTGGCTGGCCTTGAGCTGTCAGTAGTCCAGTCTCAACTTCTCTAATGGTGGATTACGGGTGTGTCTTAGTTTGGTTTCTTTTACTGTGATAAACAGCATGACCACATACCTTGGGGAGGAAAGGCTTTATGTTATTCTATTGTCCTTCATGAAGGGAATTCAGGGCAGGAACCTGGAGACCAGAATTGAAGAAGAGACCTTTGAGAACACTACTTACTAGCTTGCTCTTTAGGGCTTGTCTTTATAGCTTGCTCGGCCTGCTTTTTTACACAGCCCAGGACCACTTACCCAGAGGTGGTTCCATCTGAAGTGAGCCAGACACAACAATCATTAAGAAAATGCTCTGCAGACTTGCCTATGGGTGATCTGAAGAAGGCATTTCTCTGTTGAGATCAAATGTGTCTAAGTTTGTGTCAAGTTGATAAAATCCAGCACAAGGTATGAGCCTCCACCATGAATGACTTAAGTATGGCTATAAATCCTTGTGCACTTGCTCCATATCTGGGTAATATTATCTGTTAATTGGATTTTTTTTTTTTCACCTGAAATTTAGGTTTTTGGTTTTTGGGGGGGGGCACATACCTTGTAATTCTGATTTAAGGCTAGATATTGTACATAAAAAATTGTAGCACCTTCAGATGATATTAACATTGTCCAGAAAAGGTCTTTCACCATTCTCTAGAAGGATGAGGGTGACCACCTTGAGGTAATCGGAGTTGAGCTGTGCCAGGGCTTGTCTGTTGTTTTGGACAACTGCCTGGTTGACCGTTTCTAGGTTCACATTTACACTCAAGATGAATCTTTTAGAGTTCCCAGCGTAATGAGGAAAGCCATACTGCAGTCCTTACTTTGATATTTTACCAGACCTGAGTAGATGTGATAATCTAAACTATCATCTGCCTTAGTTAAGATTTCTACTGATGTGACGAAACACCATGATCAAAAGCAACTTGGAGAGTTTATAAGAAGGAACCCAGGGAAAACTTGGAGGCAGGTTCTGGAACAGAAGCCTCATGGCTTGCTTGCTCAGCCTGCTTTCTTATGGCACTCAAGACCATCAGCTCAAGGGTGGCACTGCACACAGTGCATGGGGCTCTCCCATATCAGTTATCAGTCAAGAAAATGCACCACAAGCTTGACCAATCTGGTGTGGGCTCTAGTTTCCAGCTTGTGTCAAGGAGACATAAAATTAATCAGAAGTTAACCAGTCCCTGAGTTAGACCATCCTTTGTTCATTGATGTGAGTTGATCTTAGTAATCTAAATATATCACACCTATTCATGAAATTTTATTTCTGTAGTCACTGTGTTTCCACAGTAACACTCTAGTTTAGCTTTATACTACTGTATTTTGTTGGCCTTTTAGCACTTACATGGTACATGTATCAAATTACATAGCTCTCTACACATAAAAACTGGAAACATAAAATGTAAACCTTCTGGGCATGGTAGCATGAACCTTTAATCCCAATACTTGGGAGGTAGAGGCAGTGGATTTCTAGAGTTGAGTTTCTGGACAGCCTAGACTGCCTTAAAAAGGGGGAGGGTAGGTGAATGGGGTGGAGAAAATCTCTCACAAACATGTCCAGCAGCTTGGATTTTTTGTTGATTACAAATGTAGGCAAATTGACAACCAAGATTAGCTGACAGAGGCCCATTTCCCTACCTTCTAATGGTCTTTACTCAGGTGTCATTTTTTTCAATCAGCCATTCCCCAGCCACTCACTAAGGGTTAATCAATCTCCCTGCCAAATCCTTGCTTGATTTTCTTTTCACAATACTTTCTGTCATCTAACATAATATCTCATCATTGGAAGGCATAGTCTGTTTCACTTTATTAGAATGAAATACATTCTTGTCTTTATTTTGTTAATTTGTCTTATTTCTGTTGCCCAACACCCTCCTCTACAAGTTAAGGTCTCAGTTAAGTTACTGTTGAAGTAATGACCGTTTATGTATTTAACAGTTTTATTTTTTTACTTTTACTTTATGTGCATTGGTGTTTTGCCTGTATATACGTCTGTGAAGTCAGATCCCCTGGAACTAGAGTTACAGACAGTTGTGAGCTGCCATATGGGTGCTGGGAATTGAACCTGAGCATCCAGTGTTCTTAACTGCTGAGCCGTCTCTTCAGCCCCAGTTTCATTTCTTAACTTGGAACACCTAGATCAAAGGGATAAATGACATTTTTCCCTGCAGTACTAGATTTGCTCTACTACTGGCCTATATACCCAGCCCAAGGATGACTTCTTAATAGTTTTGTGTAGCTTTTGGTTATTGTTTTGATTTTAGTCAGGCATTAATGTACATGTCTGTAATCACATTACTTGGAAGGCATAGAGGTAGGAGGATTATTGAAAGTTTGAAGCCAGTCATAGCTACAGAGTAAGAGTTCAGGTCAGCCAGAGCTGTTTAGTAAAGTCTTGTGTCAAAGCAATCAAAGAAGGAGGTTATGTTCAAAAGTATTCTCCCACTCTTGTGCTCAAGTATACCATTCCTGTACTTAGAGCAATTGCTTTTGTTAGTTTCTTGACTTTCAGAGCTAATGCTATATGGCTAAGAAGCTGACATCACTTTACATTATACAGTCTGCTCAGCTTGGTCCTTATTTACTGCAGTATACAACAGTATTTTACAGTTGTGTCTACCCAATATGGTTCCTATTTCCTCCAGTATATGACAGTATTTTACAGTTACCCAGTACAGTCACTTTTTCTTTTTATGAGCACTGCTCAGCCCTCATCAAAAGCTAGTACTGATCATTTTTAGTGAATTTTGCTATAGTTAACTTTGAAGAAATCATAATGAAATATTTTGCCTGTATCCTTGAAGCTCAAAATTGAGATGAGAATTTAAAATGAGATGAGAAAATCTCCATGGGTAAAGGAATACAGGCTTAAAAAAAAAAATCAAGATGATCCATGTATGTTATAAAACATCAAAAAATATCGAATAAGGTACAAATCACAAATAGAGTGAAAGTTCATCAAAGCAGAGAGTGGGCACATGTATTGAAGACTTGTGGGGAGGGGTGAGTATGCTGCTTTGAATAGTGAAAAGCAGTGTGGAAGGAAAGGAGTTTATTATACTTTTGTTCAAATTCAACAGTGATTAAGCAGAATGATAAATCATTTTTATAGGGAAAATCATGTTCAAGGTGGACTTTAAAAGATAGTGAAGGTTTTTAGTAGGCACAAAAGAGTAACTATAGGAGACACTTAGTATAAGGGTATATTACAGAACGTTTTTGAATGAATGACATTTTCTTAGAATAGGACTGTGCCATTTATTTATGTATTGTCATATGGCTATATTCATACTACAATAGTGGAACTGAAAAATTGAGATGGAGGTGGATGGCTCAGCGCTGGCTGCTCTTTCAGAGGACCTGGGTTTGATTCCCAGCACTCACATGGCAGCACTCACAACTGTCTGTAACTCCAATTCCAAGAATCTGACACCCTTTTCTGGCCTCCAAGGTCAGTGCACACACATGGTGCACAGACAGACATGTAGGTAAAAATCAGTACACAAAAAAAATAACTTTTAAGTTGAGACAGACCATCTGGCTTACAATACCTAAAGTCTTTACTCTTGGTTCTTCGTAGAGAGTTAGCTGTCCTCTGTAGGTAGATTCTGTTTAAGGAGGAAAGCATTACTGATGACTATTGAAGAAATGAGAAGGAGGTATTCTGGGGAAGCGTTTAGCTATAGAAGAGTGGCTAATGAGATTAACCTTGAAGGAATGTGATGGAGAGGTACAGAGGAAGGGAGGCCCTTCTGCAAGGACAGTTGTAATTCAGTAATGCAATGATGTTTTTCTAATTTTACTCACTAGCCAAGAAGGATCAAGAAGGTGGAGAAGAAAAAAAATCTGTGCAAAAGAAAAAAGTAAAAGAGCTAAAAGTGTTGGACTCGAAGACAGCCCAGAATCTGTGTGAGTAATTCTTGTGATCCCAGCCCTAACATTGTGAGGGTGGTCCTCTGCTTTAAGACCTTGGGGTGAAGCGCTGCTTCTTGAATTCCTGCTCTGTGCCCAACAGTGTTTGGTGAGACTTCAGTATCTCATCAGATCCTTCAGGAGCATAGCAGGGTTGACAGGTATCCAGCTTTATGTCAGTGAAGCAGGTGAAGGTTTTAGGGATGTATCTAGGTAGAGCCAAGAGGACGCAGGTCTCAGTCTTTAACCTCAGAGTTTCCTTACATATTTTATTTTACTGAGGGTTGGGAAGGGGTTGAGAGATGATCTTGCTATGGAGCTTGACTGTCCTTGAACTGACAGTTCTCATGCTTCAGCCTCTGAGTGCTGGGCTTTAGGTGGATACCACCATTCCTGGCCAACTTCTATCAAGTCCTACTTTTCCTGTGTCAGGGTTTCAGCCTCCGTGCATTTCCTTCTGCCTTTGATAAGGAATGCAACTGCTATTGTAACTTCAGTTAAACTAAAATTATTTACATTTAGAATAAGTGAGGCAAGCTGGGCAGTGGTGGTACAGACCTTTAATCCTAGCACTCGGGAGGCAGAGGTAGGTAGATCTCTGTGAGTTCAATGTCTACAGAGATTGCTACATAGAGAAACCCTGTCTTGAGGCTCCCCCACCCCCCAAAAAAGATTAAGTGGGGTAATCTTGTACTTGTCAGCATAGGATCAATAACCCCAGAGAGTTAAGCATATGGTACCATATTTCTTTTGTTCTGACTTGCCACCTGGTCTGAACTCCAATTAGTGAAAAAATTTCAGGTTGAAGAGCCTTCCACATGTTCATTTCAGCATGTTATACAAGTTGGTGTAATTACTGCCTAATTTGTGGTTAGGCTCGATGTTATTCTTCTTGTTCATTTTAGCTATCAGTCTGCACCTCCTTTATGCTGAGTAATAATAATTTTTTTGGTCAGCAAATATTTGAGAGTCTGGCATGTGTCAGGCTCTATTAGGTATATGCTAGTCACGTGTTGTATAAATGAAAGAGTATTTATTCCATAAGCTCATTCATAATCTCATAGTTACTGTCTATATTTTCACATGACAAAACTAGAGTTCACATGTTATGACTTATCCAAAATCACCCAAACTAGTACACATACCCATAGGTACATTCAGAACAATATAGTGAGATGGTATGTCTTTATATATGCATTTATATGTATATATGTATATGCAAGTATGTGCGTGTACACACACAAACACCCTGCCTTGCTTTGCTCTAGGAGGCAAAGGCAGGCGGATCGCTGTGAGTTCGAGGCCAGCCTGGTCTACAGAGCTAGATTAAAGACAACCAGGGCTACAGAAAACCTGTCTTGAAAAATGAAACAAAACAAACCCCAAATTTTACACTAAAAATTAAGCAACAAAAAAATAGTTTTTAAATAAATTTTAAAAATTAAGCAATGATCCATAAATGTGCATGTCCTTCTTACACAGGACCATACTGATCATTCCTGTTGTAGTATGTGCTTCAGAAGCAATCATGGTTTTTATATTATGCTTGGCCAAATAACATTAGGTTAATGTTATAGATATTGCTAAATGAAATTCTTTTCATCTAAATGATGTCTTTTGGGGGGGGGAGTTATTTGGTTTGGTTTGATTTTTCAAGTTAGGGTTTTTCTGTGTAACAGTTCTGACTGCCCTGGAAATTGCTCTGTAGACCAAGCTGGCCTCAAATACAGAGATCCACCTGCCTCTGCCACCTGAGTGCTGGGATTAAAGGCCTGTGTCAACACTGTCCAGCTAGTAGTGTTTTTTTTTTCTGTTCCTAAGAATATGCCTAGGAACATAAAGCATGAGTAATTGTTTTTTTAGAATGCGATATAAGAAAGTCAATAATGTTCTCAGTGGAATGATATTAAAATGAGAAACAGTTTAGGAAGGAATTGGGGTTATTATTTCTCCTTCATGATCCCCTTCCACACATGTGAGTCCTTTCTCACTTTCTCTTAATAAATCTATGTTTATTCTATAACATGAAAGAAAAGCCAAGGAATTAAGGGATCAGGGAGGGGGGGGGATGTAATTAGCAGCAGAGCATTAGCCTAGCACATCCCAGACCTTGTTTCAGTTCCTCAGAACTAGGGAAGGAGGGCATAGAATTAGACAGTTCTACAGTAGAACAGTCTAGGAGGCAGAAGTACCTGTTTCATTTTAAACATACAAGGCCAAGCCAGACAGTCTCTGTCCTCTTGGCTTATGTGTCTGGTAGAGACGTGAAAACAAAAGAATGACTGAAGCTGGCTGTTGCCATGAGGCTATGCTAGAAAACCTAGGCAAGCACTAGCAAGAAGGCTACCATGCCACATGGTGAGTGTTCTCAAGAAGGTGGGTGGAAGGCCCGTCTACAAGTGGTTAATGAAGGTAAGGACTAGCTCACTTGAGGAGAGGTGGGCCGGTGTGTGTCAGAACTGCAGATCATTACAGCTGTGGACATTACTGAGGAAATTTAATCAGGAGAGTGACTGTTACAGTCTATGCTGTCTTTGGGAAAGCTGCATTGGCAAGTGATTTTCAGGCTCAGTTCTGAGTAGAAGAGTAGGAAGGAAGAGAGCTGCTTTAAACTGATGAGATGAAAAGGCACAGGATAGAAAGACAGTATTCCTGGGACTTGGTGGTTGTGGAGATAAAGGACAATGACACTTGAGTGAAGATGGGAACCAATATGCTGAATGAGGCAAGTTCTCCGAGAACAGAGTGGCTAGTATATTTGAGTCAGAGGTAACAAGATGAGGCCTTCGTATAGAGCATTCACTGACTGCTGTGTTCTCATTGGCTTTGTGAGGATATAATAGATGAAAGTTCTAATAGTGAAAAAATAGATGACTGTTTTCAGAATGCTGTAAAGGAAAGGAAATAGATGTTGATAATAGAAGGGAACATTGAGTCAAAGATGATTTTTTTTTTTTTTTTAAAGATAGACTTGACTGCAAATACTAAAGGAAAAGGATGCTAGGGTCACCTTAAGAGCCAGTTACGATGACACACACCTTTAATCCCAGTACTCAGGAGGCAGATCTGGGTTTGAGGCCAGGCTGATCTGTAGAGCCAGTTCTAGGACAGCCAGGCTACAGAAGGTCAGATAGAGAAGCTGGGGTGGGTAGTCAAGGGAAAGAGCTGACTTTACATACTTCATGGATGTATGTGTACCTAGAGCCTGAGGAGGCCTGAAGAGTATGCTGGTTCTTTATGAACTGGTGTTAGAGATGGCTGTGAGCTGTGCTATATGAATGCTAGAAACCAACCCAGGCCCTCTTCAAGAGCAGCCAGTGCTTTTGGCCATGGAGCCGTCTCTCCAGCCCTGAGAGAGGACTCTTGATAAGACTGAGGCATCAGATTAGACCATGGGGAAACTGGAAGGAGAGGGTGTGCTTCTTAGGAATAGATCTTGGCTGTTTTAAGAATGAACAGGGCAAGGCAATGGGAGCTTTGTGGGAGAGGATATTTAACCAGAGTGTGAGTGCTTCTGAGGTTCCTGTGACCACCGGCATGGTGTTTGTCAGATGTGCGGAGCAGGAGAGTTGGTGTGGGCATGGGGTGGCTTGTGTGTGGGAATGGGTAACAGTAGAAGCTCCAACAGTGGACTGGGGCTCAGATTTCCGCTACCGAGGCAGAAGGGCTTTCAGGGTGGTCTGCGATGGGGAGGAAGGTAAGAATCCATCTTTCTGTCTCATTCTCTGGCAGCAATCTTTTTGGGTTCCTTTCGCATGCCATATCAAGAGATTAAGAACGTTATCCTGGAGGTGAATGAGGCTGTTCTCACTGAATCTATGATCCAGGTAAGCAGTAAGAAGCTTCTGCCAGAGCTGCCTTGTGCACAGCTTTACACCAGCCTCTCTTCCTCACTTCTTTGAGCAGTTTTGATTCAAAATGCTGGCTAAATAAGCTGCTATGTCCCTGGTGGGCAGGTTACCCACCCCCACCCCCACACCCACCCCCGGCATCTCACAAGCTACCCCACCCCTGTGTTTCCTTCATTATCATTGGGCAGAGTGTGGAACTTAAGAGTCACAGTCATGATACTCAGGCTTTCAGCTCACCCCCATACATTTACTCTCTTTTCCAGAACCTCATTAAACAGATGCCAGAACCAGAGCAGTTAAAAATGCTTTCTGAACTGAAGGACGAGTATGATGATCTGGCTGAGTCAGAACAGTTTGGTGTGGTGGTGAGTGAGGCCTGTAGCAGTCAGCTCCTTTCCAACTCCCTTATTCCCCTCCTTCTGGAGACCAGCTTGGTTGTTTGCTCCTTGCCTCTGATCTCTTTTGAATCTCTTAATCAATTTCTCTGTCTTCCCCCACCCCAACCTCTTGCTCTGGGGCTCCAATCTCCCAGAGGACGTCTCTTTCCATTAACTTTATAATGGAACGTCTTGCCTTCTTCACTAGATGGGCACAGTGCCCCGGCTTCGGCCTCGCCTCAATGCCATTCTCTTCAAGCTACAATTCAGTGAGCAAGTTGAGAATATCAAGCCAGAGATCGTGTCTGTCACTGCTGCATGTGAGGAGCTGCGTAAGAGTGAGAGCTTCTCCAGCCTCCTGGAGATCACACTGCTTGTTGGAAACTATATGAATGCTGGCTCCAGGAATGCTGGTGCTTTTGGCTTTAATATCAGCTTCCTCTGTAAGGTGAGCCATGGAGTTAGGTGGAAAGCCACAGGGAAGGCTGCTTGTGCCTAGTATTGGCCTAAGGTGATTTGGGGCAAGTCAGGACTAATGGTTTCTCTTCTCACCCCAAGCTCCGAGACACCAAGTCTGCAGATCAGAAGATGACTTTGTTGCATTTCCTGGCTGAGTTATGTGAGAATGACTACCCTGATGTCCTCAAGTTTCCTGATGAGCTTGCCCATGTAGAGAAAGCCAGCCGAGGTAAAGCAATGTAGGGCAAAGCTAGAAGGTGCTACTAGGCCATCAAGATAGCTCAGTGGGTAAAGGTGCTTGCTAGCAAGTTTAAGGAAAAAAATCAACTCTCACAAGTGGTCAACTGATCTGATCTAAACACACACACACACACAGAGGGGGAGGGAGGGAGGGAGACTCATGACCCTCAAATATAGACACAAATAAATGTAACTTGAATTTTTTTCTTAAAAAGGTGGTCCTGAGCCCTAAAAGTCTCTATATAGGTAAAGAAATAGAACACTGTGTAGACTTTACATCCTTTTCAGTTCAGACCATTTTAAGTGAGAATAAAGGAGAATTTAGTTAGGTATTTGGGCGTCTAAGGTACAGGGAAGAGTGTGAAGCTGAAGACAACCTGTGTACAATTGGAAGTGCTTTTTCTCTTCCTTGGGATGCTACCTGCATACAAAAACACACATGCTGGAAAGGCAGGTGCTTCCAGTCTGCGGTCATAGCTTTTGTCCTTCTGAAAGACCGGCTGGATCAACAAGCAGTGGGCATCATTGTTGGAACTAGACAAAGAACCGGCTTGGAATGGGATGGATGTCTACCCTGCTTCTGGGTTCTCCTTCTGAAACCCTGTTACCTGAAATAAATGAGACTAAGGTCTCGGGATCCCATAGGTTCTTTTTAAATGGTGTGAAATCTGCTTCTGTTAGTATTGCACAGTGTATGAACGTTGGAAGTTCAGTTAGCAAATATTCATGCTTTTATTGCAAAGATCAAAACCAACATGTGAGTCAGAGAGAGGAGTATAGAAAAAGAACCTAAGCAGGGTGACTGCAAGGTGAGGCTAAGAGAGCTCGCCGTGGTCTGTAAGTTCCATTTCTCCCCTGTAGTTTCTGCTGAGAACTTGCAGAAGAATTTAGATCAGATGAAGAAACAGATCGCCGATGTGGAACGTGATGTTCAGAATTTTCCAGCTGCCACAGACGAAAAGGACAAGTTTGTTGAGAAAATGACCATATCCTTTCCTTGGAGGATTGATTCCCTAGGAAGGGAAAGTCTCCTCTGGGGAGTAGAGTAGATGAAGGCAGTATTCAGTTTTCATCTTTGAATGTTTCTTTCCACTATACTGAAGAAGGGAAAACAAATCTTGCAGATAAACTGCAACTCCATGAGTGCTCACTCTGTGCACCATTCCTGTTATAAACATGCCCACCTTCACTAAAAGCCCCTGTGTCCCATTGCTGTCACAGACACAACCTTTCACAGAGGTAATGATTTCTACTTTCTGATTTATTCCTTATTGTTTATTTTACTCAGAAGCTGCATCATGTAACTTTATCTGCATATGTCTCAGGTTTGTGTCTGTAGTAGTCTATGCAATTTCTAGTGTACAGTAAGCATACCTTGCAGTTTGTCACTCTGAATATTTAGAGTGCCTCTGTTCTGTCATGAGTAGTACTATATGACATTCGCTGCACAGCCCATCCTATATCTTTGAGTGGTTCTCTGGCCTGGGTCTGCTTCTTGATCTTGGTCCTTTACTCCCTGGCCGCACAGCTTTGTAAAGGATGCACAGGAACAGTATAACAAGCTTCGGATGATGCACTCCAACATGGAGACTCTATATAAGGAGCTGGGTGACTACTTTGTCTTTGACCCTAAGAAGTTGTCTGTGGAAGAATTCTTTATGGATCTGCACAACTTTAGGAATATGTTTTTGGTGAGCAAGGGTGAACTACTGATTTTTCATGGGGTTTCTCCTAATGGTTATTGGTGGGTTTACATGTGCCCACATATCCTTTATCTGCCCCCTCCCCCTTCAGCAAGCAGTCAAGGAGAATCAGAAGCGCAGGGAAACAGAAGAAAAGATGCGGAGAGCAAAACTAGCCAAGGAGAAGGCAGAAAAAGAGCGACTGGAGAAGCAACAGAAGAGAGAGCAGCTCATAGACATGAATGCAGGTGGGAATGTGAAGGGGACATTGGAAGGGATCTCCATCTAAAGCCTAGAGCTAAACAGGGTAGCTGGGGTCTACACGCAGACTCGTGGCAAATGGTTTTGGCAGCCTTCTGCCTCCAAGTTCCTGGTGCAGCATTTCAACATTTAGTTTTTCCTCTCCTCTGCTGGCTCTTGAATTATGTCTCATTGCGCTTGTGATTTGGGAATTGCTGTCATGCCTATTCTTTCCTTCTGCCTGTCCAGAATGTTCCCTGACCTGTTCTCATTCCTGCTGTTAAATACTGGGTTCCCCAAATGTTTCCCTGACTCTTCCCATCTTGTAGGAGCTCTCTTTTCTCCTCACTTCACCAATACAGTGTTCCTATCACCTCTTGGCATGTCGTATGAACATCTGAGATCATAAAAGGATTGAACTTCTGAAAGGGGGTGAAAAGCTGGCCACTCTCTTTCTCCAGCAGAAACATGTCTTTGTTTGAGCATATGGTCTCAATTACTGGCCCTCTGTTTCCTGTCTCTGCTTCTTTCCTGTGGAGGCTTCCCTGCCCCCCACTACTCCTATGGGCAGCGGAAATACAGTGAATGCACAGCTTATGTAGCACATGGCCCTGTGCTGATCTAAAGCACTGTGAGCCTCTGAAGTAAGGGGTTCTTGGGGATGACAAGTCTTCAAAATTTGCTGAGCACCAACAGTAGAGGCTAACAAGGTTTGAGCCTAGAGACCTTTGGAGTACTTCCTTTACCTTACCTCAGTTGTATTTAAGCTAACTTTGTTCTGGTAATACATACCAAGTATGTATCATTTTCCTCCCGATTCTTCCTGGGTCTCCATGGCTTTTCTCCTTCTATATTGCTTTGGTTGTAATGGGAGCGTGGTGGAGTGCCAAGTAGCATTTGGGATAAGATCTATAGCCCAGCCAGCAGGTGGCGTAGTGGACCTTACCCTATTCTGAGTGCCTGGGTCAAGCAAACAAAATTGAATGTAGGTCAGCTGCACTGGTGATGTTCAGACAGCAGGTGGCGCAGGCAGTAACAGGCCCTAGTCTTTAGCTAGTAGCCAACCAGCTCCCTGGGATTTCAGTGTCAGATTTCACTATCCTGAGCTGTTGCCATGGAAACTGAGCCTGGCTGAAATTGGGATTCTATATTAACTCTTTGCATTCCAGCTAGGCTGCTTTTAGCTTTTACATGCAGAACTGTCTTCAGGAAGATGCAATCGCTATAAGTAGAAGTTATGTGAAATGCAGTCTTCACCAGTGGGCTCTCTTCCTTTAACCCTCCACAGAAGCCTAAGCCCTCAGTGCATCATGCAAACTGGAGTGAAACACTGGGACTGATAATAGTTCTAATAGTTGCTTCCCACCCCCTATACACACACACACACACACACACACACACACACACACACACACACACACACACACACACACACACACACACACACACACGTCTTCCTATATAGCCCAGACTAGCCTTGAACTCCACATCTTCCTGCTTGTACCTCTCAAGTACTGAGGTTACAGGCACAGTCACCTTGCCTAACATAGCTGCCTTTTGGTTTATAACTGTGGTCTCTGCTTACTTAGGTCTTGGAGTTCAAACATCCTATCAGTCTTTACTAGTCCTGATTAGTGTGAGTAGGATGACATTGTAATGAATACCCCAGGGTTTGCACTAACAGACTGAGTTTTCAGACATTTTTAAACAAAACACAATTAAGTAAATAAGGGACTGTGAGACTTAAGGAGAGTGAAGTGTTTTTGTCTGTTCTGAGTTGTCAAGCCATTGTGAGGGAGGAAAAGCCGTGCATTTCATGCTTAGCTTGATATTTGCTGTGCTGGTCTGGCTGAAGAATTTATGCCTCTTCTTTCATGACAGAGGGAGATGAAACAGGTGTGATGGACAGTCTTTTAGAAGCTCTGCAGTCAGGGGCAGCATTCCGAAGAAAGAGAGGCCCCCGCCAAGGTAAGTAAACAAATGGAATCCAACTGGGTGTTGGAGTGGGGAAGGCATCTCTGTTCCTGGTCATGCTAGTGGAGGGCTAAATAACAAAGTGATGCTCCCAAGCCTAGAAACTTCCCATCTCTGTGCACTAATAATAGATTATCTAGGCCTCTTCCTCCCACATTAGGAAGTCCTCACTAGGACCCTTTGGAGATCTCGACTTCTTTCTGTCAAAGGGTAAGACTACAGCAGAAACATCTTCCTGCAGAGTTAAAGCCTGGCCTCCATTTGCTGGCAGCCCTGTAGACTCATTTGATATGCGCTTCACTTAAAAACTACTATAGAGAGATGATGAGTGATACAGCGATGTCTCTGGGACCTGTAGTGCTTGACAACCTGGAAGGAGGACCCTAGCAAGGGTGCAGGTTATATTAGCTCATGTAAACTCAGTGTCCTGTCTCCAACTGTTTACTAAGTACAGGAGGAGAAGCAAGTATGGAGGTTGTAGAACTCTGGTTAGGACTGTCAGCTTTACAGATAGGCCTTTGTATGAAAGGTGCAGCTGAAAAGGTTCTCACAGCACTGTTTCTTGCCCATCAAAAGTACAATGCATCTCACTGTGTTGTCTTCCATGACCCTCCTAAATAAGCCCAGCCTGCTTCAGACTTTGATGGGGAATTCCCTTTTAAGCCTTTTCCTGAGGAATTGTACTAGAGACCCAGATGCTTCCTGTACAATTAGCCAGACATCAGTGACTTCCCTCTGCTGGGATTGCCCTCTGCTGCTTTCCTAGTGAAAAGCTAAGACTTGTTAGTAGGATTTTTGTCAGAACTACCTTTTCAGTAGAAAATCTGAGTTGGTCAGAGTACTATCTCCCAGTTAGAAAGACAATTCTAGGGGATGTACAGGAAATACTGAAGTTAAAAGGACTGCATAGTTTTAAGTCAGCTCCAGCTTGTAATTTTGTCTTTCTGATCTGGTTTACTAAGTTCACCAAACATCTGGGAGACTTTCTAAAACACTTCTACTCTGCGACCTTTTAGACTTGGGTGCTCTCACATCATCAGAAGGCTGTGGCCTCATGTCAGATATCACAGACTCGGCATCAGAGTGGCTTGCCAATGACTTAGGATCTTTTCTTCAAAGAAAAAGACCCCATTCTCAAAGTACAGAGGCTCCAGGGGTTGCAAACTCTCTCCAGGGCTGCTGAACTTGGCTGCTCTATCTGGCATCATGCTCTATCTGGCATCATGACCAATGGTTCTCAACCTTTTAACACAGTTCTTCATGTTGTGGTGACCACCAACCCTAAAATTATTTTTTGCTACTTTATAACTAATTTTTCTACTGCTATGGATCATAATGTAAATATCTGACATGCAGGATCTGTTATGTGACACCCCCTCCCTCCCAATAGGTTAAGACCCACAGGTCATGACCAACTGCTGAGAGAGCCAAAGAACCAGAAAACTGTTGGGCTTATCAGCCTGAGTCTTTTCTACTCCCGGGGCAGCTGTCTCTATTCAAAGACACTAGCCTTCCCCAGAGCCTCCAGGAATGTTGAAATCTTCCAGTCACTAGAGACATGAAGGAGTGACCCATATACAAAGACCCATTGAGGAGTTGGAAGAGGAGAGTTACTGTCGGGGTTGGTTCATTAAAAGTAGCATGTAAATTGCTATGATCTGCAGGGTGTGGAAGAACAATGGCTGTGTGTCAAGGGGAAGAATCCTTGTGATTGTATTACAGCTGCTATTTCCAGCTGTGATTGAGTCAGCTTATGGTTTTAATGACTCAACTTTATCTCCAAGGCTGACTTATACGTAGGCCACTTACATACTAGAATAAAAGTCAAGAAAGAAATTTATCTCTGGAATTTTCCCCTTGCTGTCTCCCACTTAGTCTCCCATGAGCACCACTTAATGCTAATCGGGGTCTGTGTTAGAACCCTGAGAAGACTAAAGACCCTTCTATTGATTAGTATCTACCCTGCTTCTAGGTAGAGAGTTAGTATGACTTTAATTCCAGGTAAATCTCAAGTTCAAGGTCAGCATGGTCTACAGAGTCTGTTCCAGGGCTGCCAGGGCTACACAGGAAAAAAAGAAAAAAGAAAAAAAACATATGGTTCTAAGCCTAATAATAAAGCCAGAACTTTATCCCACTTTTGTGAATCCAAATCCAGGGCTCTTCTCACTAAGCTGGCATTATTGGACAGGAAATAGCAGTGACCTCTATTTGGCCAGAAAACTCTCTTGCATAGGATATTACAAAGAGAGTTCTGGGAATGGTAAAATTGTATCTGGGAGGTTTTCTGATGACCTCCTTGTCTGGAAAGAGTGTTCCTGTATCACTACTCTCCCCAATTTTGTAAAAATAGGACAAGAGGTATAATTAGTATAGCTTCAGTCAATGTTGAGTTATTAGGGTGATAATGACTGTCCCACCTGTCCTAGTTTCCTCTCCCTGAGGAAGCCTGTTAACAAGAGCACTTCTCTTTAGCAGTCATTCAGAGCTTGGGTCTCAAGATGTTTTCCTGAACCATTAAGCTGTTTCTAATTGAGCTCTTATTATTACTCGGTTTTACTTAGGTGTTTATCATGTTTACCTGCCTTCTAAGATTCTAGCCTTGACCATTTTCTCGGACTCTGCCTCTACACCCAAACCTGTGGGCCCATTATCCTTGTTAGTAACTGTCCCAGATCCTGCACAGTCAAACACTGGCGTGGTTCTGTGGCTACTGTAAGGACTCTGTAGTCTACAGAGGGAGGAAGTCAATTGTCCTGATTGTTTAGTCTGCTTAGTATAATGGTGACCTTAGAGATAGAACAGAAGCTGGGATGCTGGGGTTCCATTGGTTCTTTTCATCGTATGGAACAAGAGCTTCCTAATTCTTAACCTTGGATCACTTTGTGTACATCCCTATTGTACCTACTTTCAAGGCTTAAAGAAGCAATTGTACTGTTTTCTCTGTCTGCCAGGTTCCCCTGGTTCTTAGGACATATGAATCAAAAGTCTAGTGATTATAGAAACATCCTGAAACACTGTTGGATTAAGTACAACAGGGAATCTTAGAGGAAGCAGCCTAAGTACACAGAAGTTTGGGGCTTGCTGCCCTGGAGCTCTAACTTCTCTGTTAGAGTAATACCCTGGGGGTGGTATTCACAGAGTCTAGAGTCAGCAGTGGCTTCAGTTCACTCACTAGAGTTAGATGGGTATGCACATGTGTGTATATACGTATAAGTAGTTGGAGTGAAGAGATACTGAGCCACCATTTTTCTGGGCGTGACAGTGGGACCCTGGAGAATTGAGTGCTTCAGAAAAGCAGCACTAATGAGGAGAGTCTAGGAAGGAAAGTAGAAGAGGCACACAGATCCTCATACATCAGTTACCGAGGCAATGGTGTGTTTCTGCAACCCAACATTGGGTTTGGTGAAGCCATTGAGGCTTCACCTGTGATCTGCTGTCAGCAGAATTTTCACTCTTCTTTTTCCTCTTGGTAGACAATGCTTTGTGTCCTTGGGAGGAGGAGGAAACCTCTGAGCTGGTAATCTGTGGGAGGATTGTGTGCTCCCCCTCTAACCTGTAGGCAGCTTCTGTGTAAAAAACGGCCCTGAGACTGCCAGTCCTGGATGAGGCTTGGGCACCTTTACCTGGTTTGGCTTCTGCCTAACTAAAGCTTTTTGCTCATCGGAAACTGACACCTTGTGTATAGATCGCCCTTCTGGACTCTTCCTGCTCATGGTTCACTCCCTGCAGCCTTCATAAAGAGTGCATGTTTGTCACTGGTTCTCTGAGGTTTAGTCACTGCTTTCTCCACTCCAGCTTTCTTTCCCCAGGTCCCAGAAAGAGTTTTTGGATATTTTTTAAGGTGGCCTCACTGTGTAACCCTGGCTTTTTTGGAACTCTCTCTGTAGTCTAGCCTGCTTCAGACTCCCAAATGTTGAGACTAAAGGTGTGGGCTACCACACCCCAGTTCTTCTTCTTTAATGTCACCATTCTCAGGTATACAGTTTGGGGACTATCACAAGACTGCAACTGTCACCATTGCTATAGTTAGTTCATCATCTTCAAAAGAAACACCATATCTGCTAACAAATTACTGTTTAACCTATGCATAAAAGTTACACATATTTTTATGGAGTATCTAATGTTTTCAGTGCATGTGCAAACTGTACTGTTCACATCAAAACAAGCCCTTCTTTCTAGTCTATGGAGCAGTAACTTGGTTCTCCCTCCATCCGTCCCTGGTATTGACTTTTGTTGTTGTTTCAAGTTCTGACAGAGACTTTTTATTTAATTAAGATGTGTGTGCATGTGCATCCATACCTGTATATACATGCCATGGCTTGGTACCGTGCTTGAAGTCAGGTACCTTTACTCACTTAGGCCACCTCACTTGACCTTTAATTTCAAATTAAAAATTTTGGCAAGGGGTATGTGTTTCCTCTGTCTCTAGTAGCCTATTTAGAAATTCTGAGACAGGGTCTCATAGCTGAGGCTAACCTCCAAGTATACCAGCCTTTAAGAATTCTCTTGCCTCACACTCCCAAGTACTGAGATTATAGGTGTCAGCCACCGTGTCATCTTTTCCTGTTACTCTACTTTCTCTCTCTTTGGATTTTTCCTAAGCTGGGCATTCACAGGAATCGATTTATAGCATATATAGCATTTTATGTCTGACTTTTAAAACCCCAGGTTGCTCATTATATGTGTAGTCTCTACATGCTGCTTTAAAGGGAACTAGGTGGTCATCATGTGAAGGGCATGGCCCATACAAGCTGTTTTCCTATTGAAGATACTGGGGTCCCAAGTATGGATTTATAAATGAGCAGGAGAGAGTTGGACTGAAATTTCTTTCTAGTATTTCTTCTTGGTCATCCTTGGCCCTCTCTGGCATACATTTTATCATTTCACCCTTCAGTGTTTGCATGCACCATATGTGGTACACCTTGGAGAGGTGGGAAAGAGCCAGGCCATGTGGACCTTGTTTGTTGGGAGAAATGCATGGGACTGTGGTGTGCCTGTGATGACAGTTAGTGGCTGCAATCATGCAAGAACGCTGCCCTTTGCTAGAACAAGCCTTCCTGAAGTGGCCTTACAGTATCACCCACAAGCTTTCTGAGGAGTACCTAGAAAAATAGTAATACTGTATACTAAGATTTAACATATTTAATTCCAACAAACCTAAATGAGAAAACTGGATTTCAGTATTCTGTTTCTCTTGATACATGACATATCCAACACTTAAGCCCAATTTATTTAGATCTACTTTTATGTGTATGAGTGTTTTGCATATATTTATGTTTTGCATTCCATGCATACCCGGTGCCCATGGAGGCCAAAAAAGGGTATTGGGTTCCCTGGAACTGAAGTTACAGGTGATAGTGAGTTGCCAAATAGGTGATGGGAACCAAACCTAAGTCCTCTGCAAGAGCAGCCAGTGCTCATAATTGTTGGGCCACTTCCCCAGCTCCACAAGTCCTGTTCTGACCCTCTGTATCCAAATCTTCACACTTGCATCCAGAGGTATATTTTATTTGAGCCTGTTCTTCCTTCTGTAAAGACCTCTGAACCAGACAAGGCAACCACAGTTCCATGGCTTCTGGCTGTATTCCTGCTGTAAAGTTGTAAAGAGATTAGAAACCAGGCCTTCTGTGGATAGGATCTCATGTCTCCTCTTGCAGTCAACAGGAAAGCTGGCTGTGCAGTCACATCTCTGCTAGCCTCAGAGCTGACCAAGGATGATGCCATGGCTGCTGGTCCTGCTAAGGTGCCCAAGAAAAGTGATGGAGTCTCCACAATCCTTGAAGAAGCCAAGGAGCTGGTTGGCCGTGCAAGCTAGGCTGGGCTCTGTGCCATTGCTGTTCCTAAGTGAAGCCCAGACTGTCTACCTGCAGCATGTGCCTAAATGGTCAAGAGGATGTCCCTCTACAGTGGCCACTCCACCTTCTGACCCTGTCTTTCTGGCCTGTTGCTCTCTCAACATCACATACAGCTTCAGCTGCCTGGAGGCCAGAGGAAAGGGCAGTGCAGGGGTGGCCTGAGCCCAGCCCAGCCAGCCCTGGCTGTGGTATTACCAAAGCAGGGTCCTTGTTTGCTGCCTTAACCCTGTCTCCTCCATGATATCCAGAGGTCCTGGTCTCAGACAGAACCCAGCCTGCTTTCTCAGCCCCTCTTTATAGTGGGGCTTCCCCTAGGTCAATCTTGCTGATTTGTGCTTTTCTTTGTGGTGTCTCTGGCCCTGAGAATAGCATGGGACTTATGAACCTTTCACTGCTCTCACCTCTGCTCCCTCCTGGCAGTTATTTATTACTAGTGCTGTGGCATTGGGAGCTGCTTCTGCAAAAGCAGGAAGCAGATCCCACCCTACCCCACTTTCCTGGGAAAGCTCTCCCAGGCAAAGGGTCTCAACCACTCTCCTTGTTCCACTGTGGCCCAGTTCTGAGCCATAGGCAGGTAGCTAGGGCATAATGACAGCGTGGGGCTCGCCCCCTGCCCGCTGTCATGCTTTATGCCCTTGCTCCCTGGACCCTCTGCACCAGCCCCCCAACTCCACCCTGCAACTGAGCCTCCCTCCCCCATACCTTCCCCAGAGCTTTGGTGCATCTCATTTGGAGTGTGGGCTGTAGTGTGACCATCCCAACACCTCACCCCCTCCATCCAAGGAAATGGGAGGTGGAGCCTCCTGGCTGAGAAATTGTTTTGCAAATGGATCTATTTTTATATGAAAAAAATTTTTTAAGAAAAATATCTTTGGTTCCCTTCCCCCTCCATAATAAAAGAGGCTTTGATTCAAGCATTCCTGGGGTCAGTCCTGAACATGGCCTAGGTGCTGGTCCCATCCCTCATGACTAAACCCTGAAGCCAAGGCAGACCCTTCCCTAGCATCATTTCTGGGGCAAGAGAACTTCTCTGGTTGGGCTGGGCCACACCATAGAGTTGCAAGAATTCCAATCCTATGCTTTTATGAATGTATTATCAAGCCAAATGTGCAGATGCTAAGTGGACACTGAGAAGTGGGCACAGGGTTGCCGCCCCCCCCCACACACACACACACTATATATATAAAGCAATGGGTCAGATTGGGTGGCCCAAACCTCAGTAAGCTCAGATTCTCTGGCTTAGGGTCACTTTCTTGTTCTCCTTAGCCCCTTTCAGCTTCCCTTCTAAGGCTACAGAGAAGGAATGATACTGTCCAGGCTTGACAGAGAATTAGAATTGCCAGGGCATGGGGGGGTTAGGAATGCAAGGGCCAGTGCAGGGTGCCCCTGTGGCCAAGAAGGATGGTTTGGGTTGCTAGAGCTTGTGCTGAAGGAGCAGTGGCAGCTCCCGGCTGCTTGCTTAGAAGACTGATGTAGGTTCTGGTTCTTCCCAAGCCACCTCCTTGCTCTCTGACATTTGGGGCTTTGACCCTTTTCTTTTTTAATCACTTTTGCTAAAATGCATTTAATTTTTTTTTTTTTTTTTTTTTAAGTAGAGGGGACAAAATGCAAGCCCCTTGCCTTTAGGGCTTCTGGGATGTCATCACCTCCAGTTTGATGAGTTTGGTTCCTCCAACTGTCAATAAAGCATTGAAACAGCCTCGAGCCTCCTTTGTAAAGCTCTGTGTTGGTTCTTTTCACTCTGGTGGCCTCCGCTGTAGATGACTTAACAGATCAGTCAAAGCTAACTAGTCTGGCAGTCATGAGCTTGGACATGGTGAAAGCGTGTGGTTGGCCCCCCTTTCAGGGCTGTGTCCTCTGTTTACTTGAAGCTTCTTCCCACACTGTGACCCTTTGACTTGGAGCCCTAATTTTTATCTCATGTCCAGCTCCACACTGTCCCAGCATCTCCAGATGCTGCAGTTTTCTGGCCAGTATCTCTAGGTCTATCAAGTTAGGAGGGGCTTACCCTAGACTGGGGTCCTGAGACTGCCCAGTCAAGAACCGCAGGCCAAACACCAGAGGACTTTCTACTAAGCTGTGCTTGCCAAAGCAAGTTGTAACCCCCACTAAGACACCTTGTTGGGCCAGTGATAGATAAGGTGGGTCCTTGGACAGCCCTTTACTAGAAATTAAAAAAATATCCCCTGGGCCTGTGCAGCTGCCACCCGAACGTGGCAGTGGCCGGAGGTGTGGGGGTGGCTACCTGCCTCTAAATCCTAGAGGCTGTGCACTTCATTTCATTTTGGGGGGCCCACACACCAATTAGGGGACCAACCACAGCTGCTCATTGCCCTGCCGTCTGCTGTTTTGCCCGGAATAGAACCAAGGTGCCCAGCACCCCGCCCTCCCCAACACTGCGTTCTGAGAAAATCCTCTCTCAGCAACCTCACACACCACCACCCTTCCCACGCAGTCAAAGTCGCCAGGAAGGTTTGGTTTCCATGGTAACCGACCAGGAGGTGGCAGAACTGGTAACCAGAATCCAAAAGAGGAAATCCAGAAAGTGCTCTTCTGGCTCTTTCGATGGCCATACTCTCACTGAGCCACAGTCCTGAAAACTTGTGGGTCTGTTTCTGTCAGCCCTCCTGACTTCCGCACCTGCTGGGAGCTGCAACCATCCGGGAGTCAGATTAGGAAACTGAGGGGGAGTGAAGAGAGACCGCAGAGAAGGGGGAGGAGGGGACTGGGTTTCTGGGCCGGCTCCTTGTGCAGTTCCTTTGACTTCCGTCAAGAAAGGGACGGGTCCTCCAATTAGGCTTTGCTGTGTAAAAAGAATGGGGAAATTTTCCAGGTAAAGAAACTGAGGCCCAAGGTAAGAAGAATTGGGTCTTTAGAGAATTGCTTCCCTGACATTCACTCCCACTGTTTTCCTCAAACCTTTTAGGCAGCAGCCGTGGAGGGGGATAGGCGAAGGAGAACCCGCCCTCCTCTGGACCAACCCCCTCCGGCTGGAGGGAGGTAGCTAGCTAGTGGGGAAGGGGCGGGCCCTACATCCCAGCAGCATTTGAGTTCCCGCCCCCACTCGCTCGCCTGCTCCCCCTCCCATGCAGGGTCTCCTTTTCTGCCTGGAGACAGCACTGAGCATAAATCTGCGCACTCAGTTGCCCAAGCACGCAGACTCCCCACCCCCACATCGGACTCTCAGCGACACCATCACGAGCACCATTTACAATCCATATATCAGAGACATCAGGGTATCGGAAGCATGTGCGCCATATTGGACAGCCATGAGGACTGCACACACATACAATTCAAAACTATCAACGTGCTTAGTGACACAAAATGACAAACTAAGACCCTTTGATCCTATTATTCAGGACAAACCCCTCTTGTATGTATGTTCCATTGCAAACAGAGGCAGTCTTTCAGAAGAAACCTTTTATTTTTTATTTTCGAAGAAAAAAGCCATATAAATATTAGAGTATAAAACTTGCGAGAGATATCAGAGGGGGGATGGGCAGGAGCTACGTGACTATGCGAAGAGAAGCTTTTATAGAGGAGTCAGTACAGGGAGGGGTTGCCGCAGCATTGTGGACACAGCACAAAACAGCACGGGCCTTGCAGGCAGATTGAGAATCAAGGACAGACGGCTGTGCACAGCCCACCGCCCGCTGCCCACTCGCCATCACGTAAAAGCACACCACATTACACTATTGGCTATTCTACACCAGCCGGGGGAGGGGGCTTCTACACTACTGTAAGGGCTGGGGCAGAGGAGGATGGGCAGAGGAAGTTCTATGCACAAGGAGGCACTGGGGGGCTTTAACCAGTCTCTGGCCACTAAGGGGCAGCCTGGGGACCTGGGCAGTGGCCTTCTGAGAAGAAATGGCACCTGGTAAGGTGGAGGCCAGGGGCTTGAGGACTACAGGAGCCCAGTGGAGAAGCCCCATCACTGGCTGAGACTTTATGGCCACTCAGTCCCTTGTTCTAGCTCCTTGACTCAACAGGGGCCAAGAATGGCCTGACTGGGCCTCCCTTCTAGGACCACTGACTTTTCCACCAGAGGCACCTCTGGAGTACCCAGCACCCACAGAGGCCCCTCTTTCCTCTCTAGTCCTAAATCCACTTGGAAGTCATCTTGGACTGAAATGCCAGCTTAAATCCATTGGTCCTGGTGGCTCAGCCCAAGCCACCCAGGCTGAACTGGGGTGGAGTGGTTTGGCCTGATATTTGACTATGGCTAGAATTGAGGGATTGGGCCAGTACCCTGGGTACATACAGAGCCCCTTGCAAGACCCTGATAACGGGCTGTTTTGTCCACTGCCCCACTCCCGGAGGTGTACACTCAACTTCCCTTCAGTTTACCACCCCCTACTGTCTCCAGACATGCAAAGGAGTCTCTTCTTTGAGGAGTAGGGAAGTCACAGCATGCAGTGGGAACATCAAACAATGAAAAACAAAAGACTGGTCCCCAGGCATTGAAAAGAGACTTGGTAGCAAAATGCCTTCCCAAAATCCAGCAAGCATCAGTACCAGGGGGATGGTGTGACTGTGTCCCCCAAAACTTAAGCACTGGTCTCAGGCTCTAGAAGGAAATAAGACTGGTACCAAACCATGCTTTGGGGGGAAGCTGAACTGAAGGAGAGGCCAAAAGGTTGTAATATTCTCCCAACTCTTCAGAACTAGGAGCCTGCTTAGGTTGCCTGTCCCCTCAACAGCCCAACTACCTTGCTCAAGAGAGGGTCTGAAGGGATGGGTGGGGTGAGGAGAGGAAGGCAGGATATGGATGGATGAGCCTGACGGAGTTGGAAGGTGGGGAGTTCCGCTGTGACAAAGAAAGTGTGGCACGTTTTTTGGGTGTGTGTGTGTCCACACTAACCCTACTACCCATGTGGGTACAATCACTGATTGGATAGGGGGTCACAGCAGAACTCTTTGCATATTCAACCCCCTAGGGCACAGAGAGGGGGTGTTGACTTGGGCACTTGTTTCCCAATGGGGAGCATGGCCTTGGCTCCTACCAGTGTCCTGGTGTGAGCCTTGAACTTCTGAGGCCTGGGTACAAGTAAGGACAAGCTGGACTGGCTGGGGAGGGAGGCTGCCCGGTGGCTTAAGGCCTGGCCTCCACATTACTTCTTCTCTTTCTTGCCCGACTTCTTCTTGTTGCCATTACTGCCTGCTGGAGCCTTGCCGTCTCGCTTGCCACCGGCATTGGTCAGTGTGGCATTGCTGCCAGGGATGTACACATTCTGGCGGTAGTCAGGCACATGCTGCAGGGTGAACTGGGGTCCGTAGCGAGCGCTCAAGCCCATGGTACCAGCGCCCCCTCCCAGAGTGGAGCTCCCATCTGCAGCTTCTGCAGAGACAGGAAGAGCAAATGGTTAGATGGGCTCAGTGATTCCCTTACACAGCAGTTAGTGAATATCCCTAACACATCCCAGGACCTGACCGCTGGGATACAGGCAGTGTTGATGCTCAAGGAGCAACCATTCCCGGCTCTTTCCACCTGTGATCCTCAGCAAGTCTATCTCGCCTCCCTAAGCCATCTATTTTCTAATCTTTAAAATGAAGGTAATACAGAGTATCCACTTTGGGTAAGAATTAAATGAGAAGATGCTTCTAAAGTGCCAAGGATATTTTGGTGTGTGGTAAATGCTCAAAACATGCACTTTTTCTACGGCTTCAAATACTTGATCCTGGCTTCTATACTGGACCATGCTTTGTGCATTTTCCTTTGCTAACCAAGGCCTGGCACAGCACATGCCCAACAGTTCTGCCATTGATGTATATGCAGAATGTTCTTTCATTTGTTTTTGTATATATGTCCATCTGTGTGGTGCTGGGAATTGAACTCATGTTCTTGCACATGCTAGTCAAGCACTCCCAAGCTGGACTACTTACCCAGCCCAACCCTTGGTTTTGTGTGTGTGTGTTTGTTGAGACAGGATTTCTCAGTGTAGCCCTGGCTATCCCAGAACTCTGCAGACCAGTCTGACCTCGAACTCCAAGATCCACTTGCCTCTGCCTTCCAAGTGCTGCATTTAAAGGTGTGAGCCACTACTAGACAGTTCTTGTTTAGACAAGGTCTCACAAGAGGGTGGTAGTGGGGCATGACTTTTGGAGGCAGAAGCAGACATATCTCAGAGTTTGAGGACAGCCTGGTCTACAGAGCAAGTTCTGGGACAGTTGGGACTACACAGAGAAACTTTGTCTTGAAAAACAAAAATCAATAAGATGGCCTCACTGTGTAGCAGTAGGCTGGCCTGAAACTATTTAGACCAGGCCTACCTCTGCCTCCTGAGTACTGGCTGGGATTACAGATATGTGTCAACATGCCAGCCCAACAGAAGTATTCCTCTTTTTCTGATCTGCAACCCCAACCCCCAGTGCTAAGGATCCAACCATTGGCCTTACACAAGCTACCCTGGGATCAGATCATTGGGAATCACAGTGATCATCTCCTTGTATAAAGAGCTGGGGGAGAAGTCAAAAGTGACAAAACACAGGTAGCACAAACTAGAATCCTTTAGCCTCTGTCTCCTGAAAACTGAGATTATAGGCCACACCAGACCTGGCTGCAGTCACTTCTTGACAGTGTTTGACTGCTGCCTCTGTAGCAAGCACATGTATGCATGTGTGGACACTTAAACCTCAATACAGCACTCTGTCAGGCATGGGGCTCATCCTTATTTTATAGAGTAGAGGGCCAAGGCTGGGGGGAGAAGGCCAGTACCAAGTAGGAGGTGTTATAGTGGGACTCCATCTTAAGTGTATCAAAGTGGTGGAAATAGGTATCTTTACCACTACCACCAACTCAGACCACATCCCCTCTCTGGGGACAAAGAAATGGGCAAAGGAAGGTTGTGCCCCTCACTCCAGAAGGAAATGATCCTGGAAACAGATATCTTAGGTTCAGCACAGATATGAGGATCAATGCCTGAGGCAGGTGCCACTTAGGCCACTGAACAGAGGAAGAAACTGGACCTCAGAGTGGCACACTTGCTTAAAACGCAGGTTCCTGGTTTGCATGGCAATGAGATCTCCAGATGATTTGAGTCCACATTAGCAGCTGAAGAACAGAAACACCCATCATGGGGGGTCCATGAGGATTAAATGAAATAGACACTCAGTACTCTGGCACTTGACAAGTGTCCAATGAATGCTAGGCACAGCTGCCTCCTCATCATCCAGTGTGATAGCCGGCCCTCTATACTCTGACTGGAACTGGTGGTGAGGAGGAGATGAGAGTTTGACTCCCAGATCCCTAGATTCCCAGCTGGAGGCTCTGAAACCCTCTATGACACACACACACACACACACACACACACACACACACACACACACACACACACACACAGTCTGACCAAAAGCTGGAAAGTTTACCACCTAGCTGCTGCCTCCACCCTAGACCTTGGAGACTAGAGAGGGAGGCTAAAGCCAGAGAGGCTGAGTAATTCTGGGACATCAACCAGGAATTGAGAAATAGACTCAGGAAATACTTTCAGTTCGGGTAAGAGGGGAGGCAGGAGAAAGGAAGAACAGAGATGTGCCAGGGTCTGTCAGCCTCTGCACTCCAGGGTCTGGGTTTTTATTTCCAGTCCCCAAAGTCCTGACTGGAGCTGAGGGCCTCCTGGGAGCAGGCCTGGTAGGAGGGAACAGCTGCCCCCTCCCATCCCCCTGAACCCTTTCATTTGCTGACATTTCCCTAATTAACTCCAGGAGGTAAAGTCCTCATGGCCCAACCCTCCCCTCAAGCTGACAGTCTTCTCCAGCCTGGGAATGGAAGGGGGCAGGGCCCAGATCCAGTTTCAAAGAGCCGGATTCCAAAGTGATTTAAGGGTCTAAGAAAGGTAGGGGTGGGTGGGTGAGTGAGGTGTGTGTGTGTGTGTGTGTGTGTGTGTGTGTGTGTGTGTGTGTGTGTGTGTAGGAATGTGGGGGAATGGAGAAGAGCCTGAGCAGAAGACAGGAAGTGAGTGACAGGAGAGTCTGAAATGGATCAGGAGGGAGAAATGGAAGATACTTAAGGGGCTGTGAGAGATCTCCTCTCAGGGCCTATATCCCCCAGCTTCCCCAACTCTGAATTTAGCGGGCAAGAAGCTGGATAGCCAATCTTCTAGTTCAGAGACTCCAATGGTCTTTCTATCCTATCTCCCAAGACTTGGCCTAGGCAAGGCCCAGGGTTTTCTTTTAGTCCCAAAGGACTAATACAGAAGAGACAGGATCTCTTCAGGCTGGAGGAGGGGTGCTGGCTTTTTGCCAGCTCCAAACTTATTACCATCTTCCCTGGGGCCCCTTAATATTACTAGTCCAAGCTAGACAAAAACTCCACAATACCAATGGCCAGAGGTAACCAAGGAAGCAAGCTCTCTTTGAAACTAGCACAGCTCCAAAACCACAGCCTCCTTTGGGTGCACCTCCCCCAAGTGTTTATTTAAGAGCCCTCTCTAGAGTCCCTCCCTACTCCCCTCACTGGGCTAGGCTCCAGGAGCCTCTCAGGCTCTGAGACTAGGAAGTAGGTGTGAAAATAAGAGCTGGGCTTGACCCTGCCACCTCCACCCCTGAGTCTATTCCCCAGAGCCTCAGGCTCAGCCTTGGATCAGGTCCTGTGTGGGCTGGATCTGGGTGCAGCCCTGACAGGGGAGCATGCCTGAGGCCATGGCACTACTCCAGGGAGACCTTCTGGGAAGGTTTTGGGCCATAAATACTGCTTCCATGTCTGTTTTTAGCATCTGGATTTGGGCTGAAAAGCCTGCTTTCTGGCCTTAGGGCTCAAGGCCACAACAGCTAAAAGACCTGTTTACTTCCCTCAAGAGCTGGACCTGGCACCTCCCCAGGCCTTGTGACTACAACTGGCCTCCCAAGGATCTCAGTCCTGTCTCAAGAGATTGACAGCTCTGTTATCTTTTCCTCTCCTCTGCCCTTAGGTCAGAGGTCATAGGCAAGGCATCATTCACTCTCAGAGACATCAAGGGTAAGATTAAAAAAATCATAACAAGTAAAAATATATGGTTTCCAGCTATTTCTGAACTTTGGGTAGATGACAAAAATTTTAATATAGTTTTCCCTTGTGCAACAGTTTAAGATGGACTTATACTAAAATTGTATATAGCCAGGGCAGTGGGGAGGACTCCTTTAATCCCAGGGGCAGAATCAGGCAGATCTCTGAGTTCGAGACCAGCCTGGCCTACAGAGTCCAGAGCAGCCAGGGCTGCACAGAGAAAGCCTGTCTAGAAAAAAAACCAAAAAGCAAACAGCCCCCCCCCCCCAATTATATATTCATCTAAAATTTATATTTAACTGGAAACTCTAGATTTTATCTGGCAACTCTAATCAGGGAGAATAATGGGGGGGGGGGGATTCAGTCTTTAGGTCCTGTCAGTTAAGGGAGAACAGGCTAGATCTAAAGGCCAAAGGTGACTGGAAGAAAGGACAGTGACCCTGGGGGCAGAGCTAAGTCCCAGCTCTGCTGAATACTGGGAAGCTCCACATCCAGGTGAGTGCAATTTCACATCCCTCTGCCAAACACAGAGCATCAGAGATTGCCTCAGGAGAAGATTAGTTGAAACAAAGCCCTAAAAGTTTGCCTAGCAAATATCCTGCCATGATAGTAGGAATATTTCTCTTGACTTTACCTATCAGTACCCCAGCTACACCACACTCAAGAGCACAGGTATGGATTCAGGTGTGAGTGTGTGTGGGGAGGGAGGAGGTGCTTAATCTTCTGTAAACTTCACACAGACTCCATTTTCCTGGGCCAGAATCTAGTCCTTATCAACAGGTGTTAGATTCTTTTTCTTATAATTTATTCCATTTTAATTTAATTTTTTGGATTAGACTACAAAGTAATGAGTTCCACGGTGGCACCTTCATACATATATGAAGTTAGATTCTGATTCTGGGATGTGCTTGCCCAGCATGTATAAACCTCCAGGACCTTATAAACCAGGCAAGTATCACACAGCTATAATCCCAGCATTCAGGAGGATCAGAGATTCAAGGTCATTCTTGAATATGAATATGGAAATCAACCTGGCTACATGAGCCCCTGTCTTCAAAGAAAAATGATTCTCTCTCTCCTCTCTCTCCTCTCTCCTCTCTCTCTCTCCTCTCTCTCTCTCCCTCTCTCCTCTCTCTCTCCCTCTCTCTCTCTCTCTCTCTCTCTCCCTCTCTCTCTCTCTCTCTCCCTTTCTCTCATCCCTGCAGGTCAATAAATATAATGACTAATCAATTATATACTGTTACTATAATCACTGTCTGCCAAGCTATGCTGCCTCCTGTTTGACCTCTAAACAGCACAATGAGACCTATAAGTATTTCACAAGTGAAAGTGAGGCCCAGAGGGGCTTAATTTACCTAATGCCTCAACCCTAAGTGGGAACAGCAGGATTTGAACCCACATTGGCTTGCTCCCAAAGCCTGTACTCTTAAGTGTTAGTGAACTGATTCTGCTTGTCCTGCAGAGGACCCTGTGAGTCTTCAAACCACTGGCTGAAGCAATGGCTCTTTCCCACCAGGCTCTTTCTTAGCCTCATAGAAAAACTACAGTCCTGATCTGGAGGCAGGAGGAGCAGAAAAGAGTGGCCTATCGTAATCTATGGGGAACACCCACTAACGGGGTCTCACCCATGCCTCTCCTTCAGTCCTCACAATAACCTGGTGGGGTGGTTGCCCATTTTCTTGGCTGAGGAGGCAGAAGTTTAGTGAGAACAGATCAGCGGCTCCAAGACATGAAGCTAGTGAGTATAAGAGCCCTGGTGTGACCCAGGCTGGCCATTCCCAGAGTCAGGCTTGCCTGTCTATTGTTTGAGGCTGGATCTTGCTTTGTAAACCAGACTGGTCTCAAAATCAGGTGTCTGCCTCCATACCCGGCACACGGTTAGCCTTAACCACATCAGTGGATTCCTTGCTCACTCTGCTCTAGGCATTTTAGAATCTCACAATCCCTTTCTTACCCCTTGACCTGGAGCTAGGTCCTGGAAGATCACCTGATCTTCCAGAGCAGGTTTAATACCTCCCTCCCTCCACCTTCCAACCTCTCACACCCATGGGTGCCACTTACCACTGGCAGAGGCCAAGATCATGGCTTGCAGCATCTCTGTATCAAACTGGTTGTTGGGCCAGGTGCCGGTTTCATCGCCATTTTGGGAGCTGGGGAGACAATGACATGATCAGTGGTATCCCAAGCTTGCCTTGGTCCTCCCCCCCCCCCCAGCCTCTTTTCCAGGGTTCCCAAATCTAGTGCCTTATCCCCACCCCATGACTAAGACCTGTTTCTGAGTGGAGTAATACATAATCCATCATAATTCCAATGACTCCATTCTCCAGGCCAACTTTCTGCTGTCCTCAGGTGCACTAGATGAATGCCATCCCTCCATCCCTCAAGATAGGTTGTGATCTACTTTCTGTCATCAGTTTCCCAGGAAGTTACCTTTCAAGCTCTCTCTTGCTGATTCCCCAGGATGTCAACTCACATCCTTTGTTTTAAGGATGTAAATAAAATATGTCCCAGGGGATTCTAAAATTCACCGGGGCTGGGCTAGGGCCTGTGTGGTCCCGACTGCTCCTTTAATACACTGACCTCTGTGGCTTGGGGATCAGCATCAGCCTTCTCCTGAAGCACTCAGTAGGAAGCCTGAGCACCTGGGCTTCATTAGGTCACTTGGAAGCACTGTGCATTGAAAACATGAAGTGACTCATGTTTTTAAAACTATTGAGTGCTAAGATATTGCAACTCATTGTGCTCAATGTGGACCTGTCCCATGGTGACAGTGTCTCCTTCCTTCCTCTCTGTTTCTGTCTGTTGTGTTTTATTTGTTTTCGTGAAAGTCCCAACCTCAATTTGGCCTACAATGCAAATAACTCATGTGGGCCTCAAGCTCAAAGTAATTCTCCTGCCTCAACCTCATGAGTGCTGGTATTACAGGCATATATAACCATACCTAGCCATCATATGGATTTTCAAAATTAAATTATTCTAGTTTGCAGGGGTGAGGGAAGAAACCCCACACCTATTTTGCCCCCCACACATCCTGCCACACATTGGCACCATCTGGCACAGAGAAGATCCCCTGGTAAACAACTCCTGCCTGGGTGGGCCTGGTGCATATGACTATAATGCTAGAACTTGGGAGGCTGAGACAGGAAGATTTTTGAGTTTGAGATTGATCTGAGCTGCATAGAGATAAATTGCCTCAGACAAGTAAAGAAGGTTGTCTGAGTGTGAAGAGCGGAAGCGTGTGTTTGTGTGTGTGTGTGTGTGTGTGTGTGTGTGTGTGTGTGTGTGAGAGAGAGAGAGAGAGAGAGAGAGAGAGAGAGAGAGAGAGAGAGAGAGAGAGAGAGAGAGAGATCCTGGAGGCTGAGGGAGGAAGATTGTGAGTTTAAGACCTGACTTGGCGATAGAGTGCTTGCCTAGCAGAAAATAAATAGATAATACCGCTTTATAAGACTGGAACCTGTGACGGACACTTGTAGTTCGAGCACAATGGAGGCCCAGGTGGGTTAATCAGTTGAGTCCCAATGTCAGAGGCGGCCCGGGCCTCACCCACACAGAGAGAGCGTGTTTCAAAAGAGATGAGTAAACAAAAGGGAAAATAACCATAATGTAGAAGCCTGGGGACACAACTTTTACCAAGAGAACAAACAGGAATTCTGACAAGACAGATGTCAAAAGCTGCTAAAGGACAAGCTGACATTAAGTGCTTCCTGATGTAGTCAGTGGGAAGTCCAAAATACCACCCAAGGGATGTTCCTGCTGGTCTGTTGCTTTATGTTGCTGTGCAGCCAAAACAATCAACAAAGCCAGGGGGCTGGAGAGATGGCTCAGTGGTTAAGAGACTACTCTTCCAGAGGACCTGGGTTCAGTTCCCAGCACCCACATGGCAGCTCACACCTGTCTGTAACCCTGGTTCCAGGGGACCTGACACTCATCATAGATCACCAGCACACATAAAACAAAACAAAAAACAGAGTCAACAGATCCAGACTATGGGCCGTTAAAGGACACTGGTCAGGATGGATACCTTAAAAGTATGTCATAAAAAAAGAAAAACAAAGTAGGAGGCTGTTCTGATTAACACAGAAGAGACATGACAAATGCAATTCATGCTCCTTGATCAAATTCTAAATTTAATTTAAAAAGCAGATTAAAAGGGCATACTGAGAGCACTTGGGAAGGTTTGCTAGTGAACTGTGTCTTACAATGTGAACGTTAAAATCTTCAAATATGGCCATTATCTTGTGATTTTATAGGAGTCCTTAAAGGTATACACTGTCAAATGTTGTGAGGCCTATGGCTCTTTTACATGGTTCTCAAGGACACTGTGCCTGTGTGTGCAAGTGAACAGAAAACTTAAGTTGTTGGGTTTTCTTTGTGTGGGTTTTTGTTTTGTTTTTTTAAAACACAAGAATATGTGTACTTTACCATACTATTCTTTCAACTTTTGGATAGGTTTGAGACATTTTAAAAATTAAAGCCTGAGAGGTTAATGCAAGTCACCTAGGAAACAGAGGATGCGGAAGACAGTTCTCCAGGCAGCACAGGGACTGGGGATGGGTGACTTTGTCCTCAGCTCTCAAGGCAGGGGACAGGCATATCCATGTCCGGAGGAACTTGGGCAGGGAGTGGGGTGAGGGGTGAGGGTAGTGATGTACAGGTTGTGGAAGCAAAAGACAAAACAAAACAAAACACCCAACACTTTTGCTTCTCCCTCGGAGTTCTGGGAAGCTCCTAAGGTGCTTAGAAGCTACATTGCCATGGTGAGATTTAACTATGTAAAACTCACTGCTCCTGGGCGAGGATGGATGGTCCAAGGGTCCTCCTTAGAGGACAGGAAAAGTCTTTTGTCTCCATAAAACCCAGGAATCTTCAGTCCTCTCTGACTGAGCTCAGGGGCGGATGAAGGTATGGAGAGAACACAGAGGTAACTCAGGGCAGGACAATGCCCTGGCAGTGAGCAGTGCTCAGGATGGGATAAAGGTGAGTGCAAGGGTGGCCTGGGACTGTGACTAGTGGGCTGACAGGAAAATGACAAACAGGTGGGCAGGCTGCCAACTTTGTGCAGTTGGACTAGAAATGATGGAGGGGGGCGTGTTTCTGAGCCCTGGACTTCTAGGGTCATGTGTTTGTCATCAGTTTCATCCTTAGAACCACCCTGCAGATAAAGAGCCTGATTATCCCTGACTTCCCACGGATGAAGGCCTTCTCTAGCAGATGATTCAGGGGGCTCGTCCAGGATTTGAAACATGAAGGAGATGGGACTGTGATCAAGACCCCATTTCCCAAGCACTCATGCACTCTGGTTATCCCTGTGTGGAGGTTGGGGCCCAGGATATATGGGCTGGACTGTGGTAAAATATTCCCTGTGTTAAGCTAAGAAAAAGTGAGAAACCAGGGAAAGCCACACTGACAACAGCCTGCACTTAATTGTGTTAAAATGTGAAGGAATGTTTATTGAGTTAGCATAGCGAGAATCTATTAACACCTGAAGATATACATATTTATCCATATGAGGTGCTGTTATGCAACACAGAAGAGACTTTTGAAGAGTTTCTACTGATATGGAGGAATTCATCGGACATGTTACAAGAAGGAAGAATAGGCGACTGTAACACTGGAAAGATGACCTCAAGTCCAGTCTTTTTGGTTTTGTTTCTTTTTTTAAACTGGTAAGAAATATAACAGTTGACTAGTAATGAAAGTTCTTATTCTGGACAAGTTTGCCAGCTTTTTATAAAGAAGCTTATGCATGCTGCTGGACTATAGAAATAAAATGCTTAGAAAGATACATATGAGATGTTAATGACTCAATGAATGGACTGCAGCCAAAGACAAAAATGGTGGAAAAGGATTAAGAGGCTTAGGAGACACCAAAACAAAGCAAAATGCACACACACACACACAGACAGACATACACACACAGACACAAATATACAGACACACAGACACACACACAAACATACACACAACATATGCACATACACACACATACACACACAAAACATACATACACACAGACACAAACACAAACATACACACACAAACACACATACACATACAGGTACACACACAGATGCACACACATACACACACAATACACACACATACACACCCACACAGACACACACATGCACACACACAGACACACACACACAATACACACACATACACACCCACACAGACACACACACATGCACACACACAGACACACACAGACACACACAATACACCCACACACACATGCACACACACACACACACATTGGTTTTTTTTGAGATATGGTTTCTTTGTGTAGCCCTGGCTGTCCTGGAACTCTTTCTGTAGAGCAGCTGGCCTCAAATGCACAGAGATCCATCCACCTGCCTCTGCTACCCAAGTACTAGGATTAAACATGTGAGCCACTACCACCAGGCTAAAATGCAAATTTTAACCTTCTCTTAAAAAAATTTTTAAACTTCATTGGCCTCAGAGCTCCTGGAACTGGAGATACAGACAGTTGTGAGCTGCCATATGGGTCCTCTGGAAGAGCAGCCAATGCTCTTAATCACTAAGCCATTTCTCTAGAACTATTTTTTTTTAAAAAAAAAAAACCTTTTTTCCAGACAGGGTCTTTATGTAGCCCTGGCTAACCCAGAACTCACTATGTAGACCAGGCTGGCCTCAAACCTACAGAAATCTGCGTGCTTTTGCCTCCAGAATACTGAGATTAAAGACATTCAACATCATATCTGATAAAAACAAAACAAAACAAAACAAAACAAAAAAAACGACAGGAAAAATCCCAGATGAAATTGTGTAATGCTTTGGATTTGCTTTGTAATAATTCAAGAGGGCACAAGCATGGGGCTCTCAACAGTATAAGACAGTGCAGTGAGGCACATTGTCTATTTTCATATGTACATTTTTTTCTGTATAAAATGTTAGTAACTGGATGCCAGTAGTGCACCCTAGCACTGGGGAAGCAGAGGCAGGTGGAGCTCTGTGAGTCAGCCTGGTCTAGAGAGTGAGTTCTAGGACAGCCAGGACTACACAGAGAAACCCTGTCTTAAAAAGCAAAAACAAACAAACAAAATGTTAGTTCTTTCTGGATTGTGGGAAAGTTTCTCTTTTTTTTTTTCTTTCTATATCTCCTGTTTTTCTATCTGTCTTGAGCTATCCAGACATTCTGGGAACTGAACTCTGGCCTCTGGCAGAGCAGCAAGTATTCTGACCCATCTTTCCAGCCCTGAGAATGTACTATTTTATGGGGGGGGGGGGTTATTTGTTTGTTGAACAACTGCCTAGTCCAAGAGACAGTGGGGTGGGGGTGGGGGATAGTGTCTCAGAAGAGGAACAGAAGGATCCCAGGTTGGAGAAGAATAATATAATGTGGAACCACAGAGGAGAGCAAGGTGGTACCAGAGACTCTGGGAATAGGTGCAGAGCAAGACACAGCCCAGGTTACAGCCTGAAAAGAGAAACAGTTTGTTGAGCTCAAGGATTGAAACAGTAGCTGTGTTGTGATTGGAAGCCAGAAAGACATCCCGAGAAGGCACAGTGTGGGAAGGAGAAACATACAACCAGCAAGAATATGGCTCTTGCCCTTTTGTCTGGGCAGTGTGATCTACTGCTGCCTTAACTTCACCCTGGATTACTGAAGAGTTCAACACTGGCCCTGCTCTAAACTTGATGTGGTTTAGAAGGGCTGGCAGACAGTGGGCAGAGAAGCAGTGGAGGATTACAATGAATAAGAGAAATTGCCTTTCTTTACTCTCATTTCAATATACTTATCAAAATGGCAGCCAAAAGAAAACACCCTGTCGTTCATTGTGAGAGGCCTCCCCACACAGACTTTGCATAGGTTCTTCCTGCATCTGGAATTTTCTTCCTTATTTTCGGTTGGTTGACTTAACTCACCTAGTTGCCTTCTGATGTCTTTGGGCTCTCTGACTAGGTCCCCATGGCATGCTGTCCTTCACAACACTCAACACACTGCCAACTCCTTGAGGTTGGGGACCACCTCTATCCCATGATATACGGGCTGCATAAGATAAATGAATGCGGGAGGAAGCTGCCACCGCTGGATCACACCCTGATGCTTTTGCTACATCTTGGCCACTTTGAGGCTGAGTCAAAAATGTCCAGCTGCAGCAAACTAGCTATAGGAGGGGACTCTCCAGTGTCTTTTCATCTCCCTAGAGCTCTGCAATGGACTCCAGGCCACCAAGGCCTCTCACTGATGAGAAGGGAGGGAGCTGCAGCAAGGAAGAAGATGCTCCCCAGGGGTACGTGAGAAATAACTGTTGGGGCTTCCAAGGTTAGCAACAGCTGCGGCTTCAGGGCCAGGGTCTTGGCTAGGTGAGCTGGTAGCAGGAGCAAAATAGCACAGCATGTCTCAAGCGGCTGCAACTCAACTGCCACCATCCTGGGAACACGTCTTTATCTCCTCTTCCCTATTAAGCTCATCCTCTTCCTGGATGAACTTCAATGACTTGTAACTAGAGGTTTTTGTTTGTTTGTGTCATATAATTTGTTCTCCACTTTCCTCTACAGGGACGGGACTGGAAACTTCAGAGTTTGGGGAGGATGTCTGCTTGTTCATTCTTACAGGCATCCAATGCCTGGCTCACAGGAGATCCTCAATAAAAACTCAACGAATGGGTATAAGCACAACCTACAGAAGGCTGGCAAGGCCAGCAAGGAAAAAGGAAGCAGCTAGGGTCAGATCGGGACCAACAGCAGCCCCAGCCTTTTCTGGCTGCCTTTAAGGGGCCTTCTAGGAAGTGCTTTGCATTCCTGACGCTGCTGACAAGCCTGCGCATGCTTAGGAATTGGCTTCTGCCTATACTTAAGGCTTCTGGATTCTTGCTGTAGCCGGGGCTTGGCCCCTGAGGAGAAAGCAGAATGGAAGCCCCTAAACTCACCATTTGAGCATGCGGGCAAAGATAGAAGGGGAGGGAGCCCAAACTCTGCTTCCCTCCCTGGATTGACACTTCTCAGCTCCTAGCTCCTGCCTAGCAGGCTGGCCCAGATCCCATCCCACGCCCCTCAGACCAACTGAAGGTCTTTCTGCTGAAGTCCACCCTCCCCTCCCCCTACAGGGGGTTCCTGTCTCAGCAGGAATTTATAGGGGATTGAAATGAACAGCTGGGGCAGCCAGGGTGGGTGAGGGAGTGATGGAGGGCAGCTATCAAAGGCTCTGACTGTGAGGGGTGGGGGAAGCGGCGCCTGGGTGCCGGCTTGTCCACAAATGCCAAGAAATGGGGCACAGGGATTGTGTGTGTGTGTGTGTGTGTGTGTGTGTGTGTGAGAGAGAGAGAGAGAGAGAGAGAGAGAGAGAGAGAGAGAGAGAGAGAGAGAGAGAGAGAGGGAGGGAGGGAGGGAGACAGAGAGGGGGAGGGAGGGAATGAGAAGCAGAATAGACAGACTGAATGACATAGTGAGCTTTAGAATAGAAAGGGAAGGAGAGAGAGAGAGAGAGAGAGAGAGAGAGAGAGAGAGAGAGAGAGAGAGAGAGAGAGAGAGAGAGAGAGAGAGAGAGAGGATGGAGCACAGATGGACAGCCACGGTGACACAGAAAATGGTTGGAACAGGAGTGAAACAGAGGACAAGGGGCAGAGAGAAAGGAGAAGAAACAGTCTGGCACTAGGAAGAGTTGAATGTTCTTCTTGTTCCTTCCACCTTTGTTGAGCACTGAGCCTCAGCAGGCACAGTACTGAAGAGGTGCAGACCAGGGCAAGAAGACACAGATGTGAGGCGTGGAGGAGAGACAGGCAGGGACCACAAACTGAGACAGAGACTTTGGGGAGGGTGCAGGCTGGAGAAAGAGGAAGCAGAGACAAAATCTGGGAGGCGGACAAGGCAGAGCAGGTGTGGGGTCAGGAGGCAGCTGGGGAGGCAGGCTGAGGGAGTCTGCCTTGGTCCTTCCTACAGTTTTCTATTTCTCATGGTGTCATGAGAATGTCTCTTTTTTTTTTTATAGGCAGGACCAGCTCCAGCTGTGCAGTTTCTTTTTCCCACAGCTGAATGCTCTCTCTTTCTCTCTCCCTCCCTCGCCCCTCCCTCCCTCTTTCCTTCCCTCCCTCTCTCCACACCTCCATTTTTCTCCATGGTTCAGGGAAGGTTCTGACTGAACAGCCTGCTTTTCTCTTACCCCACTTCCTCCAAGTCCAGGCTAGAGCTGGGAGAGAATGTAAACAATGGATGGGTACGGAAAGCCCTCCTCACCCCACCCCTGTCTATCCCTGGGTCGCGCAATCTTCAGGAGATAGGAAAGTGCGCATGTGGCTGGGAGAAGGAAGGAGTGAGTGGGTGAATTTTGCTTCCAAAATAGACGGAGTAGGCATCTCTTATTCCTGGGGTCTGTGTAGCAGCCTCCAGGACACAGAAGTCTCCTTGAAATCATGAAACGAGGGAAGAAGCCATTTGTAGGAAATGCCGAGACCTCCCCTCATCTCCTCCCACGTCATCACTGAGAAAATGCCGCAGAGAAGACGGTGGGCTGGAGATTTTTGTCACCTACCCGCTTGTGCCGGGTCTCTGGGCTTGAGAGAAACGCCAGTCGGTGTTGGGTGGGGCTTGCTGTGGAGAAAACAGAAGGAAAGTGGCTGAGTACCCAACAGCAGCGAGACCTTACCGAGCCCCTGGGGCTGGGGGTTGGGGAGTGGGGGAGGGCAGGCACATCTCCAAAGGTGGGGGTGGGGAGAACCAACCCAGAGATTAACAAAATACTTCATCTGAGCACGGTCAATAAGCACAGATTTCTTTGCTGAAGAAACGGATCCCTTTTTCCTGTCCCAGACTCAGAACTTCTGAGCCCAAATTCAAGGCTGGAAAGTGTCTTCTGTGGGACTGGGGGAAAAGTGCAGGAAAGCGCCCCCTCCTCAAATGGCGGAGTGGCTTCACCACGACTCCCACCAGTCCTAGAGAGGAGCCTTTCAGTTCCTCAGCTGGGAACAAAAGCATCAGCTGGAGCAAGATGGCTGCTGCTCTGGGTAACCCTTTTCCTGCCAAGATGCGAAGTGACACATTCAGAGGGACACCTCCTCCAGGCCCTTGCTCTCAAAGACCTCTTCCCACATCTAAATACATTATTAATTTAGGAGTCATGCCAGTCTGGGCCCCAGAACTTCATGCCACACAATGGCCCGTGACCAAGGAGATGAGAACAAGGCAGCTCTGTCCAAGGCAGGGAAAATGGCTGGGATGGAGTCCAGAGGGACCACATCCGATGGTCTCCAAGCACAGCCAACCAAGTCTCCAGCACTTTTAAAGAGCTGCTCTGTAGCCCTCTCTCCTGCCCAGCTTGATGTGTGGGGCTCTGTCAGCCATAGCTTAATTCCTAAGGTCCTTAGATCCTTCCAGAGGAATCACATGTTCTCCTAGAGTTGAGTCTTTACCAGTTCCTGGGTTGTGCTGGTAATTAATTCTCACACAGGTTCCCAGGGGAAGAGAGTGTGAGCATCTCATATTACACTGGGGAGAAGGAAGACCCAGGACTTGCCAATGACTCACAGTGAGATTCACAAGTGACAGCAATGTGAGTGGATACCCACAATCCTAAGGTTCCCTGCCATGAGCACCATTCCGAGGCAGCTAAGGAGGGGGGGGGTGCAGACCTTCAACCACTCTACCCTTTGACAGTAGAATGTCCATGAGGATGCAGGATTGTGACCTCACAGGAAGTCTAGCAAAACTCTACTGAACTCATATGAACCGAGTAGGAACAAGTTTTTTCAGTGAGTGCTGTGAGGAAAGGAAGCCCCAAAGTCTTTCTTCATATTCGAGGTCCTGAGGAGGAAAGAACATTATCCCATCTCAACCTATCAGATACCAACCATCTCTTGTTAGACTTTTACAAATTCTGAGGGCCAAGCTACTCAAAACACACGCTGAAGTTAAGACCACCTGGGTTGGACTCTCTATCATTTATTTTAATCTGAGTGACTTGCTTGACCTCTGTGAAGGTAACTACTGTTAGGTTAAATACCCAGGACATAGAAGGGACAAATGGAATCCTCTGGGTCTTTTGTCTGTTTCTATTTTGTTTGGCTCTGTGTGTAGCCCTGACTGTCCTGGAACTTACCTTGTAAATCAGTGACATTCACAGCAACTCCTGTTGCTGCCTTCCATTGGATGCCATTGGCTCTTTAAGGAGTTCTGTAGTAGGGCTCTTTCAATCAGCTATTCTAAGTATCTGAAGATGTTTCAAAAATATAAATCTCATAGAGCAGAGGCAGGGTTGGAAAGCGGACAGACTTTGAATTTAAGCCTTCTGAGTTTGTAAAGATATGCTTTTACCATTTCTGTTTCCCCGGATAAGAGGGCTACCTCTGGCATCTGGTAGAAGCTGTGGTTTTTCCATCAGTCAGAGGAGGGAAGATTGACCAAGAGTCTCGGGTACTCCCATCATTCTCCCTAAATCCTGACCCTAGATAGCTGGGTACATTTATGACGACGACGGAGCCAAAGCCTACTTTTGGATCCCAGGAGCAGGGGTTCCAGGCTCCCACTTGTAGAGAGAGGAAAGGGTCACTGATGCCACCAGAGTCCCAGGCCTACAGTCCTAGGACTGCTTATTGACCAATCAAAGCCCTGCTTATAAGAGGGGCACAGGTGTGAGAATGAAGGGGCTCCTTACAGAGCCCCACACCCAGCCAGACATGGGGCTAGAAGGGCCAGCGTCACTCCTGACTTTTGGACTCAGCTCAGGATCTTAGGGACAGAACCCTATCCAAAGGGCTTTAAGGGAGAATTGGGGAGAGACTCCTGAGCCCTGGCTTGATCCTGGACAGGAGAGACCTGGGAACCTCACCAGGTATCAGTAAACCGTGAGCACTTGAGCACTTCTGGGGTGGCCCAGGGGATTAGTTGGGGAGGAAAGGCCTGGGTGTAATCAGCACCTAGGACAACCAGCCAGCCCTAGCCAAACACCTGTAGGCCACTGTGGTTGTTTGGGACTGTAATAAGTAGAGTTGACATTAATGATGAAGAACAAATCGCGAGAGTAGGGAGAAACAGAGGAGGAGCATTGCACTGGAGCTGGCAAGCCCAGGAGGTTGGCAGCATGAGTCTGTGGTGACCTCCCCAGGGACCCCAACATCTGCTGGACCAGAGTGAATTCACCAGTAGAGGTGTAGGGCACCAGCCTTTTCTGTATGGGAACAGGAGTTGAGCCCACTTCCCCTCGCCCATAAACACCATTGCCCCTGGATGCTCAGAACCCCATCTCTGACTCCACCACTCAGATTGTCCACATTCAAATGCAGTCAGCTCAGTGCAAACAGAGTGCAAGATCAAAGCCCCTCAGATGGTCGGAGCAGCTTCTCCATGGAGCACCCAGCCCTCACCTGGCTCTGCTCCCTCAGCGTACTAGAGCAGGAACGCAAGGCCTCAGGTTCCAGCGCCAGGGCTGAAGGCTGCTGAACGCTGAGGGGCCTGAGGAAAGTGAAGTCACTGCCGTCGGAGGCCTGTGAAAAGCACGTCCTGTAGCAATGGCTCTGTGAGTCTGTGGGCCGCAGGGTTACCTCCATATACTTTAGTGTGCCATCTGAGCTCACTTGCAGATTGGGGCTGGACTGCTTATAGAACTCCCTGGAGGGTGAGTCCTGGCCCCTGCAGCACTGGCCCCCACCCCGGTCCCCATCTTCATGGCCCCTCAGACACTTAGCTGACATGAAAGTGAAGGTAACTAAGGATAAAAGGCTGACAGCTGCTAGAGCCACAATGAGGTAAAGGGTGAGGTCTGACTGCTCAGGGGTGTGTGTGAGGAAGTCACTGGAGTTAGTCATTTCCTCTGCATCCTCATCCTCCAGAACCAGCAGTACTGTTGCTGTGGAGGACAGTGAAGGGTCACCATTGTCCCTCACAAGGACCACCACCTGTTGTGTATCAGAGTCTTCCTCCAATAAGGCCCGGGCTGTGCGCACCTCACCAGTGTGAGCAGACACAAGAAACAGTCCAGGGGCTGTGGACTGTGGTAATAGAGAGTAAGAGAGCCATGCATTGTGACCTGCATCAGCATCCACAGCTGTCACCTTGGTGACCAAAGAACCAGGAGGAGCAGAGCGAGGGAGACGTTGAGGAGCTGAGAGCTCCCTGCCAGGTCGTGGGTGCAGCACAGCTGGGGCATTATCATTCTGGTCAAGGACAAACACATGGAGAGATGTGTTAGCATGCAGTGGGGGAGAGCCAGAATCTCGAACCCCCACCACAATTTGAAGCATCTGCAGCAATTCATAGTCAAAGGTCCGCTGGGCAAAGACTCGTCCATCCTCGGGGTTGACATATACAAAGGAGGAGGCTGGGGCTCCCTGAATTTGATTTCCTACAATAGAGTAGGTGAGGTGGGCATTATCTCCCGTGTCTGGATCTGAGGCAGCCACAGTACAGAGGAGAGAGCCAGGTGGCCGATTTTCTGGGATATAAGCAGTGTAGAGCTGCTGGGTGAAGTGGGGTGCGTTGTCATTAACATCTGAAATGTTCAGCTTGATGGTGAGGTGTGTGTGTAGGGGAGGTGATCCAGCATCGCTGGCCAACAGGTCAATGATATAATGGGGCGTGGTTTCTCGGTCCAAAGGCTGGCTGGTTAGCAGTGAATAGTGGTTTTCAGAAGGCTTGATCTGAAATGGTAGGTCTGAAGATATAGCCAGGTTCACCTCACCATTCCTACCTGAGTCTCGATCCCGCACATTAAACAACCCCACTACTGTGCCCACTGGTGTGCTCTCTAGGACAGGGTTGACCAACGATGCCAGTAGTACCTCTGGAGGATTATCATTAGCATCCCCTACATCCACTTGAATCACACAGTGACCCTCCATGGCTGGCTGTCCCTGGTCTCGGGCTCTTGCATGAATTTCATAGAAATTTGACTCCTCAAAATCTACTGGACCCAACACACGGATTTCTCCACTGCTAGGATCCAAGCCAAAAAGATTCTTTACTGCTTCAGATGTATGGTCTCCGAAAAAATAGTCTACTTGGCCATTGGTGCCTTCATCTGGATCAGTGGCATTGAGACGGAGCAGCAGTGTACCTGGGGCTGTGTTCTCTGGGAGTCCCACACGTAGAACTGAGGACTGGAAGGTTGGAGCATTATCATTGATGTCCAGCACAATGATGGAGATAAGGCTGGTCCCTGAGCGGGCTGGGGTTCCCCCATCCACAGCTGTGAGTACCAGCTGATGCCTTGCCTGGGTTTCACGGTCTAGCTGCTGCTCTAGCACCAGCTCTGGGAACAGCTTCCCATCTTTCAGGGTCTTCACATTCAGAGAGAAGTGATTGTTGGGGCTTAGAGTATAAAAGCTCACAGTGTTGGTGCCCACATCTGGATCCTGAGCACTATCCAGGGGGAATCTGGCTCCTGGGGCAGCAGATTCTGAGATTCGCATCTCTCGCTCAGGAGTGGCAAAGGTAGGAGAGTTGTCATTGAGATCCAGGACCTCTACCTCTACAGGAATGAGCTCCAGGGGGTGTTCAGTCACCACCTGTACAGGCAGCAGGCAGTTAGTGCTGGCTCCACACAGGCTCTCGCGGTCAATCTTTAGCTTCACTGCCAAAGCACCACTTGTCAAGCTCAGGGAAAAATAGCGCCCGTTCTCCTCAGAGCCCAAGCGCAGTCTACGGCTCAACAGATCTGTCACCTTTAAGCCCAGATCCTGAGCAACATTACCCACCAAAGTCCCCGGCTCAGATTCCTCCACCACTGAATAGCGAAGCTGCCCAGACACCCAGCCACAGCAGCACAAGGACAACATATACAGCACTTGCCATTTCCCAGCGAGCTGTGGGGATGCCATAGGCCCCATGACCCAGAAGTCCCTTCTTGGAGAATAACTGTGCTGTCCTGTCTCCAAGGTAAACCAAGCGCTTGGAAAGCAGGAGCTGAAGTCTCTTATGTCTCCTTCCAGCCTCTTAAAAACTGCTCTGAGGTTTGCCTGCCTGCAGCCTTTCTTAGTCACCAACTGGCGGGGGTGGGTGGGGGAGGGGAGTTAAATGTAAGTGGCGCTAGGGAGCTGGAGGAGGAGAGGTGGGCAGGGAGAGCAGATCTCCCACCCCAGCTCGAAGTTTGATTGGCCAAAAAGTCTGTCTGCTCTTAACCAATTATAAAGTCTCCCCAGTCCTGGAAACCTTGGGAACAGTCGATAAAAAATCTGTGTCACAGAAGCCTCCTACCTCCCCACTCATTCGTGCCGCAGGTTGATTCAGCCCCCCCCCCCTTTGGCAGTGAAGTGTGCTGGCTCAGATGGTGCTCAATGGGGAAGATTAAAATGGTGCAAAACTCCTTAATGTTCTGTCCCAGCAACTTCCTGCATGACTTCAGAAGCTTCCACTGTTTTGCTTGAACCAACAAAAGTTTGTCCTTGTGGAGACGGAATGCCCACGTGGTGTGCCCTCCCCACCCCCATCCTGCTAAATACTCCTAAAGCTTTGCCAGGGCCTTCCAAAGTCTTGCCCTGCTCTCCTGAGGCCCTAAACTCAGGATGTGAACAGAGCACCATAGTTTATGGGAAAAGGGAACATCTCTTGGGCTGATCTAGGCTACTCTGGAGGGTGACCAGAGGCCAGAAATGGCCTCTAGGCTTCATAGTTTTACTGAATTAACACCCCCGCCTAAAGATTCCCAGAATGTCTGTCTCTGTGAGTTCTTTAACTGTGAAACAATTTTCTGACACTGAGTGACTTCACCTACTGCTTCCCCCAAAGGCAGTAACAGATGCACCCTCCTTCACAGGCTTTCCAGTTTACTGTCCCAGTGGGGAATCTCAGGAGTCCCAGAGGAAGATCCTTGTTAACACTTTTATCTGCACCACTCTCCTCCCTTGGCAATTTTTTTTTTTTTTGGACTCTGCTATCTTTTTAAATAAACAGTTCCCTTCATTTGGGCTAGAGAATATTAAACAACAGGGGCCAAAGATTTTTAGTCTACCATCAAACAATTTGGAAACAGTAATCCAGAGTCAACATTCTCAAGAAGAACAGAAGGGGCCCTGGGTTTAGGTGATTTCTTGTCTCAACCCACAACTGTGCATGATACTTGATGCTCCTACATTCCATTAGCAAGCTTCCACAACAGCTTGGTTCTTGATAACCAGTTAATTTATTTCTTACTCTCAAATGTGAGTACTATTCACTCCAAATTCTAATATATGTTCATTACTCACCCTAAGTTCCAATCTATGGTTATTAATCACTCCAAGTTCCAATCTATGGTCGTTACTCACCCCAAGTTCCAATCATCAGTCAATTCAGAAAACACTTGTAGAGCACAGCATTTACAACATAGTTACTACTCACAAAAATGGTGACATCACTTTGGGCTCTTCCGGGGAGGCCAGTACTCTCTGGCACTTTGCCCAGCCATATGTCTGGATCACAATAACCCCCAAGCATGAGCCTGCCAAGGTCTCACCTCTAGCCCATAGAGAAGATCAGAGGGTGGACAGCTTGGCCGCACAGGCTCCCCTGCCATGGGTGCACTGGGTGACTTCACCATCATGAAGCTGTCACTCCGAGTGGGTGCGGAAGCCAAGGGTGTACAGCCATGAGAATGGCCTCCCACATCAACAAACTTGATAGGATCTTCTGACCCTAGCTGGATTCGAAGGATCCCATTGGAAGGAGGAAGTCCCTCCCTCCTCCGAGATCTGCTGAGACAGGCACAGGTGCCAGCAGGAAAGCATGTCACTCCACAGGCAGCCCCACGAAGACACTTAGAGAGCAGTGCCACGAAAGAACCAAAGGAGACAAAGCAGATTGCTACTAAGGACACGGCCAAGTAAAGAGTTAGACGGGATTCTCCTTCTCTGGGAGCTGAAGATTCTCGAAGATCAGGGACAACTGGATGAGTGTCTTCCTCTAAAGACACTAAGAGAGTGACAGAGGTAGAGAGTGGTGGGCTACCACTATCCTTCACCACAATGACCAGCTTCTGAGGTGGAAGGTCAGCTGGGATGGGAACAGCTGTCCGTACTTCTCCAGCATATCTGGAGACAGCAAAGAGACTGGGATCTGGGGCCTCCAGGAGCTGATAGGAAACCCAAGCATTGTAACCTGAATCCAAGTCCACAGCTGTCACCTTTGTGACTAGGTGACCAGCACCAACTGATGGAGGCAATGCTTGAGGGCATAAGGAACCTGGTCTGGCCCTGGGGCGTAGCACAGCTGGGGCATTGTCATTGAGGTCCAGCACAAACAGGCGTACTGTCACTGTGCTGCTGAGTGGTGGGCTGCCTCTGTCCCTGGCCTGTACCTCAAACTGCAGTGTCTGTGTTTGTTCATAGTCAAATGATCTAGTAGCATGAACAGCTCCTGTCTGGGGGTTCAAAGAAATGAAGGAAGAAGCTGACACATCTCGATTTCTGGGCTCTAAGAGAGAGTATGAGATTAGAGCATTTAAGCCAGAGTCGGGGTCAGAGGCTGCAAGGGAGCAAAGCAGGTCCCCAGGACGATTGTTCTCGGGAACAAACACCTCATGTGACCTCTGGAAGAATGAGGGTGGGTTATCATTCACATCTGAAATGTTGAGGAAAATAGCCCTGTGGGTACTCAGGGGAGGGTTCCCAGCGTCAGAAGCAGTAACCATGATGTCATAACTGGACCTAGCCTCTCGATCCAAGGGTCCAGCTGTCACAAGGGAAAACTGGTTCCTGAAGGCAGACTTGAGGGCAAATGGTAAGTGGTCAGGAATTCGGAGGCTCACGTCTCCATTTGACCCAGAGTCAGGGTCCTGCACACTGATGAGTGCCACCACAGTGCCAGGTTCTGCACTCTCTGGTAGAGTTCCCAGCTCTGAGGTCACTGTGATGTGGGGGGCATTGTCATTTACATCTAGGAGATCCACCCTAAGGCTGCAATGTTGCTCCATGGCTGGAGATCCCCCATCACGAGCCCTCACATCAAATTCATAGTAATTCTCACTCTCAAAGTCTAGTGGTCCCTGAAGGGTAAGCTTTCCAGTTGTGGGATGAAGGCTAAAGAGGTTTCTCACACGATCAGGGGTGTGACCACTGAAAGAAAAGGTGACGTTACCACTAGGTCCCAGGTCTGGGTCAGAGGCATTGAGCTGGATGAGCACCATGCCCGCTGGCGCACTCTCCAACACGCTGATCCTGTAACTGGATTGCTGGAAGGCTGGGGCGTTGTCATTCACATCCAACACTGACACCCGGAGCTCAGCGGTGCCGGATCTAGGAGGGTTCCCTCCATCCACAGCAGTCAACACCAAGCGGTAGTCCGATTGCTTCTCACGATCCAAAGGCTTCTCCAGAAGAAGCTCTGGAACTAGGCTGCCGTCGCTGCGCTTCTTGACATCCAGAGCAAAGTGCTCATTGGAGCTTAGTCTGTAGCTGCTAATGGAATTGCTTCCCACATCTGCATCCTGAGCCTTTTCCAAGGGGAAACGCTGTCCTGGCGGAGCTGCTTCCCCGATTTCCAAGTCCAACTGCTGCCGCGGAAATCGGGGGGCGTGATCATTCACATCTACGATCTCAACCTCCGCTCGGTACATTTCCAGAGGCCCTTCGGTTACAAACTCCAGGGGCACGATGCAGCTGGCACTGAGCCCACACAGTGCCTCTCGATCGATTGGATTTTTGATGAGCAGGGCTCCGCTGTCCAAATCCACACGGAAGTGTCTTTGGTTCACCTCTCCAGCGACCTGCAGCCTGCGAGCTGATAGACTCTCTGTATCCAGCAGAAAATCTTGGGCGACATTCCCTACAAAAGTCCCTTCTTGTGACTCCTCTGGGACCGGGTAGCGAATCTGCCCACAAACGTAACCCAGGTGGCAAAAGAGGAACAAAAGGGTAGCCCCCCACCAAATATCTACCCAGCTTCTCACCTTGCTGGGCATTGCTGCCATCCGCTAATGCTCTACTTGGTCCGGAGAAGCCAAAGAAGCTGACCCACCCCTAATAGCCACAGCAGCTGGAGACACCTATCTCCTTCCCCGCGCCAGGTCTGGCGCGGCTCCGCCGGCGCAGCAAGGGTTACGCGCCGTTTTTTTGCTGGTGGCGGGGTAGATTTGTCTGCCTTCCACTACCCGATTGGCAGGCAGCAGCTCCTGGGCTCAGCCAATAGGCTGAGCAGAGAATGTCCCAATAGCAGCAGGGTTAATCGTCGCAGCATTGGGAGAAACACACACACCCCAAAAAAACAGACCCCCAAATATAATAAATACCAACGTTTCTTTCGACCTTCCTCCTGCTCAACTCGCGTTTATGTCTGTGGATCGTTACCATCGTGGAGAGGCAGAAAACACATATGCATTTCCCCCTGCAACACATCGATTCACCCCGCCCCTTTTCGCGGGGAAAACAGCTACCTCCTGAGCCCTAGCAACCTGCAGCCCCGGAAAACGAGTGGCCATTTAAGACTGGTCACTTTGTTCAAGCCAGTGTTGTCATCAACCAATATTCTACTCTAAATGAGTAGCTTCCATCTCAGGCCGATCCTATTAAAGCCATAGCCCATAAAAAGCACTGCATATTCTCAAAATTCTGCTCCTCCCCAGATTACCCCTCTTTGCAGAGAGGTTTACACATTAATGAAGCCAATTAAATTTACACAGCACACGTTTTTACTGTAACAGAAGGCATAGCATAAACCAAACCTCCTATTCAGATATTTGCTACAATAGGACGCTACCATTCATGGATTTCAAGGACAGTATGGAAGTAGGTGGTGGAAGCCAGAATTGGGAGGCAGTCCAAAACTGTAAGAATCACTGTCTGGGACTTCCTCAGGACTAGATCGCATCACCTGGCAGAATGCTAATGTTTACAGAATTGAATAGCTTTCTTGAATGATAGGAATCAGCTGCCACCAACGTTGTGTCTACAAATCCTCTTTATTTGACACCTCCGTATTCATGATACGTTGTTAATTACCAACAGAGACCATTTCAAAAGAACAAGCCTTTCACTTAGCCCCAGGGGACCTCTTGTAGCTGGGGACTTAATCTCACCCCACCCCCACCCTCATTCAGACCTTTAGCAGCCTGCCTACTATCTTGCACATGCTCAGAAGCAACACATTTTCATATCACAGGTCCCTGAAAGCTGTACTCTGAGAGTAAACACACCAGACAAAGACAAACTCAGATATGAGATATGTAAATTCGTCCAAATCCTTGCCCAGATTACAAATAGCTACATAGTCCCTGCTCCCCATGATCTTCTTGACTGTGCTGGAGCCAGAAGCCAACACTAAACTCATAGGGAGAGATCTGGCTATTCTGTGTTCTTATGCAAAGGAAACAAGCCCCTCCTACCAAAAATATAAAAACAAAGCTGCTATATCCCCCCCCCAAGAGCACAATGGTGGTTTGAATGAACCAGCCTGGTCTACAAAAGTGTTGATTTCAGAATCTACTATCTCTGTGAATCATCTACCAAGTTGTCTAGTGTGGGGGTGGGGAGCTGAGTACGGAGGAGTTTCCAGCTTGATTTATTCCTGTCCCTTGTATCTTATGTCCATCAATAAGCCTGAAGACTTTATGCAGTTACTTTTCCCCATCTGCACTGCCTCTGAGCTGGTTTCAGCATCTACCAACAGTCTCAAATATTGCTATAGCTATTTAACTGGTCTCTGACTCCAACCCTAATGTCTCCCATCCATTTCTCTTATGGCTGCCAGAAGAATCTCCAGAACAAGAAAAATACTGATGGCATTTTGTGTGTGTGTGGGGAGGGGGGTTGGGATGGGTGGTGTGTGTGTGTGTGTGTGTGTGTGTGTGTGTATGTGGAGGTGTTGGGGTGGTGGTGTGTGTGGTGTGTGTGGTGTGTGTGGTGTGGTGTATGTGTTGGGGGTGTTGGGGTGTGTGGTGTGTGTGTGTGGTGTGGTGTGTGTGTATGTGTTGGGGGTTTGGGGCGGGTGGTATGTGTGGTGTGGTGTGTGTGGTGTGGTGTGGGGGGGTAGTGTGTGTATGGTATAGTGTGTGTGTGTATGTGTGTGTGAAGGTTGGGGTGGGTGATTAGGTGTGATGTGGTGTGTGTGGTGAGTATGTGTGTGAAGGGCACGGTGTGTGGGGGGGTTGGGTGGGCAGTGTGTGTGTTTGTGTGTGTGGTATATGTGTATGTGGTGTATGTGTATGGTGTGTAGTGTAGTGTGGTGTGTAGGAGGGTTGGGGGGTTGCGTGTTTGTGTGGTGTGGTGTGTGTGGTGGTGTGTGTATATGGTGTGGTGTGGTGTGTGTGTGGTGTGGTGCATGTGTGTGTGTGGTGTGGTGTGTGTGTGTGTATGTGTGTTATGGTGTGGCCTTATTAGAAGCCAGCTTAGAACAGTCAGCTTTTCTGCAGTGGTTATTTTTTTTCAGGATTAGAAAGTAAAACGACCATGAACACTCTGGCTGATCTAAGATCTACCACTTGCCTCACTTGATTATCCATCCAGACTGCTTTACTCACAACTCATAGTTCAGCAGGAATGCACTACCTTTATCTCTCTGCACGACATTTCCTATAAAGTCCCTCGTTGGCCTCTTTTCCTATCTGACAATTCAACCTTTAGCTCTTCACTCAAGCCATCATCACTACTCTATAAAACCGTGTCTTCCCCAGGCTGACGGGCTTTTCCTTCCCTTTGCCCCACCATTCCCTGGAGAACATAAAGCATACCATCTACTTCCCTCCCTTTCTTCCTTTAGACAGATGTGTCCTGGCTGGTTTTATGTCAACTTGACACAAGCTAGAGTCTTTAGAGAGGAGGGAGCCTCAGCTGAGTAAAAGCCTCCTTAAGATGAGGCTGTAGACAGGCCTGGAGGGCATTTTCTTAATTAGTGATTGATGGGGAGGGCCATCCCTGGGACTGTAGTCCCAGGTTTTGTAAGGAAGCAGAGGGTGATAAGCCATGGAGAGTAAACCAATAACCAGTCCCTCTCCAAGGCGTCCGCATCAGCTCCTGCCTCCAGGTTCTTGCCTTGCCTGAGTTCCTGTCCTGACTTCCTTTGATGATGAACTGTGATGTGGAAGCTTTAATCATATTCACCTTTTCCTCCCTAAGTTGCTTTGGTCAGGGTGTCTCATCACAGCAGTAGTAACCTTAAGGCATTGTCTTACTATGACCTGTCCTGCTTGGCCTTGAATTCAGACAGAAATCTACTTTGCATACAACCATGCCCTGGCTCACTATTTCTTTTTTCTTTTTCTCTTTTTGTATATTTATCTCTTCTGGTACCCTGTATACCATAAGGAAAGAGTGACTTTTCAACCTTTATAGTGTCTAACACATGGGCATAGTAATAAACCATGAATATTCATATTGTCATTTGTTACCTCAAAAAATACTGCCTAAAGATTCACAAAGTAGGTATTATATTTATTTATTTTTAAAAAATTTTATTGCATCGGTGTTTTGCCTGCACGTATATTTGTGTGAGGGTGTAGAATCTCTTGCCATTGGAGTTACAGACAGTTGTGAGCTACCATGTGGGTGCTGGGAATTAAACTTGGGTCCTCTGGAAGAGCAGCAGCCTGTGCTCTTAACCACTGAGCCATCTCTCCAGCTCCTTATGCAGGACCTGAAGCTCAGACTGGAAAAGAGGCTGTCTAAAGCTGAAAGAACAGTACATGTAGTATATATAGTACTATATAGTATTGCACATCCACACTAAAACAAACACAGTCTGCTTACTAGAATTGAAGGACCATAAAGCCCTAGTTCTACATATCCTTAATTTGATTTTTTATATCAGGTATGTGATTCTTCTTCTAGGTTGTTTTCTGTTTGTTTGAGTCAGGGTTTCACTGTGTAGTCTTGGCTGTCCTGGAACTCATGATGGCCCACTAGGCTGGCTTTGAACTTACAACAATCTCACCTGCATTTGTCTTCCAAATCCTGGGATTAAAGGTGTGTGCTACCATGCCTTGGTCTCCTGCTAGGCTTTTCAGCTAACTTTAGTTTTTAGAGATTCTACTTATTTTTGAGTGTATGTGTGCACCCCTGCATGAGTAATATGCAGCACACGTATGCAGGTACCCAAGGGTGGGTGTCATGGGCTTCAAATGCCTTGGAACTGTAGTTATGGGAGGCTGTCAGCTGTCTGGTATGTGTGCTGTGGGCGGAACCCAAACCAGGTCCCCTGAAAAAGCAGTAAGTGCTCTTAACCACTAAGCTCTCTCTTTGGCCCCTTTACTTCTAGGCTTTAAAAAAATAGCTGTATTGCAATATAACTGTTGTACCATGCAATTCACCTATTTAAAGCACACAATTCAATGGCTTTTTGTATATTCATCTACACTAAATTTAGATAACTATTGCTACAGTTTAATCCTAAAATATATCTGTGCCACGCCAAAGATCCAGTTCCTACTGCTTAGTTTTAGCGAATAAGCTATAATGCAGCATACCCATGATCCTAGTACTCAGGAGGTGGAGACAGGAGGATCAGGCCTGTCTGGACAGACAGACAGACAGACAGACACACACACAGAGAGAGAGAGAGAGAGAGAGAGAGAGAGAGAGAGAGAGAGAGAGAGAGAGAGAGAGAGAGAGAGAGAGAGAGAGAGAGAGAGAGAGAGAGAGAGAAGATGTTACTGCTTTAGGGAGGTTGTCTCTGCAAATGAGTCAAATGCTTGTATGTTTGACATACAAGTCATCTAGAATTGTTCTGTTTAATATTTTAAATTTTAAAGCTGGAAAGTGAAATGATAGTATTTTTGTTTTTATTTAGGCTTGGTTCAATAAGGTTGGCTCTTGATACTTAGTTCTATGAAATCAGAATGACAGTGACCCTCTGCTTAATACAATAAATGATGGGCTACCAGGTTCTAGAGCAAATGTTTTCAACTGTATGTCTTTATAGTGGAGTCACCTGGGCCTCTCCCACACCCAGGAGCTTGCTTTCCTTTAACTGATTTGAGATATTGTCTATCCCTGGGTGATTCTAGGGGTCACTCAAGTTTGAGAACATTGTTCCAGGAAAATGGTAGTTGCTTTTAGGCTGACAGAAGAGCATCCTCTTCTGTGTGGCTGTCACCTGTCCTCAGGCTTTCCTATGTGCCCCTTCTTTGCCAGCTTAGGCTGTCTTCATATTTGCTCATTTCCAAAGTGTGTTCAAGCTTTTGGACAACACAAGTACTAGTAGTAATAATAATAACTAATAACGTTTAACCACCACGACAACCAGGCACATCCAGAATAGCTCCAACAAAGCACATATTGCTTCCTCTTAGCATCCAAGAGACTTAGAAAGGAGTCTGAGCAGCATGTGGTCCAAAACTCAGTTGGTAATTGAGATCCTCTTTTGTTTAACTGCAAAACCCAGAATTGTCAGCAATAGCTGGGCCCTGGCGGCTATACCTTGGATCCCAGCATTCTGGATGCAGAGGCAGAAGAATCTCTGAGTTTGAGGCCAGCCTGGTCTACATAGTGAGTTCCAGGATGGCCAGATGACACAGAGAAACCTTGTCTTGAAAACCAAACAAATGACGACAAAACAAAAGAGAATTATCAGCAGCAATGTGCTTAGTTACCAGGTAACAAGGATTCTCCTACAACTGAGAGTGTGTCTTTGTGGGAAGCCTTGGTAGTCGCCACTATTCCGGCATGCATGGATGCTTTACCTTTCTAAGGAAAAGAGTGTCGTCCACACCTAGCAAGACACAGGGCTGGAGGAGGATTAGAAACACTAGAGGCTTTTCCACTTGGTTTCTTGTGGGCCATCTAGACTTATTTTCAAAATAAATTTTATTTTTGGTAATCGAAATGATTAGCTTTGGGTATTGTAGCTAAATTTTTGTCCTTATATTTTTATGCATTTCCCAAGTTTCCTACAATGCTCATTATTAAGGTTAGAAGATATTTGGTAACATGCCCATTATTTCCAGTAATGTGCATGAAACACATTTAAAGGATGCCTGGAGGTTTATAAATTATCTGACAATGATGTACAAGACTGTGCAGGCTAATGAGGGTTATATTTAAAAAAAAAAAAACCCAACAACAAAGCCAACAGTAGTTTTAGAGGCAGGAGGATCTCTGTGTTTGGGGCCAGTCTGCTACACAGTGAGTGAGCCAGCCTCACACAAAGAAACAAACTAACGTTCTCAACACATTAGTTTTAATATGGAAGATGTGGCAAACACTTAAGAAGTGGACAGACAAGGAGGTTTTTCCACAGACACTGGTTAGAGGTGTCCAGAAGCTCATTTCCAAAGCAAATCAAGCTAAGCTCTGAGTGGGGAGATAAAGTGTCCTCTGCATGACTGGTTAGTTGTGGTGGCAAAGGAGTGTGCTGAGGGTGTGAACTGAATCCAGAATGAGTCAAACAAGTATCCTCATCTAGACATAGGACCACAAAGCACACTAGAGTCAGCCACTTCCCCCTAAAGGCACCGTTCGATCTAGGAAGGATAAGTCAGAGTCTGGAAGTATGATCAAAAACAATGCACAAAAAACTCATTATTAGCCTTCAAAACAACAAAACAGATCCATACCTCCCTTAAGGTGGTGAAGGAATCTACAAGCATTAATGCATTTCAGAGATGACTTGCTAACTCTCACCTGTCCAGGGGGGGCGCTCTCGGCACCCAACACCTGCCTATAGAACACGGGATCGCAGCTCCGCAGCGTGTTCTGCCGGCTGGCCAGTGGGCTGGCGGCACCAGGCTTCTTCAGCAGCGGATCGCTGCGGCGTGAGTCCGTGGTGAGGTACACCTGATGGTACAGGTGCGGCGGCATCAGGCCTCCGCGCACCGCGTCTGCGTGCAAGGAGAGCCCTGGTGTTCGGTACAGGGAGCTCACTGGGGCTCGGTATAGGTCCCTAGATCGCTTCCACTTGTAAACTTTGAATATGATCACTCCCAACACTGTGACTGCGAATCCCACAGAGACCAAGATTAGAGAAAGAAGTAGATAAAAGGTGAGATTTTTATTCTGTTCTCGGGGAGCAGAGCCAGAGGGGAACTCGGCCCGGGCTTCGGGAGACTCCTCAGTTACTGACACAGTCAGGGTGGCGGTGGTGGAGAGCAATGGTTTTCCATTGTCTGAGATCAAGACTGTGAGAATTTGCCTGGGTGAATCTGTATCCTGGACTGGGCGAGCAGTGCTGATTTGACCTGTGTGAAGCCCCACAGCGAAAAGACTCTGGTTGGGGGCTCCCACGAGGCTGTAGGAGAGCCATGCATTGTGTCCTGCATCAGCGTCCCAGCCTACCACCCGTGAGACCACGTGGCCCGCGGCTGTACCTCGAGGCAGCATCTCCACCGAACTCTGGCCAGGCCGGGGATACAGGACCTGGGGGGCGTTGTCATTGCGGTCAGTAACAAATATGTTCACGCTAATGTTGGTGGCCAAGACGGGGGTACCCCCGTCGTTTACGTGAGCTGTTAGCTGGAACTCTCGCTGACCCTCGTAGTCCAGGGGCACTAAGGTTGTCAAGACTCCATTGTCACGATTTATTGTGAAATAGCGACCCACCAGCCCAGTTTCCGCTCCTGGCTCCAAGAGAAAGAAGGAAAGGCGGGCATTGTGCGGGGCGTCGGGGTCCCAGACACTTAGGTTTAATATTGGAACTCCAGGGGGGTTATTTTCCTCAACATAAACATCGTAGGAAGATTGGGAAGACTGAGGGGGATTGTCGTTGATGTCGGATACTTGGACGCGCACCGTTGTCAGAGCTGAGAGAGAGGGAGTTCCCGAGTCTCGAGCTGTGATGCTGAGGTTGTATTCTGGCACGGTCTCGCGATCCAGGGCTGCGCTGGTTTTTAAAGTGAAGTAATTCTTGAGGGAAGAAGTCAGGCTGAAGGGGAGACCCGGTGGAACTTCACAGGTCACCAGCCCATTCTCTCCAGCATCCAGATCAGTCACACTGAGCAAAGCGATGACAGTCCCCAGAGGGGCATCTTCAGGGACTGGGCTGTACACGGAAGTGACTGTGATTTCTGGAGCATTGTCATTCACGTCCACAACCTCTACCAGTACTTTGCAGTGCGCTCCTTCGGGATTGGCACCCTTGTCTTTGGCCTGGATGTAAATCTCATGGAGTTTGGTGTCTTCAAAGTCCAGGCGACCCTTGATTGTCAGTATCCCGGTTACAAGGTCTAAGGCGAATAGCTCCCGCACCCCAGCACGGTTGTGGCTGCCGAAGGAGTAAACGATTTCTCCGTTGAGGCCTTCATCCAGATCAGTTGCACGAACCTGGGCGACGCGCGTGCCGGGGGGTGCATCCTCCCGGACGCGCGCCCGATACAAAGACTGATTGAAGGCCGGCGCATTGTCATTCGCGTCGAGCACTGTGATACGAATTGGAAGGCTGGCAGAGCGAGCCGGGGTTCCTCCGTCCAAGGCTGTCAGAACCAGCTGGACATTTGGCTCCCGTTCCCAATCTAGGGCGCGCTCCAGGACCAACTCCGCGTATTTCGTGCCGTCCTCTCGAGTCTGCACACGGAGCGCAAAGTATTCGTTGGGGCTCAGCTCATAGGTTTGTAAAGAGTTGCTTCCCACATCGGGATCGTGCGCGCTCTCGAGCGGAAAGCGCGTCCCCGGCGCCATAGCCTCGCTAATCTCCAATTTCATTTCCCCGGTAGGGAAAGAGGGATTGTTGTCGTTGATGTCCTGCACCACCACTTCCGCGCTGAACAGCTCCAGAGGGTTCTCCACCACCAACTCCAGAGTTACCGTGCAGGAAGGGAGCGTCCCACAAAGCTCCTCTCGGTCCAGACGATCGTTGACGAACATTTCTCCCGTCTCCCAGTTCACCTCAAAGAACCTACGGCTAGCTCCGGACACCACCCGGAGCCTACGGGCGGACAGGCTGCTGAGATCCAAACCAAGATCCGTGACCACGTTACCCACGGGGAAGCCCTTCTCTCTCTCCTCCAGGATCTCATAGTGAATGATGGTGGAAGCCTTGGTCAAGGCGGCTAGCAGAAGGAAAACTCCCACCGTTCTCCCGGGGCTTACCAGTCCGCTGCTCCGGGCCTCTGCGACCATCTCACTCAAAAGCAGCTCCTCTGGGCGGGGTCCAGGTGGTCCCGGAGGTTTCGCAGAGAAACTTTCAGCGGGTTAGCGCTTGGGCGCTGGGCGCCGAGTCCGACATGGCTTTCTGGGCGCCGCTGATTTGTTCGCCCGCTGTTCAGTCTCTGTCTCATCCCGGGGCGCCGAAAGGGGACGGGCCCGGGCCAGATCTCCAGCGTCTTCATTGGCCGACAGCGGCACACAGAGTCCCAGCCAATAACTGCACGAAGAATGCGCTAGCGCCGGGTTCTTTGAGCAGGACACGCGCTCGCGCCAGGAACTCACTTTTCCTCTGGCTGCCTTCCAGAGTTTCCTTGTCCAGCGCTCTGCCAGAGCCAGGGGAGCAAGCCCAATCTTCGGGCGGATCTGCCCACCTCCCATCCCTAGCAGGCCCATTAAACACTTGAATCGTTGTTTTTGATCACAAGAAAGAGGAGCGATCCGAACCGAAAAGGGCACAGCGCTGACTGGGCCAGCAAATTGGGTCTGTTGGAGGGCAGAGGAGCAGCTGGACAATGAGGAAGGAGGAATGAGTATTTCTGGGGAGATTAATAATATCACTTTTATGGACCGTGGGATGTGCGTAACTTTAAGGCAAATTCTGACTTTGCTCGTGTGTGAGCTTTCCACCAAACGCCCCCCTGCCCCCCTCAACCCGTGCAGTTAATCAACAGGACCACTATCTGTTTGGTTTTTAACTCTGTCGTGAAATTTTAAAAATAAGATTAAGATTTTATTTCCTTTAAAATTGGATGTCATCAGTGTTTTTAAGAAACAAAAAGCAATGTGAAATTACCCTACTTGGTTTTTTTTTTCTACAACCGTGTCATCTCAACCGCTTAGAACATGATCTCTAACACTCTGTTATGAGATTAATGATTTTCCTAAGGTTCTGAGTTCTCGTTACATTGCTAATAAAGAAATTCCCCTTAAAGACAGAAGGGAGGGGGCAGGCCTTATGGTACCCAGAACCTCTCATGAAATGATTGAAATGATGGGTAGCAATACTCTACAAATTCATTAGAGAAATACAATGCTTTATAAATTCACAGAATGAAAACTTCTACATTTCAGATTGTTAAGTCAGCAATGGTTAGAATAAGAAATACAAGTTAGCTATGAAATGACACAGAGCTTGGCTGATTGTCTTGGACAAGAAACTAAGCTAAAGGCTTCTAGAATCCTATCCTGTTCATGAGCAGATGAGAAAGAGCAGCTTGATACAAAGTAAACCTAAATTAATGATGGAAAGCTGTGGGGATATTTTCAAATATAATAAAAACAGTCGGAGATATCAGAGGACAGACCCACCTCCTCCAGTCTTTGTTTCTTGTTTGTTTTTTCCAGACAGAGTTTTCTGTGTAACAGTCCTGGCTGTCCTGGAACTTGCTTTGAAGACCAGGCTGGCTTTGGACTCACAGAGATTCTCTTGTCCCTGCTTCCCAAGTGCTGGGACTAACAGTGTGTGCCACAGCTTCTTCTGCCTGCCTGTCTTTCTATGTCTGCCTTAAATACTTTCTTCTTTCTTCACTCAGTTGAGGTGTGGCACCACCACTCTGCCTGCCTGGGAGCCTGGAACTCCTGTAAACTAAGGTGACCCCACTCCCGAGATATTCCCTGCGCTGAGATTAAAGGTGTGAGTTACCACCATCTGATCCTCCTAGACTGACTGTGGGTAGATCCCTCTGATATCTCCGACTGTTTTTTTATTATATTTGAAACATAACCACACAGAAAGCAATCCTAGATTGGAAGCTTTGGAGCCTCAGACTCTACATGAATACCTTGTTCTTTCTGAAGGGCAACACAGTCTTGATTGCAGGCAGTGAGGTAGCCAGAAAACTTAGAAATAGAAAGTATACACAGCATTTTTCTGATTAAATGGAAAGCTATGTTCTCAGCACTAACCCATCCTCCCGCCTGACTCCACTCCACAGATTTAAAGTCAGATAATGTGGTTCGTGCTTGTAGTTCTAAGGCAGGATGATTGCTATGAGTTCCAGACCAGCTTGAGCTATATAGTGAGGCCCTGTCTCCCCTGCTTCCCCTCAAAAATTAAGACAATACTTAAGATGACAGTTGGCTAGACCACCAAGAACTGTGATAGGCATTAGCAGATGGATCTAATAGAATTTAGAATAGCTAGTTGCTATTCAAAGTGTGAGAACCAATATTATAGGCAGGCACTGGGAGAGCTTGTCAGAAGGGAAGAATTTGCACTTTACCAAAATACCTGACTGGTGTGAAGACACATTAAAGTTTGATAATAGCTATATTTGGTGGATTATTCAGAGATGTACCCATTAAATTTTTTTGGTCTGTTCACTATCATATGAATCATAATTTAGATTGTGAAAGCTTTTGAGGGGAGGGTATTGAAGGTTGAACACAAGGTCTTCTGTATGTGTTTATGTCTAAGTTACATGTTCCCCATCCCAGAAAACTGGCTTTTAAAATGTACAACATTCTTCTTAATAGTAAGGCTTCACAAAGCAGCAGACACTTCTGAGATTCATTCTCCACAGTAGGCAAGACAAACTTCTCCAATATTCAATTAGGTCATATATTTCTCACAGCTACTCCTGGACAGTAGTGTTTATCTTGAAATACAATACCATACCCTTTGTTTTTGTACCTTCATATAGAATCCACATCCTCTCTCTCCTCTCTCTCTCTCTCTCTCTCTCTCTCTCTCTCTCTCTCTCTCTCTCTCTCTCCTCTCTCTCTCCCCCCCCTCTCTCTCTCCCTCCCTCCCTCTCTCTCTCTCTCTCTCTCTCTCTCTCTCTCTCTCTCTCTCTCTCTCTCCCTCCCCCCCCCCCCCCTCTCTCTCTCTCACACACACACACACACACAGACACTGCTTTCAATGAGGTCATTATCCAAGCAAGATCCTTTGTGCCCAAGGGCCTTCACCCAGGCTGTTTTTCTCCTAGGAAAGTGTCTTTTCCCTTTTGCTTGCTTATATTCCACATCGTTTATGTCTCAAAAACAAAATACCAACTAACCAACCAAAGAAACAAACAAACAAATGGGCTGGGGCATAGCTCAGTTGGTAGGCTCTGGCTTTGATCCCAAGCACCCAGAAAGAAAATGCAAGGCATGATAGTGTATGCTTATTATCCCAGCCCTGGGGAAGTGGAAGCAGGTGAGAGTGCCTTCTTGGCTACAAATAATTTGAGGCTAGCCTGAGCTCTAGGAGACCCTATCTCAAAACAAACCACAACAAAACAAGTTAAAAACTTAAGGTTTTACTTAAAAGCAGGATCCTTTGTGGGGGATACCTTACTTTCTCCATTGAACTTAACACACCTTAAGATTTTATTTCTATTAGCTTATATTAATTGTACAATGTAGGTGGTTTCACTGTGTCATTTCTAGACACGCATGTGATGGACATTTATCATGTGTCTTTATCCTCCCCCCTTCTCCTGCCCACCTCCCCAACAGTCTCCTCTTTTATTTTTATATCCTTTCCTCTCACTTCATCTCCAGATAGCACCCATGAGAGAAAACGTGATACTTCTTTTACAGCTGGGTTTCCCCCTAAAGAAATAACAGTAAGAACTGACAAATGAGATTGCATTAAATTATTTTCTAAGGATGCATACTTCTCAATCTCAAAGAAATGAAAGGGAAAGAGAGCCCTAGGACAGAGACCAAACCAATTCTGATGGTGACTTCGGTTTCCCCACACCCACACCTAATACAGTAGTCCCTTCATGCTGTGTGTGTGTGCATGCACAAACTCATGATGAGGATTAAAGCTATTCATTCACACATGCTAAGCACATACAATGCCACCCAACTACAGCCCAGTGCTCTTCTCCCCTCTAGTTATTATTATTATTACTATTATTATATATTTGTGTGTTTGCATATGTGCTTTTGTGTGTGTGTGTGTGTGTGTGTGTTGATAGGAATCAAGCTCAGAGACTTTGCAAAAGGCAAGCACAAAAATAATTTGGTAACTTGAGAGTTTACTTAGTTTGGAACATGCACATCATAATAATGATGTGCTTGGCAGCACACACCTACACATACTATGCACATACAAATAATATGAACAATGTACCTGCCTCCCAACACAGGACCTCCACCTGCATCAAGCTGTATGTATGCCCTGTTTTGAACAATGAAGTAAATTTTTCCTTCTCTCAAATTTAGATGCATTCTCTCCTAAATTGGTTCTATGTATGTGTGCAATAAGGCAACACTATGTTCCTAAATGAACTTTTAGGGACACTCCCCAATTTAACATCTCACTCCTATTCATAACCAGGCCAGGCGCATGATTAAAATCAGATGCATCACAGAAAGGCACATACACAATACAAATAGTTATGACCTAATCTACCAATCAAAATAGAGAGCCAGCCAAACTATGTCCGTTAATAACCAGCTTCTCCTATTAGGCTCCTCATAAAAAGAAAGAAGCCCCAGGCAATAACAATAACCTGCCGCATTTGTGTACCTCAACTATGGAAGCCTACTGTTAATCTTAATAAAATATTATTTTCTAATCTGTACTATTCCTTTGATTTTGAATAAAGTCTCGTGGCTACTTTGCAGTCTGTAATGTTTTTGTTGGTTTGTTTGTTTTAATTTCATTCTTGAGTAAGAAGCTAAAAATCTGGAAACCCCTAGCCCAGCCTCTGACCACTTGGTAACAACATCTTCATACTAGCTGGGTAAGTGCTCTACTTCTGAGCCCACAGTACCAGGCCATAAATACTTTTTAAAAAACATTTATTTTTTTTTATTTTATGTGCATGAATGTTTTTGCCTGCATGTATATAAGTACACTATGTGTGTGCCTAGTGCCCTCAGAGGCCAGAAGACACTGGATCCTCTGAACTAGAGCTTCAGGTGCATATGAACTGCCATGTGGGTGCTAGGAACCAAACCCAGGTCCTCTGCAAGATCAGGAAGTGCTATTAACCTAGGCACCTTCTCTAGAGCCCCCTCAGATACGTTTAAATGTACCAACTTTCATGTTACCGTCACAGTGACCAACTAACAAACACCAGGGAATATATACCAACATCGTGTGCAGTCATTTTCTCTAGAGAGCCCCCCCAATGCTTGAGAGGAACCCGTCATCACAATGTTCTAGTCTCTGTCTTTTATCATTTCTGCTTTATAATTTCAAGACATTTTCTGACCTATGAGATGCAGCAGAAATAATGGTAAAACAGAATGTGCAGGTATCATACAGCAGAACAGTGAGACTTCAGTGTCAGAAAGACTCGGCTGGATATTACCTCCGGAGTTATTTATCTATGGAAATTCTAGTTATTTTTTTTTTCAGTATGTTTTATTCTTTTTTTGCTATTGTCATTGTTTTGTTTGTTTTTTTCAAGATAGGACTTCTTTGTGTAATCACCCTGGCTGTTCCAGAACTCACTCTGTAGACCAGGCTGGCCCGGAAGTCAGCTGGGGATCGGCTGTAGGGCACTGAAGATGGTAGACAAGCACCCTACCACTGAGCTACAAAGCCACAAAGCCTTTATCTTCACCTTCCCTTCTTATCTGTAATCCAGAAATAATAATAGTGCCTGCTGAATAGCCTCAGGGACCTGGATTGACTTCAGATCTTTGCAGTAACCTCACATGGTTATTCACATGGTATTTTAGCACCCACAGAAATCTCACACTCATACAGCCATTCAACCAACATCCTGTTTTAAAATACGACCCTCACTCCCTAAGTTTCCCCTCGTGGTTGTACACAGCCAGTCTGTGCTTCTACTCAGTCTCCAGCAACCCCATATCCACTTTCTGTCTTTGTGGTTTTTGCCTTTTTTAAAGGAAAGGAAAAAAAAAAAAAAAAGGAGATTAAACCCAGGGGCATGTTGGGCTAGTGTTCTATTACTGAAAAACACCTTAGCTCCACAGTTTTGATTTTATAATATTTTTCTTTAAAAGGAATAAGAAATTGCAGTACACTGACCTCCATAGAGAGAGCCCTGGGAAACAAGCTTCACTGAGGACAGATAAAAGTGGAACATCCTGGCCACTGGTGACGTCACAAAGAAACGAGGCGGGAAGGGGAATAGTGCCAGCAGCTTTATGAAAGGAGGCTGTTCAGCTGAAGGAAAACGTGACACATTAAAGATGAAGCTCACACAGAAAAGAGGGGGGACATCAGAGACAAAAATAGCGAGACAAAAGAGGGCGAGGAAGATGAAGGGGAGATGACGGTGGCTATGACTAAGTTGGTCCCAGCATGGCTTTTGTGTGTTTCTGGTATAAATGCCTCTAGAAACCCTCCCCCCTTTGCCAAGCACAACATGCTTTTTATTAAATTTCCCTGACTGTCCTGGAAACCCTCTCTGTAGACCAGGCTGGTCTGGAACTCAGAGATCTGATTGCTTCTGCCTCCCTGTGAGAGGATTAAAAGCGTGTGCCACCACCAACCAGCCAACACCACCTTTAAAAGAAAGGGTTTGGAAGTATGAAGCTGTGTCAGATTTATTTCTAAGCTGCCATCCCTCTACCTCTCTGGAGACAGGGCATCACTATGCAGTCCTCACTGGCCTGGAACTCCCTATATAGACTCGTTGACCTCAAACTCACAGAGATTGGAAATGCATGAGCCACTGCACCAGGCCTGCGATGTCTCTTTTTCCCTAAACAAATGTGTGTGTGTGTTTTCAATACCTATCCTAGCTTTCATAATAACCACTAACCTTACTTGCTATAGTATAGGGGTTGAAGATTGGCACAGGAATTTAAAGCAGCCAAAATTACATGGGACGGCAGTTTTCAATGTTCTCTGATGATGCTCATATGAGGTAACTGTTCTACTAGGTGAGTATCATGTCGTAATGGGGAGAAAAAAAAAGAAAACTTCAGCATTTTATGTTTCTAGGAAAATATACTTTTTGTCAGAAGGAAAGGGATTATGGAAACATGTACTCTCTTGTATCTGGCATAATGTCTGATCCAGTGTTGATTTCTTCCTCAATTCTATTCTTTCTCTCAACTTTCTCGACTAGTAAGTGGCACTTCTAGAGGGTCAGAAATTCTGAAGCCACATTTTAGCATCCTCTGCATTACCACATCCAATTACCAATCCATACCAGTGTTGCTACCTCCAAAGTGTGTATGTGTGTACCTGTGTGTGTGCATGAGCATGAGTGTCTCTCTATGTGTGTATGCTGTGTGTGTACCTGTGTGTACGCACATGTGCGCATGTGCATGTGTGTGCCTCTCTGTGTGTGTTTTATTTCACAGTTCTAGAAATTGAATTCAGGGCCTTGTACATGCTAACCAAGTAAACTATCACTAAGATGGAATCCCAGTCCAAAACAGTATATGCGTATGATTAAAAATAAAATATATACTGCCACATTCAGCTTCCAAAGTATATTTTGTTTCTAAATTTTGATATTTGTTTTTATTTTATGTGTATGATGTCTTGCCTGCATGTATGTCTATGAACCACACATGTTCCGGTACCCAAGGAGGTCAGAAGAAGGTATTGGAGTCTCTGAAACTACCATCACAGACAACTGTGAGCCACCATGTGGGTGCTAGGAATTGAACCTGGGTCCTCTGGAGGAGCAACCAGTGTTCTCATCCACTGAGCCATCTCTCAGGTCCCCAGAGTATATTCTAAAACTGTCAGCTACTTTCTCTGTCTACTACCAGCACCTCACTCAAAGCCATTTTCAATAGGAAGATAGCTTCCTTTCTGATACTTTTATTTTGTCTCCCATCTCCCATACAGAAACCGGAGGCTTACTCAATATAGGTGAATTAGATATGCATCCTCCTTGCTGAACAATGCTTTACCCTAAAACTGACTGTGTAATTGTCTGGGATAATGAAGAAAAAAAAAGAAGGAAAGAAAGAAGAAAGGAGGGAAGGAAGGGAGGGAGGGAGGAAGGAAGGAACTTGTTGAATCATTACAGCAGCAGAGCAGTTAACATATGGGTCCCTTCCTAACATGGAGCTCTGTGTGACTAAATAGGCCCCACATCCATGGCAGTACTCCTGCCTGAAAAAGAGGAGACTCTCAAAAAAAATCGCCTACCCTGGGCATAGTGGCACACACCTTTAACTCCAGCACTTGGGAGAGAGAGGCAGGAGGATCTTTGTGAATTCAAGGCCAGCCTAATGGACATAGCTACCTGTCTTAAAAATAAGAGGATTACCTGATATTATTTTAAACATTAAGTAATTGTCTAATATTATTCCAAGACTGTAGATTATATCAGAATATTTCATTCGGGGAGTTATTAAATTAAATGACTGCATTCAAGAAAAAAATTTCTGGCCAGGCCTGGCAGCTCACACCCAGTAGTCCCAGCACTTGGGAGGCTCTACATGAGGCCTGAAGGTGGATCCAAGGGTGCCTGAACAATAGTGGGTTCCAGGACAGCCTGACCTACTGAGTGAGACCTGTCTCAAGAAAGAAACCAAAACAACAGAACTGATGTGTGTGTGTGTGTGTGTGTGTGTGTGTGTGTGTGTGTCTGTGATGTTTTATATGTGTTCGTATTTCCATTAATAACATTCTAAATATCAGAAATATTTCAATATAATCTAATTTATCCATTGAACAACATGCTAAGGTCAAACAAAGAGATGATTTGAGGAGAATCACAATAAAAATAGGTTACAATCAGCTTATTTCAAACAAACATGCATCCCAATTTACACAGGGGAGAGATTGAAGGATTTGGTAGAAAAATCTGAATGTGTTATCTTAAATATTTACCCCAGGTTTATCTGAATATTTTAGATGTTTTGTTTGGAAATGGTAATCTGCAAATTTAAATAAATCATGCAATATCTTCATTCTGTCTACTTTTGGAATAAGAAAAAACATCTCATAGATATTGTGGGGGCGGAGGAGATGTCTCAGTGGTCAAGAGCACATTCTGCTCTGGCAAGGACCAGAGCTTAGATCCCATCACTGACATGGTGGCTCACACCACCTGCAATGAGCTCCAGGTGATCCTCTGGCCCCAGGAGCACCTGTACTAACCCACATACACAACGTGCACACACAGAATTAAAAGTAAATCTAAACATATCTTGGAACAACAAACAATGATGTTAGAAGTCAGTAGCTTTGTCTTTGCTTGTGTGTTTTGAAACAGGTCTCATGTGGCCAGGCTGGTTTGGAAGGCAGACTATCTCCTAAATGCTGAGATTAAAGGGTTGCACCACCGTGCCTGGAAGATTTTGAGTTCTTCATCCTCTTTATATCTTCTGAATAATTCAATTCATGCTATATTGTCGGCTTTAAGGAACAAGTAAGAGTATTTTTCTGGTCATTAAAATCTCTCTGTACTATAGAAGTTTTAGTGGATTAAAAAATAGTTATCTTATATAAGTTAAACATTTTACAATCATTTATTTAGTTTGTGTGTGCGTGTGTGTGTGTGTGTGTGTGTGTGTGTGTGTGTGTGTGTGTGTGTGTGTGTGTGTGCCTTGAACTCCTGATCCTCTTACCTCCATGTAAGTGCCAAAATTAGAGGTTTGTAACCATCATATCTCGAAAGAAAAAAATATATAAACAGACTATTAATTACATAAAAAGCTAATTAAATTCGCATGGTGAAGGATACTAATTAAACTATTTCAAGATGTCTTTTTATAATCAGATTAACAAAAATTTACAAAGTTTGACAGTTCACTTGGATGAGACTAAGGGATAATAGACAGTTTAATTTAGTGCAGAGATATAAAATGGTGTGACCAGTATGAAACAAAATTATTATACCTCCTGTCAAAGTATCACAGACATTTGTCCCTTATCTGGGAAATCACAGCAATAGGAATGTAACTGAAATAGACATAAATGGCTCAGCAGGGCAGAGCTACTGCTTTTTCAGAGGCACAGAATTTGGATCCCTGCACTCATGTCACATTGCTCACAACCACCTGTAACTCTAGCTCCAAGGGATCCAACCCTCTCTTTTGGTCTCTAAAAGTACACTGTCCTCAAATGCACTTAACCATACTTGTATAATTAAAATAATAAAAATAAGCAAGCTTGGAGATATATTCCTTTAACTTCACACTCTGGAGGCAAAGGTAGGCAGATCTCTGTGAGTCAGAGGTTTATATATTGTGTCTCAGGACAGCCAGGGCTACATAGTGAGACCCTGATTCAAAATAAATAAAAATTAAAAATCTTTAAAATAACAAATCTTTAAAAATATACAAACATACATGGGTATTGGGTTATTAATTTCAAAATTATTATTATTATTATTAATCATTATCATTAGGCTTTTCAAGACATGTTTTTTTTTTCTATATAACAACCCCGACTGTTTGAAACTCACTCTGTGGATCAGGCTGGCCTCGAACATACAGAGATCCTCCTGTGTCTGCCTCCCAAGTGCTACAGCTGCAAAATATTGGAAGCTATTTAAATGACAAATTATAGTTGGCCGAACACACTAAGATAGGTGCATATGCAATGGGATTTGTGAAACTATTTTAAAATGAAGACCCTTCTGAGTTGAAGTAAATTGACTTCTAGGATATATAATTTTTGCTTTTGATCATGTGGAGCAAGCTAAATCACTATAAACAATAACAGCAAACCAAAAGGAAAGAGCCAACTTCTGCGGGTTCTCCTCTGAACTTCATCTGCCTCCGCCTTGAGTGCTGGGATTAAAGGCATGCACCACCACCTGGCCCTGCTCTGTCTTTTCTACCATCCCCTTTCTGTCTCTCTTTTGAAATATGCAGCCCAGCAGGCCTAGAAGTCACAGAGTCTAGCCTGCTTCTGCCTCCCAGATGCTGGGGTTAAGGGTGTATGCCACCACACTTAGTGTCTATATTACCTTAATCTTAAAAAAAATCTTACTTTTAATAAACTTTTCCAAAGTTCATAGGCTGGTCTTATTTATGGGATTTCTTCAGTCCCATCCTTCTAAATCAGTGGTTCTCAACCTTCCTAACTGTGACCCTTTAATACAGTTTCTGATATTGTGCTGACCCCACCCTTAGGGAGTCACAACCTACATGTTGAGAGTCACATCCTAAGCATCACCTGAGTGCATTCATTTACTTCCCACTTTCCTTTTTCCTTCAGCCAAAACATCTTCTCATTTTCCTTCCCTGCTGCCTCTCCTCCTCCTCTTCCTCAGTTTTTCAAGACAGGGTTTCTCTGTGTAGCCCTGGCTACCCTGGAACTAACTCTGTAGCTCAGACTGGCCTTGAACTCAAAGATCCATCTGTCTCTGCCTCCTGAGTGCTGGGATTAAAGGCATTCACCACCACCGCTTGGCATTTTTTTTTTAAAAAAATCTATTTAATGTCCCTCCTTTGCTCTATCAACCCAATACTATTCACCAGTCCCACCGCCTTTCCCCCTTCCATTGAGAAATGCAGTTCTATCACTTCTGAAAATAAACAGGTCCTTAAGAAAAAAATTGATGGAATTTTTTACACTTACTGATATATGTATGTGTGCACATGTGTGCATTTGTGAGTGTGTGTGTGCAAATTGAGCTCAGAGGACAACTTTCAGGAGTTAGTTCTCCCCTTCCACTATGTGGGCCCCAGAGATTAAACTCAGGTTATCAGGCTTGGTGGTGGATGCATTACCTACTGATCCATCTTGCTGGCATAGAAGTGATTAAAAAAAAATAATAATGGCTGTTACTGTGTGTTCATAGTGGATGGGTCTTTTGAGAGTGACTACCTTTGAAGATGGTGTTCTACTCTCAGGAGAGTACTGGAGATCAAGCCTGGTGCCCCCCAAATCAGAATTAGCTGATGAAACGTCACATCAACCCTCTACAACCTAGTCCCTCTTAAACATTGTAAACACTTCCAGTAAAAGAGTAAGAGCGATAATGTTTAATTCTCAGTACAGAAATGCAAGAAGCAAGAAAGACCTCAGCAATAGGACCTCTCCAAAGAGCACCGACCCTACAGTAATGGCTTTCAGTGGTAGTAAATTGAATGAAATCTCAGATAAAGTATTCAAAGAAATGATTGTAAGTATGAACAGAGAGAACAAAAATAAACCCCTGAAAAGGTTCTAGGAAACCACAGAATGGTTGAATAAAATAAGGAAGCCATTACAGGACATGAAACTGGAATTTAATAAAGAGAAATACTGAATAAAGACCAAACTAAAATATTAGAGATGAAAATTCAACAAGTCGGAAAGTCCCATGGAAAGCCTCACCAACGGAAAAGATGAACACAGGGCTTGAAGGCAGGTACAAGAATTGGAACTCAGACACTGACAGAGATATGATGCTTAAAAGTTTAAAAGAGACATTGAACTATGGGATAGAATGAAAAGACCAAATCTAGGGTTTGTAGGCAAAGAGGAAGGAGGAAGAGGAAGGAGGAGGAAGGAGGAGGGAGGGAGGGAAGAGGAGGAGGAGGAGGAGGAAGAAGAAGAATTATTCATGTTAAAGGCATGGAAAATATCTTTAATAAAATCATAGTAAAAACATTTCCAAAATCTAGGGGGGAAGGATTTCACTCAAATGCTAAATATATAGAGCAAAGAAAGCATGTGGGAAGCTGTAGCAGAGAAACACCAAGTCACACATAAAGACAGCCCCAAGAGAATAACAGCAAATTTCTCAAGAGAAACTTGAAAAGCTAGGAAGTCTTAAAATGTGTTTTAAGTCCTGCAAGTCATCCACAGTCACAGCACAGATGACGATGCCAAGCAAAACTATCTGTCGTAATTGTAAGAGAAAGAAAAATTTTCCATGATAAAAAAAAAACAAAGCTAAAGAAATTCTTGACCATTAAGGTCTACAGAAGATAACTCAAAGAAAGAACCCTTTGAACTAAAGGAAAACTGAACATCCATGAGGCCACAGGAAAGAATAAACCACTCTAGAACAGCAGCTAAGCAATAGAAGACAAACATCACAAAAAAATCAATAAAGCAGCAGGAGCTGGTACACACACACCTTTTGGTAACTTTGACTCTTAACAATCTCGATTGACCAATGAAACGCACAAGCTAACACACTGGCTTAAAAGATGGAATTCACACACCTCATCATCAAGAACAGAAACTACCATAGGGAGAAAGGATGGAAAAAGGTATTTCAAGAAAGTGGTGCTAGCAAACAAGCAGACGTCACTGTTTTTATATCTGACAAAACATTTCAAACCAAAGCTAGTCAGGAGGATTAAAGTTCATTTCACACGGGCCAAGGAAACATCCAATTAAGAGTACATTACAATTTTAGACATACACCCTTAATACAAACATACCCATTTCATAATACAAGTACTTCTAAGTATAAAGTCACAGGTTAACCTCAACACTATGGTGTATGACTCCGCTCTTACCAATAGACAGACAAAATCATCCTGACAAAATCATCCTGACAAAATCAGAGGAACAGAGTAACATCTGAGTTAGATGATGTCTTAGTTAGGGTTTCTATGGCTGTGAAGAGACATGACAATGGCAACTCTCATAAAGGAAAACATTTACTTGAGGATGGCTTAGAGTTCAGAGGTTCAGTCCATTATCATCTTGGTGGGACATGGTATCATTCAGGCAGACATGGTGCTGGAGGAGGAGCTCAGAGTTCTACATCTAGATCCACAGACAGCAGAAGAAAACTGTGCTGGCCACATTTGAGCTTGTAAGACCTCAAAGCCCGCCTCCATAGTGAAACTTCCTCTAACAGGGCCACACCTACTCCAACAAGGCCACTCTCTATAGGCCAAGCATTCAAACACATGAGTCTATGGGGGCCACACCTATTCAAACTGTTACATAGTATCAAATGGACCTAACAGCCACCCACAGAATGTTCTGTCTAAACACTGCACAATATACCTTATCAAGTGCCCATGGAATTGTCTCTAAAATGGATCATATACTAGGATAGAAAGCATATTTTAACAAATACAGAGAAGTTGAAATACATTCTTGTATTCTATCTGACCACAGTGGGTAAAACTATAAATCAAGGGGCTGGAGACGTGACTCAGCAGTTAAGAGCACTTGTTACTCTAGCAGAGGACCTGAGCTTGATCCTCAGCACCCTCATAACCACTTGCTACCAAGCTCTAGGGGATCCAACTTTCTCTCCTGCCATCTGCAAACACGGGCACATGCGGGTGCACACACAAACGCATTAATAATTAAGATAAAAAACTAAAGACCTACCCTCCAAAATCAGCACCAAAGGAACAATCAGAACATGCCCCAACTCACAGAGATCAATGGCACTCCTGAATGACCAAAGGGCCACTGGAGAAACCAAGCAAGAAAATTTCCTAGAATTAGCCTGAGCTAAACTAGACACTGTCTCAAAAAAAAACAACCAAACAACCCTAGAGTGGAATGAAAAGGAAAGACAGTACAACATATCAAAACCTAAGGAATATAACTAAAGGATCCCTCAGAAGGGCACTTACAGCCATACATGCCGCATCAAAAAAAAAAAAAAAAATCTAATAGGGGCTGGAAAGATGCCTCAGCAGTTAAGAGCAATTGCTGCTCTTCTGGGGCACCTGGGTTTGGTTCCTAACCCCCATGTCAGGCAGCTCACAACCATCTTTAACTCCCAATTCAAGGGCCCTAACTTATCAGGTCTCTGCAGTACACATACCCACATGCATAAGCACACATATCTATGCATAATTAAAAACTCAATCTTTAAAATAATATCAGAGAAATCTTAAGTAAGTAATTTAATAAGGCATTTTAGGGCTTTGAAAAACAAGAACAACCAAACCCCGAGTTCCTGGACATAAGGAAATAATTATAATCAGGCAGAGTGATGAAAATAAACCGGACAGAACACTAAGAGTCAATGAAACAAAGAGTTGATTCTTTGAGAAGATAAACACATCCTTAGCCAAACGAACCAAAAGAGAGAGAGATCATTCAAATTATTAAAAGCAGAGATGAAAAGAGACTCATTACAACAGATGGCAATGAAATTTAGAAAGTCATTATGATGATGAAACTTTTAAAAGAAAATATAGAAGAAAAATCACTAGTAGTTGAGGCATCTGAACGGTTCCCAAGGAAAACATCACCTATGAGGAAGTAGAATAGTAAGAGAAATGTGTCCTAAGTCCCTGTAAGGAAAGCTAAGCTACAGATCTCTCTCTCTCTCTCTCTCTCTCTCTCTCTCTCTCTCTCTCTCTCTCTCTCTCTCTCTCTCTCTCACACACACACACACACACACACACACACACACACACACACACACACGTTTGTAGTTTTTCAGAAATCACCAGACTTTTCCAGAGAGCTGTACCATTTTGGATTCCCACCATCTCTGCATTCTCTTCAGTGTTTGGAATTGTCCACCAGGTTTTAAACAGCTGTGTGGGTTCTCACTGTGGGTTCTCACTGTGGGTTCTCACTGTGGGTTCTCACTGTGGGTTCTCCTTTGCAGATCTACAACAGGCTGTGAGGTGGCAGTGAGTAACATGGTCTGTCATCCATGTATTTTCTTTTGAAGAAAGTTTTTTCAAAGTATTTGTTTAAAAAGAAATTTGACTTTTGATTATTTTCTCATTTGGTTTTATTTTTTACTGGGAAGATAAAATAGTTTTATTATGAGTTTCCATGACACAAAATGCACTTTCATCAATCCACCCCCTCTATTTTCAACTGAATTTTAGAAATTATTATAAATTTTGAATTTTTAGAGGTATTTGGATATGCTAGAGATGAGTTCTTTGTCAGATGAATGCTTTGTCAAATTTTAAAATTAGATACAATTATTTTTACTTTATGTTTATGAGCTTTTACACACATGTATGCTTTCCTGGTGCCTACAGAAGTCAGAGAAGCATAGCAGACTTCTGGGGACTGGAGTTACGGATGGCTATGAGCCAATATGTGGGTTCTGGGAACTGAACTTAGGTTCTCTGCAATAGGAACAAGTGCTCTTAACTGATGAACCAGGTTTCCAGCTTCCATTAAAAATTTTAATTATATCCTTTCCTATTTTTTCATGTGTGTGTGATATGCATATGTTTATGCATGTTTTGTGTGTGTGTGGGTGTGAGTGTGTGTGTGTGCCTGTGTGCGTGCCTTCATGTAGGTCCAGGGGTGATACAGGAATTGTCCTTATTTGCTCTTTATATTGAGGCAGGATTTCCTATTGTCCTCAGCTGCCCTATTCATTGAGGCAGGATCTCTCAGCTGAACCCCAAGTCCACTAATAATGACTTGTGAACCAGTTGACTCTGAGCATCTCCTTTCCATTTTGTGAAGCTGTATCTGCAGGAAAGCTGCAACACTTGGCTAGTGCATAGCATATCATATCCACAACGTAAAATGAAGAAGTGATAGGAACATCTAACAAATGTGGGAAAGCATTTGGCTAAAGTTAATATTTGTTTGTCCATTACAAAAAAAAAAAAAAAAAAAAAACAAAAACCCTCTCAACAAACCAAATAGTGAAAAGTCTCCAATCAGTTAAAAGTCAGTTAAAAGGTGTCTATGGACAAAAATCAAATGCTTTCTCTTTGAAAGATCAGAAACAAAGAAAGGAAGCCAATTCACACCATTTCTACCTGACTCTGTCCTGAAATTCTTTGCTAACGAGACCAAAAAAAAAAAAAAAAAAAAAAAAAAAAAAAAAAAAAAAAAAAAGGCAACGGAAAAACGGATAAAATAAGAACTTGTTTGGGTATGTAGAAATCCCAAAGAATTGAACTTTCTATTGCTGTAAAGAGACGCCATGACCACGGCAACCCTTATAAAGAAAACTTTTAATCCGGGCAGCTTGCTTACTCCCAGGGGTTTATTCCACATAGTGCTGTGCAGGCAGACACGGTGCTGGAGAAGTAGCTGAGAGTCTTACATCTTTCGGGCAGGAGAAAGTGGTCTGTCTCACTAGTCTAGGTAACCTGAGCACATATAACACCTCAAAACACCTCCACAGTGTCACACTTCCTTCAACAAGGCAACAGCTACTACACAAGTCCACACCCCCTAATAGTGCCACTTCTTTTGGGGACCATTTTCATCCAAACAACCACAGAAACCTACTTTAGTCACAGTTCTGCTCCTCTGAAGAGGCACCATGAAAAAGGCAGCTCTTATAAAAGAAAGCATTTAATTGGGGGCTTGTTTACAGTTCAGAGAGTAGTCCATTTTCATCATGATGGGAAGCAATAGCTGAGAATTTTACATCCTGATCCACAGGCAGAGAGAGAAATTGAGAGAGAGAGAGAGAGAGAGAGAGAGAGAGAGAGATTGAGAGAGAGAGAGAGAGAGAGAGAGAGAGAGAGAGAGAGAGAGCGCACTGGCCTGGCATGGGCTTTTGAAACCTCAAAGCCCACCCCAGTGACACACCTCCTCCAATAAGGCCACAGCTCCTAATCCTTCCAAACAGTTCCACTGACCAGGGATCAAACAGCCTTTGAGGGTTATTCTCACTCAAACCAGGCCAACCAAAAATGCCACAAAGAATAATTCTGTATTTTATTAGGAGCAGAGGTTCCAAGGTATGCTGGTTAATTTCTGTCAACTTGTCACAAGCCTAAAGCCATCTGGGAAGAGGAAGCTTTAATTGAGGACATACCACCATCAGGTTAGTGTATAAGTAAGTCTATGAGGACACTTTAAAATTAATGGTTGACGTGTGAGGACCATCTCACTATGGGTGGTGCCACCCCCGGGCAGGTTCTGGGTTTATAAAAAGCAACAACGGCCAGTTACACACTCCTTTATGGCTTCTACTCCAATCCCTGCCTTGGCTTCCCTCAATGATGAACTATAACCTACAAGTGAAAATAAAGCCTTTCCTCCCCAGGTGTTTTATCACAACAACAAAAAAGTAAACTAAGACCCAGGGTTGTTTTAAAAATTAATCATATTTCTTCTGTAAACGCATATTATATTAATTCTTTTAGAATTTTATGTATGCCTATAACACATGTTTGTCACATCACCCCCTCCCTCTAACTCCTCTTATACTTGCCTCCTGTCCTCTCACATCCTCCAAAAGTCATGTTCTCTCTTTTATGTTTTTTTCCCTTAGAAAAATGGAATTTTTCTCTTAGTCCGTATCTAACATAAACATCAACCAAAAACTGAACAGACACCATATTATAAAACAGTAAAGCTACAGAACTCCTAGAAAAGGATATAGACGAGAACTGTATGTTCCTCATTCACAGACTCCTTAAATATGACATGAGAAATACAAACCAAAGGGCTGAGTGTAGCTCAGGGGTTGGACTCTTTTCTGTCATGAGTGAGGCCCTGGGATTGATTCCCATCTCTTTATTTTATTCATAAATGAATGTTTGAGTAGGTTGTGGCTTTATCAAAACTACAGCTTCTCTTCTGAGTACCACTAACAAAATGAAAATACAAGTCTCCATCATGGAGAAGACACTCGCAAACGCGTATGAGCAAATAAAGTCACACATGGAATACATTTGAAAATGTTCATAATTCGATGGGCAGCAGTGGCACACGCCTTTAATCCAGCACTTGGGAGGTACTGGCAGGTGGGTCTCTGTGAGTTTAAGGGCAGTTTAATCTACAGAGCTAGTTCCAGGACAGCCAGGACTGTTAAACATAGAAACCCTGTCTCAAAAAACAAACAAACAAAAAAACCAAAACCAAAAACTTTTACAACTCAATTTTATGAAGATAATCAACTAAGTTCAAGGGAAGTGAAAATTTTGAGCTGAAAGCTCAAGAAAATATAACAGGAAAATATACTTAGTATCTTTAGTCAATAAGGAAACACTAGGGGCTGGAGAGGTGGCTCAGAGGTCCAGCCCCCACAGGGCACCTCATAACTGTCTGTGACTCCACTTCTAGAAGATCCAACATCCTCACACAGACATACACACAGGAAAAACACCAGTGCATGCAAAATAAGTAAATAAATAAATGTAAAAAAAGTATAGGGAAACACAGCCTGAAATCCCAATGAGGCAGCAGTATATATTTACTAGAATGAGTACAGTAAGAGTCTGGCAGCAGGACCTGCTGGAGATGGCATGAAGCAGAACTCTATGTTTATGGAAGGAATCTAAAGTGATTCTATCGTTTTGAAAATAACTTTACAGTTTCTTATAAAGTTAAATCAATACTCCTCATCTCATGTTAGTAGGCAATCCTGTTTTTGTTATTGTTGCTATTTTTAAAAAAGATTTATCTGTTTGCTTTATGTATATGAGTGCTCTATTTGCATGTATGTCTGTACAACAGAAAAGAGTTTCAGACAAAAGAAAGCATCAGATGTCATTACAGTTGGTTGTGAGCTACCAGGTGGTTGCTGGGAATTGAACTCAGGACCTCTGGAAGGGCAGAGCAGCTGGTGCTCTTAACTGCTGAGCCATCTCTCCAGCCCCAATTGCTATTACTTTTGAGGTGGGTTCTTGTAGTTCAGGCTGGCCCTGAACTTGCTATATAATTAAGAATAAGCATCAACCCCTCATTCTCCTGCTTTGGGAGGCCAAGTTCTGGCATTACTGGCATGTGCCACTGTGCTCAGCTTAAAACCTGCTTTGGAGTATTTATCTGAGAAAATACATATATGTGTATATATAGACACACATATATTTGTGCATGTATGTCTGCACAGGTATTTGTATATAGGTGTCAATACTTTATGTACAAAGCACTAAAGTCAGAAGCACTAAGAGGTTATTAGCAGTGGAATGGGCACACAAGTTACTGGGTTTCCACAGGATGCAATACTTCATACAGAAGCAAAATTGCTGATACACACAATACCACAGGTGAATTTCAAAATCACCAAGCAAAGGATGGTGCACACAAAGGAAGCATGTGCTCTGGAATCCCACTTAGATGAAATTCCCAAAGAAGTGGAGCTGATCTATAATGGCCAATCAGTCATTGCCTGGAGCTGGGGATGAGGGGAATTCATTGCAAAGGGCTGGGAAGGGACGTCTGAAGGTTACAGAGATGGACTATGTATTTATTGTGGCAGTGATTATACAGATGTATAAATTACACAGCTCAGTGAACTGTTCAATTTTAAGAAGTAACTTTTAATATACATAAGTTATGCTTCAATAAAGCTAGTGAATCTTAAAGGCAAAGTACACAACAGTCCACACTGGCTGTCCTCACTTTACACAAGACCACAGGACTTTTTAATATATCTGTGTGAACAGAAACTGTAGAAATTAATCTTAAATAATCAATGGGAAGTGTATGATTGTTCTGTAAACTTGTATCATTTTTGCTAAAACACTAAAAACTCATTGCTGGCTATAAATTTATGTGGAAATAAAAAAATTAGTAAAATAGATATTTATTTAAATGGTCTAATATTTTAATATTAAGACTATTGAAAATTAAAAGGCTCTTTATAATAAGGAAGGAGATTCTATTCTAAGGCAAATTGCCATATTCTTTCTGCATTTAGATTAAGTTCCAGCATTTATCCGTCTAGCTTTTAGTGCTGTAAGTTTTCTCGGATAGCCTCTTTAATGTGAAGGTTTCCGTTGGTGGGACTTCCCTGGGAGTAGCTTCATCCTTCCTGTTCAGCCACTTCCCCCATTTATGTTTATACATTCAGCCTTACTAAGCACTCCCTCTCTCCCTCTTTCCCTCTCTCCCTCCCTCTCTCTCTCTCTTGTGTGTGTGTGTGTAAGCACACACACTCTCGGAAGCAAGAGCATGTCAGGTGTCTTGCTCTATATTTCACTGACTCACTCCATTGAAGTAGGCTTTCTCACCTACCGAGGGTTATGCTGGTGGCTGGAAAATCCTTGATTCACCTGCATAACCTTATCCCCAGCACTGAAACTGCAACCAGTTGCATACATGCTGGGATCTAAACTTAGGTCCCCATACTTGCCTAGCAAGCTTTTAACCACAGAGCCACCTCTCCACCCTGAGATTTAAAAATATACCCATGACTGGTCATTTGCTTTATCCATGTGTCCTTGGCATAATAAACAATAATGCTCAGCACTGACTATCATCACTACAGTATTCCTATTAACATTGTGTCTAGAGATACTCAAAGCCAACATGCCAACATTCCCACAGCCCACTCCTTCCTCTATAACACCATCACATTCAGCTCCAATTTCACTGACAACATCATTACTTTTCTTTATACATGCTATGTGGGGGTAATGAGGCTGGAGAGATGGCTTGGTCTTTAAGAGCACTGGCTACTTTTCCGAAGGATAAGGTTTTGATTTCCAGCAGTCACATAGCAGGTAACTCCAGTCCCAGGGGGATTCAACACGGTTTCTGGCTACTGTGGGTACACACACTCACACAAATACAAATAAATAACCCCCCCCAAATTTAATACCATGTGAGTTTGTCACCAGGAGAGAAAGAGGCGCCGTAGACAGATGCTCTGTTGCCTGTGCATAAATTAACATGCCCAATGACCAATTACTGACAGACATTGGAAGAAACCATGTAACTGATCGCTATCTGTTAACTTATCTGTTATGTATAAGGTGGTTGAGCAGTGAAGTGCTATCAGCAAAGTTGGAGCTTTATGCAGTTTCTTGGGGCTAATATATATATATATATATATATATATATATATATATATTCAGATATATATATATCTGAACTATGTTTAGGGGTTTGTGTTATTTAAACTGTAGTAAGTTTTTTTTTTTATTACTTCAAAGCCAGGATTGTTACCTCTGTTTTAACCAGAGGAAACAAGAAATGTAAACACGTGTTTTTTTTTTTTAAATAGAAATATAGGGAGGTAAATCAGAATGAATGGAGTCATTTACAGTATGTGGTCCATATGAGGCAAAAGGAATAAGGAAGGAGTGATAACTTCCTGCATGCTCTTTTTAAGGTTTATTTTTATTTTAAGTGTTTTCCTGAATATATGCCTGTGTACCACATGTGTGGTGCCCACAGAGGCTAGCAGAGGTACCTGAGATCATTGTGAGGGCAATGTAGGTTCTGGGAATTGAACTCCTGACCTCTGGAGGAGCAGCCAGTGTTTTTAACTACTGAGCCATCTCTCCTGCATCTGTATTCTTATTTTCACACTTTGACTGTAACTACATTGACATTTTACTTATCCAACAAATACAGATCGGGGCCGGGAGTGTGGTCCTTTTGGTAGGATGCTTGTCTAGGGCCCAAAGAAGCCCTAGTTTCTATCTCTGTACCATACAATGCCCAGGGTGGCAGCACACATCTGTGATCCCAGCGCTCAGGTGGAGGCAGGAGGGTCAGAAGTTCAAGGCCATATTTGATTATGAGTCAAGTCTGAGGACAGTCTAGACTACAAGAGACCTTATTTAACAAAAACAAAAGAACAATGGGGCTGGTTCAGGGGTTAAGAGCACTGATTCCTCTTCTGGAGTATCTGGTTACTATTCCCAGCACCTACATGGCAGTTTACAACTGTCTGCAACTCCAGTCCCAGGGGATCCAATACATACATGATGTGCAGACACATGTAGGCAGAACACCCATTCACATAGAATAAAAATAAAAGGTTAAAAAGCGTTAAAAATCCCTCAAAATCAAAGAATTTCAAACAGTAGCTGCAATAACCAAAGTAAACCAATAAGGACCTAGAAAAACTCTAAAGCTGCATATAAAGCAAACAGATACGCTCAACTTCACTTCAAATGAATCATAAAACAATACTACAAGCAAATCCTTTAACATAGGACTCTGCACATGTACCCTCAGCTTAAAGACAACCAAATAATTACAAGCAAACCAGAACCTCAGAGGATGACTTTTCTCGTGGCATGGGTGTGGCAATTCAGAAGCCACTTTTCATATCTATTAGGATTGAGCAAAAGAGTGATTGTGTTCATCCTGTTGACAGTCATGCTCTCGCTGTTGGGAAAGAGTCTGGAGGAGAGGGAGAGGGACGTGGAGAACCTGAATTGCGAGCATAAATATGATGCTTTGATTGCAAGAGTGTGTGTGCTTTCTAGCTCTGTCTGCCCAAAATGCCTACAAATAGTGACAGACCACCATGAGAGAGCACACAGCACCGATATCTTAGGTCCTAGGTACTCTTCTCCACTACAACAAGGCAGAAGCTCTCACATACAGCGAAAATAGCCTATCTCATGACTAGAGTGGGCCAAGGACAAGGTGAGCCTGAAATATTTTTTTTCTTATATCTGAAAGTAAAAAATGGCTCAAGAAAAATAATGCCAGCACGACAAAAGACACACAGAGACCAGTACGAAGAGGTTCCTACTGGCAACACCTAGAGCAATTTGAGATTTAAAAAGCCCCAGCAGAAATGGAACACATCTCACTGAACACACAAGCACACATGGATAAGCAAAAGAGATGTTCCTTCTTACGATATAACAACTAAAATACAGAAAATGACTGTAAGTGGAGTCAAAATTATCTCTCCTGAGTGTGGGCTGGACCAAGAGACTTTGTTTCAATGATTTGAACGTCTTTCAAATCGGGGTTGACATAAGACTGTGGCATCATCGTTTCCGCCCCTGGCTCTCTCCTTTACTAGTTCTGACAGAAGCTAGCTGTCGCAATGGAACCGCTTCACAAGCTCTCCACATAACAAACTAAGGTAGACTTCCAGCTAACAGGCAGCAGGAAACGGGGCCTATTTCCAGCAACCTGCAAGGGACTAAAGTTTGTCACTATGTGAGGAAATTGCCCAGAGGGATGTCTTGATTGCAACCTTGTTACACTTTGAGGCAGAGGTACCTGCAAAGCAAACCTAGGTCCCTGGCCTAAAAAGCTAATGAAACAGTAAATATTTGAAGATGCTTAGTTTACATACTCTCTGACAGGACAATGGATGACTAATGTATGTTTTGTGTGTGTGTGAATGTGTGCCTTGTGAATGTGTATATACACACAACTAATGTATGACTACCCCAATGCCTAGTTTAAATATAACCACAAGGAAACATTTGGCAAACACAAAAGCATCTTGTAAAAACAAATGACTTACAGCCTTTAGGATCTTGATTTATATACCAAAAGAAAGCTTAGAAACTCTTTCAGACTAAAATGAACTAAAGACACACAATGGGTAAATATAACATAGAATCCTGGGCTCAAATTTAAAAAATAGCATAAAGATGAAAAGAAAACAGCAGCATGAAATATGGTAATGGGCTGGGGAGATGGCTTGGTGGGTAGGGTGCTTTTAAATATAATTTTTGCAGTTTTAATTTATTCTCTCTCCCTTGTGTGTTTTGGTGTGTTGAGTGCATGTGTGTTTGAGGTTGCAGGAGAACTCTCTCTCACAGTGTGCCAGGGTCTCTTGCTTCTACAATAGCATAGTATACTCCAGGCTAGGTGGCTCGGGAGCCTCCAGCAATTGTCCTGTGTACCTCTCATCTCACTATAGACTTCTATCATGGGTTTAAATGTGGGTGCTGAGGTTCGAATTTATTTCACCAGGTTTGTGCCTCAAGTGCTTTCACCTGCTGAGCCACCCACACTTGCCCCCCCCCCATGTAAACCATCCTCTCTATATATGGACCCCTATCATCCATAAGGTTTATATCATTTGTGAGCAAAGAGAGGCAATCCTGGAGGGTTTCTGGTCAGCCAGCCAGTCTTGTCAAAAATGGTGAGCTCTGTGTCCAGTGGGAGACTTAAAATATAAGATGGAAAGTGGCTGAGAAACCACACTCTCTCCACATATACAAATATGCCACACATTTACTAAAAATAAATAAACATTGGGCTGCAGAGAGGGTTCAGCAGTTAATGCATTTATTTCTCTTGCAGGGGACCCAGTTGAGTTCCCAGCATCAATATGGCTACTCACAACTGTCTGTGACGTCAGTTCTAGGGTATCCAACACCTTTGTCTGACCTCTTCAGACACCAAGCATTCACACGATACACATCCATACATGCAGGTAAAACACATAAAATAAAATGATTTAATAAGCAAATAATGGGGAAAAATTCAATGTAGATTGTAGTGAGGCAATGTCATTTTCTGACTTTTATAATCAAAATGTGATTATTTAGAAGAATACTTTTGTTCTTAGGAAATATATAACAAAATACTTAGGAATAACAAAGCACAGTGTCTACAACCTACTCTCAAAAGGCTCGTAAGATGATGTAGATAGCTGGGTGGTGGTGGCGTATGCCTTGAATCCCAGATCTCAGGAGGCAGAGGCAGAGGCAGAGGCAGAGGCAGAGGCAGAGGCAGAGGCAGAGGCAGAGGCAGAGGCAGAGGCAGAGGCAGAGGCAGAGGCAGAGGCAGAGGCAGAGGCAGAGGCAGAGGCAGAGGCAGAGGCAGAGGCAGAGGCAGAGGCAGAGGCAGAGGCAGAGGCAGAGGCAGAGGCAGAGGCAGAGGCAGAGGCAGGCAGACCTCTGTGAGTTTGAGGCTACCCTGGTCTACAAAGTGAGTTCCAGGACAGCCAGAGATACACAGAGAAACCCTGTCTCAAGCTCCCCAAAGTACATATACACACATGCACATGTGTGTATGCATATGTAAGCACATATACATACAAACACATATCTATACCTATACCCTCTGAATGCATACTTGTCCTACTGTACTCATGAGGCTCTCCATATGTAAGGTAAATCAACTACAAATCAAAAAATATTTCTAAAATAATGGGCTTTTTACTATTAAATACTGTATATAGCTTGGTTGAGAGTGTTTGCCTAGTTCTTAGCTTGGTTTCTGTTGTGATGATACAGCATCCTGATGAAGCAATTTAGAGGGAAGAGGTTATGCCAACTCACAGTTCCCAGGTCAATCTGTCACATAAGGGAATTCACCCCAGGAGGAGTTTGAGGTTACTGGTCTCCTTTTACCGGCAATTAAGGGTAGAGAGAGACACAGTAATATAAAGCATACATTCTGTTGATCAGATCACCTTCTCCAGGAGCCTCTGTCAGGGCAGTGGTTTTCATAACCTGTGGGTTACAGCCCAATGGGGAGTTGAATGACCGTAGAGGTCACATATCAGATATCATGCATATCAGATATTTAAATTGCTATTCATGACAGTAGCAAACTTACAGTTATGAAGTAGCAATGAAAATAATTTTATGGTGGTGGTGGGGAGGGTCACCACAACATGAGAAACTGTATTAAAGAACTGTAACCTTAGGAAGGTTGAGAACTGCTGATCTAGGGAATGGCACCAGCCCCAGAAGGTGGGTTCTTATCACCTAAGTTAACACAATCAAGATAATTTTCCAGCCTGATCCAGGCAATTTTTAATGAAGACTCGCTAGATTCTAGAATTTTGGCCACTTGACAATTGAAACTAACCACCACACCTAGCACACATAAAACCCCTAAGTGTGGTTTCAGCACCACATAAACCAAGTGGGAGGCCCATGCTTATAATCTCATCAATTGGGAGTAGGTGGAGGCAGGAGAACCAGAAGTTCAAAGTCGTGCCAGCCTGGGCTACATGGTACTCTGTTAGAGGGGAGGGGAGGGGGGAGGGAGGACCTGGGGTATAGCTCAGTAGTTTAGGACTTCTTTAGCATGCTTGAGGCCTTGAGTTCAATATCCAGCAACATACACACACATGCACATTTTGTGGGTGTAGGTTTATAATGTACAGACTTTTACATAAAGAAATTCTGGAAGAATACTAAATAAATGAATAAAATATTTGCCTACTGGAGACAGGAGAAAATAAGAGTGGGAAGAAGGCGGAGAAGTGGAAGCTGTCCACAGACATGATTCACTGTTCTGCTCAGATTCATTTTTACTCGGTCAGTTTCCCCCCTTTCCATTTGGTTTTGTTTTGAGACAGGGCTTCATTTAGCCCAGTCTGGCCTTGAAGTCTCTGCATCGCCAAGGATGGGCTAGAGTTTTTCATCATGCTGTCTTTACTCTCTGAATGCTGAAATTACAAGCATGGGCCACCCATATGTCATTTATCTGATGGGGGAATCAATAGATAGGTTTCCTGCCAAATAATATTAGAAAAATTACTGGCTGGACATGAGGCACACTTCTGTAATCCCAGCACCGGGAGATAGAGACAGTGGATGAGGAATTGAAGACCAGCCTTAGTTATGCTTAGGATTCGAGGCCAGTCTATGGTGTAGGGAACCCTGCCTCCTAAACAAACAAAAAGTGAATTTATATGGATCAGCACAATGCTCAGTGGATAAAGGGGCTTGCCCCCCAGGCTGATGACCCGAGTTTGATTCCTAGAACCACATAGTGAGAGGAGAGAAACTGACTCCTGAAAAATGCCCTCTGACCTCCACACATGTACTGTGGCACACACACAAATATAAATTTTATTTAATTATTAAAGATATGAACAGGGTATACTGCTCAATGAAAAAACACTAACTTCTGTACAGGTCCTGGATTTTATTTCTAGCATTAGTAAATAAATATATCAAGTTGCAGGAAAGTATACAATGTATACAATAAAATGATCCTTGTTTAAACAAGAACCACATATACCCTTGGACACACATAGAACATGTTTCTAAATATACATAACTAGATATCAACAGTAATGTTTTCTAAGGGGACTCTAAGGCTTGGAAGTAGAGTATGGTGTTTTATTTTCATAAATTTGTTTTAAAAATTGACCTATAAATTATATTCTTTAAGCAGAATACCAGACATGGAAAACACCTGAATACCAGGACCAGTCCGAAAAGTGGACACTATGAATCAGGCACAGTTGGATGTGGAGAGGTACTGGATGTGGAGAGGTACAGGGTACCTCTTATGGTCTTATAGATCAAACAGAAAAATAAATCTGGGCTAGGTTAGCCAGGAACTCCCAAAACATACCAGCCCAGGGCTACTAGAAAGCTTATCTTGCTCAGTCTTGTGAGGACCCACCCACCTGAACAGATGAACACAGTAGAAGAAATTATGTATTAGTTAAGGAAATAGTGACCAAATGTCCAATCACACACTTGATATTTACACTTGCTGTTTCTCAGAATTCAATCTGGACATACTCTTGATTATTTCTAAATCCATTCTCTACTCTTCTTCATACAACTATATGGTACCTTTATCCATCTAAATGCTTTCTTTGCAAACCTGATGAATTGAATGAGAACGGCCACCACAAGCTCCTATGTCTGAATGCTTGGTCTGCAGTTAGTGGAACTGTTTGGGAAGGACTGGGAGGTGTGGCTTTGTTGAAGAAGTTGTGCAGTGGCAGGGTAGGCTTTGAGGTTTCAAAAGCTCACACCAGGAGCAGTGTCTCTTTCTGCCTGCTGCCTCTGGCAGATCAGGATGTATGTAAGCTCTCAGATACTTCTCTAGGATGGTGCCTGCCTGTCACCATGATCCATGCTATGACAATCATGGACACCCTCTGAAACTGTAAACAAGCTCCCAATTAAATACTTTCTCTTATAAGCTATTTTAGACACGATGTCTCCTCACAGCAAAAAAAAAACAGGAACTAAGTCACCTGAGAATCACTCAGTCCACTTTCACTCACTGTCTTCATTGAGTCAATTTTCTTGGTGGGGGAGTCATGGTTTCTTTGTGTAACGTCTCTGCCTATCCTGGAATTCACTCTGTAGATCAGGCTGGCCTCCAATTCACAGAGATCATTTTGCCTCTGTCTCTCAAGTGCTGGGATTAAATGCGTGTACCACCATGTCCAGTTCACTTATTTCTTTTATATCCGCAGATATTTCTTTTCAGATAAAATAGCATCACTTCATGTGTGGGATGTAGGTGCATGCCTGTGTGTGTGTGTGTGTGTGTGCGTGTGCGTGTGTGCGCGTGTGCGTGTGCGTGTGTGTGTGTGTGTGTGTGTGTGTGTGTGTAGATATGTATGTGTTATATTGCATAGGTGGAGATCAGAGGACAGCTTTGGGAATCTGTTCTCACCCTCCATCTTGCTGAGGTAGATTTCTCCTTTGTTTCTGCTACTCACTGAATATTCCAGGCTAACCGACCCCCAGTCTTCCAGGCCATTCTCTCTCTGCCTCCAATCTCACTGTAGGAGTGCTGGGGTTACAGATGAACACTACTAAGTGTGCCCTTTTAAGTGAGCTCCAGGATTTGAATTTAGGTAATCACATTTTGCAGGGGGGCGAGGCTAAGGTTTTTACCCCTGAGCCATCTCTTTGGCTCTCCAGCACTATTTCTTACGAGTAACATTGCCATAGTTCCCTATGTAGCCTCCCAATAAGTACTCATAGATCACATTTCCACACAAGAACCGGAATGATCTTTACATTTTGAATCATATTTTTGTCATTTTCTTATTTTAAAATCTTTTAACAACAACTAAATACAAAAGAACTTAAAATCAAGAGTCTTCAACAAGATTTACAACGCTGTCTTTCTTGTCAGACTCACTCCATGTTCTATTTCCAATATCCCCCTTTTCATGGGCGTAAGTCAAAACTTCTCCAGGTTTTAGGACCCTGACTCATACTAATCCCTCTGCTTGGCAACCTCAGTTTTCATGCTCCTTGTTGTGGGATATTATAAGATGTGTTACATTTGTTTATGTTGTGGAACATTACTTTTAACTGTGTAAAGGTGTGTTACATTTGTTTCACCTTGCCTGCCTAAGGCACCTGATTGCTCTAATAAAAAGCTGAATGGCCAATAGCTAGACAGGAGAGGGACAGGCAGGGCTGGTGGGCAGAGAGAATAAGCAGGAGAGAAATCTAGGCTCGGGAGAGGAGACAAGGGAAAAGGCCAGAAGCCACACAGATGCCAGCCAGACATGGAGAAGCAGTGATAGTAAGATACACAGAAGGAAAAAGGTAAAAGCTCAGGCGCAAAACATAGATAAAGAAAAACAGGTTACGTTATAAGAGTTAGCAAGAAAAGAGCCTGAGCTAAGGCTGAGCTTTTGTAACTAGTAAGTCTCCGTGTTGTGATTTGGGAGCTGGTTGGTGGGTCCAAAAAAAAAAAGCCTTGGCACACCCTGTTGCCTCAATAAATCCCACTACCCCTCCCCCCAGGCCTCAGTCTAAATCCTCCCCAAATCCTTCCCTGACCTTGAGAATAGGTTTGGCTTCATTATAAGATTGCTGTTTTTGTATTCCCACTTGGTGGCACTTACCACACCTGTGAAGTCCATGTAGGAGAATGGCGGTCACTAAGGCAGGAATAACGTCACCTGCCTTCTTGCACATTGTCATTTAGGATAGGGTTTTGCTAGTGTTAGGGCGTCAATAAATATTTATGACATACATTAATTAATAAACTATCTACTGCTAGACTTGGCCAGACACCAGTGTTTACTGTTTCTATGTGGGCTCTCTCAACCTGCACACTGTAGGTAATGGAAGCAGAGATAGTTCAGGCTCACATAATATAGTGTGAGGCTATAGTATTCTCCACAACTTGCTTTTGAAATCATATAAAATGTGCACAGCATTAGCCAGGCATAATGGTACATGCCAGTAATTCCTCAACTTTGGAGGAAGAGGCTAGAGGAGTCTGAGTTCCTGAGTTCAAAGCCAGCTTGGTTGAGCTATATAGCAAAATTCAAGCAAGGGCAGTCTGGGTTATACAGTGAGACTCTGTCTTAAAACATCTACAACAAAAAACCTGGTAATTTTCTGTGAAGTAAAAACAAAGAAAAAAGAATATAAATTTGAAAAACACAAAACCAAATATGGTAACAAAAATTACATATTTGGGCAGTTTAATGAAAAATAAATGTCTCTGAACTTACTTCTTCTTAGTGAAGAAATGGACACAATATAAATATTTAACACCTGATGTGTAGGGGTATTGTGTTGTCTCATTTTAAATAATTGTCCCACCCACTGGTTTAATAAAAAGAGCTGATTGGCCAAAGGCAGGCAGGAAGTGTAGGTGGGGCTACCAGACTAGGAAAAATCTCTGAGAGCAGAGTGCCAGAGAGAGCACCAGTGAGAAGCCAGAGGAAGCAGAGGACAACTATGCTGCTCCAAAGAAAGGTACCGAGCCGCATGGCTGAACAAGAGACATGGGTTAGATGAAGGGTAGAGAGCTAGCAAGTGATATGCCTGGGCCTGAGGCTGATCAGCCAAAAACTAATGAAAGTGTCTGTGTGTCTCTGCAGGACTGCGGGTCTGCGGACCTGTGGGTCCTAGACCTTGAGGTTAGGCCCGAAAGTCTGGGCCAGAAACCTCATACTACACTGATGGATAAAGAAAATACGGTGCATATACATAATGGAATGCTACTCAACCACAAAAGGATGAAATCTTGTCATTTTGGCAACAGGGATGGAACTGGAATATATATTATATTAACTGAAGTAAGTTAGAGACAAAATGACAGGTACCATCTCATCTCACTCATATTTGGTTCTAAAGTAGTTGGTCTCATAGGAGTTAATGGTAGAATTGTGCCAAGCATGGTGGTTTACATCTTTAATTCCAGTATTCTGAGAGACAGAGGAAAGGTGATCTCAGTGAGTTCAAGACCAGCCTGGTCTATCTAGCAAGTTCCAGGCTAGTCAGGGATACTGTGGAAAGTAAAGTCCCTACACCTTGATGTCTGGAGATATTTTGGGAACTGAGAAGTTTCTAGTCCCCTATCCTGAGAGTTTCAAAATTCCCAAAGCCAAGCACCCAAGGTCCCAGGTAATCAGAGGACAGTCCAGCCCAGCCATGAAGTAGTTTCTCCCCCTCCTAAGACAAACAATCAGCCAGCAGCTGCCCACCTGACAGCCATAGTAAAGAAACTTCCTCTGGGCCCCTCACCTCCCAGCCTGATAATGGCATTCCTATTGTCTTTGTATTAAAAACCCAGCTTTAGAAGAGGGGAACACTCACTCCTTCACTGTGTGACAGTCAAGAGCTGAGCTCAGCTGCACAGCTGTAATAAACCCTGAAGATGCAAACCCATTTGCATTTGGAGATTAAGTGTGGTTCTGGGGATCTTTCTGGGGGTCACTGAGACTGGGCAGAACAGACACACAGTGAAATCCTGTTTCAAAAAGGGGTGAGGTGTTTGTCCTAGTTACCAAAGACTGGAAAGAGTGTGTGTGGTGGTGGTGGGGGGGTAAGGCAGAATTAACGACAACTAAATTTTAGCTAGACAGCAGCCAGAAGTTTTGTGGTGCTGTTCTACAGTAGGGAAGCAACAGCCAACAATAGCAAAAATGTTTTAGAAAGCTAGAAAAAAGAATTTTGGAAGTTTAGGGAGAGAAATTATATTTGAGGAGATAGACACATTTGACCTGATTTAAATATGATTCACAATGTGAATATATCAGAACTGGATGCTCTTTGGGAGGGCTGGAATTTAGTTCCCAGCGCCCACATGGTGGTTTACAGCATCCGTAACTCCAATCACAGGAGATTTAATGCCCTCTTCAGGCATCCACATCCATGAGCAGCAGATACACACATGGTACACGTACATATGCAAACCATCACATATACTCATAAAAGGAAATCATTTTTAAAATTAAGAAGCCCTCATCAGTATAAGCTATAAAACATAGCTGAGATAATTTTACTACCTTTAATTAAATGAAAATATATACCATGTTCATGGATTAGCAAATATCAGTATTGTTAAAGGTAATTCCTCTTACATCACAGAAGAGCTATAAAATCAGTGCAATCCCTTTAGAAAACCCTGCAGACCTTTTGCACCTGGAGATGACAAGACAGTTTTAATTATTTAGAAATATAAGACCAAGTACAGGGCTGGAGAGATTGCTCAGTGGTTAAATGCACTGTCTGCTCTTCCATAGGACCTGGGTTCAATCAACTCCCAGCACCCACATGGGAGCTCACAGCTGTCTGTAACTCTGGTTTTAGAGGATCTGGTACCCTCATACAGACATACATGCAGATAAAACACTAATGCACATAAAAATAAATAAATCTAAAAAAACACTAAGTACAATCAAAATAATATTTACAAGTACTAAAAATGTTGACCAACATAACTATCTGGCTTTAAGACTTACTGTAAAGATATAATAATTCAAAAAATTTACTATTAGTAAGTAAAATACATAAATAGCCCAATGTATAAAAATAGTTACAGTTGTCAATGAAACACTTTTCAATAAGGGGTACAAAAACAATTCAGCATTACTAATAGATATTGCTGGGATATATAAGAAATATTCCTGGCCCTACTTCACTGGACCACAAGGAAAAGTCCATTTTACTGATTTGTTTTGTTTTGATTGTGGAGATTAAGCTACACTCTGTAACCCAGGCTGGCCTGGTGTTCACTCCTAGAACCTTGTTGATATGCTTGCCTTTCCTTACTTGCCAGTCTTTAGTATATCCCACTTGTGGGCATTAGCATCCAGGTTGAAGATGCTAAATTATTCAATTTGTTTAATTCTCTTTAGAGACCAAAACTCAAGTCTCAATTTACAACAAAATCATCATAACATGGACCAACCTGAAATCCTTTACAGTAAGGAAACCTGTGATTAGTAACCATGCACACTTTTCTCATTACTAACAAAGTTGCCCTCTTGATTTACCAGTAATTCTCCTTTTCATTTTTTTCCAGTTTGTGTTTTTTCTGGGCATGGTGCCCTGTGCCTTTAATCCCAGCACGCAAGAAGCAAAGGCATAAGTTGGAGGCCAGCCTGGTCTAGATAGTGAGCTTCAGGACAACCAGGGCTATGGAGAAACACCCTGTCTCAAAACTCAAAACTCAAAAAAAAAAAAAAAAAACAAAAAAAAACAAGACAAAACAAAAGCAGAGCTTGGATTTTATGTGCTTTATCTAGTTCTAGTTCGGTTCTCTAAAGCCAACTACTTCCTCCCCCTCCCTTTCCACATAGTTCAGGTTACATCTTTATAAATCACATCTTACTATAACAGAACTTCATTTGTAAGTGTCAAGTCTACAGTTTTTTAAAGAGTTTCTGGAGTGCTAGTTCAGTAAAACACTAAGCTCACACCAGGATCCATTTGTACAAGCACCTGATTTTGAGGGACAGACTATACTCAGCTGGCTCAAATTCACTTAAAGCATTTGAATTACTCCAATTCCCAGGGCTCAAAAAATAAAGGAGAGAAGATCTGAGGATGGAGCAGGCATGCATGGGAACACAGAAAGTGCCAGCCTTCTAGTGATGTTGATAAACCAGTTTGAAAAATCCAGTGTGAAAAGCAATCCAAAACACTTGTTAGAAGATCCTTGCCAAGGGAGTGATACTTTTTAAGGTTTGGATCCACCGATTTTCATAAGGCTTATTCTTAAATTTATGGTTGGTAAACTTTATCAGCCAGATTGTCCATTTTTATTTTCCTTTTTTTTAAAAAAAAATATACGTTTGTTTGTGAGGGTATTTTCAGGCACCCTTGAAGGCCAAAAGTAGGAGTTAGATCCCCTAGAGCTGGAGTTATGAGTCAGCAGATGTAAGTGTGGGGAAATAAACTCCCATCCCTTGAAAGTATCTGCTCTTAACTACTAAGTCATCACCTCTCTTCAGCCCCAGGCTGATGCGGGAATGTCTTTCTGTATGCTATGAATATCAATCTTTAAATGAAGGACCTGTTTTGGCCCATGACAGGCACCATAGAAAAAGTAGGAGAAATCAGCATAGGAAGGAGAAGTAGGGTGGAGTCAGACAGACTGAGCCAGATGCCCAAAGGAGCAACATGTAAGGAGCACGGGTGAGCCACAGGCCACGTGGCAGGAAAGATTAATAGAAATGGGGTGATTTAAGATGTAAGAGCAAGTTAGCAATGTGCCTGAGTCATAGGCCAAACAGCATGAACTTAATATAAGCATCTGAGTCATTTTTGGGGCCAGAGCAGCAGCGGGCGGCTAAGAGGTCTGGGGCTACAGGTCTGTGGGTCTGGGCCTCTGGCTGCCCAGGACCAAGAAACTTCAATGCTACACCAGGCTGTCTTTGTTCAGTGAGAGATTTCTCAGACAGAAAAAGCCATGTATCGTGATAAACTGGTTTTGAATTATGAATGTGTATCTTTCCTGATGCCCTGTTTAAGATTTGCCCTGATTTTTGTATCAAATCAATCTGAATATCAAGGTAAAGTTACTAAGTATAGAGTGTAAAATATGTAATATTTTAAAAAATGTTTCTTGTCTACAGATACTAAATACTGGGGGTCATCTGCTCCTATCATGCTGACGTGACATCTCGTGCTCACCTATCAAGGGTTCTTATCACAAGATGTTACAGTGATTTTCCAGAATTTTCTTCCCTGAGATAATTGGAAGGAGTTTATACCATGAGAAGATCTGCTTGTGAATGAACATAAGCTTCATGAAGAAGCTCCTACCCAGAATGATAGACTTTGGTAAATTACTCCTACCTCCACCCAGGGTCTCTCAGTGAGGTTATGATTGAGTCCTGAGGAGCAGAGCTTCCAGGAAGGAATTTCATTCATCCCTGAGTTCATAGGAGCAGTACACAGCTGGTTGAGCTATGGCGTTTTGGACCAATAGTAACTGTAAAGTTAAAACCTGGGGCCTAATATACCCAAAGGATGCACATTCTTATCCCAAGGGCATTAGCTCAATTGTCTTCATAGCAGCATTATTCATAATAGCCAGAACCTGGAAACGACCTAGATGCCCTTAAGCTGAAGAATGAACTAACAAATTGTGGTACATTTGCACAATGAAGTAATACTCAGCAGAAAAAAATGACATCCTGAAATTTGCAGGTAAATGGATGGATTTGAAGAGTATCTCCTGAGTGAGGTAACACAGACCCAGAAAGACATGGGTTGTACTTACTCATAAGTGGACATAAAGCAAAGAATATCCAGGCTACAAACCACAACCCCTGAACAGCTTGGTAACAGAAGGAACTTAAGAGAGACATGTGGGGATCCTCCTGGGAAGAAGAAATAGAGAAGATCTCCTGAGAAAATTGGGATCAGAATGGGAAGCAAGCAAGGGGAGGTGGGAACAAGTCATGAGAGAAGGAGATGGTTGAGTGAGGGGAGCAACAGACAGAGAGGGAGAAAAATGAAATGAATATCTTGATAGAGAAAGCCACTGTGGGGTTGGAAAGAGGCCGGGTGCTAGGGAAACCTCCAAGAACCCACAAGATGTCCCTGGCTAGCACTCCAACCAATAGTAGAGAGGGTGCCTAAACAGGACTGCCCCTATAATCAAATTGTCATTATAGAACCTTCATCTAGCAACGGATAGAGGCAGAGGCAGAGATCCATAGCTAAGCACCACGTGGAGCTCCTGGTCCAGCTGAAGAGAGAAAGGAGAGAGTATATGAGCAAAGGAATCAGGATCATGAAAAGGAGACCCACAGAGATGGCTGACCTGAGGTGAATTAGAAACAATTGCTGAGGAACCTTCAAGTAAAGGAACTAAACCCTCCAAAGGTACATGACTGTCAAATGGCATGGGTAGTTTGTGGAGCCGTTTGGAGTAGGATCAGACTACGTTCCTGGTGCATGAACTGACATCTCAGAGCCCACTCCCTACAGAGGAACACCTAACCCAGCCTTAACATTGGGATGAGGGACTCAGACCTATCTCAACTGGATATACCAGGCTGAACTGACCCATCTTGGGACTCCTTGCCCTCTTTGGGAATGGATGGGGGAATGGGGTGGGAGGAGGCTAAGGTGGGGCTGGGAGGGACTTGGAAGAGGGAGCAGTGGCATATATGAAAAAAAAAAACCTTTAAAAATAAAAACAAACAAAATTCCTGGGCCTAAAAGGGGGGTAGAAAGTGTCCTCAGGACTTTGAAACCAGCACAGAGTGTAGGCCGGAATCGTGGAAGAGAAATGTATCCCAAGGCAATGACCAGACAGAAAATAAGATCAAACTGGAATGCAATTTTGCTTAGTGGTCACTGAGATATAGCAATGTTAACATAATGTCAGCCAAGACAGGGTATGATTCAAAGATGGTTAAGTCCCACCATCAATAGAGCAATTAACAGGGGCCTGATAGCAACTCCTTGAGAGAAAGCCACATATTCTGCACACCTTGCCTTAGTTGGTAGCTCTATAGAAGGAATCTCAGCTGGTCAGCAGAAGGTCAGCCAGGCCTGTGGTCAGCATCTACCACTATTACCTTGGAGACTGGGTAGCTACCTAGGAACCAGAAACCTCTGTGCTCTCACCAACTCAGGTCCACAGCGCTAGGGTCCCTTGGCTGATGGTCAGCAGGAGATACTGCTGTTGGGACCCAAACTGAGGAAGGAGGCTGTGCCTTGAGCAACGGAGGCTCCAATGGGCTAACCTCAGCCAGGCAGGCCAAGCAAAAGGCTTGATACTGAAAACAAGCTGCTGTGTAGGATGACACTTGTGCTGGAGATCTGGGAGGCTTGCCTTGTCCAAAGATAGCTGTGATGGTGACCTTGTACTCTTAGATCTGTGTTCTGACCAAGGTCTCTTTCATCATAAAAGTTTGTAGTAGTTATTGGAGGAAGGTGTGATGAGGTATATTTTCTTGAATATATTTCCCTATCTCCCAAACCAGAATCTTTTTTTTTTTAATGAGTAGTTTCTGTCTAAGGTTCAGAATCTTTAAAAATCACAAGTAAGTAGATTTAAATTCTTTATAGGACATCTTTAGTTTCTTTTTTAATGGCTCACTGGTTCATCAGTCCCTCTTTATCCTCCAAAAGCTTCAGCTATCTTTAAGGTACTTTGAAGGCCACTGTAATTCTTTTTCACTTTGTCCAGTGTTGTCTTCAAGATCAAACTGGATATGAATACTTTGGACTGCACAGACATGCGTGGGCTCTGCATTCGAATCCACATTCTTGGTGGTCGTCAGCCTCAGCACATGGGTGCCCAGTGAGTGGTACCTCTTTTTGAAGGCTGACCATGGCTTTGCTGAATGACAGAAGGCTGTCACTGCAACTGCCACCAGGATCTGAGTGGCGTCACTTTGTTGGGGGTCTCCACCATTGAAGATGGTCAGCAATACAGGATCTTATGAGCTGTCTCATTCTAGTCTGGTGCCTCCAATATATTCTATTGCTTTTCTTTCCTGCTTCAAAGGCAGTAACAACGTAGTGTCCGAGGTGATGCTTTTGTAAACAATCTCTCAACATTAGAATTCCCTGAAGGTTCTCTAGCAGGGTAAATCTAGAGCTGAATGGCACAGACACTGTCATTCACATCCTGAATATTTGTACTAATGTGAAAAATATTTTTTTCCTCTCTTGAAACATGTTTGCTTTGTGCCACCATGATTCCTGACACGATGACAATACACTAAATCTCTGAAACTGTAAGCAAGCCTCAATTAAATGCTTTCCTTTATAAGAGTTGCCATGGTCATGGTGTCTCGTCACAGGAACGGAACACTGACTAAGACACAAAGTCTCACATATGTTGCCTTTGCTGGCCTAGAACTTGCTATACAAACAAAACTGAACTCAAACTCACAGATAGCTCCCTGCCTCTGTCTTCTGAGTTAAGGGATTCAAGGCATGTATGTGTTACCATGCCTGGCCATTTAACAGATTTTAACAACTTTAGTTTCTATTGTGGGGGCATATTTTCTCCTGAGACGCCATATTATTCACAAACACTCTCAACTTTCTTCACAGCGTGAAAGATACTGTTTTTTGGTATTGAGCCCAAAATTCCAAGTATAGATGCTTTAGACACTGAGACCTGGGACCTTGATGTGTTCCACCACGGAACTCTTGTCCAGCTCCATGGGGATCGAAGAACAGATCTACCTGTATCAGATTTTCTTGGACCACCAGCCCTCAAATCATCACACGGAGGCTTATTATTAGTTAAGAATGCTCAGCCTGAGCCTTTTAAAACTTAAATTAACTTGTTTCTCTGCATCTCTGTTTTGCCGCAGGGCTCTTTGCCTTTCTTTCATTCCTATGTCCCTGCTTCCATGACCGGCTGGCCTCGGGTGCTCCCGCTCCTCGGCTGGCCTTCTCTTCTCTCCTCCTCCTTATTCTCTCTGCCCACCAGCCCTGCCTATCCCTCTGCTGCCTAGCTATTGGCTGTTTAGCTTTTGATTAGACCAGTCAGGTGCCTTAGGCAGGCAAAGCAACACATCTTCACATCATTAAACAAATGTAGCACAAATAAATGCGACACCCCTTTACATAATTAACACGATATTGCACGGCATCTGCTGGGAGAGCCACTGGTGAAACCTGTGGGAAGGAAACAGCACTTTCTTAAGCTGCATCTAGGCCAGCAGTCCAGGTCTATCCCCATCTCTTGCACAGTTAGAATCACCACAGCTCCAGCGTAGACTAAGCCCTTTTCTGACTCTGAATTAGTCTTCAGCCACAAAGAGGCAGAGCTCACTGCCAATGCACCTGTGTGCTCCTTCAAGATCTTCCAAGAGGTCTTCATGGAGGGGGAAGTTTCAGTTTTTAGACCTGCTTTCGGAAGGTTAACTCAATTTCCTGGTTCCAGGTTGGTCAGTAGGGGGACTCTGGTCTCGCTCTAAAACTGCAGTGATAAGATATCAAACTGCAAGATTCCTGAGAGTTGAGGACAAAGTAAAAGAAGAGTGGGATTTTTGTTCGTTTTGATTTAATTTTTGCTGACTTTGCCATCTGAAAGGAGGTAGAACAGTCTTGCTAGTGTGTTTCAGCAGCTTTCATCATGTGTAACCCTGGTGACTTAAGCACATGAAGACAAGAGATGGTGGGTGGTTTCTTTCCCTCTGCATTAAGAAGTACACACCACAAAAGATGTGCACCACTAAGCTAAATGTTCAGCCCTGAAACTAGACAAGTCTCTCTCTCTCCTCTCTCTTCTGTTTTACGTGGTTTCAGGACAAACTGTTAGCTGAATATTAAGCTGGAAACATAAAGGAACAATATTGAACCTTTATAGACTGAGGCTTTTATTTTGGAAATTTGGCAACTATCTTGGCTATTGGTTTTGTAAAATGGACAAATCTTTCATTACAGATTTTGCACTGTGATTTTTTTCCCCAAGATACCACCTTTTAATCTCTTAACTCATTTCACTAAATGGTTATATGTGGAAACTATTTATTGCATAATGTTTCAGAGACTTTGCTGAACTACACTATACCTGCCTCACTGGTATTAAGCAGTAGCAAAGTTTTGTATGACCTCTCTGAGAAAGATCATGATGGGGACCAACTCCCTTTAGTAGTTTTTTTTTTAATTCAATGGTTTGTCCAGTGACAATTTCTTCACCTTTTCTTGAATCATATTCTTTCCCAGATGGTATTCAGAAATAGCTTTTATATACTTTCAGTTACTTTTGTTGTAGGTCATCATTTACCATCAATATACATTTGGGAATCAATCTACCTCAAGACCCAGCAATACTCTTGGGCATATATCAAAAGGATTCTCAATCATATCACAAGGATACTTGCTCAGTTACATTCACATCAGCATTATTCATAATAGCCAGAATCTGGAAACAACCTAGATGCCTCTCAACTGAAGAATGGATAAAGAAAACCTGCTTTATTTACACACTGGAGTATTACTCAGTTGTTAAAAACAATGACATTGTGAAATTTGAAGGCAAATGGATGGAACTAAAAAAATAATCCTGAGTGAAGTAACCCAGACCCACAAAGACAACGTGTAGGCTGTGGAAGCTTTAATATCTCCCTCAAAAGAAAGGTGACGGAAGAGTTTCTGCTGCCGTATTACAATGTCATTTTCAATAGAACTGAACCCTTCGATGTAGCAGTGGACCGAATGCACAGCCACCTCCACGCAATAAGAAGAGTTCCTGACATACTTCCATTACCAGAACTAGAAGAAATGTGAATAGCTAAACCCATCGCCAATTACTCTAAAAAAAAAAAACAACTAACATGTATCTAAATATAAACAACCACCCACAATAATCGAATGCTGTAACTGTTATTCTGTACCTCCGTTAGCTTCCGTTTTCATAAAGCCAAAACAAAAACTCTGACCTTCAGCTTTTAGTCATCATTTTCCAGTTAAGTCACCCAAGATTAGAGTGAACTCTCTTAAAATACATTTCCCTTTAGTGGGAGTACTGGTGGTGGTGGGGGCAGAGACTGGGGTATCACTTCAAGGTCAGGACCATCCTCTGCTACATCATCAATTTGGGGCCATCCTCATTTACATATCAAATTGAAGGTTATCCAGGCTTAAATATCAATACTCTGTCTCAAAATAAACCAACCAACCAACCAACCAACCACACCATTACATAGGCTCCTTGTTTAGATTATACGATTCGGACACACAAACGCTAACATTCAGAAAATCATCTCATACAAAGCATCTCTTATTTTATAACCTAAAATAGTTTCTCAACCAAGAGTCTCCACATCACACAGATTTTTTTGAGGCACATTCTCATATAGCAGAGGATGACCCTGATCTTGCTTTCACCTCCCGATTGGTGGGATTATAGGCATGTGCCATAACATCAAGTATAAATTTTAAATTAGCTTCATAAAAATTTCAACCCAACCACAGGTTATTGATTATATTATTTATGCCACCTGGATAGGGGTACATCATTATTACTTTTCTCAAGAGAATCTAAATATGCTGTCATTGAAAGCATGTTTTTTTTCCTCAGTCAACCACAAAATAAACAGCTATTATTAAATTAACAAGAAGGTATGAGCCAGGTGGTACGTGTATATTGTTCCAAATCCTCATCACAATATTTCAAATCAGATCTTATTATCACTATTTTGCTGAAGCCCCAAAGATTAAATAACATGCCAAAGTCAACCCAGTTAGGAAGTTATCTAGTTAAAAAGTACTGTTGGTGGCCCTGGTGGCACTGTAATCCCAGCTACTCAGAAGGCAGACAGAAAGATCACAAATTCAGGTCAGACTGGTTGACTTATCAAGACCAGGTCTCAAAGTAAAAAGTAAATATATATATATATTAATATATATTAAAAAGTAGTATATGACTGCAGAAACACCTCAGTGTGTGTTTGTGCAAGGCTCTGAGTTCAATCTGTACCACCACCACAACATAAAGAACTCTTACTGTATCCCACAGTATGTCTAAAGATACTTGGTATCATGAAATCTTCAAAGCACTCTATAAAGATTTATATTATGTGTATGAGCATTTCACCTGCATATACGATTGCCTGGTTCCCATGGCAGTCAGAAGGCAGAAGGCATCTCATCCTCTGGAACGTGAGTTACAGATGGTTGTAAACCACTGTGGAGGGGCTCAGAGCCAAAGGAGCCTTCTGCAAGAGTTCTCTCTCCAGCCTCAGAGCTATTTAGTTGGGAGCAGTTAACGACTCATAGACAGTCGTTACTACTTACAGCGCCCAATTGTTTGATCCTAAACCCACGTCAATAAACCATGAGCAACATCGTTAGATCATGTTAGCTAAAGTTCTAAAATAAGTTTTGGAACTGGAGAGATGGCTCAGCAGTTAAGAGTACCGGCTGCTTTTCTAGAGAATCCAGGTTCGATTCCCAGCACCCACAGCTCACACCTGTCTGTAACTCTAATTCCAGGGGATCTGGTACCCTCACACAGACACACATACAAGTGAGACACCAATGCTCATTTTTGGCTTTTGTTTTCAAGACATGTTTTCTGTGCAGCAGTCCTGGCTGTCCTAGAAGCCACTTTGTAGACCAGGCTGGCCTCGAACTCACTGAGATCTGCCTTCTTTTGCCTCCCAAGTTCCAGGACTAAAGTTATGTGCTGTCACTACCTGTCAAAAATAAATCTTAAAAAAATAAAATAAATTTTAAAAAGTTTGTTTTCCAATTACATCTTTCATTTAGAGTTGCCTACCATATGTGAACTATGTTGTAACACTTTGTGTTTCCACAAGAGGGAGCACTACCCTGTTTTCCTCGGTAATAATGACAACTCCAAATTTAGTACATTCTATTTACAGCTTAATGTAAATACAAATCTATCTATCTATCTATCTATCTATCTATCTATCTATCTATCTATCTATCATCTATCTATCATCTATTTTTTTTTTAGTATTGGTTGTCAAAATGCAACAGGAAGGCGACATTTTTATCGTATTTTATTTGGGGACCACTGGATTACGCTTTCTTCTGCATCACTAATCTCTTTTGCACATTTGGATTCCAGTTATTATGTTTTAAACAGATAGGCAACACATAAGTAGGAAAAAACCCTCCAAAATTCTAAGATAACACTTTCCAGAAAGTTTTCTGTTTGTGAAAGGGGAATTTATACTATTGGAAAGTTTCTTCAGAAAAAAAATGTCCAAAACACTTAAAATTTAAAGATATTTCCTCAAGAAATTCTTCACAGAGTAAATGGGAAAAATAACTTATGCTTGTGTTACATTGATGAATTCTGGGTATTTTATATATCATTGGCACAGGTGATAGAAGATATATCATTATATACATATTACACTACTGAAATGTGCAATAGATGAAATACCATTACAGTTCGTCCTCGTTACAACACACACATTGTATATCTGAGAAAATCTCAAGTGCGTAAGAAATAGAATTCACTACACTTGGAATTCAAACAATTTAAAAACATAAAATTATATCCAGGAAGTATGAGGACAGAGCTGAAGGGATGCCTAGGAGTTTACGTGCTTGCTGTGCAGTCAGGAGCACTGTGAGTTTGGATCTCAGCAACCTTTGGGAGGTCCCACAAAGGACTATAACCCTCTCCACAGAGGTCAGAGATAGGAGCACTTCGGGGGCTTACTCACTTCCAGCCCAGTGAGAAAATATGAGCCCTGGGTTCAGGAAAAGACCTTGTCTCAAAGGAATAGGCAGAAAGTGATAGAGATCACCCAGCTCCTCCATCCACCTTCTGTATCTGTACCTATGCTCATACAGGCACAACACATATGTATAAGTAATTTTATAAGAAATATATGTACATATCATCAATGATCAGAAATAATATTATTTAAAAAACATTAAATGCAGTGCTTACTAGCAGATTCAAATGCAATTAAAGGCCACTCTGGGGCTAGGGATGTAGCCCAGGGGCAAAGTGTTTAGCTCATATCTTGGTTCAATCCCCAGAAAGGGAGGTTTTACAAAGTGCAACTGTTCTTTCCATTAAATTCCGTTTCTTCACGCTAACAGATTTAGTGTTCCCTCGGCCTTCCCTGGGATTGAATCCAGGGCCTCTTCAGTCTTAACAGATAAACTGGCATGAGATAATTGACACAAAGCTGCTTCGTGGCCAAAAAGAAAAAGAATTAAAAGTGCAAAGAGCATTATCGGCGGTGAACTAAGATTCCGAATTATAGGGTACAGAGTAATATAAAGTGGAAATATTTTTCTTTATCTTTCAATAGTGACATGTGACAATATCATGTTTATGTATCTTTTAAACCAAACAAGGTGACTAGGTTGTTGTTGTTGGCTGCTTTATCAATTCCAAATACCCATGAATCATCTCTACTAGGAAGATAGTTCACTCCAAGCTCAGAATGGACTCACCTGAATTAATGCATGATTATCTTTAGAAAATACTGAATCTCCCGAAAGCAAAAGAGGCTCACTTTTCTCGTAGCTCTCCTGGCTGATGAGAGTGTCTGCATAGTTGGGCTGCGGAAAAATCAAGTGACTCTTTCGGGAGCCCGCAGTGAGCGAGACCTCGTGCGAATAGCTTTGCAGGAAAGCTTGCACTCCGTCTACGCCCACAAAGTGAGAGGCTGGAACGTCAGCCAATCCCGGTCCCGCAGCCCCGAGCAGGCGCAGTGAGTACCAGCGCCGCAGCCTGAGCGCTAGGAGCACCAGAACAAAGACCAGGAAGACGCTGGAGACCGCCGCCACGGCCACCACCAGATAGACCGTGATCCCTGAGCTTTCGGAGGTAGAAGGAGACTCTAGATTGTCCAGATCCGCCAGGACGTCGGGGATGCTGTCGGCGATCGCCACAGTGAGCGTGACAGTGGCGGAGAGAGGAGGCTGGCCGTGGTCCTGCACAGCCACTACGAGGCTCTGCTTGAGAGCATCTCTGTCCATCAGGGCTCGAGCCGTGCTTACCTCGCCCGTGTGCAGCCCCACCAAGAAGAGCCCTGGCTCGCTGGCCTTGAGCAGACGGTAGGACAGCCAGGCGTTCTGTCCTGAGTCTCTGTCCACCGCCACCACCTTGGTCACCAGATAGCCAGGCTCTGCTGAGCGGGGCGCTAGTTCCACTCCAGTAGAACCGTCTGTAGGGAGGGCGGGGTACAAGATTTCGGGGGCATTGTCATTCTGATCCAGCACGAACAGGTTCAGTGACACATTGCTGCTGAGCGGTGGGTCCCCGCTGTCTCGTGCCAACACTTGCAGTTGTAGGTCTCGGAACTGCTCATAGTCAAAGGAATGCAGTGCGTACAGGACACCAGTGTCCGAGTTGATGGAGACGTAAGAGGAAATGGGCACGCCCTGGTGGGTGTCCTCAGCAAGGGAGTAAGTGACTTGGGCATTCTTGTCACTGTCGGGGTCGTGGGCGGTCACAGACGCAATGGAGGCCCCTCTGGGATTGTTCTCCGGGATGTAGGCCCAGTAGGAGGCCTGAGGGAAAATGGGCGGGTTGTCGTTCGTGTCTGCTACGTTCAAAGAGAGGTAAGTTTTGGTTGACAAGGGCGGACTTCCCTTGTCTGTGGCCGTCACTGTGATGTTGTAGCTAGGAACCTGTTCTCGGTCTAGAACTGTGTCTGTGACTAAGCTATAGTAGTTTCCGTAAGATTTCTCCAATTTAAAGGGCAGATTCTCTGGGATGGAACAGATTACCTGTCCATTTTCCCCGGAGTCTTGGTCATTTACATTTAGAAGGGCTATTAATGTCCCTCGGGGAGAGTTTTCTGGAACGGAGCTGGTGAGGGAGGCAATGGCTATTTCAGGGGCGTTGTCGTTCACGTCTAAAACTGTGACCAGGACTTTGGCCCTGGCAGAATACCCCGCATTATCGGTTGCTTGCACTTCCATCTCGTAGAAACCCGATTCTTCGTGGTTCAGCTTCCCCGTTGTTGATATTGTCCCCAGATTACTGTCTAGTTTGAAAACTTTAGATGCCTTGTCGTCTACATACCGGAAGGAATACCTCACTTCCGCATTGCCTCCTTCGTCCGGGTCGGTGGCATTGACTAGCAGCAGCTGAGTGCCCACAGCCACGTTCTCCCGCACACTCACGCGGTACTCGGACCGAGCAAACACAGGTGCGTTGTCGTTCACATCTACAACCATCACACGGATGCGCGCTGTACCGCTGCGGACCGGCTCCCCGGCGTCGGAAGCGGTGAGGACCAGGAGGTGCTCTGCTTTTTCCTCGCGGTCCAGCGCACGCTCCAGCACCAATTCCGGGTATTTGTTACCGTCAGCTCCGTTCTGCACCTCCAGCGAGAAGTGAGCATTCGGGCTGAGCTGGTAGCTCTGAAGAGAGTTCTTCCCGATATCTGGATCCCAAGCGTGGGGAAGAGGGAACCGCATCCCAGCGGCGGCGTTTTCACTCATCTTTATTTCTAGTTCACTTTCACGGAAGTAGGGAGCGTTGTCGTTAATGTCCCTCACTTCTACTTCCACTCCGTATATTTTCCCTATATCTTCCATCAGAATCTCTAGATTTAATTGACACTTGATGGAACCCATACACAGCTCCTCCCGGTCTATCCTTCCCGCGGTGACCAAGCTGCCGCTCCGCGGGTTTAGAGCGAAAAGTTGATTCCTACCTCTGGAAACGATGCGGACCCTGCGCTCCGCCAGCTCGCGGGGCTCCAGCCCCAGGTCCTTGGAGATGTTGCCCACCATAGATCCTTTCTCCAGTTCCTCAGGAAATGAATAGCGTATCTGGGTGGATCCAGCCTCCCACGGAATCCTGAGGAGGACTCCCAGCAAGACCAGCACTTTGCAATCCTCCAGCCATTGCACAGAGATCATTGTCACTTAAGGATTATTTACAATCCCGCCTTTGACCACTTAGACCAGAATCCGTTTTTCAAGCCTTGGAACCCTACCAGGAGGTGGGACCAGTTCCTCCCGGCCAGTTTCCTTGGAGAAGTGTTTTGTCTCAATCTATCTGCATTGTGCTTTGGGCGCATGCAGCAAGCAGGGCTTCGCTGTCTTTTCCTCGCGGGTTGGTGAACAGCGGCGCTCAGAGTCTGAACCAATTACTGCACAGTCCTGAACTCAAGAGGAATTTTTTTTTTCTTTTTTGATTGTGTGCCTTAAATAGCTCCACCTACTGTTCTTCAAATGGAGATGGAATCGGAAGGACTCGACAGGAGTGGACAGTTCAGTGAGCGGTTTAGTTCCCTAATATTTTACTACAAACCCACTTTCTTGAAATTATTTTCAGTAGCTATTTGTGTTTCCTATTTTTTTCCAATAAGACAAAATTTCAAGATTCCTAGAAATTTCCTAAAGGGAAGAACTATTGTGACAAGTTGGAATTTAAAACGGAAAAAAATGCACTTATTCAGATTCCTGTGTAACAGTCAGCCAAGTGACGAAGATGTATCAATGCTTCTAGAGTAAGCGGGAGGATTCCAACTCCATTACCTGGGACTGGAGATAGCACTGTACAGTTCTACAGATGCAGGCGGTAAGGAAAATTAGGAACCTGACGAATACCATAAAATTACCTTTTCTTGGGTAACCGACTTAATTTTAATAACTGAGAATTACTGGCCATACATTTAGAAGCACCCCAGAATCTGGAAAGGATTTTAGGAGATAACTGCCTGTACATATTTCATGTGTCTAGAAACTGTACTTGGGAACAAGCACTTTGTGGTAATGGCTGCAGGACAGTGGACCTTAGCTATCTCCAATACTTAAGTATAAACTCTAATTGAGCTACCCTTTCGGCCTCTGGTAGCCATAAAAATTGGAAAGAAACTTAGATACTTGTGGGAAAATATCAAACATAAAAGTGAGATTAAAAGAATCCCCAATATATCTGAATACTATTACCAAATTATTATCACGTTTGAGAACCTTTTTGAAGGTAGTATTTATCAATTCACATTAATAAAGGAAAAGCCTTATAAGCTCAAGATACTGATCAACCTAGAGAATCTACAGAAAAGGAAAAGTATAGTTCAATTTAAAATATTTGAGTAGGACCAGCAAGAGATGGCTCAGGCTTGCTGCCAAGTGTAATTGAATCTGAGTTAAATTCCTGGGACCCACATGGCAGATAAAAAGAACTGACTCCCCAAAGTTGTCCTCTGACCTTCAAATAGCATATACAACACACACACACACACACACACACACACACACACACACACACACACACACACACAATGCATAATAACGTGAATTGCAGTGCATCATAATATTTTTACGTTTTGAGTTTAGATGTATACGGATACAAATTCAACATCCCCAACCAAGAACCAAGCATAATGATGCGGTTTCTGGCCCATAGAGAGAAGAGAGCGAAGAGCTGGGACTGCAAATGAAACGGGATTATGGGTTTAATGTGTTTTAAGATATTCTTTTCAAAGTCAGGTGTGGGGGTGCATACCTTTAATTCCAGCACTTGGGAGGCAGAGGAAGAAGGCTCTCTGGGTGTTGAAGGCCATCCTGGTCTACACAATGCGATCCAGGACAACTGGACCCTGCCTCAAAATAATAATAATTCCAAAAGAATTTGAAAAATTAAACAAGTTTTGACTGGAAAGGCCATTGAAACTCACGTGAGTAGAAGCGATAGAATCAGAGGGCATCTTATTCTCTTCAGTGACACTCACTTCCACAGAAGCTTCCATGGAAAGATCTTGCCGGGGGACCGTTTCTGGCCGTAAGGTAAGGAAATGAGACGTGTTTTGACAATTGGAGGCAACATAGAGATTGTAGGAATAAGGCAGAGTCCCCTCACTGTAGTTGAGAGAAACCCCTGGTCTCGCCTTACAGCAGAGTTCAGACTGAAAGCAGCCCACGACTGCAGGGCTTCGGGACTGTCGAAGGCGAAGAGTGATGGCCAGAATCACAGCGAAAAGAAAGAGTACTGAGACCAAAGCCAAGGCCACCATCAGGTAAAATTGCAGCTCACTCTGGGGGTCCGAAGGCAGAGGGTCATCGCTGAGGTCTGGCAGGACTTCCTGCAGGCTGTCAGCGAAGATCAGGTGCAGTGTGGCTGTAGCTGAGAGTGGCGGCTGTCCACCATCACGCACAGCGACCAGAAGGCGCTGCCGCGCTGCATCCCTGTCTCCCAGGGCTCTAGCTGTGCGCACCTCGCCAGTGCGCAGGCCCAGGCTGAAGAGCCCTGGATCGCTGGCCTGCAGCACGTGGTATGACAGCCAGGCATTGTGTCCTGAGTCTGCATCCACCGCCACCACTTTGGTGACTAAGTATCCGGGATCGGCAGCTCTTGGTACCATGTCAAAGAGAGCAGAGCCGTCAGGTTCGAGCGTGGGGTAGAGCACGCGAGGTGCGTTGTCATTGCGGTCACCCACCAGCACGAGCATGCTCACGTTGGCGCTGAGCGCGGGCGAGCCCTGGTCTTGAGCCTGCAGTGTGAGCTGGAAGGAGCGGAGCTGCTCGTGGTCGAAGGCGCGCTGAGCGAACACCACTCCGCTGTCTTGGCTCACAGACACGTAGGACCACAGCGACTTAGGTTCCAGGTCGCTGGCTATGATGGAGTAGGAAATATGGCCATTGGGCCCCAAATCCGGGTCCGAGGCGCTGACTTGAGCAATGGACGCACCAGGCGGGTTATTTTCAGTCACTTTGATCAAGTAGGAGGGCTGGTGGAAAACTGGAGCATTGTCATTGACGTCCCCTATGTGCAGAGTGACGCTTGTGCTGGAGGAGAGGGGTGGCTTGCCTCTATCTGTGGCGATGATGGTGACATTGTACTCTGGAGTCTGCTCCCGGTCTAGGACCCCATCTGTTACAAGCTTATAGTAATTACTGGCAGAAGATTCAATTCTAAAAGGAACGGTTTCTTTTATGAAGCACATCACTCTTCCATTTTCTTCTGAATCTTTATCATATGTTTTGAACAAAGCCACTACTGTCCCCAGTTCTGCATCCTCAGTTATAGAACTGGACACAGAAGTAAAAACTACTTCTGGGGCATTGTCGTTTTCGTCAAGAATTTCTATTATAACTTTACATTCTGTGGCCATGCCTCCACCATCCTTGGCCTCTATGCTCATGGTGTAAGTCTTCTTGGTTTCAAAGTCTATAGGGCCTTCAGATTTAAGTTCCCCATCTTGATGATCTAGGGTAAACTTATTTCTAATATCATCTCCTAGTGATTTGAAGGAGTAGGTGATCTCTGCATTGACACCCTCATCCTGGTCGGTGGCCATCACCCTTAACACAGAAGTGCCTGAGGGCATGTTCTCTCTAAAACTGACTTTGTATATATTTTGGCTGAACACTGGGGGGTTATCATTGGCATCAGTGACCTCGATTTGAATTTGAGTAGTGCCAGTTAGTACTGGTTCCCCGCCATCCATTGCTGTCAGGACCAAGAGATGGGAGCTCTGCTTTTCCCTGTCTAGAGGCTTCTCTAACACTAATTCTGGAGCGTCCTTGCCTTCAGCCTTGTCTTTCACCACCAGAGAGAAATGCTCATTCAAACTGAGTTGGTAACTCTGGAGAGAGTGCAGTCCTACGTCTTCATCTATGGCAGATTCCAGGCCAAACCTAGTTCCTGGAATTGCAAATTCATTGATCTGTAAAACAATACTATTTTGGAGGAAGTGAGGAGGATTATCATTTATGTCTTCTATCACCACACTGACGTGAAAGACGTTTAGGGGATTTTCTGCCACAATCTCTAAGGGCAGGACACACAAAGGGCTTTGGAAACACAGTAACTCTCGATCTATTCTGTCGCTCACAATTATGTTCCCACTCTCAGGGTTCACAGTAAGATACGGTTTCTCTATGATAACCCTGAGATTTCGAGTCAGCAAATCCCGAACAGAGAGCCCCAGGTCCTCAGCGAGGTTTCCCACAACCGAGCCCAAGGCCATTTCTTCCGGAATAGAATATCGGACTTGCTCCGAAAGCCCCGTGCAGAACAAAGGCATCAAGAAAGGAAAGAGCACTTGCCTCCACCGGGTCCTGCTCTCTAGCTTCACGCTGTGCTCCATCCTTCTCACAGCCTCTCAAGTGAAGGGAAGAGGCTTCACGAATTACTTCCAGCACCAAGAAAACGCAAACGCTCCCTCCAAGTTTGAGGATATCACAGTCTCTAATCTGATTTGCTAAGCAGAAAATCCAAGTCCCCTCACTCTTTAAAGCCTTCACAGTTTCTACTGATAGATCCTGGCAATCAGTTCTTACAGCGAATTGGACAACAGCGGCGCCCAGAGGCCACTTATAAAATTGCAACCAGAAGCCTTTGCAGACTCAACGGGATTAGGAATACAGAGCTATGTTGAGAAACAAGCAACAAAGGGGTTTATAATTCTAGAATTTGTCTGTTTTCCAGTGTTGCTATTGAACAACACCCCCTGGTATCTGTAACATAACATATTAACCCAGTAATGACAGATTAAAAGGCTTGTCTTTTCCTATCAGAGGAAACAGAGCCAGTGTTTTCTCAAGACCACGTGCAAAATAGCCCCACCAAGTGGTGTGGGAAAACGTGACAGTGGCTAAAAGACACCACGCATCATCTTCAGTCAGACACACGCACAATTGCCAGAGAAAGGGTACTCAAAATTATGTAGGGCACACTTGAAATAAAGATGGCAATGCCATAAATTATTTCTACTTTTAGTACAGATGCATTACAAGGATTGTTAAATGTTCATTCAGCCTTAAGAATTTAATGGCATGAGATGTGAGCGCATTTTCTTTTTATCCTTTTATTTAAATGAACTATATGTTTCATCCCTACTGACTCTCCAGTGACTTGCAAATCAAATTTCAGAACCACCCTTTTCTTTTTCTACATCAAGAGCTCGGTTTGAAACCCCCCCCCCACTAGTTTAGATCATGCTTAAAAATACAGAGCAACCTCTCCCTACCAGCCAAATGCCTCATAGCATTTTGATAATCTAATTCTAGTTCAAGTGGAATGCCTTACATTTTTTTTCCTTTGAGTTTGGAATTACATAAGCATAAATACTATTCAAAACATTCAGATATTTCAAGGAGAATTTAGGCATCTATTAGGAAGAACTCCCTAAGAATTGTGCCCAATCACCAAATTTACAACGAAATATATTAAGATCAATCCCCTAAGTGAAAAACGTAAACTTGAAAAAAATATTAACGTGCAAGTAACTTGAATCAAATCTCCAGACATGACATAGGAATGCAGAGTTTGATTATGGAATTGATTCCTGTGGTTAAATCTAGATAAGTCTCTTTTCCTTCAGATAATATGCATATTATTGGATAAGTATTGGGTCCTCAGTAGCAAGGTTCTTTTCTTTCTGACTATAGCCACTGCATATGCTTACATATAGTGCAAAATGAACTTTAGAAAAGGAAAAAAAAGGAATCCAAGACTCCCAGATCTGAGAAGAGGAGGAGGAGGAGGAGAAGAAGAAGAGGAAGAAGAAGAAGAGGAAGAAGAAGATGAATAGAGCAAAGTCAATCCCACCCCCATGCACATGCTAAGGGTCTTGCACATGCTAAGTACACGACTGGCCACTGAACTATATCTCAGCCCCTAAACCAGTCACTTATATAACGCAGATACCCACACCTATCTCTAAGTATCACAAACCATGTAAACAAATCTGGATTTGAAACTTTTTGGAGTAAAAATCATTTCTCTATGTGAATTTGTTATATTAAGGAAAAGTAAAAAAGAATAAAAAAGAAAAACCGAAAAAAGAAAAGGCACCGCACATAACACTACAGCGAAAGAATGAAGGAAGCAACATTGACCCTGCAGTCCAGTTATTCTCAGGACAATCCAGAGAGTTCGCAGTGGCGCCAGACCTTAAAAAACGGTCCTGCATTCCCTCTACCAATAAAGTCTTGTATCAAGTCTGTTTTGACAGGATGAAGCAACGATACCAAAACTGAAATAGTCAACAGGATCCAAACATATCATCGACCATCAAAAAGCAAAACAGAATTATTCCATCCCTAGAAAAAAATAACCACATTACAAGTAGAGTGTCGATAAACACGGAAAGGCTGCGCAGAGCATGCTCCTGAGTATAGAAGTAAATCGTGGTAGACTAGATTATAGAGACGCTGTGAAATTGAAATAGAATCTGTTTGTGAATCATCGAGTTGGATGACAATAGTTTACGTTAATAGCCACCAATCATGATTAATAGATAAATGATACTGATGTTGACACACTACACAGCAAGCGAAGATAATCGATCTAGCCTTTCAAAATCAAAAGAAACATGCATGCACCATTGACTTTGATAAAGCCCTTCTGAAAAAAAAAAGTTAATCTAATGATGGTAAGGTACACAAACCAAAGAGTGTTCTAAATATGTATGGGCTAGTTATTGTTGCCCAAGCCTAATTTTCATAACTAACTCAGCAAAAAGTCCCTTCAAGACTTGTGCCAAAACAGCAACAATTGAGTGGCAAAGAGATATATCTTACCTGAATATCTGTCGGGTCACATTTGCCGAAAATGGTAGCTGAGTCTTCAGCTATCAGGAGAGGCTCGCTTTTCCCACAGCTCTCCTGACTAATGAGCGTGTCTGCGTAGTTGGGCTGCGGGAAGATCAGGTGACTTTTCCTCGAGTCTGCAGTGAGCGAAACCTCGTGAGAATAGGTCTGGAGAAAAGCGTGCACTCCATCCACACCCAAAAAGTGAGAAGGAGGCACGTCAGCCAATCCAGGAGGCACGTCAGCCAATCCGCCCGCAGCCCGGAGCAGACGCGATGAGTGCCAGCGCCGAAGCCTGAGAGCCAGCAGTACCACGACGAAGATGAGGAAGACGCAAGAGACAGCAGTGATGGCCACCACTAGGTAAAGGGTGAGGCCTGGCTCATCCGGGTTGGCGGGAGCCTCCAGACTAACCAAGTCCTCCAGAATGGCCGGGATGCTGTCAGCCACGGCGACAGTGAGCCTGACAGTAGCGGAGAGGGGAGGCTGGCCGTGATCCTGTACAGTTACCACGAGGCTCTGCTTGAGAGCATCTTTGTCCATCATGGCACGGGCAGTGCGAATCTCTCCTGTGTGCAGCCCCACGGAGAAAAGCCCTGGCTCGCTGGCCTTGAGCAGACGGTAGGACAGCCAGGCGTTCTGTCCTGAGTCTCTGTCCACCGCCACCACCTTGGTCACTAAATAACCCGGCTCTGCAGAGCGGGGAGCCAATTCCACACCAGTAGAGCCATCAGTGGGGAGAGAAGGGTACAGAATCTCTGGACTGTTGTCGTTCTGGTCCAGCACATACAGCGTCAGCGAAATATTGCTGCTTAATGGTGGGTCTCCGCTGTCCCTAGCAGTCACTCCCAGGTGTAGGGTTTGGAACTGCTCATAGTCGAAGGATTGCAGGGCATACAGCACACCAGTATCTGAGTTGATAGACACGTAAGAGGATAGAGGTGTTCCCTGGATGGTGTCTTCAGCCAGAGCGTAAGTGACCTGGGCATTTTCTCCGCTATCCCTATCAAGGGCGGTCACTGAGAAGATGGAAGAGCCTCTGGGGTTGTTTTCAGGAATGTAGGCAGAGTAAGAGGGATGCGTGAAAACTGGAGGGTTGTCGTTGGAATCTGCCACTTTCAGCAGGAGGCGAGTTTCTGTCGACAAGGGTGGACTTCCCTGATCTTTGGCAGTTAATGTAATATTGTAGTTCTCCACTTGCTCCCGGTCCAGTTCACCATTGGTTATCAATTTATAATAATTTCCATACGTCTTTTCTAACTTAAAAGGAAGACCATTAGGAATGAAGCAATTGACTTGACCGTTTTCTCCAGAATCTTGATCTTGAACGTTTAAAAGAGCAATTACTGTACCTGGAGGAGAATTTTCCAGCACTGAGTTAATGGAAGAGGTGACAGTTATCTCCGGGGCATTATCATTCACATCCGTAACTGTGATCAGCAGCCTGGCGGTGCTCATCAGTCCTCCACCATCTCGGCCTTGAATTTCCATCTCATAGAATCTGTATTTTTCAAAATTCAGAGGCCTCCCGACGAGAACTTCTCCAGTTTGAGAATTCAACTGAAATATTTCAGAAGCTTTGCTTTTCATTTTCAGAAATGAGTACACCACTTGCCCATTTATACCCTCGTCTGGGTCTGTGGCATTTACCATGAGCACCCGAGTTCCAGAGCTCAGGTTTTCGGGAATACTCACTCTATACACAGACTGTGTAAACTTTGGGATGTGGTCATTTACATCGAGTACCACCACGTGAATGGGAACCGTGCCCTTGCGGATGGGATCTCCTCCATCTAAGGCTGTGAGGAGGAGGTGGTGAGACGCCTCTTTCTCCCGATCCAGGCCTTCCTGCAGCACTAGCTCTGGATTCTTGTCCCCATCAGTCCCACCTCTGACCTTCAAGGAAAAGTAAGTACTAGGGCTGAGCTGGTAGCTCTGGAGGGAGTTCATCCCTGCATCTGGATCCCTAGCGCTAGGAAGAGGAAATCGCGATCCAGGACTAGAATGCTCGCTGACTTTGATCTCCACCTCCTTTTCCCGGAAGCTGGGGGCGTTATCATTAATGTCCATTATTTCCACATCCACTCCGTAAATCTTCAGGGTGTCCTCTACGAGAATCTCCAGATTTAGCGAGCAGGAGGGTAGCGTATCACACAACTCCTCTCGGTCGATCCTACCTGCGGTTATCAAGCTGCCGCCTCGCGGATTCAGAGCGAAAAGCTGCGTTTCGCCTCTGGAAACAATGCGGACTCCGCGTTCTGAGATCTCCCAGGGCTCCAGCCCCAGGTCTTTAGAGATGTTGCCCACGAAGAAGCCTTTATCAGTCTCTTCTGGCACCGAGTATCGGATCTGTCCGTTCCCAAGCATCAGCAAGGTCCCCAGGAAAATGTACAGCGGGACAAGCGCTCTCTGAGGCTGATTCACCATGGCTCGATGAGAGTGCAGTTCCGCGCGTTCTTGTGCCGGCTTAATTCTTTTATTTTGTTTTTCTGAATAAGCTTTTGTGCCTACGAAGTTCCAGATTGTCCGCATCCAAAATATATTCCAAAGCGAACGGAGGTGTTTTTATTTTCAGAATTAGCATGCGTGAATATCCATTCCTTTCGGCTTTGTGAGGTAGAGGTTCGGGAGGACTCAATAGCTTTGCCCTCCCATTCCCTGATTGGTCAACAGCGGCGCCTAGAGCCCAATCTTATTATTACACTAAGAAAATCTTGGCTGCTCCTTGCAGAGGAAATTGTTACACTCACCTTTTCCGCGGATCATAAACATTTGTAAAGCTGAAAACCTCAAACAATAGTTATATGATATGATATAAAATTCACAAAGCGCACTTATGAAAAGGGTAGGAATTAAATGGACTTGTTTACAAGTTTTGAAATACTACTAGAATTGAAAACGCACAAATTAGTTTGTGATTCCAACTGGTTTTACTGACAGAAGAGACACAACATTTGTCTCTGAACAGCATTCAAAACAACATTTGAAAGCAGCGTGGAACACAAAATATTCAGGTAGGATGCATGGCTATTATTCTTACTACTTTTTTCTCCAAGTTTTAATGTATTAATTATGTGCATATGCGCATTTCTGTGAGTATGTGCACATGTAATTGTGGGTTCATGTATAGTCTAGAAAACGGCGGAACTGGAGTTATAGGCAGTAGTGAGTCACCACTAGTAGGTGCTGAGAAGTAAACTTGGGTCCTCCCAAGGAGCAGGAGTACTCTTAATCATTAAACCACCTCTCCAGCCCCCACCAATAATTTTTATATTTTTTTTGTTTTTAAACAAGTAAAATAAAGACAGAATGTTTTGCTCAAATTTTGAATAACATTGTGGTTATCATTTATAATAAAATATAACTATGTCATACCCATAACTGCGAGGCCTTTTTTTTTTTTTTTTTTTTTTTTTTTTAAAGACATGGTTTCTCTGTATAGCTTTGGAGCTTGTCCTGGAACTCATTCTGTAGATCAGGCTCATCAAACTCACAGAGATCTGCCTGCCTCTGCCTCCCGAGTGCTGGGATTAAAGGCATGTGCCACCACTACCCGAATGCAAGGCATTTTTAAATGAAAAATGTGAGAGTTTCATATACACGTATACCGTACTCAAAGCCAGGACCTAGTGCATACTACACCCTCAACCTTCAAAAAATTTAAGAGTTATATGTTTGGATAGTAATGTATTTAATCCCTGCAACCTTTTTGTAGTGTGCGGAATAGAACTAGGTGTACTCTGCATGAGGTACACAAGTTTTGTCACCGAGTCACACTCCCACACCCTTCCAAATGCAATGAGGGTGGCCCGGAAATCTTTTAGGAGCCTTAAGCTCCAAAATTAGAGCCAGGAAGGTTACCTGCCCTTTTATTCCCAGCATTTGGGTAGCAGAGGCAGGTAGATCTCTGTGAATTCTAGGCCAACCTGGCCTACACAGCATATACAGAGAGACTTCTGTCTCAAAACAAATAAAATCCTTAAAATAACAGTACTACTACATTGGAGTACATTGGCATACCGGCATATAAAAAGCATATTAAATACCTGGTTAAAGGTCTTCTCTTCTGCTTCAACACTAGGAGCTAAAATGCCATCCAACAGTGCCGAGGAGCTATCTTTGTTGAGCATATCTTGTGTGGCTGGATAATTGCCAACAGATGTGAGGACATTAAAGTCTGTTTTAGTTTGGTGATCTGGCACGCACAAATTATAGGCATAGGGCAGTGTCCCTTCACTGTAGTTGGGTGGAAGTACAGGTAGAGATCTGGAGCCAAGAACTGCCCCCAAGCAGCCAGAGGTTGAAGGGCTGGAAGACTGTCGCAAGCGCAAAGCAACAGCCAAAATTAATGCGAGGAGGAAAAGTACTGAGATCAAAGCCAAAGCCACCACTAGGTAAAACTGAAGCTCACTCTGGGAGTTGGGAGGGGTGGGATGATCGACGAGGTCCGGCAAAGCTTCCTGCAGGCTGTCTGCAAAAACCAGGAGTAATGTAGCAGTGGCTGAGAGCGGCGGCTGTCCACCATCACGCACAGCGACCAGAAGGCGCTGCCGCGCTGCATCTCTTTCGCCTAAGGCTCGCGCTGTGCGCACCTCGCCAGTGCGCAGGCCCAGGCTGAAGAGCCCTGGATCGCTGGCCTGCAACACGTGGTATGACAGCCAGGCATTGTGTCCTGAGTCTGCATCTACTGCTACCACCTTGGTGACCAGATATCCGGGCTCGGCGGCGCGTGGCACCATGTCGAAGAGCGCGGAGCCATCGGGCTCCAGCGCAGGGTACAGCACACGCGGCGCATTGTCATTGCGGTCACCCACCAGTACGCGCAGGTTCACGCTGGCGCTGAGCGCCGGCGAGCCCTGGTCACGTGCCTGCAGTGTGAGCTGGAAGGAGCGGAGCTGCTCGTGGTCGAGGGCGCGCTGAGCGAACACCACTCCGCTGTCCTGGTTCACGGACACGTAGGAGGACAGCGTCTTTGGTTCTAGGTCGCTGGTTATGATGGAGTAGGAAATAAGGCCATTTACTCCCAGATCTGGATCCCATGCTTTGACTTGGGTTATGGAGGTACCTGGCTGGTTGTTTTCTGGTACATTTACTAGATAGGTGGGCTGTTGAAACACAGGTGCGTTGTCGTTGACATCAGCAACGTGCAGAGTTATGGTTACGCTGGAAGAAAGAGGCGGCTTGCCTCTATCTGTGGCTATGATAGTGATGTTGTACCCTGGGGTCTGTTCCCGGTCTAGAATGCTATCTGTTACTAACTTGTAGTAATTATTGGCAGAAGAATGAATCTTAAATGGACTGTCTCCGCTTAAATTGCACATGACTTCTGCGTTTTCCCCGGAATCGCGATCCTTTACTTTGAAGAGGGCCGCAACCGTTCCAGAAGGGGAATCTTCCAAAATCTGATCAGAGAGGGAAGTGATGGTTATTTCTGGGCGGTTGTCGTTCTCATCTAGAACTTCTATAATTACTTTACACTGTGAAGAAAGAGATCCTCTGTCCTTTACCTCAACATCAATCGTATACCTTTCTACTTCTTCAAAATCCAAAGGCTGGTGAACTACAATGTCTCCAGTTATGGAATCCACAGAGAACACGTGCTGAGCTTTGTTAGCCACACCCAGGAAAGAGTATGTGAACTCTGCATTGACACCCTCATCCTGGTCTGTCGCCCTTAGCCTTAGGATAGTCGTCCCTAGAGGCACGTCTTCCGGAAGGCGAACTCTGTACACCTCTTGACTGAACACTGGGGGGTTATCGTTGGCATCCACAACTCGGATTCGGAGTTGAGTGGTACCACTTCGGGGCGGGTCCCCACCGTCTATAGCTGTCAGCACCAGGTTGTGGATGCTCTCAGTTTCTCGGTCGAGTATCTTTTGCAATTCTAATTCTGGGTATTTGCCACCATCAGGATTGTCTTTCACCAACAATGAGAAATATGCGCTAGGACTTAACTGATATTTGCTCAGTGAATTCACACCAATATCAGGATCTTTCGCAGACTCCAGAATTGTTCTCATCCCTAGGTTGATGGATTCACTTATTTCTAGATTTATTTCATCTTTTGGGAATTGAGGGGCATGATCGTTAACGTCCTCAATCTCCACAACGACGTGAAAAATATTCAAGGGGTTTTCCAGCACGGCTTCCAACTGCAGCTCACACCTTCTTCTCTCTTTACATATCTGCTCGCGGTCTATGCGGTCCTTCACCAGTAAGTCCCCGCTCTCCCTGTCCACACTGAAGTGCAGCTTCTCAGCGCTAACCCGCAGCTTCCGTGTGGACACTTCCAGGACACTGAGTCCTAGATCTTTGGCGAGGTTCCCCACGAGCGAGCCGCGGTCCAGCTCCTCAGGGATGGAGTAGCGGACCGGCTGGCCCAGCGCGGGACAGAACAAAGGCAGCAGCAGGGTAAACAGTACCTGCGGGCGGCTGGGGCGGCTGGGGCGGCTGAGGCGCTGCCGCTGCGCGCAGCTCCCTCCCATTGCTGGCTGGGGTTCTCTCTAGATCTCTCTAGGACTCCGGATCTTCACAGTATGATAGAGTGCAGTCTTCTGGGGCGGAGGTGCGTTTTGCCCGGTACAGCTGGACTCCTGTTTGGGGCTGGGAGTCGGTGTCTTAGTCTCTGTGAGTGAGAGTTCCCTTTGGAATGTATTGGTTTCTGCGCAGAAAATTCCAACCTAGAGACAGAGAGATCCTGGGCGCTGGAGCTTGCTCTGCACTGGCCGACAGCGGCGCCCAGAGGCTTTGAGTGGAATTGCAGTCTGGCGTTTCATATTTTGAGAACTCTTATGTGTTGTTAACTAAAATATTTGAATTTTGTTTCTCATTTTTTTTCATTGTGGAAAAATTTAATGTTAGATATTATATTTAGTTTGTGAAAATTCTCATTTTGGTTAAACTGAAGGACTATATTCTTCAAATAAAAAGTCATGAAAGAAAGTAAAGGGAAGGTATACAGATCCTACCCCACAGCAACTGCTACCCAAATCATCCATAGGAAATGACTATCACTCCTTTGGAGGATAATTATCTTTTGTTATCAACTCTTAGTTAATAAGTAAAAACCTTTTCATCCATTTTTAGAATGCACCCTGGCTGTATTCAGCTATCCAGCATTGATCTATAATTTTTAATAGAATATTTACAACGTCAGAAGAGTGCTGTTTGAAGCTTGCTTTTTCCAAATAATGGAACTGAAATATATACATAATAATTATTACTCTTGTGGGACAAAGATGTGGAACAACAGTTTAAATGAGTAGTATTATAACTCCAGAGTGTGCACTTACCTTCCATGGATCTACAGTTAACCAAGTGTTGACACAAAAATATTATTATCTCAGGTGTACTGAGAGAGTAGGTAGAGCACGATCTTTTCTAGTAACTTCTGTAGAGTAATAAAAAATCTAAAGGTTGAATCAAATAGATCACCATTTTCATGAACTAAATGTGTTCACTGATAGCTCCACCAATTGCTGATTTAGAAGAGCTTCTTGTGCAGCTTTGGCTACGTTCTGCTCCCCGAAGAATTGCTGTTTCTTTCTTTGTCTTAACTCTTAGTTTATGTTGAAGTCCAGTCCTGGCACTTTTGGGTTTCCTCTGAGTTTTCTTCTACATCAAAGAGGAAATGCTCTTATCACCTATGTTCATCTTTTCCCCCCCTTGGGAACACACACAACATTATCCATCCCAACCCATATTTACACTTTAGCTTTAGTTACTGGCGTGCTTATCTTTAAAGAGAATCCAAAATCTCCTCAATTTAACCAAATAAATTCTTGGAATCCCTGTAGGTCAAGAGAAGCCAAATTAAAAAGCTGTATCTCTCTATGAGTAAGATGTTACACAGTTATATACAAAAGGAAAGACACTGGGCTAATGGGTATGATGATTATTAAGATTCTAAGCATGCAGTTATGAATTTATTGAATATCAATCACTACCTTAAAATCTCTAAGGAGTATGTTCAGGTATTGCTTAAAATATAACTGCAAAGACATATTGACTTTATCGTTAAAGAACTACAGTAAACAACCTTGGACGTGGCTTGAGTATCTGGTGGGGCTAACGTATTTCTTTTGGACATTTACTTAATTTTGACAAACTTCAGACACACAGAGCTGTCTAAAGTGGTGAAGTGAGGACACACAAATCAACAGACGCTTCCTTATGACGTTTCCTTTTCGTCAGCAACACAGTAAGACACACTGTTCTGCCAGGCTATTCATAACAACCTTATCGCAATCTGGGCGGTTTTCACGACAGTTTCCCAAACAGCCTTAACCACCAGATTATACCCTTCAATGTTTTAGCGAGAAGCAAGTGTCGCTGGAACCGAAAGAGTGATTTTAAAGTAGAGATCTAATATTTCCGCCACCTGGATTCAAGCTTAAACATAAACCTGACTATAATTGTTGAAAGAAAAGGTAAAATCAGCACTCACTGGCACCAGAGGGGCGTCTTCTACAGGGCACTTCGAATCATCTAATAGGGACAAAGGATCTTTTTTCTCACAGCTCTCCTGGCTGATGAGCGTGTCTGCGTAGTTAGGCTGCGGGAAGATCAGGTGACTCTTCCGCGAATCAGCAGTGAGGGAAACCTCGTGCGAATAGGTCTGGAGAAAAGCGCGCACCCCGTCCACACCCACATAGTGAGAGGCCGGCACGCCACCCAATCCATCTCTGGAAGACTGAAGCGCGTGAGACTTGTGCCAGCGCCGGAGTTTGAGGGTCAGTAACACAATGGCAAATGCGAGAAAAACACAGGAGACCGCCGCCACGGCCACAACTAGGTAGAGGGTGAGACTTGAAGCTTCAGAGTCCTCAGGTGGCTCCAGGTTGCCCAAGTCCGCCAGAACATCAGGGATGCTGTCAGCTACTGCAACAGTCAAAGTGACAGTGGCCGAGAGAGGGGGCTGGCCGTGGTCCTGCACAGCCACTATGAGGCTCTGCTTCAGAGCATCTCTGTCCAGCAGGGCCCGGGCAGTGCGTACCTCACCAGTGTGCAGCCCCACCGAGAAGAGCCCTGGTTCGCTGGCCTTGAGCAGGCGATAGGACAGCCAGGCGTTCTGTCCTGAGTCTCTGTCCACCGCCACCACCTTGGTTACCAGGTATCCAGGCTCTGCTGAGCGGGGAGCCAATTCCACACCAGTAGAACCATCAGTGGGTAGGGCAGGGTACAGGATCTCAGGTACATTGTCATTCTGGTCCAGTATGAACAGGGTTAATGACACATTACTGCTGAGGGGAGGCTTCCCGCTGTCCCTAGCAGTCACCTGCACCCGCAGTTCACGAAACTGCTCATAGTCAAAGGACCAGAGTGCATATAGGATGCCAGTGTCTGAGTTGATGGATATATAGGAAGAAAGCGGTGCCCCCTCGATGGTGTCTTCAGCCAGAGAGTAAACGATCTGCGCATTCTCTTTGCTATCGGGATCCAGGGCAGTCACTGAGAAGATAGAGGCGCCCCTGGGGTTATTCTCTGGGATATAGGTAAAGTAGGAGATGTGAGAGAAGGTGGGTGGGTTGTCATTGATATCCGCCACTTGCAGAGTAAAGTGAGCTTTGGTCGACAAAGGTGGGTTTCCCCCGTCAGTGGCTGTTACCGTGATGTTGTAAGAGGATACCTGTTCCCTATCAAGGGCTGTTTGGGTCACTAGTCTATAGTAACTGTCAATGGATTTTTCTAATTTAAATGGTAGATTCCCTGAGATGGAACAGGTTACCTCTCCATTCTGCCCAGAGTCTAAATCGTGCACGTTTAAGAGGGCTATGACAGTTCCCACAGGCGAATCTTCAGCCACTGGACTAAAGAGAGATGTGATGGTCACCTCTGGACTGTTGTCATTTACATCCTCTACTGTAATCAACACTTTTGCAGTTGCAAGATAGGCCCCTCCATCTTCAGCTTGGATTTCTATTTTATAGAAACCCGTTTCTTCATAATCTAGGTTTTCAGATATTGTTATTTCTCCAGTATTTTTGTCTAGTTGGAATTTCAACAATTGTGTGTCCAGTAATTTTCGGAACGAGTATGTCACTTCTCCATTGGCGCCCTCGTCTTTGTCGGTGGCAGTTACCTTTAGTAGCTGAGTGCCCACAGGCAAGTTCTCTGGAATAGTCACTCGGTATTCAGGCGAGGTGAAGATTGGAGCATTGTCATTTGCATCAAAAACAGTCACAGTGATGAGGACAGTCCCTGATCTGGAAGGGTTACCCCCATCAGAGGCCACAAGGACCAGATGGTGAACTGCCTCTTCCTCCCGATCTAGGGCGTGCTCCAGCACTAGCTCCGGATACTTGACGCCATTAGCAAGGCTCTGTAGGCCCAGGGAGAAGTGCTTACTGGGGCTGAGCTGGTAGCTCTGCAGAGAGTTCACGCCCACATCCGGATCAATAGCTTCCGGGAGAGGAAAACGCATCCCTGGTGCGACATTTTCATTAATTTTTACATCTAGAGTTTCTGCTGGGAATTTTGGCGCATTGTCGTTGACATCCGTTACCTCTATCTCTATCCCGAAAAGTTTCACCCTGTCTTCCACAAGGATGTTAAAGCTCAGGAGACAGGGCGCGCTCTGGGCGCACAGCTCCTCCCTGTCTATCCTGCCCGCGGTGACCAAGCTGCCGCTCCGCGGGTTCAGGGAAAAAAGCTGCGACCTACCTCTGGAGACGATGCGGACCCCGCGCTCCGTCAGCTCGCGGGGCTCCAGCCCCAGGTCCTTGGAGATGTTGCCCACGAAGGAGCCTTTGTCTAGTTCTTCAGGAACAGAGTAGCGGATCTGTCGGGCTGCGGACTCCCAGGGCATCCACAGAAAAAGGAGGATCAGTTTGGTGCGGTCTGAGAGATTCCTTTGAGCAGCCATTGTCTCCTGACCACGGATTTTTTTCTCAAAGCTCTCCTTGATCCGCGGAGCGCGCTGTTTCACTTGGTTCTTTCTTCTTTCTGTGGCCTCGGGAGTCTTCCGCAAATTGGGCACCTTAAATTCCGGGCTGATTTTTGTTGCAGCCCAGGAGCCGGTTTGCAGGGACTGAGAGGCTTTAAGCCTTTGGACCCTGAGAATTCCATCTAGCTCTGGCGGCGTTTTGCTCCTTGTAGGTGAACAGCGGCGCCCAGAGTCGGAAGAAGTTACTGCACCCACTACAGTATCTCAGCAAATGCATCTTTCTGTTGAATTTTTTATTTTACGTTGATCTTTTGATTTCTCTGTTCATTTTTTTTGAGAGGGTGTGAGATTGAAACCAGGGCTTCACACATGCTAGACAAGTTCTCCATCACTGAACTATATCCGAGCCCTTCTCAGCTCCTAGGTTACTGGGGAGTGTAATAAATTAAATTGACAATATTTGCAAATTATCTCCAAGAGGAATATAGCCACTTAAAACATAAATAATGTTTATTTTGTGTTGAAAATTCTCACAACTTCTGTATTTATTCACATGGAGACAATTATACTCCTTTTGATAAAATTCACTTTGAAATATTTTATTTTCTTTAATTTGTTTAGTTTATGATCTTGTAAGAGGCTGACAAAATAGTCTGTTGTTACTTACCGATTTTTTAAAAAGGATTTACTTACTGGTTATGTATAAGTCAGTACAGTACTGCCTGCATGTAGGCCTGCATGCCAGAAGATGGCACCAGATCTCCTCATAGATAGCTATGAGCCATCATGTGGTTGCTGGAAGAGCAGCCAGTGCTCTCAACCTCTGAGCCATCTCTTCAGCCCAAAGGTTTATTTATTTACGTATTTTATGTATATGGATTCTTTGTCTGCACGTACATCTGCACACCAGAAGAGTGCATCAGATGGTTGTGAGTTGTCAAGTGGAGTCTGGGAATTGAACTCGGGACCTTTGGAAGAGCAATGAGTGCTCTTAACCACTGAGCCATCTTCTCATCCCTACTTAGCATTTTTAAATGTGCTGTTTCTTATATAGAATTGTTTTTAAAAATGTAATTAGGCTATTTAGAAATAAGTTCATCAATTAGTATGGAAGTAAAAGGAGTTATACAGTTACCTACTTAAACGTTGTAACAGGAAGACAGGAAACATGTACAAGCATTTCAGGCACCAGAAACAAAACTAAAGATAATATTTTTCCCAGTGTAAGGATGTGAGGCAAACACTCTATACTCGAGCTAAACTCCTAACACTGACGTACAGTTTTGGATCAGTTTTTATGCCAAGTATCTTGCTGAATGAGAGAAACAATACCAAATGTCTTCTCCTAAGCAGCTTATCTGGGAGTGTGAAGAAGGTGGACCATGAATTTGTAGTTTTGCCCCCGCCCCAGGACTCACAGATTTACTACTTTTACAAAGAAAACAGGTTGTTTAAAAGTGTTTCAGTAAGTGTGGCATTCTTCAGAATTATCTTTTTAATAGTTTTGAGAGACAGTGTCTTGTCCTCTGAATATTGGAATTCTAGGTCGCTACTGGCAAGACCCAACCACAAATTTTATCTTTCTTTTTTCAATGATCTTGTATCACAGAGATTGAAAGCAAACAGGCAAGAGCATCTCACAATTCTCTGGGAAATCATTTTTGTTTCAATGTAGAGGAGGAGACTTAGAAAAGACACAAAAGCAGTTCTAAGAAAAGCGGAGTATAGAACCAAAAGCAGAGGTGAAAATTCTAGGGCAGTTATATGAACTTTCAGGGACCGCAAAACCTTGGGAATGTGAGAAAACTTCAAGTCACCTCCTAAGAGAAATATCCGCCACTGAACAGAAGTTGCAAGATTGTTAGCGGATGTCCCAATCACCTCTCAAGTGCTCATGTGTAGACAAAATAATAATAATAATAATAATAATAATAATAATAATAATAATAATAATAATAATAATAAATGGAGACACCCAAAGGTGGCAGAAATGATTTATAATGTTTTCCTGGAAAGGAGCACCGTATTGACAGCTCAGCATGCTTTAATATTTTAGATATTAGAACATATAAATCAGAAACATAAACTCATGTAAATAGCAAGTTCAGATGTGTTACTCATTTGGTTAGACGCCAAGACTACTGCTTTAAAATTGTTTTATGTATATGAGTGTTTGATTCTCAAGTGTGTACACCACGTGCATGCCTGTAGCGCAAAGAAGTCAGAAGATGGTGTCAGATTCCCCGATCCCCAGTATTGGATGGTTGTGAACCACTGTGGGTGCTGGGAACCTCTGTAAGAACAATAAAGCACTTTACCTTGAGCCACCTCTCTGGCCTCTAGATTTTACTGCTTTTGTTTGCCAACCAGAGCCTTACAAGATATCTCCAATTTGTTAACTTTTTTTTTCCACTTAAGAATACATCAACTTATGAACGAAAAGTCATTTCACCACTGAGAAGACACGGAGCAGTTAGCTAATGATTTTTCGTATATGAACCTAGATACGAAAACAAAGTTACTATGTCCGAGATAAGATAAATTAGAATTATTAAAGAATGAAACAAAACTTACCGGTGTTAGAGTTTCGGAATGTGTTGTCAAATCATCCCCAACATGAAGCGAAATTAAAGCCCCAGGAGAAGTACTGCAAATCATTTCTTCAGCAGAAGGCAGAGGTGCACTACATTTCAAAAAATTTAACTCCGCCTTTCCCGTATGCCCACTGCATAGATTGTAGGAGTAAGGAAGAGTTCCCTCGCTGTAGTTGAGAGAAACCCCTGGCTTAGTCTTAGAACAAAGACCAAATTGAAAGCAGCCCCAGACAGTGGGGCTGGAGGAGTGTCGCAGTCGAAGCGCAATGGCCAGAATCACGGCCAGGAGGAAGAGCACAGAAATCAAGGCCAAGGCCACCACCAAGTAGAACTGCAGCTCGGCTTGAGGATCAGGGGACAGCGGGTGGTCACTGAGGTCCGGCAGGGCCTCCTGCAGGCTGTCAGCGAACACTAGAAGCAGTGTGGCAGTGGCCGAGAGCGGCGGCTGTCCACCATCACGAACCCCAACCAAGAGGCGCTGCCGCACTGCATCCTTGTCGCTCAAGGCACGCGCTGTGCGCACCTCGCCAGTGCGCAGCCCCAGGCTGAAGAGCCCTGGATCGCTGGCCTGCAGCACGTGGTATGACAGCCAGGCGTTGTGTCCCGAGTCTGCGTCCACAGCCACCACCTTGGTGACTAGATATCCCGGCTCTGCGGCTCGTGGTACCATGTCGAAGAGCGCGGAGCCGTCGGGCTCGAGTGCGGGGTAGAGCACGCGAGGTGGGTTGTCGTTGAGGTCACCCACCAGCACGCGCATGCTCACGTTGGTGCTGAGCGCGGGCGAACCCTGGTCTTGGGCTTGCAGTGTGAGCTGGAAGGAGCGGAGCTGCTCGTGGTCGAAGGCGCGCTGAGCGAACACCACTCCGCTCTGTGCGTTCACGGTTACATAGGACCACAGCGATTTCGGCTCCAGGTCGCTGGCTATGATGGAGTAGGAAACATGGCCATTGGATCCCAAATCCGGGTCAGAGGCGCTGACTTGAGCTATGGAGGCTCCTGGTGGGTTGTTCTCTGCCACGTGGACTATGTAAGAAGACTTCCGGAAAGCTGGAGCGTTATCGTTTAAGTCAGTGATGTGCAGAGTAATGGTTGTACTGGAAGAAAGGGCTGGCTTGCCGCTGTCCGTGGCAGTGATGGTGACATTATACTGTGGGTTCTGCTCTCGGTCTATGGCTCCATCTGTTACTAATTTGTAGTAATTACTAGAAGAAGCATGGATCTTGAAAGGCAGGTCTTTGCCTATAGCACATTTGACTTCTCCGTTTCCTCCGGTATCCCGATCTCGCGTTTTGAAGAGGGCAACCACCACTCCTGGGGGCGAATTCTCCAAGATATGGTTAGAAAGAGAGGTGATAATTATTTCTGGGCTGTTGTCGTTTTCATCTAGGACTTCTATGATGATTTTACACCGTGTAGAGAGACCACCTCCATCCTTCGCTTCCACTTCCATGGTATATCTTTCTACATCCTCAAAATCTAATGGTTGGTTATTCTTAATCATGCCTGTTTTCTCATCTAGAGAGAACATGTGTCTCGTGCTCTGGGCAGTGTTCCAAAAGTAGTAACTTATTTCGGCATTGACACCCTCATCCACATCAGTGGCTGTCACTTGTAATACGGAGGATCCCGTGTGCAGATTTTCACTAACACTGATCTTATATTCCTCTTTGGTGAACATCGGAGGGTTGTCATTGCTGTCCTTTATAGATATTTCTATCTGAGTGGTAGCACTTCGAGGCGGGTCCCCTCCATCCAAGGCAGTCAGTATCAAATGGTGAGACCTCTGTTCTTCCCTGTCTAGAACTTTCTCTAGAGATAGCTCTGGGGTCTTGCCACCATCAGGATTAACTTTAACCATTAATGAAAAATAAGGGTTGGAGCTTATCTGGTAATCTTTAATTGAGTTAAAATTTATGTCGGGGTCAGAGGCAGGTTCAAGGGGTATTCGTGTACCAACGGACACAGACTCTACAATTTCTAAACGCGTTTCTTTCTTCTCGAATTGAGGGGCATGATCGTTAACGTCCTCAATCTCCACAACGACGTGAAAAATATTCAAGGGGTTTTCCAGCACGGCTTCCAACTGCAGCTCACACCTTCTTCTCTCTTTACATATCTGCTCGCGGTCTATGCGGTCCTTCACCAGTAAGTCCCCGCTCTCCCTGTCCACACTGAAGTGCAGCTTCTCAGCGCTAACCCGCAGCTTCCGTGTGGACACTTCCAGGACACTGAGTCCTAGATCTTTGGCGAGGTTCCCCACGAGCGAGCCGCGGTCCAGCTCCTCAGGGATGGAGTAGCGGACCGGCTGGCCCAGCGCGGGACAGAACAAAGGCAGCAGCAGGGTAAACAGTACCTGCGGGCGGCTGGGGCGGCTGGGGCGGCTGGGGCGGCTGGGGCGCTGCCGCTGCGCGCAGCTCCCTCCCATTGCTGGCTGGGGTTCTCTCTAGATCTCTCTAGGACTCCGGATCTTCACAGTATGATAGAGTGCAGTCTTCTGGGGCGGAGGTGCGTTTGGCCCGGTACAGCTGGACCCCTGTTTGGGGCTGGGAGTCGGTGTCTTAGTCTCTGTGAGTGAGAATTCCCTTTGGAATGTATTGGTTTCTGCGCAGAAAATTCCAGCCTAGAGACAGAGAGATCCTGGGCGCTGGAGCTTGCTCTGCACTGGCCGACAGCGGCGCCCAGAGGCTTTGAGTGGAATTGCAGCCCGTCTTGTTTAGAAATTCTCAACATGTATGTATTGCTCTGAACACGCAGCTATGAAACAGCTGCATATTTTAATCTAATTATGGGATTGTAGTGGCTAGTTATGTATCTAAAGTCTTAAATTTATATGTGATTGTAAACTTATACCACACTATCCAATATTATGTATTATGTTGTGAATCTTCACATACAGCTCAGGCTAACCAACTTCAACAGTGATGAACATAAGACCAATCTTTGTTTAGTTTATATTGAGATTTCTGGATATTCAGGATAAAATTCAAAATATTTAGTGTAGTTTAATACTTAGAAAGAGACAAAATACTAGTAATTTCATTTTCCATCCTATTTATGTCCTAAAATCTGTTATCTGCACACATAGGTTAAGAACACTAGCACTGATTATTTCCCGGTCTTCTCAGCCATCAGTCTAGTTACCTGTGTTGTGGTTTTATAGTTAAGGGGCAGTTGGGTGTGAAATCATGTGTCTTCAAGCACAAAGTAAAGAGTACAAGCTTAGCTTGGGAGATAGAGCTGAACACTGAATCAAAAATCCAACCACACCAAATCAAGACAGAACAAAAATATCCTCATCTGTGCCCTGCAAACCACCATGATCAAAAACACACAAAAGACACCAACCTAGGAGCCAGCAGGGCTAGTTGGGAAGAGAAAGAGAAGGATAGAGGTAAGGGGTGGTCATGGGAGAATGAGTGTGACTGAAACACATTACACACATGTATGAAGATATCATGATTAATATGTGCTAATAAACACTGTTTTGTGTATTCTGTCATTTACTTACCATGTCATAGATACAGACATTATGAGTATCTATGTTTTCCCCAAATTAACATGCATTTTATACTCATTAATTTAAATATAGATATGGCTTCTCAGAAGAGAAATTTGTAAAATTTCTATACTGCATGATTACAAAATAAGATTTTCAAAGAATTCTTACTTTTTTCTATTCAAAACAGAAGAAAGGGTGGTTCATTTTACTTTACTTTTAGGGTGATGCAGATTGAACCCAGAGCTCTGCACAGTTCTACCCCCAAGTCACACTTGCGGTCCTGAAAGATGCTTGAGGAAATCAAAATATCTAATATTAGATAACCATGATATATCATAATATTAAAGTCCAGACATATTAAATTCCTTATTATGTACAAATCCCTCTATGTTCATGGAAGCACAGCATACAAAAGTATCTATACAACACCAGTTTAGAATAGAAAAAATATTTTTAGACAGAGTCTCTCTACTTAGACCTGGCTGTATTCAAACTCACTCTGTAGACCAGGCTGGTTTCAATCTCATAGAGATGCACCTGCCTCTGCCTCCCGAGTGCTGGGATTAAAGTCGTGCACTGGGCTGTAGAATAGACATTTGAAAGTTTTGTCTCTTTCCCTTTCTTTTTTAAGACACAGGTTAAACTGGGTGTCTCACAAAGAATAGGCACCTACCATGCCACTGAACAATACTCCCATCTCCAAAGTCAAGTGTTCTCCTGCATGACAGCTGTTGCCTAATGTTGACATTATGTCTACAAATCAAGCAATAAATTATTTTCCCTAATAGCTAAAATCCAGGAAAATCTTTTCAGAATCTCCTGTAGCATGTTCAGAGACCAGTTTCTTACTTACATCCTATCTATTCCCTGAGATTGGACAATTGAGCTGGAGCCAAAACTTTAATTCCCTATATTTGACAGCTTTGATTCCCCACATTAGCAACTTCTCTTGAGCAAGCATACACTTGAAAGAAGAGTTTCAAGCTATTTTTCATAACTTGATACTATAGCATTAGGAAACCCAAGGCTTTAATGCTATTACCATAAAGGATGCTACATTTTTCATCATTAAAAGAAGAAAAAACAAAACAAAACAAAAATTCCTTTGCTGGGGTTTGGAAATGATAGCTGAAGCCTGACTCATCCTCAAAAAAAGATTTTTAAGCACAAATAGTTTCTACTGACTTGACAATATGAAAAGCAATAGTTCATTAAGGTATTTTCCTGTCATAGAAATAAAAATGTGGGGATAGAGACTGTGGGTGTTCAGATGTTTCTCATAGAAGGGACACTTATTAGTTCACCCTTACAAAAGCATCACACTAGAAACAGAGCAAGAGCTACAATGAAGGGCATTAGGAATACTGATCATATAAGGTCAGAAAGAGAACTCCAGCTGGAGAGATAGCAGAGAGTCACTGTGATTAACCAAGTAGCTCTATCCAAACAGCCCCATCCATGCAGGATAATAAGAACTGCCCTCACCGACAGGAGCTTCATAATAAGAAAGTGAAAATCATATCACTGATGGTAGCCTATAACTGATGATAACTGAGAGGTTAGGCTCAGAAAACTTGAGTGGTTACAAATACATAAATATCAACTTGTGCAACACGAAAGCAAAGAGCTAATTATTAATAAGGAAAACCAAAACTCACAGGAACCAAAGGAGTATCATCAATAGGAAACTTGGACTCAACTGAATTGCACAAAGGTTCACTCTTCCCACAGCTCTCCTGGCTGATGAGTGTGTCTGCATAGTTGGGCTGTGGGAAGATTAGGTGGCTCTTCCCAGAGTCAGGCGTGAGGGAAAACTCTCGAGAATAGGTCTGTAGGAAAGCTTGAACACCATGCACATCCACAATATGTGATGATGGTACCCCAGTCAATCCACCCGTTGTGGCCTGCAGCACATGTGAAGCGTGCCAGCGCCTTAGCCTAAGGGCCAGAAGCACAAGTACAAAGCCTAGGAAGACACAGGAGACCACAGCAACTGCGATGACTAGGTAGAGTGTGATATCAGAATCAGGGTCTACAGGAGTGTTGATACTGCCCAAGTCAGCCAGGATGTCAGGGATACTGTCTGCCACAGCCACTGTGAGAGTGACAGTAGCAGAAAGAGGGGGCTGACCGTGATCCTGAACAGCTACCACGAGGCTTTGCTTGAGCGCATCTCTCTCCAGTAGGGCTCGAGCTGTGCGTACTTCACCAGAGCGGAGCCCCACTGTGAAAAGTCCTGGCTCACTGGCCTTGAGCAGACGGTAAGACAACCAAGCATTCTGTCCAGAGTCTTTGTCCACTGCCACCACCTTGGTCACTAGATATCCAGCCTCTGCTGAGCGGGGAGCCAGCTCCACCCCGGTGGAGCCATCAGTTGGAAAGGAGGGGTACAGGATCTTGGGAACATTGTCATTCTGATCCAATAGAAACACAGTCAGGGACACATTGCTGCTGAGTGGTGGATGACCATTGTCACTTGCCCTCACCTGCATTTGCAGATCTTGAAACTGCTCGTAGTCAAAGGATTGCAAAGCATAGAGCACACCAGTGTCAGAATTAATGGAGACGTAGGAGGACAGTGGTGCTCCCTGGATGGTGTTTTCCACCAAAGCAAAAGTAACTTTAGCATTCTCATGATCATCAGGGTCATGGGCAGTAACAGAGAAGATGGAGGTGCCTCTGGGGTTGTTTTCAGGGAGATAGACTGAGTATGAGGTTTGGGAGAAGGCAGGTGGGTTGTCATTGATGTCAGCAACATACAGGGTGATGTGAATTTCTGTGGACATGGGTGGGGTTCCTCTGTCTGTTGCTGTCACTGTGATGTTATAAGCAGAAGTCTTTTCTCGATCAAGTGTCTGGGCTGTAGACAACCTATAGTAATCATCTACTGAATTTTCTAATTTAAAAGAAGGGTTCGCTGGGACAGAACAGACAACTTGACCATTCTTCCCCGAGTCTTGATCATGAGCATTGAAAAGAACGATTACGGTCCCTGGAGGCGCATCTTCCCTCACCGGGCTAAACAGAGATGTAATGGTCACTTCCGGCCGATTGTCATTTACATCTTCTACCATAATTACCACTTTGGTCCGCCCTTTCAGTCCCCCACCATCTTCAGCCTGTATTTCTATTTCGTATAATGAACATTCTTCATAGTCCAGGTTTTTCGCGACTGTCATTTCCCCGGTGTTTTCATGAAGATGGAATAACAGGGACTGTTTTTCATTAATTTTCCGGAATTTATATGTCACTTTTCCATTGGCACCCTCATCGGGGTCGCTAGCTCTTACTGTAAGCAGCAAGGTGCCCGGGGCCACGTTCTCGAGCACTTTCACGCGGTAAACCTGTTGGTCGAAAACAGGGGCATTGTCGTTGGTATCCAACACTGTGACCTGGATGAGCGCTGTGCTGGAGCGGCGTGGGTCGCCTCCATCAGAGGCGGTAAGGACCAGGTGGTGAATGGGCTCTTCTTCTCGGTCCAGAGTGTGCTCCAGCACCAGCTCTGGGTTAATAGTTCCATCATCTCCGGTTTGCAGGTGGAGAGAGAAGTGTCTGTTTGGGCTGAGTTGGTAACTCTGGAGGGAGTTTATGCCCACATCTGGATCAACAGCTTCTGGGAGTGGATACCGAGCTCCAGGGGCAGCGATTTCGCTTATTTTTACTACCAGATTTTGGGCCTCAAATTTCGGCGCATTGTCATTGATATCAAGCACCTCTACTTCCACCCCATAAAGTATCACGCTGTGTTCTACTAGGACTTTAAAGCTTAGGAGACAGGGCGCGCTCTGGGCGCACAGCTCCTCCCGGTCTATCCTGCCCGCGGTGACCAAGCTGCCGCTTCGCGTGCTCAGAGAGAAAAGCTGAGTCTTACCTTTGGAGATGATGCGGACTGCAGGCTCCGCCAGCTCACGGGGCTCCAGTCCCAAGTCCTTAGAGATGTTTCCCACTATATAGCCCTTTTCTGTCTCTTCTGGCACCGAATAGAGGATCTGCCCGGCCCTGCCCTTCCACAGCATCCCCAGGAGCGTGCACAGGAGGACCAGTCTTCTGCAGTGCCCGCATCTGGTCCCGGCGGCCATTGCTGCTTTTCTTACGGAATTTTCTCAGAATGCTCTTCGTGCTCTCTTAGTTTCTAGGTTCGTCTTCTCTTCCTACAACTGTCCCGTGATACTTATTAATCAGGAGAAAGCCAGAGCGCTCCAAGTTAGAAGGCTGAATTTTGCTATTAGTCCGAGAGGCAGTTTGTAGGATACAGCAGGGCTTTGTGTAGCTGCTGACGTGAAAATCCGGACGGAGTGCAGAGTTTTTCTTTCAGTTGGTGAACAGCGGCGCTCAGAGTCCTAAGTAGTTACTACACCGTGTGGAACATTACATCTCCTCCTTCCCTCCGTTCCTTTTTCAATTCCCACCGCCCTCCTTACCCCTTTCCTTCTTCCCTCCCTTCCTTGCTTCCTTCCTTGCTTTCTTGCTTGCTTGCTTGCTTGCTTCCTTCCTTCCTTCCTTCCTTCTTCCTTCCTTCCTTCCACTCCTTCCTTCCCTCTTTTTGATTTTTTGAGAAAGTGTCTTGTAAAAATGGAGTCACTTAGGCTGGTCTTGTGTCTCAGCCTCCAGAGTACTTAGTTCTACTCATGTGCCCCCCCCAATATTTGATTATAGATGACTGATAAAGAAAATAGTACCTGCTTCTTATTGTAATTATAGATTTTCTAAACATTTATATTTCAAAACCGTGACCATTAGTAGATATCTGAGCTGTAAATAAAGTGGGATAATGTTTCTGTATTAGCATTCCAAACAATTTTGGCTTAAAGCTAACCTAACTCACTTTAAATTTTGGTTTTTACACAGTCTATCAATTGTTATAATTTCATTTTAATGATGCTTTGACATATGTGTTTTTACAACTTTTAGAAGTAGTTTTAATATGAAAGTCACATAATATATTTCACTTATACTTGTCTGATACATAGCCATTTCATAATTATATTGGTTCCATTTTTTTTTTCTGACAGGACCTCATTATGTAGTCCTGGTTGTCCTGGAACTGCTATATAGACCAGACTGGCCTCAAATTCACAGAGATCCTCCTGTCTCTGCCTCCAGTGTGCTGGGATTAAAATCATACACCAACAAGTATGGCTGATAGTTACACTGAATGAGTATATAAATAGATTATTCACTTTGAGGGCATAATGCTCATTTATTTTAATAATTAAACCTCAAGTTTATTTAAAACTTGTGTGTTATACAAATAATTTTGCTCTGACAATGTTTACGAATTTTCTTACCTTAGCTGTGTGTGTGTGGTGTTGGGGATGGAACCTAGAACCTCAGCATGCTAGGCAAGTGTCCTACCACTAAGCTACATCCCAACCCTCCTCCATACAGTGCCAAAGGCTGAGATGTGGTCCAGTAGAAAAGAACGTGTGTAATACATGTGAGCCCACGGGCTTATTCCCCAGGACAAAAAGAAAAGAAAAAGGGAGCAAGAAATTATTCGATTTTAAAGTCATCGTACACTTCTTATCCTAAAAGTCATTTAAATTTAAGCAATAATTTAGGGAAGAGAACTCCAAACACAGAACGAATGTTTACTACTAAGAGGTAAATGGCAAGTGGTGTTATACAAAGAAGAAATATGTTTTTAAAGATGCCATTCACCATATTAGATGTCAGAGGAAACCAAGCACAGATATAGTTTGAAATGGCAATTTTGTATGCATACCTAACTAGTCACTTTTGCCTTTAAGAAGTGATAAATCAGAACGCACAACAAGGATGGAGGGAAAACCCTTGTGTCTTAAAATTATAAGATGAATGTGGTGTTTCCCCTCATCCTCCCTTTTTTGAAGATTATATTTCACGAATCAGAGGAAGGCAGCTGAGGGGTGTTGTTGCACATCTTTAGTCCCAGAGGCCAGCCTGGTCTACAGAGTAAGTTCCAGAATGGCGTGTGCGCGCACACACACACACACACACACACACACACACACACACACACCCCAAAAGAGGGAGTGTTAGTTAGCATCTCCATTTCCTTCCTTCATCCTCCCCCATCTATTCTGGGCATCAAACTCAGGGTCTAGAGCATCCTGTAAGGAGTGTTCCACCACTGTCTCCCAGTCCCAGTCTTTCCTTTTCTGTAGGATTTCATGGGTCCATCCAAAGGAATTCAGCAAGTCTCTTTCATCTCACAAACACACACAGCATTTTTCATGTCTTTTCAGAGGAATCAAAAGCTGTGACTCTGTTAGTTAACCCTGAGAAGTACTCATGAGGAACAGACACAAAGTGAACCATTAGTGACATCGGCAAAGGAGACACTTACAAGTAGTTTCATGCTTAAAAGCTGAAGTCATTTTTTTTTTTTTGGTTGGTTGGTTGTTTGGCTTTTGGAGGCAGGGTTTCTCTGAGTAACGAGCCCTGGCTGACTTGATCTATAGACTAGACTGGCCTGGGACCAGCCTGCCTCTGCCTCCTGAGTGCTGAGATTAAAGGTGTGTGCCACCACTGCCAGACGAATTATTATGAACTCTAAATTTAATGCTTGGCTATGTGCAATAAAATGAAAAAGAATGGTGTCTCAGACCTGCAATCCAGCACCTAGGAGACTGAGAAAGGAGAATCTCTAGTTTTAGGCTGGCCTCTGCCACACTGCATAATAACTTCTGGGTCGGCCTGGGATACATTGTGACACCCTGTAAGTTACCTAGCAAGACTCTCTTGTCTCAAGAAAGTGAAAATCAACAGATACATTTCAATCACTTTAAAAGACTGTTCACTTATTTTGTTGTGAAACACACACTCAGTACTTGTGAACATTCCACTGAACTGTAAACTTGTAACCTTTTAAATTTCTTTCTGGAAATTAATTTATATCACAATTCACTTCACCTTCACTGATGAAGGCAAACAGAACTTTCTGAGCCATTTTTAAGTTTTCTGCTCTGTGAGCGTTCTTCAAAAACTGTATCGCCCTCTACATCCAGATAGTTGTATAGTTCAGGAAGAGAGAATGGAGAAAAAGTCTGAATGAAACTTACCGGTATTAGAGGTTCTGGGTGGGAAGTCGGCTCACTGGAATCACAAAGTGGAAACAAGGCCCCGGATGACTCAGGGCAAAGAAGGCCTTGTCCTGAACTCAATGGCTCACTACATTTTAGGAAATTACATTCTGTCTTTCCGGCATATGCACCATACAGATTGTAAGAATACTGCAAGGTACCTTCGCTGTAGTTGGGGGGAACGACAGGTCTAGACTCAGAACAAAGACCAAACTGAAAGCAGCCCCAGACAGTGGGGCTGGAGGAGTGTCGCAGTCGAAGCGCAATGGCCAGAATCACGGCCAGGAGGAAGAGCACAGAAATCAAGGCCAAGGCCACCACCAAGTAGAACTGCAGCTCGGCTTGAGGATCAGGGGGCAGCGGGTGGTCACTGAGGTCCGGCAGGGCCTCCTGTAGGTTGTCAGCGAACACTAGAAGCAGTGTGGCAGTGGCCGAGAGCGGCGGCTGTCCACCATCCCGAACCCCAACCAAGAGGCGCTGCCGCACTGCATCCTTGTCGCTCAAGGCACGCGCTGTGCGCACCTCGCCAGTGCGCAGCCCCAGGCTGAAGAGCCCTGGATCGCTGGCTTGCAGCACGTGGTATGACAGCCAGGCGTTGTGTCCCGAGTCTGCGTCCACAGCCACCACCTTGGTGACTAGATATCCCGGCTCTGCGGCTCGTGGTACCATGTCGAAGAGCGCGGAGCCGTCGGGCTCGAGTGCGGGGTAGAGCACGCGAGGTGGGTTGTCGTTGAGGTCACCCACCAGCACGCGCATGCTCACGTTGGTGCTGAGCGCGGGCGAACCCTGGTCTTGGGCTTGCAGTGTGAGCTGGAAGGAGCGGAGCTGCTCGTGGTCGAAGGCGCGCTGAGCGAACACCACTCCGCTCTGTGCATTCACGGTTACATAGGACCACAGCGATTTCGGCTCTAGGTCGCTGGCTATGATGGAGTAGGAAACATGGCCATTGGATCCCAAATCCGGGTCAGAGGCGCTGACTTGAGCTATGGAGGCTCCAGGTGGGTTGTTCTCGGCTATAAACACCAAGTAGGAGGCCTGGTGGAAGAGCGGAGCGTTGTCATTGACGTCACCAATGTGTAGGGTGACTTTTATGCTGGAGGAGAGGGGTGGCCTGCCTCTATCAGTGGCGGTGATGGTGATATTGTATTCTGGTGTCAGCTCTCGGTCTAAGGTTCTGTCTGTTACTAATTTATACGAGTTTTTGGAAGAAGGGATAATTTTAAAGGGCACTTCACCGTCTAGTCGGCAATTAACCTCCCCGTTTTCTCCAGAATCTAAATCGTGTATTCTGATCAAAGCGATTAGTGTTCCTGGCGCTGCGTTTTCTGGAATCGTTTCAAGTAGAGAGCGGACTGTAATATCTGGGCTGTTGTCATTTTCATCTTGAATGTTAATTTCAACTGTACATTGTGCAACCAGGCCTCCACCATCCCGTGCTTCCACCACTATAGAATATTCTTTGTTTTTTTCATAATCCAGTGTCCTTTGTGTTGTAATTTCTCCACTCTTTGGATTGAGACCAAACACTTGCCCAGCTCTGTGGAAGGAATAACTAATCTCCGAATTCACACCCTCGTCCTTGTCGGAAGCTATCACCTGAAGCACAGTTGTGCCTGGGGGCACGTTTTCGGGCAGGCGGACTCTATACATTTCCTGGCTGAACACCGGAGGATTATCGTTGGCATCGGTGATTTGGATCTGAAGCTCTGTGGTGCCACTTAGGGGAGGGTTCCCACCGTCTAAGGCAGTCAGGACTAATCGGTAGTAATTCTGTTGCTCGCGGTCTAAAGTTTTCTCTAATACCAATTCTGGGTATTTACGACCATCTTGTTTTTCTTTATTCACTAGTGAGAAACTAGGGCTAAGAGAGAGTTTATAATTCTGTAGCGAATTTAAGGCAATATCTGCATCTTCTGCTACCTCTAATATAAACCGAGTGCCTGGTTGTGCAGATTCACTTATTTGCAGCCCTGAGGAAGTGTGCGGGAACTTTGGCATGTGGTCATTAATGTCCTCAAGCTCCACGCTCACGTCATAAAAGTTCAAAGGATTTTCAGCAACAGTCTCAAATTCCAGAACACACTCCAGCTTCTTCCCACAAATCTGTTCCCTGTCCAGTCTGCTACTCACTAGCAACTCCCCGCTGGTTGCACTCACACTGAAGTAAGGCTTGTCGGAACTGATGCGTAGCTTTCGCGTCGGTAGCTCCTGGACACTGAAGCCCAGGTCCTTGGCGAGGTTCCCCACTACCGAGCCGGTGGGCATTTCCTCGGGGATCTTGTAGCGGATCTGCTCTGAGAGCGCCGGGCAGAACAAAGGCAGCAGGAAGGGAAGGAGCGTGGGCCGCCTTTGCACCCGGCGCCTCTCTGCAGCGCCCTCCCACATTCTTCTGGTTTCCCTTGGTTTGCTCACCAGTTTGGAGAGTCCTGGTTATGAGGAAGCTCCGTGCTGCGGATATTCTGGGCTCCAAATGGATTTTGTGGCCAGTTCTAGTCCATGAAACGATTCTTCTTTTGCTTGTAAAAAGCGGTGCAAAAGATAAGGCAGAGAAAGGGCGCCTCAGAAAGCGCTCTGCGGCTGCGCGAGTCGTGGAGCTCCAGGCTCTCCAGCCTGGCCAACAGCGGCGCCCAGAGTTCACAGTAGGATACTGCAGTCTCTGTTTGGAGTTTTTTTTTTTTTTTTCCCAACTAATAATACAATTGTGCCTAACTAAATAAGTCATATTTCAATATTCTCAGTTTGAACAAAAGATTTTAAACACTTTTATATATCTTTTTATTCCTTCAAGATTGTTGGAAATACCACATTGTTTTTATGCAGACCTTTATATATCAGCCCATTCTTTGGTCACTGTGCATTCACTGTACTTTTACCTAAAGCAAGTGTTACCCTTTGAATGAGAACTTAATAATTTGTCATTAGTCTTAGCTCTCGGAGTCTATTGTTATTATTTTCACATTCATTTCTTGGCCATGCTATGTTGAAACTGCTTATACTCCTCTCATGTATTTCTATAGTTCTCCAGTATTAATAAACAATCAGTGCTGTTGCAAATTATTGTTTTTTGTAGTTAAGCAGATTGGTCCAACTCCTTGGATGTCATTTTTTTTCTGGTAAAGTCAACACTGTCGTTATAAAAACAAAGGTAATCTTTATCGCTTCTTTAAGATATACTCATTTGAGAATACTGTCTTGGTGATGTAGCCCAAATATAGTACAGCCTGCTAAATCTATTCTTTTCTTATTTCAAAATTTTTTAGTTTCCATTCTACTCTTTATATTAATTAATTCTAAAAAATTACTTGGGAATGATTAACTATTTGCAACACAAATAGATTACATTCTTTTCTTTTTTTTCTTTTTGTTTTTGTTTTTTTTTTTCAAGACAGAGTTTCTGTGTAGGTTTGGAGGCTGTCCTGGAACTTGCTTTGTTGACTGGCTGCCCATGAACTCACAGATATCCACCTGACTCTGTCTCCTGAATGCTGAGATTAAAGATGTGCAACACCACTGCCAGGCTACATTATTTCTTTACACATGCACTACACTATTATAATGTAATGACTTTGGAATGGTGGAAATTGAGCTCATAGTCAGTCCATTGAATAAAGTTACTGGATATAATGACATTTGTTTTAACTTTATATTTCATTAATTAATTAGTTTTTGAAGTGATGGAATCAAACCAGTGCCTTGCACATACTAAGCAGTAGACAACTTTGCTTATTCTTAACAAAACGACAAAGTTCCATTGTCTCCTCAAATGATTATGCATCCAGATGTTATAGAAAGTAGAGGGTTAATTCCTGCTCCAGTGTATATGCAACGGAACACTGCACAATCCTTAGGAAATATCCATCTTCACAGTCACAAAAGATTTATCTTGTCTACCATTTTCAAAAATTAGTTATTATATATAGTGTTCTGCCTGCATATATGCTTGCAGGCCAGAAGAGGGCACCAGATCTTATTACAGATGGTTGTGAGCCACCATGTGGTTGCTAGGAATTGCACTCAGGACCTCTGGAAAAACAGCCAGTGCTCTTTACCTCTGAGCCATCTCTCCAGCTCTTGTTTTCCACTTTTGACTGGTTTTAAACTAGAAGTTAACTTTATTCAAATTCAAGAAGGAATATAAATAATGCGTATAGTCTAGTTAAATATTTTTTTCTGGAATTGTTAACTCATTTGGAATTTATTTATCATTCTTGAGTTCCACCATTTCAGATGGATTTATAGCCTAAAATGCTCATGGTAAGTCTGCTAAAATGGATTCTTCAGTATTTTACTAAAAGTTTCCTTTCCTTCTTTCTTTCCTTCCTTCCTTCTTCCCTCTCCTCCCCCCTTCTTGCCTTTGTTTGTTTGTTTTATGGAGATGGGGTTCTGTGTGTGACAGTTCTGGCTGTCCTGGAACTCACTTTGTAGACTAGGCTGGCCTTAAACACACAGAGATCCACCTGCTGGGATTAAAAGTGTACACCCCCCTCCTGGCCAAAAGCTTATTTAGGTTTAGATATTTTTTGGAGGGGAGACTAATCATGAATTAAGGATTTAGATTCTGTATTTCCATTGGTACACATGTGGAGAAGGTCTTTGTACACATACACTCAACATTCATGCACGAGTTTCACCTCATACCAAGTTCTGTATTTTCAAATGTGCTTGTTGCTTGAAGTATAGTAAGCAGTAATAAAGCTTGGTGAGTGCTGATGGAGAAGCAGGCCTCAGAAGATATTTAAACTCTAGAAATCTTGCAGTGCCTACTTGTAGAATCATATAATTCTGACATATTTGATGATTACTAAGGATTTGGAAATCTCAATTGCTTTTCTGTAGTGCTAACAGAATATACACGTGCAAGAAGAAAATGTATTGTGTGTCGTAGATAATTAGTTCTTAATTGAATGACAAATAAGAACAATGGGATATTTTAAAGGTTGAACAATGTCTTGTCTAAGCTTTTTGCATAGGTCTTTTTTGAATGCATTTTGAGACAGAATCTAGTCTTGAACTTAATAAAGTGCCAGAACATGTAATCCTCCTGGTGTCAGCCCACCCTCCATGTGCCAGGATTACAAACATGTGCTACCTGCCCAGTTTATGTAGTGCTGAGGATCAAACTCAGGATCTGCGCAAGCTCAGCAAGCACTCTGATAACTTACATCCCCAGGCCTTGTTCAACCCCCTTGAAAACAATCTGTTCAACGCCCTATAACTTTTAAGTGTCCAGTCTTGGATCACCACCATTTAAATGCACATAAACATTTTGGCACATCTCAAATTTCCTCTGAGAATAGAGAACTGAACTCACCGGCCCACAAGCGGCTTCATCCTTACTCTCATGAAAATCAATGGGTGCTAGTAGAGAATCATTTTTCTCATTGCTTTCTTGATTAATGAGCATGTCTGCATAGTTGGGCTGAGGAAAGATAATGTGGCTTGTCTGGGAGCCTGAAGTGAGGGAGACTTCATGAGAATAGGTCTGGAGAAAAGCTTGTACCCCGTCAATGCCCACAAAATGTGAGGGAGGTGCAGGGGCCGATCCACCTCTGAAGGCCTGGAGCTGGCGAGACCTCTGCCAGCGCTGAAGTCTGAGCCCTAGGAGGACGATGACAAAGACAAGGAAGACACAGGAGACAACAGCTACAGCCACCACCAGGTGGAGCCTGAGATCAGAATCCTCTTGGACTCCAGGGGTCCTAATGCTGCTCAAGTCAGCCAACACTTCAGGGATGCTATTAGCCACTGCCACAGTCAGAGTTACAGTGGCAGAGAGAGGAGGCTGGCCGTGGTCCTGCACCGCCATCACCAGGTTCTGTTTTAGTGCATCTCTGTCCAGCAGGGCCCTCGCCGTGCGTACCTCCCCTGTGTGCAGCCCCACTGAGAAAAGCCCTGGCTCGCTGGCCTTGAGAAGGCGATAGGAGAGCCAGGCGTTCTGTCCCGAATCTCTGTCCACCGCCACCACCTTGGTCACCAGGTATCCAGGCTCTGCAGAGCGGGGCGCTAGTTCTACACCAGTGGAGCCATCTGTGGGGAGACCGGGGTATAGAATCTCAGGTGCATTGTCATTCTGGTCCAGCACAAACAAGCTCAGTGTCACATTGCTGCTGAGTGGGGGTTTCCCGCTGTCACTGGCAGTAATCAGTAACTGCAAGTCCTGGATCTTCTCAAAGTCAAAAGATTGTAGTGCGTACAGGGTGCCCGTGTCTGAGTTGATGGAGATGTAAGAGGACAAAGGCACTCCTTGTATGGTGCCCTCAGACACGGAGTAAGTGACCTGTGCATTTTCCCGGCTGTCAGGGTCATGTGCAGTCAATGAGAAGATGGAGGCACCTCTCAGGTTGTTCTCTGGGATATAGGCTGTGTAGGAAGTATGAGGAAAACGAGGAGGGTTGTCATTAGTGTCTGCCACAATCAGGGCAATGTAAGTTTCAGTAGACAGAGGTGGGGCTCCTAGATCTGAAGCTATCACTGTGATATTGTAGGCAGAGACTTTTTCTCGGTCCAAATACTTCCATGTCACCAATCTATAATAATTATCTATTGATTTTTCTAATTTAAAAGGTAAGTTCTCATGCATGGAACAGACAACTTGACCATTTTTTCCAGAGTCTCGGTCATGCACATTCAAGAAGGCAATAACTGTACCAGGAAGAGAACTTTCCAGCACTGGGTTAAGCAAGGATGTAATGGTCACTTCCGGCCGATTGTCATTTACATCTTCTACCATAATTACCACTTTGCTCCTCCCCAAAAGTGCTCCCACATCTTCAGCCTGTATTTCCATTTCGTATAATGAACATTCTTCATAGTCCAGGTTTTTCGCGACTGTCATTTCCCCGGTGTTTTCATGAAGATGGAATAACAGGGACTGTTTTTCATTAATTTTCCGGAATTTATATGTCACTTTTCCATTGGCACCCTCATCGGGGTCGCTAGCTCTCACTGTAAGCAACAAGGTGCCCGGGGCCACGTTCTCGAGCACTTTCACGCGGTAAACCTGTTGGTCGAAAACAGGGGCATTGTCGTTGGTATCCAACACTGTGACCTGGATGAGCGCTGTGCTGGAGCGGCGTGGGTCGCCTCCATCAGAGGCGGTAAGGACCAGGTGGTGAATGGGCTCTTCTTCTCGGTCCAGAGTGTGCTCCAGCACCAGCTCTGGGTTAATAGTTCCATCATCTCCGGTTTGCAGGTGGAGAGAGAAGTGTCTATTTGGGCTGAGTTGGTAACTCTGGAGGGAGTTTATGCCCACATCTGGATCAACAGCTTCTGGGAGTGGATACCGAGCTCCAGGGGCAGCGATTTCATTAATTTTCACTTCCACATTTTCAACATGGAACTTTGGATTATTATCGTTAATATCAATTATTTCGATTTCTACCCCAAAGAGTTTTCCTTTGTCCTCAACTAGGATGTTAATATTTACAAGACAGGGCGCGCCCTGGGCGCACAGCTCCTCCCGGTCTATCCTGCCCGCGGTGACCAAGCTGCCGCTTCGCGGATTCAAGGAGAAAAGCTGTGACCTACCTCTGGAGACGATGCGGACCCCGCGCTCCACCAGCTCGCGCGGCTCCAGCCCCAGGTCCTTGGAGACGTTACCCACGACTGTGCCTTTGTCGGTCTCTTCTGGCACAGAGTAGCGAATCTGTCCTACCCCGATCCGGCACAGCGTCCCCATCAGCGTACACAACAGGACCAGCCCGCTCTGCTGGCGTTGATTCTTGGAAGCAGCCATTGTTTGTTTATTCGCGGAAGAATCCTCTCAGTCTTCACCGGACATAGGCGGCTGGTTTACCTTTGGCTGTGGTGATGGAAACAGTAATCTTACGGGAAACTGGAGAGTCACAAATCTAGGGACGGAATCTCACCGCAGTCCAGCAGTTGAATTTTGTAATCTGCCAGTCTGATGTTGTCAGTGCTGAGAATTCCATGGCTTCTCGGGTGCATTTCTCTCCCAGCAGGTGAACAGCGGCGCTTAGAGTCCTAAACTGTTACTGCACTTAGAAGCAGTTAAGCCTTTCAAATTAGGCGTTTTTCATTACTTTAAGTTTCAATTTGTTCCTAAATACATATTTTAGAAGAAGTGATAATGTGTGTGTGATTATATCAATTATTAGATCTGTGGTTTAGCATTACATTAAATGACTGGTCAACATTCACTCCTAAAAGCAAACAGGGCAGTTTTATTTCCCATTGTTTCTTAGCTTTGTGCGAATGTTCTCAACATATATGGCTTAATTAAGAACTCTATTTTTAGACTAAAATATATACATTAGAGATGATTATTTGGAGATGGTTTTATCTGGTTTAAACTAATCATTGTAGTAACTTTCCATATAGTTGGTATTTTTACATTTCCTTTCTAAATGTTATTTTAATCACGTGCTGATAATTTTTTACATTAAAGTGTAATTTTAGCAGAACAAATACTTTTAAAATTCAATTAAAATCAGTTTATATTGGCTTGCTATTTTATCTAAATCACTGTTTTTTTTTTCTAGTTGAAATATACTTGGAAGGAATAGTAAAAGACACAATTAAAATCAAAACTCTATCCTCCTTGAGGGGATAGGTGTTTTGAGACAGGATCTAACTATGTAGCTCTGGCTGTCCTGGAACTCTGTAGACCAGGCTGGCCTTGAACTCACAGAGCTTCATCTGCTTCTGCCTCCCAGTGCTGGGATTAAAAGTGCGTACCACCAAGTCTGGCAATAATTACATTTTAAACCATTTAAATAATTACATTTAAATTGTTTAAGGGATACACACGAGCACACACACACACACACACACACACACACACACACACACACACACACACACACACACACACAGAGTCAGCTCCACTACTATAACTTTTATCCAAAGAACTACAAAACCCGGGAAATGTATAATGATCATAAGAAGCCAAACAGTAAATGCTACTATAAAACCGCTTTCCATCAATTGTTTGAAGTGGTCAGTAACTGAAGCAGGTGCTATAGATTGTTCAGCAAGAGTGACAAATTTACTATGACCTTTTGTATATATTAATTTTATATGCACAATCAGATTAGCATGTTTGTATAAAAGTTTGAAAAATTCAAGACTATTTCTCTCCTAGAGGTAGTGGAATTTGTAGATGACCTCTACATCCTTTGTTTATGAGCTCTATGAAAAGACGGTTGAATTTTCTGCTAGCGTCCATCCAGAAGGCTCTGCAGACAGAAGCACTTGCCTCCTAAGCCTTGTGACATGAGTTCTACACTTGGAAGCCAAATAAACTGTGCAAGGAAAGAATGAAATCTAGAAAGTTGTCCCCTGACCTGCACATCTTCCCCAAAATCATTTACACACAGACTAGTAATAATTTTTGAAATGATATGTTGGAGTATATCAGAGAGAAACGGTGAGAAAGCATTGCTCCTCTGTTCTTTAACTGAATGAGCTTCAGTACAAAGAAACTCTCAGAAAAAATGCTCCAAGCAATAACAGTCTGCTTTTAACCTGGGTTTTTGCTTGTTTGTTTAGGAAGGGTCTCATGTAGCTGGAGCTAGCCTTGCCTCTATTTCCCAAATGTTGGCCTTATACACATGTATCACCAAAACCTTTTGATCTTCTGATAATACTGATCCTTCTGAAGTAACTAACCACACATAATATGTTGCATAAAATTACAAAGGGCCGTGTACATAAAACTAAGCTTAAGAGATTTTTATCTTGGGAGTTTTTGATGGGAAGATCACAAGAAACAAAACAACAGATTAGAGGCTATAACAGCTATGTCAGTAGAAAATATCTATTTCGTTTTGCTGTGGAAAAATCTTTTTGTGCACTGTAAAGATTTGCCACTCAAATTAGTTAAATAAAACATTAATTGTTCAGTAGTCAGTCAGGAAATATAGGCAGGGCAGCCAAACTAAGGACATTGTGAAGAAGGGCAGACTTGGGAGTCACCAGTCTGATGCAGGAGGTGCAGAAGAGCAATGTTAATAAACGTACCACCACATGGCAGAGTGTAAATAAGGAATATGGGTTAACTTAAAATGTAAGAGCTAGTTAGTAATAAGCCCGAGCTATCTACTGAGCATTCATAATTAATATAAACCTCTGTGTAGTAATTTGGGAAGTGGCTGCTGGGTATTTGAGAATAGGCAGTTGGGAAGGAAAATGTCCATTTACAAATTTTAGTGTTTGTTTTTCTTTAAAAATTATTTCAGTGATATTTTTGGTGTGTTTGGAATTTTATTTGCACATATGTCTGTGAACCACTTTCACATCTGGTGTCCTTGGGGACAGGAGAGGGCATCGTATCTCTCATGTAACTGGAGTTACAGACTGTTGTGAGCCACCATGTGAGTTCTGGGATTTGAACCCTAAAAGAGAATCCTGTGTTCTTAACTGCTGCACCTCAATGACTTTTTTGTTTGTTTTGATTTTGTTTTTTCTAGACAGAGTTTCTATGTGTATCCCTGGCTGTCCTAGAACTCTCTATGTAGACCACGCTGGTTTCAAACTCAGAGATCCACCTGCCTCTGCCTCCTGAGTGCCAGGATTAAAAATGTGAGCCACAATACCCAGCTCAATGAATGCTTTTATATTTACAGTATGTTCAAGCTACAACAAGGATTCATCTTATATTCTATTAAGCAAAAGGAAAAAAATTCATGGAGAAATCTCGTTAAATTTTAAGGAAAGTCAATAAATTTTCACATTGTAGATAAGACCACTTACTGAACATCTGGTTGGTACATCATACTTTCAAAACAAAGAAGTATTCATAGTTTATCTATTATTTGAAGAATTATATGGCCACTGTTCAAGATTATTAAATGTGTATAGGTTTTGTCTGCATACACATGTGTCTGTGTACTGTGTGTGCCTGGTATCCCCAGAAGCCAGAAAATGGAGTCAGGTCCCTTGTGACTGGAGTTCCAGATATTTGTCAGCTGCTATGTGAGTGCTGGGAATTAAAACTGGGTCCTCTGGAAGAGCAGCCAGTGCTCTTAACTGCTGAGTCTCTAGCTCCCACGAGCACTTTTTAAGCCCCTAACCCTTTTCATAATGGTCTCAGGGACTGAGTCAGCAGCATACTAGGCAGGTTCTCTAACACTTAACCACATCACTAGAACTGGCTGTATCTGAAAAGTATCTATTTCTTGAGAATATAAAGAATGGAGTAGAAAGGTGTACATTATGCCCGCAGGAAACTCACCTGATGGGAGGTCGACTCACTGGAATTACAAAGTGGAAACAAGGCTCCTGCTGAATCTCCAAAAAGTATATCTTGTCCTGAATTCAACTGATCATTAGATGTTAGGGAGTTAAATTCTGCCTTCCCCGTGGGTGCAGCACACAGGTTGTAGGAATAAGACAAAGTCCCTTCACTGTAGTTGGGGGGAAGCACAACTTCTGACTGAAAGCAGCCCCAAACCTTGCTGCTGGAGGAGTGACGCAGTCGAAGCGCGATGGCTAAAATCACAGCCAGAAGAAAAAGCACAGAAATTAAGGCCAGGGCCACCACCAAGTAGAACTGAAGCTCGGCTTGAGGATCAGGGGGCAAAGGGTCATCACTGAGGTCTGGCAGGACCTCCTGCAGGCTGTCAGCAAAGATCAGGTGCAGTGTGGCTGTAGCTGAGAGTGGTGGCTGTCCACCATCACGCACAGCGACCAGAAGGCGCTGCCGGGCTGCATCCCTGTCTCCCAGGGCTCTAGCTGTGCGCACCTCGCCAGTGCGCAGGCCCAGGTTGAAGAGCCCTGGATCGCTGGCCTGCAGCACGTGGTATGACAGCCAGGCATTGTGTCCTGAGTCTGCATCCACCGCCACCACTTTGGTGACTAAGTATCCGGGTTCGGCAGTTCTTGGTACCATATCAAAGAGCGCAGAGCCGTCAGGCTCGAGCGTGGGGTAGAGCACGCGAGGTGCATTGTCATTGCGGTCACCCACCAGCACGCGCATGCTCACGTTGGTGCTGAGCGCAGGAGAGCCCTGGTCACGTGCCTGCAGTGTGAGCTGGAAAGAGCGCAGCTGCTCGTGGTCGAAGGCGCGCTGAGCGAACACCACTCCGCTCTGTGCGTTCACGGTTACATAGGACCACAGCGATTTAGGCTCCAGGTCGCTGGCTATAATCGAATAGGAGATGTGGCCGTTGGGCCCTAAGTCCGGGTCAGAGGCGCTGACTTGAGCGATGGAGGATCCAGGAGGATTGTTTTCTGCAACATGGACCATGTATGAAACCTTTGCGAAAACGGGGGCATTATCATTCACATCCCCAATACGCAAGATAACACTAGAGCTAGAAGAGAGAGGCGGGTCACCCTTGTCGGTGGCTCTGATAGTAATGTTGTATTCTGGGTTCTGCTCGCGGTCTAGAACCCCGTCTGTCATTAATTTATATGTGTTCCTTGAAGAAGTGAGTATTTTAAATGGAGTACCACCTTCTAATTTGCAGATAACTTCTCCATTGCGTCCAGAATCTTTGTCTCGGGTTTTAAGCAGAGCGATGTGTGTTCCTAGCTCGGCATCCTCCATTACGAGATCTAGTAGAGATTGGAATAACACTTCAGGAACATGGTCGTTCTCATCCAGGACTTCTATCTCCACCGTACATTGTGCAATCATCCCCCCTCCATCCCTTGCTTCCAGAACAAGGGAATATTCTTTGACTTCTTCGAAGTCTAATGTATCCAGAGTAGTAATTTCCCCGGTATTAGAATCCAGCTTAAATTTGGTGATCTGGCCAGCTTCGCTAAAAGAGAATGTAATCTCCGAATTGACACCTTCGTCCTGGTCTGTGGCAGCCACCCGAAGCACGGTGGTTCCTGGGTGCACGTTTTCTGAAAGGCTCACCCTGTATATATCTTGGCTGAACACTGGAGGATTATCATTGGCATCAGTCACTAGGACTTGTATCTGTGCAGTGCTGTTGAGGGGTGGATGCCCAAAGTCCAAAGCAGTCAAGGTCAAGTGATAGGATTTCTGCTTTTCCCGGTCTAGAGATGTCTTCAATACCATTTCAGGGTATTTACTACCGTCTGACTTCTCTTTATTCACTAGTGAAAAATGATCATTGGGACTCAGCTGGTAATTCTGCAGAGAATTGGTTCCGATATCTGCATCGTGGGCAGACCCTAAGATAAATCGCGTCCCTGGTTTTGTGGACTCACTTATTTGCAATTCAAAGGATGTGTGCATGAATTTTGGCACGTGGTCATTAATGTCCTCAAGCTCCACGCTCACATGATAAAAATTTAATGGATTTTCAGCAACAGTCTCAAATTCCAGAACACACTCCGGCTTCTTCCCGCAAATCTGCTCCCTGTCCAGCCTGCTACTCACTAGCAACTCCCCGCTGGTTGCACTCACACTGAAGTAAGGCTTGTCGGAAGTGATGCGCAGCTTTCGCGTCGGTAGCTCCTGGACACTGAAGCCCAGGTCCTTGGCGAGGTTCCCCACTACCGAGCCGGTGGGCATTTCCTCGGGGATCTTGTAGCGGATCTGCTCTGAGAGCGCCGGGCAGAACAAAGGCAGCAGGAAGGGAAGGAGCGTTGGCCGCCTTTGCACCCGGCGCCTCTCTGCAGCGCCCTCCCACATTCTTCTGGTTTCCCCTCGTTTGCTCACCAGCCTGGAGAGTCCTGGTTACGAGGAAGCTCCGTGCTGCGGATATTCTGGGCTCCAAGTGTACTTTGGTGCCAGTTCTAGTCCATGAAACGATTCTTCTTTTGCTCGGAAGAAGTGGTATTTAAAGAATGAGAAAGTGCTCCTTGGAAAAGCACTCTGCGGCTGCGCGAGACGTGGAGCTTCAGGCTCTCCAGCCTGGCCAACAGCGGCACCCAAAGTCCACAGTAGGAAACTGCAGTCTCTGTTGTTTGAAGTTTTTAATCAGTAATTTCCATATATTTAATAACGTTCAAAATCTATTGTCAGAAATGCTTTTACCACAAAATTTCAGGATCATGTCTCTAAAGGCTTAATATCTGTTTGTATAAGTATTCATTAATGTTTAATACTCCACTAGTGAGTCAAACATGACGGTAACACAGTCTTGGTCCAAATCTCAGGCAGTGATAACATTGCATATTTACTGAGCAGAAATACGGTGAGATAATTTTTCTTTTTCTTTTTTGTCCCTAATACTTTATATCCTTTTAATGCACATTCAATCTTATTTACTTCACACAATATTACCGAATATCAGTAATATTGAAATGGTCTTCCTCTTCTTCCTCCTCTTCCTCCTCTTCCTCTTCTTCCTCTTTTTTCTTCTTTTTGACATAGGGATTATTTACGTAGTGTGGCTGCCCTGGGAGTATGTCCATCAGGCTGGTCTTGACTGACAAAGATCTGTCTGTTTATGCCTCTCAAATGCTGGGATGAAGGGTGTGCACCACCGTTCTTGGATGAAATGTGTTTTTCCCCCTAAAGGTGCAATTCATCATCTAACTCGTTTCACTTTGCAAAATACTTTGGACTATTGCCTCATAGAAGTATTATCTATCTGATTGTTACTTCCACTATGTCAGGTAAAGGAACAATACAGGTGGAACTGTTAGGTCACCCATTTCCCATTATTCTCATTATAAACTATAAAGTCAAGATGCAAATCAGCAAGGAAACAATAATTTACCTGGGACACGATGGGACTAAAGTCTATAGAACTCCATTACATATCTCTTCTTATGCACTCACTTTATATTTCAAGATAACTTCAGAATTGGAAGGAAACCCGTCCAGGAATCTTGCTTTCAGTACCTCCCCGAGTTTAGAGATGAGTTCTCTTTGTTTAAAAATGTATTTGAGAATCTAATATGTGTTGACTACGGCAGTTTCTTTTCTTTATATCTGGAAACCCTATTTATACCAGTGTGTCTTTCTTCAGAAAATGTAATTTTCTCCTCTTCCTAAATGATTACACATCAGAACATCACAGGTGTAAAATCTCTCATGATACTAAATGCTTGTTCATATGGAGAATACAAAAAATATAGCATTATACTAGAAAAACTCTTCTAATTAGCACTCAGAGGGCCCCAGTAGTCATTATCATCTTGTCATATTCCGCTTACACGAGTGTAGTAAAAAAAAAAAAAAACCCACTCTATGAAAGTAACCAATCCCCAAACTTGCTCGTTTCTAATCTTTTGTCACTCAAAAGAATGGACAAACCAAAGTGGATATTGCTCTGGGGTTTGACAGATTGAGTGGTTATTTCATAGAACCAGCTTTCCTATAATCTCCACAGACACTTCAGCTGAAGCCACCAATACATTGGAGTTGTGTGTGAAGACACGCAGGTGTCCATTTCTCAAATAGAGTCACAACACTTGAAAACATATGGAAGAATGAGATAGAAGAAGAGGTCATGCTCTGAGACCTGAGTGTTGCAATCAAGTGAAACCATACCTCCCTTGACATATCATTGTATTTGACATATTTAATCTATTTGACCAATTAATTTTAGTATAGTATTAAATATCATGTCTATTTTTATACAGATTTTAGTGATAATTGACATTTTGTTCTTTTGCTGAAGCTTTGTGTGTGTGTGTGTGTGTGTGTGTGTGTGTGTGTGTGTGTGTGTGTGTGCAGGCCAGAGGTGAATGTCAGGCATTGTCCCTCAGGAGCCATCATCTTATTTTTTGAGTCAGGACCTCTCACTGGGTCTTGGGCTTCTTCAGTTAGGTTAGAATGGCCAGACTAATCCTAGAGATCTTCCTGTCTCTGCCTTTTCAGCACCAGGATTAGAAAGGTATCACCATGCCTGCATTGTTCACATGAGTATTGAGACTTGAACTCAGGTATTTATGCTTGTGCAGGAAGCATTTTATTGCATAAGGTGTCTACCCAGATGGACATATTTCATTCTTGAAGCATCTATCAAATATTCTATGAGCAACCCAACTTTAGTAGATGACTATGCCTTACATGGTGAGCAAATAACCATGCTTTTCAAGGCCTCTAAATTGAGTTATATGGAGACAGAAGCAAAGCAGAGAAATGCTTCAGGTAGATCATTACAACTCATTTAAAGATTTAAACTCTAAGAAGAATACCATGAAGGTAGCCAAAGAGAAAGATTCAACAATTCATTTTCACTTAGATAATATTTGAGTTAAGAAAATGAAGTGAAAAATAGGTAGACAGCACAAAAATGTATTAGCCTACTTTTCACATTCTTGTCCACAGGGTTTAATTAAAATATACCACAATCTGTGTGCTTCTTGCCAAAGTATAACCACTGAAATAAAATGGTAATGTTTCCTTTAACATTTAAATGGTTTTAATTCTACATTTTCAAGTTCTTGTTTTTGCAAAATGACTGAGACCCTTCATGCACAATATAGTTCTTGTGGATATAAAGATTAAATGAAGATGGATCTTTGGAGATGGTTCATGGATAAATTGCTAGACCGGAGAGTGTGAGAGTTACAGTTTGTATTCCCAGAACCCATAGAAGTACCAGGTAGGTATAGTGGCCCTCCTGTGACCCAGAGCACAAGAGATGGAGACAGTGGATCTCAGAGCAAGCTGATTAGCCACATTAGTCAAATTGGCCAGCTCCGGGTTTAAATAAGAAGCCCTCTTTCAGTAGACAAGGTGGAAAGCAATAGAAGACAACACATGGCATTATGAGAACACTGCATCACACAGGCACACAGAAAAAGTAAACAAGTGAACTCACCTGCGTACTTGGGATTTCACCCTTACATTCTTGAAAATCTATGGATGTTAACAAAGAATCGCTTTTCTCACAGCTGTCTTGGCTAATAAGTGTATCCACGTAGTTAGGCTGAGGGAAGATAATGTGGCTCTTTCGAGAGTCTGCGGTGAGTGAAACCTCATGGGAATAGGTTTGTAGAAAAGCCTGAACTCCATCCAAACCTACAAAGTGAGAGGCAGGCACATCTTCCAGCCCACCACCTGTAGGCTGTAGTGTGTGTGACTTGTGCCAACGCCACAGCCTGAGAGCCAATAGCACAGTGACAAAGACAAGAAAAACACAAGAAACAGTGGCAACTGCCACCACCAGGTAGAGAGTGATATCTGAATCATCAGGTTCACTGGGGGTCCTGATGCTGCTTAGGTCTGCCAGAACATCAGGAATGCTGTTGGCCACAGCCACAGTGAGTGTCACAGTAGCTGAGAGTGGGGGTTGGCCATGGTCCTGAACAGCTACCACAAGGCTCTGTTTAAGTGCATCTCTGTCCAGAAGGGCTCTTGCTGTACGCACCTCACCTGTGTGTAGCCCTACTGAGAAAAGTCCTGGTTCACTGGCCTTGAGCAGGCGGTAGGACAACCAAGCATTTGGGCCTGAGTCTTTGTCCACAGCCACTACCTTGGTCACTAAGTATCCAGGCTCTGCAGAACGGGGAGCCAGTTCCACCCCCGTGGAACCATCGGTGGGTAGGGCAGGGTACAGGATCTCAGGGGCGTTGTCATTTTTGTCCAGCACAAAGAGGTTCAGTGACACATTACTGCTGAGAGGAGGGTCCCCACTGTCACGTGCAGTCACTCTTAGTTGGAGATTTCGAAACTGCTCATAGTCAAAGGATCCAAGTGCATATAGAACACCAGTATCAGAGTTAATGGAGATATAGGAAGATACTGGTACCCCTTGGATGGTGTCCTCAGCTAAAGCGTAAGTGACTTGGGCATTCTTGTCACTGTCAGGGTCTTGTGCAGTCACTGAGAAGATGGAGGCGCCTCTGGGATTGTTCTCAGGGATGTAGATGGAGTAAGAGGAATCAGAGAAGGTGGGTGGGTTGTCATTGGTGTCTGACACATGAATGGATATGTGAGTTTCTGTGGAGAGAGGAGGAATTCCACCATCTGTGGCTTTCAATGTGATGTTGTACATAGACATCTTTTCTCGGTCCAGGTTTTGGGCAGTGACCAACCTATAATAATTATCAATTGATCGCTCTAATTTGAAAGGCAGGTTTTCTGGAAAAGAGCAGGTCACCTCACCATTTTTTCCTGAATCTTTGTCTTGGAGGTAGAAAAGAGCAATCACTGTCCCAGGTGGTGTATCTTCAGGGATTGGACTGCTCACAGATGTGACAGTCACTTCTGGGGCATTATCATTCACGTCTAAAATTGTGATCAGTACTTTTGCCTTGGTCAGACTACCAGCACCATCTTGAGCCTGAACTTCCAGTTCATAGAAGCTGGACTCTTCATAATCCAGACCTTTTAAAGTAGACAATTCTCCTGTAAGGGAGCTTAGATGGAATATTTGCAGAAGTTTTGGAGTTATTTTCCAAAAAGAATACGTCACTTCCCCATTGACCCCCTCGTCCAAGTCGATAGCATTTACTGTGAGAAGCCTTGTGCCCACTGGCACGTTCTCAGGAACCGTCGCTTGATACCGAGGCAGAGAGAAGACAGGCGTGTGATCATTCACATCCACCACGGTCACTCGGATGCTGGCGGTGCCAGATCTGGGTGGGTCTCCGCCATCATAGGCCATGAGGACCAGATGATGAATATCCTCTTCTTCCCGATCAAGACTCTTCTCCAGCACCAGTTCTGGGTACTTAGTCCCATCATCTCCACTTTGCACAACCAGGGAGAAGTGGCGATTGGGGCTTAGTTGGTATTTTTGGAGGGAGTTCATGCCCACGTCTAAATCTGTAGCTTCCTTTAGTGGAAATCGCACCCCAGGGACTGCATTCTCCATTATTTTTATGTTTATTTCTTCAGTTAAGAATCTGGGGGCATTGTCGTTAACATCCATTATTTCCACCTCTATAGGGTAAAGATTCATTTTGTCTTCTATCAAGACGTTAAAGCTTATGAGGCAGGGCTCGCTCTGGGCGCACAGCTCCTCCCGGTCTATCCTGCCCGCGGTGACCAAGCTGCCGCTTCGCCGGTTCAGAGAAAAAAGCTGGGTCTTACCTTTGGAGACGATTCGGACTCTGCGCTCTGCCAGCTCCCGAGGCTGCAGTCCCAGGTCCTTAGTGATATTTCCCACAAAAGACCCTTTGTCTGTCTCTTCAGACACGGAGTAGAGAATCTTTCCTGCCCAGGCTTCCCACCCGGTCCCCAGGAGGATGGAGAGCATCACGAATCCTCTGTAGTCCGCGCCCCTCTGCCCAGGCGCCATTACTGTCCTGCGGATCTTGCTCAGAGGTCTCGGAATGTGCTTCAGGACCCGGTTATGTCCGCCCGGACCCCGAGGGTGCGGAAGAGAAGCCGGGAATTCAGCCGAATAAAGGCTTGAGTTTGTAGCAGCTCGGAGAAGGGCTAGAATCAGTCTGTCCTTTCTTTCTGCTGTAAACTCGGTGGTTCTGAGCCCGGGCACCACCTTCTCCTGGTTGGTGAACAGCGGCGCGAAGCGTCCATACTAAGTTACTGCACCGCCTTAAAGTAAAATGAACTATAAAGCTGTTTAATTCTTCAAACTTCTGTTTACTTAAATTTCTTTACTCCAGGCACCACGAGTATACTTTAAAGATAAATTTTAAGGCATATACTATTTGATAAATTCAAATACTTTAAAAATATCTTTCACGAGGCAATTTTGAAGATATGTTCCTGAACACCAATTTACATTTTAATCAGAGAAAATCAAGCTTTTGCAAGCAAACATGTAAACGTTAATTAAATCTGTATGACAATTCTACACTGAAAATGTATCTTTATAAATATTTTACCATCTCTGTAAAATTTTCTGTTGATGAGCCATTTGTTTGGAACTCTAGTTTATTTCTTACTAAAAATGTAGGTACTTCACGGTGACTCTGCTAGTTTATTCTTTCTCCTTGGCAACGGACATTTCAACAGATGTTTGATTAGAAATGGATGATTTATGCAGATGATGAACCAGCCAGGTGATCTTGTGGATTTGTTTCCATGAGGATTCAAAACCCAAGATATGGTCAAACTGTCTCACAGCTTAGCTTGGTATTAATTATTTGCATGGTAAGTTGATCAAAAGGTTTATTTAGTTCACGATTTCCCAGTGTTTAATAGCTGAACAGCTCACACGAATACATGACTACCATGAGAGTAGAACCTGATTTTTCTATAGTGAAATGTTTTATTTGTTCAAATTATATGGCCACAGGACGCTCAGGTGAAAAAGTAAAATATACTAGGCATTTACCCATGAGACCCAGTAGCTACCTTTGGCAATGCTGGTGGGTATTCATGATGCAGTTTAAAGATCACTCATAATTGATGAAACAGTGAACTAGCTCTGGTTCTCTCAGAGCTTATAAAACAACCATAGTTGTATAGGAGGCTATTTAATTCACACGACTAATCCACAGGACATAGATTGTTTAAAATTAATATTGAATTGAAGCAGAAATCAAAGAGTCATATTGCCAATGTTCAAACAAACTGATTTGAAAACTCATGGTTGGAAACTAACACTTCCACAATAACTACAAACATGTAAGTGGCATATTATTGGCTTAGGAAAATATGTACTACCTACCCTACCTTCTCGTTTAAAAGCATAATCTGGTGAAGTATAGCAGACGTCTAACATCTGAGAGGAGGGGGTAGGAGGATCATGAGTTCAAGGCCAGGCTGGGACACACAGGGAGCTATGGACCACATGGCGCTACACAACAAGATCTTGTCTAAAAAATAATTTAGTGGTTTTGGTTTTCTTCTTCTCTCTTTTCTTTTCTTGCCCATTTCTTCTTTTTTCCTCTTCCTCTTCTTCCTCCCTCCCTCTTCCTTCCTTGTGGTAGTGTTTAAAGCAAGGGCATCAGATAAGCAAGGCAAGCTCATTGTCACTTAGCTATGTAGTGCTGAAGACTGACCTGGGGGCTTTGCGCACAGCTGGCAAGCACTGTACCACAGAGCTGGATGCCCAGCCTCCTAATTTCTCCTTGTCATTACTGCCTGCATCAGTAATAATGGAAAGCCTCCTATATTCTCAATATGTATTCTAAGCTAGGTTTTTGTACATGTATGTGTCAGGTGTATAAGCCTGTCCTATTGTCAGATGGTGAGATGTTTTAACTCAGGATTGGGAAAGATTTGATTCTTCAACAACTCAGTAAATTATCAAATCTCATGAACTTTATTAATTCATTAGCTATCAACTTTAATTCCGCTCCTTTTGAAGCAGATTCTCACTATGTAGCACAGGCTAGCTCCAGCCTTCCCGTCCTGGAATTAAGCTGTGCACCACCACACCTACCTTATAATCATCCACTTACTTTTGAGGGGGACCAATGATAGACTTCCCACCAATTAGGAGTCCCTCTCTTGTTATTCCTGTTAGAGTAACTCTGACAAAAGATTCACCATTTTCTAGTTAGCAATCCATGACATTATTTGTATCTTCAGCTATAAAGAATAAAACCAGTTCCTCTAAATGATAATCTTCATTTTCTTCAAATATTAGATACGAAGTTCCTATTTATTAAATATAGAGTTCTTATAGGACAGGAGCTTATTTTATTTAGATACTAAATTATGCAAATTTTCAATGTATTCGTTAAGCCTTCACCCTCCAATTTACCAGTCAGTCTGTATTTTTAGAGATATTACCTATAAGTGGTTTTATATTAAAACTCATTTTCATTATTAAATATCATCAAATACCTAATAAGTCATTGTAATTAATTTAACAATACAGCAATTATAAAAACGGTGATGGCAAAACACTTGCTCACTATCCTCCTTTATTGCTGAAAAGTTTTTTCACAAAGTTGTCTTATTTCATCTTCCAGAATTATGTGAGGTAAATAAAGCAAGATTTAAAAATTTTAATATCAATTAGAAGACCATAAAGATTTTCAATGGCTGGAACAAGTGACAAATGGTTCTAAGCATATCATGCAGTTTTTTAAGCACTAGAGGTTAGGTATTCCTTTCCACAGGCATCAGTGATTTTTGAAACTTCATTTGTAAGTAAAAAAAAAAAGCTGTTTCTTCTATCATTAGAGTGGCAGCAGCTGACATGAAGTTCAGTGCATTTGTGACCTCTGACCGAAGCAAGAACCATAAAGGGAATTTCAACGCATCTCCTAACATTTGGAAGGTTTTGTGTTTTTCTCTTTTCAAAGAACAGAGACAAACACATGATACTCAATCTATGTCCTTGTGAAAGGATGACACTCTAAAGGATGGCAGATCAGCAAAGCAATCCAACTTTAAATGTGATCTATACTAACATGTACAGCAGGAAAATGATAATGGAACAATAGTCCATTGGGCATTTACCCCAGCAATCAGTTTATCACCAAGCCAAAATTAGACAAAGGCCACAAAAAAATTCTGGAACAGAAATCCAACTCTCACTAAGTAGGACAGGAAAGGGAAAATGGAAGAAGCAATCTAGATGCAGAGGTAAAAAATGTGCATTTAACTTTCACTAAGAACTGGCATACGTTGGCAGAGTGCTTGCCCGGCACAAAGTCCTGGGTTTGATTCTCAACATTATGTAGACCAGGTAGTGCACACCTCTGAGGCAGAAGCAGAAGGATCAGAAGTTCAAGGTCAGCTAAATCAGGCCAGCTTGGGATGCAAGAGACCTTGTCTAAAAAAATGGGGAAAATAACTCGAATATGACAAATCTAAAATTTCCACCATTTTGGAAGACATCAGCAATCATTATGTACTGTTGAAGGAAAATGAAAAACTAAGATCTCAATTGTACATAGTAAAGTCCATAATTCCATTTTTAGCTTAGAATATAAGTCTGTCCTATAATAGGAAAAAAACATCGGGAATGAGATGTAGAAAGTTAAGGGTACAGAAAAAAGGTGTAAACAAATTTAGAGTATGAAATATGAACTTTACCCCATGAAAATCAAGAAAAGAGACAGAGCTCTGCTGATAAAAAGGAAAAACATCAGAATTATATTGTTTTAGTTGGGTTTTCACTGCTGTGGTGAAAACATCTTAAGAAATTCATTTGAAAGGGAGAGAGGTTTGATTTTGACTCACAGGTTCAGAGTTTCATTCATGGTACCCTGGCTCTGTTGCTCTGAGGCTGCACATCACAGTAGGAACATGTGGTAGAGCAAGGCTGTTCACCTTGTGCATTAGTTAACATAAATCCAGGAGCAATATTTATACCCTTCAAGGTTGTATCTCCAAGCATCCAACTTCCTGTCACTGGGGCCCACCCTTTGGAGCTTCCATCATTTCTCAATAGTCCACTCAATTATGAGCCCATCAGTGGATTGACCCATTGATGAAATCAAGATCCTTACAAAACAGTACCTTTCCAAAAGCTCACTCACCTCTGAGTATTTTTATTGGAGACCAAGCCTTGAATCTCTGGGAGACATTTCATATGCAAACAATGACAAATACAATTCATTGCAAAAAAGAAAAGACCTTATCAGTGTTCAAAGAGAACATTACAATTTCCTGTTTGTTTTTTAAAGATAAAAGCAATAACCTTACCTGATCAAGGGAGTCGTCTTTACAAAAAGCTGAGTCTTCCTGTGTCAATAAAGGCTCATTTTTCTCACAGCCCTCCTGACTGATGAGTGTGTGGGCATAGTTGGGTTGGGGAAAGATCAGGTGGCTCTTCCTCGAGTCTGCTGTGAGGGAGACCTCATGGGAATAGGTCTGCAGAAAAGCCTGCACCCCATCAATGCCCACAAAGTGTGAAGTGGACATATTTGACACGCCTTTCCTTGTGGCCTTCAGCAATCTTGACTTATGCCAGTGCCAGAGCCTGAGCACCAGCAGCCCCATCACAAAAGCGAAGAAGATGCAAGAGACAGTGGCCACTGCCACCACCAGGTAGATTGTAAGGCTTGAGTCATCAGACTTGTGTGGGAGATCAAGGCTGCCCAAGTCAGCCAGGACGTCAGGAATGCTGCTGGCCACAGCCACAGTGAGTGTGACAGTAGCTGAGAGAGGGGGCTGGCCGTGGTCCTGCACAGCTACCACCAGACTCTGCTTCAGAGCATCTCTATCTAGCAGGGCCCGAGCAATTCGCACCTCACCCGTGTGCAGCCCCACTGAGAAGAGCCCTGGCTCACTAGCCTTGAGAAGACGGTAGGACAGCCAGGCGTTCTGTCCTGAGTCTCTGTCCACCGCCACCACCTTGGTTACCAGGTATCCAGGCTCTGCTGAGCGGGGAGCCAATTCCACACCAGTAGAACCATCAGTGGGTAGGGCAGGGTACAGGATCTCAGGTACATTGTCATTCTGGTCCAGCACAAACAAGTTTAGTGACACATTGCTGCTAAGTGGGGGTTTCCCTCTGTCACTGGCTGACACTAGTAGATTCAGCTCTCTAAACTGTTCATAGTCAAAGGAGCACAGTGCATACAGGACACCAGTGTTGGAGTTGATGGAGAGGAAGGAGGGTAGAGGTGTACCCTGGAGGGTTTCTTTGGTCAGAGAGTAGATAATTTCGGCATTCTCTTCACTGTCAGGGTCCACTGCATTCAAAGAGAAGATGGAGATGCCTTTAGGGTTATTCTCAGGGACATAAACAGAGTAGGATGAACGGGAGAAAACTGGTGGGTTGTCATTAATGTCTGCCACATCGAAGGAGATGAACCTTGCTGTAGACAGAGGTGGTGTTCCTCTGTCAGTGGCTGTCACAGTGATGTTATATGAGGACACCTGTTCCCGATCCAGTTCTGTAGTCGTCACTAATCGAAAATAATTGTCTAATGATCCTTCCAACTTAAATGGGAGACTTTCTGAGATAGAACATGTTACGAGGCTATTCCGTTCAGAGTCTTTATCGTAAACTTGAAAAAGGGCAATTACTGTCCCTGAAGGTGCGTTTTCAGCAATTACTCTGCTACTAGATGTAACAACCACTTCTGGCGCATTGTCGTTCACATCCAAGATGGTTATTAAGACTTTTGCTCTGTCTTGCAGACCTGGCTGATCCCGGGCTTCAACATCCAGCTCATAAAATTTTGAATCCTCATAGTCTAGAGTTTCAGAAGTGGAAATTTCTCCAGTTAAATGGTCCAAGCAGAAAATCTGAGAGATCTTTTCTGTGATCGTTACAAAGGAATATGTTATTTCTGCATGGACTCCTTCATCCTGGTCAGTGGCATTAACTTTTAACACTGGTGTACCTACTGGCAGATTTTCAGGAACACTCACACGATAGACAGGCTGAGTAAATACTGGAGCGTTGTCATTTGCATCCATGACAGTTACCAGAATTCGTGCCATGCCTGTTCGGACGGGGTCACCACCATCCATGGCAATAAGGACCAGGTGGTGAACCGCTTCTTCTTCCCTGTCCAGAATGTGCTCCAACACCAGCTCTGGGTACTTGGGTCCATGGGCTTGGCTTTGCACATGTACTGAGAAATGACTACTGCCGCTGAGCTGGAAGCTCTGAGCGGAGTTCACTCCCACATCAGGGTCATAGACACCCATTAGTAGAAAACGAGAAGATGGAGCTGCGTTTTCAAGAATTTTCACTTCCAAGTCTTCCTTTAAGAATCGCGGTGCATTGTCATTAATATCAAGTACTTCCACTTCCACTGGATAAAGATTTAGTTTATCCTCCACAAGGATGTTAAAGCTGACGAGGCAGGGCGCGCTCTGGGCGCACAGCTCCTCCCGGTCTATCCTGCCCGCAGTGACCAAGCTGCCGCTCCGCGGATTCAGGGAGAAAAGCTGCGACCTACCTCTAGAGACGATGCGGACCCCGCGCTCCACCAGCTCGCGGGGCTCCAGCCCCAGGTCCTTGGCGATGTTCCCCACGAAGGAGCCTTTGTCCAGTTCCTCCGGAATAGAGTAGCGGATCTGCCCAGCGTCCGAACCCCACAGCCACCACAGGAGATTGAAAAGCAGGAGCAACTCACAGCAGGGCGGGCGCCTCTGCAAAGCCGCCATGGCTGCCTAAAAAGACTCCCCAGCAATTACTAGTAGGACGAACAGCTCCGTCCCACTTTGTAAAATGAGAGGCAAAGGCTCTTAACTGAACAGAGACCAGTTGAGAACCATTTCAGGTTAGAATTTCTGCATAACGCTGGTATCTCAAAAGGACACAACCCAGTTCCCACGGATTTTCTTGCTCGGGTTAGGGAACAGCGACACTTACAGTCTTAATTTCATACTGCACTCGTTTTGTGACTGGAAGAGGTTTTTATTTCTGTTAAATTTGGAGTTAGGGCATTTTACATTTCTCTCAATAATACAGTGAATGAAACAAAAGAATAATATGTTCATTTTCAAGTGATCTTAAGTGTTCCCTGAGAAATACTTATCTTTTTGTGGAAATATTTCTTAGAATCATGTGGAATAGAAATGGTATCTACACTTTTCTGGAAGTCTTGAATTATTACCTGCACATGCTCATTTTCAGTAAGGTCACTGATGACCACAAACACATTCTGAACGAATCTACTACAGTGTTAGCAAGTAGAAGAGCTGCCATTTTTAGAGGCCATTGTTCGTTCCTATCAACATTTATAGAGTGGCTGTACATAGCCTATATTTGGGTATGTTTTTTAAAAAATGTAAGGAAGTGAAAAATGTATAGGTTACATAAGACATTTTTTAATTGTAAATTTAATTTTTTTGAGACAGGGTTTTTCTGTGCATTCCTGAATGTCTTGAAACTCACTGTGTAGATCAAGCTGGCCTTGAACTTGGAGATCCATTTGCCTCTGTTTCCCCAAATACTTGGATTAAAGGCATGTACAACCAATGCCCACCAATACATTTTTATTTAAGTGATTACCCATATGATCTCTCATTGTCCAGTCAGGTTACTGAAGTTTAAGGTTTCTGAAAATTCCCTTTCTCAAGAAAGATGCTTAATCTAGTTGTGATATCAGCCCCAAATTATTTTTTATCTCTCCTTGAATTAGAGACAGATACTCATGACAACTAAAATCTCCACTGGAGGATCTCTGGCAACTTCTTCCAGCAACTCACTTTAGGAATCATTAGGCAGATCAGCCTCTTGTGCACTAACACTCCACATCCGCTAAGAAGAAATTCAGGTCATATTCATTCCCACCACTCTCAGAACACTAATCTGTTCATGGATGTGCCCTTGCTACATTGAAACAAACAAGCATTTAAAGCACAGACCGCATCATGCTCAAGACATGCCTCACCGTCCATGCCGTCCCTCTGAGTTGTTTTGTGTGTCACATTCCTCCTTGTATGCACAAAAGTTCATACTGACAGTGAGTCTTCAGTTGAAAAAGAGGGCTTATTTTTGCACCTGTCTTCCATGCTACGTAACACATTTTAATAGTTGTTTATGATATCATACATAGGATATTGTGATCAACTGCACGTAACGTAAGTGAATCATTTAATTGTATAGAGTTGTGTTTAATTCATGAGATGTCTGGGGTTGGCAGGTGGTGGTGGAGGTTTGAGTCAGAATGGCCCCCATCAGCTCATAGATTTGATTGCTTAGTGAGTGGTGCTGTTTGAAAGTATTAAGAGGTGTGGCTTTGCTGGAATAGTTGTCTTGTTTAAGAAAGTATGTCACTGAGAATGGGATTTGAGGTTTCAAAAGCCCAAGCCAGTTCTAGAGTCTGTCTCTTCCTGCTGCCTGCTGGATCCAGATGTAGAATCCTTAGCTATTTCTCCAGTACCATGTCTGCCTGCATGCTGCCATGCACCCTTCTAGAACAATGAGCTAAATCACTGAAAATGTAACCAAGATCAATTAAATGTTTTCTTTTATAAGAGTTGCCATTGTGATGGTGTTTCTTTACAGCAATAGAACAGTAACCAAGACAGGAACATAAGCCAGTTTAGGATGTCAAAAGCTTTGAATTCAATGCCAAGCACTGTAGCAGAGTTTTTTGGACTGCCACCCATGAAATCATTACACAGAGACTTCTTATTAATTATAAAAGCTCAGCCTTAGCTTAGGCTTGTTTCTAACTAGCTCTTAAAACTTAAATTAACCCATTTCTATTAATCTATGTGCTGTCATATGGCTCATGGCTTTTACCTCTCCTTCTGCATGTCCTGCTTCCTCTGCATCTGCTGGTGACTCTGCCTTTCTTCTTCCTCAAAACCTCTCTTTTCCCAGAAGTCCTGACTAACCTCTTTGTGTCTAGCTATAGGCCATTCAGTTCTTTACTCATCCACAGGGACACATCTCTACACAGTATAAAGAAATATTCTTTTTTGTATAAATTTCCTTTTTTTGTATAAATAAAAAGGTTTTAACCCTACCACAATGAAACAATAAACAATCAGAAATTATCACATTAAAATTACATGTACAATGTCCAGTCCATTTGTATTTGGCAATTTTAGAGAAAATATTCCATTATCTACTGTTTTTTGATGGGTCCAAAGTTTTGAACTTAATTTACTTTCTATCATGACTAAGAGACACTGTAACTATAACTTAACCATCTAGTCTTCAATTCCATCAAAGACCCAAGAAGGCTATAACATCACTTGAGCAAACAAAAGTGCAAAGAAAGTAACTTCCAAAGCTAAGAAATGACAAAGACATCTGGATGCCTGGAAGTCATCCCAAGTTTTCTCTGTTATGTTGGGGCATTCATCCTACAGGCCTAGAATATCTTAAAATGTTTCCACGAAGCAGGAATTGTTGAAGGACTGTCTCACCTTGTCTTGGCAAATTCTGCAGTCACCTTCTTTTATGTCCTGCTTGTCCAGTTTGGATAGCACACTGTCAGCAGTCAAGGCAAGGCAGGTTCTTGCCCAAATGGCTAGCTTTTGTTACAAAGAAGGCAACCTTCATATGGAGGTTCATCAATGCCCATCATCCTTTTTTGAAGTAGATTGGTGCTGCCAGGAGCAGATGTATCTCACTTTCATTAAAAGCCTTATGTTATTAGAACATTTTCAGTGCCATATTCTGTAGACCTTTGCAGTGTTTGAAGATCACCTATTTACCTAAAATATATTTCTCTATATAACCTTGAAAACACATCTAACATGACTATAAGTTTGATTGTTATAGATGACGATTAACCTGTATTTCTTTATTATCCTAAATAGCTTTCAAGGACTAAAAATTTACAATTTTTTTGTTTTTTTTTGAGATAGGATATTTCTGTGTAGCTTCAGAGCCTGTCCTGGAACTTGCTCTGCAGATCAGGCTGGCTTTCAGCTCACAGAGATCTGCTTTCCTCTGCCTCCTGAGTGCTGGGGTTAAAGGAGTGTGTCACAACTGCCTGGCTTATATTACATTTTAAAAATGAGATGAATAGGTACAATACCTTAAATCAGAGTAATAACATATACAGTATAACAAAATAACCTTAATTTTGTGTCAGTATACAAAAATATATACCAATGTAAAATATTTGAGATTAGTGGTTGTTCAAAAGTGGACTCAGCAATCCACCCTTTATCCTATAATTTCTATGCTATATCCCAACTTTTCCCTTCAGAAAGAGATCCTTGAATCTAATCTCTTTTGTTCAGCCTTTGTCCTGACCACAACCAATAACAACTTGTAACCAAACTCCCTAAATGATGACAAATATCCATACCCCTCAATGACAAAAAGCCACCAACGTTACCTCTAGGGAGTGTGGGCATCCTGTTCTCTAGGTTGCTTTCTGTTGTTTGAAGGTGATGAAATAATTAGGAAACTCTGAGAACACTGAGATAATGGCCAAGTCCTAGAAAAACTAGCCATACAATTTATTGTCCATTCTCTGTACAATGGGAAAGTGCAAGGGTTATCTGTATGCTTGGCTAGAATAGTCTATGAGGCTAGATCATCTCAGCCAGCAGCCTTGAAGCTGTTCTGGATGTAGAACTGTGAAGAACCTGCAACAGAGGTGCTCTGAGAGACTAAATCGCCTTGGGCCATCTGTTTTTATTGGTGTTTGGTCCCCTTGCTCTGAAAACACACAAACTTTTAAAGGTAACATACATGTTTGCATTAACACAAGTATGAAGTGTACATAGTACCCATTTCAGTCAAAGATAATTTTTTGCTTTATGTTTGAGAGGGTACATCACCTATCTTGTAGTTTTTGAGGGTTATTTCTTTATATCTGTAGTCAAGATTTTTCAGAAAGTGAATCTACCTCACCCCCATCAAACTTGATTCTCTTTAACCTTGAACAAATACACAGACTTTCATTTCCTGTGGAAACAAAAAAACCTCTTCCCCAACACAATACATTTTTTGAATTCCATTTTAAAGTTAAGGCACTCCTAAAGTATCTAGCTGGTTTAACTCAGCAGTCCTGCTTACAACCCATGTCTCTTAGCATTTGTTGTCCACTCATCAGCAATCAAAAAAAATTTAAAGTCAACAAGATACTATAGAGGATGCAGACTCTCTGTGTATTTGTCATCTTTACATGGATTATCCTCTTTGTATTATTTTATCCTCTTTAAAGACTTCATCTTATTATTTAGAAACTATTTTTCTATGATTGTATATATCATTTTTCATTCAATTTTTAACCTATGCACATTTTAAAATACATTGTAACCTGTTTAGAGTTTTTTTCATCCATATCTGTCTTTACTGAGAACCTGTAGTGTTCTCTGACTACATCAAACAAATTTAAACTCATGTCAGTCACCACATGGCTCAGATTAGCACATGGAGTTGGTGGCTGGCTCTATCCCACAGGCAGCAGCTGGTAGCTGTGTCTCTGTATGTTGCTGAGCCCACCTGGGAGACTGTGGTCACCAAGAAGCCATGTTTGACTGTGTTCAGAACTTTTTTTTTTTTTTTTTTTTTTAAGAAAGCTTTCTCAGTTTAGTGGATATATGTGGCCCCATGTTGGGTGCCAAGTGTAGCAGGCTTTTTTGGACTCCCAGCCCTCATATCATTACACAGAGACTTATTAATTATGAAAGCTCAGCCTTACCTTAGGCTTGTTTCTAACTAGCTCTTATAACGTAAATTAACCCATTTCTATTAATCTATCTGCTGTCACATGGCTCATGGCTTTTACTTTTCCTCTCTCATGACTTGCTTCCTCTGCCTCTGGATGGCAACTATGCTTTTCTTCTTTTCAGGGATCTCTCTGCTTGCAGAAGTTCTGCTTAACCTCTTCCTCCATAGCTTTTGACTATTCATCTCTTTATTAAACCAATCTTCGGAACCCTTCTCCACACAGAGTCAAGGAATATTCCACAACAAAGCACTACAGAGGGGTACATAATGTGTGATAATGTGATTTATTACTTTGTTGAAATGTTCTTGACTGTACTGTTTTAGTATCAACAAAAATTTTAATGACATTAGAAAACTTTCTACAGAAAAGCAATTGCAACACAGATAAACTTACAAAAGATTTCCTTACTGTATACTCCACACCCAGAAAAATGAACAAAACACAACAGAATCAAGGAGTATCTAATCTTCAGCATTTTATCTCTAAATTAATGAGTTCCCTCCAAATTACACATAGGAAATATTTGAGGGAACCATTTGCAAGTTGATTTAATCAAGGTCATGTTTGGATTGTTGTTACTGGCTGGTACTTTCAACCAAAGGTTTCAATATTGTGGTAGAACATCTTTGGGCTTTGTACTGAAAAGATTAAATTCAGTGCCTGAAGAACCTTAGGCAGTTCATCCAACCCACTGTAGGAATACAGTAAAATTTCCTATAGTTGGGGAAAGGAAAACAATGCAGTCTTAGAGCAGGGATCAAGCCCAAAATGGTGTTACAGAGACAGGGCAATAGCCACCACAACCATGGCAAGGAGGAGGAATGCAAAGATCAAGGCCAAGAGAAACCAGGTAAAGCTGGAGCTTCTCTAGGGGACAGAAGAGTATGGGTAAGTATTAAGGTACAGAGATATCTCTTGAAAGCTGTCTACAAAGATTACACACAGTGTAATAGAGACTGAACATGGTAGCTGAACTTCATTTTTTTTTATTGGAGTCAGAAAATGGTGATGAACATCATCTTGTTGCTTAAAGTATGCCCAGTACAACTTCTCCATGAGCAATCCTAGGCTATAGAGTCCTATAAGTCAGGAGAGCCAGACATTGTGTTCAGAGACCATATCTATAACCACTACTTTGATGATCAGGTAACCAGACTCTTTGTGATGGGCAGTCTTATGTAGAAGAGTTCAGGACTTTTGTGCCCCAGCACAGAGTACAGTATATGTTGGATAATGTCATTGAGGTGGCCCACCAGTGTACATGCCCACTGGCATTGAGGACTGGAGAATCAGGAATGTGCAGCTGTTGTATGATACTTTATTTGTGTTCTGACAAAAAAAACTTGCCTGGAGATAAGAGGGTGAAGCTAGCCACTAGGATAGGCAATGGTAGCAGGTACCTTTAATCCCAGTACTTAGGAAAAGGAAGCAGGAAAATCAGGAGTTCAAGGCCACCCCAGACTACATGAGATTTCTATAAAAGAAAATGTGGTAGTGGTACACACCTTTATTGCTAGAGCTTGGAATCTTATGCCTTTGATCCCAGCACTTGAGAGGCACATGCCTTTAATCCCAGAACTTGGGAAGCACATGCCTTTAATTCCAACACAAGGGAGGTGAAGACAAGAATATAAGGTGAGTGGAGACAGGATCTCCTGTTCCCATACATTCTGAGGATTTGTAGAGACAGGATCTTGCCCCCCCCCCCAACTTGGTCACAGATTTCATGGAGGTTAGAAGTCTCTGGTGGCTGGCTGTTCTGTTTCTCTGATCTTTCAACTTTCGCCCTAATATCTGACATGGGGTTTTTATTGTGAAGACTAATTAAGTTCATGCTTCATGGGACTTTAGTGTTATCTTGAAAGAGGGGCTTCTTGTGGTTGTATAAACCCCACTTGGAGCATATGATACCAACCTAGGCCACTGACCAAGATGGAGTAGGCTACATGGTCAATAGACCACAAATCAGAATGTGAAGGACTTACTTGCACAGTGGAGGCTCTAGAAGGTATTGTTCTTAGTTATATGGACTATGCTGGAGGCTTTGTGGAAAACTGAGTGTTGACCCTGATGTCTGAGATGTACAGAATAAAGTTTGTGCTGAAAAATGGGACATACTGTATCTGTCCATTGTGATAATGGTCCTACACTCTGGAGTCCGCTTCTGGTCTAGTGCTCCATTTGCTGCCTACCTATACAATGTAGATTGAATCTTGAACTATTATATGTGGAATTTTTCTTTTATATTTTGAATTTCCCCATTATATTTTGAAATGTACAGTATGACTTCCACTAACATTTGCTTGCACCTCAATTATGCAGCTCTTTATTTCTTCAAAGGTCAGTGAGTTTTCCCCTTTACTGTCCTGCTTGAACAGTTGTCTAGTTGTCTTATTAGCACTGGTAAAAGCGTAGGTGATCTACTCACCGATGCTCTCATCTGGTGTAATGATGTAATAATGGCACGAGTGTTATGAAGGTAACCAATCACCTCCTAGTTGTATTCAAAGCCTGTTCACAAGAAAGTACTCATTACTGGTAGCACTAATTGAACCAAAACTCTATGGCTGGCTAAAGTCATTGGTGCTATAGGACATAGTAATTAACTGCCCTTAACTATTTATCTTTATACTTATATATTAGTATATATTTTTAGTTTTCATCAGAGAAGCTTCTTTGTGTAGTAGTGAAAAACATAGACACCCATGATGATTAACAAGCAGAGAATAAGACAGCATGGAGAGTTCACCTATATATAAATGGAAATTCTCCTTAGATCCTCTCCCTCCAAAGCTCCAGGATCATCGTATAATGGAATTTAGAAAGACCGTAAAGAGCTACATCTGCAACAAATCAGTATTTGCTGAACATGACAGTGCTATTGTACACAAGAACTCACAGCAGCTGAGAAGAAATGCACATGATCAAGACAACCAAAATAATGAGGAGGAGCTCAAGAAATCTCATCTTTTTACTAATAACTGAACAATTTAGATAAACACTTTGACTGATCATTAGTGGGGAATGAGTTTTCTTCCGGGATGTGGGCTCTGAGAGGCTACTCATTCTCCAGTAAATTACTCTGTTTTCTTGTGCATTACAGGAAGTACTAAATGGACTCAGTGTAGTTATTAAAAAGATCACATAAAGTTATAAAGGAAAAAGTGAAGATGATTAGAAGAATTGGAAAGGAAGGGAAGAGGGGGGTTGATTAAAACTCACACGCATGTATGAGTTCTCATGCAGTAAAAAATTTTCACAAATAATATTATATATATCACCTCACTACAATTGTCCCTCAATTGTGTTTTTCCCAAATAGATTAACAATGGTAAATTATCTGACTTGGAGAGGTGAGATATGAATTTTTATAACTGAATATATGAAAGAAAAATATTAATGTTGACTTTTAAAATCTGGATCCGAGTTTACCATATAACCATTTAAACATTTTTTGAGACAGAGTCTATCACATAATTCTGACTATCCTGGAATTCACTATGTAGACAAGACTGGCCTTGAACTCAGAGATGTGCCTGTCTCTGCTTTCCCAGTGCAGTGATTAAAGGTGTGAACCATCCACCCAGCTCATTTAAGCATTTTTAATTGACATTCTTTGCTAGTCAATAAACATGCTGATTTCAACAGTCATAAAATGTGTCTTATGGTTTTTTTTTTTTGTGAGACAGGGTTTCTCTGTATATTCCTGGCTTCCCCAGAACTCTCTCTGCAGACCAAGCTGACCTCAAACTCAGCGATCTGCCTGCCTCTGCCTCCAGAGTGCTGGGATTGAAAGGGTACACCACCACCATCTATCTAACTAGTGTCTTATAGTTTTAATCATTTTCCCAAACCACATAAGGAAAAATATTTAACTTATATAGTATATTGTTATTCTAAAACTTGTCAGGTATACAAAAACAGGATCTGAGTTTATAACACAAAGCATCAGTGCATCTTAGACTGCTCATTATGCCCAGGGTTCTAGAAATTCATGGTCATTTTTATTATTAGCATTTTTATTGTGGCACAGTCTTTCATTGAAGCCGAAGCTCACTGATTGGTCAATCTGACTGGACAGCAAGTCCCAGGGGCCTTCCTGTCTCTATCACTCCTAGACTGGAGTCTAGACATGAACCCAGCTTTTTTGTTTGTACATGTGTTTTTGGGGTGAGTTATTTTAAAATTATTTATTTTTATTTTATGTGTATAAGTGCATTGTTTGTCTATATGTGTACCAAGTGCATACCTGGAACCCATGGACGCTAGAGGAGGGTGTCAGATTGCCTGAAACTGGAGTTATCGAGAACTGCAAACTGCCATATGAGTACTGAGAACCCAGCTGGGCTCCTCTGCAAGAGGACCAAGTGATCTCAACTGCTGAGTTGTATCTCAGACTTTAGTGAACGCTTGCTTAGCAAGCTCTCTACTGACTGAGCCATCTCCCCTGCCTCAACAGCTGTACTTTCCAAATCTTAAAACGATCAGTGAAACAAGACTTTCAAAACATATGAAAGCAAAGTGCCTTCTCACTACTATGTGAGTACCTCGTTCTTATGTGAAAGATTCTGATAACCCATGTTTTTCTAAAAAAAAAAAAAAGGCATGTTGGCAAGTGCTTGTAATCCTAGTCCTGAGAAGGCAGGAAGGAGAAACAGAAGAGAGGAAAGACAGGAGCTATCTGGGGTTTCTTGGACAGACTACCCTAGTTTACCTGGTGAGGTTCAGGCCAATGAGAAACCCTGTCTCAATAATAAGGTGGATGGGGCCTGGAGAATAACACCTGAAGTTGTCCTTGATCTCCACAAACATTTACACACACACACACACACACACACACACACACACACACACACACACACACACCACACACTGGACAGGCATATTTCTGTGAAGAAGTGAATAACATCAATATTTGTTCTTGCATATGTTAGGATAATCTCTTTGTACACTGTATGAAGATGCGTCTGTTTAACCTCATCTGCCTAAGGCACCTTCTAATTGGTTTAACAAAGAGCTGAACAGCCAATAAGCTAGGAAAGAGAGGATAGAAGGGGCTTCTGAGGAAAGATAGGAATTCTGCCAGAGGTGCGGTAGATTTGCCAGCCAGATGCAGAGGAGTCAGATGTAAGGTACTGAGGAGAGGTAATGAGCATATGGCAAAATATAGATTAATATACATGGGTTAATTTAAGTTAAGAGCTAGTAAGGAAGAAGCCTAAGCTAAGGCCAAACTTTCATAATTAATAAAAAAAAGTCTCCATGTCATTATTTGGGAACTGGAGGTCAAAAAAAAAAAAAGGTTACATGCAGATTCTCTTCTTAATTTTCAAATGCATTAGCTCTTCAGCTAGTCTGCTGTTCACATTGTTATGTTATATAACAATTAATAATGTTATCAGAAGAATGTACATATGTATATAGTTTATATGTTTTTTAAATATTTAAAAATAAAAATCAAGTGTTCTTAGATTTTAAGTGTGTTCATGAACTCATGTTTCTGAAATAACAACACATAATCCCATCACTAATATCTATTCTAATTTCTACCATTTATTCCTAATTGGAGCTAGCAAATACCAGTTAGCAAAGGGTATATGAAAGGATGCAGAACATGAATTGAGTAGCCAGTCCCTTATAGGACCCATGCTCCTAAGATTTGAGACTCATAAACAAAGGTTTCTTTAAGGAAAGTCTATTAAACTAAAATAAGGTCATCCCTAAGAAACAAATTTTAAAATGTAAAGCATTCTTAAGTCATCTTAACTTTCTTGAATAAAATTCTGATACTCTTGTAACAAATTAGATTTGCTTTTACACATGGGAGCATGTAAACATTCTGAGAGATCTTTATTTTCCTAAGAGAATTGTCAGAAACCAGCAGATGCCAGATTCTTATTGGTTGAAAATAGCAGTATATAACTTGTTAGAGACCTTAACTTATGTCACAGAATAAAATAGAACTCCAAGGTTCCTTCTCACTGATTTACTCCCCCAATGAAGACACATATGCAATAATTACATAGGTTAGTTAACACAGACTTTCCTAATTTTAGAATGTTGTGATTTTATCATAAAATAAATCTACTCTACGTTCTTTTCTTTCTTCCCTCCCTCCCTCCTTCCTTTTGGTTTTGTTTTGAGATGAGGTTTCATTGTATAGCCTTGGCTGTCATGGAATTAGCTCTGTAGACCAGGCTGACCTCCAACTCACAGTGATCTGCCTGTCTCTGCCTCCCAAATGCTGAGTTTAAAGACATGTGACACAATCATTCAGCCTAATTTACATTTCTGGTAGGAATTGAGCAAAAGTTTTCCTTAATGTCTACTGATTTGTGGAAGTACTGTAAATTGTTCCCTATACAAGACTAAAATATAAAGCAATACAATATCCCCACTGTCTTAGTTATTGTTATATTCCTGTGAAGAGACACCATGACCAAGGCAACTCTTATAAAATAAAGCATATTTTTGAGTCAGAGTTTCTCTGTGTAGCCCTGGCTGTCCTGGAATTCACTACATACAGCAGTCTGGCCTTGATCTTAAAGATTCACCTTCCTCATTAAAGGAAAATTATTATGTCTATGGATTTCTGTTTAGGTAGAAGCCTGCTGTCCTCAGATTTTCTAAAACATCCACACACTGAGAAGAGATATTCAGTCCCAAATATAATTTGAAACAGTATCCACCACTGAATAAGATTGAGTTAAACTCCAATACAGCAAATAATAATTTCCTATATAAGTACCCAACTTTGACCCTACTAGAGAATTTTTTTTAAAAAAAGGAAAAATGCTCTAGTTCTTAGTGAAAGAGACAACTAACCTTCACAGCTCCAGGCTCGTTATTATCAGATATCAGGAGAGGCTCACTCTTTTCACAGCTCCCTTCATTAATGAGCCTGTCGGCATAATTGGGCTGGGGAAAGATCAGATGGCTCTTTTTGGAGTCTGTAGTGAGGGAGATTTCATGGGAATAGGTCTGTAGGTAAGCCTGTACTCCATCCATGCCTACAAAGTGAGAGGGAGGCATGCTGGCCAATCTGCCTGTGGAAGTCTGAAGCAGGCGTGACATGTGCCATTGCCTAAGCCTGAGGGCCAACAGCACAGTAACAAATCCTAGAAAGACACAGGACACCACTGCCACTGATATCACCAGGTAGAGTGTGAGATCTGAATCCTGGGGCTCTGCAGGAGTGTTGTCGCTGCCTAAGTCTATCAGTACATCCGGAATGCTATCCCCTACAGCGATAGTGAGTGTGACCGTGGCTGACAGTGGGGGCTGGCCATGGTCCTGGACAGCCACTACCAGGCTCTGCTTGAGTGCATCTCTCTCCAATAGAGCCCTTGCTGTGCACACCTCACCGGTGTGAAGGCCAATTGAGAAAAGTCCTGGCTCGCTGGCCTTGAGTAGGCGGTAGGAGAGCCAGGCATTCTGTCCGGAGTCTCTGTCCACTGCCACTACTTTGGTTACCAAGTATCCAGGCTCTGCAGAGCGGGGTGCCAGTTCCACACCAGTGGAGCCATCGGTAGGAATAGCGGGGTATAGGATCTCAGGACTGTTGTCATTCTGGTCCAGCACAAACAAGCTCAGTGTCACATTGCTGCTGAGTGGAGGGTTCCCAGCATCCTTAGCTGTCACCAGTAGCTGCAGGTCTCTCAAGTGCTCATAGTCAAAGGACTGCAATGCGTACAGGACACCGGTGTCAGAGTTAATGGAGACATAAGAGGACACAGGAGCTTCCTGAAATGTATATTCAGCCAGGGAGTAAGTGACCCGAGCATTATCACCGCTGTCAGCATCATAGGCAGTCACTGAACAAATAGAGACACCTCTGGGGTTATTTTCTGAGATGGAAGTGGAATAGGAGGAACGAGAAAAGGTGGGTGGGTTGTCATTTATGTCTGCTATTTTCAGAGAGATGTGGTTTTCTGTAGACAGGGGAGGCGTTCCATGATCAATAACAGTTACTGTGATGTTATAATCCGAGGTCTCTTCTCTATCCAGTGCTCTTGTTGTTAATAGGTGATAGTAATTATCAACTGATTTTTCCAGTTTGAAGGGCAGGTTCGTGGGAATAGAACACGAAATCTCTCCATTCTCCCCAGAATCAGCATCATGTACGCTAAAGAGCGCAATTATGGTTCCCGGTAGGCAGTCTTCAGATACGGAACTGGTAAGGGAGGTGAGTATAACTTCTGGGGCATTGTCATTCACGTCCTGGACTGTGACCAGCACCTTCGCACTGGCAAGAAGAGCACCTCCATCTTGGGCTACCACCTCCATGAGATAGAATCTGGATTCTTCGTAATCCAGAGATTGAATAGTTGAGATTTCCCCTAGATTAGAATCGAGTTGGAAAGTCTCAGAAATTTTGTCTTCTTCGTTGCGAAAAGAGAAGGTCAATTTTGCGTTGATTCCCTCATCAGCATCCGTGGCGGTGAGTGTGAGGAGTCGAGAGCCCACAGGTGTGTTCTCTGGAACATTTACTCTGTATTCGCTTTGAGTGAACAGGGGTGCATTATCGTTTGCATCGAGGACAGTCACGCTGATATGGACAGTGCTAGAATGTAGCGGGTTTCCGCCATCCAATGCGGTGAGGACCAGGTCGTGAGCAGACTGTTTCTCACGGTCCAGAGGCTGTTCCAACACCAGCTCTGGATGTTTTTGCCCGTCAGATCCGCTCTTCACGTCCAGAGAGAAGTGCGGGTTGGAACTGAGCTGGTAACCTTGGAGGGAATTCACCCCCACATCCCCATCTCTCGCGAAGGGAAGCACCAACCGAGTTCCTGCAGCCGCGTTTTCATTAACTTTAACTTTTAACTCCTCATCGCGGAACCGGGGGAAGTTATCATTGATATCAAGGATTTCCACTTCTACTCCATAAATTTTCATCTTGTTCTCAACCAAGATGTTAAAGCTGACGAGGCAGGGCGCGCTCTGGGCGCACAGCTCCTCCCGGTCTATTCTGCCTGCGGTGACCAAGCTGCCGCCTCGTGGACTAAGAGAGAAAAGCTGCGACCTACCTCTGGAGACGATGCGGACCCCGCGCTCCACCAGCTCGCGGGGTTCCAGCCCCAGGTCCTTGGAGATGTTGCCCACGAAGGAGCCTTTGTCCAGCTCCTCCCGCACGGAGTAGCGGATCTGCCCTTTACCTGGCGCGCACAGCGTCCCTAGCAGCATAAAGAACTTGAGCAGGTCGCTGCAGCTCCAGCGCCTCTGTGGATGCGCCATTGTCTGCTCTTCCTTCGCTTTCTTTTTAGTTCCTGGTTTAGACCGCTGGTTCCTTGTTTCTCTAAAGCTGAGGAGAGCAGGAACTGGAATGGATTGCTTTGCCCAGTAGCTTGTCTGGTCTCTGTTTATTGCGAAGGATGCTGGGAACTGGTCGTTTCCATGACCGGTTCTTTCCCAGTCTGGTGAACAGCGACGCTCAGAGTCCTAACCAGTTACTACACCAATTTTATTTTTAGTCCCCTTTAGTTCAGTTTATTTTCATTTTTAATGTTTTTGCCGTGTATTTAATATATTAGCAGTGTTTATATTTAATTAAGTTTTAATTCTGGCAATGAGACTTCCACAACCCGAGAGCAATAGAATTGGTCTTATTTTATTTCTCCAGAAAAGTGTGATTTTACATACCACTGAATCCTTATGTCTTCCCTATATGGAATCTGTTTAGCCAAGATATTAAAATTCTTACCTTTATTGATGACAAGACTTCATCTTTATCAGAAAATGTTTATGAAATTATGGCTAATACTACAGTAGTGTGTCAATGAAACAAACCCAGCTCTCAATGTATTGCAGAATGGCCCATATTTGTTGTCAGATGCAGAAAAATAGTGTATGTAGTACGGTGCTATATTGTATAGGCCCTAAAGAAATAAAGTTTGCCTGAAGATCAGAGGGCACAGCCAGCCACAGAGTTAGCCAGAGAGGTCAGGGAATGTTGACACAGACCTTCAGTACTAGCACTTGGGAGGCAGAGGCAGAGATCCGTCTGGGAGTTCAAATTCAAGGCCAAACAGAGCCAAGTAGTGGCACACACTTTTAATCCCAGCAATTGGGATTCTATGCCTCTGCTCCCAGTACTTGGGAAACATACACCTTTAATCCCAGCACTAGGAAGGTTGAACCAGGATGGCTGAGTAGAGAAAGGTATCTAAGGTGGGAGGAGACAGGAAGGAGTTCACCCCCTTCCATTTGAGGTTCACTTCTCCTATTCAGTCTGAGGATTCATAAAGACAGGATTTACCTCTTTGGGTCTGAGGAATTGACTAAATGAGAAGTGGCTGTGGCTTGTCCCTCTGTCTCTCTGTCCCTTTAGCATTTGCCTCAATAACCGACTCTAGGTTTTTATTATAAGAGAAAGTAGAATTCATGCAATAATGTACTTTTGAAGTTTTTGAGAAAGTTTTTAAATTTCCAACCTAAGACCATAAGCAGCTTCACTGTCTGAGACAGCTGGGTTACCACCTGCAATATTTATGTCATCTCATTACTATATTCAAAATAACTGTAGACATTTCACTGTGACAGGATCTTGGCAGCAGCCAGTATGGGGACTGCGGGAGACAGGCCTTCATTCATCTCTCATGGAGAAAGTCATATTTAGTCAGCAGCAGCAAGTAATCTATTTGTTTTGAGGCAGTTCTTTTAAACATTATCACCCTTTGAGAATAACAGATAAAAAGAAAAACCACGGCAGAAAGCCAGAGAACTTTCAGAGAGCACTTTTTGTGAGAAAAAGCAAATTTTACCTAATAACTGTCAGTAAAAATATTTTAAGAGATACCTGTATTTTGTTTGTTTAATGAGAAAAGGTAACACTTATAATTTCATAATCTATGGCTTGAGTTCAGCTGGTAGAATGCTTGCTGTGGAAGCATGAGACCCCCACATTGATCCTTAGTACGATCAATAAGTAAACATGAATAAATAGTCAAGACCATACAATTTTAGATACTTTTTTTGTTGGAATGGATGTAAGCATAGGCTGCAAATATTTGTCCACCATGTATTCTTTCTTAAGAGCAAGTTATTCATTAAGATGGCATCTCACAGTTATTAATATAATTTACTCTTCATAATGAACACATCAAGCTTCTTACTTTGTCCATCCTTTAAAAAGAAACCTGGGGGCAGCTGGAAAGATGGCTTAGCTGCTAAGAACACTGGCTGCTCTCCCAAAGAACCTGGATTTGATTTCCAGCACCCACATGTTGGTTTGCAACCATCTGCCACTGCAGTTCTTGGAGCGGGGCTCCAGTGCTGCCTTCTAGTCCCTGGGTATCAGATGCGCTGGTGTACAGATGTACATGCAGGGAAAACACCCATACACATAAAATAAAAACAAAAATTAGAAAAAGCCTCCAGGAGCCTCAAGACACTCACAATGTTTGTCAACAAGTCATTTGAACACTATCCTACCCACTATGTTTTGTTAACAAGTCACCACCCTGGGTGATGTATTTCTTTTGTACTCAATTATCACAAACTAGTAAAGTGAGGACCATATTTAGTCGGAATCACTATAAATCTAAGAGGTAACAGAGAACCAAAATTTGAGTATTAGAGATCTGACATGAAAAGAACCTTTCAAGTTTCTAATAGTTATGAGCTTTGGGGGGGTGTGGTGGAGAATGTAAGGTGAAGAAAAAGTATCCCACGCTGTGAACACTTGTAATCATGGGCAAGTAAACTGCAAACCCAAGGTAGAATTTCTTCTACAACACGTGATTGGATAAGGTTAACGCACGCTGTTCAAAGCTAATTCACACAGGTCAGTGAAATATGCAACAAAACCACCAAGCCACTTAGTGATTTATTAAGAAACACTGAAACTCGAAGTAGAAAAATGAATTAAATAGAAACTCACCTTTGAGATAGAATCGGAGACAAAAGGAACCTCAGTGTCTCCAAGAGTATCTGGTATGCAAGAGGTGTCGTCACAGAGGAGGTCCTGAGGAGCCACTTCCGGAGTCACATTGAGAAAATTAAACTCTGTCTTAGCTGATTGTGAGGCAATGCACATATTGTAGGAATAAGGCAATGTCCCTTCACTGTAATTGGGGAGAACTCCAGTTGCAGGGTTGGAACTGAGACCAGGCTGAAAGCAGCCCCAGGCAGCTGAGCTGGAGGAGTGTCTCAGGCGCAGGGCAATGGCCAGAATCACAGCCAGGAGGAAGAGTACTGAGATCAGGGCCAAGGCCACCACCAGGTAAAACTGCAGCTCACTCTGGGGGTCCGAAGGCAGAGGGTCATCACTGAGGTCTGGCAGGACCTCCTGCAGGCTGTCAGCAAAAATCAGGTGCAGTGTGGCTGTAGCCGAAAGAGGCGGCTGTCCACCATCACGCACAGCGACCAGAAGGCGCTGCCGGGCTGCATCCCTGTCTCCCAAGGCTCTAGCTGTGCGCACCTCGCCAGTGCGCAGGCCCAAGTTGAAGAGCCCTGGATCGCTGGCCTGCAGCACGTGGTATGACAGCCAGGCATTGTGTCCTGAGTCTGCATCCACAGCCACCACTTTAGTGACTAGATATCCTGGCTCGGCTGCACGTGGCACCATGTCGAAGAGCGCGGAGCCATCGGGCTCGAGCGTGGGGTAGAGCACGCGAGGTGCATTGTCATTGCGGTCACCCACCAGCACGTGCATGCTCACGTTGGCGCTGAGCGCAGGCGAGCCCTGGTCTTGAGCCTGCAGTGTGAGCTGGAAGGAGCGCAGCTGCTCATGGTCGAAGGCGCGCTGAGCGAACACCACTCCGCTGTCCCGGTTCACGGACACGAAAGATGATAGTGCTTTTGGCTCTAGATCGCTGGCTATGATGGAGTAGGAGATGTGACCATTGGACCCCAAATCCGGGTCGGAGGCGCTGACTTGAGCGATGGAGGCTCCAGGTGGGTTGTTCTCAGCCACGTGGACCAAGTAGGAGGCCTGGTGGAAAACTGGTGCATTGTCGTTGACATCTGAGATACGGAGCGTGATAATTACATGGGAGGAGAGTGGTGGCTTACCCCTGTCGGTAGCTACGATGGTGACGTTGTATTCTGGAATCTTTTCCCGGTCTAGAGTTCTGTCTGTCACTAGTTTGTAATAATTCTTTGAAGACGATTTCAATACAAACTCTACATTTCCCAAGACGTTGCAGTAAACGTCTCCGTTTCCTCCCGAATCTCTGTCCCTCGTTTTTATCAAGGCGACGACTGTTCCTAATGGAGAATCTTCGGGTAGAGGGGTAAATACTGAAGTCACAATTACTTCAGGTGCACAATCATTCTCATCCAGAATTTCCACTTGGATACTGCAATGGGATGCTAAGTCTCCAGGATCTTTCGCTTCTATATTCAGGGAGTAACTCTTAGCAGTCTCAAAATCCAAATTACCCTTTGTCGTGATTTCTCCTGTTTGCTTGTCTAAGTTGAAAAAACGTTCCACTTGTTCATCCACATTGCGAAAAGAGTAGGTGATCTCTGCGTTAACGCCCTCATCTTGGTCGGTGGCTGTCACCCGAAGTACGGAGAAGCCCGGGGGCACATCCTCCCGAAGGGTGACCCTGTACACATCTTGACTGAACACTGGAGGGTTATCATTGGCATCTGTGACTTGGATTCGGATCTGGGCCGTGCCACTTCTGGGAGGATCCCCTCCATCTACAGCGGTGAGGACCAGCTGGTGAAAATTATGCTCTTCTCTGTCCAGAAAACGTTTTAGAATCAGTTCAGGATATTTACATCCATCTGGGCCCTCTTTCTCTGTGACTTCGAAGTATTCATTGTCACCGAGGTAGTATGTTTGTAGCGAATTAGAACCAGCATCTGAATCGAGGGCTGGATCCAATGGAAATGCTTTACCTGGTTTGGTGGACTCTCCAATGTTTAAATCCACCTCTCTCTGTTTGAATTGAGGAGCGTTGTCATTTATATCCTGGAGAATTACAGCTACGTGGAAAATATTTAATGGCTTCTCAGCCACAACATCGAACTCCAGAACACAGAGAGACTGCTTGCCGCAAACCTGCTCTCTGTCTATTCTATCACCCACAAGTAAATTTCCACTTTCTGGGTTTACAGTAAAATATTCCTTCTCCGCACTGACCCTCAGCTTCCGAGCGGGCAGATCCTGGACACCCAGCCCTAGATCCTTGGCTAGGTTTCCTACTATCGAGTTCTTGGCTAGCTCCTCGGGAATGGAGTAGCGGATCTGATCGGGGAGAGCTCCGCGGAACAATAGCAGAAGGAAGAACGACAGTACCTGCAGCCACGGGGCCAATCCGCTCCCAGAGCTCCGCCTCATCCTCTTGGCTAGCGCTGCCGCTGTGCTCCTTTGTCGGTTTGGGTAAGCCCTCCTCCCTTAGTGGCCAAATCCGGCTAGCGCTACTTTTCTTAGGGCTGTTTGTTGTATCCAAATTTGTACTGGCTTCTCCTCTATGGTTGGTTTGCACAGGAAGTTACTCTCCTATTCTCCCAAATGCGTCTGGGAAATAGTCTTTCTCTTCTTTTGACCTACAGCGACGCCCAGAGGTCTTCTCAGAAATTGCACTGAAGTTTGCAAAGGGTTCAGTTTTTGTTGTTGGTTTAGATTTATGTTGCATTTATTTATTTTAAAATGGGGAATATATTAAAACTGTTCCAAATTCAGAAGCTACATATAGTATATGTCTTTATTATCATCTATTAATTGTGTAGCATTTCACGTCTCTTATTCTCAAGTGGAATGAGTCCTGGGTTTCTTGGGTATGTTTTGGGTCGTAACAGACCTTCAAACGTTTTTTCCTTCCCTCCTTGTATTCAAATGGAAGAACTACCTCATAACATTCTCCATCTCACTTCTTTCATTCAGTATCTGTATCCACATATTCACACTCTCTATGGGCTTTCAGTAAAATATTTCATTTCATACCAGTACATAAAGCTCTGCATTTATTTCTCACATAGTAATGATTCCACTATATAGATAAGCAGTAACTTGTCTAATCAGAAATCGTATTTTCTTAAGGAAGCCCAGTACTCATTCGTACAAAAGGATTTTTCTATTATAACTTGTGATAGCAAGGCATAAATTATTTACTATTCTCCAAGTCATTGACATATCACTTTGGCAGAATATATTCTTAACATCAACATCTGAGTATGTTTTATTCAATTTTATGACAACTGAACAAACACCTCTGAGTTATATTTTTATCATCACAACATTTGAAATAATGTGTCCACCGATAGACTCTCATGTTACCTCTTTCCTTGCCCAGGAACAGCTTGTTACCCTGTATGTCATTTCTACCTATTCTGTGTATTGTACACAGCTTCACACAAATACAAAGCCACAAATACATAGCATCGACTCTCTAAATCACAGTATTGAGCCATATCCCACTATCTTGCTACAATCCCCATTTATAGAAACCCTATCAATTTGTGTATACATTTTAATTAATTCTGAATTAACTCATATAATTAATAAGAATTTAGGAAATAAAAGTGTTGCATATCTCTGACACACAAAATTCTTCATGTCATGCCAGGGGATACTTTATCTCATTCCAGGTCACATAGTGGTAAAACTTCCAAGAATAATTTTCAGGGATTCTGACAGTTTGAAATGAGGTCAAACTAAGTACTAAAAATGATATCAGTACAGAATGCAAGTCATCCAACCTTACCTGATGAGAACCAGAAAGATTTAAGCAAATTCTGTTTTGTTGGGACTTAACGATGATGTCATAACAAGGAATTTAGAAATCGTAAAAATTACTCTTATTTATATGGATGAAATAAAATGATCATTTTCTGGTAATAAAGTTATATAAAAGAAATAGATATTCTGGTGTATTTGTATCAGCAACAACAAATATTTGAGTTGGGCATAGTGGCACACACCTGTAATAGCACTTAAAGAGGACTGTGAATTGCAGGTCATCTTGGATAGAGTTCATGGTGAGTTAAAGTCCAGCTTAAGCTAGACAGTCAGAACTTGCTTAAAATTGTTTGAAATACACAAGACTATGGAGAAGTTAATGTTATAACTAAAGGTTGAATATTTTCCTCACTACAATAAACTGTTATGATGAAATATTTCTTTATACTGTATGAAGATGTGTCACTGTGGTTGGTTTAGTAAAGAGAAGAGTGGCTAATGGCTACAAAAGAGGTTAGCCGAGACTTGTGACAGCACACAGATGAATAGAAATGGGTTAAGTTCTAAGAGCTAGTTAGAAGAGGGCACCAGATCTCATCACGGATGGTTGTGAGCCACCATGTGGTTTTTGGGAATTGAACTCAGGACCTTTGGAAGAGCAGCCAGTGCTCTTAACCTCTGAGCCATCTCTCCAGTACTCAAGAGCTAGTTAGAAACAAGCCTAAGCAAAGGCTAAGCTTTCATAATTAATAAGTCTCTCTGTGTCATTATTTGGAGCTGCTGGTGGGACAGTAAACAGACTTGCTACAGATTGTCATTGTATAATTATAATAGAAAAATCCCTTTCAAGAAAAGAGAAGTAAACACCAAGTAAACAATAGTTGAATAAGGGAAAATGTTTAAAAATTTAGGTTATAGTGTGTAAAATGGCTCAGTGGCTAAAAGCACTGGGCACCACCCCTGTTAACCTGAATTTGATCTCTTGGACTCACGCAGTGGAAAGAGAGAACTGATTCCCCAAACTTGTCCCCCAACATATAGATACACGCAAAGTAAGTGAAACTGTCATTAAAACGTTTAAAAATATGTAGCCTAGATCCACGTTAACATAAAAACTTATGCAATTTCTTTCTATTCACAAGTCAATCTAGCCTTCAAATGTACATAGAGAAAGGGCATTTAAAAATCAAATGGTTTAGAGATATAAAATTAAAGAATTTTTTTTGGAGTGTTCTCTGTATAGCCATTGCTGTCCTGGAACTCACTTTGTAGGTCAGGCTGGCTTCAAATTCACAGAGATCCACCTGTCTCTGCCTCACAAATGCTGGAATTAAAGCTCAGACCACCAACATCCGACTAAATTAAGAAATGCTTATCAAAAATCACTACTGAATGAAGGCTATTAAGAATAAATAATGTGATCATGGTTTGGGGTGTAACTCATTGACAAAGGGGTTGGTTAATATGCCCAAGACCTATATTCAACTCCCATAATTACAAAAAAGAGAATAAAATTATTAATCAACAAATAACTTTTATGTAGTGACTGTCATCAATTCCTTTTAAACCAAGGGTCTGTTAATAAAGAAGTGCATGTATTTGATACAAGACACATACAACTGGAGGCACTTTATAGAACTCCATATCTGCTTTAGTAAGGTATTATCTATTACAGGAGTGACTCACTCACCTGAAGAAGACTGGAGTCTCCTGTTATTTCAAGCAAGTCTTGAGATACCAGAAGAGGATCGCTCTTCCCACAGCTCTCCTGACTGATGAGCGTGTCCGCATAATTGGGTTGTGGAAAGATCAGGTGGCTCTTCCCAGAGTCGGCTGTGAGGGAGACCTCATGAGAATACGTCTGTAGGAAAGCATGTACACCATCCACACCAACAAAGTGTGATGTAGGCATGGGTGGCAAGCCATTACCTGCAGCCTGAAGCAGGTGAGTTGCATGCCAGCGACGGAGCTTATGTATCAGCAGCACAATGACAAAGGCTAAGAACACGCAGGAGACCACAGCCACTGCCACCACCAGGTACAGAGTAACATCTGTTTCTTCCTGGTCAGTGTGAGTGTTAATGTTGCCCAGATCTGCCAGGATGTCTGGAATGTTGTCTGATACTGCTATGGTAAGTGTGACCGTGGCGGAGAGGGGAGGCTGGCCGTGGTCCTGCACAGCCACCACTAGGCTCTGCTTGAGGGCATCTCTGTCCAGCAGGGCCCTCACTGTGCGCACCTCACCCGTGTGCAGCCCCACTGAGAAAAGTCCTGGCTCGCTGGCCTTGAGCAGGCGATAGGACAGCCAGGCGTTCTGTCCCGAGTCTCTGTCCACTGCCACCACCTTCGTCACCAGGTATCCAGGGTCGGCAGAACGAGGTGTCAGCTCCACACCAGTAGAACCATCAGTGGGGAGGGTAGGGTACAGGATCTCAGGTGTATTGTCATTCCGATCCAGCACAAACAAGCTCAGGGACACATTGCTGCTGAGCGGTGGGTCCCCGCTGTCCCTGGCTGTCACTAGTACCTTCAAGTCTTGAAACTGCTCATAATCAAAGGAGCGCAGTGCATAGAGGATACCGGTGTTAGAGTTGATGGAGATGTAGGATGACAGAGGTGCCCCCTGGATAGTGTCCTCTGACAGAGAGTAGATTATCTGGGCATTCTCACCACTGTCTGGGTCCTGGGCAGTTATGGATAAGATAGAAGCTCCTCTAGGATTGTTTTCTGGAATATAGGCAGTATAGGAGGCATGGGTGAAGGTGGGTGGGTTGTCATTGATGTCCACTACTTGAAGTGAAATATAAGTTTCTGTAGACAGCGGTGGAGTTCCCTGGTCGGTGGCAGTTATTGTAATGTTATATTCAGAGACTTTTTCCCTGTCCAGAGGTCTGTGTATCAACAGCCGATAATAATTTCCATAGGTCTTTTCAAGCCTGAATGGAAGGTTATCTGGAATAGAACAAGTGACAAGGCCATTCTCTCCAGCGTCACTGTCATGCACATTGAAAAGTGCAATCACTGTGCCCAGGGAGGAAGCTTCCTGGATAGAGCTGGTGAAAGAGGTAACGGTGACTTCTGGAGCATTGTCATTTACATCCAGAACTGTCACCAGAACCTTGCTTCTGGCTCGCAGACCAGGCCCATCATGGGCTTCTATGTCAATGGCATAGAATCCAGAGTCCTCATAATCCAGCTCCCCCAACATTGTTATGTCCCCATTCAGAGGATTCAACTGGAAGAGCTGGGATATTTTGTCTCTTACATTTCGGAAAGAATATGTCACTTCTCCGTTGGCTCCATCATCTGGGTCAGTAGCTTTTATGGTAAGTAGCCGGGTGCCTACAGGCAAATTCTCCTTCACACTAACGTGGTACTCTGGCTGAGTGAATACAGGAGCATTGTCATTGGTGTCCATCAGTGTTATCTGAATTGTGGCGGTACCAGAGCGAACTGGGTCGCCTCCATCGAAGGCAGTGAGAACCAGGTGATGAACTGCTTCTTCCTCGCGATCTAAGGCGTTCTCCAGCACCAGCTCTGGGTATTTAACCCCATCTGCCCCGCTTTGCACGTCCAGGGAGAAGTGGCCATTTGAGCTGAGCTGGTAACCCTGCAAGGCGTTCACTCCTATATCCGGATCAAAAGCTTCAGGAAGAGGAAATCTTGTCCCAGGATTTTCATTTTCAGCGACCTTTATTACCCTCTGCTGTGTTCCAAAGCTGGGGGCATTATCATTAACATCGATAATTTCAACTTCTACAGCAAAAATCCTCACTTTATCCTCCAGGAGAATCTCCAAATTTGCAGTACACTTCGGGGATCTGTCACAGAGCTCTTCCCTGTCAATCCTCCCTGCAGTCACCAAGCTGCCGCTTCGCGGGTTCAGGTCAAAGAGCTGGGTCTTACCTCTGGAGATGATGCGGACTCCGCGTTCTGCAAGCTTCCCGGGCTTCAGACCCAGGTCCTCAGCGAGGTTGCCCACCGCAGAGCCCCTTTCCAACTCCTCTAGCACAGAGTACCGAATCTGTTCCGCGCGGATGTCGCATAGGGATCCAAGAAAAATGCAGATCCAAACTAGTCCCCTGCGGTCTGATCCGTAAGGAGCCGCCATTGCAGCCCCGCCGCAGAGTCCTCAGCTTGGGCGTTGAGTCTGTGCAGGCCTGAGGAGCCCCACAATCTTTGAGTTTTAAGACAATATACCTGCACCTTTGGACGCTGGCGCTCCGGGGAGTCCAGAAAGATGCTATCCTTAGGACCGGAAACCTTGCTCTTAGTAAATACCCGATTTTCACCCCTGAGTGGTGAACAGCGACACCCAGAGTACTACACTATTACTGCAACTAATTCTTGACAAACAGCACTATGCATTTCCCCCTTTCCTAATCTTTTTTTTTTTTTCCCCCTAAAAGAGCATAAAGGTCAAAATCCTGTTGTTTTATTTGCAAAAAAAAAAAAAAAAAAAAAAAAAAAATCCTAAAATAATCCAAAGCTTTCTATACACCAAACTAAGTTAATTTACCATAGAACAATACGGCGGTTTAGGGGAAAGAATTGTTTTCTACCTCTTTTTAGTTGTTGGATTGTTCATCTCCCTACATCATTTTCAGTACTTTGTATTCCATGAGGGTCACATTCACTCCTCCTAGGGACAGGTGTGGATGTGACGAGTGGAGGAAGGGAACAGTGAAAAGACAGTGGCCCATGGAACCTGGAGGTTCAGCTCTAGTTACAACCTATGCAGAAACAATTTTTTCCCCCACATGAGTTCACTCTCTGTATTCTGGAATAATTTTTTCAGTTCCACTACAAGAAAGGTGTTGCATGCTCAAAAGATAATCTTGCCCTTGTGCAAACGGGCTTAGGGGAGATACTCTAGGTATGGGTAAAATAGCTAATGTGTACAGGATATTTTAGGCCATACATTATGTGACCTATCATATTCACAGTGTGCCCTCAATCTTGACCTCAGCAACTTTCATAGACTGAAACATTTTAATATTTAATGAAATGATTACCAAAGCAAATCTAACTCAAATAATGGGCAAACAAATATTAAAATAAATGATGACATCAAAACAAAAAAGCTAAAAAGATTTCAGGCCAGGTGTGGTGGCACACACCTTCAATCTCAGCACAGGAGGCAGAGGCAGGTGGTTCTCTGTGAGTTCCAGGACAGCCAGAGTTTTGTAAAGAGACTGAATTTCCTTCATAGGATATATAAGTTTTTTTCTTATATAAGGCACATCCATGGTCTCATTTTACCATCATCAAATCTATTTGTTTTTTAAGCACTGTTTTAAATTGCTTTACCACTGATTCCAGAAGTAGCAAAGAAAGGGGGCTCTGTATGTATCACTATCATCACATTTCACACCTTTTTTTGGGGGGAAACTCAAGAAATTTTGAGACAAGTCAAAAAGTCATCAACTATTTAAATTATTTCTTGCTCAACAATTAGCATGTGAAAATGACCAAACTTCCTATTAATTATGCAGAATTAAAAATCTATAGTCCTTGAAAGCATAGGTTAAATGTGTTTTTGTTACATTCCTTAAATAATTTATTAAGTGTTCAGAAGTTGGAGATTAAAATTATATATTGGAAATAACTTAAAGTATACACAAAATCTTAAAATGTTTATAGATGTGATTCACAGAAATTATATTAAAGTAACAAGAAAGGGATAAAATGTTTCATAAGTAGAAAGATCACCACGGTCCTTACTTTAATAGTGACGAAGTAGAAAGATCATAAAATAAATTGTTAAAGAATACTCAAAAGACATATGGATGGGTCGACAAGACGGCTCAGGTGGTAAACTCTCTTGCAGGCAAGCTGGACAATCTGAGAAGTCTGATCCTTGGGGTTCCATGAGAGAAAGGAACAAACCATCTCCCGCATTGTCCTTTAACCTCCACACAAGGCACATGTGTGCCTCACTCCCCACAAATTAGTGTTATAATTTTAAGTGAGAAAAATATCCACCCAAAGTTACTGATTAAAATACAAAATGTAATTTCTGGTACTCTTGGTAAAACAAGTCCTAACAGGCTTACTTATTGGAAAGTCATGTTAAATGGATGTGCTGCATTAAAAAGTTGTTCAGGCGAGAAAAGGTAATTGGTGAAGATGATCATAAACCTTAATTTAGGCAGGAAGAAATACCAACATGTTTACGAAGAGTTAAAAATTATTTTAAAAAAACTAGTCTCACGAATCAAGAAAGAAAGGGCACTAATATTATTAGGGATATTGACCTATAGGAAACCAGATTTGCTGGTTTGAAGCCAGATTTCTACTCGCACAGAAACACCAACAGTAAAGACTGAAACTGGTGATCAGATCATTTCCAAGATGACTGGACAACCAAGAACTCCCAGCAAATAGCCCCCCAACTATGAAAAAATGACCTGAACTGATTAATTTGTGCATGATCAAAAAACAAATACACAAAATAATATTTAAATAGCTCTGCAGAAACTTACCTGAAGAGAAGAAGAGTCATATGAGGTTTTGGGATCTTCATTATTGCCACATACAACCACAGAAGGATCATCACACAGGAGATCCTGAGGGGGAGCAACCTCTGGTGCCACGTGGAGAAAATTAAACCCCGCAGCAGTCGTAGAATGCGAGGCCACACATAGATTATAGGAATAGGGCAATGTCCCTTCGCTGCAGTTGGGAGGAACTACAGGTTGAGACTTCCAGCTGAGACCAGGCTGAAAGCAGCCCCAGGCAGCTGAGCTGGAGGAGTGTCTCAGGCGCAGGGCAATGGCCAGAATCACAGCCAGGAGGAAGAGTACTGAGATCAGGGCCAAGGCCACCACCAGGTAAAATTGCAGCTCACTCTGGGGGTCCGAAGGCAGAGGGTCATCACTGAGGTCTGGCAGGACCTCCTGCAGGCTGTCAGCAAAAATCAGGTGCAGTGTGGCTGTAGCCGAAAGGGGCGGCTGTCCACCATCACGCACAGCGACCAGAAGGCGCTGCCGGGCTGCATCCCTGTCTCCCAAGGCTCTAGCTGTGCGCACCTCGCCAGTGCGCAGGCCCAAGTTGAAGAGCCCTGGATCGCTGGCCTGCAGCACGTGGTATGACAGCCAGGCATTGTGTCCTGAGTCTGCATCCACAGCCACCACCTTAGTGACTAGATATCCTGGCTCGGCTGCACGTGGCACCATGTCGAAGAGCGCGGAGCCATCAGGCTCGAGCGTGGGGTAGAGCACGCGAGGTGCATTGTCATTGCGGTCACCCACCAGCACGTGCATGCTCACGTTGGCGCTGAGCGCAGGCGAGCCCTGGTCTTGAGCCTGCAGTGTGAGCTGGAAGGAGCGCAGCTGCTCATGGTCGAAGGCGCGCTGAGCGAACACCACTCCGCTGTCCCGGTTCACGGACACGAAAGATGATAGTGCCTTTGGCTCTAGGTCGCTGGCTATGATGGAGTAGGAGATGTGACCATTGGATCCCAAATCTGGGTCGGAGGCGCTGACTTGAGCGATGGAGGCTCCAGGTGGGTTGTTCTCAGCCACGTGGACCAAGTAGGAGGCCTGGTGGAAAACTGGTGCATTGTCGTTGATATCTGTGATGTGCACAGTAACACATGTCTTGGATGACAGGGGTGGCTTACCACTGTCAGTAGCTGTGATAGTGACGTTGTATTCTGAGGTCTGTTCCCGGTTTAGGGCCTTGTCTATCACTAGCTTGTAATAATTCTTGGAGGTGGGTTGTAGTTTGAAGGGAAGTTCTCCTTGAATCTGACATGTCACCAGACCATTTTGACCAGAATCCTTATCTCGAACTTTAGCGAGAGCTATTACTGTTCCAAGGGCTGAGTCCTCTGGAACTTGGTTAGAGAAGGACATGAATGTCACCTCTGGAGCGTTGTCATTCTCATCAAGAATTTCAATCTGAACATTACAATGAGCCGTGTGCACCCCTCCATCCCTGGCTTCTATACCCAACATGTATCTGCTCTTTTCTTCAAAATCTAATGTTCCATTAGTTGTGATAGCTCCAGTATTTGGATTGAGACTGAAGATAAGGTTAGTACTTGCGGGGCTATTCAGGAAGGCATAGCTGATCTCCCCATTAATACCCTCATCCTGATCTGTGGCTGTCACTTGCAGCACGAAGGTTCCTTGGAGTATGTTTTCACGAAGGCTAGCTTTGTAAACGTCCTGGCTAAAAACTGGAGCATTATCATTGGCATCGGTGACTTTGATCCAGATCTGGGTGGTACTGCTTAGGGGTGGGTCTCCACCATCCATGGCGGTCAGGATTAAGTGATGGGAGCTCTGATGCTCCCTGTCTAGGAGTTTTTCCAACAGTAACTCTGGGTATTTACTTCCATCGGGACTTTCCTTCGTTGATAGGGAGAAATGTGAATTTGGGCTGATAGTGTACATCTTTAGTGAGTTGCTTCCCACATCTGCATCTCGTGCAGAGTCCAGAGGGAATTTTACTCCCGGTAGGGCTGATTCACAGATCTCCAACTCAATGCTTTTCCCAAAGAAATGTGGTGCATTATCATTAATATCTTGGATGGCAACAATAACGTGGAAAATATTCATCGGGTTTTCAGTAACCGATTCAAAGTCTAGCACACACTCAGATTTCCTCCCACAAATCATCTCTCTGTCTATCCTGCCCTTCACTAATAAATCTCCACTCTCTGCACTAACGCTGAAATAATCCTCTGCACTAACTCTCAGTTTTCTAGCTGGCAGTTCCTGGATACGGAGGCCCAGATCCTGGGCGAGGTTCCCCACCAGAGAGCCCTTGGCCAGCTCCTCCGGAATGGTGTAGTGAATAGGCTGGGAGATGGCGACACAGAACAAAGGCACCAGGAAGTAAAGCAGTACCTGATTTGCCATTGTTCCAAAGCCTCGGGGTTGCTCTGCCGTTCTGAGCTCTTCGGGAAGCTTCTTTTCGAGGTTTCTCTGGGATTTTACAACGACAATCAGTGCCCAGGATGTTTGTATTTGAAGGCAGTATTTGTCAGGCGCTTGAAGGGTTCACAGGAGTCGGACGTACTATGATCTCATAGGTGCCCGGAAAAGCAGGCAAGCCCTAGCTGGACCCTTCTGAGGGAGGAACTTCTCTTCTCTCTGGTCAGCAGCGGCGCCTAGAGGTTGTCTTGTAAAACTGCGTATCGTACAGCTATTTATCCCCAAAGCTCTTGTTTTTACTTTTAATTTGCTTGAAGGAACCAGGTATTCACATTTTCCTTTAGCTTTGATATTTTCTTGTTTATCATCATTTCATGATAATGTGTTTTCATCATTATACATTCACATTTTCCATTTCACAAGGCTTGTTTTTTCCTTTTTCCAGTTTTGGAGAAAAATGCCATCAATGACTTCGCTCTATGGCACCAATAAATTTAGGCCTGACTATAGAATCCCAGTTAGCAAGTAGATTTTTACCCTCATTACTTAGTGGATTCTGATATTTGCCTTTCTGTAAGTTTATTGAAGTAGCTTCTTTGTTTATCATTTTAATTTCTCTGTGTATTTTATCCATTTGGCAAAACTTTCCAAAGACAGTCTTTGCAAAAGAAAGAAATGGCGTCTCTGGAGATATTTTGATGTATTAATAGTCTTCGCAAACCATATTATTATCAGTAAATTACATCACAGCCAGATAAATTATTAAAAGAACCAATGTATTATTTGGACTTTTGAAATAGTGAATCTTGTGTAAGCTATAGCTATTTTTATGAAACAAATTCTTTCCTAATATACAATACTCTATAAACAGAATTAACTTCAACCAGTTTAATACCATTAAGTTACTGATCACCAGTAACTCTTGGTGAGACATGACAGTCTTTAAACAGTTAATTTTATTATTTATAATTTATGACATTTATTTTTGTGTTTAGGTGTATGTGCATATGCATGTGCACTCACGTGGAGGTCAGAGGACAATATACTGGAGTCGGTTTTCTCCTTCCGTCATGCAGGCACCAGGATGAAACTCATGGTGTCAGGCTCGGAAGCCTCACTCTGAGCCACCTCACTGGACCCAAGAACTCCACTTTAGAACTTGATCCTGGACTTCGGTAACTCAAAGACGCAAATCCATTTATTTCTAATGTATCAACAAATTAGATGACAATGACTTAACTGCATCTCTTAAATTTCACGTGTTAGCACCTCAGTCTCCCAATACATGGTATAACGGTGTCTGGAGGCAAGAGCTTTAGGAAATGCGTAAGCCGGAGGACATTGCCTTCATTGGTGAATCAATGATTGGTTAATGGATTATGATATAAGGGTTTTGTTGTAAAGATAGCAGTCTCTGAGATACTTTCCTTGTTTTTTCCACGTGATGCCTCCGAAAGAAAAAGCCCCGAACAGATGCTGAGCAGATGAGAATGCCATGTTTTTGGACTTCTTAGTTCCCAACAACCAGGTAAATTTTATTTCAAAGATAAATTTTCAGGTTTCAAGTATTTATCTTACAGCAGCAAAATTTAACGGAAAGGTGTCAGCTCTCTGATTTATTTTACTATTTTGAGGTGCTCAATCATCACCAGTAGAAATACATTATATTTCTTCTAAGATTTCCTTTTTCTTGTTTTTTTCTATTTCCTGCTTTTACATTCATCTCCACACAAGATTCCATCATATATATGGATCTTGAATGAGAATATAGTTTTATATGCTTACAGATATTTTCTTTAAGCTTTATTGACCCACACATCTCAATGCTATCATTTCTGACATATTAAGGGAAAAATCTGTTCCTTTGAGATGCAATGAGATACATTTTTGTATAACCCTCTTTTGTAGCAACAGGAGTAAAATAATTACATAGATTTGAGAACAGACCCACAACTTCTGACCAAAGAAGGTTCTAGAACACACTCAGGGTTCCTATTTCATTGCTGTAATGGGTGGTCTGGGGATCTCCTGCAGAGGCAGAGAAACATTTTCCTGCTATTTTGAAATAATATTTTTGTACTGGCATATATTCACCGTATCTGAATCTGTGTTTCACAGGACATTTTTATACAAATATATATTGTATACTGGGCATATGCCCCTGGACCCCCATGGCCTCCCTTTTCCCTCCCCTTCATGCCTGATAGTTCCCCCTTCCCTCCTTTCACTAATGGTTTCACTTTTACCCCCCCCATTTTATAGATCTATATAAAACTTAGGGTTCACAAATGAGAGAAGACATGGTATTTGTCTTTCTGAGATTGACTTAACTTGCTTAATATTTGTCAAAGCAACTTAGTCATCTACAGCTGCATTCAATTTCCTGCAAATAACAAAGCTTCATTCTTTATAGCTGAAAATTATATATCACATTTTCTTTACTCATTCTTATATTGATGGACATCTAGGTTACTTAGTCATTGTGAACAGTTCAGCAACTCACATTGCTGTACAAGTATTTCTGTGATACATTGACTTACAGTCCTTTGGGTAAATATTCAGAAGCAATACAGCCTACATTCCAGGTTTAAAAAATATCCTTAAAGGTTGATAAATACCAGTTCATGACTCATAATGATTTAGGTGGGTGAACTTTTCACCTTCAGATAAAAAGATGAAATCAACACAAACACACACATGTACATTTTAGGCACAAGGGTTAAATCATCTGGCTAATCTCTACTTTCCTTTTGAGACAGTTCTTGCAAAATTACCTAGGTTGGTCTTGAACTCAAGGCTTGAGTGATCCCACTCAAGTCCATACTGTCCAAAGTAGCTACAACTCCAAGCATACTGCTCTACCAGTTTCTTCATTTATTATCTTATGACTTTTATGTCCTTGAGGTGTAAAGACTGGCCAGGTGGTGGACAACCTTTAATCTCAGCACTGAGGAGGCAGAGGTAGGAGGATCTCAGTGAGTTCAAGATCAGCCCCATCTACAAAGCGAGTTCCAGGACAGCCAGAGCTGTGGTATAGAGACCCCGTCTCAAAAAAAAAACAAAACAAAAAAACCCCCCAGAAAACAAACAAATGATATAAGAGACTGTGGTGTGACTTGGAAAGGTTCAGGAAAATTTTCTGCGAGCATAAAGTACATTGTATCCATCCTTCCCCTACATGCTCATCTGTCAGGGTGAGATAGTGGGCGGGAGTGACAGAGCTCAAATCACAAGCTTATAATGTGAAAGGGCAGGCCGAGGTACAGCTCAGTGGTCCAGCAGATGATCCCTATGTGCTGAAACCCTGGGTTTTACGCCAGCAACTGAACAATGAGAATGAAATTGTGAAAGACCCATGCATCACAGGTAAACCACTGTTGGGTCAACTACAAGGTTCTTCTCTCTTTGCAATTACTCAAGGATATTGGTGGAAGGAGCAACCATAATTTCAAAGGATAAATATTGACATGCTATTGCCAATCATCAGAACATATTGTCCAGAACTAGCTACCTAGGCCATTCAGCCATAACAAGGCCAGAAAGTACAGTCTTCTCATAGGCAAATACAACACAGGTAGAGAAAAAAGAACATACAATTATATTTTTGCTGTACTTCTCAAACGTGTGTCAAGGTTTTTTATAAGAACCACACTGGCATGAATATTGATAACACTCAAAAAAATAAACTCACCTCAAGCAGGTTGGGGTCTTCTTTGGTTTCAAGTAAATCTTGAGATGTTATAAGAGGTTCGCTTTTCCCACAGCTCTCCTGACTGATGAGTGTATCTGCATAGTTGGGTTGGGGAAAGATCAGATGACTCTTCCTAGAGCCTGCGGTAAGGGAAACTTCTTGGGAATAGGTCTGCAGAAAAGCTTGCACCCCATCCAGACCCACAAAGTGAGAGGCTGGTACACCAGCCAATCCATTTCCTGAAGCCTGTAGCAGGCGTGATGCATGCCAGCGTCTCAGCTTAAGGACCAGCAGCACAATAACAAAGGCCAGGAAGATGCAGGAGACCACAGCCACCGCCACCACCAGGTAGAGGGTGAGGTCTAAATCTTGGGGATTAGCAGGGATATGGATGCTTTCTAGTTCCCCCAGGATGTCAGGAATGCTGTCAGCCACTGCTATGGTAAGTGTGACAGTAGCTGAGAGAGGAGGCTGGCCATGGTCCTGCACAGCCACCACTAGGCTCTGCTTGAGGGCATCTCTGTCCAACAAGGCCCTTGCGGTGCGTACTTCACCTGTGTGCAGCCCCACTGAGAAGAGTCCTGGCTCACTAGCCTTGAGCAGGCGATAGGACAGCCAGGCGTTCTGTCCCGAGTCTTTATCCACTGCCACTACCTTGGTCACCAGATAGCCGGGATCTGCAGAGCGGGGCGCCAACTCAACACCAGTGGAGCCATCTATTGGGAGGGCAGGATACAGGATTTCGGGCATGTTATCATTCTGGTCCAGCACAAACAGGCTCAGTGTCGTGTTGCTGCTGAGTGACGGCTTCCCACTGTCACTAGCTGTCACCTGCAACTGCAGGTCTCTAAACTGCTCATAATCAAAAGAGCAAAGAGCATACAGGACACCAGTATTGGAGTTGATGGAGATGTAGGATGATAGAGGCACCCCCTGAAGTGTGTCCTCAGCCAATGAATAGGTGATTTGGGCATTCTTGTCAGTGTCCGGGTCCTGTGCGGTAACAGAGAAGATGGAGGCGCCCCTAGCATTGTTTTCTGGAATAAAGGCTGAATAGGAAGCATGCATAAAGGTAGGAGGGTTGTCATTGATGTCTGACACATGCAGAATGATGTGAGTTTCTGTGGACAGTGGTGGTTTACCCCCATCGGTGGCTCTTAGACTGATGTTATATTGAGACACCTGTTCACGATCCAGAGATTTGGCTGTCACTAAGCGGTAGTACTGGTCTACTGATTTTTCTAAAGTAAAGGGTAGATTTCCTAGGATAAAAATTGTGACTTGCCCATTATGGCCAGAATCTTTGTCATGCACATTGATAAGAGCTATTTCTCTTCCAGCAGGGGCTTCTTCTGGGACTGAGCCTGTGAGGGAAGTGACAGAAACTTCTGGGGCATTGTCATTCACATCCAGAACTGTGACAAGAACCTTGGATCTTGAAAATAGACCTGGTCCATCTTGTGCTTCAATTTTGATTTCATAGAACATAGCATCCTCGTAATCAAGACTTTTTAATATTGATATATCTCCAGTCACTGAATTGAGATGGAAAACCTGTGCAATTTTCCCAGGCATTTTATCTAGAATATAGGACACTTCAGCATTGAATCCCTCATCAGGATCAGTGGCATTAACTGTGATCAGTCGGGTGCCCACTGGCACATTTTCCAGAACACTGACATGGTACTCTGGCTTAGTAAACACTGGTGGGTTGTCATTTGCATCCAAGACTATTACCTTGATGTACAACTTGCCGGTGTGGACAGGATCTCCACCATCAGAGGCAATGAGATCAAGCTGATGAATTGCCTTTTTCTCACGATCCAAAACTTGCTCCAGCACTAGCTCTGGGTACTTGGCGTCATCGGTGATACTGTTCACAGCCAAGGAGAAGTAGTCATTGGCGTTGAGCTTATAGTTCTGCAGAGAGTTCATGCCCACATCTGGGTCAAATGCAGTTTTAAGTGGAAATCGAGTTCCAGGATTTGTTAATTCACCAATTTTTATTTCCAATTGTTCTGTTGGAAAACTAGGTGCATTATCATTAATATCGTTGATATCAACTTCTACTTCAAATATTTTCAGCTTATCCTCTACAAGGATGTTAAAGCTGACGAGGCAGGGCGCGCTCTGGGCGCACAGCTCCTCCCGGTCTATCCTGCCCGCAGTGACCAAGCTGCCGCTCCGCGGATTCAGGGAGAAAAGCTGCGACCTACCTCTGGAGACGATGCGGACCCCGCGCTCCACCAGCTCGCGGGGCTCCAGCCCCAGGTCCTTGGAGATGTTGCCTACGAAGGAGCCTTTGTCCAGCTCCTCTGGCATAGAGTAGCGGATCTGCCTGAAGCCAGCGGCACACAGCCTCCCCAGGAGCGCGCACAGCAAAGCCAGAGCTCCGGCGGTTCCTAGTCCCAGACAGACCATTTCCTTTCTTGGTTTTTTTTTTCTCCCTTCTAAATTCCCACGATGGGTTCCAGCCTTACAGCCTCAAGGAGTTAAATTTTTCATGGACTCAATTCACACACACAGAGCTGGCTGATGATGAGGTGAGCTTGGTAGCCGCCCTGTCTTCTCAGACTGTTCTTAGTGTTTCTTTGCAGCTGGGAAATGGTGGAGTGTGCTTTGGTGTCTTTTGTTCTTGTATGGTCAACAGCGACACTCAGAGGCCTAATCGATCACTGCACACTCCCAGGTAAACCCAAGTTACCTTTTATTCCTGGCTTCTTTAATCCTTTTTATTGGAGGCTAGGAGACTAGCACTGACTTCACATAACTGAACTGATATTTATAAAAGGTGTGGCTTCAAGTTATTTTTCTTTGTGTTGCTGACTCTAACCTTAACTCCACCAATATTGCTTCACGTATAATTACTGTTTCCCAAAGCTTCAGTTTAACATCTACACGGAAACACCAGCCATACTTTTAAGTTGGTCTTTGATATCCTGACATATTAGTTTTAACATTTTTTCACTTAACTGCTTCGTCAAACATGTGATTGGGTGTCAGATAGTATTGTTTTTGAGACTGATGTGAAATATACAGACACAACCACAGAGTTTATGAAGATGGAAAAACCACCTGGGGCTCATGGTGCACTGAAATACATACCACACCGAGAGAGACCCAGGAGGATGGAAGGTCTCCAATCTGGATGTGGAGTTTAGCGAAGGCCTTACTGAGAGACATGAGAAGAGCAGACTGGGGGGAAGGCTTGGGTGTGAGATAAATTGCAGACCTCAGGCTCCTGAGGACATTTATCTTGTCCAAGTGCAGAGGTGTGGTGGCACACACTTTCAATCCTAGTACTCAAGAGGCAGAGGCGGGCAGATATCTGTGAGTTTGAGAGCAGTCTGATCTACACAGTGAGTTACAGGCCAGCCAGAATTGTACAGTGAGGTCTTGTCTCAAAACAAAACAAATAGAAATAAAAATTTTAAAATGTCATTTCAATCATGATGCATTGCATATGTACCCATAAGGTATTTATTCTTAGAGGTTACTACCTCCTTAAGAGAAACTCTATCTTTTATTTTCTTCTGTTTATAGTTTATTATATACTTACATGTAAAGATATTGTGACACACTACTCCAAAGCGAATTTGGATTTTATCTCATAGAAACTCATACCAAACCAACAAACACACAGAGTACACTGCCTCAGATTTTTTATCAGACACTCTTAGCTATAAAAAGAACCCCAAACACCATAGATGTGAAACTATCCACTATGAGTTTCAGTTAGTACTCAATTACTTCCAAATAAAAACAAACTGATTCTTATTATTAGCAAACCCACTGTTATTAATTATACGGTCAACACACTGAAACCAACACCGGAGGAATTGGGGAAAGGAAACCACGTGTTTTTGAATAGGAACATTTTGGGCATCTGAGAAATAGGAAACTCAGAGAAAACAGAAATTGTATGATACGGTCTTTGAATTCCTTCTATCTTTTCTGTGAGCAAAGTATACCAACAAGTAAGAATTACTTTTATAAAAGTCAATATGATTTCCAGATATGAGAAAATGAAGTTTCAGAGAAGAGAAACGTGCTTATTGTTACTTTACCATTTCATTATTGAATGCACAATAAGCTCCCAAGGAGCAGGGAGCTACCACCGGAGACTGTGGTTTGCAGCTAAGCAGAGACACCATGGCGTACTGAAACTTTATAAGGAACATATGTCCTAGGGACAGAGCCATAACTCAGTGGCAAAGTACATGCAAAATGAAGGTCCTGGCTCAATATACAGCATTTCACACAAAAAATATGGGCTTAAGATGTAGATCAGTGTAAGAGTGCCTACCTATGGTATAAAGGTCATGAGTTTGATTCCTAACACTGAAAACATGTATATTTCTATATTTTTTTTTGTCTTTGAGAAAAGGTCTCAAAAATGAGACAAAAGTAGCCTTGGCTGTTCTGGAGCTTGTTATGTAGACAAGACTGGCTTAGAACTCATGGAAATCTGCCTATCTCTGCTTTGAAAATACAGGTACAGTATCATTGATCACCAGCTCCAATATTTCTGTTTTTTAAAAAACAATCACTGATCCACATACATGACGTAGTTGTCCCACAAATGGAAAAGTTAAGAAACCAGCCCAGTTTCTAATGTCAGTCTTTTGATGATCTAAATGTCACCATCAACTACTAATCCATCATTTTCATTCACCCCACAATGATTTTAACTTCCCTTTTAGCCCATGAGCACTTAAACTTCCTAGGAAGAGTTCACTTGGATTCACTTGAACTTCAATACATCTTCAGGGAAACACAGGAATAAAACTGTATATTAAACACCCAGGACAACTAAATAAATAGGTAGATTTAGCAAAATAATATGAGCATATTGCAAAAAAAAATTACCTGAGAGGCTTCTTCTCTTTTATCATCAAGTAGAGACTGAGGTGCCGAGAGAAAATCAGTTTGTTCACAGCTCTCTTGGCTGATGAGAGTGTCTGCATAGTTTGGTTGAGGGAAGATGATGTGACTTTTCCCCGAGTCTGCAGTGAGTGAGACTTCATGGGAATATGTCTGAAGGAAAGCACGTACCCCATCCACTCCTACAAAGTGTGAGGCAGGGATGCCCCCTAACCCATCTCTTGAAGCCTGAAGCATTCGAGACATATGCCAACGCCGCAGCCTGAGGGCCAGCAATGCGATGACAAAGGCCAAGAAGACACAGGAGACCACAGCCACAGCCACCACCAGGTAGAGTGTAAGTTCTGAATCATCAGAGTTGGCAGGGGTCCTGATGCTGCCCAGGTCAGCCAGGACCTCAGGGATATTGTCAGCTATTGCTATGGTGAGTGTGACAGTGGCCGAGAGAGGGGGCTGGCCGTGGTCCTGCACAGATACCACCAGGCTCTGCTTCAGAGCATCTCTGTCCAGCAGGGCCCGTGCAGTGCGCACCTCTCCTGTATGCAGCCCCACTGAGAAAAGCCCTGGTTCACTGGCCTTGAGCAGGCGGTAGGACAGCCAGGCATTCTGTCCTGAGTCTTTGTCTACTGCCACCACTTTGGTCACCAGGTATCCAGGGTCTGCAGATCGAGGTGCTAGTTCCACACCAGTGGACCCATCTGTGGGGAGCACAGGATAAAGGATTTCAGGCACGTTGTCATTCTGGTCCAACAAGAACAAGCTCAATGACACATTGCTACTCTGTGGAGGGTTCCCGCTGTCCACTGCTACCACCCACAGCTGCAAGTCTTGGAACTGCTCATAGTCAAAGGAGCGGAGAGCATAGAGGATTCCAGTGTCAGAGTTGATAGAGATGTAGGAGGACAGGGGTGCCCCTTGGAAGGTATCTTCAGCTAAAGAGTAGGTTATACGAGCGTTGTCATTACTGTCAGGGTCATAGGCCAGTACTGAAAAGATGGAGGTGCCTCTGGGGTTGTTTTCAGAAATGTAGGCAGAGTAGGACCCCCGGGAAAAGGAGGGTGGGTTGTCATTGATATCTGCCACTTGCAGAAAAAGGTGGGCATCTGTGGACAGAGATGGGTTCCCTCCATCTTTAGCACTTAGAGTGATGTTGTAAAAGGGGAACTGTTCCCTGTCAAGAGTTCTGGTTGTAACCAGTCGGTAGTAATTATCCACTGACCTTTCTAACTTGAAAGGAAGCATCTCAGGAAGTGAACACGTGACAACAGCATTCTGCCCAGAGTCCCTGTCATGTACATTAAAAAGTGCAATTACCGTTCCGGGAGGAGAGTCTTCAGGAACAGAAGCAGTGGCAGATGTCATGTAAAATTCCGGAGCATTGTCATTGATATCTAGAACGGTGACAATAACCTTCGTCCTAGTCAGAAGGCCTGGGCCATCCTGAGCTTCAATATCGATTTCATGGAATTTCGCTTTCTCATAATCCAGACTTTTTGTGATTGTTATATCTCCAGATGTTGACTTTAGCTCAAATACATCTACAGTTTCTCCAGGGGTTTGCTCCTGAAAATAAGTCACTTGAGCATTGTATCCCTCATCAGGGTCAGTGGCTGTCACTGTGAGTATGCGGGTACCTACAGGTATATTCTCAGGAACGCTCACACGGTACTCGGGCTGTGTAAAAACCGGAGCGTTGTCGTTCACGTCTAGGACCTTCACACGGATGCGGCAGGTTCCAGATCGTACTGGATTTCCCCCATCGGAGGCGACTAGAACAAGATGATGAACTGCCTCTTCCTCCCGGTCCAAGGCACGCTCTAGCACCAGCTCTGGGTACTTGTTCCCATCAGCCCCAGTTCGCACATCCAGAGAGAAGTGGTCATTTGAGTTGAGTTCATACTTCTGGAGGGTGTTCTCCCCCACATCTGCATCATGTGCACTCTTAAGAGGAATCCTGAATCCTGGTGTAGTCGTTTCACTGATTTTTATTTCGGGCTCCTCTACTCCAAAGCGAGGTGCATTGTCATTAACATCTGTTACCTCCACCTCTACAGAATAAATAGTTAATTTATCTTCTAGTAATAGGTTAAAGTTCATCAGACATGGCGAGTTCTGGGCACAAAGCTCTTCCCGGTCTATCCTGCCTGCAGTGATCAAGTTTCTGCTTCTCGGGTTCAGAGCAAAGAGCTGCGACCTACCTCTGGAGACGATGCGGACCCCTCGTTCTGCCAGAAGTTGGGGCTCCAGCCCTAAGTCCTTGGCGATGCTGCCCACAAAGGAGCCTTTGTCGATCTCCTCTGGGATGGAGTAGCGGATCTGTCCAGCTCTGGCCTCCCACAGGGCGGCCCAAAGGGCGCACAGCAGGACCAGAATTCTGCACCCAGACCGCATCCGCAGCGTCGCCATTGCTCTTGTGCAAACGAGTTTCCTCCAAACCAGCTTCCAGCACTGTGAGGGAGTTTAGTCCTTTTCCCCCAGGGTCTGAGACGACTAGTATTTACTGGGCCCAGAACACAGAGGAGAAAGAACTAACGGCAGCTGAGTTGAACCTCCCTTCACCCTCTCAGACCGGAAGCTGCTGACAAACCGCCAGTCCTTTGTGCTGTGTGCTAGGTGGGATTGGTTGGCTGCCTTTTACTCCTTAGATAGTCAACAGCGACGCTCAGAGGCCTAGCCAGTTTCTGCATATTCTGCATCTCATGTTCGCCTGTGGCTTTTAACTCCTCTCAAGAATGACTCTTACACTAAGATATAGTATTATTACAGTAGAAGTAAGTATTTAAAGGTAGAGATTTTTTTCAGAGCAATTAAGAATGCTGTAAATATATGCAACCTGGGAGTGGTTGCTATGAAAGTACTGTAGAATGTTTAAGGCTTAAACCAAGGGCTGTTGACCTTGTCACATCACACATCTCCCACCTTTTACTTCCCTGCGCTCAGACAAAAAAATTGACATTAAAACATTGACTACACTTTCTTATACGGTAAGTTTTTGAATTTTTTTCTCTGTTGCTTAGCATATAACTACAAAACTAGATATTTAAATTGCTGATCGTCAGACACTTAACAGCCGGTGTGTGTCTGACCCAAGGTTTGATTGAATCTTAGTTGGAAACCAGTTCTCAGAAACTTTTATAGAGGAAAGGTAAAGAGTATCAGTGCTGAATTTTGTGAAAAGCACCGAGCCCTGGGGACATGCAGAGGAAGAGGACCCAACAACTTATGTTTGGGAGTCAAAAATGACCTTTATTGAATGCTACTTCATTTGAAACCTGGCAGGAAGAATGGATCAAGAGAGAGACTGTGTAGTGCTGGTGGGAAGACATAGGAGTAAAGCTGTCTTCATCCCAGTTCATTTTCTTGGGAGCCTCAGGGTGTGTTTGTTCCAGTTCTGTTTTGTTAACTTTAATCCCTGGTAACATTCTAGAAATTTTCTAGTTATTTGTAGTTTCTTCATTGTAAACTTAACTATTTAACTGATTAATAATGAAGTTATTCAATCCTTTTTGGGGGTGCTTTCTTTCCATTTTTTTTTACTCTTTCTTGATTTGTGGCTTCTTATGGCTTCTTTATAGTAAATTCTTTTGAATTAATGAATATGAGACTTCCAAGTTTCTTTTCAGGATTTTTTTTTTTTTTTCTATTTGGGCGGCTTGCTCGATCTGCCTGACTCCACCCTGCTTCTCCTACCTATGCTCTGATTTCTCCTCCTACTTCTTCTATGGTGCCTGACATGGCCCAAAACAGCTCCTTTATTTAAAGATTGAGATTCACAGCATACATAAACGCATTCCCACATCAGAGGAGTCCCTTGAGATTCTGTATGAATTTTTTGGTGGAATTTTTCATTTCTGCCACAAATCCCATTATTAGAGTCTTGATATGGATTTCAGTGAATAGGTAGATGGTTTCAATTCTGTACATGTCTATTTTAATTTTTGGATTTTTACTTGTTATTATGTGTTCAGGGGAAAGCTTTATGAACATCAGAAGAGGGCATCAGATCTGCTATAGTTGGAGCCACAGGCAGTTGAAAACCTCTTGAGTCTTTCTGTATGCTTGATGTATGCTTTCTTTGGGAATTATGATAGTCAGGTATTATTTTCAAAGCTGTGTTTTTAGTGGATGGGAGTTCATAATTTCCTACCCACTTGACAATACTTTCTTTTCTTTTCTTTTTTTTTTACAATTATGACCAAGTCATTTCTTAAGTGAATTTTTCAAACCCCACTTGTCCTTGTTGCCTTGAATGTGACTTTGTTTTGTATTAATGGCCGACAACAACTGCTTTCCTTTGTGCATGTGGCACTTGAATCTTTAACCTTAATATTTTTGTATAAATTCAAGAATCTATCTTGTAAAAAGAATATAGATTTAAAAAACTAACCAATTTATCAGTCTTTAAATGATAAGAAAGTACAGAGCTGAAACAATTTATTAGTTGAGAATGTAATTTTGTACCCAAGAACAAAATAAAAACTCAGATGACATACAAGAATGAAATTCCATTAAAAGTCACCAGAGAAGAAACAGATTACTTAAAAAAATGACAACCTGATGGCAGGAAATTTCTCATTTGAAATAATCACAAATTCTAGGAAGACAGTGAGTGTATTTTGAAATTTAGGCATATACATTTATTTTAAGTAGAAGACTGCTTTAAAAAAATGTTTTCACTTACTCTGCTTCTTTATTGTTTTTCTTTCCAGAGGTCCTCTCTTGACACAGGGTCTCACATAGTCCAGAATAGCTTCAAATTGGATAGGTAGCTAAGGATTACCCCTCTTGTCTCAAATTCTTAAGTACTGGGATTATAAGTATATGCCACCATGCCTATTTTCTATTGGTTCTGAAATGACTTATCAGCCATATATGGTGTTGGTTCATATCTGAAATCCCAGAACTCAAGAAAACTCAGACAAGAAAATCATGTTAGAGGTCAGCCTGGGATATGTAGCAAATTTCAGTCCAACTGAAGAGTATAGTGAGAACGTGTTAAAAAATATTGCTCAGGTTCTAGGCAATAACTAGGTCTTTACAAGTGCTTCTAGGCTGTGTGGCAGTGTTAACCCGGATAACACAACTCAATGAGCCAATTTACTGTTGCTGCATCTATGTTCACCTCCCTTGGTCTTCAGCTTGCCACAAAGTATAAGCACAGGAATGATTCCATGCAACTACTGGATTTTAAGTAACTGATGGCTCTCATTGCTTATATTGGTTCCAGTCAATAAGCCAACTCAGTCACGAACTTAGATGAAGTAGTTTTGTCACTATTACACTGAGGTCTCCAATCGTTTAAATAGCTTTAGACAGACTCATCACTTCCTGGTTAATCTCTTGTCCATTTAGATACTTATATTTTATTTGTATTTTACTATTATAATGCTTTCCTATTTTATGTATTTGTTCAATTTAACAGAGCAGAGTATGTCCAACAAGACATGAATCTACCCTCCTACAAAACACTTCCTTTTCTATTTTTAAGTCAGGACCTCAATATGTAACCCTTGTTGGCCTGTAACTCAGTCTATATACTCCAGGATGGCCTTGAACTCAGAGAGATCTGCCTGCCTTTGTCTCAGTGCTGAGATTAAAGGCATGTGTCATCATATACCACCACACCAGATCCCTCCCCCCAATACACTTCTTATGAAGCATCAAGACATACTGATGTGGAATATATCTTGATTTTGCCATTCTCACCACAAACATATGTATGTGTGTGTGTGTGTGTGTGTGTGTGTGTGTGTGTGTGTGTGTGTGTGTGTGTGCTCGTGCACGCATGTATGTAGGGAAGCTTTAAAACTGTTTCTCAAGTTGCACAACAAAATTTCTGTCTATTACTCTTTATTTCATTAGTTACTTAAAGAACTATATTTTTAAGCAGATATAAAACATCTAACGAAAGATTATAGAACTAAGATGCTTAGCAACAAAATCACAGCTTGTATAGATTATTATCATTTTATATTAACACAAGTAAAATTATAACTTCTGATGATTTTTCACCATCATCTCTGAATAAGTGACTAGTTAATGCAGAACAATGAAATGATTAAGCGGGACAAAAGTGAGAAATAGAAGACAAACTTGTTTCTGATGCAGTTCTCTTTCCCAAAAGAGACAGGCCTTCTCACACACTCTTTACTCTTACCACTCACAGTATGACTAAGGGCTCCGTTCCAAGGTAGGAGCTTCTGCTCTCCACCTCCCCCCTGCCCCGGGACAGAGTACTGGAATTTTAGGCATGTTCCCCACCCCTGGAATGTCATACAAATTTAAAAGGGTAGGCCACCTGCATTCTGGCTACCTGCTGAGATCCCAGCACTCCAGTAGTCTGAGGTAGGACGATTATAAATTTAAAATCATGCTGGGTTACAAAATGAGTTCAAGGCCAGTCCAGGTATCTTATCAACAAGACCTTGTCTCAAAATGGTGGCATACACCTAGCACGAATAAACCATTAAGTTTAATCTTCAGTGGCATAAAACAAAATATAAACACACCCAACCACCACTGAAGTATAATGTTTATAGAATTTATACTGTTTATAGAAAATAGTGAAAGCAAATATGTACAGACATGAATTACTTTCATTGATATAGTTTATAAGCACATTACAAATTTACCTGAGAAAATACTTCCTCTTTATCTTCAAGCAGAGACTGGGGTGCGGACAGAAATTCCCCTTTCTCACAGCTCTCTTGGCTGATAAGCGTGTCTGCATAGTTGGGCTGTGGGAAGATCAGGTGGCTCTTTCGAGAGTCAGCGGTGAGTGAGATTTCATGTGAATAGGTCTGTAGAAATGCGTGTACCTCATCAATGCCTACAAAGTTGGAGGCAGGAATGTCAGTCAGTCCCTGTGCTGCAGTCTGGACCAAGCGTGAGGAGTACCAGTGTCGCAGCTTGAGCATCAAGAGCACAATGACAAAGGCCAGGAAGATGCAGGAGACCACAGCCACAGCTACCACCAGGTAGAGGGTGAGGTATGAATCCTGGGGATCGGCAGTGATCCCAGTGCTGCTCAGGTCAGCCAGGACCTCAGGGATGCTGTCAGCCACTGCTATGGTGAGTGTGACTGTGGTGGACAGAGGAGGCTGGCCGTGGTCCTGCACAGATACCACCAGGCTCTGCTTCAGGGCATCTCGGTCCAGCAGGGCCCTCGCTGTGCGCACCTCACCTGTGTGCAGCCCCACTGAGAAAAGCCCTGGCTCACTGGCTTTGAGCAGACGGTAAGAGAGCCAGGAATTCTGTCCTGAGTCTTTGTCCACTGCCACTATCTTGGTCACCAGGTAACCAGGCTCGGCAGATCGAGGTGCTAGTTCCACGCCAGTGGAACCATCTTTTGGGAGAACAGGGTACAGGATTTCTGGGGCATTGTCATTTTGATCTATCATGAAGAGACTCAGAGATACATTGCTGGTGAGTTGTGGGTTCCCGCTATCACGAGCCATCACTCCTAGCTGCAAATCTCGAAACTGCTCATAGTCAAAGGATTGCAATGCATAGATGACTCCAGTGTCAGAGTTGATGGAGAAGTAAGAAGACAAAGGTACTCCCTGAATAGTGTCTTCCACCAGGGAGTAAGTCACTAGTGCATTCTCGTTGTGATCAGCATCCTGGGCCTTTACTGAAAAGATGGAAGCCCCTCTGGGATTATTTTCAGAAATGTAGACAGAGTAGGAATCCTGTTCAAAAACTGGAGGGTTGTCATTGATATCTGTCACTAGTAGTGAGATGTGAGCTTGGGTAGACAGGGGTGGAGTTCCCTGATCTGTTGCTGTTATTGTGATGTTGTGCCCAGACCTATGCTCTCTGTCTAGTGTTCTTTCTGTTACCAAGCGGTAATAATTGTCAACTAACTTTTCTAGTTTAAAGGGTAGGTTTCCAGGAATGGAACATGTGGCTTGACCATTGCTACCATCATCTTGGTCGTGCACACTGATAAGAGCAATTATGGTTCCAGGAGGAAAATTTTCTGGCACTTCCGTAGTGACAGAGGTGATTCCAACTTCTGGGGCATTATCATTAACATCCAATACAGTGACCAGCACTTTGGCTCTAGCCATGAGTCCAGCACCATCCTGAGCTTGAATTTCCATTGGATAAACTTTGTATTCTTCAAAATCTAGTGATTCTTTATTTGTTATTTCTCCGGTGTAAGAATCCAAGTGAAATTTCCGGACCACACTGTGGTCTACATTGTGAAAAGAGTATGTTACTTTGCCATTAGCTCCCTCATCTGGGTCAGTAGCATTCACCTTGAGAAGCCGAGTGCCTAACGGGAGGTTCTCAGGGACACTCACGTGGTACTCTGCCTGAGTAAATGATGGTGGGTTGTCGTTAACATCTACCACCTGAACACGGATATTCAGACTTCCCGAGTGTACTGGGTTACCCCCATCAGAGGCAGTGAGGACAAGATAGTGGATAGCATCTTTTTCTCTGTCTAGAGGGCTCTGCAGTACCATTTCTGGCTGTTGTGGTCCTGCAGGTCCCTGTTGCACATCCAGGAAAAAGTGAGGGTTGGCGCTTAGCTGGTAGCTCTGAAGTGAGTTAATGCCCACATCAAGGTCTTGCCCAAGAGGCAGGGGAATTCTGGTACCTGCGGTCGTTATTTCACTCATTTTTAATTCCAGATCTTCTAACTGGAATTGGGGGGTGTTGTCATTAATGTCAGTTATCTCTACTTCGATAGGGAAAAGCTTCATTTCGTCCTCTAAAAGGATGTTAAAGCTCAGGAGACAGGGCGCGCTCTGGGCGCACAGCTCCTCCCGGTCTATCCTGCCCGCAGTGACCAAGCTGCCGCTCTGCCGGTTCAGGGAGAAAAGCTGCGACCTACCTCTGGAGACGATGCGAACCCCGCGCTCCACCAGCTCGCGGGGCTCCAGCCCCAGGTCCTTGGCGATGTTCCCCACGAAGGAGCCTTTGCTGGTTTCTTCTGGCACAGAATAACGGATGTTTCCAGCCCTGACTTCCAATAGTAGCTCCAGAGAAAGGCACAGCAGCACCAGCCGGCTCCAGCCGGTTAGCTTTTCTAAAATCGCCATTGCTCTCAAGCTTCCGACTTCTCTCTCAGTTATCAAGGGTATTGTTTTTCTGCTTTTCCAGGGTCTTCTTTACCTCAATATTTAAAATAATTACAGCAGAGAGATGTCCAGAAATACGCTGGGCTGTCGCAGGCAGACATTTTCAGTGCGTCATGATGGCGAGTCCAAAGAGTCACACATTTTTTTTTTGGTAGGGTAAATCTTGTATCCCCCAGGTTGGTGAACAGCGGCGCCCAGAGTCCTATCAAGTTACTGCACTCCTTAGAAAAGTAATCACGTATTTTTTATTAAATCCTAGGTTATTGTCAGGGAAATAGTTAATTTTTTAAATAATAGTATGTATGTATAAACCTATGTATGTGCATATGTATGCATGTATTTATCATATGTAAAGAATAAAAATGTTCTTTTCCTTATAGATATATTGTTAAATTATACTGTGCCAGAGAATCCGGTAGCCCAAATTATGTCTTTCCTATGTGCTATTAAGAAATAAAAGGGCTCTCTAACTATAAAGAAGAGAAAAATCAGACTTACATTTATTCTGTTGTATAGCACGACCATTTGATAATTTCTCAGGCCACAAAGAGCAGTTTGGAGCATGAAAAAACCTTAGAGGGGAGAAGTCAAATTCCAGGCTTCACCGCAGTTTGAGAATTGGAACCACTCCATTTTCCTTCCATTTTGCTCTGAAGCCCTGGGATTTTTAAGACCACATTAAACCGTATCCTTATTCCCCTGCTTTTCTGAAGCAGCTATGTTAAGAAATATTTAAAATCCCCCAAATGTAATATATGTTGAATAGAATAAAATTGATCTCAAGTCTCATCAAAAATGTCACATGAATATATAATCTAGACTTCAAACTCAAAAGATAGAGAAGTTGTGATATTATTCTTCATAGATTAAAAGAGCCACGTCTTTATTTTTTGATGGCTGTAGGGATAATAGTTGTCCTACAATCTTGCATTATATTCTCCAAGAGAAAGTAGTTTTCTTAAACAGCAGCATCTTTTAACTAGGATGGTAAGGATGTCACTTTCCTTTTATTCCTTGTTTGGAGATGTACTAGCAGCTGCACTGATGAGCCCACTTTGGTCATTTCAGGCTGGCTGGTGGGTCTCTGCAGCAGCCATGAAGCTCAACATCTGGTCCTTTCACTATAAAGAGAAACACTGCTGGTATGGCCAAGGTCAAAGTTGGCAAAGAAGATAGGTTATCCCAGTTTGCAGAAATGGAGAACAGCTCCTGAGAAGTGCTGTTTAAGAACAGTATGACATCCCACTCAACTACTAGATTCTTGAAGGGGGATCTTGGAAAGTTCAGATTTCTTTAGAGCTTGGAGTAGAGCTGGGTATTTAGAATGTCGAACAAGGCTGGAGATGCAATCAACAAACTGACAATTGAGACAATGGATTGGATCTTAGTTTGAAGACAGCAGGAACAATGTAAGGATATGCAGGAGTAACTTCCCAACTTCACACCAGTTCTGAAGAGTTGGTCTACTGCATGAAAGAACTTTGAGCTAACACTGTTCCTTCTGCTGAAACATGGTGATAGGCCAGTGCTTCTGAGAACTTGTCTTCCTTATCCTGAGCATCGGCTCAGCTTTCAGATCAGCTGAAGTAAGGACAAACTTTTGCTGTCATCCATTCTGAACTACTAAGTGATTACATTCAGTGAAAGATACGTTTTTTGGCTAAATGAAATGCTAGTGCATATGGAAAGTTGCTTTATTACTTTGTTCAAAAAACATGAAATGGGAAAATGGTGGTTGATAACAAACCAATATAAACAGAACAAACTGAAAACAAAATGGGAGAGTAGGAGGTGAAAGCCCAAGGAGAAAACAATTTTGAATAGATCCCAGGATAATTAGAAGAGAGGTGTGAAGACCTGAGGACAATTTAAAAAGTCTTTGCAATGATTAGTTCGAGCACAGAAGCGGATGAGAGGATGATGGGAACCGTCTTTCCAAAGCCAATGATGCAGCTAAGACTATTCCTCTGAAGTCATTGTTTTTGTTCCAGTTATGATGAAGTCCATAGTAAATCATTTAAAGACACATGAATAAACAAGTATATATTTTGTAAGTTAAACATAGTTAAACATATACATATATATATATATACACATATTTCCTGTCATTTTATCACAGTCTGAGACCTAGCCCACATATTACAGTGGCCTGACATTCAGTGATGCTCTGCTGAACTCTGAAATACACTAAGATAAGTACATTCCATGGTCAGAACATTTACAATTTTTTGTTTTGTAGTGATTAATTTTATTAAAAAAGAAATTATCAGTATACTGATTAATGTTCACTTATACATTTCTGTACAGAAATTATGACTATGGGATTACACTAACAAAATGGTATTTTCTGTGAAGCACTAGTATAAATTATTTGGATATGTAAAAATATTAGGGATCCTTTCATTATAGAGAAGTATTTTCTTTTAAATATATATTAATTTTATGATTTCCTAGGTACTGTACTTCATTAAAGGCTGAGCTTTGGATGGAGGTGTAGCTTGGTTGGTAGAGTGCTTGCCTAGCATGCTCGAAGCCCTGGGTTCAATCCACAGCAAAGCAGAAATCCAGGAGTGGTGTGCACACCTGTAATTCTAGCAGGAAGCTACAAGAAGTCTGAAGTCGTCATTGGCTTACACAGTGGGTTTGAGGTCAGCCTGGGTACTACAGGATACCGTTTCAGATAAAAACAAAGTAAAGATAAGGAAAAAAGGAAAAGGTTGAATTTTTACATTAATAAATGACTAAATAAAACATAAATTTTCTTGTGCAATTGCCATAACTTAAACTTATCTCTTGGTTGTCTTCATTAAAAAAAATAATGTCTTTGCTTAGTTATAAGTCTCAAGGTTTTGTTCATCTTCCGTTGTCATCTGTAAAAATCTAAGATTTTGCAAGCATTTAATTATTCCTTGATGAAGGTTACTAATTATAATGTCTCAAGTAAGTGTAATTTAGTGCATTTTTATTTATCTGACAGGAATATGATGTTGACACTTTATAGAGTTTGGCATTTCAGGAACAATAGAGACAGACGCTGGCAGCCAACGAGATACTATATCCACACAAGATGCAGAAAATGAGAAAAGAAAGGCAAATGAACTGTACTTCAAGGGACAATTTCTATTCTTATATAACCAAAATATACAGCTCTTCAGAATCTCAAGGAGGAGTAAGTATATGAACCCAAAGGTGTTGCAATAAACCTCCATCACTGTAAGGGAGAAACTATTTAAAATAAAACTTTTCAGAACATGTTAGTATGTGCAAACTTTTCCCAAAAGGAACTGTGAACTAAAGAGGCAAATAAAGCACACATAAAAGTAATCAGTAAGCTGGGCAGTAGTGGTGCATGCCTTAATCCCAGCACTCAGAAGGTAAATGAAACTCTCTGAGTTAGAGGCTGGCCTGGTCTATAGAGTGAGTTCCAGGACAGTTAGAACTACACACAGAGTAACCCTGTCTCAAAAACAAAGGAACAAAAACAGAGTTTTCCACCCTCACCAACAAAAGACAAGTATGAGCAACTTACAAAGGCTGTATGCACTAAATGAAAACATTCAGACTCACTCACACACACACATTTGACTTCTATATAAAATTTAAGACTTCATTGTTGGTCCTATAGGCAATGTTCATGTGAAAGATGTGTCTGGAATTAATCTGAAGAAAACTAAGACTTTATTAGAGGTGAAGCCATGCACAGATTTACTAACAGGTCTCTCTGAAGTTAGGAGCAACTCCAAAACCATGCTTCAGGTGAAAGACATCCCTGGTGTTGGAGCTAGAACCATATTACAGGCCCAGGATGAATCCTTTTGAGAAGGCAGAGTACAGAAACAAGTCAAGGCTTCCAAAACGGAACCTCCATCTGCCTGGTAGTGCTGTGCTGGGTACATTGGGGTCTGGCGGTGGCTCCGGAAAACTCATGGTACGGGACTAGGTACAGTATAGTGACTGTCCATCACATAGGCCCTGGCAAGTTCTGTCTCTGAGACATTGAGCAGTGTTTTACACACTTAGCTGTATGAGACCCTAAGTTGAAGAACGACATTAGCTGCTCTGAAATATATGATAGGACAGTGAGCTCTTGTGCTTCAAGTTGGCGTCCACTTTTGTCAGCAGGTAGATGAGCTCAACTGAAGCTCTTGGCAAAGCATCCTCTTTTATTTTTGTGAGTCACCCACCATCACAGAGAGGCTAGGATGGCACTGAGCCAGCCAAACCCTGGTTATTATGCTAGCCTCAATTTAAAGGCAGTATCCAAGAATTCTACTGCAATGCACATTCATTGACATTGAGCAACAGCACTTTCTTGGTGCAAGGTCAGGAAGAAACAGGAAATATGAAAGACTCAGGCTCTGCTCAGAAGTGCTAAAGCATTGAATGGATGCTTGGGTGAGTGTTCCCAATCCCTTGGCACTAGGCACAGTGGTACATATCTGTAATATAGCACCCAGGAGGCAGAGACAGAAGGATTTTAAATTTAAGACCAGCCTGTGCTACACAGTAAGACCCTGTCTCAAAGAAAAAAATAATCAGGACATGGCTCAGTATGTAACACTTGTCTAGTATAGAAAAGACCTCAAGTTCAAACCTCAGTACGACAAAAAGCAGGGAAAACCAGTGTGTCTGAGAAGAAGAATCACTTTGGTTGCTTTCTTGTTTTGACAGCATTTAACTTTGTCTCCCAGGCTGGCCCTAAACTCTCTGTTTTCTTGTCCAGCCTCCTGGATGCTGAGGTGTCAGGCATGCACGATGACTCTGGGCAAGCAGAGCCTTTTGTTGGTGACAATGCTTGAGCAATGCTCGTGCTGGGGAAAAGAGCTAGCTCATCTCAGTGAAGGCACTGCCGGCAAGACTGTAGAGTCTGCTCCCGTTTGGGATGTCATCTGTCAGTAGGTGACAACTACATAGGAATTCTTGGAGGCAAACTGTGAATGGGATCATTCCTTTTCCAGTAATCTTCACCTCTCCATTTACAAAGAGCTCCTAGTCCTGCAGTTTGGTTACTAATAGCAGTTCTTACCTGTGGACGCCTGGTTGACAGTGACCTGTCATACCTCTGATTCAACTGGGACTTTGAAATAGGTAGTTAGATTCCCTCCAATCATCTAGCCCATGTGGTTACTGACTTAAAAAAAAAAAATCAAAATCAAGCATTGCTGCAATCTGGGGGTATTAGATCTATTCTGTATGAGTTGGGAGAGTGTGCAGAAATAACAGAACTCTACCTTAAGGATGTGAAAGAGAATCACCTGGAATGCGATGGAGGCGAGGATGGGCTCTTCTGCAAGATGGTTCGGCTGCGGTTCAACATTTAAGCCTGACAAGGACTCTGTTTTATTTTGTTTGGAGCTGTCCTTCCCCGTGAACCTCAGTGAGGAATGGCAGTCCTGCTCTTCTGGTGTTTCTTTGGTAGTAGTTGTCAAAATTCACTGTTGTAGTGATCTCCACTCATTTCTGGAATCAGACGAGATGGTCACTGAAAGTTATGTGACACATTTGTAAAGTTATTCTCAGGGTTCAAATCTTTAAACACTGTTATTCAGATGCTCTCTAGAATTTTCAAAACGGTCTGTGCTGCCTGCCATTGTCATTTAAGTCCAGTATAATTCTGCCTCTATGATTTTCGGTAGGCTTAATTTTCAAATTCGAGTGGTTGTAATTTCTTTGTTGGATCTGCTGCATTGATTGGTGATTCTCAGGTTGGTCTCTGCTGTCCTTGGCTAGATGGAGTAGTTCTCAGCACTCACCCTCAGATTCCCTACCTTTAAACATTCAACCTTCTTTTTGAATCACGAGTGCGAGTGCAGTTGGTACGCAGTTCCCTCGGCAGAACAAAGACTGCAGGAAGGGAGGCGGCGCTTCCTGCGCTCTGCGCGCCTGCCCCGTGGGCGACTTCCTATCCACGCAGCTGTAGAGACGTGAGTTCACCCCCTGTAGTCGCTCCCAGCTTTCTAGAAAGGAAAAGGCAGTACCTCACTCGGAGTCATTAAACATCCTGACGATGGTGACCAGAATATTGCAAATGGACAGCAGGAGAAGGGCGACGAAAACCCAGAGGTTCAATCAGAGCGCAGGGAGGCCGAGCATTTTTCGGATGAATTAGCGAAAGCCCGCGGGGATCCCTGGGTCAGAATGGCCACAGAGTGGAAGACAGCGGCACCCAGAGGTTCAGCGTGGTACCTATCGCAAATTGCTTCTGAACTTCCTCAGAAGGCACCACTTTGCTACATTTCCCTAACACCTACGTTAATGTGAAGAGTATAGATTGTAGGGTTTGTTTTTGTTTTTGTTTTTTTGTTTTTGGTAAAATATTAATAAAATTGTCTTTTCTCAAAGTTTAAGCGAAGTAATCTAATCTATTACAGGTCTACTTAAAAACCCTCATACCCTTTCCCCCCACGGTGCTGAGGAGCAGAACCAGGTTCTTGCCTAGGTTTGTATCATATCCCGCCCATGGCAATCGTCTTTGAAGATGACACACTGATGAAATATTTTTCTTCGAAGGGGGGAGCGCTACTCGCCAGGCATGTCAGGGCACACTTGTAACCCCAGCATTCAGGGGAAAGGAAACCTAACCACAAGGTCGAAATTAGCCAGGTCTACACAGAGCGTTCCGAGCTAGCCAGGATGACATAAAGAGAAATTATCTCAACAAAAATGTTCTCTTTAACAAAGAAATTATCTACTGTTAAAAAACATGTCATAAAATATAATCCCTAGAGTTGGGGAAATGGCTCAGTGGATTAAACAGCTATGGATGCAGGTGAATTAGGTCTTTGTTTTCACTTTAGCAGGTGGCACTTACTGTCTATGTGCTGAGGTTATGGCCTGAATATGGACCATTATGAAGTCAGTTATGTTAAGGTCTGGAGGCCTACTAAGGCTTGGGACCCTGTTACATACTCAAAGGGAATTTACAATATGTAGATTTTTGATAAATCTAAACCAATAAGAAGCTTAATTAAAAAATAATTGTTAGGATTATAGGCTTATAATGATAACAGGGTAGTTTTTCAATCTTGATATTATTTTGAGCTAGATAATCTTTTTCTTTTTTTTTTTTTTTCAAAATGGGGTTTCTTTTTGTATCCCTGTAGATTAGGCTGGCCTCCAACACACAGAGATCAGCCTGCCTCTGCCTCTGCTGGGAATAAAGGTGTGTGTGGTCACCACATGGCTAGCTATATAATTCTCTATTTGTGAGTGTGTGGGGGGCTGTTATGTGTCATGTTTAACACTATCTCCATTCTCCTCTCACTACATGTCAGTAGATCCTACTTTCAAAACTGTGACAACCAAAATCTCTGGACATTAATGAAAGTCACGTTCCTCCAATCACTCTGAGAAACAGGTTTACTGTATTCATAAGTAGAGTACTGTTGAGCCAAAGATAGGTATACGACCATGTCAGTTAAATGAAATCAAAAGGCAGGCCCTCCCTTGAGTTCAAGTCCAAGAACCACAACAAATGCAACTAAACTAAACAACTAGACAAGCTAGAGAGATAGCTAACCTTGATGTTCAACTTGATTGCATCTGGAATCCAATAAAATTCAAGCTGCGCTGGGGGGCATTTTCTGAGAGATCTTTTGGGATTAGATTATTTGGGGGTCAGGGAGGCTCACTCTGAGTTTGGACATCAGCACAGATTAAAGTGACACGGAAGAAGGACACTTCCCGCCTTCTTGTCCTCACTCCCACTGGCAAGTGTGGCCTGTCCAGTATGAGACAGCCTTTATTAGATTACCCTAACCACGCCCTGAAATTCATACTAACTCTCCCTCCCTCCTCCACCCCTCCCTGCCTCCCTCCTCACTCTCCTGTTCCTGTAGAGATTTCTAACACAATAAGTAAGACTTTGGAAGAGCTACCCCTCGACTCATGGACAAGGGTGGAAGTTCTCCACTGACTGCTGGAAGGTAACTGGTAACCATAACCCGCTCAAGTTTACATGCACAGAAGAGCTGAGGGAATAGTAGAACAAGCACAGATTCTTCAAAATCAGAAGAGAAAAACAGTCAATATCAGGTCATGTACAGAGACAACTGTATTGTATTTCAAGATCTGAACTGTCCAATCAGTAATCCTCAGCACAAATGGCGACTGAGCACTCGATGTGTGACTAGTGTAAACTGGGATGTGTTGTAACTAAAACACACTGTAGATTTTGAAGATTTAATTCAAAGTAAGAATATAAAGCACATCATTAAAAATTTTTACATTGCTGACTTATTATACTTAAATTTTAGAAACATGGGTTTATTTTCACTTGCTTATTTTTGTCATTTCATTGTGGTCATCAGATATTTAGTTAAGTAGTTTTTTTAGTAACGTTATTAAAACTCCTAACACTGCACATGACAGGCAAGTACTCTTATCACTGAACTTCCTCCCCAGCCTCTAAAGGCTTAAAATCACATCTATGGCTCCCATCTGTAGCCACATCATATTTTTTAATTTGTGTACTTTTTATATAGAAAGCATACTAATTGGTATAGGAACTGCTGTGTGTTTTTAGTTAACTTACTTTTAAACTTTTAAAACATGGTGATTTAACAATACATGTTTTCTTTTGGATATAATGTTTGCTATTTCCTCATTGCTGTGAGTATTTTTGGTTGTCAACTTGACTATATCTGGAATTAACCAAAAAATGGAGGGGCACACTGTGAGGGATTCTTTTGGCTTAATTTTAAGTGGGAAGATGCACTTCTAATTTGGACTTTTTTTTTTTACGTGAGAAGACACACCTTTAACCTGGGCCACACTTGCTGGCAGCATCTATCTATCTATCTATCTATCTATCTATCTATCTATCTATCTATCTATCTATCCATCCATCCATCCATCCATCCATCCATCCATCCATCCATCTATCTGAAGGAAGCTCTTGATCTTTGCCTGCTTGCTCTCTTCTGCTATCGAGTCCATTCCTTCACTGGTATTAGAACCTACTTCTTCTGGATTAAGGTGTAGATTGATGACCAGCCTCATGAACTGAACAACTACTGGATTCTTGGATCTTTTGTTCACAGACAGCCATTGTTATATTAGCTAAACCACAGCCTGTAAGTCATTCTAAGAATTCCCCATTATACATATGAAAGGCAAATAGAGATTCATTCTGTAAGTTTTGTTACTCTAGAGAACATCTAAAACTTTAATTAGAAAGTACAGGCAAATTCTCTCATTACCCACAGATATTTTTTAACTTCTAAAGTATAAGAAGCGTCCTATAAAGAATTCTAAAGTTCTTATGGGGAATTTCAAATAATATGGGACTGGAAGTTGCTTGTTACTCTCTTCAGCCATAGAAAGGAAGCACGGGGAAAGCTTGCTACTACACTAGGGAATTAACTACTTTCTCCAAATCTTCGTTACACCAGCATTACAAATATAGGATGGAACAATTACACAAGTGTAATCTTATTGTGTATTCAGAATTTTCCTGTAAATCCATTAGATTTGGGGAAAAAACTTAGCATTTTCAGGACATTAAGTTAATGATGATGTAATAAAGCACTTAGTTTGAAGGTCAATATAGTTTCCCTCTAAAGAACAGCATTTAGAAAATAATACATTTCAGGACTGATAGAAGCAGATACCATAGGAATCCTTTAAATAAGCCAGCTATCCCTGGAAGTTTAACTAAAATACATCCAAATTTTGGCCAATGAAAACTTCATGAATTTATTTCAAATTATATTCTGTGACAAGAGTATTTGAGCATTACCAACCTCACAGGGAATGAGGTGAAAAGTAGTATTTGGATTCTTATGTAACAGTGGTTTCACAATTTCTATGGTTAGGTAAAGTACTGTCCAGAGGTCAGCATGTTAAACTCTGATATCTACAGACACAAGTATAATTAAGAGTAAATAGAAATATTTCCACTAAAAAGGGAGAACAGGTTATATTGGAGTGGTACTTTGAGTGAGTATGCTTTGTTCCCAGTTGGCTGAAGCATTTGAGAATGATCAGGAGACATGGGCCTGTAGGAGTAGATGGGTAACTGGGGATAGGCTTTGAGGTTCCCAAAGCCCACGCTATTCTCAGTTACTTTATTCCTCTTGCTTGTGGACCAGGATGTAAGCTCTCAGTTATCATTCCAGCATCAAGCTTCCCTGCTTCCTGCCCTGCTCTCTACCACGGTTGTCATGGATTCAGCCTCAGGAAATTTAAGACCCAATAAATAGTTTCTTCTATAACTTGACTTGGTCATGGCATCTGAGCACAGCAATAGAAAAGTAACCAAGACAACTGCAGATTATAGGTGAACCATACACTATTCTTCAAACACATTATAAAACAAAGAAAAATAATGTACCTGAAAGAGCATGATGTTCTCTTAAAATTCACATAGAAATGGATACAGGCCATTTTAAGTTCCTCTCATGATAAAGTATGACAGTCTATGTAGGGGATTGTGTTGTTTCATGGTAAATAATTGTCCCACCCACTGGTTTAATAAAAAGTGCTGATTGGCCAAAGGCAGGCAGGAAGTGTGGGCAGGGCTACCAGACTAAGAAAACTCTTGAGAACAGGAAGCACAGAGCAGAATGCCAGAGAGAAGCCAGAAGAAACAGAGGACAACTATGCTGCTCTAAGAAAAGGTACGGAGCCTCATGGCTGAACAGGATGAGTCATGGGTTAGATGAAGGGTAGAGAGCTAGCAAGTATGGCTGAACAGGATGAGTCATGGGTTAGATGAAGGGTAGAGAGCTAGCAAGTTATATGCCTGGGCCTGAGGCTGATCAGCCAAAAACTATTGAAAGCATCTGTGTGTCTCTGTGGGACTGTGGGACTGCAGGTCTGCGGGTCTGCGGGTCCTAAACCTTGAGGTTAGGCCCGAAAGACCGGGCCAGAAAATTCCTACTACAAGTCTACTTAAAAATATTCAAACACAATGTGTTTAGTCACCCACCAAATTATTTTGGTTTTTTGAGACAGGACTTTTATGTGTAACTCTGGCCAGCCTGGAACCCACTTCTCTGCCTCTTGAGTACTGGGATTAAAGGTGTGTGCCACCACCACTTGAAAGTTTTTAATTCCTATACTGGTGTTTTTTGTGTGTTAACTTAACACAAGCTAGAGTCATCAGAAGAATGAGTCTCAGCTGAAGAACTAACTCCTTGAGATTCAGCTGTAAAGCGTTTTCTCATTTAGTGATCCGTACGGTAGGACCCAACCCACGGTGGATGGTGCCATCCCTGGGCTGCTGGTCCTGGGTTTTATAAGAATGTGGGCTGAGAAAGCCAGGAGAATCAAACCAGTAAGCAGGTCCCCTCCATGGCCTCTTCATAAGCTCCTGCTTCTGGCATCACGCCTTATTTTGGGTTCCCGTCCTGACTTCCTTCAGTGATGAACAACAATGCTGAAGTGTACACCTAATCACCCCTTTCCTCCCCAACTTGCTCTTTCATCATGGTATTTCATCTAAGCAATAGAAAAATCAACTGAGACAGCCCCCTTGACAATGTATCTGACATCAACAACTTAACAGAAGAAAATACTTATTTGCCTCCTGGTATCAGTGTCTTCAGTCATAGGCAGCCTGACTCTGTTTCTGTGCTTGAAAAGCACAGCCTAATGCCAGAAGGGTATGTGAAAGCAAAGGTGTCCAGCTCACGGTGGTCAAGAAGCCAAGAGAGAGCTTGATTATTTCCTGCCTTATACTCACTCCTTTGGGTGAGTTTACTTTTTGTTCTAGAGTTTTCAGCTGTGCTGTTAAATCACTTGTGTGAGATCCCTCCAACTTCTTTATGTGGGCACTTAGTGCTATGAATTTTTCTCTTAGCACTGCTTTCATTATGTCCCATAAGTTTGAGCATGTTGTGGATTTATTTTCACTGAATTATAGGAAGTCTTTAACTTCTTTCTTTACTTTTTCCTTGACCCAGAGGTGGTTCAACTGAGAGATGTTGAGTTTCCATGAGTCTGTAGGCTTTCTGTGGTTTGTGTTGTTGTTGAACTCTAGCTTTGGGTCATGGTGGTATGATAGGATACAAGGATTAATCTCATTTTTTGTATCTGTTCATATTTGATTTATGACCAAGTACATGGTCAATTTTAGAGAAAATTACATGGGGTGCTGAGAAGAAGGTATATTCTTTTGTGTTTGGGTAGAAAGTTCTGTATATATTTGTTATCTCCATTTGGGTCATAATATCTGTTAGCTCCCTTATTTCTCTGTTAAGTTTCTGTCTTGTAGACCTGTCCATTGATGAGAGTGGGAGTTGGTGTTTCCTATTAGTAGTACATGGGATTTGATGTGTGATATACATTTAGTAATGCTTCTTTTTACATATGTGAGTGCCCTTGAATTTGGGGCATAAATATTTAGTATTGAGATTTCATCTTTGTGATTTTTTTCCTGAGATGAATATGTAATAACCTTCTATATCTCTTTTGATTGATTTTAGTTTGAAGTTTAATTTGTTAAATATTAGTATAGCTATACCAGCTTGTTTCTTAAGTATTTTGATTGGAAAATCTTTCCCAAAACTTTACTCTGAGGTAATGTCTGTTTTTGTAGTTGAGGTGTTTTCTTTTTGACTGCAGCAGACAGATGGATCCTGTTTTTGTATCCATTCTGTTAACCTGTGTCTTTTTATAGGGGAATAGAGTCCATTGATATTATGGGATATAATCCTGTTTAATAAAAAAACTTCTAGAGGCATCACCATCCCTGACTTCAAGCTCTACTATAGAGCTACAGTAATAAAAACAGCTTGGTACTGGCATAAAAACAGATTTGTGGATCAATGGAATTGAATCGAAGACCCTGACATTAACCTGCACACTTATGAACACCCAATTTTTGACAGAGAAGCCAAAAATATACATTGGAAATAAGAAAGCATCTTCAGCAAGTGGTGATGGCATAAATGGATGGTGGCATGAAGAAAAATGCAACTAGATACATGTCTATCACCCTGCACAAAACTCAAGTCTAAATGGATCAAAGACCTCAACATAAATCCAGTTACATTGTACCTGACAGAAAATAGCCTTGAACACATTAGCACAGGAGTCCACTTCCTACACACAACACCAGCAAGCAGCACAGACACTGAGAGCAACAATTAATAAATGGGACCTCCTGAAATTGAGAAGCTTCTGTAAGGCAAAGGATACTGTCAATAAGACAAAATGACAGCCTATATAGGAATGGGAAAAGATCTTCACCAAACCTTACATCTGACCAAGGGCTGATCTCTAAAATACATATAACTCAAGAACCTAGAGATCAAAAATCAAATAATCCAATTAAAAATGGTGGACAGGGCTAAATAGAGAATCCTCAACAGAAGAATGTCAATGGCAGAAAGACACTTAAAATTGTTTAACATCATCAGCCACCAGGAAAATGCAGATCAAAACAGCTATGATACACCTTACATCTTACACATGTCAGAATGGCTAAGGTTAAAAAAAAAAAAAAAACTGATGCCAGCCTATGCTGTAGGTGGGGGGTGTGGAGTGAGGGGAATACTCCTTCATTGCTGGTGAGAAAGTAAACTTATACAACCACTTTGGGAAACAGCATGGCAGTTTCTCAGAAAACTGGGAATTAATCTTCCCAGCGATCCAGCTATACCAGTCTTGGGCATATATCCAAATGAAGCACATTTGCACACCAAGGACATTTGCTCAACTATGTTCATAGCAGCATTATTTGTAATAGCTAGAACCTGAAAACAACCTAGATGCCCTTCAACTAAAGAATGGATTAAAAAATTTGGTACATTTACACAATGGAGCACTACTTAGTAGTAAGAAAAAAGTGACATCCTGAAATTTGCAGACAAATGGATGGAACTAAAAAAAAATTCATCCTGAGTGAGATAACACAGATCCAGAAATCCAAACATGATATCTACTCACTCATAAGTGGATTTTAGACATGAAGCAAGGGATAACCAGGCTACAATCCACAAACCCTGAGCAGCTATGTAATGAGGAGGAACCTAAGAGAGACATCCATGGACATTCCTGAGAAGGGTAAATAGAGAAGATAACCTGAGTAAATTGGGACCACAGGAGGGGATTAGGTGAGGGGAGATGGGAAGAGAACAGGAGAGAATCAGATGATTGAGTTGGGGGAGGGACAGAGAGGGAGAACAAAATAGATACCTTGATAGAGGAGCCACTGGGGGGTTAGAGAGAAACTGGGTGCTGGGAAAATACCAACGAACCCACAAAGATGACCCAAGCTAAAATTCAAAGAAATAGTGGAGAGGGTCCCTAAACTGACCTACCCCTATAATCAAACTGATAATCACTCTAATTGTCATTATAGAACCTTCATCCAGCAACTTACGGAAACAGATGCAGAGATCCATAGCTAAGTGCTAAGTAGAAACTCCCAGTCCAGTGGAAAAGAAATTATATGAGCAGAAGGGTAAGATCATGATGAGCAAATTCACAGAGACAGCTGACCTGAGATATTGGAAGCTCACTAACTCAGAATTTACAGCTGGGGAACCTGAATGGGACTGAACTAGGCCCTCTGAGTATGAATGACAGTTGAATGGCGTGGGCAGTTTATGGGGCCTCTGCCAGTGGGGCCAGAATTTATTCCTAGTTCATGAACTGGCTTCTTCCTACAGAGGAACACCTTACTCAGCCTTGATACTGAGGGAAGAGGCTTTGTCCTCTCTCAACTGGATATGCCAGCCTGCACTGACACACCCTGAGAGTCTTTACCCTCTCTGATGAGTGGGTGGGGGGATGGGACGGGGGAAAGCTGCAGGGATACTGGGAAGAGGGGAAGGAGGAGGAACAATGGTGAGTATGTTAAAAAACTTTTAAATAAAAATATTAAAAAGAAATTATTCAATTAGAAAAAGATTTTTAGTGTCTCATGTAGACAGAAAAGCAACATTAAATTTTGTAATGTATGCATCACAAGAAAGAAGCAAAGAGAGATGAAGCAAGGATAAGAGCTATCTCCACAAGGCAAGTCCCGACTGTTATTTGTTCTCCAATTAGACCCCACCACCTACTTTTATACCACATCTCAATAATTTTATATTATTCATCAAGGGATTAGCACATTGACTAGATCAGTACCTCAGGATTCAATCACTTCCTCAAAGCCCATCAACTAGCAACTAAAATACCAGTGCCTGTTGGGGGGACTCTTGATATCCAAATAAGACACACTGCTGGTAAACCTCATTTTACAACAATAAACGCTGCACTTCACTAGGAAGGTACTATGTATTAAATGGCTCTTTCAAATTTTAAAGTGACACAGAATAGTTTTTAATCTCATCAAATTTTATAGGATGTAGACTACATTTTCTTTAAGATAGAGCAACCATTTCATTCACGTAACAATTTTATATTCCTCATGTTGGTTTATTTTTAGATAGGATCCCACTATGTTGTCGTGACTGACTTGGAACTTGCTATGTAGACCAGGCTGACCTCCAACTGACAGAGACTTAACTTGCCTCTCTGTTTCATGAGTGCCGAGATTAAAGTTGCTGATCACCAAGCCTGGCTCCTATGTTTTTGTATTAGGCAATGGAACACAATGAACAAAATAAAGCTTTCTGCTATGAAGTCAGTTAAGTATATAAAAAACAAAGTGAATTTTAGAAATGATAATCACATTTTCAGAGAGTAATTATAATTTAAATATGGCTATTCTTTAAGACATAAATCACAATGACTTTGATACAGTGCCAAAGAGACGAAGGTAAAACAATAAGTGAAAATGGATATCAAGAAATAAAAACAGCCATATGTGATGGAGCACTTTTTAGATCCCAGTTGCTCAGGAGGCAGAGGCAGGTGAGGTTGAGGCCTCCCAGAGCTGCATAGTGAGGCCCTGTCTCAAAACAAAATAGTGAGAACTATCGTTTATTCCAAAGTCAATACCTCACGCTGATGAACACCTGACTGTCCATAGTATAAACAGTAAGACAGTAGCAAAGAAAGAAAAATAAATTATAAAATAATTACAAAATTACTTGCCAGTAAGAGCCAGGACCTGCTGGGGATGATTGCTGTTCCTCAGCACTTAGAAGGCTGACTGGGGCAGAAGGATCACTAGCAGTTCAAGGTTCCACCTAGGTAAGGCCTCAGAGACAATGTATCAAAAAAAAAAAAATCTAAAAAAGGCTTCTATATTACACTTCAATTGCAACAGGCCCCAGACCTTAGCACAACTGAGTCCATAAGGGAAGTACCACTCAGGCCATAAAACTCAACACAAAGACAGTACTACCCACCAAAATAAAAACAAAGACTTAATTCATCAATGTCCATAGTTCTGGGAGGGTCTCCTAAAACGTACTAACCTTGCTTTTGGGCTTCTGTTGTTCCACTTCGGGCTAACTGCTCTTGTTAACGGAATTAAATCAACTCAGGACATAGTTTTGTGTTAAAAAGCTCACCATGATAGAAAGGTTCAGGGCTACCTCGGGATCTCAAACTCCCAGTGTAGTTGCTGGCCAGCTATGAAGGCTTTCTATTGGCTTAAACTCATGTCCAAGCAGTCTTCTCTGGTGGATATCCCACAACACAATCAGATTATTTGTTTCAGGAAATTATGTTCTAAACGAATCTGTGCCATCATAAAAGCATTTCTTTATATCTATCAGACATACTACCAAAAGGAATCACCTTGGTTCTCTGGAGCCCCACAAAATACAAAAGAACTCAAAGCCTTAGTTCCCCTCAAGTAATCTTCATAATTAACATGACTATCCATTTAGCATTATATAGTGAACAGAAATATTGTCTCACTCTGCTGGTTTGGGAACTTTACATTTTAGTTTGTGATTAGATCCCAAAACTTGTAGAAGAGGCGGACGGGGTACGTCCTGGGAAACAAAGATGTTTTCTGCAAGGACACTCTTATCTCCAGAAATTCTCACTAGACTAGAAACTGTCCCGTCCCCCCACGACTCCATAAAAGTACTGTCTTAGGGGGCAAATTTATGTTTTTCTCCTTGGAACCCTTAACTTCCACTTCCAAGCCTAACCTTTTCTGAAAACACTATTCTTAATCACGTACTGAGCAAGATCTCACGAGAAAAGAGAATTGTGAGACTGCGCCTGCGCGCGCCCTGACGCTCGTACCTTCAGCAGTCTACGTCTCGAGTCTACTTCCGGTTAGTGACGTGGCGCTTTGCTTTCTTCCTGTGTTCCGGGTTGGTGAGAGCCGGACTGCGGCGGTTAGCTCCGGATCCTGGTGTTTAGCGTGGCCGGCCGGCGAGATTCCGCCAACGTGGGACCCGAGCCCTTTGGCTGGTAACGCGCGGCTCGTTGTGCTGAGAGCGCGGAGAAACCGAAAGGCGGACGTAGCGCTCCGCGCTGCTTTGCTCCGGCCGCGAAAAGCTGTTTATAATCGCTCGTGAACTGTAAGTGCCTGGGGCGAAGAGAGCTCACTGCGCCATGCTTTTTAAATAGCTCGTTGGAGAGAATTTGTGGATTGATTGGGACTGTCAGCCAGACTTAACCTGTGCCTAAAACCCCTCTTTAGGCGCTGCTGGTTCCTTTGCTGTTTGTTTTGGGCAGCGGCAGCAGCTTCTAGAGGGTCCTGTTTGGTATTGTATCTAGTGGATGAGTGAATTTACCCGGGAAAATACCAGAGAGGCTGCATGCTTAGAGATGAGTGGAAACCCAATTAAAAAAATTAAGACAAAGTAGACACTAGCTGGTGTTCCACTTAGTTGCTATTTTCATTAGAAGCTGCTAATTTAAAATTGTACTAACAACAGTACCCTTTTTAATTGTTGTAGGAGCTGAAACTTTTTAGTGCATCAAGTATTTATCGGAGGAAGGATTTAAATTCACAAGGAATTAAAGATGAGTAAGAGCAAAGATGATGCACCTCATGAACTAGAGAGCCAGTTTATATTACGATTGCCCCCAGAATATGCCTCTACTGTGAGGAGGGCCGTGCAGTCTGGACACGTCAACCTGAAAGACAGACTGACCATTGAGTTACACCCTGATGGGCGTCATGGGATTGTCAGAGTGGATCGAGTTCCATTGGCCGCAAAGTTGGTTGATTTGCCTTGCGTTATGGAAAGCTTGAAAACCATTGATAAGAAAACCTTTTACAAGACAGCTGATATCTGTCAGATGCTTGTATCCACTGTAGATGGTGACCTGTACCCTCCCGTAGAAGAGCCAGTTGCCACTACTGATCCCAAAGCAAGCAAGAAAAAAGATAAGGACAAAGAGAAAAAGTTTGTTTGGAACCACGGAATTACTCTACCTCTAAAAAATGTCAGAAAGAGAAGGTTCCGGAAAACGGCAAAGAAGAAGTATATTGAGTCTCCAGATGTGGAAAAAGAAGTAAAGCGGTTGCTGAGTACAGATGCAGAAGCTGTCAGCACTCGCTGGGAGATAATTGCAGAAGATGAAACAAAGGAGACAGAGAATCAAGGCCTCGATATCTCCTCTCCAGGAATGTCTGGCCACAGGCAGGGCCATGACTCACTGGAGCATGATGAGCTTAGAGAGATATTCAATGACCTTAGCAGCAGCAGTGAAGATGAAGAAGATGTAAACATCATTGACACTGAGGAAGATCTGGAGAGACAGCTGCAGGACAAGCTAAATGAATCAGATGAACAGCACCAAGAAAATGAAGGAACCAATCAATTGGTTATGGGAATTCAGAAACAGATTGATAGCATGAAAGGCAAGCTCCAAGAGACCCAAGACAGGGCAAAGCGCCAGGAGGACCTCATCATGAAAGTAGAAAACCTGGCTCTGAAGAACAGGTTTCAAGCTGTTCTGGATGAACTCAAACAAAAGGAAGACAGGGAAAAAGAGCAGCTTAGCTCTTTGCAGGAAGAGCTCGAATCGCTTCTGGAGAAGTGAGCATGTTGATTTCAGTCCTTGGACTGGTCAAAGTCAGTCTTATTCCCTGTATTGCTAGGAGTTTTGTTGAATTTTGTTGGTTTTCAGAAATGTGCAAGATTTTCATTCTTTTGGAAGTAGGATTACGCAGTGACATGGAGGGAAATTGTAAGATTAGTGAACAGTTGAACTTTGATCACTTCACCATAGGACTTTATTATAGTTGTCTCTTTCCCAGAAGTTATTTTTATTCTTTGGCGCTAAGATCAGTAAGAAGCTACAGGCAGTGAAATTATTTTGTGTGTGTTTTTGTTTTTGTTTTTGTTTTTGTTTTTTTTTTAATATAGTAGCTATCTTATTAGCTACTCAGCAAGTTTCCATGCATATAAATGTAAGTTACTTTATATGAAGTTGTTCCCTGCACAATAAAAGCTACTAATTTTCACATTATGTTTATCTTGTTGTGTGAATAGTTAGAGTTAAGGTGGAGTTATGGAGTTTAATGACTGAATGATGTCCTGCTTTGAAGATAAAGATACTGCTGTTCTTTTTTTGTTTACAGAAAAAGGAGTACATGGGTAAGGAGATGGAGAAATTCATCTTTCATTATATTAAGGTGCAGATCTACCTGAAGGTTTGTAAAAACTGCATCCAGAGCCTTAGACTATCCTAGTTTTCATTAAGTGTTAAGGTTAGCTGTGTAAAGTACTGGAATCAACAAAACAGTGGTTATCAGATTAAACCATTCCACTTGTTTGGAATAAGATTACATTTCTAACTATTGCCAATTTAATTGGTACAATTATTTAATAGACTGCTTGTTCGTGTTCCTAGTGTTTCCTTTATGAAAGCCTGTATTCTGTTCTGGTATTTTAAAATTTCATACACATAGTTTTCATTTTCTCTGAAGGATTTAATATTTCACAATTGAATATTTTTAGAAACAAAGACTGATAAGGAGCATAGTTAAAATTATGTCAGATTGGTTTGTAAATCTTGATTTTAAAAAGCTTGGTTCATGAAACAAAGCTCACTTAAATTTTCTATTTGTCAGAAAAATTTCTATTGTGTAGGAAAGTAAATTATTTAGATTTTAAGTTCAGAATCAAATTTCTTAATACTTAGAGGAGTTAGAAGGCAATTTCCCTCACATCTGATTACTGCTTATTCTTTACCAAAATGTTTTCACAATTCACAACTGCAGTGCAGATTAAGAAAGATATCCTTAATATTTGGCTTTAGAGTATTTCTTATTTGTTTTTTTGAGACAGCATTTCTCTGTGTTTCCTTGTCCTGGAACTCAGTCTATAGACCAGGCTGACCTCAAACTCAAAGAGATCTGTCTGCCTTTGCCTCCCAAAGACTGGAATTAAAGGGGTACCCCGTAGAATATTCTTACGGTCAGAAAATGTTTCCTTAACAAAGTGCAGATGAAAAATTCTAAGTATATCTAAGTATTTTTACTATGTTTAAAGAATTGAAACTGGAGAAAATAGACTAATTGGCCAGGTTTTTTGTTGGTTTGTTTTTCTAAATCTGGATGCAGGTGATGCCTGAAGGCCGTTAGTATTTGAAGGAAAGATTGCTGGATGCACATTTTTTATTAACAAAATAAATACCCCACTGGTTTGGTTCCAGCTTAGTTATTAGCTCTACTTGCATCCTCAAATCTATAATTTCAGTCTGATAGGAACTTCGGATTTATTATATTCAACTGTGTTTTGGAAATACTTAAAAGCAGCCCCCGGTAAGCCAAGTACATGTGTTCAAAAAGGAAGTCAGCCAGACCTTTTCATTGAGAACTTATGCTTCTGGTTTGCTACTGCCAGCTACCACAATTGCTGAAGCCAAAACCAGATCCTTAACAGCTTGAGGTCAAGGCATACTTGTATTTGTATCATAAGTCAGTGATTTTGGGGACACATAATTTAAGGTTTATCTGTTTGCTTCAGATTTCTTATCTCTGAAGTGGAGGTGATAGTATTACCAGCCTCACAGGGCTATTGGGTTTGTGACTTAAATCATAACGTAGATGTACTTAGAACAACACCTGGAATATGGTGAGTGAATAGTAAACAAAAAAAATATTCCCATTCTTTAGACTGGATCATAATATGTATTAAACAGCCTTAGATTGAGTTAGTTTGTTTTTTTTTCCTCACTGTGTAGCCCAGACTGGCCTTGAACTCATTCTCCTGTTATAGATTCTGGGATTACAGGTGTGCATGACCAGGCCTATCTTAGAGTTAATTAGGGTTTACTTCAGATTCAACAAAGACTCTAAATCAAAGCTTATAATTTGGAAAGTTTGCTTCAAATATTCAAATATCTGCAACATAAAGTTGACTCAGCTTATTCCTGTAGCTTTATTGTGTGTCTGGGCACCTTTGTATTATTAAAAATGGCATAATGAATGATTATCTGTCACATAAGTTTTAAAAGGTAAAGACTTAAGATTGGGATCTAAATCCTGTATTTTCTTATGCATCTCTTGGCTAAGAAGTATGGTACAGAGCTGAACATTTTTTAGAGTTTCTGGATTTATGAAGAAGTTGTGTTTTATCCCTGTGTGTGTGTATGCATGTGCGTGCTGGCCTTGGGAATGTTAGGCAATTGCTACATCACTGAACTGCATACAGATCTTACCTCCCTGAACAAATTTTGAAGACCTTTAAAATGAAATAATGTTTTAAAACACTAAGGGAGATTCCCTATAAACAAATAATTTAGAGATTCTACAGAATAGCAATACTTCCATATTTTAAGATGTTTTATTTTATGTCTTTATTTGGTGTGTACACACATTACATTTATGTAGTCTTTTAATGCAAAAATTATGGTTTTGTCATATAGACCCTTTAGAAATTTGTAGTAACCTTACCAATGTGTGAATCAGTATTTTTTACAATATAGTTTTTCTCTTAAAGTTTCCACTAATGGTTACTAGCTGTGAAGATAGGAAGACTATGCTCAGAGCTATTGATAACCAAGATCCCTATCCTATGAAACCAGGTAACTTCTTCCATTTCAGAGAATAGAAAGTTTATTTTTCTGTATAAATTGAACCAATGAAGGCCCCATCTCAAGACAGGCACACGTTAAGTGTGAATGAGGTGAACAGCAGCTGAAAAGGAACTTGTGTGCAAGCCTGTTTGTATTACTGTAGGGACCCTGTGAAATCAGTGTTAAGATATGAACACACATTTGAGATTAGATAATTAGGAGCTGGAGAGATGGCTTATAGTAAAGAGCACTTGGTATTCTTGCAGAGGACCTGGGTTGGGTTCCAAGCATCCACATGATAGCTTACAATCAATTGTAAGTCCACTTTCAGGGATCCAGCTCTTTTCTGACCTCCATGGGCACTAGACACTGTGTGGTACACATACATGCAGCTGAAACATTCATAAAATAAATCTTTAAAGAAATTTTAGATGATTATCTCTAAAGAAGTTATCTCAGAGAAAAGAATTTCCAGTGTCAACAGTTGGAATTCTCCAAAGAAAAGGCCAGGCTATCATCTGCTGGAAAGAAAAAAAGCCTACCTCTTACCATGTACAATCTGAACATTTGCACATACATAAACACTGATTTAACAGCCTTACTGTTTTGTTTTTTGAGACAGGGTCTCTATGTAGCTAGCTCTGTTTTGGAACTGTGTACACACAGGCTGGCCTTGAATTCAGAACTGCCTGTTTCTGCCTGGGATTAAAGGCATGTGCCATTATCCTTGGCCAAAGCCTCATTTTTTTGAGTCCAGGACTTTAGAAAAAAGCAAAGAATACTCAAGCTGCAAACCACAACCCTGAACAGCTTGGGATCAGAAGGAACTTAAAAGAGACATCCAGAGATTCCCCTAGGCAGAGAGATAAGGTCATCTTGAAAGAATGAAATGATAGAAAAATCCTGTTTGACTCTTTCCCCCTTAACTCTCTAGTGTCATGATAGCTGTTTGCCCACCAAGCCAAAACCCTCCCTCGCCCTTCCCTGAGGCCCCTGAAGCTAACTGAGTTTGGCAGAGTCACAGTAACTGCTTGCTCAAGGACGCAGATCCTTAGAAAAAGTTTTATTTACAGAATTTCCCAGATACATGCAGGATGTGCAGCCTAAACAAAGCTTGCTTCTTGCACTCTTGAGACACATTGCCAGGTCAGCCTGATCTGCACGTAGTGACTCAGGCAAGACCACCCTGAGTAATCATGAGAACTCCCCCTCCCCTTACCAGAGTGCTGTATCCCCCTCCTCTACCTAAAGTGCTGTATAAAAATTCTACCCTGAGAACATTCAGGGCTCTTGGCTATCTTCTTGCCTTGAGCCCATTCTCGAATGTAATAAAAAAAAATTTTTTTTTTAATCTTGCAAGAAATCTGGGTCTGGGGTCTTCTTTGTTTTGGCTGATAACAATCTTAGCAAATTGAGATCATAACAGGTTGCAACCAAGAAGAGGTGGGAACAAATGAGAGAAGGAGATGGTTGAGTGAGAGGAGCAACAAAGAGGGAGAAAAAAAAAAAGATGGATATCTCAATAGTGGGAGCCAATGTGGGATTGGAAAGAGGCCGGGTGCTAGGAGACCCTCCAAGAATTTATAGAATGTCCCTGGCTAGTTCTCCAACCAATAGTGGAGGGGGTTCGTATCATCAAATGAATAACCACCCTGTGTCATCACAGAATCTACATCCAACAATGAATAGAAGTGGAGGCAGAGATCCATGGCTGAGCACTGGGCAGAGCTGGTTCAGCTGAGAGCAGGGGAGGAGAGTCTGCATGAGCAAGAAGATAGGGATTATGAGGAAAATTCCACAGTGATGTCTGGCTGGAGCACTGGAGAACTCAACTGAATCAAGAACAGCCACTGGGGAACCACCAGGAAAAGGAGCTAGGCCCTCTTGGAGGCAACTGTTGATTGGCATGGCCAGTATGTGGAGCCTTGAGGGATGGGATCAGACTGTCCTAGGCTGACACCTTGAAGTCTATTCCCTGCAGAGGAGTGCCTAACCCAGTCTTGCTATTGGGATGAGGAGATTGGCCTTGCCTGGAGTAGATTCACCAGGCTGAGCTGACCCACCTTGGGATTTCTTGCCCCTTTTGGGGAGGGGATGTGGGATGGAGAAGCCGGAGCTGAAGGCTGACTGGGAAGGATTGAGAGGAGGGAAGGGAGGGTGAGCAGGGGGATATATAGGTTAAAAAACGTTGTTAAAAGTTTTAAAATAAAACTTTAATAAAAAAAAATAGAGTCCAGAATAGCTAAATGTAAAAAGCTTTTTTAGCACACAGTCTGACCCAAGACTTGGTTTCACCTTCAAAGTAGTTTGTATAACTCAGATTCTCACCTCTCCTGCTTCCAAAGAAGAGAGAACATTTGACTACTGAGTTTTGTGCTGTGGACTCAAATGTAGCAATTCCTAAGTATTTTGTCTTTTCTATTATTTATTCATTTTTGAGACAGTTTTAGTATCTCAGCTGACTTACAAAACCTGTCCCTACTTCTTGAATGCTGGTGTTAAAAGGTGTGGTTCGCCCCGCCCCCATGCATGACCTGCCCCTGCTTCTTGAATGCTGGTGTTAAGGGTGTGGTCCCCCCATGTGACCAGTCTTCTCTATTTTAAAGCTCTTTTTTTTGGAAGGTTATGCCTTTTAATTCCAGACTAGATTACCTGAGAGCACCTCCTTGTGCCATTTTCCTAAGTAAAAAAACAGGAAATCTGATCCCTAAAGGGGAAAAGGTCCTTACATCCTTAACTTTCTGTGGTACTGAGCATATAATAACCATGGTCCACCCAGCTAGGCACATGCACTTTCAATGACCTACCTTGCAGCTGCAGCAAAGCGTTTCCTTGCATGTATTTATAGGAGCATTCTGCCGCTGCCCGCGGGGACAGTGGGGCACTCGTGGATGCTGATGCGCGTGCGTGGCTGGGGGTTATTCCCAAGCGGCTGGGGAGTGCGGCAGCCTGAGGCTTTGGGTTGAGTGACCTTGGCTGGAAGACGGAGAAACAGGGCCCACAGTGGCCAGCCAGGCCAGCCATGGGCGTCCACCGAGACTTGCCTTCTGATGCCACCCATGGAGGGGTGGACGAATATGCCATCCAAGCCGCCATAGACCTCACCGCGGGCGCCGCTGGGGGTGCAGCGTGTGTGTTGACCGGGCAGCCTTTCGACACCATCAAAGTGAAGATGCAGACATTTCCCAACCTGTACAGAGGCCTCACTGACTGCTTCCTAAAGACCTACAACCAAGTGGGCTTCCAGGGCTTGTACAGGGGAACCAGTCCTGCACTGGTAGCCTATGCCGCCCAGAGCTCTGTCCTATTCATGTGTTATGGCTTTTGCCAACAGTTTGTCAGGAAAGTGGCCGGAATGGATCAGAGCTCAGAGCTGGATGACTTGCAGACTGCCACTGCTGGGTCACTGGCCTCCGCATTTGCTTCTCTGGCTCTCTGCCCCGCTGAGCTGGTGAAGTGCCGGCTGCAGACCATGTATGAAATGAAGACGTCAGGGAAGATCGCACAAAGCTATAACACGATTTGGTCTATGGTCAAGAGTATCTTCATGAAGGAGGGTATCTTAGGTTTCTATCGTGGACTCCCCACCACCCTCGTTCAGGAAGTACCTGGTTATTTCTTCTTCTTTGGGGGCTATGAACTCAGTCGATCATTTTTTGCATCAGGGAGACCAAAGGATGAACTAGGCCCTGTCCCTTTGATGTTAAGTGGAGGCTTTGCTGGGATCTGCCTTTGGCTTATCATATTCCCAGTGGACTGTATTAAATCCAGAATCCAAGTTCTTTCTATGTCTGGCCAGCAAACAGGGTTAATCCAAACTTTTGTAAGTGTTGTGAGAAATGAAGGCATACTAGCCTTGTATTCTGGGATGAAAGCCACTCTGATTAGAGCCATCCCTTCCAATGCTGCTCTATTTTTGGCCTATGAATACAGTAGGAAGGTGATGATAGGCATGTTGGAAGAATACTGAAGTGTCTTGATGAAACCCTTGTGTGAGCACATGAATGTGAAGACCATGGCCCTACATATCAAGAGCTCAAGACCAACATGGAGTTATCTTTGATTGGGAATTTTGGGTTTGTCTTTCCTCCCTCCAAATCTCAAGCTTTGTATAGAAATCTTTATGTCATATAGTTTCTTCCCACAATCATACTGAAATAGGAAAATCACTGCTTTTGCTGGTAGTGGGATCTACAAGGTGAACACAAGAGTCTATGTACTTAAAGGTTTTCAGGATCACTTTATAAACCTATATACACATCTTGAATGGTTATGTGTTGTCAGTGAAACATAATTTGGTTCTCTGTTTAGTCTCAGCTATCACCAAAACATCTAGAGTTAATCATGTTTCATGAATATAGGTATTACTTAATCCATTCAAGATGTGAGTTTTAGTTTAAAATCTGTTTAAGGTGTACCACACTAGGCTGTTAAAGATTTTAAAGTCTTTATGTGACAACCAAAACATTAATGTTGATTTCTGAGTAGAGAATGTACCTGTGTACCAGCATGGCTTCCACATTCTTGAGTAAAATTTCAGGGTAGGTATCCTGGATTTTCTACTCTGTTCTTAAATAGTGTGGTTCCTTTTCAAAGTATAGTTATTTTCTGCATTGCATTAGTATTAAGGTGGGGCCTTGGGTATCAGGCCTTTGGGAAGAGTGTGGACTTTACCTGTACTCATTTCCTTTCTCCTATTCCAAAGAAGCTAGGCTTTATTGAGGAGAGAGATAAAGACATGGGGCTATGGTACTACACTTTGATGAACCTTGTAGATCAGCAGTTCTCAACCTGTGGGTCCCTTGATCCTTGGGGTGGGGTTGAACACAGGGGCCACATATCAGATATTTACATTACAATTCATAATAGCAACAAAAGTACAGTTATGAAGTAGCAACAAAAATAACTTTATGGTTAGGGGGTCACCATGACATGAGGAACTGAATTAAAGGGTTACAGCATTAGAAAGCTTGAGAACCACTGATTTATATGAAGAAAGTTCTAATTTGCCCCCAGTCTCTGGATCCTGGACTGGGCGGGAGTTCACAGTGTTGTGCTGGCTCACTTAAGGATTGTTGATTCACTTCAGGTCACTCATCATTCTCTGTAGCATCACCATTCTTCCAGGAAACAATGAGTACAAAGGCCAAAAGAAGGCTTTGTTCTATTTGGTGACAGAGTCCAGGGGTGATACTATCTGTTAGGAAGGACTAGTGCACACGTTGAGCTATCATTCCTTAGTAAGCAATGTGAAAGAGGTGACTCATTCTTGAGGGTCACTTTGGATCCACAACTGTTTGCAGCAATTCCAGTGTCACAGCTTCTAAATATGGTGCTGGAAGCCAGTGAACTTTAGTGACTACATGTCACAATATAAAACAATGAACCACATCTAAACTACATGTGTGCATCTAACCACAGACAGACACTGTCTCCTAATAAAAGCCCCAACACACCAAAACAAGATAAAACCCCTTTCCCCAAATCAAGATTCAATTTGCTCCCAACAGACTTAGAGTCAAACAGCTGTTAATGGGCATATTCTTTTAGAAAGTTTTTCTTTGCTTTGTTTTTTCATGACAGGGTTTCTCTGAGTAGCCCTGGCTGTCATGGAACTTACTCTGTTGACTGGGATGACCTCAAGCTCAGAGATTTGCCTGCCTCTGCATCCCCAAGTGTCAGAATTAAAGGAATTCACCACCACTGCCTAGCTTAGAAAATCGTTTTTATACCACTAAAGTTAGTTCATCTTTCTGTGTTGCTACAAGACCAACAGGGTCTTTTCGATAACAGGTGTTAAATACATATAAATCTGAAAGAAGATGATGAATCAGTCTTAACAGTCCAGTCTTTGTGTTTCCTGTGTCAGGCCTTTAACTTCCTTTCTAAAACCCATTAAGCAGTTATGGTAACTCCAAACTCTAGTTTTAGAAGCAAGATCCAAGGAAATGAGACCCTGATAAATAAGGGCTGTGGGGAGAAGTTAGCAAAAAGTTTTGCTCAATATTATGCCTAGTCTGCTTAGGACTTAGGGTTGTTTTCTACTTATTTGCTTCTAGTTGAACCCATTTGCTATTTTACTTTTAAGTAGACAGTACCTACTGAGCAGTGCTTTATCTGTGTAGGCCCGTCTTAAAGCAGGATAGAGAATGGGACTGACTTCTGTCAGGAGTAAACTTAGTCAGTCTGTGTAGTTCACAAGCACATCATCTGTGAGCCAGCCTGGTAGCTCTGCTTTCAGCAAACTGCTCCTCAATATATCCATTAAAAGTTTACATTTTCTTCAATAGAAGTCATACAAGGCAAGCAAGAGTGAATGGGGGTAGGAGGAAAATAATCTTAATAAGGAAAACTTCCTACTTAATTTTATAGCCCTTGGCTTAATATCTGAGTACATTTTTATCATTTTAGATCTCTAGGTTAGATAAAAGTAAGATATAAACAGTGGAAGCAGTGGGGGACAAGCTCTGTTGTCTAATCTTAGATCAGGGGCAACAAAACACCTGATTCAATAAGCAGCTATGAAGCAAAGTCATGAGATCTCATGACTAGGTCAGGAGATCATGGGAAATCCTGTAGTTAATCTATATGGGAAGAGACAAACCTTCCACCAATCAAAAGGAAGAAGGATGAGTGATGTGACCAGGTGACATGGAAAAGGATAAAATACCACAACCTGAGGTCCTATCCTCAGGTGTTCCTTTCATATCTGTGAAAGTAATATTTAATTTAATACACTTTATTCAAATGTACATAGAGCTGAGGCTCTCTGTGCATCTTGTTGCAATTACTCTGAGAACGTAAGAACCAAAGAGACTCTTGTAAATGGGGCTCAGATCTGCTGGAATTGTAAAGTATTATGGAATAATCTTTTTGCACACTATCAAGATGTGTCCTTGCCAAGGAGCCCTCTGATAGGTTTAATAAAGAGCCGAATGGCCAATATCTAGGCAGAAAGAGGTTAGGTAGGACTTCTGGGCAGAGAGAGAAGGAGAGATAAATCTAGGTGGGAAAGAGACACCAGGGTACATGGAAAGGAAACAGAAGGTGCAAGATGGAAAAGAGATAAAGAGTCATGCAATAAAACATAGATAAAATGGGTTAATTTAAGTTATAAAAGCTAATGGGACAAGCGTAAGCTAAGGTCAAGTGTTTATAACTAATAATGTCTCTATATTGTTATTCATGAGTTGGCAGCCCAATGAAAACTCTGTTTACAGGTTTCACTTCCTATAAATGGTGATAGTTTGTCCAGGAGTATAGTCCTTTAAGAATACCCTCATATTAACTAAAGAACACTCAGGAGCTTGATGCAAACTGAAAGTGAACAGTTTGATCATTTGCAAAACTTTGTGTTGAACATTCTGACACAGGACAAGTGGAATTCTTGCCAGTAGATTGGGAGCTGCCATCAACAGAACAAAGGCAAGGAAACTGGATAATATGAAGCAATGGGGTGTCCCCCAAGCTTTTTTACACAGCAGAAAAGAGTCCTGACATTAAGTTTAGAGGGAAAAGATAAAAAGAAGCCTTTGTCTTCGTATTTACAACAGAGAAAACATTTAGGAGAGGAAGCACAGTAAAGCAATATGCAGACAGACACTTGCAGAAACAGAATTTATAGGAAAGTGGAGAGCCAAGGGCCACGTCAGGATGGGATGAAAGGGGAGGAGAAAGAGAACATTTTGGACACTGCATCTGAAGGTCCATTCTAGGGCAGACAAAGAAAATGTAAAGTGGTAAGTACCCACAGGCATGAGAATAGCACAGAGAGTAGATGGTAGAGATCTTATTCCTGTTACATTTTAGATCCAAGTATACCCTGGAAATGAAAGAGAGACTGATAATGATAATATTCTAAAAGGTGAAGAAGGGAGAATAGAGAATAAAAACTTATTAAAGTCAGGAGATGGTTTCTTTAAAGCAAAAGCTGTCAACCTCCCTATTCCTTGGTCTTCATGTCCTAGTAAAGAGTTTCCCTTATACCAGGAAGAAAGGTAGTTTTCACTGGGGTGCCTGTGGAAAGCTTGGGGCTTTTATCCTTAAGGGGACTAGCCTAGGGAGAGGAGAGATGATAAGGGGCAAAAAAGCAAGACAAACTTCCCATCAGTATAAAAGAGAGTGATATCTGAGGAGGCCAGAAGAAGTCTCAGTATTGCACAAATTCTGCTTGGTCTTATAATAAAAACCCAGAGCCAGATTCTGGGAAAAAGCTGAAAGATCTGAGAAACAGAGGGACAAGCTACAGCTGCTTTTTCATCTAGCCAACTCCTCAGGATGAAAGGCATATGATACAGTCTCCACAAATCTTCAGACTGATTGCCTCTGAGTCCTCAGCAGAAAAGGAAGGGGCACCCATTCTATTCTCCCAACTTATATATCTTTCTCAGCCCAGCCATATTACTTCTTGGTTCAAATTTCCTAGTGCTGAAATTAAAGGCATCTGTGTCTCCCAAGTACTGGGAGCAGAGGCAGGGGTTCCCAATGCTGGGATTAAAGGCATGTGCCACTACTGCCTGACCTCTATGGCTAACTTTGTGGATGATTCTGTCCTCTGATCTTCAAGCAACCTTTATTTCTTTAGAGCCTACACAATATATCATCACACCTCTTCCTTCTTTCTAGATTTTTCTGTGCCAAGAAGTCCTGTCTATACTTTCTGCCTGCCTATTAGTCTTTCAGCTTTTTATTACACCAGTCACAGCAACACATTTTCACACAGTGTACAAATATCCCACAACATTTCTCCCCTTTTAAAAGGAAAGATTTTAATTCTAACAGAATTAAACTATACACAATAGGGACAAGTATCAAGCAAGAATTACATTCATAGTGTCCAGTCCCTTTGTATTTGTCAAATTTGGAGAAATTACTCTATTATCTCTCTTATCTTGATGAATCTAAAGTATTATAACTAAAACATTTTCTATCATAGCTTGTATCACCATCCTAAAATAACCTTTTTTGACCTTAAAACATCATCTTAGATAAATAACTAAAGCTTTTATGTTTTTCAACCCATAAACTTTACATATTTTAGGTAAGTTTTTAAAATGAATTTGGTAACAAGAAAAAAAAAACTGTATAGCCATATATTCTTCAATCCCCACAGAGGCCCAAGAAACATAAAATATTACCTGAGTAAACATGAAATTCAAAGCAAACAACTTCCAGAACTATAGAAATGACAGAAACAGCTAGCTGTCTTCACAGTCAACCCAAGGTTTCTCTGTAATGTTGGGGCATCCTTCTTTGGCTTACAGGCCTAAGACAAATTTTTCTGTGAAGTAGAAGTTTTGAAGGACTGTCCTACCTTGTCTTGGCAAAGTTAGGCAGTTACCTTTTTATGTGTCTCGCTTGTCAACAAAAATAACCTTATTTGAATCCATACCAATGTGAAATATTTGAGACTAGGGGTTGTTCAAAAGTATACCCAAAAGTCCACTCTTCTATTCTGTATTTCTATACAATATTACCCCCTTTTCCCTTCAGAAGAGACCCATGAATCTAATCTCCTTTGTTAAACTTTTTCTTGAATGTGACCAGTAACAATTGGTAACCAACCCCCCCCCCCCAAACAATGACAAACATCCATAATCCACTGAACAACCAAAACCACCTACCTTACCTCTTAGGAATTTATGTGTCGTGTTTTCTAGATTACTTCCTGTTTTCTGGGGGTGGGGGGTGATGGCATCTTTAGGGGACCCTGAGAAAATTGGGAAAATGGGAAGAGAAGAAAATTGTTCAAGTCATAGGAGATATAGCCTTATTATTTTTCATTTAGTTTCTGCGTGATAGGAACGTGTAAAGTTTATCTGAAGTCTTGGCTGGATAGTCTGTGATGCTGCACCATTCAGCTAGCAGCTTTGAAATTGTTTTGAACGCAGAATTTTGAGGAAATGGCAACAGATGCATTCTAAGAGGCTGGATTACCTGGGATAAATGTATTTATTGGTGTCTGGTGCTTTTCTCTGAAAACACACAATCTTTTAAAGACAACATATATGGATTAATACAAGTATGGAATACGCAGTGTACACAAGTCAGTTAAAGATTTTTTTGTTTTATGTTTGAGTGGGTAAAAGTCATGTCAACATTATAAGTCCTTCTATACTGTTTGTTTGTTTGTTTGTTTGTTTATTTATTTATTTATTATGAGGACTCTGTAGTCAACAAGATATATCATGTTTCATCCAGAGCTAGTCCCACAGTAGAGAGATCAGCATACAGATCCTATAGTCTCTTTTTGGCTTCTTTTTCCATGTCTGTAGCCAAGATTTTCAAGAAATCTCCCCCAGTCAAATCTGATCTTCATTAATTTTGAAGTGAACCACAGTTTTTTGTTTCATATGGAAACAAAGGCATAAACTATCCCCCAACAAAACATATTTTTTTACTTCAGTTTTGAAGTTAAGACATTCTTAAAATATAAAAGGTTGTTTAACTTAGCAGCTTCCACAATCCAATGTTGCTATTGTTTCCCATACATTAGTGTTTAAAAATTATAAAGTCAACAAAGCACAATACAGGATCCAGACACCCTGGTGTGTTTCCCATCTTTTTTTTTTTTTTAAAAAAAAACCTTTTTCATAACTGAGATTTCATTGGTTGAAGATCAAAATATACAGACATTTCAATTCTTAACACATGTACCCAAACTCTGATGAGTCATATATTGTGTTCACACATCCAAGAGACACATGTTGTTTCTTTTTGAACTTATTCCAGTGATGTGCCATCCTCAAAGTTGGCAAGTTTTCCCTAAGACTTCACAAAATAATGAAATGCTCACAATTCTCCATTCCACTGACTCACAGTTTTATGCCACATACTCAAAATTTCAATCTTTCACAGCACATTATCAGAATTGTTAGGAAATGGACTGCCATGACTAGAGATAGTTCTGACAGGTCAAGAACCAAGGTGTGGTTTTTTAGGAAACAATTCTACTGGAAATATGAGACTAGACATTAATTGAAATATCCAGACACAAATGCACAATCAAAACTCCGAGTTACCACTTAGTATGCTTTGTATTGTAGGATATAAAACTCGTCTCCTCTACAGAATGTTTTGTTGACCCCAGAGACAACCACAGCCTCTCCTCATTCAGTATCCTGCTATTTTCTGGCTGTACCAAACAGTAAACACCAGCAAGTGACTTAACCTCTTAAAAATCATTTACACTTAGAAAATAAGATGAGATAGGACTCCCCCCATTTTTAAAAAATGTTTCTAGAGCTACTAAAAAACTCACATTTACAAAATAGTAAAATATTCCTCTGGAATTGTATAACAAGGGAGGCGAGGATACTAACAGACATGACGGATGATGAGTGGACTTGGCTTCCTTCTCTTTTACTTCAGAAGCTAGACTCCGGTTTTCAGTCTCTTCATTTTCTGTGGGCAGAACTGTAGTCTGCTAGTGAGCCATGCCACCCTATTTGCCCTTTGTTTACCTCTTCCCTTTAGTTGGCACTTTTTTGTCTGATGATTTACCCTTTCCCGTGGCCTTTTTTCGGCTTTGCATCCACCTTGGCTGGGGAGGGCATGGCTGACAGCCTTGCAGAGGGTCTCTTGGGCTCCGCTTTTGCCACTCCATCCTCAGGAATCTTCCTCTTGGGCATCGTGGGATGCTGAACCTGTCACATCACTTCCTAGCAGACCTCATTTCCCATCTTTAAGTGGCATATTTTTAAATATTGTTTTATATGTTCTTTAAAGACTTTATTAAGATATTATCCTTTTCTATGACTGTCTATACCAATTTTCTTTTAAAAAATTAACATATAAGTACATTTTTAAACACCTTAATCTGTTCAGAGGTTTTGACAGCCTTTTGTGGGTATGCCTCTTCCTCTGGCCACTTGAGCAGATCTTAAACTGCTAGGCTACTGCTGCATGGCTCTGCTTAGCATATGACTCACTGGTGGCTGGTTTCTGCATCCCTCAGTTCCATGGGTACCTAATCTCATGTAGGTGGTACTGGTCCCAAATTTGTATCCAGTGCCAGCTGCTCAAGTGCTTGGCTGTACAACAAGGCCTCTTAAGAGAGCGGCTTCTCTGTACACCCATCAATCAAGCCTACCCGTTAGAGTGCTGCTTTCTTAGGTCTTATCTGGACATTCAGTCCTCCAGTGTTGGATGCCAGATTTCACTGATCACACTGTCAAGATGTTCTCAGAAGTCACTAATGAACTCTTTGTAAGATTGCTTTCCTTCCACCGGTTGGTTTACACGATACCATCTGTTGACTGCCTACTTATTTATGTTTTATTTTTTTTAAGGATCCCAATCCTTAACTTTATTTTCAATTCCTTCCCATCCTTCAACATGGGATCTACCAAATGTTTATGGGACTGAGAATGTGAAGACCAACTTTCCCTTTCCCCAGTCCCTGGATGTAGAATTAAAAATTCTATAATTGTTTTCTATGCTACTAAGAGGAATTCTATAAAGAGTTGACAAAGAGTCTATACACACAACCTTAAACATGGCCAAACCTGAGCCAAGTGGAGCCTGATTAATACTTGGATGGGAGAACTGGTAAGGAGATACTGGGAAGTATCAATGATAGGCCAGATTAGCTACACCTGCTCCTTGAGACTAAAGACTGATGCCCCGGGTTTGTTATCCTAGGATAGCTGTTAGAGAAGGTGTACTGACTCAAAGTAAGAACTAAGTCTATATTTGAGATGGGATTATAGGGGAGCTGCTTTTCTGTTTGAGATGGCAACATTCAACTCACAATGAAAACTGAAGGCCCCTCAAGAAGACAGTGTGTCTCTCAGGGAGCCAGGGCTCTTTCTTCTTTCTTGGAGAGACTCCCAAGCAGCTCTTTATAACAGTGGGCACATCCTGAGAAGCTAGAATCAATTTGATTCTCAAACTTTAAAGAAAATTATTTTCTGTTACAATATGTGTCAGCACTGAAGATGGGAAGATGCTCCCTACGTCTGGGCATTCCTCTTCAGAGCCTGCCCCCATCTCTAGAAAGACTCAATTGAATCCCAGTTTAGATGATTTATTCCCCCGAGGAGGTCTGCTTTACCATTTATATACTTCCTATGGATTCAAACTGAAGCTGAAGTAAGGAATTAAGTAAAACTTGGTTTGATAGAATGAAAACTACTAGATAATTTAATTCTAAAAATAAATTTCAAAGGATGTCTTTTCAAAACCACGTCTTTCAGGCAGATTTCCATTCTCTGACTAAGAAAGCTATTTATTCCAAGGAGAAAAAGAAACTTCTGGAAGAAGTTAGGGTTTCTATTGCTGTGAAGTGTCACCATGATCACAGTGACTTTTACAAAGCAAAAACATTTAATTGGGATAGCTTAACATTTTCAGACATCATCATGGTGCTACATAGTGGTGTGCAGGCAGACATGGTGCTAGGTAAGTAGCAAGAGTCATACGTCTTGATTCCAAGGCAACAGGATGTGATCTGAGATACTGGGTATGGTTTCAGCACATGAGACCTCAAAGCTCACTTCCACAGTGACACACTTCCTTCAACAAAGCCACATCTCTTAATAGTGCCGCTCCCATTGGGTAGATATTTGCTTTCAAAACATCACACAAACTGTTGAACAGACACCACGTTCAAGAGGCCAATCCTATGACCCAAGTTCTAGAAAAGGCTGAGTACTTAGGACTGCAGATGATGGTAACTAGGGAATGATCCTACTCAGAGCTAATGCTCTGAAAACATTGTAAGGATGACAATGCTCCAGATCTGCCCTTCAGATTCTTTCTGTTCATCTTTCTCCCTTTGGTCTTTAGGGAAAATCAGCAATTTAGTAGCTTCCTCTGATCCTTCAGGGGAACAGATGTCTTTTATGGGAAAAATTAAAGGATTTAAGATTTTACTCTTAAATCACCAAGGGTAGTCAAAAAAGTCTTACCTTGCTTTAACAGTAAATACAGTGTTTAATTTTGATCATGTCAAATAGAAAAGCATTAACAGAAAAACAACGTTCCCAGAAAAAGGAAATTATTATTTTCTTTACTGGGAAATGCTGGACAATTGCACACACATTTATTTTCCTCAACAACCTGGACTCTAGGAGTGGATGCTCTCTACCGCATCTCACTCATTGACTCACAAATGCAGCTTTTGTGCTGGGAGGGTATCACTTTTTGGGCCTTTGGAGAAATGGAGGCTTCCTTCCAGAGATTTCTTGCTGATGTTATGATGTGGGATGTCTTTCTCTATGCTGTGAATTATCATTAGATAATAAAGGAACTGTTTTTGGCCTATGACAAAGCAGCTTACAGGCAGGCAGGAAATCCAAGCATAAATAAAGTGGAAGGAGAGCGGAGTCAGAAAGAGACACTACATGCTGCAGCTGAGAGAGCAAGATGTAAAAGTTCAGGTAAGCCATGAGCTATGTAGCAAACATAGATTAGTAGAAATGGGTGGAAGATGCAAGATCTAGCCAGCAATGAGCCTGAGCCATAGGTCAAACAGTTTGCAATTAATATAAGCCTTTTAATGATTATTTGGGGGCTATGTGGCTGCATGACACTGGGTCCAGACCTTGAGATGGATGGGCCAGAAACTAGACTATAGTGATACCCTCAAAAGGCTTCACAGTTGGTGTCACCCAACCTGAGTGACCTTCTGGGACTTCTAAGAGGTGGCATGGCAGGATTTAGACCTTGGTTCTGAGTTCAAAGCCAACCAGTGTCATGTGATGTCATACAGGTTTTTAGCATATGGTGATTTTGGGTTTTCTGTTTCTATTTTTGTATTTGCTTTCTCACTGGCAGTGGAAGCAGATCTGCTTCCTATGTTCTTCAGTACAGCCATAGCTTCTTTCTTAGGTTTTTATATGCTGTTCAATCAGCAGTGCTAAGTTGGTAGGCTCCTGGGTTCTTAGCTTTCTGTGAGAGAGCTAAAGGATTGGATGGGGTTATGTTTGGTGAGACTCCTTTCTTTATCATTCTGTGTGTTTTATACTCTATTACATATGCTTTTTCTCCCATTGTTTTTTTAAATGGTTTTAGTTAGTGTACAGAATAGTGTTTTCACCATAACATTTTCATACATGTATATCATTATAGTTTGTTTGTATTTCTCCACCCCCCATTATATTCCTGCTTCCATCCCTTACATTGGCCTTCCTCCTCTTTCAAATAGTTGTCCTTCTGTTTTCATGACACACACACACACAAATATACATACAGACACATATATACATACACAAATACACAAGTTACATTTATCTTCCATATGAGAAAAATTGTATTTTGTTCTCCTCCACATTTTTTTTGTTCTACCTTTTCCTTCTCTCAGAAACTTCCCTTCCTGCATGGTTCTGTGTAGTAGGAGGTTTCTGGCCCGGGCTTTCGGGCCTAACCTCAAGGTTTAGGACCACAGACCTGCAGACCCGCTGAGACACACAGATGCTTTCAATAGTTTTAGGCTGATCGACCTAAGGCCCAGGCATATCACTTGCTAGCTCTCTACCTTCATCTAACCCATGACTTATCCTGTTCAACCATGGTGCTCGGTACCTTTTCTCATAGCAGCATGCTTGTCCTCTGCTTCTTCTGGCTTCTCTCTGGCGTTTTCTCTGGCATTCTGCTCTGTGCTTCCTGTTCTCAAGAGTTTTCTTAGTCTGGTAGCCCCACCCACACTTCCTGCCTGCCTTTGGCCAATCAGCACTTTTTATTAAACCAGTGGGTGGGATAATTATTTACAATGAAGCAACACAATACCCCTATAGTTCTGCATAATCTTCTCTTCTCCACACAGGAGAGAATAATGTGTGTGTGTGTGTGTGTGTGTGTGTGTGTGTGTGTGTGTGTGTGTGTGTGTGTATGTGTGTGTGTGTATGTGTGTGTGTGTGTGTGTGGCGTATGAACATGAGCAAACTACAATGGTAACGTTTAAAAATGTCACACACACATTCACATTTAAATATAGATCCTCATTATACTGATACGGGTTTTGCTGCTGTGATTAAATAGTCTGATAAAAAACAACTTAGGAGGAAAGGCTTCTTTCATTATCAGTCATAAAAGGAAGCTGTGTCAGGAGCACAAAACATAAAACACAGAGAGATGAAGCTTATTGATCTGTTCTCAGGCTTACATTCAGGTACCTTTCTTAGAGTCTTTGGAATCACTTGCCAGGTGTGGTTCTGGCCACAGTGGGCTGGGCTTTCCCACATTAATTAACAATCAAGAAAATGCCATGCAGACATACCCATTGGCTAATCTGATGGAAGCCATTCCTCAGTTGAGGTTCCCTCCTACCAGGCGACTCTACTTTATGTCAAGTTGACAAAAATAACTATCTACTCACAAAAGAGATGTCTTTCTGAATCTAGTTTATTTAGCTTAACATGTTGATTTCCAGTTTTATAAATAACACAATTTAATTTTTTCCTTTCTTCTTCAGGACATGGGCTTGTGAAGCTTTCTGTGGATTTAATTTCTATTGTCTCTAGGAAGATTTTTAAAAAGAAACATAGAGAGTCAAAACAAGCTATGTTTTTAAAATAAAGTACCAGTGAAGTTTTATCAACAGGACCCACACAGTGGAAAGAGAAAACAGATTCCTGTAGGGGATTGTATTGTTTCATTGTAAATAATTGTCCCACCCACTGGTTTAATAAAAAGTGCTGATTGGCCAAAGGCAGGCAGGAAATGTGGGCAGGGCTACCAGACTAGAAAAACTCTGAGAACAGGAAGAACAGAGCAGAACGCCAGACAGAAGCCGGAAGAAGCAGAGGACAATTATGCTGCTCTAAGAAAAGGTACCGAGCCGCATGGCTGAACAGGAAGAATCATGGGTTAGATGAAGGGTACAGAGTTAGCAAGTTACATGCCTGGGCCTTAGGCCGATCAGCCTAAAACTAACTGTAAACATCTGTGTGTGTCTCTGCGGGTCTGCGAGTCTGTGGGTCTAAACTTTGAAGCTAGGCCCAAAAGTCAGGGCCAGAAACCTCCTACTACAGATTCCTGAAAATTTTCTTTTACCTTCCCCATGTGTGCCCTGGTATGACTCTCCCTTTCCAAAGTAAATATATAAGTGTAATTAAAAATAGAGGCTAGGTGGTAGTGGTGCATGCCTTTAATTCCAGGACTTCAGAAAACAGAGGCAGGCAGATGAGTTTGAGGCCAGTCTGGTCTGTAGACTGAGTTCCGGGACCATCAAGGCTGTTACACAGAGAAACCCTATCTCAAAAAACTCAAAAAAATATTCATGGTGAGATGGCTTAGTGGGTAAAGTGCCCACTGTTAAGCCTGACTCCCTGAGTTTGATTCCTAGAATATACACATAGTAGAAAGCTGAATCCCACAGTCTGTCCTCCATCTTTTGCATCTATTCCAGTGGACGAGCACTGTTACATTTCTGTGTGGGATTCAGGTGTCAGCTGATAAGGTCTGAAGATGCTTATCCAGGGTCACCTGGCCCCTGAAGGGGGAGTGGCCAACCCCATTCATAAAACACTGCTGGGATCTTGGGGTGCCCTCCATGTTTTTGGTTACCTGACCAGGAATTGAACCCGGGCCGTGGTGGTGAGAGCACCAAATCTTAACCACTAGACCGAGCCAGCCACCCAGAAACATGCAAGGAACACAGGTGAGCCACAGGTCACATGGCAGGATAGATTAATGAAAATGGGTTGAGTTAAGATGAAATAGCTAGCTAGCTAGCAATGTGCCTGAGCCAAAGACCAAACAGCATGAAGTTATATAAGTGTCTGAGTCATTTTGGGGGCCTGAGCAGCAGCAGGCAGCTGAGGGGTCTGGACCTCAGGCTGCCCGGGACCAAGAAACCTCATTGTTACACACACACACACACACACACACACACACACACACACACACACACACACACACACACACACACATGCATGTGCACGTGCACACACATTAAGTGTTTAAAATATGTAAAATAACTCAGTAAGTAAGTAAATATGTGAAAAATCCTAACTCCTTCCAAAGTGTTTTCCTCTGATAACTACTCTCATGTGTAAACTATGAGTCTCTTGGGTCACCACCCTTTTCAACATTTGGCTTTTACATTTCCCTAAACAGCTGTATATTTTATTCTTATTTTTATCCATATTTCCATGATTATAGCAAAAATTTTGGATATCTCTTTATATGTTTATATGTACTTGTGAAATGTCTATATTTTATTTTTTTTCCTATTCTTTTTGCTTACACTGGTTTAGGGTAACCCTCCCACACACTTATGGTGACCTTGGGAATTGAACCCATAGCCTTATGCATGGTACATAAGTGATCCACGAATTAAATATATCCTCTATATGTTTCTTTCTTTCTTTCTTTTTTTTGATAAAGGATCTCACTATGTTACCCTGCCTGGTTTGGAACTCACTATGTAGTTCAGGCTGGCTTTGAACTCACAAAGATCCATCTGTGTACGTGTCCTGAGTTCTGGGATTAAAAGTGTGTACCACCATGCCCCAGCCACTATATTGTTACAATAAGTTTTTCTGGCCCCTGGTGCCAGAGGACCAGACCCACAGACCTGCTGCCCCAGACTCCTTAGACTCCCACTGCTGTTCAGTCCCCCCAAAATTATTCAGATGCTTTTACTAACTTCATGCTGTTTGGCCTATGGCTCAGGCACATTGCTAGCTAGCTCTTTCATCTTAACTCAACCCATTTCCATTAACCTGTCTGCCACGTAGCCTGTGGCTCATCTGTACTCCTTACATGCTTCTTCTTGGGCAGCTGGCTCAGTCTGATCTCACTCCGCCCTTCTACCTATGCTCTGATTTCTCCTCCTACTTTTTCTATAGTGTCATGGGCCAAAACAGCTCCTTTATTTAAAGACTGATATTCACAGCATACAGAAAGACATTCCCACATCACTATATATTCTTGACTAATTTTTGTCAGTTTATTATATCTTTTCCTGATTTGTACCTTGTATTTTCTCATCTCTAAAATATTTGTAAACCAAAGTCAATGATTTTAATACAATTACACTTACCAACATTTTATAATTATAAGTTATTATTATTATTGTTATGTTTTTTGGGAGGGGAACAGGCTATCAATGTGTAGCAATGGCTATCCTGGAACTTACTCTGTGGACAAGACTGGCCTCAAACTCACAGATCCATCTGCCTCTACCTCTGGAATGCTGGGATCAAAGGAATGCACCATTAGAACAGTTTCAATCCTTTACTTCATATTTAACACTTTTCTTTGAACAGTTCTATTTTGTCTTAAAGATCTAAAAATGTGTTTACATTTTCCCAATAGGTACTTTAATTTTTTAATTTGATTTTGTTATTTAAAGCTTAGTTGCCTTACAAATTGACCTTTTAAAATTTCATTCAGAGATAAAGTCTCTATGTATACCAGGCTGGCCTTGAATTTACCAAGATCTGCTTGCCTTTGCCTCCTGATTGCTGTGATCAAAGGTGTGCATCACCATACCTGGAAGCGGTGTACTTTTAATTTATGGTGGGGATGATGATCCTGTTGAATTTTTCTATATGGATCTCCTACTTAGCCTCAGTTGCCAACTTGACACAGACCAGAGAATTTTCTGATAGTGTCTCCACCAGACTGACATATAGATATGTCTGTGAGATATTTTCTTGATTGCTAATTGGCTTAGGAAGTCCCTAGCCTACTATGGCTGCTAGTATTCTTACTTAGGCAGGGAGTCCTGGTCTGTCGAAGAAACCTAAGTGAGCAGAAGGTAGGGAGCAAGCCAGTAAGCAGCCTTCCTTCAAGTTTTCTGCCTTCAGTTTCTTGCCTTGAGTCTATGCCTTGACTTCAATTAATAATATGTTCTAACCTATAAATGTAAGTTAAAATAAACTCTTTCCTCCCCAACTTGTTTTTGGTCAATGTTTTTTTTTAATCATAGTAACAAAAAACCAAAATACCAATGAATTATCATTTTCAACTGAGAATTTCACCTTGTTCCATTTCTTCATTATGGCCTATGTCACCCATAATTCACATATAGAAATCATTGAAGTTTTGAAGATTTATTTTATCTGTATAAATGTTTTGCCTACAAGTATGTAAAGCATACTACCTGTGTGTAGTGTCCTTGGATGTCTGAAGAACTGAATTTTCTAGAACTAGAGTTAAAGATAGTTGTGAGCCACTCTGTACATGCTGAGAATAGAACCTGGGTTCCCTAGAAAAACAGAAAGTGCTCTTAACAATGGAGTCATCACTGTAGCTTCAGTGGTTAGGTTTTATGTGTCATAAAGATTAGCCTCCATGAGAGTTCCTTTGGAGAAACTCCAGATCTTTCTGACTTTCTACCATTCAAGGACATAATTAGTGAGAAGGCTGTCCTTTGCAGACTTGGACAAGAGTGACCATGATCTGAGTCGGCTGGCACCTTTGGTCTTGGACTTCCACCTACAGAACATGAGAAATACACACCTGTTATTTAAACCACCTTGTCATGGCATTTTGTTCTAATGGCCCAAGAATAATTAGACAAAACAACTTGCCATCTCTGTGATATTAAAATCTTCCATGGATGTGCAAGTCTATTTTTAGTTATCTAGATATGTTACATCAACCATCATTTCTCTTTCTGCACCAATATCAAGCTGTCTCAACACAACTTTCAAAAAAGTCTAAAGAATTATTTGGTTAAGTTTTTTCTTCTGTTTTTGTTTTTTTGAGAACTTTCCTAGATATTAATTACAATTTATTCTGAAATCTGAATTTTGAAGTAATGTTTAAGTAATATCTTAATATTTGATGTCATCCAATGGAGAAAGAAATAAATAATTATAAAATTTTAGAGCTTCTAATGAGTGAATTCTATTTCTTCATTTTTGAGTCATCTTGGTGTCTCTAAGTATATGTATGTATATATATATATATATGTCTCATATTTTGGTAGACTTACTCTTAATTGTTTGTTTCTTACATGTGATTCCAAGTTATATATTTATTTTAAACTCTTATTTCTGATAGTTGCTATAATGTGGTGATTTGAAGGAAAATGGCCCCCAAAGGGACTGGCACTATTAGAAGGTTTGGCTTTGTTGGAGAAAGTGTTTCACTTTGGGGGTGGATTTAGTGGCTCTTTTGCCCTAGCTTCCCTCCGTGTGATTTTTCAGTCACCTTCCTGTTGCCTGTCTGTCAAGATGGGACTCTCAACTCCACCCCATGTCTACCTGCCTGTTGCCATGTTCTCCACCATAACTATAAAGGACCAAACCTTTGACTGTAAATGAGCCCCCTCCATTAAATGTTTCTTTTAGTTGCCAAGGTCATGATATGTTTCACACCAATAAAAAATTCTATGACATAGTTTATAAAATATATTCTTTATAATGATTTTTTCAAGTTTACTAAATTCCTCTTTAAAATTACTTTATCTGTAAGTACTTTTGGATTTTTGTGTTCTTTAATATCATGAGGGGATATGTTTCAAATATAATAAAAACAGTCTGAGATATCAGAGGGATCTACCCACAGTCAGTCTAGAAGGATCAGACAGTGGTAACTCATACCTTTAATCCCAGAACAGGGAATATCAGGCAGTGGTGACCTACTCCAGGATCCCAGGCAGGCAGTGGTGGTGCCATGCGTTAAGAAGAGAGTATTTAAGGTGGGGATAGGAAGATAAAGCAAGCATAAGAAGCCATGGCTCACACTGTTAGTCCCAGCACTTGGGAATCAGAGGCAAGAGAATCTCTGTGAGTTCAAAGCCAGCCTGGTCTTCAAAGCAAGTTCCATGACAGCCAGGACTGTTACACAGAAAACTCTGTCTGGAAAAATCAAAACAAAACAAAAAATAAAGACTGGAGGAGGTGGATCTGTCCTCTGATATCTCAGGCTGTTTTTATTAAATTTGAAACATATCCCCACAATATCACTTGCAAATAAAAACAACTTTGCTTCTTCTACTTGTGCTTTCTTTTGTAAAGTGTGAATGCATGTTTCTGTGTAAGTATCTTCAGAATACAGAACGGGAGTTACAGGTGGTTGTGAGCTACCCAGTGCAGGTGCTTATCCTCTGGAAGAGTAGTGAGCACTCTTAACCTTTTCAGCCATATCTCCAGTCTTGTGCCTTTGTGGTTTGGGACTAGATCTAGCACAATCTTAGAATTTTCCATTGTGTTTTGTTTCTGTATTAATTTACTTTTTATCCCTGTGATTAACACTATGACCAACAGTAATTTTGGGGTGGTGGGAGAAAGGGTTTATTTCACCGTATAGCTTATAGTATCATGATGGGAAGTCAGGGAAGCAACTCAAGCAGGAACTGAAGTAGAAACAGTGGAGGGGTGCTGCTTACTGACTTGCTCCCCATCGGTTGCTTAGCTTGATTTTTTATACAACCCAGGACCATCTTCCCAAGGGCAATATTGACCCCAATGGGCTGGGCCCTTCCACATCAATCATTCATTAAAAACTGTCCTACAGACTTGCCTACATGCAATCTAATGGAGGCATTTTCTCAACAGAGGTTCCCCTTCCCAAGTAACTCTAGCATGTTCAGGTAACCAAGCCCCTTATTAACTTGACATACCAATAAAAAACTATTAAACAACCTTTCGTGTCTTGTTTATTCTCAAAATCTCAATCTCAATATCACAATATAAGACATTTCAACTTTTAAAAGCCCCACAATCTTTAAAGATTCAAATACTCTTAAATTTTAGCTCTGGGCTGGAGATATAGTTCAGTGGTTAAATGCCCTTGAAGAAAACCTGAGTTCAGTTCCCAGCACTTAAATGATGATGTTTTACAACTGTCTGTAATGCACATTCCAGAGGATTTAACATCTTTGGTTCATATACATATACTGAGACAGGCACATATACAGATAATAAAATAAACAAATATTAAATAAAAGCTTAATATTTAAAATATCTAGTCAACTGTGAGCTACTGTAAAATTAAAAAAAAAACCACTATTCTACTATAAGAGGTAAGAACCAGAACAGAGTTAAAAATAAAGTAAAGCAAAACCAAACTCCAATAATGTAATAGCTTAATTGCCTGATGTTTGGGACTCATAATCTTCGAGGTTTCAAAGAACTCATGTAGCTCCACTTCTCCAGCTCTGCCATCTGAAGCATGTAAATCTTGTCTTATAGACTCATTTAGATCCCCTCAACATTTGCTGCTGTCCTTGACTGTTATTTCATGGTCCTGGTATCTCTAATATTATGAGCTCTCCACTCTAACCTTACTAATAGCTTCTCCTGGGCTATCTTTAGGAATTTTAATTCTGCAACATGGTGCAAGCTTCAACTTCTCTCCATGACCCCTTCAGTCCTGGGGTTTCTACTGCAGCTAATGCTTTCCTTTCAACAATGGTCTCTCGTTATACCAAGTCCATCCTGCTTCCCATGATCTATTAATAACAGTACTATGTGGGAGATTTTACACACTAAAATATGCAGCCCTGGCTCCATCTGAACCAGAGTTCTGTATTCTGACCTGATGTAGGATGTCTTTATGGATGCTGTGAATATCATTGGCTAGTAAAGGGACTGTTTTTGCTTATGGAAAGGCATTTTAGAAGCAGGCATGAAATCTGAGTATAAATAAAAGGGGAAGAGGACTAAATCAGGAGAGATGAGATCCATCCACCCAAGAATCAACATGTAAAAGAAACACAGGTAAGCTATGGGCTACATGGCAAAATAGATTAATGAAAATGGATTGAGTTAAGATGCAAGAGCTAGCTAACAATATGCCCGAGCCATAGGCCAAGCAACATATAATTAATGTAAGCCTTTGTGTGATTATTTGGGGCGAAGTGGTAGTGGAGCTTGGAGCAGGTCTGAACCTCGGGGCTAGGCTGGAAAGGCCCGGCCAGAAACTACACTGACCCTGAGGAAACACTTTGAAGATTGCAACTCACTGACATTTATGTCTTCTTTATTTCTTATGCAGTATAGTTGTATTTTGTATAAGAAGAACAGTCACATGAAGTTAATAGCGGTAAAAACAACCTGGTGTAGAAAACCCATCTAGCAGTTGCCTCTGACCTAAGATATTTCAAGCTCCTGCAATGTTGATTTAGTCAAGCAAATGGAAATAAAATCAGAATTTTACCTAGCTTCAGCTCTTATGGCTTATATATTTCTCTTTCTTCTAGCTTTATCTATGCAATAAAAGGCAGATTATTCTTTAAAATAATAAAATATATTAAGATAAAACAAAAACTTAAGACCTTGAAATTGGATAAAACAAACAGAAGCAAAAAAGCCCAAGAGAAAGTACAAGAATAAGAGACCTACACACTTGTTCACTGTGGTGGGATTCAGGTGTCAGCTGATAAGGTCCAAAGACACCTATCCAGGGTCCCGCTCCGTAAGTGGGAGTGGTCAACCCTATTCATAAAAGGCCGCTGGGATCTTGGGGCCCTGTTCTTTCTCTCTCTCTCTCTTTTTTTCCCCTGACAGGGAATCAAACCCAGCCTGTGATGGTGAGAGCACAGAATCTTAACCACTAGACCAAGCCAGCTGCCATTTTGGATTAGAAAATGGGTAAAGAGTAAGTTATATGCCTGGGCCTTTGGCTGATCAGCCTAAAACTATTGTAAGCATCTGTGTGTCTCTGTGGGTCTGTGGGTCAACCTTGAGGCTAGGCCTGAAAGTCAGGGCCAGAAACCTCCTAGTACAGTTCACACACCCAGGAGTTCCATAACAACAATAAACTGGAAGCACACACACATACACACACACACACACACACACACACACACACACACACACACATATAAACACATGCACACATACACACATACACACAGGCACACATACACACAGACACACAAACACACAGGCACACATACACACAGACACACAAACATACATACACACACATATACACACAGATAGACACATCAACACAGACACATACATACACAAGACACATACAGACATATACACAAATATACACACAGACACACACAGATACATACACACAGACACACACAGACACACACACATATAGATACACACATGCACATACACACAATATACACACAAACACACATACACACACACAAAGCTATATATTGAAATAGCCAAATAATGGGAGAGACAGAGCCCCAACAGAACATCTCTTGTCACTAAATGAAGCTTCTGGTACCAAGATTGAGTTACATTTAATTGAATTGTTGGCCAAAAAGGAATATACATACATACATACATACATACATACATACATACATACATACACATATGTGTGTGTGTGCTCTGTGTGAGCTCTTCCTGTATGAGGTTTTCATATTACTCCTAAATGGCCTTTAATTTTAGCTTTCCTTCCCCATATTTCCTCCTTTGTTTTTCTCTCCTCTTCCCCTCCTCACTTGATTCTTCTGTTCCAGCAACCCACACCTACCCATAACAGTTCAATTTACCTTTCCTAATAAGATCTAGCTGTTCCCCCTAATCCATCACTCTATACCTATCCTACCTGGCTCTAAAGATTGTAGCTTGGTTATCATTGACTTAACAGCAATTACCCACATGTAAGCAAGTACATGCCATATTTGTCTTTCTGAGTGGGTATGGGATACCTCACTTAGGATGATTTTTTTTCTAGTTCATCCATTTACCTGTGAATTCCATTATTTTATTCTTTTTAATGGCTGAGTAATACTCCATTGTGTGAAAATACTACATTTTCTTTATCCATTTTTCTGCTAAGGGACATCTAGGTTGCTTCTGATTTCAGGCTATTAGAACAGCAATGAACACTGCTCTCACAAATGAAAACAAGTACCTCTTTCAAACTGAATATAAGAACACATGGAAAAAGATCATCCATGATTAAGTAGGTTTCATCACAGAGTTGCAGATGTTTCAACATATGAAAATGGATAAATGTAATCCATCTTATAAACAAACTTAAGGAAAAAACACATGATCATCTTATTAGATACAGAAAGGGGGTTTAACAAAATCCAACACCTCATTAATCATAAAAATCCTGGAGAAATTAGAGATAAAAGGGACATACCTAAATACAATAAAGAGACTTTATAGCAAGCCCACAGCCAACATCACCTCAAATGGAGAAAAACTTAAAGCAATTCCACTAAAATTAGGAACAAAACAAGGCTGTCTACTCTCTCCACACCTATTCAATATAGTATGTGATGTCTTAGCTACAGTAAAAAGATAACTAAAGGAGATCAAGGGAATAGAAATTGGAAAGGAAGAAGTCAAATTATCTCTATTTGCAGATGTTATGATAGTACACACAAGTGGTCCTAAAAATTACACTGAGAAACTCCTACAGTTGACAAATACTTTCAGAAAAGCACCTGGATACAAAAATCAACTCAAAAATCAACAGCTTTCCTATATAAGAATGAAAAATCCTGAGAAAAGAAATCAGGGAAGCACTATCTTTTGCAATAGCCAAAAATAATATAAAATTTCTTGGGCTAATGCTAGCCAAGCAAGTGAAAGATTTGTATCATAAAAACTTTAAGACATTGAAGAAATAAACTGAAGACACTATCAGAAGATGGAAAGATCTCTTATGCTCATGGACTGGTAGGATTAACGTAGTGAAAATGGTCACTCTGTCAAAATCAATCTACTGATTTAATTCAATCCCTATTAAAATTTCAACACAATTCTTCACAGATCTTGAAAGGATAATCTTCAGATTCTTCTGTAAACAAACAAACAAAATTCAGGGTAACTAAAACAGTTCTGTATAATAAAAGAACTGCTGGAAATTTCACCATCTCTACTTTGAAATTGTAATACAGAGTATGGCAATGAAACCAGAGTGATATTGGAACAAAACAGACATCTTAATTGATGGAATTGAATTGAAGACTAAACATAAAACCATAAATAAGCACACCTATGAACATCTGAGTTTTGATAAGATGCCAAAAATATGTACTGCAAAAGGACAACATCTTCAACAAATGGTGCTGGTCAAACTGAATGGTTGCATGTAGAAGAATCAAATTGGACCCACACTCATCACCTTGCACAAAATTTCACTTCAAGCAGATCAAAGGCCTCAACATGAAACAAGATATACTGAACCTGATAGAAAAGAATTTGGGAAATAGTCTCGAACGTATTGGCACAAGAAAAGACTTTCTGAACAGAACACCATGAACACAGCACAGACACTAAGATCCACAATTAAATGGAACATTATGAAACTGAAAAGCATTTTACAGGACACTGCCATTTGGACTAAGCAGAAGGCTACAAAATGGAAAAATATTTTTACCAACTACACAGCTGATAGAGGACTGATATCCAAAATATATAAAGAACTCAAGAAACTTGATGTTGTGGTTTAAAAAAATTGCTCCTAAAGGGATTAGCAAGGTTAGGGGATGTGTCTTTGTTGCAATAGGTATGGCCTTGTTGAAGAAGTGTGTCACTATGGAGGTGGGCTTTATGGTCTCATATATGCTCAAGATATCACCCAGTATCTCAGACCACTTCTGGTTATCTTCAAATCAAGATGAAGGACTCTCAGCTGCTTCTCCAGAACCATGTCTGCCCGCATGCCACCATATTGCATCATGGTGATAATGGACTAAATATGAAAAATGTAAGCCACCTCAATTAAATGTTTTTCTTTTTAAGAGTTGCCATAGTCAAGGTGTCTCTTCACAACAATAGAAACTCTACATAAGACAGAAGTTGAAATCAGGAATGGAATATTGCTGTGATAAGCCTGATCATGTTTTTGTTTAGAGAAATTTGGATTTTGATACTTGGGGTTGGGAAAGCAATGGAATGCTTTAAGCAGGACTTAATGGGCCATACTAGTAGGAGCATAGAAGACAGTGGTGCAGAATGTGCTTCAAACTGTGTTTGTGTGTGTGTGTGGGAGGGACCTAGTTCAAGAGGTTTCAGTGGAGAAGAATTTTGCCTAGAGATCATTCTTGTGAGTGATATTTTGGTTGCTTTTTGTCTTTGTTTGAAGAATATGCCTGAGGCTAAAGTGAAGAGATTTGAATTAATTCCGTGGCAAAGGAAATCTCCAAACAGCCTAGTATAGATCCTGTTGTGTGCTTACTAGTGTTCATTCACATAAAGATTTATAATCAAAAGAAACAAGCCAAGGAGAAGAAGAATACCAAGAAGTGGAATAGACCAAAGTCCTGTATTCAAAGAGATAAACAAACAAAAAAATGGAATAAAGAGAGTGGTGACATCAGGGCAAGAATCCACCCCCACCCAAGATTCCAGCTTGTGAAAAGGAATTAAGGAAAAGCTTAGACCTTTGTATGTTGGTGCACACATTTAATCCCATCACTTGGAAGGCAGAGGCTAGCAGATCTCTGAGTTTGAACAGTTTGGTCTACAGAGCAAGTTCCAGGACAGTCAAACTTGGGCAGTGAAGGTAACCATCAAAAACAGGAAACTGGTAAAGATGTAATTGAACAAGGGACTATGTTCTAATTTCATTAAGCATCTTTGGTCACATTTTTTGGCTTTAGAGTTAAGGATAGAAGAAAGGAGTCATGGAATTTGCCTCCACTACTAAGGAAAACTACCAAGATTAGCCATGTGTCTTGAATGTCCTTGAATGGAGGACTAGAAAGGCCATTTTGTGGAGATGTGAAGGTAAAACCAGATTGCCTTGGAGACCTCAAGATGTTAGAGATGCCAGAGTCACGGAATAAGTGCTAAGATAAGATGCTAACAGAGAGTGAAAACAGCCTAAGAAAAAGAAGTGTGTTGTAGTCAACAAAGCTGAAATGATTGGAGATCTGAAGAGTGTTTGACATTAGACATGGGAATGCAGAGTTTGGAGTTTGCCCAGCTGGTTTTAGTTCTTGCTTTGGCCCAGTATTTCCTCACTATCTTCTCTTCCCTACATTTTGGAATGGTAATGTATATCCTGTGCCATTATATGTTAAAGTATGTGATCTGCTTTTTGATTTTGATCTTACATGGGATTATTAGCTAAGAGATTGCATGACTCTTATAAGGGACTTTGAAGTTTGAGTTTTAAATAAATTTGAGACTATTATAGACTATGTGGCTTTTCATAATTGGACTGAATACATTTTTTTTGTGTTATGATATGGCTTATAAGCCTTTGGAGGTTAGGGAGTGGAATGTGGTAGTTTTAATGGAAATGACCCCCAAAGGGAGTGGTGTTATTGGAAGATATGGCTTTGTTTGAGTAGGTATAGCCTTGCTGAAGGAAATGTGTCTCTGTAGAGGCAGGCTTTGAGGTCTTATATATGCTCAAGATACAACCCAGTATCCCAGACCACTTCTTGTTGCCTTTGAATCAAGATATAGGAACTTCAGCTACTTCTCCAGAACCATATCTACTTGCATGCTACTATGTTGCACCTTGATGGTAAATGATTAAACCTCTGAAAATGTAAGCTACTTCAGTTAAATGTTTTTCTTTGTAAGAGTGCCATGGTCATGTGTAGTAAAACAGGCCCATAGGGTCAAGGAAATTGGCTCAAATCAGTTGCCAAGGCACACACAGAAAGTACTTCCTTATGAGCCAATCTGGAGTCTGAGAGCCTAGCAACAGGCACTACCCAGAATTCCTAGCCATGTGGAATTTGCATAACAACAGATATCTTGCTCAGCCAATGAGGGATGGCCACGCAATATCACCAGATTATGACACAGCTTGGGTGCTGGGAGGAGGGTATATAAGGCTCTCCTCACTGTTAAACAAGTTAGTGCTTTTCAACTGACTCACAGGATGTGTCATTGACTCCACACCTTCTAGGCCTCCTCTCCCAGGGAACTGTTAGGATCCAGCAATCTCTGAGCTCCTGAACAGGGTCCTGATCAGTCCCCTCTCCTCACTCACTGCACAGTGCCACCAAGAAGGTGTGTTTCCGTGAAAAGGCTCCCTCAGTGTGGTGTTCTTTTGGTCCCTTCAACAGGTGAGCATTGGGACCTCCCATTTCTTTCCTTCTTTTATCTTGTCTGTTGTTCTTTCTTCTTTACAGGTACTTTCATATCCACTGATGGCTTGCTTATCTTTGTCTTTCTTCTCTGATTTCTTCATCTCTTCTTTTCTCCTCTCATTCATTTTCTCCTTTTCCTCTTTCTTGAGAAGAGCTACCTTTTCCACCCTATTTTTTTTAATAGTTAAGTTGCCCTCCTTTACTCAGCAGCGGTTTTTCTTTCTTTTGTGTTGTTGTGGAGGTGGTAAGGACCAGGGGGCTGGGATTGGGCTCAGATCTTGGCGACAAGCTGGCAGATGTACTGCGGAGCCTGGCCTCCCCCTCCTCTATGCTCTCTGCCCCACGGCTTGCCGCCTCCTCCTCCTCGAGGCTCTTAGTACAGCAGCACCAAGGAGACCCGCAGAACCAGTCCACCCTTCCATAACTCAGAAGCGGGTAGACCCAGTTGCAGTGAAGTTGAGGCCAGGGTTAGAATGGCAATGACATCTTGGGAACAGGAGATGGTGACCAGTTGCTAGAGGGGGACAGGCCACAGCCTTGGAGGGGAGAGAGGAGGACTTCCCCATAAACTCTCTAACACACACACACACACACACACACACACACACACACACACACACACAGAGAGAGAGAGAGAGAGAGAGAGAGAGAGAGAGAGAGAGAGACAGACAGACAGACAGACAGACAGAGACACACACACACAGAGAGAGACAGACACAGAGAGAGACAGAGACAGAGACAGAGACAGAGAGACAGAGAGGGCAAGGCTGCCAGTTTCCTAACCTTTGCTCTTACTCTCATGGGCTGCAAGGCTGGGTTGAGTCAGGTCTGGCCATGCTGTGCAGGCTTCTGGAAGTGGAAGCTGTCTGGGGGGTCCAGGGACAGACTGAATAAAATAGTACCGACTACAGCCACCATCCAGGAGGCTCAGAATCAGAGGTCAAGAAACAGGGCACAGAGTCCGCCACATTAGGGCAGGAACAAAGGGCTGTTTAGCTGAGCTGATAACAGACTCCTATTCGCCTGAGCTTTTTCCAAAGTCTAGGCTGTTCTCAATCTTGTTATGCAGTTAGAATAACACTGCACTTCTAATCCTCCTGCCTCCACCTCAGAAGTTCTGTGATTAAAGGCATGGGTTGATCATAGTCTGTGCCCCTATTTTCATTTTCCATGTCTCTCTCTCTGTGTGTATGCACACATGCATATGTACATGAAAGCTTGAGGCTGACTTCAGGAACCACCTTCCATTGCTCCTGAAGCCTGTTCTCTAAGTCAAAGCCAGAACTTACCAATATTGCTAGTCTTGCTATCCAGCTTGCCATGGGGACCTCATCTCTGCCTTCTGAGACTAGAATCACAGGCCACTCAGCATGTCTGTGGGCTTGGGAAAATCTCAGCTCTGGTCCTCATGCTGGTGTAAGAAATGCTTTACAAGGGAATTTGACACATTATAAAAGGATGTGGACATATCCTCAAGGGGTCCTCCTATCTCAGCCTCCTGAATAGGTGAGGCCACAGTAGGCACAGTGTGAATTGGCTCTACAGCAACTGTATGTGTAGCTTGACAGTCCCTGCACAAACTGCTTCCTTCTCCTGACTACAACTATACAGGCTAACAACCATCAACACCAAAGAAATAAGTCAGCTAACCTGCCTTCACATTAGATCAGCAGTCTACATGGCTTTATCTGATATAACTGTTCTTCCTTTGATCATTTCTAGACCATAGGAAAAAGAAATAGTGAAGTGATCATTAAAATTTGGGGTGAGACAACACTATTTTTACATAAGTTTTTTTAACCTAAAAGAGGGATTTATCTCTTTCCTGAGTGTTGTGTGAGGTTTCTGGCCCAGACTTTCTAGCCTAGCCTCATTGCCTGGACCCGCAGTCCCATAGAGACACAGAGACACATTAATTTTATGCTGACTGACCTGGAGTCAAGGCATATAATTGCTAGCTCTTTCTCTTATTTTAACCCATAATTCTTATCCTGTTCAGCCATGTAGCTCAGTTATCTTTTCTTAGAGCAGAATAGTTTTCCTTTGCATGTTTCCTTGTCTGGTGTCTCTGAGGCATCTCTGTGGCATTCCTGTTCTGTTCTTCTTGTTCCCAGAGTTTTCTCAGTGTGGTAACTCCACACACACACTTCCTGTCTGCTTTCAGCCAATCAGCATTTTTTTTAAACTAGTAGGCGAGACAATTATTTACAATGTAACATAATCCCCCCCCACATATCCCCGTTTCTCTTTTTAAAACAAGAACCACCCCTAATCTAATATCTTTTTCCCCTGTTATCTATAACAACTTATAAACAACACTGTAAACAAATACAAACATCCATAATCCAGTTTTGGGGAAGGTGGGCGTTGTTCTCTAGGCTACTTCCTGCTGAATTGGGGCATTGGCAATCCCATAGGGACCCAAAGAAAAAACTAGAATTACGAACACTTCTTTAGTAGAGTAGTCCAAAATGCTGTGTCATCTCAGCCATTCTTCCTTAAGTTGTTTTGGATACAGCTCAGAGGAACTGCAACAGAGGTGCTCTGAAATTCTGAATCATCTGGGCCATCTGTTTCCATTGGAGACTTCTCAGGAGGTCTTCCTCTATCATACTTTATTTTCTTTAACCAGTAATAAATCCATAGCCTTTCATTTTCTGTGGAAATAAAAAGAAAACCTCTTCACCAAAGTAGTATATCTTTTAATTTCAATTTTAAAGTCAACTCGTTTACAAAGTATATAGGTTGAATTAATTCAACAGCATTTATAATCAAATGTCTTTTAGCAGCTTTTGCTACTTCATTTTCAGTCAAAAAACTCAAAGACAGGACAACAGCATGCTGTATTCAGACATTCTTTGTATTTTCCATCTTTACATGGCTTATTACTATTTCTTTTTATAGGACTTTATCATTTGCCTTTCTCTCTCAAGCCTTCATATATTCTTTTTTTTTTTTTAACACACTCTAAACCATTTAGAGATAATTTTTTAAATCTATCTTTACTGTATATTTCTATTTCTCTTTCTTTTCTTTTTTTTTGTTTCTGACCACACCTTTGCTTGGTTTGGATATCTGACTCTACCCAGCTCCCTCTATTTCTTTTTGTTTCTGACCACGCCTTTAATCTGCCAAGGTGTGGCTAAGGATTAAAGGCTTCACTAGGGAGGCTGACTGGCTCCACCCAGCTCCCATTCTAGCTTCATAGGATTTATCTTTTTAGCATAGGTACCAGTAGAACCCATAATTACCACTCTGGGGGAATTTTTAGGGTCCATATAACCACCAAGCACTGCTGTCTGCTGCTCATTAACTCTATTTAAGTATTTGATAGCAGGGCCTCCTAAAAGACTCAACAAATGTTTTGCCTCTAAGGCTGAATCAGGAAGCTTCTCTTAAAAAGGCCAAGCCTCTGCTTGCCTCCAGCAAACAGAGTTGATCCAAGAAAACATCATCACTAAGAAGCCATCTTTGACTCTGTTCCCTTTTTGTCCTTATTATCAGAAACCTTAAATCTACCATATACAGCTCTTTGATTACATCTAGGCTCCTGTGAAAATTCAGGAACCAGCCTTTTTTCAGCTCAGGCTGTGCTTTGAAAGCCTGTCATTTTGAAATTCAAATCCACATGCCACTCCAGGGCATCTCTGAACCAAGGCTCACATGAGAGACACAACTTGGAAGCTGTTTTTTGCCTCCAATTCTGTGCTCTAGAACACATTTTAATCTTTCTCCAGCTTTATGTGGGTTTATGTTACTCACATTGGGCTGCCATTTGTTGTATTAGGTTTCTGGCCCAGACTTTCCAACTTAGCCTGCAGTCCTGGCAGTCCCGCAGTCCTACAGAGACACAGAGTCATATTAATTTTATGCTGATTGACATGGGGCCCAGACATATAACTGCTAGCTCTTGCTCTTAATCTAACCCATAATTCTTATCCTCTTAAGCCATGCAGCTCAGTATCTTTTCTCAGCGCAGCATAGTTGTCCTCTGCATCTGTTTCCTTGTCTGGTGTCTCTGAGGTATCTCTGTGGCATTTCTGCTCTGTTCTTCCTGTTCCTAGACTTTTCCCAGTCTGGTAGCTCCACACAGACTTCCTGTCTGGCATCAGCCATCAATGTTCTTATTAAACTGTTGGAGGGGGGCAATTATTTACAATGTAACATAATCCCCCTGTACCTGAGGACTCTTGTTCAAGTGTTAATTTAGTGCAAACATCAAGTGATAGATTTATCCTATTATAGGCAGAAGGTATTGGTCAAACCTTAGTTTTATGTACTGGGTGAGTAACTTAGAGCACCTAACCTAAGGGAAAATATAAAGGTGGTAGAATTTGCCTGTTGATAGACCATTTCAGGCTACTATTTTTTAAAATAAAATTCACCAATGTTTTTGCTACTGTTTAGCTCATAAAGTTTATACTATTTTGTATCCTTTATGTCTTCAAATACTCTAGAAAGGAGTTCTATCTGAAAGGACTTTAAGGAATTGGTTAAACTTCTGTTTTTGTCTCAATTTAATAGATGTAATAAACTGGTTGTAGCCATTGGATTTTCATGAAGTTCATTAGTTTCATAGTAACTGTCCTGTAGCCGGGCAAGTGGAAAATTAACTAAACTTTTATATACAGGGCTACATTGTTCTCAATCTTAAACATAAGCATGTAATTATATTGTATATATTTGGGTTTTAATTATACATATCACCTATGTGCCAGATACAAAGTATTCATTCGCCTCAGCAGCTCAGCAGTGATAGCTCTTCCAGCACCAGTTCCCATTTGTGCCAGTGGCGTTCATTCTTACTGCCTGCTTACCCATGGGAGAGGGAGTGCTTATATGTTTTCCTCAGAGTGCCACTAAGCCAATATGGGCCACAGCAAGAGATGTGTGTCCAGCCACAGATCAGCATGTTTTCACCAAGAAGGAAATAACCCAGGATGGGTAATGTATATACTCCCCATTCTAGCTCTCATTGCCCCTCTATAAAGCTGAGGACTTGTGGACTCTCACTTTTCCTCATTTTGTGTGCTGCCTTTTGGGGTGAGGAACATTAGTATAGCAGTCTGGGACCTAGCTAAATATATTAAGTGATTATGGTCAGCTGAATTCCTATATTATTCATTACATCCAACACACAAAATTTTCCAGCTAAATCAGACACGGGCAGAGATTATAGACTTTGACTATTTTTGGAAAATGTTTGACATAATATAAAAATTCCTCCTGGATTTTCACTTATGTTTTGATTGGCAGGATGGTGCTTTTAATATTTCTCCTTTTTAAGAGTCTTCTACAGCACATCTGGCAACAATGGACAGCCACTAAGGTGACTCAAAAGGAGTTAAATGACTCTTAGATATCCAGCTCATAGCCCTTAATAGGGGGTTATACATGCCTAGTTCTCTGAAATTTAAAAGGCTACTGCCTAATGCTCTCGACCTGAGCAGCTCTCCAGTAATGGTTGTTCTTTGGGGGCTGGTAGTCAATGGTGGATAAGAGCTTGTTGGGAAAGCCACCTGAGACAGGCACAGTTCAGTTGCTGAGCCCTCCTGAGGCAGGGTCAATATGCCCAGGGCAAAGAACTCTGGCTACCACTGCGTAACCATGTAATAAAATAAAAAAGGATGTATATGTAGTAGGACATGCCCATAGGGTCAAGCAAATTGACTCAAACCAGTTGCCAAGGAGACACATAAAGTACTTCCTTATGAGCCTATCTAGAGTGCCTGAGGGCCGAGCAACACTCACTGCCCAGAGTTCTTGATCATGTGAAGTCTGCCTAGTAACAGATGCTGTCAGATCTATTAATCATGCCTAGCCAATGAGGAATGGCCATGCAATATCAGCAGATTGTGACACAGCTTGGGTGCTTGGAAGAGGGTATATAAAGTCCACTACATTGTTGAATAAATAAGTTAGTCCTTTTCTTTTTCATATTATTTAAAATTGTTTTTTCCCATGTATCCCCCTGCTTGCCCTCCTTTTCTTTCTTCCAATTTCTCCCAGTCCTCCTTCAGCCTCCCCCACCCCATTTCTTCATCCTCTCCCCAAGAAGTGCAAGAAGTACTAAAATGTGTCAATTCAGCCTGGTGGATTGACTTCCAGGCAGGTCCAATTACCTCATCCCAATATCAAGAATGGGTTAGGTGTTCCTCTGCAGGGAATGGGCTCCACTGTGTTAGCCCATGCATAGGAACACAGTCTAATCCCATCCTGAAGGGTCCACATACTGCCTATGCCAATTGACAGTCATCTACCCTTGGAAGGCTTACATCCTTCTACTGATAGTTTGCCAGTGGCTGTTGATTCAGTGAGCTCCCCAGAGCTCCAGCAAGACATCACTGTGGAACTTTTCCTGATAATCCCTATCCCCTTGCTCATACAGCTTTCCTCCCATGCTCTCCAGCTGGACTGGGAGCTCAGCCCAGTGCTCAGCCTCCATTCATTGTTGGATGTAGGTTTTGTGATGATGCTTGGCTATTCATTTGAATATAGGGAAAGTCCTGTTTAGGCACCCCTCTACTATTAGTTGGTTACCTATCCAGGGACATCCTGTGAGTTCTTGGGGGTTTTCCTAGAACATGGCCTCTTTTGAACACCATATTGGCTTCCTCTATCAAGATATCAAACCTCTTTTTTTCTCCCTCTTCTCAACTCTCTCTCATGTTTTGTTCTTACCTTTTCTTGGTTGTCACCCATTATGATCCCAATGTACTAAGGAGATCTTCTCTATTTTCTCTTTCTAGGGGAATCCCTGGATGTTTCTCTTAAGTTCCTTCTGGTCACAAGATGTTTAGGGGTTGAGGTTTGCAGCTTGGGTATTCTTTGCTTTTTGTCTAAAATTCACTTATGAGTGAATACATCCCATGCTTATCATTCTGGGCTTCTGATACCTCACTCAGGAGGATATTTTCCAAATCTATTTGCCTGAAAATTTTAGAATTTTTTTTTTTTTTTTTTTTTTACTGCTGAGTAGTACTACATTGTGTAGCTGTACCACAGTTTGTTGTTAATCCATTCTTCAGTTGTGGGGTTCTAGGTTGTTTCCAGGTTCTTGCTATTATGAATAATGCTTCTATGAACACAGTTGAGCTAATGCCTTTGGGGTACAAATGTGCATCCTTTGGGTATGTGCCCAATAGTGGTATTGCTGGATCCTTAGAGAGATTGATTCTCAGTTTTCTGAGGAATAGCCATACTGTATTCCAGAGTGGCTGTAAAAGTTTACACTCCCACTAGCAATGGAGGAGTGTTCCCCTTGGTCCATATGTTCTCCAGCATAGGCTGTCATCTGTATTTTTGATCTTATCCATTATGAGAGGTGTAAGGTGGTATCTCAAAGTTGTTTTAATTGGTATTTCACTGATGGCTAAAGATGTTGAGCAATTTTTTATGTGCCTTTCTGCCATTTGTAATTCTTCTGTTGAGAATTCCCTTTTTAGCTCTGAACCCTATTTTTTAATTGGGTTGTTTAGGTTTTGGGGCTCTAGTGTCTTGAGTTCTCTATACATTTTATAGATCAGTCCTATGTTCAATGTAGGGTTGGTGAAGATCCTTTTCCCATTCTGTAGGCTGTTGTTTTTTCTTATTGATCATGTCCTTTGCCTTACAGAAACTTCTCAGTTTCATGAGGTCCCATTTATTAATTGTTGTTCTTAGTGTCTGTGCTACTGGTGTTATATTGAGGAAGTGGTCACTTGTGCCAATGAGTTGTAGGATATTTCCCACTTTCTTTTCTATCAAGACCAGAGTATCTGGGTTTATGTTGAGGTCTTTGATCCACTTGGATTTGAGTTTTGTGAAGGTGATAGGTTTGGATCTATTTCCATTCTTCTACATACTACCATCAAGTTATGCCAACACCATTTGTTGAAGAACCTATTATCTTTTTACATTGTATATTTTTGTCCTCTTTATTACAAATCAGGTGTTCATACGTATGTGGATTATGGTTTGGGTCTTTGATTTGATTCCATGATCCACAAGTTTGTTTTTATGACAGTAACAGCTTGTTTTTATTACTGTATCTCTATAGTATAGCTAATGTCAGGAATGGTGATGACTCTTGAAGTTCTTTTATTGAATAGGATTGTTTTGGCAATGCTGTTTCCTGTTATTCCATATAAAGCTGAGTATTGTTCTTTCAAGGTCTGTAAAAACTTGTGTTGGCATTTTGATGGGGATTGCATTGAATCTGTAGATTGCTTTTAGTAAGATTGCTGCCTAGAGCCAAGGCCTGTGTTGGCTAACAGCCACTTTCACCTTTCACCTAGTTTATATGTTTCTGTTTTGTCATCAGCAGAACTTTCACAGAGACTATGTGACACATCTCAGTTTTCCAGGAGTGGCTAAGTGCAGCCGTATCTTCCTGTCAATTAAGAACACCTGCAGGCAGTTGTGGTTAAGGTCCCATGACAACCTCCCTGGGACAGAACATTCCCAAGTTAAGGTTGCCTAGTAACACCTCTTCCCCATTCTTCCCTGCCCTGCCAACTTTTCACCTTAACCACAATATAAACCTCCTCAAGAGCTTGACCAGAATACTATCTTGCTGTTCATTTCTTGTGTCTCTTTCCTTCTCATTCCTCTCCCCCAGGCTCCATGCTCCTGTTGATGACCCCACTGGCCGGGGAAGATTGCCATGTTTACTATGTTGATCCTACCTATCCAGGAGCATTGGAGACCTCGCCATTTGCTGATATTCTCTTCAATTTCTTTCTTCAATGATTTAAAGTTTTGTCAAACAGGTTAGATTTATGCCAAGATATTTAATGCTATTTGCAGCTATTTTAAAGGTTGTTGTTTTCCTTAATTATTTTTCAGCCCTTTTATCGTTAGTGTGTAGGAGGACTGTTGATTCTTTTGAGTTAATCTTGTACCATGCTACATTGTTGAAGGTGATTATTAGCTGTAGGAGTTCCCTGGTAGAATTTTGGGGGTCATGCATGTATATGATTATATCATTTACAAATATAGTTTGACTTCTTCCTTTCCAATTAATATCTCCTTAATCTCCTCCTGTTTTCTTATTACTTTAGCTAAAACTTTGAGAACTATATTAAAGAGATAATGGAGAAAGGACAGCCTACTCTTGTTCCTGATTTTATTGGGATTGCTTTGAGTTTTTCTCCATTTAGTTTGATGCTGGCTGTTGGCTTGATGTACAGCACCTTTATTATCTTTAGATGTTTTCCCTGTGTTCCTGATCTCTCTAGAACTTTTGTCATGAAGGAGTGTTGGATTTTTTCATCTTTTCCATCATCCTTTTCAGTATCTAAGGAGAGGATCATGTGGGTTATTTTCATTGTGTTTATATGATGGAAGAAATTGACAGTTTTTCATATGTTGAACCATTCCTGCATCCATGGAATAAAGTCTACTTGATCATGGTGGGTAATTTTTTTGATAAGTTGTTGGATTCGGTTTGCCAGAATTTTATTGAGTATTTTTGCATCAATGTTCAGGAGGGAGATAGGTCTGTAATTCTTTTTATTTTTTGCATCTTTGTGTGGCTTGGGTATTAGGGTGACTATAGCTCCATAAAAAGAGTTCATCAATGTTCTTTCAGTTTCTATTGTATGGAACATTTTGAGAAATATTGCTACTATTTTTTAGACTGTCTGGTGGAATTCTGCAATGAAACCATATGGTCCTGGTCTTCTTTTACTTGGGATAATAGCATCAATTTCCTTTGGGGTTATATGTCTGTTTATGTCTTTAATCTGATCTTGATTTAATTTTGGTAAGTGGTACCTGTCCAGAAAGCTGTCAATTTCTTTTAAGTTTTCCATTTTAGTAGAGTATAGATTTCCAAAGTATGACATGATATTTCTCTGGATTTCCTGGGTGTCTGATATGATGTCTCCCATTTTCATGTCTAATTCTGTTAATTTGGATATTCTTTCTTTGCCTTTTAGTGGATAAGAGTTTATCTATCTTGCGGACGTTCTCAATCTTTTATTGATTCTTTGTATTGTTTTGTTTCAATTTTATTGATTTCAGCCCTGAGTTGCTTTTCTGCCTTCTACACCTTCTAGGTGGGTTTGCTTCTAATTGTTCTAAAGCTTTCAGCTATGCTGTTAGGGCTCTTGTGTGAGATTTCTCTAGGTTTTTTTTTAATAGAGGTATCTAGTGGTATGAATTTTCCTCTTAACACTGCTTTCATTGTATCCCATAAGTTTGGGTATGTTGTGGGTCATTTTTTGTTAAATTCTAGGAAGTCTTTGATTTCTTTCTTAACTTCTTCCTTTACCCAGAAATGGTTTAATAGAGATAGGTTCAGTTTATATGAATTTGTAGGCTTTCTGTGATTTTTGTCATTGTTGAACTCTAACTTTAGACCATAGTGGTCTGATAAAAAATACAAGAAGTTATTCCCATTTTTTGGTATCTATTCATATTTGCTTTATGATTATATGGTTAATTTTAGAGAAAGCTACATGTGGTGTTGAGAAAAAGGTATATTCGTTTGTGTTTGGGTGGAAGATTCCTTATATATCTATTAAGTCCATTTGGATCATAACATCTGTTAGATCACTTATTTCTCTGTTGAGTTTCTGTCTGGTTGACCTATCCAACGGTGAAAGTTGGGTATTGAGGTCTCCTACTATTAGTGTGTGGTGTTTGATATGAGTTTTAAGCTTTATTAGTGTTTCCTTTTCATATGTAGGTGCCCTTGTGTTTGGGGCATAAATAAATATTCAGGATTGAAACTTCATCTTGGTAGATTTTTTTCCTGAGATGAATAAGTGATATCCTTTCTGGTTTCTTTTGATAGATTTTAGTTTGAAGTCTATTTTGTTAGATATTAGGATGGCCACACCAGATTGTTTCTTAGGACAATTTGACTGGAAAGTCTTTTCCCAACCCTTTGCTCTGAGCCTGTGTCTGTCTTTGAAGTTGAGGTGTGTCTCTTGTAAAAAGCAGAAGAATGGTTTCTGTTTTTGTATCTATCATGTTATGGTGTGTCTTTTTATAGGTGAATTGTGTATATTGATATTAAAAGATGCTAATGACCAATGATTGTTATTTCCTGTTATTTTTGGTGGTAGCTGTAGTATGAGGTTTCTGTACCTGACTTTCCGGCCTAGCCATAAGGTTTAGGCCCATAGACTTGCAGACCTACAGACCGGCAGTCCTGCAGTCCCACAGAGACACACAGATGCTTTCATTAATTTGAGGCTGATTGACCTAGGCTCAGGCATATCACTTGCTAGCTCTCTACCCTTCATCTAACACATGCCTCTCATCTTGTTCAGCCATGTGGCTTGGTACCTTTCTTTAGAGCAGCATGGTTGTCCTCTGCTTCCTGTGGCTTCTCTCTGGCATTCTGCCTGACATTCTGTTCTCAGAGATTTTCTTAGTCTGGTAGCCTCACCCTCACTTCCTGCCTGCCTTTGGCCAATCAGCACTTTTTATTAAACCAGTGGGTGGGACAACTATTTACCATGAAACAACACAATACCCCTACATATCCCTTTTTCTCTTTAAAACAAAAAGAACTCCAAATCTAATATTTTCCCCCCTTATGTATAACAACTTACAAACAACACTGTAAATAAACACGAACAGCCATAATCCATGTTTTGGGAATGTGAGCGTTGTTCTCTAGGCTACTTCCTGCTGAATGGGGATGCTGACAATCTCATGGGAATCCAAAGAAAAATTTAGGATTATGCACAAGTCTTTAGTGGAGTAGTCTGTGAGGCTGGGTCATCTCAGCCAGTCTCCTTGAAATTGTTCTGTATACAGAGCTCTGGAAACTTCAACAGAGGTGTTCTGAAATGCTGAATCATCTTGGTCATCCATTTCCATTGGAGATTTTTCAGGGGGCCTTCCTCTATCAAACTTTATGTTCTTTATCCAGAAATAAATCCAGAGTCTTTCATTTTCTGTGAAAATAAAAGGAAAACCCCTTCTCCAAAGTAGTGTATCTTTGCATTTTAATTTTAAAGTAAACTCATTTACAAAATATATAGGTTGATTTAATCCAACAGCATTTATAATCAACTGTCTTTTAGCAGCTTTTACTAAGTCATTTTTAGTCAAGAAGCTTAAAGATAAGACAATAATATACAGTATCCAGACATTCTTTGTATTTTCCATCTTTACATGGCTTATTATTTATGTATTTATTTTTAAGGGCTTTCTTTACCCTTTCTTTTCTTCCTCTAAGCCTATGTATCTATATTTTCAACACATTCTAAACCACTTAGACTTTTTCAAAAAAACTGTCTTTACTGTATATTTATTTCTTAACTTTTTCTGTCTCTGACCACACCTTTGCTTGCCTAAGGTGATTGACTCCACCAAGATTCTTCTAATTCTTTCTGTTTCTGACCACACCTTTAATCAGCCACTGTTTCTGACCACACCTTTGCTTGGCTATGATGATTAACTCCACCCAGATTCTTCTATTTCTTTCAGTTTCTGAACACACCTTTAATCTGCTAGGATTCAAGGTTTGTAGGATGGGTGGTTGGCTCCACCCAGCTCTTAGTTTAACTTCATAGAATTTAGCTTTTTAACCAAGGTACTCTGGGGAATTTTAGGGTCCATATAATTTAAGTATTTGGCAGCAGGGCCCCTTAAAAAACTCACAAGTATTTTGCCTCTAAGGCTGAATCAGAAAGCTTCTCTTCAAAAAGCCAAGCCTTACTTTGCCTCCGGCAAACAGAGGTGATTCAAGAAACACAGCCACTTAGAAAGCCATCTTTGATTCTGTTCCCTTTTTGTCCTTAAGAACAGAAACCTTAACTACATCATTTGTAATTTTTTGCTTATATTGAGAGTCCTGTGAGACTTCAGGAACCAGCCATTTTATATCTTAAGCTGCACTCCAGTGTAGCTCAAGCCCACGTGCTTTACCAGGGTGTCTCTGTACCACGGCTCACATGGGAGACACAATTCAGAGGCTGCTTTGGGCTCTAGACCATTTTTTAAGCTTTCTGTGGCTTTCTGTGGGTATATTTTCCTGGCATTCTGTTCTCAGAGATTTTCTTAGTCTGGTAGCCCCACCCTCACTTCCTGCCTGCTGCCTTTGGCCAATCAGCGCTTTTTATTAAACCAGTGGGTGGGACAATTATTTACAATGAAACAACACAATACCCCTACAGGAGGCTTGTGTGTATTTCCCTTCTTTAGGTTTTTCTTCTGTGGGATTATCGATTGCTTATTGTTTCATGGGTGTATCTGGCTTCCTTAGGTTGGAGTTTTCTCCTCTAATGCTTTCTGTAGGGCCAGATTTGTGGATAGATGCTGTTTAAATCTGGTTTTGTCATAAAATATCTTGTTTACTCCATCTATGGTGATTGATAGTTTTGTTGGATATAGTACTCTGGGTTGGCAGCCATGCTCTATTAGTGTCTGTATAACATCTGACCAGGAGCTTTTGTTTTTTATTGAATAACCTGGTGTTATTCTTATGGGTCTGCCTTTATAGGTAATTTTTCCTTTTTTTTGCTGCTCTTAATATTTTTTTTTGTTCTGCAGATTTAGTGGTTTGATTATTATGTGACGAGCAGATTTTTTTTGGAAGGGTATTGACTATTTGGTGTATTGTAAGCTTCTTGAATCTTTATAGGAATTTTCTTCTTTAGGTTGGGAAAATTTTTTCCTTATTTTATTATTTTTTATATAAAAATGTCTTTTTAAATCCATGTATCCCCCTGTTCCCCCTCCCTTCCCTCCTCCCAAACCTTCCCAGTTTGCCTTCAGCTTCCCCCCATCCCCACATATCCTTCCCCAAAAGGTCAAGAAAGTTTTCTTCAATGATTTTGTTGAATATATTTTCTGTGCCTTGAGCTAGTATTCTTCTCCTTCATCTATTCTGATTATTTTCAGGTTTGGTCTTTTCCTGATACCCCAAATTTGCCTGGACATTTTGTGTTATGACTTTTTTTGGTTTCAATGTTTTCTTTAACTGACATATCTAATTCTACTATTGAATCTTCCACTCCAGAGATTTTCTCTTCCATCTCTTGCATTTTGTTGGTTATGTTTGCATCTGTGGTTCTGGTTTATTTCTTCATGTTTTCTATTTCCAGCTTTGCCTCAGTTTGTGCCTTTTTTATTGCTTCTATTTCAAATTTTAATTCCTGGAATGCTGCTTTCACCTGTTTGTTTTCTTTTTCTTGGTTTTATTTATTTTCTTTCAGGGATTTGTTCATCTCTTCCAATTTTTGTTTGTCTTTCTTCTATTTATTTATGGGAATATTTTTTATCCTCTTTTAAGGCTTTTATTAACTTCATAAAGTTGTTTTTAAAGGTCATTTGCTTCTGTTTCCTCTTCATTGCCGTTGTGTTGACTTCACACCTTCTCGCTCCTTCCCAAAGGGAGCTGTTTGGACCCAGCAACAGTCATGGTGTCTTTTCATAGCAATAGGATACCTAAGATATTAAATGTCAAGAAAAGAAATAACCCAATTTTAAATGCAGTACAGTTCTAAATAGAATTCTCAAAGGCGGAAATTCAAGTGGTTGAGAAACACGTAAAGAAATTGTAAGGGAAAGAACAGCCAAAGAAACCCACCCAGAGCCAGTGAAAGAAACATTTTATCCCTGAACCCAGTGCTGAGGGTCATGGGACTATACAGCAGATGACAGTATCTTACATGTTGACCTACCACATGAATGACTCTGTGTTGAGGAACCCTGCTAGGCAAAGTCCATGGAGGAAGCCATTATATGGCATTCATGATATGGCCCCATTAGGCAGAGTCTATGGGAATGTCTATTTACTGGCCCCACTAGGCAAAGACCATGGGACGACCCACTGTAGATACCTGTTGTTTTCTGTCTGTAACTTTCTCATGTGTAACCACCTTACCTTCCTAAAAGAGCAGCTATGTGATTCTTTCCATAGCCCCTTGGTGGTGTGCTTTACACTTTTGAGACACTATTTGTAAGAAGGATGACATTTTCTTATTCCAATTAATTTTGTTGAATAAAGTATATTTTCAAGTACTAGGTAGGCCTTTAGCTAAGATCTCAACAAATTCAAATTAAGGCTAGTTGTCCTGGTGAGAAAGTGCTCAAGGACAAGTTTCCAGGAGTTTAGCAAGGTCAGGCATATAAAACTTCAATGCTGGTTTTTCCCTGGCACAAAGGCTTAATAGATAACATTTGTAAACATAACAATACCCTTTTCCTGAGTGACTCAGAAGCATCCTTTCCACTATTCTGGGCAGAGTGAGAACCGGGTCTCTCAGTCTGCATTAGCCCGGAACCAAAGAAATGTGTCCTGACTCTGAAATCAGCACCAAAGCCCAAAAGAGCCAGAGAAAGAAACATTTTGGCCCTGAAACCAAAACCAAATCAGGGTTAAAAAAATTGACCAATCTCTACCCTGGAAGTCTCCTCCCTGAAAAGCTCTATATAAACCCTGCTCCTGCTACCCTTTCCCCGTTGCCCTCTCCCACCCTAGGCTGCGGCAGCCACACTCCCCTGGACTCTTCCCTCCCAATAAATCTCTTGAATGGGGTTTGGGTGGATGGTCTTTTTTTTCTGGAGCAGTCAGGAAGCCTGGACAGAGAACAGCCGAGGGGAGCGAAGCTGTAACACTCTCATGAGCTAGGAAACCTTCCCTAGCAGAGCAGAGTTATTACACTCCAATGGCGGCCACTGGTTCAAACAAGCTGTGGTGGGGCAGATGGAAGGTGGCCCCAGATCAGGATCTCCCAGCTTATGTGCACATAAGCCCAGAAGAGAGCCTAGCCAAGTCACAGCACCAAAATGTTAGTTTTGCAAGTGAGAGGTAGATGTACACACTACCAGATGCCACCTGGGAGTTTATTCAGGGGAGTTGCCAAGAGACAAAGAGAAAGGGGAGAAAGGGGGGAGAGGAGAGAGAAGGAGAACTTTCGCATGGTGGCTCCTTTTAGGAGAGCAGGTGGGCACAGATTTACATAGCCATACCTAGGGGCGTGCCCTCTGTATGCAGTGTGTTCTGATGGGCGCCATGTTGGGTTTACCATGTGGGGGCTACTATGTGCCAGGAATCATTACATTTATGAGTCAAAGAAAATGCTAAAGTCAAAAAAGCAGTAACACAAAATGTTCAGGAAATCTGTGGCATTATGTAAAGACCAAACCTAAGAATAATAGAAATAGAAGAATATCAGCTCAACATCACAGAAAGTATACTTAACAAAACCATAGACAAAAGCTTTCCCAATCAAAAAAGGAAATGCCTATGAAGATACAAGAAGCTTACAGAATACAAAATTGATTAGCACCCCTAAAAGTTTACTTCCTACATAATAATTGAACCACTAAACATACAGGATAAAGAAAAATATTTAGAGTTGCAAAATAAAAAGGCCAAATAACTTCTAAATGCAGACCCTTAAGAATAAAATTAACTTCACAATAAAGATTATAAAGGGTAGAGATTGTGGATAGACATTGTACAGACACTAAGAGGCTGTGAATGCCAGCCTAGCTCAGACTACCACACCCAGCAAAACTGGCAATCACTATAGATAAAGTAAACAAGATATTCCATGACAAAACCAGATTTAAACAATACCTATCCAGAAATCCAGCCCTACAAAAAGCACTAATAGGAAAAGTCTAACCTAAGGAAGTTAAATGCACCCACAAAAACATACATTCCTTCTCTGGAAGAAACAACCATGCTTAAGTAAACTTCAGGTTTCCTTAGTGCTTATCTATGAATACAAAGACCTCCATGCCACCTACAGAATACCAAGCTTTTATGGGAGGCTGTGAGCCCTTTAAGATGTGTGACTTGCTTGGGAAAGCAGGTCAGTAAGAGCCATTCTTTGAAGATTGTACTGTTAGGCTCAGATCAAGATGACCCCCAAAAGAACACCATGGAGACAGAATCCCATATGTAAAAGCAAAGAGCCTTTATTAAAGCTTAAGCTTAGTCTCTCTGTTTGATTATACAGCAGTTAGAGCTGAGAGCCCCAAGCCTGGGCAGGGTAGAGTTTTAATTATAGTAGAGGTTGGGGTGAAGGGATTTTCAGGGTCCAGGACCCTCTAGGGGTATCTTAGTGAGATGGAAGGGAATAGTTGTGTGCTGGGCTCAAGGAATACCTAAGGATTGGAATGTTTTGAATATCAGATACTTCCCCTTAGGTGCTGGACCCTACCTGGGTGGCGTCTGTTATGGGCTTTTCATGGAACTACCAGGTGCTGCAAGTAAGAGACTCAGGTCTACTGTCTGTCTTGTTTTTTAAATTAAGCCTGTCACAGAAGTTGTATAGCCAAGATGTTTTGGGCCCCACATTTCTGTGTGGTTAAGCTGTTCTGGACTCCACAGTACCATGGCCTCTGGTCCTGGCTTATTTTTGCTTTCTGGTCCATTGGCATGTGAGTAAACTCTGTCATGTACCTCAAGGGCAAGTATTGCACAGCTATGCTATATTTTCTCTGCTAGTGAAAGACCCCCAAGGGTACGGGACCCCTGGAACGGATCTTCCCTCAGGAGGAGACCCTGGGACCCAAAGACCAAGCCGAATCCACGATTCAGATGCAATCAGCACGAGGTTTGTTGAGTGAACACAGGGACCTGTGGGCTAAGTCACTAGAGAGGACTTGAGCACCCAGGCCTTTGTTCAGGGCCTTTTTATAGGGTAAGGGGAGCAAAAGCGCGTGCACAGAAGCTGATGCATGGTTACAGGGTTTTGATTGGTTGATTCAAATGAGACCACCTTCAAAGGACAGTTGGAGTCCAGGTAGCTGCTATGTATCTTGGCCCGAGGCCGGGGCCAAACCATAAGCCAGACCACCAGTTGTTTTTCTCAGATTATTTTGTCTTGTAGGCTGTTTTCCTGGAATTGCTGGTCTCGGTTGAGGCCACCCTATATGTTGGTTATCTCAAGGCCTTAGCTTGTTTTTCTTGGTTTTTGGGCTGGGGCCTAACCGAAACTATTTTTATTGCTATCCTGTATTTTTATGGTTTTTAATGCAAGCCTTGCAAAATGGCGTTACTGCTGCTTTTAGCATTGAGGCTTTTATTAGTTGGAACTAGTCATATACTGACAGTGTGTCCTTGCTTGAGGAATGTTAAGTGTTCTTGGACCGGGCATCTGGTGCTATTTCTAACTACAGTCTTTTCTCTGATCTGCTAACATGTCTTAGGCAAGTTTCTTTGCAGCTTGCTGTTGCTAGCACTACTTCTTGGGTAGAACAAGAGGGGGTTGCTTAAGAGGAGGGGAGGGAAAAGGCAGAGGGTCTTACACTAGAACCATCTGAAACCATCAACCAACATATATCTTCACTCCTATAAGCTGTTGAAGGTATTATAGTTACGTTCTGAAAAATACTAATAAATTTACCATTATAGTTTTCCCATAATATGCAATAATAACCACACTTTTAAACTCAGAAATTTTGTTTGGAAAGTTGTGTGCAGGAGAGATAAAACTGTTTTCAAAGAAAAACAGTATACGACCTAACAAGAAAGAAACACATTGAATCATGCATGATAACACCTAGAATTTCCAAAGTGGTCTATGTAATCTCTGCTGTGGCTTAGATATGAAATGATCTGTTAAAAGGTTCATGTGTTAGCTTGTCTCCCAGGGGATGAGATATGAGAAAAGGCTGAATCACGAGAGCTTTGACTAAACCAATGTATTTGTCCAGGGATGGATTATAGTTTACACGGCATTATCAAGAGGTGGTGAAAACTAGGGCTTAGTTAGAAGTTGGTTACTGAAGTAAGACCTTGAACCCTGTACCTTATTTTTCCTTCTTTTTAGCTACTATAAAGGGAGAAGCTTTGTGTTATGCCATACCCTTTTGTAGCCATGATGCTATGCCTTATGTTAGATCCATAGGGAGATCTCTAACCAGATTCAGACTGAAACTTAAAAAAATCAATTATTTTTTCCTTTAATATGTTTTCTTTTCAGATGCCTTGCCATGGCAACAGAAATATGACTAACAGAAACTTGACACCATTAGAGAGATATTACAGTTACTATATTTCTGTGGTTCAGAAGTTGTTGGAACTATATTTTTGGTAGTAATTTGAAAAATTGGGAGAAGCAGGCTAAGAAAAACCCCTAGAATGTTGTAAATGAAGTTAATGCATGATTCTGAGATTTCAGAAGAAATTGAGTTGTCTATTGGGAAGTAGACTAGAGGTCATTTATGATGTATGTTGACAAAAATAGTCTATACTTTCCCTATCCTCTGAGTCTTTATGTGAGGCTAGTTTTAAATTTATGGACCAGTTAACCTAGCAGAGGAAAGTCAACTCAGCATGGCATTGAGGTTGTTGCCTGGGTATTTCTGGCTGCTTTTAGCCAGATTTATAGTGAGAATCAGGAACTAAACATACCAAGAAAGTGAAACATCTCTCAAGGAGAGTTGCAGGAAAGAAGCGGAGTCATCTCAGGAGAGAAGCCATGCTGTTGGCAGCCATCAAAATTAAAAAGAGGGGCTACTCAAACTCATTAGAGTTTGTGATAATTAGAATAATAATTGCCCCCACAGGCTCATATCTTTGAATGCTTGGTCATCAGGGAGTGGCACTAATTAGGAGGAGTCAGAAGTATGGCCTTGGGAATGTCACTGGGAGTGAGCTTTGAGGTTTCAGAAGCCTAAGCCAAGCCCATTTGCTCCCTCCTCCTCCTTCATATTTTTAACATTCCAGATTCTCCTAGTGTTTATCTGTGAGCACAAAGATCTCCAGTCATCTAAGGAAGCTGATTTAAAATATGTGACTTTCTTGGTAGACCAGTAGGAGCCAGATTTAGAACTGGGGTAGAACTCTTGGCTACTTCTTTAGCTTCAGGTATGCCTGCATTCCCCATACTCCCTAACATTATGAGAATGGACTAAACCTCCGAAATTGTAAACCTCATTGAAATGCTTTCCTTTATAAGAGTTGCCACAGACATGGTGCCTCTTCATATCAATAGAACTCTGGCTAAGACAGAAGTTGTTACCAGGGAGTGGAATATTGTTATGATTGGTTTGATTATGATTCTTGTTGGCAGAATGCAGATTTTGGATTAGAAAAGTAGTTAAACATTTTAAGTGGGGGACTTAGTAGGCCGTATTAGTGGGAGTATAGAAGATAGTGTGCTGAGAATCATGTAAATTATGAAGGTCTGGCTCAAGAAGTTTCAGAGAAAAATATTATTAAGTGGCCTGGAGATTGTTGTTGAAGAATGTGGCTGTTTTTTTGCCCTTGCCCCCCAAAAAATCTTCTTGAGGATAAATTGAGTAGTTTTGGATTAATGGTGCTGACCGAAGAGATTTTAAGGCAGCCTAATACTGAGTCTGTCCTGTGTTTATTAGTGGTCACTTCTATGCAGATTTATAATGGAAAGAAATAAGCTGAGAAAGGAAAAAACACAAAATGTACAGTTTGAAGAGAAAAGGAATACAAGGAAGTGTAGTGGAGCTAGGCCCAAAGCTCAAGGAAATAAAAAGTTAAAGAAAAGCCTGAGGCTAAATGAGATAAAGGGAGTGGTGGCCTCAGGGCAAGACCCTACCCTGCTAAGCTTCCAACTTGTAAAAAGGAATTTAAAAAAACTTGAATTTTTTTATTGTATGAGAAAAGAATCTATTTTCAATAAAAAGAAAAAAAATGAAGAGTTGCTGTGATCATGCTATCTCTTCAGAGCAATAGAACACCAACCAAGACGATTCATATCTATTGCCTGTGTTTTTGTGGGTGTAGCTAATTTTCTTGCATTGGAGTTTTCCTTCTTGTACCTTCTATAGGGCTTTATTTGTGGATAAATACTGTTTAAATTCGACTTTGTGGTAAAATATCTTGTTTTCTCTACTTATGATGATTGAAAGATTTGTTGGCCATAGTAGCATGGGCTGGCAACTGTGGCCTCCTTAGAATCTGCAAGACACTATCCAGGCCCATCAGGCCTTTAGTTTCCACCAAGAAATCAGGTATAATTCAAGGTCTACCTTTATACATTACTTAGCCTTTTTCTTTTGCAACTTTTTAATATTCCTTATTCTGTATGCTTAGTGTTTTAATTATCACGTGGCAAGGAAACTTTTTCCTTTATTTCTGACCCAGTGTTTCTATTTGGTGTTCTATAAGTTTCTTGTGTATAGTCATGCCCTTCTTTAGGATGGAAACTTTTTCTTTTATGATTTTATTAAATATTTTGGAACATGGAGTTTTCTCCTTCTATTTCTATTGTTCTTAGGTTTAGTCTTTTAATAGTGTTCAAGATTTCCTGGTTATTTATAAGTTAGAGAATTTTTAGATTTAAACTTTTCTTTGATCAATGAATCTATTTTCTCTATCATATCTTCAACATCTGAGATTGTCTCTTCCATCTTACATATTGTTAGTGGTCCTTGCATCTGTACTTCCTATTCACTTATCCAGATTTTCTATTTCCAGAATTCCCTCAGATTGTGTTTTCTTTATTGCTTCTATTTCCATTTCCTGGTCTTGAACATTCTTTCACCTGCTTGTTTTTCTTTGATTTTTTTGGCATTCTTCAAGGGATTTATTAATTTTCTCCATTTTTGTTTTTCTTTTCAAGAGATTTATTCATTTTTATGTGTGTTGGTTTTTGACTACATGTATGTTTATGTGAGAGTGTTGGATCTCCTGGAACTGGAATGGAGTTACAGATAGTTGTGAGCTGCCATGTGGGTGCTGGGAATTGAACCCAGTATTTATGGAAGTGCAGCTCTTAATCTATGAGTTAGGAACCAAACATGAGATGTTTTCAAGAGTAGAAAGTGGTCTTCACTTCTGAAACATCTCTCCAGAACCCATTATGCTTTGATGGCAGTATTTCCAAAAGGCTTTCATCTGTTTAAAACTTGCTTGTCAGATTATGAACTTTTCATAAGCTATCAGATCATGTGATGGTCAAATTTTGTCAAATTATGGTAATTTGAACTGCTATGAAAATACCCAAGAATTAGTAGTTTCTATGTTAGGTTAACTGTGGTGTGTAGACTCAATCTAAATGTAGTTGCAACATTCCATGGCCTGAGGTCTTGGGTTGAGCAAAATGACAGAGACAGCCAAGCATCAGTAATCAGCTGGCTGGAGTTACTGCTGTCATGACTTCCTCACGTTGATGGAATTTATCTTTGAACTGTGAGCCCAGATAAACCCACATGTTGTGGATTGAATGTGAAATGTTTCTCATGTGTTCAAACACCTGGTCCCTAGCTGGTGGCACCAATTGGGAATTTGCAGAACCTTGAAGTAGAGTTTTGATAAAAACTGGGTCACTGGAGGTCATTTTGATATTTTATAGCTCAGATGTACTTATTCACTCTCTGCTTCCTGTGTGGCAGTTCAATATGGACAGCTGCCTCCTATGCTGCTGTTATTCCTCTGCTCCTGTGTAAGACTGTATCCTTTCAAACTAAGCACATGCAAATGTTTTTTTTTCATTAAACTGTTTATTGTCTGGTCTTCTTTAATGGTAAAACAAGTAAATAATACAGGGATTTGGTACAGAGAAGTGAGCTCACTGCTGTGAGAAAACCTGACCACATTCTTAAGCCTTTAGAGTTGGTTTGGAAAAAGAAATGAGGGTTTTGGAACTTTGTGTTAGATAAGTCCTCAATATGATAAGATGTATTAGTCAGGGTTCTCTAGAGGAATGAAGCTGGTAGAATGAATGCATATATATTAAAATGTTATTTATTAGAACGGCTTAAAGGTTGTCTCCTGGCTAGTCCAACCAAGACTTCTCCTGGTGCGAAATCTGGGAATTCAGTTCATGAAGCTGAATGTCTATCTTAGCAGGGTCTAGTCTGTCAGGACTGGGTAGAGGGATCACAGATTCTGTGAAGGTCCCTCCCTGTCTCATTTACTTTTTTTCTCTTGATACAATAAAATACCATAACCAAGGCAATTTATGTAAGGAAGGATTTATTTGGATCCAGAGAGTTGAGTCCTCCACCATCATGGTAGGGGAGTATGGAAGCTGGAGAGTGCATATTTTAAATCTCAAGCAGACAACAGGAAGAGCAAAACTGGAAATGGCTTAAGTCTTTTGAAACGTCAAAGTCTACACCCAATGACATACTTAGTTCAGCAAAGCCACGCCTCCTAAGCATATTCAAACATTCAAACAGGGGGTCATGCGTTCAAATGGCCAACAATATTGGGGACATCTTATTCAAACCACCACATTATTTCATTTTAAAGTTTTCTACGGTCTACGGTTTCTATTAAATGCCTTCCAAAGAGTCATGTGCTAAAGTCTTTGTCATTCACTTCTAATGTTATTTGGAATGGAATCTATGAGATCTTTGTATGAGAAAAAGTCCCAACTACAGTAAAATAGAGCTTATTGAATTGATGTTTGTTTCTTTGTCTCCCATACATGGTAGCTTACAAGTTTTAGGTATTTTGCTTGCTTGTTAGTCTGAGACAGGGTTTAACTTTATTTATTTAATTAGCATTAATAATATCATTTTAGCTATGTATACCCCTGGTCCCCCTCCATTCCCTCCTCACAATCCCTCCCAATTAGCCCTCACCCTTCCCCATCCACCCTTCCCCGTCGTCCACCCATCTCCTCCCTGAAATGGGCAAGAAGTCCCCAGGTGGGTCAGCTCAGTGTGGCACATCCACTACAGGCAAGTCTGATTTACTCATCCCAAAGTCATGGCTGGGTTAGGTGTAGTCCTTGCTGACTTGGAGTTATCTTGATCAGGCCCTGTCTTAACCTCACAGTGATCAGCCTGTTTCTATCTCTTGGAGAGCTAGATTAAAGGCATCTGCCACCAGACTCAGCCTTGTCTTGCCTTTTAATTACATGACTAATAGGACAAACTATTAGCAACTGTATAAGAATAAATAATCTTGTGAATGGAAATATGATCTCCCCAAATAAGCAATGGAGTTCTAACTCCCTAGTATCTTAACATATGATGTTATTGAGAGAGAGCGCCTTAGTAAAAATAACCAAGTTAAACTGAGATCATCAAGATGGGCCTTAGTCTAGTTTGACTATTTTGGGAAAAACTTGAAGCCAGGCATGGTGGCACATGCCTAATCTAACAGTAATGAGGCAGAAGCAAAAGGATTGTATATGTTAAGTGAGTTCCAGGCCAGTGAGGGTTACATGTTGAAATCCTGTCTTAAAAATAACAAACAAAATACAAAAGGAAGTTTGTGTAGTCAGATGGAGATGCATAGAAGAATGACTATGTAAAGGCACGAAGGGAAGTGATGGGCATCTATAGCCCAAGGACAAATTTCTCTTCATAGCCTTCAAAAAACCCCACTGTGCCAGTATTTGGATTTTGGACTTCTAACTACAGATCTGCGAGATGATTTCTGTTGTTGAGCTCATGCAGTAACTCGTTTGTAGTGCTCTGTAAGGCAACTTTAATAAATCAACTCCCGTGACATACTTTCCTTCCAGGAAAAATGAACAATGTGTTATTTTCTGTCAGAAGGACTCTTCTCCCTTCTGTTGTGTGTCAGTCTTGGGGATATCATGAACTAGAAGACTCCGTGTGACTTATCCCAGAGCTTTTAATGGGGCACCATTTCTCAGTCAGGATCTAGCTTTCCTTATTTCATTATCTACTCACAAGGAACTCTCAGTGAATTTAGCCACAACTCAAGAGGGACAGTAATGAATCAGCATCAGGTACATTGCTAGCATGTAAGCTACACACTCATGTAGATAACATCCTTATGGTTTCCAGAATTTTTAACACCATTACTTATATTTGAAGATGAATGTCTGTCACACAGTCAAACTCAGATGAGCCATATAACACCTAGAGCCTTAAAGGCAGCTCAGATCATACAATCATTTTGTTTTTCATAGTCATATATTCAATTTCCACCATGGCCCAATATTAAGCTAGGAGCAGATTCTGAGGTAGTATATAGAGTATACTATATACTACCTTTGGGATTAACATCTATGCTGGTTAGTTTCAACTGTCAGTTTGATACAATCTAGAATCTCATTGGATGAGTATCTTTTATTTTTTAAAAATATTAGATGTATTATTTTTATTTTATGTGCAAATGTTTTGCCTGCATGTATGTGCACTGTGTACATGCTTGATGTCTGAAAAAGTCAGAAAAAGACATTAGGTCCCCATCAAACAGGTGGGTTTTCTGAAAGAGTAACAAGTGCTCTTAATCACCAAGTCATCTGTCTGGTCCCCTGGAAGAGATGGTTAATGGGGGAATTATCTAGATGATATTGGCCTGTGGGTTTGTCTATGGGTGTTATCTTGATGGAGGTTTGAAGATTCACTGTGAATGTGCTGGGCATTGAGCTGTAAAAGAGTCAGAAAAAAGCTGTCTGAGTATAAATAGAGTAAGCAAGCAAGGATCTATGCATTCATTGTCTGTTCTTGCCTGTGGATTTAATGCTATATACTCACACCTCGACTTTCATTCAATAATGTACTGTAACTTGGAAGCTAAAAAAGCTCTTTTTCTCCAAGTGGCTTTTTGTCAGGGTTTTTTTTTTTTTGTTGTTTTTTTGTTTTTTTGTTTTTTAACATAACAACAGAACAAGGACTTTGTGGCTAGGAGGTGACAGGATTTTATACAAACAGCAGTGGGCGCTCTAGAGCAAAAATCCCACACACAGGATCTGTGTTGCCTGAGGTTGCAAGAACAGCCTGCTCTTAATTTTCCTACTGTAACAGCCATTGAATGTGGTCTTAAATGTGTCATGGGGGCATTTCTGCCACTTAAAAGGTTTAATACTGACTTATGCTACTGACAAGACCCACACCTGGCTATGGGAATGTGTTATAACTTTTCAGAATTTCACAAATCTTTTTTGCCTCAACATCCCTGCAAGCAGACTATGTGCATCCTGCCATACTCTCGGGTACTTTAGTATAAGGCTATTCCTTGATACAAGCTATCATTCTTGCTCCCATCAGTCTGTGACTTAGTTACAAACACCCCAGTGAAATCCTTTCCCACATGTTCCTTGTATGTTCCTCACTGAATACCAATAAAAGAACTGCACAAAACTTCTTATTCTACTGATTGTCCACCTGCTTGGTAAACATGCTCCTTCAACACTCTTCCTGGTATCCTTCATGTTTTGTCCTTCATTTTTGAAACCCCTAAGCACATTAAGTAATTTAATTCATATACATCTCCTAGTATAATTTCTCTAGTTGGGTTGGAGTACTCTAAAGATTCTGCAAAGGCAGTTACTCACCCTTCATGACACAAGAAGCAGCTGGCTCAGCCCTGGTAAGCAAGGCACATACATCACTTGTATCACTGCCCTGAATTATCTTTGTTCACATGTTTAAGCCTGTAGTGGGCTTTTTAATCTGAATTAAACTAAGCAATCCACCTTGTCAACTTTGGTTAGTGTACCATGTATACCTTCTAGTGACCATTAATTTACCATGTAAATGTCATTTGTATTGACGCTCATGTTGGCTAACACATTTCTAAGAATTCCTTATATTCTAGTTCCCAGCATTCTACGGCCTTTGCCAGGCACCCAAGTCACTTACCATTAAACATGAAACTACTTAACTTTTGAACCTTAAATGTTTGGGTCCATATAAATAGATAACCAAGGTCAGCCATCCCCTAAATCTCTGCCCAGCTTCATGAGGATTTACCATCTAGTGAGGCTCTGTTTCGGCTGACATTAATTTTCAGTTTGCACCAATACACCAAACCTATCCATTTATAAACTAAATTGTCTCCCCTCTTCACTGTCAGCTAGTCACAAGGGTTTCCTTACATAGGGAGATATGAGATGAGTGATGGGCTGAGGAAGGAGTGCCAGTGCAGCAATACAACCATCCTTAGACATTGTGCTCTTTGGTTCTTCTTGTACTCAATCCCAATTGTACCATATGTACTTTGGATTGTTTCTTGATCCATTGTTAGTGAGTGTTACAACTCTGAGGAGGTGTGAGAGCTTTTCCTGATTGGGAAATCAGGCTATACCTGAAGCTGGGGTGGTGCAATGGGGGATGGTCTTCCTAATGGATATGGCAATCCTTCTCTCCTAGAGAGCTGCTGCTTCCTAGCAGAGCTCTGCTGCTTCTCTCCGGGCCAAGAGCTTCTCTCTGGCCCAAGATGTTGCTTCTTTTGCTTAGCTCTGTGAAAAGAGAAACCCCTTAAGAAATGTAGCAGTCTTTTCTGGCTCTGATGAAAAATTGTTACTTTTTTTTCTTCCCACCTTGCTCAGGCCCTATAAGGGGAAGTCTCTGCAAGGTTTCTCTGCTCAACCCTCTAAGGGACATCTCAGAAAGTTTTCACCCAAGTATCTTTTGAGAAAGAGGTTTATTTGGGAAGGAGGAGTCCAGAAGAGTGGCTTCCTCTACCAGGGTGGGAAAGAAAAGCCAACAACTGAACAGGCAGAGGCTTTATATAGGGGCTCAGGGTGGTGTTTCTCTGGGGATACTTAAGGATTGGTTAGTTATTCCTGCTCAGGAGTTGATTACAGGAAAAGATGACTCTGATTTCAGGGCCAAACTGTGTTTCTTTCACTGGCCTTTTAAAGCTTTTGGACTCTAATTCTAAGACCAGGGCATATTTCTTTCACTGGCTCTGATTCTAAGGACCAAGTGTGTTCTTTTGGTACAAGTTTAAGAATCACAGCATGTTTCTTTGTTCTGGGTTAAAGGATAAAGTGTTTCTTTTTATTTAGAATTTTGAAAAATATTTTATTCTCTTTTTAACTTACTTTTTAAGATTAGATTCATTTATCTATTAGGGTGATGCCATGCTTTACATACATATATATGTATATAAAAATCAGAGGACAACCCACAGAGTTGGGTCTCTCTACCATTTGGGTCCAAGGGATCAAACTCAGATCATCAAGTCTGAAGCCTTTCTTTTCTTTTTAGGCTTTTAAGACAGAGTTTTTCTGTGTGACCCTGGTTGTCCTGGAACTAGCTCTGTAGATCAGGCTGGCCTCAAATTTACAGAGATCCTCCTGCCTCTGACTCTCAGGTGCTGAAATTAAAAATGTGTGTCACCAGGCCCTGCTCAGAAAGGCATTGTTTAAAGTTACTTTTGTACATTGTTAAAATATTTTTTTCTGAAGAAGTAAGACAATGAGGAGCCAGGGAAATGGCTCAGTGGGTGTTTACTGTGCAAACATGGGCACGTAAGTTCTGTCTACAGCAGCCACGTGAAAAGCCAGGTGTGGCTGTATAAACCTGTGACCCCAGAAGTGTGGGGTATAGAGACAGGAGGATCACTAGAGTTTATTGGATACCAGCCTAACTGAAATGGCAAACCCCAGGCTCAGTGTCTCAAGGCAATAAGGCAGAGAGTGACAGAGACACTTAATGTCCTCCTCTGGCCTCTAGGCAGACATGGGCATGTAAACTCACACACATGTCTATATATGACACACACACACACACACACACACACACACACACACACACATGAAAAAAATTGAGGCCATGTCTCACTATGTATCCAGGACTGTCTTGGAACATAGACCACAGCCAGCAATTCTCCTGCTTCTCTCTCCCGGGTACTAGGATAGAAGATGTTCATTACTATGCTCAGAAAAAAGATTTAAGTAAGAAAATGAAAATCAAGGTTGACAGCAGTAATGGCCGATTGTAGACCTGAGAAGGGTGGGGGAGGAGCACACAGATAGCTCAGTGTCTGAAAGTTTCATCTTCTACTCAGGTGCTGGGTTCACAAGCAGTTATTTTGTCTTTACACTTAATGACACATGTAGCAAGGCATTCTGCGATGTAAAATGCTTTCTAATCTGTAACTTAATTGAAGATCTCCTGAAAATAAACACAGTAAGACACTCCCAGTGGCTTCTATTACTATTCCTGCACAGTAGAGGACGTATACCACCCTTCTGTTGAAATCACTAAGACACGAATCCCAATTTAGTGTAGAGGTCCTGGGTTGGGAGGACGCATGGGAAGTGAGGCTACAATGTCCCTTGTTTGGAGCCTATAAACTTGGTTAGGTGGAGGCAGACTTTCTTCTATAGTCTTTCTGCTCTTCTGTAGTAAGAGGGTTCTTGGGTCCCGGGCGGCCGAGACCCACAGACCTGTCGCTCAAACCCGCTCAGCCGCCCAAGCCCCCAGAAATGACTCAGACACTTATATTAACTTTATGCTGTTTGGCCTATGGCTCAGGCACATTGCTAGCTAGCTCTTATATCTTAAATCAACCCATTTCTATTAATCTGTCGGCCACGTGGCCCGTGGCTCACCTGTGCTCTTACATGTTGCTCCTTGGGCGGCTTCAGCTTGATCTGTCTCTGACTCCGCCCTGCTTCTCCTACCTATGCTTTGATTTCTCCTCCTACTTCTTCTATGGTGCCTGCCATGGCCCAAAACAGCTCCTTTATTCAAAGATTGAGATTCACAGCATACAGAAAGACACTCCCACATCACTCTTCCTCATTCCATACTTTCCTGTCAGGGATGCCCTGTCAGTTATCCAGTGAAACATCCAGGCCTTCATGGGGGTCAAGAACTGGCCGTGGATGAAGCTCTACTTTAATCTCAAGCTACTGCTGAAGAGTGCAGAGATATAGAAGGAGATGGCCAACATGAAGGAGGAGTTTAGCCCCATCAAAGAATCACTAGAGAAGTCTGAGGCTTGCAGCAAGGAGCTAGAGGAGAAGATGGTGTCCCTGCAGAAGAAGAATGACCTGCAGCTCCAAGTGCAGGCAGTGAAGCCCCATATCCATTGTCAGATTCTGCACTCCTGCCATGCTTTAGCCATACTTCCTACAACCCCATGGGTCTCTCTGCCAAGGAGTGCATCATCTTGCCATGTGAGGTCACATGACTTTCTCTTCTCTCTCTCTCTCTCTCCCTCCCTCGCTCCTTCCCTCCCTCCCTTCCCCCACTCTCTCCCAGTCTCCTGGATTATTGCCCATCTCAATTCCAGAGTCCAATTCCAGAAGCTCCAACACTCTAAGAGACACTACATCTTTCTTCTCTTTAATTGTTAGCTTCTTCTCTTCTTCCCCCAGGAACAAGACAACCTCAAGGATGCAGAGGAACACGGTGACCAGATGAACAAGGATAAGATCCACCTGGAGGCCAAGGTGAAGGAGATGATAGAGAGGCTGGAGGACAAGGAGGAAATGAATGCTGAGCTCACTGCCAAGAAATGCGAGCTGGAAGATGAATGCTCTGAGCTCAGGAAGGACACTGATGGCCTGGAGCTGACGCTGGCCAAGGTGGAGAAACATCATGACACAGAGAACAAGGTGAGGCCAGCATCTTCTGGTTCATTCCACGTCGCCTGATGATTTCCAGACCAGAGTATGGGCCTAATAGATAGCATCATTATAGGTGTCTCTGGGATGCCATCCTATGACTCTAAAAGCAATGTGATGGGTTATTTTTTTTCAGATTTTTTCCTCCTTTAAAAATTTGTTTAAAAGTTTTTTCCATATCTACCATGGTTCCTCTCCCTTCTCTCCCCCCAGTCCCTCCCAGTCCTCCCTCAGCCTCCCCCCCCATCCATTTCCTAGGGAGGGCAAAGAATCCCAAGGTGAGTCAGTTTGGTCTGACATATCTAGTTGAGGTAGGTTCAAGTCCCTCATTCCAATATTAAGGCTGGGTTAGGTGTTCTGTAGTGAATGGGCTCCAAGATGCCAGTTTATTAATCAGGAACATAGTATGTTCCTACTCCAAGAGGCTCCACAAGCTGCCCATGTCATTTGACAGTCATCTACCTTTGGAGGGTTTAGTTCCTTTCCCTGAAGATTCCTCAGAGATTGTTTCTAATTCAGGTCCAATCACTTGGTTCAGCTTTCTTTATAGATCTCCTCCTCATGATTCTGATCCCTTTGCTCATATACTCTCTCCTCTCTCTCTTTAGCTGGACTAGGAGATCAACCTTGTGCTTAGCTATGGATCTCTGCCTCTATCCATTGCTGGATGAAGGTTCTGTAATGACACTTAGGGTGGTCATTCATTTGATTATAGGGGAAGTCCTATTTAGGCACCCTCTTCACTATGGCTTGGAGTCCTAGCTAGGGACATCTTGTGGGTTCTTGGAGGTTTCCTTAGCACCAGGTTTCTTTCTAATCCCCCAATGGCTCCCTCTATTAAGATATCCATCTCTTTTTTCTCCCTCTCTGTTGCTCTTTTCATTCAGCCATCTCCTTCTCACACCTCCCCATGCTTGCTCCCCATTATGATCCCATTTACACAGGAGATCTCTATTTCTCCTTCCCAGGGAGATCCTTGGATGTCTCTCTTAAGTTCCTTTGGTTACCTAGATGTTCAGGGATTGTGGTTTTCAGCCTGGATATTCTTTGCTTTATGTCTAAAATTTACTTATGAGTGAGTACATACCATGTCTATCTTTCTGGGTTTGTGATACCTTACTCAGAATGATATTTTCCAAATCCACCCATGTGCCTGCAAATTTTAGGATGTCATTATTTTTGCTACTAAGTAGTACTCCATTGTGTAAATGAACCACAATTTGTTAATCCATTCTTCAGTTGAAGGGTGTCTATGCTGTTTTTAGATTTTAGCTATTACAAATAGTGCTACTATGAACATAGATGAGCTAATGCCCTTGGGGTGAGAATGTGTGTCCTTTGCATATATGCCCAATAGTTGTATTATTGGATCATTGGGGAGACTGATTCCCAGTTTTCTGAGGAAATGCCACACTGCTTTCCAAAATGGCTGTACAAGTTTACACTCCCATCAGCAATGGAGGAGTGTTCCCCTCCAGCATAGGCTGTCATCTGTGTTTTGCCATTCTGACAGGTGTATGGTGGTATCTCAAAGTTGTGAAAGAATGAAATGATAGAAGAATCCTGTTTGAAATAATAGAAAATTTCTGTTTCACTTAACTCTCTAGTGTCAGGATAGATGTTTGCCCACCAAGCTGAAACCCCCCTTGCCCCTCCCTGAGGCCCCTGAAGCTGACTGAGCTTGGCAGAGTTTCAGTGACTGTCTGCTCAAGGACTCAAAGCTTTGTTTACAGGATTTCTTAGCTGCATGCAGGATGTGCAGTCTAAACAAAGCTTGCTTCTTGCATTCTTGGGACATATTGCCCGGTCAGCCTGATCTGCACGTAGTGACTCAGGCAAGACCACCCTGAGTAACCATGAGAACTCCCCCTCCCCTTACCAGAGTGCTGTATCTCCCTCCCCTACCTAAAGTGCTGTATAAAAATTCTACCCTGAGAACATTCGGGGCTCTTGGCTATCTTCTTGCCTTGAGCTCATTCAAGAATGTAATAATATTTTTTTTTATCTTGCAAAAAATCTGGGTCTGGGGTCTTCTTTGTTTTGGCTGATAACAGTTGTTTTGATTTGCATTGCTCTGAAGGCTAAAGATGTTGAGCAATTCTTTAAGTGCCTTCAGCCATTTGTAATTGTTGAGAATTCCCTTTTTAGCTCTGAACCACATTTAAAAATTGGATTATTTGAGTTTTTGGCTGCTGGTTTCTTGAGTTTTCTATATATTTAGAGATCAGTCCTCTGTTAGATGTAGGGTTGGTGAAGATCTTTCCCATTATGTAGGCTGTTGTTTTGTCTTATTGACCATGTCCTTTGCCTTACAGAAGCTTCTTAATTTAAGGAGGTCCTAGTTATTAATTGTTGTTCTTAGTGTCTGTGCTACTGGTGTTATATTGAGGCTTCTATATACCACCATTCAGTTATACCAGCACCATTTGTTGAAGATATTTTTCTATATTTTTGTCCTCTTTGCCAAAAATCAGGTGTTTATAGGTATGTGATTCAAGGTTGGGGTCTTTGATTCAATTTATTCATCTACAAGTCCGTTTTATGCCATTACCAGGGTATTTTTATTACTGTATCTTTATAGTATAACTTGAAGTTAGGAATGATGATGCCTCCAGAAGTTCTCTTATTGAGCGGGATTGCTTTGGCAATCCTAGGTTTCTTGTTATTCCATATGAAGTTGAGTATTGTTCTTTCAAGGTATGTAAAAATTTTGTTGGAATTTTGATGAGGATTGTATTAAATCTGTAGATTGATTTTGGTAAGATTTCCATTTTTACTATGTTGATCCTACCTATCCAGGAGCACAGGAGATCTTTCCACTATCTGATATCTTCTTCAGTTTCTTTCTTCAATGACTTAAAGTTCATGTCATATATGCCTGCCATTTCTCTGGTTAGAGTTACCCCAAATATTTAATGCTGGTTGCAGCTATTATAAAGGGTGATATTTTCCTGATTTCTTTTTCAGCCCTTTTATCATTTGTGTATAGAAGAGCTACTGATTTTTTTGGATAATTTTGTACCCGCTGTATTGCTGTGGGAGTTCTCTGGTAGAATTTTGAGGGTCACTTATGTATACTATTATATCAGCTGCAAATAAAGGCAGTTTGGCTTCTTCCTTTACAATTTGTATCCTTTAATCTCCTTTTGTTCTTATACTGCTTTAGGTAAAACTTCAAGAACTATATTGAATAAATGAGGGGAGAGAGGACAGCATTGTCTTGTTCCTGATTTTAGTGGGGTTGCTTTGAGTTTCTCTCCATTTAGTTTGATGTTAGCTGTTGGCTTGCTGTATATCACCTTTATTGTGTTTAAGTATTTTTCCTATATTTCTGATCTCTCTGGGACTTTTATAATGAAGGAATGTTGAATTTTGTCAAAGGCTTTTTCAGCATCTAAGAATATGATAATGTAGTTTTTTTTGTTCAGGTTGTTTATACAATGGGTGACATTCACAGTTTTTCATATATTGAACTATCCCTGCATTTCTGGGATGACGCCTACTTGATCATGGTTGATGATTCTTTTTATATGTTTTTGAAATTGGTCTGCCAGTATTTTACTGAGTATTTTTGCATCAATGTTCATGAGGAAGATTGGTCTTTAATTCTCTTTCATTGTTGCATCTTTGATTGGCTTGAGTATCAGGGTGACTGTAACCTTATAAAAGGAGTTTGGCAATGTTACTTCAGTTTTTATTGTATGAAACTGTTTGAGGAGTATTGGTATAGTTCTTTAAATGCCTGGTAGAATTCTTCACTAAAAAATCTAGTTCTGGGCTTTTTTTTTGGGAGACTTTTAATACCAGCTTCAATTTACTTGGGGGCTATAGGTCTGTTTAGGTCATTTATCTGGTCTTGATTTAACTTTGGTAAGTGGTACCTGTCTAGAAAGCTGTGTATTTCTTTTAGGTTATCCAGTGTAGTAGAGTATAAGTTTTCAAAGTATGACTTTATGCTCTCTAGATTTTATGTGTGCCTGTTACGTCCCTCTTTTCATTTCTGATTCTGTTAATTCAGATACATTCTCTCTCTGCCTTATGATTAATTTGGATAAGGGTTTATCTATTTTGTTAACTTTCTCAAAGAACCAACTCTCTTATTCATTGATTATTTGTATTGATCTGTTTCAATTTTATTGATTTCAGCTCTGAGTTTATTTTCTGCCTTCTACACCTTCTAGGTGAGTTTGTTTTTAATTGTTCTAAATCTTTCAGATATGCTGTTAAGTCTCTTGTGTGAGGTTTTTTTAGGTTTTTCATGTAGGCATCTAGTGCTTTGCATTTTCCTCTTAGCACTGCTTTCATCATGTTCCATAAGCTTGGATATGCTGTGGATTCACTTTCATTGAATTCTAAGAAGTCTTTAATTTCTTTCTTTTCTTCTTCTTCCTTGACCCAGAGGCAGTTCAATTGAGGGATGTTCTGTTTCCATGAATTTGTAGGCTTTTTAAATTTTTGTTGTTGTTGAACTCTGACTTTAGACCATGGTGGTCTCATAGAATACAAAGAGTTATTCCTATTTTTTGTATCTATTGATATTTGCTTTATAACTGAGTATGTGGTCAATTTTAGAGAAAGTTCCATGTGGTGCTGAAAAAAGGTATATTCCTTTGTATTTTGGTGGAAAGTTCTGTATATATCTATTAAGTCCATTTGGGTCATAACATCTATTAGACTCTGTTGAATTTCTGTCTGGTAGACCTATCCATTGGTGAGAGTATAGTATTGAAGAATCCCACTATTAATGTGTGGGGTTTGATATGAGATTTAAGCTTTAGTAATGTTTATTATACATATGTAGGTGCCCTTGTGTTTCAAGCATAAATGTTCAGTATTGAGACTTCATCTTGGTCGATTTTTTCCTGAGATAAATAAGTAATGACCATCCTGGTTTCTTGATTGATTTTAGTTTGAAATCTATTATTTTGTTAGCTACTAGGATGGCTACACCAGCTTGTTTCTTAGGTCAATTTGACTGGAAAGTCTTTCCCCAACCCTGTACTGTCTGAGTCAGTATCTTTCTTTGAAGTTGAAGCGTGTCTCTTGTATGCAGTAGAAGGATGGTTTCTGTTTTCGTAGTCATCATATTAGGCTGTGTCTTTTTATAGGTGAATTGAGCCCATTGATATTAAGGGATATTAATGACAAGTGATTGTTGTTTCCTGTTATTTTTGGTGGTAACTTGTGTGTGTGTTTCCTTTTTTTGGTTTTTTTCTTCTGAGGGATTATCTATTGCCTGTGGTTTCATGGGTGTATCTAGGTTCCTTAGGTTGGAGTTTTCCCTCTAGTGCTTTCTGTAGGGCTAGATTTGTGGATAGATGCTGTTTAAATCTGGTTTTATTGTGTAATATCTTGTTTACTCATCTATGGTTATTGATAGTTTTGCTAGGTATAATAGCCTGGGAAGGCAACCATAGTCTTCTGGCTTTCATTTTTGTCATTCAGTAATTTGGTATTATTTTGATAGATTTGCCTTTACAGGTAACTTCTTCACCTTTTTTTCTTTGAGCTCTTAGTATTCTTTCTTTATTTTGTAGGTTTAGTGGGTTGATTATTATGTGGTGAGCAGAATATTTTGTGGGTATACTTTATTTGGTGTTTTGTAAGCTTCTTGGATCTTTATAGACATTTTCCTCTTTAGGTTGAGAAAGTTTTCTTCTATGATTTTGTTGAATATATTTTCTGTGCCTTTGAGCTGGTATTCTTCCCCTTCTTCAATTCCAAGCATTTTGTTTTCTTTTCTTTTCATGGTGTTCCATATTTCCTGTATGTTTTGTGTTATGACTTTTTTAGACTTAGTGTTTTTTTTTTTTGATTGATGAATCTATTTCCACTATCGAATCTTCCACCCCTGAGATTCTCTCTTCCATCTCTTGCATTTTTTTGGTTATGCTTATATTTGTATTTCTTGTTTGTTTCTTCAGATTTTATATACATCATTGCCTCAGTTTGTATTTTCTTTATTGCTTTGACTTCAGTTTTCAAATCTTGAAATGTTTCTTTCACTTGTTTGATTGCTGGTTTTTTTTTTTTTGCTTCTTCGATTTATTTTCTTTCAGGTATTTGTTGATCATTTCCAATTTTTTGTTTGTCTTTTCTTCTATTTCTTTAGTTTTTTAATCTCCTAAGGTTTCTATTATCTTTATAAAGTTGTTTTTAGGGTTATTTCCTTCTGCATTTTCTGTATTGGCATGATCAGGTCTTCTTGTAGAACCACCAGATTCTGGTGATGTGATGTTGTTCTTTATGTTGTATAGGTATTCTTACATTGGCATCTGCTCATTGCTTCCTCAGATCACTGCAGGATTTATCTGTATCTCAGGTATCTTATTTTGGTGCAATCTCTTCTGGCTGTGCCTGTATCTCAGGAAACCTCTCTTGGTCCAGTCTGGGTTTTGGCTCATTTGGAGGTAGTATATTCTGTGTCACAGTGACCCGTCTTAATCTGGTAGGTGCTGACACACTGTGGGTCTTAGGTGGCTGCTTTTAATCCAGGAGATGCTAAGAAACTGAGGGTCTCAGGAAGCTGATCTTGATTCAATAGGAACTGAGGAACTCTCTTACTCTTTTAGTCTCTTGGTCTCTTAGTCTGATATGTGCAGAGGGTCTGTGGGGTTCCAGTTGGTGCTTATGTCACAGGGTGATGGTATCAGTTGGGGGATGGGGTGGGGTTTTGTAGCTGGGGGTGTCCAGTGAACTTGGTTTTACTGGGGCTTCTTCTCTGCGGGGTTTTTTCTCTGCTGGCTTAGATTTAGGACAGAGATGAGTCAGGGTGGAGTTCCAAGTTTATGTATGTTATGTCTTCATATTTATTGAATTTTAGGTCTATAATTTCTTTATTTCTTCCTTGACCTAGTGGTAACTCAGTTGAAAGTTATTCAGTTTCCATGACTTTGTAGGCTTTCTGCTGTTTCTGTTATTGTTGAAATCCAGCTTTAATCCATGGTAGTCTGATAATATATAGGGAGTCATTCTTATTTTTTTATCTGTTGAAACTTCTCTTGTGACTAAGTATCTGGTCCATTTTGGAGAAGGCTCCATGAAGCAGGCATGTTATTTTTTGTTTGGGTGAAATGTGCTGTAGATATCTGTTAGATTCATTTGAGTCATAACATTTGTTAGTTTCACTATTTCTCGGTTTAGTTTCTGTCTGGAAGACTTTTCTATTGGTGACAGTGGGGTATTGAAGTCTCCTACTATTAATGTGTGGGGTTTGATGTATTATTTAAACTAAGTTTAAACTTTATTAATGTTACATTTACAAATATGGGTGTTCTTGTATTTGGGGCAAAGACATTCAGAATTGAGATCACCTTGGTAGACTTTTTCTTTGATAAACAGAAAATGTCCTTCATCTCTTTTGATTAATTTTGGAAGCTTATTTTGTTAGATATTAAAATAGCTATACCAACTTGCTTTTAAAAACTATATATTTTATTTAAAATTATTTTTTATTTTACATGCCAAAAAAATTGCTCATCTATCCCCTCCTCCCACTAGCCCTACCTTCCTTCTAGTGGCCCCATCCATTCCTCAGAGTTGGTAAGGCCTCCCATCCTGTATCAACATCTGGCACATCAAGTTGAGTGAGGATCAAGCTCCCTCCCCTGAATCAAGGCTGAGCAGAATATCCCATCATAAGGAGTGGGTTACAAAAAGCCAGTTTATGCACCAGAGATAAATCCTGGTCCTATTGCTAGGGGCCCCACAATCTGACCAAGACACACAGCTGTCACCCACACTCAGAGGACCTAATTTGGTTCCCTGAAGGTTCCCCAACCATCAATACAAAGTTCTTGAGCTCCTTCTACCTTGAATCATCTGTCTCTGTGGTTTTTCCCATTACGCTCATACAGTCTCTCCTCCCTCTCTTTGACTGGAGGGGCTTGGCTTCATGCCCAGCTGTGGATCTCTGCATCTGCTTCCATAAGTCACTGGATGAAGAATCTATGATGACAATTAGGGTAGTCATCAATCTGATTAAAGAGGAAGGTAGTTCTGAATCCTCTCCACTACTGCAAGGAGTCTTAGCTAGGACCATCCTTTTGGATTTCTTGGAATTTCCCTAGCACCAGGTTTCTCCTTAACCCCATAATATCTTCTATCCTAATATCTCTTTCATTGCACTCCCTCTCCCTCTCACCCACTACTCAACCATCCTGTCCCCTCATGAACTTATCCTCTATTCTTTCTGCTTTCCCCTCCCAGTTTATCCAGGAGATCTTATCTATTTCCCCTCCCAGGGAGTTTCATGCATGTTCCTCTTAGGGTCCTCCTTGTTATCTAGCTTCTCTGGGATTGTGTAATGTATCCTGACTATCTTTTCTTTTAAATCTAATATCCTCTTATGAGTGAGTGTGTACTATATTTCTCTTTCTGGGTCTGGGTTACCTCACTCAGGATGTTTTTTTTTTTTCCAGTTCCAACCATTTGCTTGCAAATTTCAGGATGCCATTGTTTTTCCCACTTTCTTTTCTATCAGTTTAAACATAACTGGATTTATGGTGAGGTCTTTGATTGACTTGAAATTAAAGTTTTGGGTTATGTGATGGTAATAGATATAAATATGTTAACATTCTTCTACATGCCACCAACCAGTTATGCCATTACCATTTGTTGGAAATGCTTTCTTTTTCCATTTTTTATTTTTGCTTCTTTGTCAAAAAACCAGGTATTTATATGTATGTGGATTAATGTCAGAGTCTTCAATTTTGTTCCATTGTTCAACATGTCTATTTTTAGTCCAATACCAAGCTGTATTTTTTTATTACTATAGCTCTATAATAGAGCCTGAAGTCAGAGATAGTGATGTCTCCAGAAGTTCTTTTATTGAACAGTGTTTTTGGCAATATTGTTATTTTTGTTTTTCTTTTTTAAAATATAAAGTCGAATATTGTTCTTTCAAGGTCCATAAAGAATTGGATTGGGATTTTGATGGAGATTTCATTCAATGTGCCGATTGCTTTTTGTAAGATTGCCACTTTTACTCTGTTGATCCTCCTTATCCAAGAACATGGGAGCTCTTCCCATTTTCTGATATCTTCTTTAATTTCTTTCTTCAATGACTTAAATCTCTTGTTATTCAGGTCTTTCACTTCTTTGGTTAGAGTTACCACAAGATATTTTATGTTATTTGTTGCTAATGTAAAGGATGATATTTCTCTGATTTCTTTCAGCCTGTTTATCATTTGTATATAGGAGGGCTACTGGTCTTTTGAGTTAATCTTTTACCTTGTCACAATGCTGAAGATGCTAACCAGCTGTAGTAGTTCCCTGGTATAATTTTTGGGGTCACTTATATGTGCTATCATATCACCTGCATATAGCAAAAGTTTGACTTCTTTCCAATTCATATCCCCTTGATCTTCTATTGTTGTCTCATGGCTCTCGCTAGAGCTCTGAGTACTATATTGACTAGATATGGAGAGAATGGACAGACTTGTTTTGTTACTGACTTAGTAGAACAATTTTGAGCTTGATGTTGGCTGTTGGCTTGCTGCATATTGTCTTTATTATGTTTATATATATTCCTTGTATTCATGATTTCTCCAACGTCACAAAAAGATGTTGGATTTTGCAAAGGCTTTTATTAGCATTCAATGAGTTGATCATGTGCTTTTTCTTTCAGGTTGTTTATATGATGAATTAGATTGACAGATTTTTTTTTTGTATGTTGAACCATCCCTACATCTCTGGGGTGAAGCCTACTTGATCACAGTGGGTGGTTTTTTGATATGTTCTTGTGTTAAGTTTGCCAGTATTTTATTGAGTATTTTTTAAATCAATGTTCATGAGGAAAATTGGCCTGTAATTTTCTTTCTTTGTTGCATCTTTATGTGGTTTGTGTATCTGGGTGACTGTAGCCTCATAAAAGAGTCTGTCAATGTTCCTTCTGTTCCTATTGTGTGGAACAATTTGAGGAATATTGGTACCATTTCTTTTTTGAAATTCTGGTGGAATTCTGTGCTAAAACTATCTGACCCTGGATTTTTTGTTTGGGAGACTTTTAATAACTGCTTTTACTTCTTTAGGGGCTATAGGTCTATATAAATGCTTATCTGGTCTTGATTAAATTTTGATAAGTGATACCTATCCAAAAAACTGTTGATTTCTTTTATATGTTTCAATTTTGTGGAGTACAGGTTTCTGAAATATGACCTAATGATTCTCTGAATTTCTTTAATATCTGTTGTTATGTCCCCTTTCAGTTCTGGTTTAGTTAATTTTGATATTCTCTCTCTGCCTATTGGTTAGTTTGGATAAGGGTTTGTCTATCTTGTTAATTTTCTCAAAAACCAGATCTTTGTTTCATTGTTTTTTGTATTATTCTCTTTGTTTCAATTTTCTTGATTTTGGCGCTGAGTCTGATTATTTCCTGACTTCTATTCCTTCTGGATGAGTTACTTCTTAGTATGGCCTTCATTGTGTTCCATAAGTTTAGATTTCATTTTCAGTGAATTTCAGAAAATCTTTAACTTCTTTATTTTTTTCCTTGACCCAGAAGTAGTTCAGTTGAGAATTATTCAATTTCCATGAGTTTGTAGGCTTTCTGTGGTTTGTGTTGTTATTGAACTCTAACTTTAGTTCATGATGGTCTGATAGGATACAAAAGATTATTCCCATTTTTTGGTATCTTTTTATATTTGATTTATGACTGAGTATGTGGTCAATTTTAGAGAAGGCTCCATGAGGTGTTGAGAAGGTGTATTCTTTTGTGTTTGGATGGAAAATTCTGTATATATTTATTAAGTCCAGTTGAGTCACAACATCTGTTAGAGTCCTTATTTCTCTATTAAATTTCTGTTTGGAAGACATGTCTATTGATGAGAGTAGGGTGTTTAAGTTTCCCACAACTAGTGTGTGGGGTTTGGTGTGTGATTTAAACATTAGTAATGTTTCTTTAATCTATGTGGGTGTTCTTGTATTTGGGGCATCAATATCCAGGATTGAGATTTTATTGTAATGGATTTTTTCTGAGATGTGTATGTAGTATCCTTCCAGATCTCTTTTGGTTGATTTTAGTTTGAAGCATATTTTACAGTAGCTAACTTTTGAAAGCATACAGGCAGATGGAAAGAGTTTTTCCCTTATCTCTTTCCATGTTTCAGCTTTAAACTTTCTCTTCTGGCTTTCTGTTCTTCCACCATCTGTTTATAGCCACATGACCAGATCCTTCTCTGGTACCCCCACCTCTCAGATCTCAACTCTCACCTGCAACTCCTTCAGCTTTTTTCTTTTTGGGAACTCTAAACCTAGCCAGTTCTCCCTCTGCAGGAACTGGCTGGCATAGATAAGATAATAAAAGTTTCCCTGTTTTCTCTGTCCAAACTTTCTCAGGTAGAAAAATTAGCTCTGGAGTGAAGGCCAGTTTGGAAACAGGCTAGAAATCATGCAGATAAAGTTCATGAGACAAATGTAGCACACCCCAGGAGCTGAGACTGTCCCATATGTAGCCCCCCATTAGAATTACAATATACCAGAGGAAATTTTGTGGCCTGCTTACTGGCAAGTCTGCTTTGAAGCCTCACAAACACACTCTCAGTATACTAACTTGGATTCTGAGAGCACTAAAGAAAAGCAACTTCCCATGACCCATTTTTTCCCTACCCCTGACATCAGAGTTACATCTCTTGAGGGGGGACCACTGACTCCACAGACAGAAATCTTAGCACTGGCTCTTTAAAGTGTATCACAGGAGAGATGAGAAAACCTGCTAAGAAAAGAAATATGAAGAGTCATTTTTAGAGACAATACAGGTAAAACAGACTGTTTCCCCTCCCACCCCCCAGGACCAAAGGAAAGGAACCAGAAGCCATTTTAACCTTGGTAACAGGTAAACAAAAACACAGGACATTTTAACTTCTTCCCATCCCAAGACCTAGCAAAGACCCATGAACTTTATTGTGCGGCTGGAGTCTCCTAGAAGGAAAAACCACAAAAACAGCTACCTTAAGGTTTAATTAAAGCATAGATACATGACCCAATTTCAAACCTTCTTTCTGTCCTTCATTTTCCTCTTCTCTTCATCTGACTCCAGATCCTGCAATAGCAGAGGACCCTCACTATATGTGTCACTTCCCAAGGTTCTCTTACTAACTCAATTTTTTCCCCCCGAGGTCCAGAAAATCAAAATCCATCATCCCATGCCTTAAACTCACCTGGGCTGCAGGAAATGAGGTGCAAAACCCAGCAGACCAACCGCCAGAAGATAGAGCTTGAAGCAGCCTTAGATCCATCAGCTCAGTTCCATTTTTCCCGGCCACCCTACATAAACCCTACTTTCTTTTTATAATAAACAAAAAGGGTAATATGTAATGATTCCTGGCACATAGTAGTCCCCTCGTGGTAAACCCAACATGGCTCCTGCAGAACACACAGCTTATGGAGGGTACACCCCTGGGTTTGGCTACATAAAACTGTGCCCACCCACTCTCTCTTTAAAGGAGTCTATTTCAGTAATTCTTGCAATATACTATATACAGGATTAATATTTATTAGAGGCTATTTTAACACTCATGGATACAAATTAAACCTTAGTGCAATTCTTGAAGTTAGGATTGTCCGGAGATAGGTGCTGATCCTGTTTCCAAGAATGCAGGAACCAAACAGGCCACTCAAGATCCCAGCAGCCTTTTTCAATGGCGCTGGCCACACCCAGCTCAAGCTCTCAGAACTCCAGAGACACGCCTGCCAGGCTTGTCAACTGACACCTGAATTCCACCTCAGGAGTCTCCATGTGAAAGTTCTCTCTCTTTCCCCTTCCCCCTTCTCTCTCCCCTTTCTTTCTTGGAAAGTCTCCTGAATAAACTCTCCTGTGGCATCTGGTAGTGTATGTGTCTACCTCTCACTCATGAAATAACAATGAATCTATTTTTCTTCATATCTCCATGTCAGAGATTCTCTATTTTATCTCTTGCCTTCTGTAGTTCCTGTTTGTTTAATTAGCTTTTCCATTTCCAGAATTACTTCAGTGTGTGTCTTCTTTATGGATTCTCTTGATTTTCGAGTCTTGAACTGTTTCCTTTACCTGTTTGGTTGCTTTTTCTTGGTCTTCTTGGCTTTCATTAAGAGATTTATTGATTTTCCTTTCATTTTTGTTTGTCTTTTTCCCTATTTGAGGGAGTTTTCCCATTTCCTCTTTAAAGGCTTCTATCATCTACATAAAGTTATTTTTAAAGGGCATTTTCTTCTGCTTTTGTATTTGAATATTCAGGTCTTGCTGTGTAGAACCTCTAGGTTCTGGTCATGTCATATTATTTTTTATGTGTTAAATGTATTTTTGCATTAGCATCTACCTATTTCTTCTCCAGTTGGTGCAAACTGTTTCAGGGAACTGTCCTTGGTCAAATACGTGTTCTTGGTGTAACTCTTGATGCAATTGGAGCTCTTAGTGAAATTGAATACAGTGGAGCCTGTGCCTCAGGGAGCAGTTGAGGTCCCCAGAAGATATGTGGGTTTGCGGGGGGGGGGGGGGGGGGGGAGGGAGGAGGGGTGAAGTGGAGTTTATAGGCTATAGGGTCCAATGAGAGGTGATGGTGGGCAAAGCTGCCTGCATGATTTTGCTTGCTTGCTGCAATGGGGTTGGGGGCACAAGCTATGTCTCAATGCCCAGGCTTAGAGGTTGGGCTGACTGCTCATTTATTCTTTGTATTAATATTTTTCTCCTATTTAATTGATTTGAGCCCCGAGTTTGATTGGTTTTTGATATCTACCACTTTTGGTGGTGATTTTCCTCTTTTCCATAGAGGTTTCAGGTGTTCTGATAAGCTGATAAATTACAATTTTTATGTAGGCACTTAGTTCTATGAACTTTCCTCATAAGAAAGCCCTCTTTGTGTCCATAAGTATGGGTATACTGTGCAATAATTTTTAGTCAATTTTAGATCATCTGATTTTTATTTTAAATTACTTCTTGACCCAATTTTTATTCAGTAGAGAGTTTTTTATTTTAATGTGTTTATAAGCTTTCTGTTGGTATTGATACTCAGGTTTTATCTGTGATGGTGAAATAAGATTTAGGGTGCTATTTTGATTTTCCTGTATTTGTCAAGATTTGCTTTATGTCTGAGTGTGTTTTAAATTTTGGAGAAAGTTCCATGAGATTTTGAGAAGGTTTACTCTTTTGTGTTTGAGTGAAATGTTTGTAAATATCTGTTAGCTCCATTTAGTTTAAAACTTCAGTTTGGTCTCACAATTCTCTGTTTAGTTTTTTTCTTTTTTCTTGACAACCTGTCTATTGTGGGTGTGTGGTATTGAAGACTCAATATCAGTGTGTGAGAGTCAATATGTGATTCAAGCTGTATTGTTTTACAAACTTGGGTTCCCCTTGGGTTTGGGGCATAGATGTTAAGAATTAAAATGTCCTTTTAATGAATTTTTCCTTTTATGAGTATGTAGTATCCTTCTTTCTCTTCTGTTAGGGTTCGATATCTATTTTTTTAGGTATGAAAATGGCCACAACAACTCATTTCTCAGGTCCATTTGCTGAGAACATCTTTTTCCAACACTCTTCCCTCAGGTAATGTAAATCTTTGATGTTAAGATGTGTTTATTAGATGTAGCAGAAAGATGGATTCTGTTCTTGCACCCATGTATTAGTCTCTGCCTTTTTATCCAGAAATTGAGACAGACCACTAATGTTGAGAGACACCAATGACCAATTATTGTTGACTCCTGTCATTTTGTTGTTGTCTTTGTGTGTGTGTGTGTGTGTGTGTGTGTGTGTGTGTGTATGTTTCCCTATTTTGACTTTGTTAGTCTGAGATTATTTTTTCCTTTGTTTATATATCCATATGTAGTTAATCTATTTAGTTGGTAATTTACCTTCTAGCACATTCTTTCGGGTTGGATTTGTAGATAGACATTGCTTAAATTTGTTTTTTTTTTAAATTATAGAATGCCTTTTTCTCATCTATTCTATTTGAAGGGTTTATGGGTATAGTAATTTTGTCTCTCAGAGTCTGTAGCACATCTATCCAGGCTCTTTAGCTTTTAGAGTCTCCATTGAGAAGTCAGATGTAATTCTTACAGGTCTGCCTCTATATGTTACTGGGTCTTTTACCTTGCAGCTTTTGGTATGCTTTGTTCTGTACTTTCAGAGGTTTTACTATCATTTGCTGAGGCAGATTTATCTTCTTGTTTAGCATAGTTGGTATTCTGCATGCTTTTGTATTTGATAGGCAACTTCTTTAGGTTAAGAAAATTTTCTTCTATGATTTTGTTGAAAATAACTTTTATGCCTTTGTTTCTTACTCATATTCTATTCCTATTATCCTTAGATTTGGTCTTTTCATAATGTTCCAGATTTTCTGGAAGTTTTGTGACAGAAATCTTTTAGATTTAACATTTTTCTTTGTGTGATTTAACCATTTTTTCCTAATGAATCTTCAAGACCTGAGATTTTTCTATCTTTGTATTCTGTTGGTGAAGCTTACCTCTGTGTTTATTGTTCAAGTTTCTAAATATTTCATTTACATCCCTCAGCTTGAGTTTCCTTTTCTGATTCTATTCCATTTTTTGTATAGAAAGAATTTTGTATATAAGAATTGTCTTATTCATTTTCTCCACTATTTGTTTTACATAGATTTCTTTAAGGGCTTTATTAATTTCCTCTTTAAGGACCTCAATCATATTCATAAAGTCTGTTTTAATGTCTTTTACTTATGGTTTAAATATGTTTACATATATGGTGCATGCTTTGGTAGGGTTGCTGAGCTCTAATGGAGACATATGGTTATGGTTGTCATTTATTGTATTTTTTTGTTGGCATGTAGGCATCTGGGTTTGGGAAGATTGTAGTTATAAGTACTGATATCTGTTTTTATCTTTGTTAAGTAGGTGTTTTATTCTGGGGTTTCTGTTTTATCTCTTATTAGGAGGTTGTGTTGACTGTGTTGGTGCCTGGTATAAAAATCTTCTGAGGGTATTTATAAGTGTGGCCACTAGGGGTTTTAAGTAAAATGTGTTTCTGGGTGTTAAGATCTGTGAGTAAGGAAGACAGGATGGAGGCAGTAGAGGGGCTTCAAAAGAGAGAGGTAAGAAGGGTGTTCCACGAGAATCTTCTCAGTTAGTCCATGGGAATTGGTGCAAGCATTGAGGAGAGTATATAACACAAAGCCTTTTGCAGAGCTGAGGATGAGGCCATGAGATCTGGACTTAGAGAAATGGAAGGAAGGGTGAGGATCTGTAGTTAGCTTACCTGCTTTCCTGGCAGGAGTATCCTGTAGTACTCAGGAAGTACCTGCTGGTATTGGGTGCTAGGATAAAGTAACAAATCTGTAGGGGGTTAGTAGGAGAAGATCTGTGTTGTCTACTAGAAATGGGAGTGGGTAAGGAGGCTGCAGAAGATATTCTTTTGCAGAGAAGAGACTGGGACTAAAGGGTGAGCATTTAAATGAGCTGGAGAGGCAAGGGTCTACAATTAGCCTAGTTGCTGTTTTGGATGTGGTGATTTTTTTCTTTTGCTTGTTTGTTTTTTTGTCAAGATTATCCAAAGGTATCGATATCATTTCTTTATAACTTAATTTTGTGACAATTACCTGTGAATTTAAATTGTCTGAGTCAATAACATTAAACTCTGAACACTGAATTCAAAATCTCTGACAAATGCATTTATCTAAACTCAGCCCTTCTGAGTACCATGGGAATATACAGCAGGTGACAAAAATGTTTGACAAGCTGACCCACCAGATTTATAATATCCTGATGGGAGTCCCACTGGGCAAAGCCATAGGGTCACTGACTGTTAATGACCAGTTGTTTTCTGTCTGTAACTTTCTCAGATATTACTGCCTATGCTGCCATAGTAAGAACAGCTGTGGTGTTCTTTCCACAGCCCATTGGTAGTGTATTTTATATCTTTAGAAACACTTATAGTTGTGGATAGTCAGGGAAGTTGATTTCTGTTTAATCTATATAGTTCTGATGTATAGAAATAATGTATGTAAAACACACTACTTATGGCCTGTGGAAAGAACCCCACAATTGTTTACTAGGGAGGCACAACAGTGACACTTGAGAAAGTTTCAGACAGAAAATAACCAGTCATTAACAGTTAGTGATCTCATGGTTTTCCAGGTGGGGCTCCCCATCAGGGTATTAGAGGTCTTGTGGGTCAACTTGTTGAACACCAGTTGTTACCCGCTGTATACTTCCATGGGTTTCAGAAGAACCAGAATCTATCTCTGGTGCATGAGTTAGCTTTTTGAGCCCATTTCCTATGGTGGGATATTTTGCTCAGCCTTGTTTCAGGAGTGAGCAGCTTGGTCTTACAGCAACTAAATGTACCAGGTCTCACAGACTCCCTATAGGACCAGAAAAGGGGATGGGACATGGATCAGGGGGAAGCCTGGAGTAGAGTGGGATGAGGGATGAGAGGGGGATTTGTGGTTGGTATGTAAAACAAAAAATGATTTTTAAAAAATAAACAAATAAATGCAACTATCTGCAATTATTTGCTATCCTAAAGGATTAGTTTTTGTGTATGGGTTTTATCTATGCCACCTTTGTTTATAGATGTTGGGATGAAAAAACTTTTTAGAGAAATCCTAACAATTATTGCTTTTCAGATTATGTACTAAACTAAGAATTTTAAAACTTCATTTGCTGTTTTATTTAAACATTTAAGCACAGTCACATATAGTGACTTTCCACATGTATTTTCTTCATTTTCACAATAGTCTAGCAACTGCTACTTTTCTTGATAGAGACTGACTTTCTGCCTGTGGCCATGTCAGAGGAACAGCAGGTGGTAATTGAAGTTTAAAGTGTTAGCTCTCCAGGAGGAACCTCTCTAATGGGTAAATCTCATTTAAGCAAGTATGCAAGACTACAGATCCTGGACTGTCTTTTGATTCTGACATGCTTTTACATGTTCGCTACTACAGTATTTCTCTGATATTCGGCATGGTATGATTGGATCTGGGGAGACCCCCACTGCCTATAATGTAGTGTATTCATCTCGTGAAAAATTCTGGTCTAATGCACATTTTTATCTAAATTGCAAGATGATTCTTCTCTAAGATATACTGTCTAATTAATAATAATGATAGCAGAGTTTTCATGAATAAAAATAAATACAAGGATATGTTTCATAGATAAGACCTAGGAGTTTCACCTAGGATCTGCTTTAGATTGCAGCTCAAATTGACACTTAAGTAAAACAGTTTCCTCAGAAGCCAGGCTGCCTTCAATTCTATTAATACTTAAAAGATGCAGTCACAGATTTTGGTGTGCCCTCAGCAAAAACAAAGCTTCAAGATAACTTTAGATTAGACCAGATGCCTTGACAATGGTTTTTAAGATAAACAACCCCAGAGAAATAATATATACTTTACTAGAACATATAGCTAAGCTGTCTGATCCATTTGGCTAGGGTGGCAAATGATTAATTCCTGTACCTATTCCTGGCATCAATTTGCTGATATGGGTCTGTACTCTGAGGATCCCAACTGTTTGGTTTTTACGTATTTAAGTGTTGGGCACTGGGATTACAAAACAACAGGAAGTAGAACACTTGACTCTAGAAATAGAAGCAACTTTTATTCAAATACACCACAGGGAAAAGTTCTGACTATTCAAGACTATGGAAAATAATTTGACTTTGAATTCCCCCAAAAGAGCTAGGAGTTTCTCTTTTGGCCAGAGGTTGCACACAGGGCAAAATGTACATTTTGAGAATTAAAGTGTCATGGTGCCATGATGTCTTTGTAGTGCTGATTGGAGCTGAAGCTAAGAGAATTATGGTATCTCAGGAATTTTGACTTAATCCTGAGAATATTACACTAAATTCTACTAGAACTTTTTATTATAAGTCCTGGTGCCAGATACTGGGCAAAAGCTGAAAGATCAGAGAGACAGAGGTCAGCAACTTCTCACCTAGCCAACTCTGCATGAATCCTTAGACTGAATGCCTCTGATTCCTCAGCCAAAAGAGAAAAAGGTTGCAACAAATAAATTTGGAAAAACACCCTTACTTTTATACCTTAATATTTGGATGTGTCTTTGGTAAAGTTTCACAAGTGATAGCTCATATGAAGGAAAGTCAGCTATATCTTAAAGACATCGTCTTTGTTGTTACAGATCTTTCATTTCTAGATCAATACTTTAATAATTTTATAGATAAATATACTACAAATACCAATCATTATTTCTTCATTTGATATGTAGACAGGTGCTCTACTAGAGTGACAGGATTAAAGCAATTTTAAATATTTTAACAACCATCAGCACCTAAGAATTAAGTCAACTAACCTGCCTTGACTTACTAGACCAGCAGTTCAAATGGCTTTATCTACTATAACTCTTCTGCCTTTGATCATTTCTGGACCATAGGCAAAAGGAATTGTGATCATTATAATTTTGGGCTGGACAGCACTATTTTTACATAACTTTCTTAACCTAAAAGAAGGCTTCATCTCTTCCTGAAGGGCTCTTGTTCAAATATTAACTTAGTGTAAACAACAAGTGATAGACTATTGCAGTAGTGAGAGCACTTCATATGCTGCTTCTCATTTGTACCAGTCTCCTGAGAACAAATACAGTGCCCTCAAGACCCAACATGGCCATAAGGACTGGGAAACACCTCTATCTTTAGTAAGATGGAAAGACCCTATCTCACACCAATGACAGCCACCAGCCCCATGTGGAAGAGGTTATGCTTGTGTTTTTCCTGTGAGTACTACTCTGCCAGCATGGATCCCAGAAAGAAATGTGTAACCAGCCATAGATCAGAATGTTTCCACCAAGGAGAAAATAACCCAGGATGGGCTATCATTGCCCATCTAATAGCTGAAGCCATGTGGACTCTCACTTTTCCTCATTCTATATGATGCCTTCTGAAATGAGGAACATTAGGTTAGCACTCTGGGAGCTAGCTAAATATATTAAAGACCTATAGTTGGCTAAGTTACTTTATTACTCATTATAGCCAACACATTAAAAATTCCAATTAAATCAGACAAGAGCAGAGGTTATAGACTTTGATTATTTACTTTAAAAAAGGTTTGGCTGTTTAACCCTTCCTGAATACTCACATATGTTTTGATTGGCAGGGTGGTGCTTTTAATCTTTTTCCCTTTAAGTGTCTCTCACTGGAATCCATCAACAGCAGGCAGCCACAAAGGTGACTCAACAAGTGTAAATGGCTCTTAGATATCAAACTCATATCCCTCTACAAGAGTATATGCATCCCTTCAAGAGACTACTGTCTATTTATCTCTACCCAGGAAGCTCTTAAGGAATGGATACTCTTCGAGGGCTGGTAGTCAATGATAGGTAAGAGATTGTTATGTAAGCCAGTCTAAGACAGGCACAGCTCAATTGCTGAGCCCTCTTGAGGTGGGATCAACAAAGTCAGGATAAAGAACCCTAACTCTGGATGAGCATCTATATAATAAAAATAAAAACAGTGTATATGTAGTAAGACAGGCTTATAGGGTCAAGAAAACTGGTTCAAACCAGTTGCCAAGGCATGCACATAAATTACTCCCTTATGAGCCAACCTAGAGCATGCTTGAGGGCCTACCCAGAGTTCCTCATCTTTTGTAATCTGCCTAGCAACAGACATTGTCAGATCTCCTGATCATGCCCAGACAATGAGGGACAACCACATAATATCACCAGATTGAAATACAGCCTGGGTGCTGAGAGGAGGGTATATAAGTTTCCCCACTGTTGAATAAATGAATTAGTCCTTTGCTTTTCAACTGACTTCTGGGGTCTGTGTTGTTGACTCTATGTCCCTCACCCTCTCCCTCAAGGGAACTGTTAGGACCCAGCAAGAGGGGACACTTGTTATTTTATGGGGATACTGAGAAAATTCAGGATTATGATTAAGTCCTGACTGAAATATTCTCTGATGCTGGGTCATCTCAGCTAGTCTCATTGAAGCTGTTCTGGATGTAAAGATAAGAGAAAACTGCAACAGAGGTGCTTGAAACGTTGGATTATCTGGACCATTTGTTTCCATCTGTTGTTTTTCAAAGAGTCTTCCTTGATTAAACCTTATTTTCTTTCATCTGGAATAAATTTACAGCCTCTAATATTCTGTGGCAATAAAAACAAAACCTCTTCTCCAAAGTAGCATATCTTTGCAGTCAAGGCATTTACAAAATACATAGATTGGATTAATTCAGCAGCATTTATAATCAAATGTTTCTTAGCAGCTCTAGCTACTTCCTTTGCAGTCAAAAATATTAAAACACAGTAACATACAGTATCCAGACTCTTCACATATATTCTATCTTTATTTTTTTACTCTATTAATTTTTAAAGGATTCTCTTTACCTTTTTATTTTCTCTCTTAAACCTTCATATATTTTAAAAGACTTTGTAAGCCATTTAGAGTTTTTTTGGTCTGGATCTGTTTTTATTGTATATATCTTTTTCTGATGACACTTTTAGTCTCCTAAGGAGTGGTTAGGATTAAAGGTTTGGCTATGGGTATCTGGCTCCATTCAGCTCTTTGGTCCATGAGAGCTTATCTTCATGGCAGAAGTAATGGCAAGAACTACATTTACCACCCCAACTCTGGAGAATTTTAGGATCCACACTGTCACCAAGTAGAGCACATCTGCCTGCTGCTCATGAACACCAGTTAATTGTTTGGCAGTAGAGCCACTTTTGAGGTTTTTGCCACTAACACTAAGTCAGGAAGCCTCTCTCAAGGGAGCTGTGCCTCTGCTCACCATCACCAGATAGTGCCCATTCAAGAAAATGTTGTTGCCCAGAAGTCCTGCTTGACTCTGTTCCCTTTTTGATTATATAATCAGAAACCTCATGCTTGTACTAAGGCTTCAGTGAGACCACAGGAACCTGCCATGTTGCAGCTCAAGGCCACAGGATAACGAGTCTCTGTACCATGGCCCACTTGAGAGACATAATTAGGAAGCTGTTTCTGTGTCCCAGAACCTGCTTTCAGGCTTTATGTTGAAGTATGTGTACCACATTGGAGCACCATTTTTAGTCAGAAGTTTCTTTGTTCCACCCAGCTGGTCCCTCAGCCATTTAGTCTCAAATAATCACACAAAGGCTTACATTAATTAAAAAACTGTCTGGCCTATGGCTAAGGGATATTACTATCTAATTTTTATATTTTAGTTAACCCATGTTTCTTATTTATGTTTAGCCATGTGACTTGATACCTTTTCTTCCGTGCAATATTTTAGTCTTTCTTCCTCTGTGTCTGGCTGGCATCTGCTCTGCTTTTTTTCTTTGTCTGGTTGCCATGCCTTTATTTTCTGTCTGCCTAGCTTCTGGCCAATCAGAATTATTTATTTGTTTGTTTATTTATCATTTATTTAAAAAGTTTTTTTTTCAGTATCCACCACTGTTCTCCCTCCCTCCCCTCCTCCCAGTCCTCCTCCAGCCTCTCCCCACCATATCCCCCAATCCGTTCCCCAGGAAGGGCAAGGACTCCCAAGGTGAGTCAATTTGGTCTGGCATATCCAGTTGAGGTAGGACCAAGTCCCCCCCAACCCCTGCATCAGTGTCATTAGTGATTTTATTTTAGCCATTCTGATAAGTGTAAGATGATATCTCAGAGTCATTTTGATTTGCAATTTCCTGATGACTAAGGATGTTGAATATATCCTTAAATGCCTTTCAGCTATTTGAGACTTTTCTCTTAAGAAAAGTCTTTCTGTTGAGACCTTTAGCCCATTTATTAATTGAATTGTTTGATATTTTTATGTGTAGTCTTTTGAGTTCTTTATATGTTTTGAAGATCTGCCCTCTTTCAGATGTGGGGTTGGTAAACATCTTTTCTCATTCTGTAGGCTGCCATTTTGTATTATTTACTGTCTCTTCTGCCTTAAAACAGCTTCTCAGTTTTTGGAGGTCCATTTGTTAATTTTTGCTCTCAGTGTCTGTTCTAATGGTGTTACATTTAATAGATGGTCTACTGTGCCAATGCATTCCAGGCTACTTCCTACTGTCTCTTTTATCAGGTTAGGTGTAACTGGATTTTATGTTGAGGTCTTTTATCTAGTTGGACTTGAGTTTTGTAGATGGTGATAGATATGGATCTATTTTCAATCTTCTAAACATTAACATCCAGTTTTGAGAGCACAATTTGTTGAAGATGCTTTTTTTCCATTGTATAGTTTTGGCTTCTTTGTCAATAACCAGGTGTTCATAGTTGTGTGGATTAACATCAGGGTCTTCAATTTCATTGGTTCACATGTCAGTTTCTTGCCAATACCAAGCCAGTTTTTATTGCTATAGCTCTATAATAAAGCTTTAGGTCAGGGATGGTGATGTTTTCAGATATTGCTTTATTGTATGGAATCATTTTCACTATCTTGGGTTTTTTACTTTCCTATATAGAGTTGAATATTTTTCTTTTGAGGACCGTGAAGAATTTATGTTGTAATGTTGACAAGGATTGCATTGAATTTATAGATTGCTTTTGGTAAGAATTCCATTTTTATTATTTTGCTTCTACATATCCATGAACATGAGACATCTTTCCATTTTCTGATATCTTCTTCACTTCCTTTCTTCAAAGACTTAAAGTTCTTGTTATACAGGTCTTTCACTTGCTTGCTTAGAGTTACCCCAAAGTATTTTATATTATATATGGCAATTGTAAAGGATGATGTTTCTCTGATTTCTTTCTTGGCCCATTTAACATTTGTATATAGAAGAGCTACTATTATTATTTTTTAATTAATATTTTATCCCTGCACACTACTGAAGGTGTTAATCAGCTTTAGAAGTTCCCTGGTAGAATTCTGGGGGTCGTTTTTATATATTATCATATTATCTGTAAGTAGCAGATAACTTCTTTCTTTCCAGTTGGCACCCCTTCATCTCCTTTTGTTGTGTTATTGCTCTAGATAGAACTTCAAGTACTATATTGAATAGATATGGGGAGAGTGGGCAGCCTTGCCTTGTTCCTGATTTTAGTGAAGTAATTTTGTGTTTCTTTCCATTTAATTTAAAGTTGGTTGTCAGTTGCAAAAAACTGCCTTTATTATGTTTAGGTATTGCCTTGTCTTCCTGATTTCTCCAAGATCTTTATCATAAAGGGGTGTTGGATTTTATTGAAGGCTTTTTCAGCACTATATGGTTCTTTCTTTAAGGTTGTATATATGTGGATGACATTGGCAGATTTCTGTATGTTGAGCCATTCCTTCATCTCTGGGATGAAGCATTCTTGATTTTGTGTTCTTGGATTTGATTTGCCAGTATTTTGTTGAGTATTTTTGCATTGATTCAGCATTCAAGATTAACTCAAAAACCTTTACTCTGCAAATTGCTGTAGGTGTTCATCAGCTGTAGATGTTCTCTGGTATAATTTTGGGGGTCACTTATATATACAATCACATCATTGGCAAATAATGATAGTTTGACTTCTTCCTATCCAATTAGTATCCCCTTGATATCCTTTTGTTGTTGTATGGTTCTAGCTTAAACTTTGAGGACTATTTTGAATAGATATAGGGAGACTGGACAGACTTGCCTTGTTTCTGATTTTATGGGATTTCTTTTGAGTTTTTCTCCATTTAGGTTGATGTCAACTTGCTGTATATTATTTATTTAGGTAATTCCCCTGTATTCCTGTTCTCTCCAGGACTTTTATCATAAAGGAACATTGGATTTTGTGAAAGGCTTTTTCAGCATCCAATGAGATAATCATGTGTTTTTTCTTTCAGCTTGTTTATATGATGGATGACATTGGCATTTTTTTTTTAACCATCCTTGCATCTCTACGATGAAGCCTGCTTGATCATGGGGGATAATTTTTGATATGTTCTTGACTTTGGTTTGCCAATATTTTATTGAGTATTTTTGCATCAATATTTTTGAGGGAGATTGGTCTTTAGTTCTCTTTCTTTGTGGCATCTTTGTGTGGCTGTTTTATTAGGGTGACTGTAGCCTCATAAAAATAGTTTGGCAATGTTACTTTGGTTTCTAATGTGTGGAACAATTTAATGAGTATTGGTACTAGTTCTTCTTTGAAAATATGGTAGAATTTTACACTGAGACCATATGGCCCCATTTTGTTTCTTTGTTTGTTTTTTGCTTGGGAGACTTAATAACAGCTTCTATTTCCTTGATGGTTATAGGTTTACTTAGGGCATTTCTGATTTTGTCAAATTGGATCTTCTCTCTCTGCTTTTTGGTTAGTTTGGATAAAGTTTTGTCTATCTTGTTTAGTTTCTCAAGGAACCAGCTCTTTGATTAATTGATTCTTTGTATTGCTCTATTTTTTTCAATTATACTGGTTTCATCTCTCAGTTTATTTCCTAGTGTTTATTTTTCCTGGCTGTGTTTGCTTATTTTTGTTCTAGAGATTTTAGGTGTAGTGTTAAGTTGCAAGTGTAAGATTTCTCCACCTTCTCTGCATAGGCATTTAGTGATATGAATTTTTTCTTATGGCTTTCATAGTGTCTGTAAGTTTAGGTGTGTAACTTATATATTGTCTTTGAATTATAGGAAGTCTATAATTTCTTTCTTGACCCAATGGTGATTCAATTGATCATTATTCATTTCCATGTTATTATAGGCTTTATATAATTTATGTTGTTGATATTCTTACTGTAAACCATGTGAATCTGTTAAAATACAGGGGGTTACTCCAGTTTAATTGTATGTGTTGAGCTTTGCTTTGTCACTAATTATGTGATCAGTTTTAGAGAAGGTTCAATGAGGTGCTAAGAAGAATGTACATTCTTTTGTGTTTGGGTTGAATGTTCTGTATATATCTTGTAGTAGGAGGTTTCTGGCCCACACTTTTGGGCCTAGCCTCTAGGTTTAGGACCCACAGACCCACAGAGATACACAGATGCATACAATAAGGCCCAGGCATATAACTTGCTAACTCTTTACCCTTAATCTAACCCATGACTTTTAACCTGTTCAGCCATGGGGTTCAGTACCTTTTCTCACAGCAGCATGGTTATCCTCTGCTTCTTCTGGCTTCTCTCAGGCATTCTGCTCTGTGCTTCCTGTTCTCAGAGTTCTCTTAGTCTGGTAGCCCCGCCCACACTTCCTGCCTGCCTTTGGCCAATCAGCTTTTTTTAATAAACCAGTGGGTGGGATAATTATTTTCAATGAAACAACACAATCTCCCACAATATCTCTTAAGTTCATTTGGGTCATAACATTTGTTAGATCTCTTAGGCTTCTGTTAGGTTTCTGTCTGGTCGAGATGTACATTGGTGAGATGGAGAAAGAGTTGCTGACATAGGACTTGAATGTACATTGGGGATATTCAAGTCCACAGGCATTGTAATTTTTCTGAGGGAACTGACACTTATTATCATTTGTACAGAAGAACTACTGCCAACATTTAATAAATACAGGGATTTTGTAAGAAGTTTGTGTTTGGGCCTGTGCTTGTTCCTCCCATCATAGCCCAACAGTACATGAGGCTCATAATTATCTGCTTTAGTTCAGAACTGTCTGCCATCTTGTGTATTTCAGTGAAGCTTGCTGGGGGCTGTGCTGAAGTGGGCTGCTTAAATCTACCACTATTTGTGTGGGGGGTTTGATGTGCAATTTAATCTTTAGTAATGCTTCTTTTACATATGTGTGTGCTCTTGTGTTTGGAGTATAAATGTTCAAAATTGAGATTTTGTCTTGGTGAATTTTTCCTGGGGAGAATATGTAATGTCCTTTCTAATCCTTTTTGTTTGATTTTTAGTTTGAAGTTTATTTTGATAGATATTAGCTACATCAGCTTGATTCTTAAGTCCATTTGATTGAAAAGTCTTTTCCTAACCCTTTACTCTGAGGGAGTGTCTGTCTTTAAAGTTGAGAAATGTTTCTTGTATATAGAAGAAAGTTGAATCCTGTTTTTGTATGCCATCTGTTAGCCTGTGTCTTTTTATAGGGAAATTGAGTCCATGGTTATTAAGGATATTAATGACCAATGATTGTTAATTGCGGTTATTTTTTGTTGGTAGTGAGTATGTGTTTTCTTTCTTTGGGATTTTCTGCTATGGGGTTATCTATAGCCTTTGTTTTTGTGGATGCATCTAACTTGGTTATGTTGCAGTTTTCCTTCTAGTGCATTCTGTAGGACTATATTTGTGGATAGGTATTGTTTAAATCTGTTTTTGTCATGAAATAGCTTTTTAATTCCATCTATGGTGATTGAGAGTTTTGCTGGGTATAGCAGTCTGGGCTGGCATCTTGTAGTTTCTTAGTCTCTGCATAAGGTCTGTCCAGGACATTCTGGCTTTCAGAGTCTCCATTAAGAATTTGAGTGTTATTCTGCTGGGTCTGCCTTTATAAGTTACTTGGCTTTTTCACTTTTATGAAAATAAAAGTGAAATAAAGAAATGGCTATTTATTTATTATGTATGTTTAATGGCTTGATTATTATGTATAGAGATTTTTTTGGTCTATTTGGTGTTCTGTAAGCTTCTTGTATATTCATAAGCATTTTCTTCTTTAGGTTGGAAAAGTTTTCTTCTATGATTTTGTTGAATATATTTTCTGTGCATTTGAGCTGGTATTCTTCTCCTTTTTCTATTTCTATTATTATATGATTTGGACTTGTCATAGTTTCCCAGACACTTTGTGCTATGACTTGTTTGGCCTTAGTCTTTCCGTTGGCTGATGAATCTATTTTATCTTTTGTATCATCCATGTCAGAGATTCAATTCTCTCTTCCATTTCTTGCATTCTGTTGGTTATGCTTGCACCTGTGATTCCTGTTCATTTACTCAGACTTTTACATTTCCAGAATTCCTTCAGTTTGTTTCTTCTTTATGGCTTCTATTTCAATTTTCAAGTCTGGTTAATTGCTTTTTCTTGGCTTTCTTTAAGGGTTTTATTTTTTCCAATTTTTGTTTGTCTTTTTCTTGGTTTCTTTAAGGAAAATTTTCATTTCCTCTTTAAATTCCTCTATTATCTTCATAAAGCTCTTTTTAAAGTTGTTTTCTTCGGCTTCTCTATGTTGTGCTGTTCAGCTCTAACTCTTGTAGAGCTGCTAGGTTCTGGTGATGCCACATTGCTTTTTATGTTGCTGTATATATTCTTACACTGACTTCTACCCATCTCTTCCTCCATTTGGTGCAGACAGTATCTCTATCTCAAGGAGCTCCACTTGGTCCAATAAGAGCTGGGGAGTCTGTGACTCAGGGAGACTCTTTTGGTCCCTTCTGAACTCTTGATTTAATTAGAGTCAGTGAATTCTGTGTCTCAGAGCAGCTCTTGGTCCAATAGAAGCTGGCAGATTCTGTGTCTCAACAAGTGACTGATATTTCAAGGGGATGAGTAGGCTTGGAGGAGAGAATAGGACCTGCAGGGTCTGATAGGGGATGTTGGTAGGAAGGCCTGCCAGCAGGAGTCTTTCTTTCTGGCCCTCATTTGGGGCAGCAATGCATGGGGGCTGAGGATAGTGGACTTTGGGACCTAGATCTAGGGACCTATATCCTAGAGACTGGCTTTTCTGACTAGAACAGTTACTCACCTCTTGGTAGATTTCGTGTCTCAGGGAGCTGTTGAGGTTGAAGGGTCATGAATGGACTTGGGCGACGGAGTGGGACTTGTAGACGTGATGGTGGGGAAACCCCTTTTGCAGGAGTCCTCTCTGCTGGCCTGCAACTGGGGAAGAAATGAGTGGGGTGGGGCTGGATAAGTTTTTGATGTGCCCCTGGACTCGATTTGCCAGTATTTTGCACCAATGTTCAAGGGGAAGACTGGTCTATAACTCTCTTGTTTGGTTGTATCTTCATGTGGTTTGAGTATCAGGGTGACTGTAGCCTCATAAAATGAGTTTGGCAAAGTTTCTTCTGTTTCTATTGTGTGGAACAATTTGAGGAGTATTGGTATTAGCTCTTCTTTGAAATTCTGGTAGTATTCTGCCCTAAAGTTATCTGTCCCCTTTTTATATTGGGAGACTTTTTGTAACTGCTTCTTTTTGGGAGGGTTATATGTATATTAAGTGATTTATCTGATCTTGATTTAATTTTGATAAATGGCACCTATCCAGAAAAGTGTCAATTTTTTTCAGATTTTCCAATTTTTAAAGCATAGGGTTTCAACATAATGAGTCTCTGAATTTCCTCTTTGTCTATTGTTATATCCTCCTTTTTGTTTCTGATTTTGTTAATTATTCTCTCCGCCTTTTGGTTAGTTTGGGTAAAGGTTTGTCTGTCTTGTTGATGTTCTAAAAGAACCAGCTGTGTTATTGAATTTTGTATTATTCTCTATTTCTGTTTGATTTATTTCAGCTCTTAGCTTATTTCCTGGTGTCTGCTCTTCCTGGGTGAGTTTGCTTCTTTTTGGTCTAGAGCTTTCAGCTGTGCTGTTAAGTCGCTTGTGTGACATTTCTCCAAATTCTTTATGTAGGCACTAAGCGCTAGGAACTTTCCTCTTAGCACTGCATTCATAGTGTCCCAAAAGTTTGGATATGTTGTGCCTTCATTTTCATTGAATTTTAGGAAGTCTTTGATATTTTTTCTTTATTTCTTCCTCAACCCAGTGGTGATTCAGTTGAGCTATATTCAGTTACCATGAGATTGTAGGCTTTCTGTAGTTTGTACTGTTGTTGAATTTTATTTTTAAGCCATGGTGACCTGATAAGATACAAAGAGTTATTTCATTTTTCTTTTTTGTATTAAAAGTTTTCCTCATGCATTCCCCTGCTCAATCACCCTTCCCTTCTTCCAATCCCTCCCAGTCAACACTCAACCTTTCCCCAACCCTCCCCCATCCTTTCCCCAAGGAGGTCAAGGAGTCCCAAGATGGGTCAGTTCAGTTTGGTATATCCATTTGAGGTAGGTCTGATTCCCTCATCCCAATATTAGGTCTGGTTTAGGTGTTCTGTAGGGAATGGGCTCCAAGGTGCCAGTTCATACACAAGAACACAGTCTGATCCTTCTCCATGAGGTTCCACATGCTACCCATGCCATTTGACAGTCATCTACCTTTGAAGGGTTTAGTTCTTTTCCTGATGATTCCCCAGTGGCCATTTTGATTCAGTGAGCTCCTCAGAGCTCCAGCCAGCTGTCTCTGTGGGATTCCTCCTTATAATCCCAATCCTTTTGCTCATATAGCTTCTCTCTCTTTAGCTGGACCTGGTACTTAGCTATGGATCTCTGCTTCCATCTCTATTCATTATTGGATGTAGGTTCTATAATGATACTTAGGGTATCATTAATATATTAATATATAATGATACTTAGGGTATCATTATAGAGGAAATCCTGTTTAGGCATGCCCTCCATTATTGGTTGGGGTCCTAGGCAGGGACATCCTGTGAGTTCTTGGAGGTTTCCCTAGCAACCTGCCTCTTCCCAACCACAAATTGACTTCTTCTATCAAGATATCCATCTCTTTTCTCCTCTCTTTGTTGCTCCTCTCACTCAACCATCTCCTCTAATGATTTGTTCCCACCTCTCCTTGATCGCTACCTGTTATGATCCCAGTTTGCTAAGGAGATCTCTTCCATTTTTTTTCCTAGGGGGATCCCTGGATGTCTCTCTTAAGTTCCTTCTGATTCTAAGCTGTTCAGGGGTTGTGATTTGCAGCTTAGGTATTCTTTGCTTTTTATCTAAAATCCACTTATGAGTGAGTATATCCTATTCCTATCTTTCTTGCCCTGTGATACCTTTCTCAGTAAGATATTCTCCAATTTCATCCATTTGCACAAAAATTTTAGGATGTCATTTTTTAAATACTGCTGAGTAATACTCCATTGTGTAGATGTACCACAGTTTGTTAAACCATTCTTCAGTTAAGGGACATCTAGGTTGTTTCGAGTTTCTTGCTGTTATGATTAATGCTGCTATGAACATAGTTGAGCTAATGCCTTTGTGGTAAGAATGGGCATCCTTTGAGTATATGCCCAATAGTGATATTGCTGGACTATTGGAGAGAATTATTTCCAGTTTTCTGAGGAACTGCCATATTGCTTTCCAAAGTAGCTGTACAAGTTTACACTCCCACCAACAATGGAGGAGTGTTCCCTTGTTCTGTATTCTCTCCAGCTTAGGCTGTCACCTGTGATTTTGATCTTATACATTCTGAGAGGTGTAAGGTGGTATTTCAAAGTTGTTTTGGTTTGCATTTCTCTGATGGCTAAAGATATTGAGCAATTCTTTAAGTGCCTTTCAGCCATTTGTAATTCTTCTGTTGAGAATTTTCTTTTTAGCACTGAGCCTCATTTTAAAAATTGGGTTATTTGGGTTTTGGGGCTCTAGTTTCTTGGGTTCTCTATATATTTTAGAGATCAGTCCTCTGTCAGATGTAGTGTTGGAAAGTACTTTTTCCATTATGTAGGCTGTTGTTTTGTCTTATTGACTTTGTCATTTGCCTTACAGAAGCTTCTTAGTTGCATGAGGTCCCATTTAGTAATTGTTGTTTAGTGTCTCTGTTACTTGGTATTATATTTAGGAAGTGGTCACCCTTGTCAATGCATTGGAGGTTATTTCCTACTTTCTTTCTATCAAGTTTATGTTGAGTTTATGTTGAGGTCTTTGATCCACTTGGATTTGAGTTTTGTGCAGGGTGATAGATATGGTTCTATTTGTATTCTTCTACTGTATTTTTGGCCTCTTTGTCAAAAATCAGGTGTTCATAGGTGTGTGGGTTAATGTCAGGGTCTTCAGTTCAATTCCATTGATTCACAAATGTGTTTTTATGACAGTACAAAGTTGTTTTTATTACTGTAGCTCTATAATATAGTTTGAGGTCAGGGATGGTGATGCTTCCTGAAACCTTTTTATTGAGCAGGATTGTTTTGGCAGTCCTGGGTTTTCTGTTATTCTATATTATGTTGTGTGTGGATATTTTCAAATATAATAAAAACATTTGAAGATATCAGAGGGATCCACCCACAGTCAGTCTAGGAGTATCAGACAGTGATATCTCACATCTTTAATCCCAGCACAGGGAATATCCCGGGAGTGGTGACCTACATCCTTAATCCAACCTGAGTTCAGGTCATCTTAGTTTACAAAAAGAATTTCAGGCTCCCAGGCAGGTAGTGGTGGTGCCACACCTTAACTGAGAGAAGAAAGTATTTAAGGCAGGCATAGAAAGACAGAGGAGGCAGAAGAAGCCATGACTCACACTGTTAGTCCCAGCACTTGGGAAGCAGAGACAAGAAAATCTCAGTGAATTCAAAGACAGCCTGGTCTTCAAAGCAAGTTCTAGGAGAGCCAGGACTATTACACAGAAAAGTCTATCTAGAAAAAAAAAAACCCAAAACAAAACAAAGACAGGAGGAGGTGAATTTGTCCTTTGATATCTCTGACTGTTTTTAGTATAGTTGAAAATATCCCCACAATGTTGAGTATTCTTCTTTTAAGGTCTATTAAAATTTGTCTTGGGATTTGATGGGGATTGCATTGTATTTGTAGATTGCTTTTGGTAAGATTGCCATTTTTACTATGCTGATTTTATCTGTCCAGAAGCACAGAAGATCTTTTCATTTTCTGATATCTTCTTCAATGACTTAAAGTTCATGTCATACAGGTCTGTCACTTCTTTGGTTAGAGTTATTCCAAGATATTATGCAGCTATTACAAAGGGTGATGTTTTACTTTTTACAGTCCTTTTATCCTTAGTGTATAGAATGGCTATTAATTTTTTGAGTTAATCTTGTACCCTGATACATTGCTGAAGGTGTTTACCAGTTATAGGAGATCCCTGGTAGAATTTTGGGGGTTAGTTTTCTATATATATATATATATATATATATATATATATATATAATCATATCATCTGCAAATAAAGATTGTTTGACTTCTTCCTTTTTAATTTGTGTCCCCTTAATCTCCTTTTGTTCTCTTATTGCTTTAGCTAAAACTTTGAGAACTATATTGAGTAGATAAGGGTAGAATGGACAGCCTTTTCTTGTTCCTTATTTTATGGAATTGCTTTGAGTTTTTCTCCATTTAGTTTGATGTCAGCTGTTGGCTTGCTCTATATTGCTTTTATTATATTTAGGTAGTTTCCCTGTATTCCTGATCTCTTCAGGATTTTTATTATATAGGAGTGTTGGATTTTGTCAAAGGCCTTTTCAGCATCTAAGGAAATGATTATGCAGTTTCTTATCTTCCAGATTGTTTATATGATGGATGATATTCTCTTTTTCATTTGTTGAACCATCCCTCCCATCTCTGGGATGAAGCCTACTTAATTGTGGTGGATGGGTTTTTTTTTAGTATGTTGTTTAATTTGGTTTGCCAGAATTTTATTGAGGATTTTTGCATCAATGTTCATGAGGGAGATTGGTCTGTAGTTCATTTTCTGCATTACATCTTTGAGTGGCTTAGGTATCAGGGTGATTCTAGCCTCTTAAAAAGAGTTTGGTAATGTTTCTTCAGTTTCTATTTTATGGAACAGTTTGAGGAGTATTGATATTAGTTTTAATTTATATGTCTGGTAGAATTATGGACTGAAATCATCTGGTCCTGGTATTTTTTTTTTTTTTTACTTTGGAGACTTTTAATAACAGGTTGTTATGTCCTCCTTTTTATTTCTGATTCTGTTAATTTGTATACACTCTCTCTATCTACCTTTTGGTTAGTTTGGATAAGGGTTTGCCTATCTTGTTGACTTTATCAAAGAACCAACTCTTTGATTCATTGATTCTTTGCATTGCTTTCTTTGTTTCTATTGCATTGATTTCAGCCCTAAGTTTAATTATTTCTTGCCATCTACTCCTTCTAGGTGAATTTGCTCCTAATTGTTATAAAGCCTTTAGCTGTGCTGTTAGGTCTCTTGTGTGAACTTTCTCTATTTTTCCATATAGATATCTAGTGATATGAGTTTTCCTCTTAACACTGCTTTTGTTTTGTCCCATAAATTTGGGTATGTTATGGATTCATTTTTATTAAATTCTAGGAAGGCTTTGATTTTTTTTCTTAACTTCTTCCTTTACCAGATGTGGTTTAATTGAGAGATGTTCAGTTTCCATGAGTTTGTAGGTTTTCTATGATTTTTCTTGTTGTTGAACTCTAGCTTTAGACTTTGGTAGTCTGATATAATACAGTTATTTCCATTTTTTCTATCTATTGATATTTGCTTTATGACAAAGTATTTGGTCAATATTAGAGAAAGTTCCATAGGGTGCTGAGAAATAAGTATATTCCTTTGTGCTTGGGTGGAAGGTTCTGTATATATCTATTGAGTCCACTTGGGTCATAACATCTGTTAGATCCTTTATTTCTTTGTTGAGTTTCTGTCTGGTTGACCTATTCAAGGGTAAAAGTAGTGTATTGAAGTCTCCCACTATTAATGTGTGGCTCTTGATGTGAGGTTTAAGCTTTAGTAGTGTTTCTTTTACATATGTAGGTGCCCTTGTGTTTGGGGCATAAATATTCAGGATTGAGACTTCATATTGGTAGATTTTTCCTGAGATGAATAAGTAATGCCTTTCCTGGTTTCTTTTGAGTAATTTTAGTTTGAATTCTATTTTGTTAGCTATTAGGATGGATACACCAGCTTGTTTCTTAGGACCATTTAATTGGAAAGTCTTTTCCCAACCCTTTACTCTGAGTCTGTGTGTCTGTCTTTGAAGTTTAGGTTTGTCTCTTATATGCAGCAGAAGGATGGCTTCTGTTTTTGTATACGTAGTGTTCGAGTGTGTCTTTTTATAGGTGAATTGAGTCCATTGATATTATGGGATATTAATGATCAATGATTATTCCCTGTAAATTTTAGTGGTAACGTGTGTGTGGTTTTCTTCTTTGTGATTTTGTCTGTGAGATTATCAATTGTTTGTGGTTTCATGGGTGTATCTGTTTTTCTTAGTTTAGAGTTTTCCCTGTAGTGCTTTCTGGAGGGCCAGATTTGTGGTTATGTATTTCTCAAACCTAGTTTTTTCATACAATATCTTGTTCACTCCATCTATGGTGATTGATTGTTTTGCTGAGTATAGTACTCTGGGTTGGCAGTCGTGCCTTTTTAGTGTCTGCATAACATCTGACCAGGACCTTCTTGCTTTCATTGTTTCCACTGAGTAATCTAGTGTTGTTCTGATGGGTCTGCCTTTATAGGCAACTTGGCCTTTTTTCCTTTGCAGCTCTTGGTATTTCTTACTTTGCTCTGTAGGTTTAGTGTGCAGACTTTGGGGGGGAGGGTCTAATCTATTTGGTGTTCTGTAGGCTTCTTGTATCTTTATAGGCATTTCCTTCTCTAGATTGGGAAAATTTTCTTCCACAATTTTGTTGAATATATTTCTGTGTCTTTGATCTGATATTCTTCTTCTATTCTAATTATTCTTAAGTTTGGTCTTTTCATGGTGTCCCATATTTCTTGGATATTTTGTTTCATGACCTTTTGGTTTTAGTGTTTTTCTTTGACTGAAATACCTATTTCCACTATTTAGTCCTACACACAGAAGATTCTCTCTTCCACCTCTTGCATTCTGTTGGGTTGCTTATATCCATAGCTCCAGTTTTTTTCTTCATATTTTCTATTTCCAGTATTACCTTGTTTTGTGTCTTCTTTATTGCTTCTATTTCAATTTTTAATTCCTGGGAATATTTCCTTCACCTGTATTTTTCTTTTTTTGGATTTATTTTTATTCTTTAAGGGGTTTGTTAATCTCTTCCATTTTTTTGTTTGTGTTTTTCTATTTCACTAAGGGAACTTTTAATATCCTCTCTTAAGGCTTCTATCATCTTTATAAAGTTGATTCTAAGGTTGTTTCCTTCTACGTCCTCTGCATTGCCATGCTCAGGTCTTGATGTAGAATCACCATATTCTTCTGGTGGTGCCATGTTGTTCTTTATGTTTTTGATGTATTCTTACACTGGCATCTGCCCATTGTTTCCTTGGTCAACTGCAGGATTTGTCTGAATCTCAGAGAGCTGATTTTCATGCAATCTGTTCTGGGTGTCTGTGTCTCAGGAAGCTTCTCTTGGTCCAGTCTGGGTTCTTGGTCCACTCTTAATCAGCTCGTAGTCAGTTATTAGTCAGCTATGGGCCAGGGGGCTATGGGTCTCCAGTTGCTGTGGAGGTCACTCTCCATTTTTCTTAGTATCTGTTGAGATTTGATTTTTGACTTACTATGTGGCCAGTTTTAGAGAAGGTCCCATTAGGTGCTGAAAAGAAAGTCTATCTTTTTGTTATTGGGTGAAATATTCTGTAGATGTCTGTTTATTACATTTGAGTCATAACATCTGTTAGTTTCATTATTTCTTTATTTAGTTTCTGTCTGACAGAACTGTTCATTGGTGAGTAGTGTGTGGATATTTCTGTGTGATTTAAAGTTTAGTGATGTTTATTTTACAAATGTGGATTTCCTTGTATTTGGGGCATTTAAGTGTTCATGATTGAGACTTCATCTTGTTAAATTTTTTTCTGTGATAAATATGAAATGTCCTTATCCATTTATTTTAATTAATCCTATTTTGAAATCTATTTTGTTAGATAGTAGCATAGCTATACCAGCTTGTTTATTAGGTTCATTTCATTGGCAAATCTTTTCCCAACCATTTACACTCAAGAAATGTCTGCTTTTGACCTTGAGGTGTGTTTCTTTCTTGCAACAGAAGGATGTATTCTGTTTTGTACCCATTCTGTTAGACTGTGTCTCTTTATAAGGGAATTGAGTCTATTGATATTAAGAGATGTTAATAACCAGTGGTTGTTAATTTCTATTTTGCTTTTGTTTTGTTTTTTTTGGTAGTGTGTGTGCATTTCAATTTTTGGGATTTTCTGGTGTGAGATTATCTATTGCTTGTGTTTTTCTAAGTGCAGCTAATTTTTCTGATGTTTTTCTAATCCTTTCTGTGTGGATGAATTTGTGCGTAGATATTGTTTAAATCTTGTTTTCTCATGGAATATCTTTTTATCTCTGTCTATGGTAATTATAAGTTTTTCCTGAGAATAGTAAGAAGAGTGCCTAAATAGTACTTTTCCTATATGCAAATGACCTCCCTAATTGTCATTGTAGAAACTTCATCCAGCAACTGATTGAAGGCAGAAGCAGAGATCCATAGCTAAGCACCAGGTTGAGCTCCCAGTCCAGCTCTAGAAAGCGAGGAGAGATTATATGGGCAAAGGGATAAGGATCATGATGAAGAAACCCACAGAGATGGCTGACTGGAGCTATTGGGCGTTCACTGACTCTGTAAAAACCCATGAGGAACCTTCATGGAAAGGGATTAAACCGTCCAAATGTAGATGATAGCTGAAAGGTGTGGACAGTTTGTGGAGCTTCTTGCATTCAAGTCAGAATGTATTACTGGCGTATGAATTGGCTTTTTGTAGCCCACTCCCTACAGAGGAACACCTTACTCAGCCTTGATACTGGAGTGAGGGACTTGGACCTACTTCAACTGAGTGTGCCAAACCAAACTGACTCACCTTGGGAGTCCTTGCCCTCCCTGGGGAATGATGGAGGGATGATATGGAGAAGCTGAGAGAGGATGAGGAGGTGGGGGGGCAGAGCAGTGAAGGGTATGAGAAAAAACATTTTAAATAAAAACTTACTTAAAAATAAGTTTTGCCGGGGTATAGTAATCTGGGGTGGCATTTGCAGTCTGTAGTCTCTGCAACATGTCTGTTCAGAACCTTTTGGCTTTTTTAGTCTCCATTGAGAAGTCAGGTATAATTTTGATAGGTCTGCTTCATATGTTAGTTGGCAATTTTCTTTTTTTAAGCTCAAATATTGTTTTTATTTTATATGCTTAGTGTTTTGAATATCATGTGGCTAGGGAATTTTCTTTTGGTCCAGTATATTTGGTGTTCTGTTTGCTTCCTATGACTTCAAAGGCATGGCCTTCTTTAGGTTGGGAAAGTTTTCTTCTATGATTTTGTTTTATGACTTTGAGCTGAAATTTTTCTATCTCTGTTGTTGTTAGGTTTGGTCTTTTCATGATGTCCTAGATTTCCTAGATGTTTTGTGTTATTAATTTGTTGGAATTGACATTTTCTTTGACCAATAAATCTATTTTTTCAATCATGTATTAAATTCTGAGATTCTCTCTTCCACATCTTGTGGTTGTGTTTGCATCTGTAATTCCTGCTCATTTACCCATATTTTCTGCTTGTTCCCTCTATGCCATTTTTCAAATCTTGAACTATTTTCTTCACCTATTTGTTTTTTTCTTTGTTTTCTTTATTGGATTTACTAATTTCTTCCATTTTGTGTTTGTCTTTTTCTTCATTTTCTATTTAAGGGATCCTATAATCTTTACAAAGTCATTTTTGAGGTCATTTTCTTCTGCTTTATCTTAATTGGGATGCTCAGTTCTTGCTGTTGTAGAAACATTAGTTTTGGGCTATGTCTTATTGCCTTTTATGCAGTTGAATGCATTCTTTCACTGCCTTCTACCCATATGATTTGAGAAATTATAGTTACAGGTGTTGATCTTTCTCCAATTGGTCCAGGTGCTGCTTATGTGTCTATGGTGGTTTTTTCTCCAATCATTCCAGGTTGTGCCTGTGCTTCTGGGTAGCCCTGATCCTACTGCAGATGGTGGTAGAGCAGCTTGGCTACAGCAGTCTTGCTTGCTGACTGACTGTTGGAACTCTTTTTTCCAATTGGTGCAGATGGGGACTGTGCCTCTGGAGGCCTCTAATGGGGATGATGGTGGAGTTGCTTCTTCTAATTGCTGCAGGTATGGTTGTTCCACTGTGCCTTCTGATCCTGCTGGGGATAGTGGTGGAGCAGCCTGGCTGCCAGAGACTTGCCTGCTGACTGGTTGCTGGGGCTGTGATAGATCAGCTTTCCCACTCTTATGACCACAGGGCCAGCTCTTCCATATGCCTCTGGCATTTATGGGCAAGGAGGGAGTGAATAATTCTCCCACCTATGACACCTCAAGATAGATAACAATTTTGAGGTTGGCTCACTCACACCTCTATTTTGATGTTCTGGCAAGAAGCAGGGTCTGCTCTCCTGAATGTTGCAGCTGTTGGGGGTTAGGGATCATCCTTCCACTTTTATGATCACAGGCCAGCTCTCCCACCTGCCCCAGGCTTTAATGTTTGAGGAGAGAGGGAAACCCTGCCCTTCCCATGCTGCCTTATAACAGATTAGAAATGGAGACACTCTCACTTGTTCTGTTTTGGGCCTGGTGCACCCACACATCCACCAACTGAGTTGGCTCAATTTTGTTGTCCAGTGAAGGTGCAGCATCTGATCTCCATAGTACTGATGCTGGTGGGGGACTAGGGCAACTCTTCTGCTCTTGTAACCTCAGGGCCAGCTTTACCACCTGTGTCAGGTGTTGATAGGTTGGGGAAAACTTCCTTCTCTTACCTATGCTGCCAAAGGACAGATGAGAAATGGGGAGAACTCATACTTGCTCACATCTTTGGGACTGGCTCAACCACACCTATGCTTATAGGGTTGGCTATATTGTGATGCTCTGGTGAGATGAAGAGCCTGCTCTCCTGAATGTTACTGCTGGTGTGGGTTAGGGATGGCTTTCCCACCTCTGGGACAGCTCTTCCACATGCCATAGGCATTTATGGGCAGGGGACATCACTCTTCAGCCCATGTCTCCATGTGGCAGATGAGGGTTGGGGCTAGGTCTCCCACACTCCCATCCTCAGGGCTCATTAACTTGTGCTTTCATCAACAGGGTAAACTCTGCTGTGCTTTGCAGACAAAGCCCAGGACTCCATTTCCTATGAGTTGCTGTTGGTCAAGTTGTCACCCCCCTTCTTTCTCTCTCATTTGTTCAGATTTGCTTCTGTCCACAGGACCTGATATCTCTCTCTCTCTCTGTATGTATGTATGTATGTATGTATGTATGTATGTATGTATGTATGTCTATCTCTCCACTATACTATACCTCTGATCACTGTAATAGTGGCCTTCTGGCTGGTGCTGCAAGTTACCAGGTGGGACAGCGTTTTCTCTTCTGAGCCTGGGATGGGAAGCTTGCGGTGGTTCTCCCTGTCTCACTGAGGTCACGATGACACAGGTCTGGAACATGCCTCTTCATTACAAGATCATTATAATGCCCAAGCACTGGATTCTTATAAGATTCCATTCTTATGGAAGGCTCCTGGTTGGTACATTTGGCTGCATTCCATCCGTGCACCCTGGCCACATGGCATGGGATATGCACTGACTGGAGTTCCACTACAGGCCAGGGTTAGAATGCCATATCCTTATTTGGCTGGTTTATGTCTATTACCAATTTAGACCTGTGTTGGTGGTGGCTCCTCATTGAATGTGGCCCCTGAAGACCCAAGAGTCTGGGAGGTACTGACTTTGTTCATCACTAATTTAGACCCATGTTGGGTTGGTGGGTTTTTCTTAATCTTGATAGGTATGTAACTATTGATTTTTACTTTCTGACTAAAGAATATAAAATATTTTAAGTTGTACTTTTTTCCTGTTTGTATGAGTTCTCTGTAGGTATTCATGTATGTACTAAAGAGAAAATAAACTATCACATTTATTATAATTTCATAATATCTCTTTGGCATGAACCTTCATATAGCTTTGAAAGAATTTTATATAAATTATGTGTATGTGTATATATAAGTTTTCCTTATATTAAAATCATTTTGGTCTTGTGTGAGTTCTTATATTTCATGAGGGGTAAGAAACAGCTGAACACAGTATTTTTCCAGGTTTTCCTCTCTTTTAAGAAACAGAGAGTGTGTCTGAGGAGATTGCTTGGTAGTTAAGTATCCTCTCTTTTCTTCCAGAGGACCTGGGTTCGATTCCTAGCACCCATGTGGCAGCTTATAATCCTCTGTAGCTTCAGTCCCATGAAATTTGACTCTCTTCTTTGGCTTCTGTTGGCAGCAGGCACTTTATAGGGTGCATGGAAATACATACAGACAAAACACTCATACAAATAAAAAAGAGGAAAATAAAATAGGGAAAAGAGGATTTATTTTACACGATTATGAATATTGAGAAACTCCACAATATGATATATGCAATCTAAAAAATAAAACATCTAAACTAATAGTAAAGTGAAATTCTAATCCAAAAGCTTAAAACTATATGAGCTAACTTTTTAGTCCTAGAGTTCAAACACTGAAGTTCTGTCATTCAGAGTCAGGAAAAATTGGTGTTCCAGATATAGAAGACAGCTGGTACCAGTTTCTCTTGGTGACAGTGAATCTTCTCTATGTACACTAATTGTTAAAATTCTAATTTCTATTAGAAACTGAGACACACCCAAGAATAATGCCTTATCTGCTCTTCATATATCCCTTCATCTAGTCAAGTTGACTTGACTAAAACTAACCATTATATATTGCTTATCTCTATTGAATATAACAAAATGTATAATATATGCATTATATATATAGTATAAATGCATAGTAAGATGTGAAGAATAATTGGAAGATTTGTTACATTGTTCAAAATAGAGACTTGCTATATAATTGTACCCAAATAGTTTTGAATGTAAGACCAGAACCTACATTTCTTTTAATTGTAGAATTCTTCCATTTTTCTTACTTATGTAAATTTTATCGAAAAGTAAGTAAAAATTTTCCCACATTCACATCCACAAATCTTCTCTTCAGTGATAATTCTTACATGCACATTTGAAATAAAAGAAATAAAGTTTTCTCATATTGTATTATATTGATAGTTTAGAAATTCAATATGAGTTCTCACTTATAACCTAATAAATCCTTTTAAAATGAAAGTTTTCCTCTGCTATTCACACTCAGAATTTAATTGGCTTTAAATTTTTGAAAGGAATTTTCACTATTTTTATATTCAAGAAACTTTTCTTCCCTGGGCCTGTTACATGTATAATAGTGAATAAAGTATTAATGCTTTCCACATTTTGTATTCTCCTAGTATGTGTTTCCAATGAGTTCTCTACATGAGTTCTAAGAGTCAAGGAACAATGTGAAAGGATCCCTGTGTACCACATATTGATTTTACGATCAATGTGTTATTCCATATGTGTTTTAACTGAGAAGTCAATCAATGTATTCTCACATTCATCAATTTTTAATTTTTCTCCAGTATGAGTTCTCTAGTGAACATGTGGCTTAGAATCTGGATGAAAGCCTATTTTCCATTACTTTTATTTTATTTATTTCCAGTTAAATTATATTTTATATTCTAGAAATAAAAGTCTTTCTGAGAATTTTCCAATTTGATTATAGACACAATTTCTCTACCATATGAATTCTCAAAAATGTCTCCTCTGTATTGCATTGATCTTTCATGCCATAGAAAAAACGATGAAGATAGAAGTAAATACTAAATATTCATCACCAAAAAACAAAACTTTTAAACAAAGGATTGAAAACAGGTGGTTTGAATACAAAATAAAATAGATACAGCCATAGAAGTATTGCATAATATGTATAAATGGAATGTCCTTTTCAATTTTACAACAAAACCACCAATGTTGGATAAAAAGTAAAACCCCAACTCTGTTGCCTATAAGATATTTATGCTGAGTATAAATGTATGTTGAACATAAAATTATGAGAAAAAGTTATATCATACAAAACTAAATTATAAGAACTATGAAGTTGAGTGGTTGGCATAAGGGCAGAATACCTAAGACTTTAGGACCTGCAAAACTGGGCTCACCAGCCACTGCCCTATTGAATTTCTGCCCACCCTTCATATGATAGACCTGTACTGACTCCTGTCTTGTCTCTTATACCCCTGTCACATCTTCAAGAGAACCACCTTACCTAGAAACTGTCATGCCAAGTTCTGGTAATGGCACCTATCTACTGTCTAGGATCTCTCCAGCTCAGTCTCAGGAACCAGCTTCCCCACCAGCCCAGGTACAGCTCCAGCCACAGAGCAAAGTTAGAGGATAACACTGGAGCAATGTGCTTGTTGAATGCCAAGAACCTAAATGAGAAGAATGAAATGGAGAAGGCAAACTGGAAAGAGAAAAAGAGATTGGAGGAGGAGACCATATCTCAGGAGGAAGATAAAGAAACTGCTAAATATGTGGAAGGGTATTGGAAGATGATAAACATGATAAGGAAGAAGAGGAAAACAAAGGAACTGTGCTATAAAAGCAGGATGTAGCAGATCCCAAGCATCAGAAGTAGTTTGTCATCTTGATTCAAATTAAAGTCCCCCAGAGCCTATATTGAGGAATAGCACCTATTCAACTGATCAGTGCACACACATGTGAGACATTTTCTTTGATATAGGAGGTATTTCTATCCCTACACTGGTGGGTCTGCCTTGTATTAGAAAAATATCTGAGCAAGCAGAAGAAAAGCCAGCCATTAAGTAAGATTTCTCCACGATCTCTACTTCAGTTCTCACAGCCAGATTCCTACCCTAATTTCCCCCAATGTTGGGTTGTGACCTAGTAATTAAATTATTTCTGTCCAAGTTTCTATTTGTCAGTATTTTAGCAGAGCAACAGTGAAGTAGTGTAGGAAAGTGGGACTTTAGCCTGAGCTTCTGCTACTGGGCTAGTGGTGGGATCCCTTGGAGTCTGGAGCAAGGGTGGGAAGAGATGACTACAGCTACCTTCCCTGGATATCTGCTCCCAACCTGCCTCAGAGCTGATACCATATTGCTCCTTCCTGACTCACCACTTACTTGTCTCCAAAACAACCATTGTCCCAACTTTTGCCCTACTCCATCTGAGCTCCTCAGCTGCCTCCACCTGCTTTTCTCCACTTTTTTGTTCCGTCCTGCCTCTCTCCACAATTCCAATCATCATCATCCTTCTATACACCTTTCTACCACACACTCTGCACCCAAGTCTCCTGTCTTGCCACCCTCATCTCTTGCTTGATCTTTCGGTCTCTCTCACATCTCCTGTCAGATAGGACCACAATTCAGAAAGTCTGATAGATTAGCTCATTATCTCCCCACTTTTTGTAATTTAGTAAAGAAATGATCATAACTCAAAAATATAGCTATGAAATGCCTACAGCAGACAAATATTAACCAGAATCTGAAAGAGGCACATTTAACAATGACAAATGCCAACTCACCACACTAAAACAAAACAAATAACAAGAAAAACCCTACTTGTGTGAATTAAATAATAGATTCAAAGTGAATAAGAGTTTTAAAAATGCTAGACTTGAAAAGAGAGTTAGACGAATAAGGACATTATTATATTTAAAAATTAACACATGTTCATAGCAAGTTATTAAACACATAAGAAATTATGCATACATAATATTTAAATATTATTAAACAGCTTTTAGCCAATACTCATACATCTTCATTCCTACCAACCACAGAATACATGTTTCTTTCAAATGGACATAAAAAATTCCTTCAGAACATGAGATTCTTTGAATAAAACAATTCAGTCAGCTTTGAGGGCTGCAGTTACACAGACTATTACACAGAATGTAGTCTGAAGTCAAAAACATTGGGAAGTATTAAAATAGTACTTTGGAATCAAGCAACACACTTAAACTTTGCCTACCTGTCAAAAAATGGAAATAACAAATGTAAATGTGATGTATGTAAAACATAAGCACCACGCAAAGAAATGTGTAGAACGTACTCATATCTCATGTGCCTTGATTTAAATGAGAAAAGTAAGGTGTAGAGCGAAGAAGAAAATTATTGAAAGAAGCTTAGCCCGAAAGAGATGTGAGAAGTTATAACATAGTACAGTTAGATGACAGAGACAGTAGAAAGCAATAGGCAGTGTATCAGTGGGAACGGTGGCTTGTTTTGAAAAATAAATGGAAGTTGATACTGTGTCATATTAATGCCTTTAAGAAGAAGAGGGGAGAAAATATATTACTAATATCTAGAATAAAAAAGAAGAGCACCATTGTCTTGCATAAATACATCAAAAGATAAATTACTATTATATAATGTCTTTCATATATTTTATAACTTGCATAAAGTTTGAGATAGAAAGTTAAGATTGCAAGGCAGCCTTCCCAAAGTAAACAAAAAATCTACCCATGGATTATTTTAATGCTTAATTATATAAAAATCATATAAGTGAAAGAAAAATAATAAAACTTTGATGGCTAAGTTCCTTGTCTCTTGCTTTGATAAAATAAAATACCATAACCAATTGAGCATGAGGGAGGAGTTTATTTTTGCTTACTTTTCCAGGAGAGGCCATATGTTTGGGGATGTATGGAAGCAGACCCATAATGTTAGGGAGGTTCAGAAGCAGGCATTCAGAGCAAAAAGCTGACAGATTACATCTTCAGCCAGAAACATCAACTGCAGCGAGGAAACTAGATGCACTCAGTGCTACAAACTCTCAAAGACAAGCCTAGCGGGGCACTTTCCAGTAGGCCTAAACTATCCCCCGAGAGCTCCACCAATGGGAGACAATGTCCATTCAAACTACCACAAATACCTCATATAAACTTGGAGAAGCCGAAGAAGAAGAAGCAGAAGAAGAAGCAGAAGAATAAGAAGAAGAAGAAGAAGAAGAAGAAGAAGAAGAAGAAGAAGAAGAAGAAGAAGAAGAAGAAGAAGAAGAAGAAGAAGAAGAAGAAAGAAGAAGAAGAGGAAGAGGAAGAGGAAGAGGAAGAGGAAGAGGAAGAGGAAGAAGAAGAAGAAAGAAGAAGGAAGAAGAAAAGAAGAAAAGACAATTGCCAAACAATTTGTGAGACAATGGAATCTGAATAAATTAATCTAACAAGTTTGACTGTCTGGGCCTATTTCAATACCTCTCAGTATATAAGAAGGCTGTTAGGATTAACCCAAATGTGATATTAAGAAAAAAATCAAGAGAAAGACCAAATATAAATGTGCTCACAATACACTTCTTTCTCTCATTTTGTATTCAAGTCAACATTATTTTGAAATTTGGCATCAATACTTCCAAGTGACAGGAACTACTCCTACTGATTGTCTGTTAATGACATAGTCTAGAGACTGTAATACTTTTTGTTTTCTAACTCATTACCAGGCACACCGGAGATTGGAAAGAAGAGACCAAATTTTGAATCTTCCAACAGTCCAACAGTATGGTAAATGTGATCACTACAACAAGTCACATTATACCTGTGTATATGAGGGACAAGTCATTAAATAAACGTTAATAGAAAACCTGTTTGCATATGCAAAGAGGCTTCTGCATTATTAACTACTCTGGAATTTCCCGGGCACTAGTGAAGGGTTTTCCTGTTGTATCTATGATTTTCTCTTCAATGCATGCATCCCTGGCAGTGAATCTCCCAATTTTAACATGTTACAGTGTAATCAGGATGACAATATTCCAGTCATTCATCTCATATTTTAGTATAAAAAGTGAGAAGAAATCATATACTTTCAACCATTTTCCTTAAAAATTTCTTAGCCAAATATTCAAATGCATGAATTATTTTCCTCATATAATGTAGGTCACAATTCAGCTAAGTTTTCTGCCACTATGTGAATAAAAGTATTAATTTTACTTTAATTTTCAATAATGTTCTTCTTGACTAGGCTCTTTTTAATGTACATATTTCTCCCCACAGTTTTCTTTAAATTTTATAAGTTTTATAAGCCAATGTGTTCTATAATCACCAGATTCCTCACTTCCTTTTACATCTTCACTAACAGACTTGTCACTGTCACATTTCTACCAACTCTGTACAAAGCAATCTGAACACTTTCTATTTGATGTCTGCAATTTCATCTACCCTCTGACCACAACCCAATTTAAGACTGACTCATATATATGGTTTTACTGAGACAGGTGTTTTTTTTTTTTGTGTGTGTGTGTGTGTGTGTGTGTGTGTGTGTGTGTGTGTGTGTATCTTGGCTGTCTTGGAACTCTGTGGACCAGGCTGGCCTTGAACTTAGATATGTATCTGTCTCTGCTTCCCAAACACCGGAATTAAAAGGTGTGCAAACCACTACTGGCCCCACTTTCATATTTTTCTTTTCATTAGCTGCACTATTCCAGGTACTAAAAGTTGTATCAGTCAGGTTCCATCCAGAGAAACAGAGACATCAGGAAACACATGACAAGGAATTGACTTATTCTACTGTGGGAAATTGTGCGTCAGGCAGTGTATGGCAGGTTGAAACACTGAATGAACCACAAGCTGCATTTACAGTACTTAGGAATATTTTCATCTTTCTCCTTTTTTCTCTCTCTCATGTGTGTGTTTGTGTGTGTTCAAAATGGGCTTTAACTCTCTAGTTCTAGCTGTTGTAAAACTCACTAGATAAAGCTGGCCTTGTACTCTGATTAACTCTCCTTCCAAAGTGCTGAGATTAAACCTATGTGCCATAACGCTGAGCTATTATTCCTCATCTCAAGGTAGACTCAACTTTGCTTTAAAAACCTTTTACTGGTCCTATCAGACCCACCCAAATGATTTAGAATATACTGTCTAGTTTAACTTTATTTTATACATAACATTAATTTCATTTGTATTTTATCTTTGCAATTGTAAATTAATATTTATAGGTTCTATGGATCAGGACTGAACATCTTTGAGGTAATCACCTTTTCTGATTAATGTCTCCAAATCATTTAACCCTTTATCAACATATCCATTATTGACATTGGCTTAGTTAATGTTAATTACATAATGCATTTTCCTTCAAATTTCTTATTAATCAGTGCCATGTTATCATCCAAAGCAAGCAGATATTGGCATGCTATACTGCCACAAGCTATCCTGAGCCAGAATTTGGGGTTTACATCAAGTTTTCTTCATTATAATAAGTGGTAACAGCAATAAATATATTCTTGTTTCTGGAGTCTATTGCCTTTGCATTGTCTTAAACACAGGCAGGCTAGGAGCAACATGCCAAGTACTCCCATCAGTTAAAGATAATGGAGAGATTTTTATTTATTTCTATGTTAATTTAGACAAGAAAACAGGTGATGTGGATATATTTTTTATGTGATAGTATTTACAATGAAGATATTTTAAAAAGCTGGAAATTACCTTGTTACTTCCTGTTAGAGGAACATAACCAGGGCATCTAAAAGAAACTTGATATTAATATATATGATCTGCTACCAAAGAAAATACAAATGAGTCTTAGCCATGCCAAAAAATCAAACCAAAACAAAAACCAAAATAACAACCCCCCCAAAACCTAAGGACTTCCAATTTTAAAATGAAGAATGATTTAAAAGAAATACTCCTCTGTGGCATCACACATTCAGGAACACATTTTTATTTGTTGAGACTAAATATGTCCTGTTCATTGTATAGCCTAGGCTTATTTTAAATTCTCAATACAGTAGACAACTTTGAATTCCTGATAGCCTACTTCAAAGTGTAGGATTAGAGGGTGAACCAACCTAGTAACGCCAACAATCTACACAAGCACTTTATAAATTAATCTATTCCCCCAGACAAAGGAAATGTACTTTTAAAATTAGAATTGTGTTCACTAGAAGAAATTTACATTCCTTGGGAGAGAGTACTGCAAATTCTATCGGGAGCATAAAGTGTCCTGATGTAAAATGCTCAGTAACAACAGAACTGGAAATATTCTTAAACAGTTAGCAAGCTAATAAACAATAACACTACTTAAGGTAGTCAAGAAAATGAAAAACAAATACAAGTTTTACTACTTGTATTGACCACCAGAATTTTGGTCTAGAATACTGGAAAACACAGGCTTCAAGAACCTGAACTCATTACTCTGAGAACCTCCAGTCAGACACACCTCATACTGGTAGCTCTGGGACAGGGTCTCTGCCCCGCTGACATCCACCAGATGTCCAGGGAAGTGTCCCTCAGGCACAGAGCAGCCACCCAGAGACTCCGTCCTGGCCCTCCTGCACAGCCTCACCCCCACAAACAGCAGCACAGACAAGAGGAAGAGAGAAGACACAGAAGCCAAGGCTATGACCAGGTAGAGTGTGAGCACATCTTCATCCTGCACGGGGTCGCGCGCCACCTCTGGCAGAGGCAGGTAGGGCTGAGAGAAGCCATCCACCAGCAGCACATGCAGAGTGACACTGGCAGAGTGAGGAGGATCTCCATTGTCCTTGACCAGCAGCACCAGCCTGTGCTTGGGAGCATCGCGCTCACTCAGCAGCCTGGAGGTGCGCACCTCGCCATTGTGAGCCCACACGCTGAACAGCCCGGGCTCCGTGGCCTTGAGCAGCTGGAATGACAGCCAGGCATTCTGGCCAGAGTCCTGATCCACAGCCACCACCTTGGTGACCAGGTATCCAGGCTCTGCCGCCCTGGGCAGCAGCTCTGTGTAGGGCGCAGAGGCGTTCTGCAGAGGGTAGAGCACGAAGGGCACATTGTCATTGGCGTCCATCACGAGCACGCGCACCAGAGCCTGGCTGCTGAGTGCAGGTGAGCCTTGGTCTGTGGCGCCCACTTGGAACTCGAAGGTCTGCAGGGACTCGTAGTCCAGCGCCCTGAGCGCGAACAGCTGCCCGTTGTCGGCATTGATGGAGATGAGCGAGGAGAGGTCCAGCTGCGGGTCGTGGGTAGGCAGCAGCGAGTAGATGATGTGGGCATTGGAGCCTGAGTCTGAGTCTGTGGCACTGATGGTGCCTATGTGCAGGGCGGGGCTGTTGTTCTCCTGAACAAACAGGGTGTAAGAGGTTTGTGTGAAGGCGGGGGCGTTGTCATTGACATCGGAGACCTGCACTGTGATGGTGTGCTGGGTTGTGAGCCTGGGTGTGCCCATGTCTGTGACTGTGATGGTGATGTTGTACTCAGCTTTGCTTTCTCTGTCCAGTGGCCCCTGTGCCACCAGTCTATAGAAGTTCTCAATGGAGGGTTCTAGTGTAAAGGGAACACCATGTTGGACTGAACAAACAGTCCTTCCATTTTCCCCAGAGTCTCGGTCTCGAATCCGAAATAGAGCCACTTCTGTCTCTGGTGCATTTTCTGGAATGGGGCTAGTGAGTGACGAAATACTTAGTTCTGGATAATTATCATTGACATCCACCACCTGAATAGAAACTGAGCATTTTCCAGAAAGCCCCCCGCCATCGGTTGCCTCTATGTCTATGTCATATGAAGATGTTGTCTCAAAATCCAGTGTTTTAATTAGTCGAATCTCTCCTGACAGGGCATTTAGCTCAAACGTTTTGCTCATCTCCTGAGAACTATGAAAAAGAGTGTATGATACTTCTCCGTTTGTCCCAGTGTCTAAATCCTTGGCTGAGACCTTAGCAACCAGGGAACCCACCGTGCTGTTCTCTAGGATTTGCACCTGATAGAGCGCCTGTGCAAATTCAGGGGCGTTGTCATTGACATCTAAAACAGTAATCCGGATTTGCGAGGTTCCAGTCCTGGGTGGAGAACCACCATCTAGTGCTGTCAGAGTTAATCTGAACTCTGCCTGTTCTTCCCGATCAAGTACCTTGTCTAGCACCAGCTCTGGGTATTTCCTCCCATCACCTCGGTTTCGAATGGAAACACGGAAATGAGAATTGGTACTCAGGGTATAGCTCTGAATGCTGTTGTTGCCCACATCCAAATCCTGAGCGCTTTTAAGTAGAAACACAGCACCAACAGAGCTAGTCTCTGGGATTTTCACAGTCATTTCTCTTACAGGAAACTCGGGAGAATGATCATTTATGTCTCCCACTTGTAGCTCGGCTCGAAATATTTCCAGTGGTGCTTTCAGTAACACTTGGAAATGAGTGACACAGGGTTCAGTGGGGCCACACAGCTCCTCCCGGTCCAGTTTTTCATTTAATATTAGCTTCCCAGTCTGTTGATCAAGCTGCACACGTGATCCATTATCCTCAGAGACCACCTGGGCTCCTCGAGCCGCTAGTTCTGCAACTCCCAGCCCTAGATCCTTGACTAGATCAGCCAAAAACGTGCCGCTGGGTGTTTCCTCCAACACAAAGTAATGGCGCGGCTCCCAGCCCGCCCCAACCGCTCCCAGGAAGAGAAACATCAATAGAGCTTGCCTTGGTTTGTGCTCTCTTCCAATTTTCATCTTTGCTTC